>CM060931.1:771059797-772445303 GCA_030765085.1 Allium cepa | reverse complement strand
GTTGAAAATTGGATCTCAGCTAAGAACAGAATTGAGGGATCAACTCATTGATTTTCTCCGCCACAACTTGGATGTATTTGCATGGATGCACGCTGACATGACTGGAATCTCCCCAGATGTGGCATGCCACGTACTAAACATCGATCCTACCAAGGTGCCAGTAAAGAAGAAAAAGAGAAGTATGGGGGTAGAATGATCAGCAGCCCTCGATGAAGAAGTAAAGAACCTACTTGCCAATAACTTCATATGAGAAGCCATCTACCAAGAGTGGATCGCTAACCCGGTATTAGTAAAGAAGGCTAATGGGAAGTGGCGAACATGCATTGACTTCTCCAACTTAAATGACGCTTGCCCGAAGGATTGCTTCCCACTCCCCCAAATCGATCAGCTAGTGGACAGCACAGCCGGGCACGAACTCTTATCTTTTATGGACGCATACTCAGGATATAACCAAATTCCTATGCACGCTCCCGATCAAGACCACACTAGTTTCATCACTGACCAGGGATTGTACCGCTACAGAGTAATGCCATTTGGACTTAAAATGTCGGAGTTACTTATCAGCGCCTCATCAACAAGATGTTCGCGGAACTAATAGGACGAACTACGGAAGTTTATGTGGACGACATGCTAGTAAAGTCAAGGAAAGCCGACGATCACGTAAGCCACCTGGGCGAGATGTTTTAGGTACATCGCCAATATGGAATGAAGCTGAATCCTCTGAAGTGCTCCTTCAGAGTATCATCAGGAAAGTTCTTGGGATTCATCTTCCATGCCATATAAATTGAAGCAAGCCCCGAACAAGTCCAAGCCCTGAAAGATATCAGGATACCTTCCACTCGAAGTGAAATGCAAAGCCTAAATGGGAAGGTAGCCGCCCTAAGCAGATTCACCTTTAAAGCGACTGACAAGTGCGTCCCCTTCTTCGAGGCTCTAAAGAAAGACAAAGGAAAGTTCGAGTGGACTGACGAATGCTTAACAGCCTTCCTTAACCTAATCGAACACCTCCAAAGAGAACACAACCGCGTGCAACGGCCAGTATACTTTGTAAGCAAGAGGTTAACAGGGCAGAAGCCAGATGTCCTAAACTTAAGAAGCTAGCATACTGTTTACTAATCACGTTACGGAAACTACAACACTATTTTCAATCTCATTCCATTAACCGATCAACCGCTAACGAAGGTACTCCATCGTCCCAACACTTCCGGACGACTACTTAAATGGTGCATTGAACTAAGTCAATATTATATCACCTACCATCCTCACACCGCCTTCAAGGGACAAGCCATGGCCGATTTCATTGCCGAATTCACTACCAACGAAGGGAAGGAGCAATTGAAAATAGCAATACAAATGGAATCTCTTTGTTGATGAACCATCAAACGAACAAGGCTCGGGGGCAGGTATTGTAATAATCACTCCCACGGGAAGGAAACTACATTATGCTCTAAGGTTGGAATTCGCTGCAACCAACAACGATGCGGAATATGAAGCAGTAATAGCTGGATTAGAACTTTCCTTAGAGATTGGAGTCAGTTCTTTATGTCTTCATAGTGATTCTCAACTTATTGTAAACCAAATACTAGGAGAATTTCAGACTCAAGGAGAACGACTCACAGCATATCTAAAGAAGACCAAGCTGCAACTCGATCAATTGGATCACTATTTAATCAAACAAATTCCTCGAGAAGAGAACCAAGAGGCCGACGAATTGGCAAAGCAAGCTAGCATGAAAGACGACACCATTTCCGGAACATTGGCCATCGCAAGGCAACTAACGCCGAGTTTCGAGCAAGCGAATCTGATAGCTGCAACCGAAGAGGAAACTTGGATGACTCCCATCCGTAAAGTCTTACAAGATGGCACATGGCCCGACGAGCGTAACGAAATCAAGAAAATCTTGAGGAGAGTTTCCCTCTACACAATACAAGAAGGCATCCTCTATTTTGCACAGCTTCTCTAACCCCTTATTAAGGTGTGTCTCTGGAAGGGAAGCCAAGGAAATCTTATCAAACATCCATCAAGGAAGCTGCGGAGATCACACTAGAGGGCAGACTCTGGCAAAGAAGATACTTCGCTATGGGTATTTCTGGCCCACCTTAAACAAAGACGCCTTGGACTTTGTCAAAAATGCGACAGATGTAAGAAGTTTGCTAAGATTCCTCGACTACGAACAATGAGATTACTCAAATGACCAGCCCTTGGCCCTTTGCAGTATGTGGAGTTGACTTGATTGGCGAACTACCGGTGGGCCGAGGCGGAGCCAAATATGCTATAATGGCCATCGACTTTTTCACCAAATGGGTGGAAGCAGAACCTATAAATAAAATAACCTCGACAAAAGTTATTAACTTATTGATCAAAAATGTTCTATGCAGGTACGGGGGTCCACTCAAAATCATATCAGACAATGGACTTCAGTTTGACAGCGAAGAGTTTGCCGACTAGTGCCAAAAGCACAGAATTAACAAAAGCTTCTCATCTGTGGCTTACCCCCAGGCAAACGGACAAGTCGAAGCTGTCAACAAAATTCTCAAAACTGTAATAAAAAATAAGCTTGAAAAATCAAAAGGCGCTTGGGTGGATGAACTTCCTACGGCATTTTGGGCCTACCGCACATCTTTCAGAACATCAACGGGGCACACTTCTTTCTCTTTGGCATATGGATCGGAGGCCATGCTCCCAGTCGAAACTGTAGTGCCTTCCCGCCGCAGCATCCACTAAAACTCGAAAGAGAACGAAGAACTCCTTCACATGTCTTTGGATCTAATCGAAGAGAAAAGAAACGATGCAGCGCTCAAAGCAGCAGCTCACAAGCAAAAAGTGGCAGCGCAATACTACTCCAAAGTCAAGCATCGTAGCTTACAAGAAGGAGATCTTGTCCTCAAGCGAATCTTCCCGCGCCCCGGTGCACTAGAACCAATCTGGGACGGACCATCTGTAATTCATAAAGATCTCCACAACGGAGCTTATATTTTGTCAACAGTGGACGGAGAGGTGTTCCAGAGGGCATGGAACATCCAACACCTTCGTCGATACTTTTCTTAACTTGTACTGCCCATATGAAGTGAATTAACAAAGAGAATCAGTGGACGTAGGCATTTTTGTGTCGAACCACTTTGAAAACTTGTCTCTTTTTTAAATTGTTCCTTTATATCTTGGCTGCTTATTAACTTTATCCTTTTCTGTTGAACAAAATCCTGTGTAATGGCATTTCTATTCAAGACACATCACATTGCGACTTCACCTGGACAAGACGTAACAGGTACTATACGAATCTATGCCCTTGCCAATGAGACACTTTTTCTCCAGCATCCCTCTGCTGCGGGTTAACTCATTGCTTGCGATCGACCCTTAAAGCCAACTGTAATGAGCCGATTATAAGCCACCAAGAAGGCCGACTATAGCTGAGGCAGCTCATTACGGCGTTCGGCTCGCCGGCAACCGTGAACCTACTTTAAGCCCCAATATAAGGTGTGGACAGCTAGGGGTAGTTCACAGTTGACGATCGGCACCCACGCTAGCCGGCCACGGTAAATCGAATAATACCCACGATTATGGGCCATAATGGCCCGGGTAGTTACTGTGCGCGATCTCGGCTCTAAGTGTATTAATTACGGTTGTGGTTAAAAAGAGAAACTCCCCGCGGAGGCATAAGATGGGTAACAAATATCTCCTGGACCCACAGCTAGGGAAAGTGACTACAAAACCCGTTTTCCACGAACTTGAGCACATCGCAGGCCTTCCCTAATTGGAAGTTTTACTATTTCTTGTATTTCTATTTTGTTTAAAAACTTTCCTCCTATCCTCTATAACGAACCCTAAAGTACAAGACACATAATAGGAGATGCCCGCTAATGGGAATGGGAACTCACAACTGGATGACAGGTCACTCAGCTGCATTCCACGCTCAGTCATACAAGACATTCAAAGCAACCGTCTAAAACTAAAACATAAAGGGCGGTACTTTCTTATTTTGTATATGAGTACGTAGCTGTAATTTATTCGCACATCACACTAACATTGCAAGACATGATTATATTTTAAGCAAGGACTTGACATCAAACACAATTGAATCACAGGAATGTGCACATCTATATTTCTTATGCAACACGTCAAAATAACGATAGCATTCAAACATGACAGAATCAGCTTAAGTTAATAATTACATGCCAAGAATAAAGTCGTTCATCATGAATAACATAATTACAGCCTAAAAGTTACATTAATGTTTTGGGACTACCATAGACAGCAATGTCAAGTAAACCAAAAGATATCTAGATCAAGTCAAGGAGTCGGCTGCATCGGAGCTTCACCTCCATCCTACGGGCCATCCGAGATCTACATAACCGCAGGATCGGAACTCTCAGCATGTTGACCAGAGGTAGTTGGTGCTCCAGAGGTCCTGCCTGCCCAATTTAGGAGAAGAATCCATTAAATAAACAATAAGCGATCAAGTTACGAAAAGCTAAAAGGGGAAGTCTTACCAGCATCAGCTCCTTGATCATCATCCTCTAACTGCATACCTACCTCCTCAGCTGTAAGCAGCCGCATACCCTCCTTCACCGCCGCTTTCTCCTCCTTGGTGAATTGAGCCATAACCACATCCATTCTAAAGGCCACGTCACCCTCCTTATCTGCATCAGCCTTAGCCTCCTCCAGGTCCCTGAGATAAATCCTGGCCATGACTCGGGGATAATCATCCATCCAAGATAAGTTGCCCTGTTTCCAGGTGCGAAAGTATATATCCTGAAGTATCTCATCCATTATCCCCTCATTCTCCTTGAACTCTCTTATTCGGTCCTCAGAAGCCAATAGCTTTGCAGTGGCAGCATCCCTCTCCGATCGGTATCGCGAGCAGTCGGCCTGAAAGGATTTCCTCATCGCCTCCATCTCCTCCTTCAGCTTGGTTTGAGCAAGCTCTGCAGCTTCAAGTTTCTCAGATAGCTCCTGTACCCGCTCGAGATCCGCTTTGCGAACCTCATCCACCGTTGCAATAGCCATATCAATCCGTTCCTTACAGACAGCCTCCATTTTCCATAACTTGCCCTGCTGGCCTCTTCCATGGTTTTCTTTAATTGCCTAGAAGCGGCCTCGTGTTGAGAGATCTGGATGGCCTGATCAGCGAGCTGTTTGGCCTGGTCGGAAACCATTAACCGCAGTCGAATGTTAGCACTCCCGATTTCTTCTCCCGCCTTGACCTGTCGGGCATGATCCCCCGTCAGCTTCCTGGTTTCCTCAGCAACCCAGTCAATGTTTGTCGTAGCTTCGTCCCCCAAAGTTACAACCCGAGTGGTAAGCAAATCAAGGTCCAGGAACTTAGCTTCATCCAATAATCTTACCATAGGATTACGGGGAAGAAGGTGCTCGCTGGTAGCCTCATCAAAGGTAATGTCACAAGAACCCAGATCAAGATCCGGATGACCTGCAAACGGATTACGAGCCAAGGCGGGATGGCCTATCCGGGTAATGGTAGGATGTTCAGACGGGTGTGGAGGAGGTATAAATTCAGTATTTTTCTTCGTGGTATCCCGAAGAGGCTGAGTTGGAGACCGAGGACTAGGTGAGGATTCAAACAAGCAACGACTCCTCTTCTTCTTTTGGATATCCTCTTCCACAACTCCAAGAAGAGGACGGTAGCCGACTACGTCCCCAGGGCGGTTAGTCGGAGGATTTGGTTTAGTAGAAGCCTTGAGAAGTTTGTATTGTTCAAGACGGTGCCAAACATCTGATGTCTTGGCCACCTTACCTGCTTTTGTGATAAAAACCCAGTGTTACAAACATACATTGAGCTATAATTCAAGAAATACACCAAGTTAAGAAGAGTAAAGAGACGCTTTTGTTATACAAACCCTGGGGAGGAGTAGGATATTGCAATAAATCCTGGATCTCATTCCAGGACGGGAGCTGACCATAAAATATTCCTAAATCCTTGTCATAAATGGAGTCGGCAGGAGTCAAAAATTCACCTTGAATCGCAGGAGTCGCCTTAGCTGAAGCGCTCGTAGAAGATGAATCGGTGCCGGTCCCATCCTTGTCAACTTTCTTAGGCTTCTCCACTAAAGCCGATCCTTCCTCCAACCCTTCAAAAGCTAGGCGGAAAGCGTCATTTGTCCACTCCTGGATCACACCAGCCTTCTCAGAAGACAAAGCCCCGGTGCCATCACCACTCTGTCCGTCATCACCATCATCGCTATAACCATCATCATCACCTTCTCCACCACTTCCACTCTCTGCCTCACCTCCTTCATCCTCGCCACTTTCCTCCTCCATATCTTCCTCCTCCGGGACATCTGGACATGTGCTGGGGGAGGGTCCATCGGACTTCTTAAGTTTCTTCCCCCCGTAAATTGGATGTTTCGAGAAGGGTTTCCTTTTGCTTCTCTTCGCTGTAGCCCCGCCTTTAGCTTTGGCGGCCCTCTCCTCAACTGTGTCTCTTTGCTTGACCACAGACTGGCGTGGCGGAATCATGTTGTGCCCCAAAAGAGTAGCATTGCTGATCAAATAAGAAGTTTCCCTCTCCTTTTCTGGAATGGCTTCTATTTCCTCAGCCATCCGAACCAAACGATCATTCTCTACAACCACAAAACCACCTGTCGCTAGCAAGAAACGAAGCACATAAGGAGGAGCATTGCAGTCAGAACGGAAATTATAAATAAGAGTCAACTTACAGCCAAAGGTGAAGCGGTGGAAAGAAACAAAGTCATCTCTGACAAAAAACCATTCCTTCTTGAACATGCTAAATTTTGAATATAAGTCCAGGACTGGCTTGAAAGATACGGCCGATTCTAAGCTAATGTATGGAGACCCCTTCCTGTAGCCTCTCAAGTTGTATAGGTACCGAATTTCTCGGTTGGAAGAGGGATGCTCATATTTTCTCTGGAAAATAATGAACAGACTCACCAAGATGGCTTAGGAGTTGGGCTGAAGCTGGAAAGGGGCCACCATCAAGTATGTGATGAAGCTGACGATCCAAGCGTTGATCAGAGGAATGGCCCCGCACATGCAATGATACCTAGCATAGCAAAATATCCTTCAGGTGGGTTATACGGCATCACTCCTTTCCCTGATTACATCATGTGCGCTCTGTCAATCCCAAAGGATCTAGATATAAAGTCAAGTTGCTCGTCTTTGAGGGAGGTGGGAAAGCAGTCACGCGGTGAGTCCAAAAGCTCCTGGGGGCCGTACCCATCTACTAGTGATCTCAGAGATGGTCCATGTCGTTCTGGCTCTAACTGAACTAGGGGCACTATGGAGGACTCCTCTTTGTCCTTGGATTTCTTCTTGTCAAAACGAGTTTCTACTTTATGAGACATTATCTACAACACGAAAAAACACATCGTTAGAACAAGGGGTGTAGACAAACAAGTACCTATGGCCTGGAATCCCATTCATAATTCAAAACATAAAAGCTCAATCGGTAGTTCGAGGCTAAGGGGCATTCGGCACTCGTACTTCCCAAGTTCATTCGGTAGTACAAGGCTAAGGGCCATTCGGCACTCGTACTCCCAAGTTCATTCGGTAGTTCGAGGTTGAAGTCCCTTCGGCACTCGTACTCCCCGGACTCATTCGGTAGTTCAAGCATAAGGTTCATTCGGTGAAAGAAGACTAATTCACCTAGACCGGCAGTTAAGTGTGGTTCGGTGATATGGTTAAATCGGCAGACCAAGGTTTGGTTCGGCTATTTCAAAAGGTATGGAATAGAAGAGGCGTAAAGCCCCTACTTATAAGCAAGCATAAGATGACCGGACCAACCGGTCCGTCACTTAGGCCGGATGGGGAGAAAACAATGCGCGACGTATGCAGCCATATGCCCCACTTTGGGGGGCAATGTTGGGTGCATTCTCACTACCGAACCAAGGCAGGACTGAACACCCCCACTACCGAACCAATCCACCTTCCTCTCACCACCGGTCCAATCCACATTACTCTCAACACCGAACCAACCACGCTCCACTCACCATCGAACCAATCCATCTTCCTCTCATCACCGGACCGAGACGCTACCGAGCCCACACGAAGAAGACCCTCCTGAACCAAAAGCATACTACCACTACCGAACCAAAGTGAAGAAGGTATTACAGAACCAACAATGCTAGGCCAGATCACATCAGCCCAGGCCCACCAACCGCTATATACATCCAAGACCCCAACCCCCAGCCTCACTCTATAAATAGTGAGGTAGGGGTACAACAATGGCAGACAGGTTTGAGAGCTCAAGCACGGACCGAACTTTCAAACAACTTTCATACACTTGTAATCAAACAACTTTCATACACTTTTAATCTATTTGGTTTCTTGATGACAGGGCTTGTTCCTGGTTTAAGTCTTATTTGAAATTCTACTGGTCTGTTATGAGGAATGCCATTTACTTCACCAAACACATCAGGGTATTGGTTAACTATGGGTATCCTATTTAGATTTAATTCAACTTCACCACTGTTCAAGTTGAATATTTTTCCCATACCCCTATCCTTGGCTGTTTCATACATAACCACGACCCTCTTGCCATCAGGAAGTTGTAGTGAAATGGTAGAATTTCCTATGTTAATAATAGCACAAAAACTTTTTAACCAATCCATTCCCAATATGATACCTAGCCTAGGGTAATTCAACACATATAATTCTGAGATAAAGGTGTGACCACCCATGCTTATTTCTACTTGCATGCATTTCATATGGGTAATGCAGGAACTACCTAAAGGACTATCGATATGCAAAGGCTTATCAACCAGAATACATGTCAACCCTAATTTCTAGACTATATCATATGAAATAAAAGAGTGTGTGGCTCCTGTGTCAAAAACAACTGATATGGGTATGCCTTTAATAAATAATATACCTTCCACTTGACTAGGTGCATCCATTGCCTTGCCTTTTCCTTCAAGTACCGCCACCCTTGCCATCTCTGGACACTGCCTCTTCATGTGCCCCTCTTTTCCACAGTTGTAGCACCTAAGAACAGTTGACTTGGGTGCTTGGCATTTGGTCTTTATATGGCCTTCCTTTCCACAGTTATAACAGATCACTTTAGGTTTCTTATTATCAAGGTTTGCCACTTTACTTCCTTCTTTGTTCATTGCTTCTCCCTTCTTCCTCTCATATGGGTGTGCTCTATTCTTTCCCTTCTTGTTGTTCTTGAAATTCTTGAACTTTTCTCTGGCATTGTCATGTTGCTCAAATGACAATGTCAAGTCCATAACTTGATCAAATGCTCTGTCTTTATATGGTAACATGGCTCTGCTCAATCCAGCATTCAACCCCTGAATGTACCTAGCATTCCTTGATGTTTCATCAGGGATTAATACTGCCCCATATTTAGACAACCCTTCAAATTTCTGAGTGTATTCAGTAACACTCATAGATCCTTGTCTCAACTTGATAAATTCCTCAAGCAAGAAGCTTTTGTTGATGCTGGGACAAATCTGGCTTCTAACATTTCTTTGAACTGATTCCATGTGATTTCTTGTTCCTGCCTGCCTGCAATAATCACTTCCCACCAGTCCAAAGCTATGCCTTTTAGTTGTCTTGAAGCTATTTGCCTTTTTCTCTGATCATTGACTTGCATGTCTACAAAGATCCACTCTACTGTTCTTAACCATGACTGGACACCTATGGCATTTTCTGTGCCATCAAAGCTACTGCCTCCTAAGTTTGTATATGTTTTAAGCAATTTGGACAGCTCCTCATATGGATTATCTACCCTAGGTGCCATTCCATCCCTCAGCATTTGAACAAAATCTTGCATGTTAATCATTGGGGAACCAGCAGCCATTCTACTTGCTTGCTCAGTAGTGTCAGAAGATTGACCATTTTCTCTTTCTCCTGTGGCCTGGGGATTGATTCTAACTCCTCTGGGCCTCTATTGAACATTTCTAATGTAGTTAGTTATGATTCTTATTCACTACTTTTGCTGTTTAAAACTAACAGTGAACTTATTTGTTCATAATAAGCAAAGCAACTTAAGCAAGCAGCAAACAATGCAAACAAGGCATACAGATTCAAACAAATATTTGTTTTGGCTATGTTTTTGTTATCATAGCTCTGATACCAACTGAGACAACCCTCCCTAAGTTGTCATTTAATTTGAATGACTCAATTTAGTCTAAGCTAAATTCAGGGTTGCACTCTTTCATGTACCAACTATTTTCTCTCTTTTTTTTCTCTCTTTTTATTTCCCAAGATCCAATCCGATCAATATAAATATATTGATATACTTCTTTGTAAAAACTATTTGAATGTTCATATAAACATTCAGATCATCAATTTTTTATCAGAGTATTTTTGGCGAAGGATAACTCAGTCTAACAAAAAAAAACTGAGATTATACACAGTAAAAGGAATTGAGAAGATCCTTTCTATTTGAATCTCTGTGCCATTCATTTGACCAATTCCTATTTGTTTTCTTGTGCTTATCATTTGTGTATTTAATAAAATATATGAACTAACTCATAACATTTAAATTTATCAAGGTTTGCTTTTCAAACAGCTAAACTGAGGTTGTGCATGCTTCTGTGCACCTGTGTGCACATAATCATACACAGCTGTAATTTTCTTCACCTTAGTCCTCAGGTTGACTAATTTGTTTAGGTAAGATTCTGGGATTAGTTAGTTATAATCTTCAAGTTTCACTTACACAAATATTTATCAGATACATTTTTAAATCTGGGTTCATATCTCTTATGTTTTTCTTTCTTTTCTGCCTATGGGTTTTTCCTTACCTTGTAATACCTGCAGTGGTTAAGTAAATTGGTTCTAATCTCTAAAACACTCTATAAACATATATAACTGGTTCACTTATGCTTCAAATCTACTGCCAAACTTATTACTTGGTTCACAAAATTTTGTATGCTCACAGCTTGCAGTATAAAGCTAAAGACCTTTATCATTTTTTTTTCTGAAAATGGTTGCATCTCAACATAATCTTTCCAAGCCATCCATTACATCAAAGTCAAGTTTTTTTTAGCACAATTCAAACATCATTATATAAAACTTTTCAACTGAAAAAAGACAGAAGAGCCATTCTCCTACAAAATCCTAGCCTAGTTAATTTGCAATTTCTTCTTAGCATCCTATATCTGCATCTTATTACTTAGCATCTTCTTTTCCTGCAACCATCTCATGGCCTGCTCCACAATACAAGTGAAGCACCCATTTGATGCAAGCAACAAACAGGTCAGATTAAAGTCTGGTATGAGTAAATTCAATTGACAATACATAAGATTTATGAAGCTAGATCCACAACACCTTTATTCCAGAAGTTAAATGTTCTACTCAGGTGATTAAACCACTTCCTCATATACACTTTTGTATCTTACAGTGAAGTGAGTAAATTGCTAAGTACATTTACATGTGCTTAAAATAATTTCTTAACAGAAATGCTCATTTAAAGAATTTATAGCAGCCATCACTCAATGCACATAAGCATCTCATAAACATGAACAAGCAAAACCCATATCATTAAGCTAAGGCATCAAAACTGAGTCTGCATACTAGAACTCATCATACCCCTAGCATATTCACCTCTGCTTGTAAGTTCATTTCATATCATTTTTAAGGGTCCAATATCACATTCATGGTTGCACTGGTGCACACTACCTGGAACTACTGTTTGATTTCCAGTGCACTACAAGCTATTTGGACATGAACATGCCATGTGCAAACTCACACCCCATCCTTGATGCAAGCCAACCACTATGTCATACCCACTTCCCTCATACCCAACCTGATAGATGTGACCCAATTCCTTAGTTTAATTACTAAGTTTTTCTTTCATGTGTGCAGGTATCATTTATACTATGTCATGCCCAAAATCATTATATACCTAACCAATAAATGCAAGCAGTTTTCATGCATCGATGAAACATTCATCCATTCGTACGTTTCAACAATCAATTAGTCATATCTGTATATCATTTCAAGTCAGTTTTGTTCAGAGACAGGCCTTTGACTAAAGCATAGATCAAAATATCTTAGCAAATAAAATACCACTGGGGTTCCCAGTAACAAGGTCCTTGCAGTCAATTTATATATATATATATATATATATATATATATATATATATATATATCTTTTTCGTGAAATGTGTTCACTTATTGCTCAACCTCATTTCAGAGAGTACTTAATGGTGGATCAAGATTTAGCATATGGAAATTCCACAGCATCTTAATCATCCTCTCAAATGCAAGACATAAGCCAGAGGACCCCGTTCCCCTTACTGCCTTGCACCCTACTTTTCTTATTAGTTTATGCTTTAACCAAAAACAATTTCTCAATTTTACAATCATATAAATAAATCAGTTATTATCATCCTATCATTAAATTATCATGTATAATCAAGCATAGTTTAAATATCAGCAAGGCAATGCAAGTCACAAAATCTCAGAAACAACAGAAAATTATCAAACTAAAAATGCATACAAAACATCAAAGAGAAGTTAAAATAAACTAAAGGTTAAATGGTTGCCTTTCATAGGTCTTAATGCCTTGCCAAGTGAGGTTTTACTCACCAAGTTTCTTCTTCCCAAGTCTTGATTCAGGTCTGCCATTATTTTCCTCAAACCGCTGCCTACTTTCATTTCTATATTTTGATTTCTGGTTTTCTAATGTGTACCCGTAGGAGATAATGTGGTATATAGTGGAGTTGTTAGGGTTTTAAGGTTAGTTAGGTAATTTATTTTCATCAGAAATCCCATCATTATTTCTGATCTCACCCAACAGTTTACCCTCTCCACTTTCCCTCCCTGCCTTTTTTTTTTCCTTTTTCCCTGTCTTAACTATCTTTGGCAAATTTCTTTGCACACTATATGCATGATTTCTTTGGCTCAGGCATTTCTTGTCTTTTCTGGTTTTAATCATGCACACACAAGTTTACTTGTATGGCCAGCTATGTGTGTGTTTCTACTACATTCTGGGTACATGTATATATGCTCATATGTATTTATATATATTTTCTACCCACACAAGCCACTATGCTTGTATTTATACCATGGAAGTTAGAGTTAAAATCTTCCTTAGGTTGTTTATGCATTTTATTCAAACTATCGTGTATTCATACTTAATGGTCATGCACTAATTCATTTCTTATTTGCTTGCAAGATCCTTACTAGATTACTTGCTCAGGATGTACACCGCAACAGTGTGCACATGCACAAGGACATGAATTCTCATTTTCACACAAGCATTTCCCAGAAAATTTTATATATATATATATATATATATATTTTTTCCGCATAGCTAAAATAAAATTTGAATGACTTAAATTTTCTACATGCTTGCTTAACTAGGGCTATCGCAAACTTTTACAATGATCTTTGATTGCAACACAACTAAGACGAGTAGCTAGAACTTCAATGCAGAAGAGCTCTTCGAATTCATGTTGAATGTGCTAGATCTCTTCCCAAAGTTCATTGAAGCGTCTTCGGTGTTTGAAGTGTTGGTTGAGTTGAGAAAACAGCAAAGTATCGGCGTTCTAGAAATGATCCAAAAGACCCTTTCCATTTGGAGCAGGCGGGGTATTTATAGGGAGAACCTTAAGGTAGGTCGTAGGTCGTGACCAACGTAGGGATAGGTCGTAGGTCGTGAACGACCTAGGGAGCACGGGTTATGGCTTATCACGGTTGCACTTGAGCACTTGAACAGGCTGGTCGGTGGTAGGAGCAGCCGCGATATAGTGTTGATTCGACCTATAACCAAGCGAAAAAACGATATGAAGCTTGTGGCTCGCTAGGTCGTTAACTCTCTAGGTCATTAACACGCTAGATCATTAACTCGCTAGGTTGTTAACACGCTAGGTCGTTAACTCGCTAGGTCGCTAGGTCACTGAGCTCCTCTGTTGCGATATACTGCTGTCTTGCATTGATTACTAGGTCGCTTAGGTCGTCACATGTTAGCTCGCTATAAAACTTCATCCTCGTTAGCTCGCTTGCACTTTATGTCATTAGGTCTCTTGTGTGTTAACCCGTTAGGTCGCTTGGCTCCTTAATTCGTTAGGTCATTAGGTCGCTAACTGTTGCCACGTTAACTCGCGGGAGGCTTTAGATCGTTAGGTCGCTTTTCTTTCAAGTACTTGAGTCGTCGTTAAGAGTGGTGTTAACAATACTACTATTGCACTTGCAGTGTGCCATGCTGGTTCATATTGTACTCTTTGGTTTGAGTCACTTCATACTTAGTCGTACTGGTCATTCATGTATATGTCCGGTGTATTCATGTGCATTTGTGGCTTTAGTCTGTAACACTACATTGATGTACTTCACTATCACTTTCTCTTTTCTTGGAGTTGCATCTCTGGTCAAGCTTTTTACTGGTGCACTTGATTTGAATTCATTTCTTGTCAATATGTATATCTGTGTATATTCACTTGATCATATATGTTGAGGCTGCACTTGTGTTGTTTGAATCTGGCCTCGAGTCTGACTCATGTAGTCTTGCTTCCATGACTTCTATGGTATGTTTATGCCCTTGAATTCAAGTGGTGGCTACAGTTTCATTTTATATGCAGCCTTGCCCTTGTTGGTTTGCATTGCATTGATGCAATTAGATTTTTGTTTTTCTAATTACACTTGAGTTGAACCCGGTATTTTGGGTTTGACATTGTGCTTTGTGAATTTTCATTGTGCCTTCTTGTGCACTTTGTTTATTTGATGATTACTGGATGGATGTTGTGATTGATGTTGTAGTTCCATCTGGTTCATTTTGATTCGAGTTGGAGCCATTTGCTTTTGATTCATTGATCTTTTGTGTATTTCATGTTGTAGTGGCGAGGCGGTACACGCGTGCGTGTGCTGCAGCCCTACCAGAATTGATGTTTTTAAGTGATATTTCAATTACTTGAATTGTTTCGTCCAATTCAATATTTTGAAATTGTATTTTTATTTGATTTAATTTGATCATTTTGTTGTTGTCTAATTATCTATATGATAATTAGATTATGAGTTTCTAATTATTTATTTAATAATTAGATTTTGTTGTTAATTGCCGTTTAGGCAATCCTATTGTTTTCTAAATTATCTTCATTGATAATCCTTTCATTTATCTTCGTTGATAATTTGAGTTTGCTGATCTGTTGTTTTACACAAGTATTATACTTACCGTTATCCGATTTCTTATTAAAGGATTGGATATACGAAATTTGGTGTGACTGTCGTCTATTTGATTATTTAATTATCATTGCTTCCGTGCATTAATAATTGTGTTTGAATTAGACTAACCCGTGTATTATTTTCTTTTGAATTTAATACTTGGGTCAGACCGAGTTAATACAAGTTATTGATATCTTACTTTGGGTTGCTGCTTGAGCTATGAAGTCTCTTTATATCTCTTGGAGTAGTCATTGTCATAGTATAGGATGATGTGTATTTATGTATATTATTTTCAATAATGTACTTTTATATGTAACTTCCAGTGTCGACAGTTGAAGTTGTATCACATGTATTATATCACATGTATTGTAACTGAAATCAGTTATTATATATACGAGACTTTTTATTATCCGTGTTCCGCATTTAGCTTGTCTGTGTTATTAATATATATGTTGTCCTAAACTATTATGAACCATCGTAGTTCGTCCTATACTGGAATGGGATATGTCGATGGGAGTAAATAAACAGAGATGAAAAATAAAGAATATATATCACTCCTATCGAGATAACCAGTACAAGTGTAAGGCTTAACAACGAATGGCCGCTCATAAGCCTTATTTTTCATAATAACAGACAGTATTTCCTTTAATAATCTTTGTTATTGTGAGCATAGAGGTGGGGCGTCACAAGGTGGAGATTCCGGTATGAAGTAGGATGGCGGCGACGTTCCTTTGTGGTATACACGTGGACCCGACTCCTGTGAGTTGGCATAAGGTGGATAAAATAGGAGCGATTGATGGGCTAATAAGGTAGCTCCTTTGATCAGACACATCCTTTAGATATTATACTCTGAATTTTGGATTGATTCGTTGGCCACTTTTGATTTTTATCTGGGGGTGTGGCTCGTCGTGGGCAGTAGGTGCGCGCTACGCATTACCGCCGGCCTGGAAGCGTAATTGGTATATCTACCCTGGCATTGCCTAGTTGTGCCATGTCACCAACCCTAGCGTGCCTTGTACGAGTTTGATTTGTGTCGTATTTATGGAGTATCCTCTGGTAGCCTCCCGATCAGGAGGTATTACGTTACTGTATAGACTACTGGCACTATTTATGTGTTAAGGGGAATATTGGGTCACTCCTTAACGCTACTTTAGAGTAAGTTTTTTTACTATTAGACATTATTATAATAGTGTATATTACTACATAGTAAATAGTTTAACGGATCCTTAGGAGATGTGAATCATGAGCATCTTTTAAGTTACTGCACTCATGTTAGACACTGGATAGGAGATGTCAAATCCCGTAAACATATCTGACGTCATTCCACTCATTTTTATTTCTGTTGATTTAACTTACAAAAGATCTTTTAATTCTGACTCGAATGTTTTGTCTTTTCAGTTCGCTCGGGTGAGCCTGAGCACTTCAGGATTTGAAGACCCTATTGTTGGAGGACGAAGACGAAGATTGTATTACTATTATTTATTATATTGTTCCACCGCATCACACTATTCTGCTGCAATGTTATTTATTATTCTTTGGTATGTGTAACTCTGATTCTGTGTTGTATAATAAAATCATTTTTTTTTGTAAAACAACTCCATGAACAGTTTATTTGATTATTACATTTTTTCGTTCCACTGCAAGATTTTGTTTTGTATTTTTCCTTTCTCTGCTTTTTCTTATTCACCCCAATAACAATCCTCCCTTCTGTATGGTTTGAGTCTGACATGTGTGGTTTATCATCGATTTAAAGCGTACAAAAAGATGGGATGTTACAAAGTTTAAGAACTATTTGTCGTTAAAACTCTTAGGGTGATTCCAAAACAAGTTTGACGGAGATATTACTTTCAGGTTCAAGATGGAGATTCTGAGTGCAAGGTCTATTGTCATTAACTCTGAGGGTGGTTCCAAAATGAGTATAACGAGATAGTGCCTTCGGTTTTGTTCGAACCTGGAACGAACTTATATGGATTGAATGCTTTAAAAACATCGTCAGGAGGACGATGAGCATTCTAAGATAGATGTGTTCTATAAAGGTATTCATAGCCTCAAGCCTCATCAACCGGGGATGGCTAAAACAGGGGAGGTGTAGCGTGGCAAAGTGGGTAGCACCTAAGCAGGACTAGATTTTCCCCTGTCTAGGGGTCCCTTTTTATTCGGCTTAGTGTGTTGTTGGTCATGCCAACCACAGGGTTGTCTTGTTCGGGACTATCCAGTAAGGGATGGTTCCGGCTTTGTTTTGCAGGGTATTTAGGGTGGATCCTCGGTAATCTGATGTAGACCAGGTACTGTGATGGGAAATGCCCCAGTAACCCTACCATTGTATGGAATCCAATCTCCAATAAGTGCCGTACATTTTGATTGTGCCCAACTAGTTGGAACGTGAGATGTAAGCGTTCGAGTTATTTCTATATTTTACTTGAAAACCCTAGACGCTATTACAATATAACCGGATTTCCAATCAAATGTTTAGGATATCGTAAGGTAAAAACTTTTTCGTGTTTATGTGCCGGAAGTCTTACGAGACACCTTTAGTTTTCAAAGGTTTTTCAAAGTTAAGCAATTTTAACCCGTTTACTCACACTAGACCCATGTTTGCCCCGGAGTTTATTTTTTGTTTTATTATACTCTTCGGTACTCAAATTTTTACGAGTATCCAAGGGATTCAGGTTCGCTTTGACGAATCTAGAGGATACTTGGAGCAGGAGGCTTCAGCGTGTAGATATATAATGGTTCCGCTGTGTTTGTATCTCCGTGTCGATGTCTATACTATACTTGAGTTGTATGGTAGACAGACCTTTATAACTGTCTAATTTGTGATGTATTAAGCCGTGTAACTCTGTTAGATGTTGTATATGCGTAATAACTTATGTGATTAATATATTTTATTCGTTCCGCAGTGAGATTCTGATAGTGTATAGTTCTTTCTACTCTATCTTTTCTCTTCTCTATCCCTTTCTTTCTTACTCATGATGCGTCTTTCGGTGGAGGGGAAGACGGGTCATGACAGTTGGTATCAGAGCTCTAGGTTGAGTGAATACCTAGGCTTCGGAGTAATTTTTTTCTTGAGAGAATGTACTTGTAATTTATATGTATATATATATATATATACCTAATCTGTTGGGTTACCTGTTCGGATTTTCCAACATAAGTTCTAGAGGTAGATAGGGTAGTGGTGTAAGAAGCACGACTACCACTAACAGAAGAGGCCCTATTATGAGGTTGTAAGAGTATTTTCCAAGGCTGTAGACCCAATACCGCCTCGAGTAAGCTTTGTAGCATGGCGTAAGGATTTCACCAATCTCGAAGGACAATCTTTTCAAGGTTCGAAGTCCATCATTGAAGTGTGAGCCTGGTTGCACTCGATTAAGAAGATTGTTAAGAGTTTCGATCTGTTGGATGTGCAGTAGCGAGTGATGGCATCTTGGCATCTTTAGGAAGGAGTAGTTGCATGGTGAGACGCAGTGATTATGGATGTTCCCGAACATGTCTTCCATTGAAGCAAGTTAAGAAGTTTGCGAGGAACAGTTTTCCTACCGCATAGAAGACTCGACTACATAACGATTTTCTGGATCTCAAGCAAGGGAGTTTTTCTGCATCGGTGACGAGTCTAAGTTCATCTTCGGTGTTTGTGTTTGGTTTGAGGCCCGAATTTCTTGAGAAGATGTTTACCATCTCAAAGGCTCTTTGTGAAATTGGTTGATATGGTTTTGAGGATCGAAGATCTTATGGATAAGAAATATTTGGTATCCATGGCAATAGTGCAGCTCGAAAGTGTTTTGTGTGCCAGAAGGAAGGTCTTTGGCGAAGCAGTTTCTTAGAGGTGGAGTTCAAAAGCAGTGGAGTGGACCATCAGCTTCTTCTGTTTGGCAAGGTGTTCTTGAGGGATTTGACCCTATTTTGAATGGATTGGTTAAGCATAAGCTGTTTTGATTTGTGAAGAGAGAACAGTGTCTTTGGAAATTAATTTGGGTAGGATCGCAAAAGCGACTTGCGATAGTTGAGCGTTCTTTTGGGTAATCTTTTGCATGAGATTGAGGCATCTCTAAAGGATGTAAAAGTTCTCGAAGTATCAGAGAATTTCTGGATGTCCTTAGGGAAGTCAGAGGTTTGTCCGCATTGGACATTGAGTTCCATATTGACTTGGTTCTAGAAGCAATATGGATGGCTCAGCTAGTAGAAGGATGGCTCATAGGGAGAGAATTTTGTGAAGCAGCTCAGGACTTCTTGGTGCTTCTGTGTTTTTTTTGATCTAAGAAACCGTATCTTCCGGGATTTGTTGGACAAGTTTGTGCTCGTGTTCATTGATGGTATTCTCATCTACTCTAGATCAGAGTTGTACAATGAAGGCAAAGTAGCAGCTATTCTAGAGTGGAAGCAACTGCAGACTCCTACGGAAGTTCGCGTTTGTTTTGGATTAAAGGGTTTTTATAGGAAGTTCAAGTGGAACTCTGATGCGAAGAAGTTTTTCAGAATCTAAAGGCGAGATTGTCATGTGCAACTGTTCTGGCTATACCGGATGGGAAGGTTGGATTGAAGTCTGTTGATGCTTGTAGAGTAAAGTTTGTGTTTTGGATTTCGGTAGATCTTGAGAGGATCATTTTGTGGAGTAGAACTTGTATTCTGAATTTCGACGGATTTTGGGAAGACCATCTGGCTGGGTAGGATCTAGAGATCATTTTGTTTTTGGTCCATTTTATTTTGAGAGGCATCAGCGCAGGTTGAGCTTATCAGGGTAGGATGAACACAGCCCAGAATGTCTGCAAAGCTTTGGGATAAGAGACGAGGAATTTGGAATTCGAAGTTGGAAACTTCATTTTTGTCAGAGTTTCTCCGATCAAAAGAGTAATTAATTTAGTAAGGTAGAAAGTCAGCTCCGAGATATATTAGACCTTTCTGCGTTCTTGATAACATAAGTTCTTCAGGATTGAACTGCCGGTGTGGATAGCTGGGGTTCGCACAATATTTAACGTATCTCTGAGGGAGTACGTGTATGATTCATCATTGGTTGTGGAATCAACAGTTTAGGAGGATCTGGTAGTTGAGCTAGAATTGAGTGTAATTTGATATCCTATTCAGATTGGTAGATCGAGATTACAAGGAGGTCAGGTTTGGAGTAGTGTAGCTAGGTTCTGTAGAGCGAGTATCCCAGTATTTTTACCTGGGAAACTCTAGATAGTACTAGAAAGGCTTATCCCGATTTGTGTCAGGATAATTAGCTTGTTTGTTTGGATGAATTGGTTGCTATGATTGTTAGTAGATGGTTGATGTATGCTTTGTTGTTTGTAAATAAAATTTTTGTTGGATTATTAAATTATCTTTGCTTTTAAATTTTGGGGATGAAATTCTTTTAAGGAGGAGGAATGTGTTGACCCGGAATTTTGGGCAATAGCAATTTAATGAAAGATTGTGTTGTGAGATCAATGAAGAAAGTAAATTTAAATATAGAATAGTATGCTAAATTAAATGCAAAGATGAGAACACCAGATTTATAATGGTTCGATGTAACTGCCTATGTCCACTTTGAAGTTAATCTTTATTACTTTACTCAACGATTGATTAAAGATACAATCCGTACGCCAACTATTTGAATACAATTGCGAAGTAAAAAGGATAAGTCTTGAATGAGTTTGAATGTGGCAGAGTCTCCCCAATGTTCTCGAAAAAAGGTCCTTTTCCCTATGCCCCTGCCCTTCTATTTATAGACGAAGATGGGTTGGACTTCCTTAATGGGCCTAGGAGTGAGATAACTCGGCACGTGGCGAGTGACTTTTGTGTACCGAGCCACAAATGCCGAATGGTAAATGCCGGGCAACATCCCCAAGCCGAGCAAGGCAGTATGTTGAGTGAGACGTGTAGGCCAAACGAGATTCAATGCTAATCGAGGGGAGATGCCAAGCGACATACATATGTCGATTGGGACAAGAATGCCGAATTAGGCTGGAATGCCGAACGAGGCTGGTATACCGAACGAGGCTGGAATGCCGAAGGAGGGTGGAATGCCGAACGAGGCTGTATGCCCAGCGAGGTTCATGCCGAACGAGGATTGATGCCGAACGAGGCTGCTATGTCGATGACGCTCTATGCGGGGCGAGGTTCATGCCGAATGAGGATGGATGCCGAACGAGGCTTGAATGCCGATCGAGGCTTGAATGTCGAGCGACCTAGTTGTGCCAAATGACCTAGTCATGCCAAACGACCTAGTTGTGCCGAACGAGTTTTGCATATCAAGTCTCTGTTTGACTAGTCAGGTCATTGGGTAACACTTGCCTCCAAAGTGTATCATGTGGACGAACATGATATGCTTTGAATCATGAGCATTCCAAGCATTCCTTTAAGCTCTTGCCTTGTTTTTCGATAGTAGCTTATCCTGAATACCGAACGAGGCATAGTATGCCGAGCGACATACTAATGCCGAAAGACATATGAATGCTTAATGGCTCGGCTAATGCCGAGCGACATACAAATGCCGAACAGCATTAATGCCGACCGAGGGAGGTCTTTGACCGGTTCTACCGGTCGCTATCCCTTCGACTTCTCTTTCTCTATACAAGGAGATATATCTACCTCCCTTCCCTTTTACTTTTACCTCTTCTTTTCAGGACTTACGAACTTTGGCTCTTCATAGACTTCAGAGCATTATATACTCTCCCCTTCCCTTCTCAAACACTATATGCCGCCTCACTTCCTTTCCCAATCAATCGAATCGAATTAGAACCGCGTTCCCTACTCCAGAATCTTCCCGAGCTTCGACGCATTTCTTAGGTAAAAACCTTTCCCTTAAACACTTCACCCCGATTAGGAAACCTAGCACGAGATTCGAACCCATGAATCTCTACAAAATCGAGGTCAGTAGCAATCGGGTGGAGCAGCAGGAGTTAAGGGCGAAGCATGGGTGTTTTAAAGGAGTTTAAGACTAGGCGGAGCGGAGGAGAGAAGGGGTTGACAGAGGTGTTTGAAGGAGGAAGTTGGTGGAAGACCCACTGATGTGGCTCGGCATGACTTCCTTACGCTGAGCGATGGATGGGAAGTACGATAGAAAAATTGGAGAAAAGGTTTAGTGTGCCGAGCGATGCGGCTCAGCACGGCCATGGCTCAGCGTGATTTCCTTATGCTAAACGAGGTAGGAAGGAATGTAGAAGAGAAGTAGGAGTTGGGCAGAATGCCGAACGATGCGGCTCGGCGTGGGTATGGTTCGGCATGATTCCTTTATGCTGAACGTTGAAGAGGACAGTTGGGAGAATGGCATGCCGAATGGTGTGCTCGGCATGTTTGCGGTTTTTCATGTCTTACCGCATGCCGAAGGGTGATAATGAGTGGTAGGTGAGTGTTGATGTTGTGGGTAGAATGCTGGGCGAGGCGTCTCGGCATGATTGTGGTTTGGCATGACTAGTTGAATGCCGAACAATAAAGTGGTTAGGTAGGTGGGTTGTGTACAACAGCAACACCAGTCGAACCTAATGCACAATTGACTCAACACAAATTTTATGCTTGAATATATGAAAAAGGATAAGGACGGGCTTAAACAACCAAGCATATCAGAAAATCTGGACTGATAATTCTCGTGTTTAGACGACTCAAAACATGGAATTAACTTGCTAAACAGTTAATAACCTTTCAATTGCAGTATCGATGCCGAGTTTATAACATAAACCATCTTATGACAAGCTCTTGTGGATGGTCAGCGATGACGGCCTTCGTAGACGACAATTCAAAGCTCAAACTTATTTCATCAACTTAGTGGCTTTTCATTTCCTGGCACTTATATTTGAATGATCGCACTACTCTACACACCACTTGGGGGGAGGGGGATATTTACGTTGTTAAGTTTAACGCCGATTGTTTTTCAAGTATAGTCCAAAAGGTGCTTTGTCAGATTCAATCTTCATTACAGATGCCTAGGAAATCTAGCTCGGCTACGATCTCGGATAGACCCGGGCCATCCTCTCGACAAGAAGTACTAGGAACTTCAAATCCGTCAACTTCTCCTGCAAAAGACTTGCCGAACCCTGCGACTGCATCTGTCGACTTGACTCCAGATGCTTTGGAGGCAGCAATCTTCTTAGATGATCCAATCGATTCCCAAGCCTCAAAGATTAACGAAAGTATGCTCCGTCCGATATGCTCAGTCCACGGAATCCCCTTCGATGATGTGCCAGTTCCATCGAGGCATGATCGTCCTCACTGCCCCCAGTCAGATTTACAGCCTGCAATAGATTCATGTGCTGGGTTGGCAGCATGCCGCCATTCAACTCCTTCCTACGAGACGTGTTGCATTATATCGAGATTGCTCCATCGCAACTGCACCCGAACAGCCACACATTCATATACGGCAATTGCATTCTTTTCATGAGTGTCCTCTTCAGGCTTGCGACTCCGGGCGATATCTGCTATATTTATGGTTTCAAGAGACGGTCAGACAGCCCATCTCTTATGTTCCTTGAGCCACATAGTAAATGCCAAATCCTGACTGGGGAATGGAGCAAATTTGCCCAGTACAACCAAGAGCGGTTCTACGTGCGTTGTCCTCCCGGTTCTGCTAGGAAATGGGTAGAAGGAAGTAAGTTTCCTTTTTGAATCAGTACTTGAATTTGGTGAAATTTTCATCTTTTCTGACTCTTCATCTATTCTCACGGTATCAACCCATGTCCCCAGGGTCTCGGATATTTTAAAGCTGTCGAAGGCATCTGAGCTTTCTCCGTAGAAGACCAGGATATCAGATCTCTCATTTTGCATGAGCCGCTCATGAAATTTGGGCTGTTAGCGGAAGGTCGTCGAATAAGCCTCCCCCAAGGTGTTTCCATACCCAGGCCTGCTTTGGGCAAAGCAAAAAAGCAGGCCGAGTCTTTAGCACGTAAAGCCCCTGACACACTAGAGGGGGAGATTAAAGAAGATGAAATGCCCGAAGTACAAGGAGAAAATGTTAGCCCATCTCGAGACCCGATAGTTGAAGTTCAAGACATTGAAACATCACCTTCCTCTTCGAAGTGGAAGAAGAAACTGACATATAAGCTGAGGAAGAAAACAGTGGGCGGAGCTTCTAAAGTTACCCTTATTCCAACGGAGAAAGAAACTTCCTCGCAACACTTAGAAAGTTCTCTAAAAGGCCTGTCGAACCTTACCATACCTGGTGATCTGCTCAACTATGGTCTTGACGATCCAGAGGCCCTTAAGCTTCATTCCCCCGCGAGAGGCGATGTAAGCGCTTCTCGCTCAAGCCCAAAATCAGGGAGAAAAAAATCATATTAGTAAAGAAACCGGTCCGTCTGGGTGAAACACTAGGACACACACAAACACATGCACTTCACCTTTTACTTAAATTTCAGCCGTCACTCTACTCTTTGCTAAATCATCGTTATTTAAGCTCTGTGTAGGTGACATGAGGCGTACGCATGGACTTAACCGCCTTCGTGGTTCATCGATTTTTTGCCAATCCTACCGGGATTCGGGCTCCGGCAAGCGTCGAGATAGAGATGAATCCGGCGTCGAGACTACCACCGCCGAGAATCGTCGTACCGAATAAAAACTTATAGTCATCCCCCATATCCTCGCGATCCTCTATCTCAACCGGAGCACAGCAAAGTGAAACCTGCACATAAGGGGTCCCAGCCTGAGGCACATTGGGATCAACATTTCGGCTCATCAAGTGCCAGGAAATCTCGAGATCCCCACGGAACACATGTAGTCTCCAAGCAGACTCCTCTTGCTCCTGTATCAGATCCATCGGTAGCAGATCGACTTGCTAAGCTTAAAAACTCGTTTCCAAATGTAACAACCCAGGATTTCCCATCTATTAATTATCGTCATTAAAAGACTAATGGTGATAGCTAATTGTTGTTAGGCATTTTTAAATCAAGTTGAAATTCTTTTGAAATTTGTTAGGGGGTGTGGGCTTTATAAATAATCTTGGGCCATGTTTTTATTGATGTTGTGATAAATATCAAGGGTCGATACCAATCCCCCTTTATTTCATTCATTTTCACAACGCTAATAAAACAAAAAAAGAATAAAAATGGTGGCTCGTTCGTTCCTCTTTAACAAAAATTAGGGTTTAATCGATGGTGACTTCGGCCGCTTGATTTGGGTTCGTCCCTGCTTCGATTTTGTACCGTGCAATCTTTGTGTGTGTTCTTCGAAACAAGGTGAGTGATATCCCCTCACATCTAATTCAATCTTCAATTATTGAATTTGTCAATTAGCTTATTTCGGCAGTTCGATTTTTTTCGACGTTGATGATTTTTCGACTAGGTTAGATTTCTTGTTGTCTTCAGCATTCACTTGATTTTACAATGTTGAATTTGTTCGGCTTTCGACCTTGTTCGATTTTCTTATTGTTTCATGACTCTGGTATTTATGCCTTGTTTGACTTCGGTCACTTGACATTTTTGACTTGGTCGTTTGTAAATTTGGCACTTCTGTTCATCTCTAGGATATTTACTAATACATGCTGTTGCATAACTTCAGCATTTTGAAACCGTTGATTTTTGTAAAGTTATTGCTCCGGCATTTAAACCTGACTTGTTTGAAGTCATGATAACCACGACTTGAATCTGCATGCTATGGTTGCATATTGAGTTATTGGGTCACCGTGTACAGGTCTTCATTGTGTGTTTGAGTCTGGTTTCTGGACATCTATATGTTACTTGTCGCATTATATTGAAGTCATATGTATAAGCCGCTTGTTTTGCTGCCTGGTCTGTAGGCACTGCTCACACGTCCGGGTTTGAGTCCCTGGTATCAGTAAATTGCCTATGTAATTGTATTTGGCTTGTCTACACTATTCACCGCCTCTGGTAGCACTTTCACTCTCGTTCGATTTTACCTACAAGAATTGTTCGACATTGACTTCATTAAACTTTGGCTTTGCATTCTTTTTGTGTATTGTCACTGTATCATGTTTGAGATAGTTTGCATCTCAGTTGTACCTGTTGCCTTCATGTTCATGTATAGTTGTTACTGCTTCATGTTCATATACATCTTCAATTTGAGTTTGCACTATCCAGTTTCATGTAGTTGTTGCTGGTGCCTTCTTTGGTTCATGATGCGTTCACTTGCATTGTCCACTGTTACATTCAGGTGTACATCACTTGTTGCTTCCTTTATTGCCTGTTCTTTGAGGCATGTAGTTCATGATTACTCTGATTTAACTTGTTGCGCATGGGGAACTTGTTCTTGAGTTTGAGTCTTCATGTGTACTCTAGTTAGCACATTTAGCTTGGCTGTCTTGAGCATGTTTGTATATATGATGCTTTAACTGTTGAAGCCATGGCATTGATTCTTCGATCACTCTCCTTGACTCTCTGCATATTGAGGTTTTCTTGCTTCATTTTGATAATTGCAGTTTCACTACCGCCATTATAAATTGAACTGGTCATGCACTTGTTGTTTCCATTATGGTACATGATGTTTGAGTTTCCCCAGCATGTTGTACCTGTTAGCACTTAAATATTAGACTGCTTCATGTAGTCAGGTTATCCACTTGTTGCTAGTTGACATTTTAGCCTTGTTAGTTGTTAACGCTTAAATTTGAACGCTAACACCCCGGTGTGTGAAGTGTAGTTGTGAAAGCACCACCCGATAGATCGGGAAAGAATTACAAGCAAGTAATAACGGAAAAGCAGTAAACAACAGCAATTTTATAGTGGTTCGGCTTATGGGTACAGCCTACGTCCACTTTAAGTACTTTTATTGATGATCTCGTTACAAGTTGATACAATTCTTCCCAAGTACAATTCACTTTGAACTACAAGAAACTTAGAACAAGTATTTTAAACTTCAATGGAGATGAGAGTCTTCGAATCCATGTTGGATGTACGTGATCTCTTGTTGAAGTTGTTTGTAGCGTTCTTAGTGTCTCGAGAGCTTCAAGTGTTGAATTGGTTTGGAATGCAGCAGAGTATCAGCGCTTGAAGAGAATGAGCCCAAAAGTCCCCCCCAGAGTTGGAGGTGGATGTCTATTTATAGAGAGTTCTGGGTGAAAAAAGTTGCTAAGTCCTAACTCGTTGCCGACTTAAGGTAAGTCGTTGCTGACTTAGGATGAGTCGTGACCGACTCATTGAGCTGAGTCTCTGGTTTGTAGAGGGCTTCCTGCCTTTTTCGAACCCACGCTTCAAGTACTAGGTCGTTTACGAGTTATCTGGTTGTAGTTTCTGGCTTGTTTGTATAAGTCGTATACGACTCATCATAAGTCGTAGGTCGTGGTTGACTTAACCAGCTGCCTTCGGCTTAAAGCTGAGTTCAGGCTTTGTGAAGGCGAGTCCTAACTCGTAGACGAGTTAAGAGATAGTGTCTTTAGGTCGTACACCTTTTTTAAGTCGTAACACTTGTTAACTCGGTCAAGCTTTAATCTGTTATGTCGTAGCTCCCTTAAGTCGTATAGACTCCTTAGGTCATCAGGGTCTTAAGTCGTTATCTCTTCTTAACTCGTGAGCCGCTTATCTCGTAAGCAGCCTAACTCGGGTACTCCTTAACTCGTAGAGGCTTTAACTCGTAAGGCTTCCTATGCCGTAGAGGCCTTAAGTCGTACAAATCCTTAGGTCGTGTGTTTCTTTAAGTCGTAACATGTTCAAAGCCACACAATCCTTTTAAGCCGTAGACCATTCATTTCCTTAAGTCGTGAAGCCTTTTGAGTCGTGAGCTGCTTAACTCATGGACCTGTTAACTCGTGAACGAGATAGGGTTAACATTTGCCCCTCGAAGCACACGCTTAGGTCGTAAGTCGTGTGCTTCGACTTATCATAACCCGGGCATGCCGATTCAAATTCCAACATTTCCAGATATAAAAGCCTGAGTCGTCCTTCCTCTTTCCTTCTTCTCATCACTTAACTTTTAAACTGTTTTCTGCCATTAACGCATCTCTGAGCTCTCCAAGGCGATTTCGATCCAAACTTCGTCCGATTCCTTCTAGCATCATACAATCGTAAGTGATCTTGTTCCCTCTTCGACCGTTAGCCATTGTTACCTTACATGTTCAGTCCCTCGTTTTTGGCTTGTCCTTTCAAATCCTACGAGCTTTATCAAATCGGTCATTGACGAACTTAAACTCGTTTGGCTTGACATAAGGTGATTCGCGATTTGAGGCGACTTGTAGTGTGATAGGTTAAGGCTATTGCTGTTGAGGTGGCCGTGGGTGAACAGGTTGAAAGTTAGAAGGGAAGGCAGGTTGGTTGAAAAACTTGATTCGAATAGAGTGAGGAATCGTCCCATATACAACTCAGAGATTTTCCATGCGACCTAGCAATTCTCATGAGCCGTAGCCGAGTTAAGACTTAAGGGATTTCCAGTTGCTTTGAATCAGAGCCTTTCTTCTGTTCCTTGAGTTACGACTTAGGATTTAGAGCATAATCAGCTTGATGTGTTGACGACTTAAGACAGGAACGACTTAACTCTTGAGTCGGTTACGACTTAACTCTTGAGTCGGTTACGACTTAGCACATGTATTTTTTAAACTCCACTTGAACCTTGAACTGCTGCTTGAATCTTTTACAGATTGCTTTAACTTGTAAGCTAATAACCTGTTAATATAACATTCACAGAAAACTGGGACGAATATACTGTCATTGATTGCCCACATCGAACGACAGATTAGTTAATGATAGATGATTAACTTAAATAAATCGTGTGAACGAAGTGCTATCGATTTCAAGTGGAATATTAAAGCAGCACTGGATTAGTCAATTGAAACTGACCAGCCCTCATTAATATTATGCTTGAGCTTTAAATAACAAGTTCCGAAATTACCGTAGTCAATCAATCGTCAACCAGTTTAATTCCAGTTATCTTTACTTGTTATTATTATTATTATTTTTTTGTTTAGCTTTGCACGACACTTCACACTTTTTAGGAAACGTGCACCTTCGCATTTGAACATCCAGTTGCTTGTGTAGAATGACCTCTCATCAAGAAGAGCCGATGGGCCAGGCTGAAGATGTCTTCCCAGTAGCCATCCCTATAGACAACCCTCCGGAGAGAACATCCACAACTTTGAATCAGCGGGTGTTTAACCAACTGCGCGTCCAGTTTGGCATTGATGATGCTGACATCTTATTTCCGGGGCCAAATGACACCGCGGATAGGCCCCCTCTTGGCTTTGTTGCTGTTAATCGCCAAATGTGCTTGAACGGCGCTATTCCTCCCTTTAATGACTTTCTCCAACAGTTCCTGCTTCGGTTGTCTATCTCTCCATTCCAATTACACCCCAATGGCTACGCCATTCTGATGGGGTTATGTGTTCTATTTAGGAGAGTTTTGGATCGATTACCAAGCTTCGGGGAGATCTGCTATTTTTGCTCATTCACGAAAACTAAAGATCATCCCTCCATCGTGGTTATAAGAAGCGCTCGAAACCGTAAACTTATTACTGATCTCTCCGAAAGCGCTCACGGATTTTTGAATCAGTTTTTCTTTGTTCGCTGCCCTCCAGGGTTTTATGCCATCTGGAGAGTGGGAAGTAAGATTTCCTGTCTTTACTTTTTCCGTTTTGAAACTTTCTCGAGATCTGAACTCTCAATTGCTAATTTCATTCTTTTCCTGTTTTAGCACTTCCACCCCCTGCCAGGGAACCAAGTCTTAAGCAAATTTTTGAAAGATTAAATGTCGTGCCGGTAGAAGAGAGGAGCATAAAGTTTCTGCTAAACGATGAATTTTTACATCAATACGGACTCCTCCATCCCTCTCGCTTTACTCGGCCTCGTGAAGCTCCAACGGAGGTTCCTGATTCTCCGGTGAAAACTCCTGATCTTTCGATCTCCACTAAAGAGCACATGTGAGGAGAAATTTCTGCAGAAACCTTACTAGTAAAGTGCTCTACTCCAAGAGACGATACGGGACCCTCCGAAAAGCCCGCACTTGCTCCCATAATTGAAGAAGAAGAGGAGCCCCTTTCCCAAACCAGGAAGAGTGCTGACAAAGGAGCTGATGGAGGGAATCAGGTTGGGCATGACGGTGATGACGTTTTTGGGGATTTAAGTGACATAATCGTCACTTCCCAAGAGCTCTTTAAAGATGACCCTGCCTGTGGTAAAACTGTACCCCCGATGATTGAAGCGACATCTGCCCTCCAACAGACTCCAACTCCTTTATCCCGAGAATTGTCACCGACAGTGGGACCTATTACTTCCCCCCAACTGAGGAGTGGTTCGTTAGTCCAACGCGAGTAGTTTGCACTTCACACACAACTAAGGATTTTCCAGCACATTTAAGCACTTATCTTCTCATACTTTAAAGATTTCTAAAGCTTATCTTTTCTTATTTCAGATCCTTCAATGACACGCGGCGGATCATATTATCAGGATTTCCAACGCTACGGGGGGCGTGGTCAATACGATTATAGGCGTTACTTTCCCTCCTACAGAGAATCTGACGAAGAAAGGGCTGCCCGAAAGGCTCATGAAAGGAGGACTGAAGAAGAACGTCGCGAAAGAAGGGAGAGAGAAGAGCGCCATGATTCTTGGCAAAAAGGCGATGACTCCCACAAGAGAAAAACTCATGACGATCGAGGAAAAGGTCACATGAGTGAAGACTTAAGCAAACGAGCCCGTCACAGTGAAAAGCAGGCCTCTACTACTCCTGAGAAAGTTACTATTCCTGCCTCACTCGACATCCCTTCTGACTCTCCCGCTCTTGGGAAATCAGATATTCAAACGATAATTAGCAGGCCCAAATTTCAAGTTGGACCGGGTCCTGCCACTCTGCAGAGCCGATTTCCTCAATGGTTCCTTAAGGGGGTGAGATTCGACCTAGACTTGGTCCCCATCGACAAGTCTGCTATGTTGCGCAATCTTGATGCAGTCAAGCTCGATATCGAGAGGATGTCAAACTGGCAGAAGCTTGTCGATGAGCTTCAAAGAGTTAACCGTGCCAACATAGAGGCCATGCTTACTATGGGGAACGATAAGGCCGAATGGCAAAAGGTCGTTGAGCAACACGACACCGAGATGAGGAACATTGCTTCTTACAATGAGGAGCTTGAAGCAAAAGTCGAGGAATTGAAACATGAACTTGCTGCTTCCTCCACTTCCTACTCTCAAAAAGAAGAAGTGCTTCTGAAACAAGTGAGAGATGCTCACGCTAGCCAAAGGGATGCCGAAGACAGGCTAGAAGCACAAAAGAGAATCAGTGACGGCTATGTCTCTGATATTGCTGAGCTTCGAAAGAAAAACAACTCCCAGGAAGCGGAGATACAAATGCTTAAGCTTCAGCTTGCCAAAACTGAAAGGGAGCGTGATGAGGCTGTCGCCGGCAAAATCGCAGCCGAAGAATCTCATGAGGCGACCAAAAACAGCTTCGGCTCAACATTATTCGACTTCTACTTGCATAGCGTCTTGGGGCGTGGAAGCCTCGCTTTTCTTGGTCCTAAGTATGAAATCACTTTAGCTGAAGTATGGGAGGCCGCTCTTGAGATGCTTGGTGCTGAAGGTGCCGGTTACGACGAATCAGCCCTGGAAAGGCATTATTTTGATGATGACGCTCGCGCTGCCCTTGCCAAGGGAAAGGAGCAACTTGCCAAATTAAGAACTGAAGTGAAGGAAGGGGACCGTCTGGGGAAAACCACTTCAACTACTCTAGTCCAGCCACCTTCTTCGTCTGAAGTCGACATTATTGGTTCCAGTTCCCATCTTGCATCTCCCACCAAAGTTACCACTGAGATTACAAGCATACAAGGTGGAGACGAGGGTGATGAGAGCGCTGATGCGCAAGCTTATGAAGTCGATATCAGGAAACCAGCTTCTCCAGGTAATTTCACTGTTAATCTCGCTACTGTCAATTCTGCTCAAGCGGGTTACTCATTTATTTCGCATGAGTTTCATGAGCTCCTTGGCTATTTTCTCAACCTTGACGAGCCTTCATCTCCTCTCTTTACTGACTTCATTGGTGAACCTTCATCTCCTTTTTTTACTGACTTTAACCTCTTTTCTTCTGTAGAAAAAGTATCAAGCACTGCTTAAATCTCTACTTCTCCGGTAATCCCTCCTCCATCTCTTCAGGTGGCTCCTCCTTCTGCTTCGCAGCCTGGATCACAGGAGGAACAAATAGAGGCTCTCCATGGCCTGGATGATCCCATTGCTTCGCAAGAGCAAAAAGATGAGGGACTTGAGGGAGGTGACATATCTCCGGAGCGGACTCCTTCTGACGATATAACTCTATCTAAACTTGTCACTCCAGGAAGTGAGTCTTCCTCAAAGAGGAGAAGGAAGCAAGGAGCATCAAAGAGGAGAGGGAAGATAATCACTGCCACTGAAGAGGAGCCAGAAGTTGGGCCAGCTGCGCCTACCTCTCCTTCCTCCCTTATACCCACTGGTCGACCTGAAAAGATGGTCATTCGGCCGGGTAAAGGGTCCAAAGGCAGTAAAAAGAAGTGAAGACTTTAGCTTTTTGTCTTTTGTATGAACTGGCCGAGAGTTGTGCGGGTACCGGCCCTCGCTTTTATTTTGAAACCTGTATCTGCATTATAATTGAATAAAAAGATTCTTCGTTTGTACAAACTTCTGTTTGAATTTGAGAATGCATTTACTATTTTTTTTTTTTTTTGCACAAGTTTATTTACACGATATTGCAGCGGGCTTATGGTATGTTGTTTGAGTATTACTTTACTGATGCAGCTATACTATTATACCATGTTGCCCCCATACCTTAAGCTTGCTGCAATATTTTATACTTTGAGGGGACTTGCACTCTTATTTGCTAAAGAATAATTATTTTATTCTTTAAAGAAAATTTTTGTAGAGTACAACTCCCTTCGTATAAGTTTCTACGCTTTGTCGTTCGAAGAAATCACTTTTTTCTTTTGCTTATGTGCATATTTTACCAAGTGAATTCCTCTATGTGGTAAAGCGGACCTCTGAAGGGTACTTTAACTTCTTTTCTTTCTTTTTTTTTATAGTAGGTAAATTACTCTCCCTTTGAAAGTTAAAGTACGCTTTTGATGAGGATTTTTTTTATACAAAGTTGCACCTCTGAGGAGGGATTTTTCACGTTTCAACACTTGGAAGTTTTATTTCAATCTCGGTGAAACGTGTACCCCCAAAGAGTTGTGCCTTTGAAGAAAGCCTTTTCATGTTTCAACACTTGGAAGTTTTATTTCAATCTTGGTGAAACGTGGGCTTCCGAAGAGGTTTTTCTTCTTGATTGTGTCCCCGGGAGGGGGTTGTACCTCTAAGGAGGGATTTTTCACGTTTCAACACTTGGAAGTTTTATTTTAATCTTGGTGAAACGTGTACCTCCAAAGAGTTGTGCCTTCGAAGAAAGCCTTTTCGCGTTTCAACACTTGGAAGTTTTATTTCAATCTTGGTGAAACGTGGGCTTTCAGGAAGGTCTTTATTTTGTTTTTGCATTTCAACTTTGGTGAAGTGAAATTCCAAAGAGCGGTTATTACACTTCAACTCCTGGCGAAATGTGCCTCCGAAGAGGGCTTTTATTTTGTTTACATTTCAACTCTGGTGAAGTGATATCCCGAAGAGCGGTCATAACACTTCAACTCCTGGTGAAATGGGCCTCCGAAGAGGGCTTTTATTTTTTGGCATTTCAACTATGGTGAAGTGAAATCCCGAAGAGCGGTTATAACACTTCAACTCCTGGTGAAATGTGCCTCAGAGAGGGTTTTCATCGCTTGGAAGTTACTCTCTCATGGTTGGAGGGTCATGACTCCTCCAATCTTTTTTGTTGAGTAGAGAACTTTCTTTTTTGTGGCGTATGACCCATTAGAGGTCTTTTATCCTCCGAAGAGGACTTGTGCCGCTGATGGTAGCTTTGGTTGTTCCTCTGTTCACTTGCTTATGCCTTTTCAGCGATCCTCTCTCTTTTTTTTTCTTTTCAAGTTTTCTTTCCCCTTTTCTTGCAAGTTGCTTGTTTAATCCAAGGAAGTGTACTTCATTGTTAGGCAAGTTCGTGAGAACGGGCACTAGCTTCCTAATTGGATATTTGTTTGTCCAAACAATCTTAATTTATCAGCAAGGGCCTGTTTCTATCGAAATCATTAGCCGTTCAATTGAAGTATTTCCTATCTAGGATTTGAATTCGGGGTCTTTACGACTTGAAATTTGTTTGTTGAATGATGGTGAGAATCGCTCGGTCTTATTATGCGCAAGTTCTTTTTCCATTGTCTGCAAAAATTTAAATCGACATTTCAGCAATACATTTTATGTACTTTTATATCGAAAATAAAGCAAACATGTAATAAAAATAAGGAACACAAGATTTATAGTGGTTCGGCCAAGAATTTGGGCCTACATCCACTTTATATTCTTCCATTAATCACTTGCATCAGTTTTTCAATTGCTTTCAATTACAAGAATCATACATTCACAATCCTTTTTTACAATATTTCAACAAAATTTTCAAGTAAAGTATGGACGCAAGTGATTGCTGTTCCATGCCCTTGGCATTTGATCTCCTTCAACAGTAGTGAGTTTGAATGTGCCGTCAAGAAGCTTCTGACCTATCACATATGGTCCTTCCCAATTGGGCCCAAACACACCTGTCGCGGTCATAATTCTTTTCAGGACTAGATCTCCAATTTCAAAGCCGCGTTGTCGAACTTTGGAATTGAAATGTCTGGCTATCCTTTGCTGATGAGCTGCAACTCTGAGATTAGCTTCATCTCTTTTTTCATCAAGGAGATCCAGCGCTTCAAGTTGTAGCCTTTCATTTTCTGCTTGACTGAAATGGATTCTTCTGTGTGAAGGGACCTCTGTTTCAACCGGGATCATTGCTTCTAATCCGTATGCTAACGAAAAAGGAGTATGCCCAGTTGCAGTTTTGTGAGTAGTTCTGTATGCCCATAGTGCAAGTGGTAGTTTATCGACCCAACCACCTTTTGCTCTTTCGAGTTGCTTTTTGATGGTTGATTTGATGATCTTGTTCACTGCTTCCACTTGCCCGTTTGCCTGCGGATGAGCTACTGCCGAAAAGCTTTTCTGGATTTTGAATCGTTTGCAAAAATCCTGGAATTCCTCGCTTTCAAACTGAGTACCATTGTCTGTGATTATTTTCTGAGGCACACCGTATCTGCAAATGATATTCTTGGTCACAAAGCTTATCATTTTCTTTGAAGTGATAGTAGCCAATGGTTCAGCTTCAGCCCACTTAGTAAAATAATCAACTGCAACAATAGCATATTTAATCCCTGATTTAGCAGTTGGTAGCGGCCCAATGAGATCCATTCCCCAAATTGCAAATGGCCATGGACTGACCATCTGTGTGAGTTCGGTAGAAGGTGCTCTAGGAATTTTGGCATATCTTTGGCATTTGTCACATTTTCGGGAGTAATCTGCAGCATCCCGATTAATTTCTGGCCAAAAATATCCGTATCGGAGAATTTTCTTTGCTAATGTTTGACCACCTGAATGATCACCGCATTCTCCTCCATGCACTTCGGCTACGATCTTTTTGGACTCTTCCCGGGATACACATCGAAGCAATGGCATTGAGAATCCCCGTCTGTACAATCGGCCATCCTGAATTACATAGCGAGAGGCCTTCCTTAGTAGCTTTCGTCTTTCTATCGAGTTTTCTGGCAGAGAACCTCTGAGTAGGTAATCCAGTATTGGAGTCATCCATGACTCTTGTTCTTGAGATACATTCATAATCCAGTCTATATCCATCTCGTCTATACTTGGCGCTGAAAGGACTTCTACAGGGACCAATCCCAATAGTTGAGCTTCACCAGAACTTGAATACTTTGCGAGGGAATCTGCCTTCATATTCTCTTCCCGAGGAATGTGGCTTATTGAATAGTGATCGAGTTCACATAGGAGTTCCCAAGCCTTTGACAAGTAGGAAGGCAGGTTTCCACCTTTTGCTTGAAATTCCTTCTTGACTTGGCATACAATAAGCTGAGAATCACTGAAGATTTGTAATGCTCGAATGTTTAGCTCTTTAGCGATTTTCAGACCTGCAATAAGAGCTTCATATTCTGCTTCATTGTTTGTTGAAGGAAATTCCAATCTTAGTGCATAACATAATGATCGACCCTCAGGAGTTTCAAGTACCACTCCGGCTCCAGAACAGTAGTCATTTCTTGCGCCATCAACATACATCTTCCACTGGATTGGGGAATCATTGATCGCTTCTTCCTCACCATTGTCTTTCTCTGTGAATTCTGCAATGAAATCAGCTAAAGCTTGTCCGTTGATTGCTTTTCGGGGGTGATAGGTGATGTCATATTGACCGAGTTCAATGTTCCATTTTAGAAGGCGACCCGAAGTTTCAGGACGAAATAGGACTTGCTTTAGAGGTTGATCAGTGAGTACTTTGATAGGATGAGCTTGGAAATATTGCCTCAGTTTCCTCGATGCAACTAGTAGGAAATAGGCGAGTTTTTCCAACTTGGAGTAATTCAGCTCTGCCCCAGTGAGTCTTTTGCTGATATAGTAAACTGGATGTTGAATCCTTTTGTCTTCCCGTATCAGCGCTGCACTTAGAGCATGAGATGATACTGCCAAGTATATAAGAAGATCCTCACCATTGCCTGGTCTAGAAAGTATCGGAGGCGTTTCCATATGACGGATCAACTCTTCAAAAGCTTTTTGGCATTCGGGAGTCCATTCAAAGTTCTTCTTTCCTTTTTTCAGGGCATCGAAGAATGGGATGCATTTATCAGTAGCTTTAGAAATGAACCGACTCAAAGCGGCGACCTTTCCGTTGAGACTTTGCAATTCCTTCTTCGTTCTAGGAGCTTTAACTTCTTTTAAGGCGGTAATTTGAGCTGGACTAGCCTCAATGCCCCTAGCACTGACGATAAAACCTAATAACTTTCCGGATTCGACCCCAAATGTACATTTCAGAGGGTTAAGCTTCATTCTGTATTTCCGGAGGACTGCGAACATTTCTGCTAAGTGTTCAATGTGATCCACTGCTTTCCTTGACTTCACTAACATGTCGTCGACGTAGACTTCCATAGTTTTGCCCAATTGCGGTTTGAACATAGCATTAACAAGTCTTTGGTAGGTTGCCCCTGCGTTTTTCAATCCGAAGGGCATAACCTTGTAGCAATAAAGTCCAACATCTGTGATAAAGCTTGTATCCTCCTGATCCGGATCATGCATCATGATTTGGTTATAACCGGAGTAGGCATCCATGAAAGATAACAATTCATGTCCCGTAGTTCCGTCTACCAGTTGATCGATCCTGGGTAATGGGAAGCAATCTTTGGGGCAAGCCTTGTTTAGATCAGAAAAATCAATGCACACTCTCCATTTTCCATTAGCTTTCTTGACCAACACAGGATTTGAAACCCAATTCGGATATGTAGATTCTTTGATGAAGTTATTTTCCATGAGTCGATCAACTTCTTCTTTTAATGCTGCTGACCTTTCTGGACCTTGGGTTCTCCTTTTTTGTTTAACTGGAGCAAACTTTGGGTCAACATTCAGAGCGTGTACTGCAACTTCTGGAGATATCCCACACATATCGGCATGAGTCCAAGCAAAGACATCCAGATTTGCTTTCAGGAAAGATATCAAGATATTCTGAATTGACACATTAAGCTGTGAACCCACATTCAACACCTTATTTGGGTCCTTCGGGTCAACAGGTACCGGAACTGTCGTTTCCACCGGTACTACTCTATTCTCCCCTGTACTGGCTTTTCTAGGATCCATTTCTTTCCGTGCCCCGCTGTGCTCGCCAGTGCAGGGTCCGCTCCGTAATTGCTACAAGGCTGGTTCCTTGATGCGGACTGGAGTTGCCGCATCCTTTCCCATTTCTCTTTTTCTTGACTCTCGCAGCTCTGTCAAATAGCATTCTCGCGCAGCATTTTGATCCCCTTTTATAACTCCTACTCCATTGTCAGTAGGAAATTTAATAGTGAGGCACCACGGGGCTAGGATAGCTTTGAATGCTGCGAGTGTTGGACGGCCAAGAAAAGCATTATAAGCAGAATATTCGTCGACGATCACAAAGGTTTGCTTACGGACCACTTTCCTTTCTCCTTCCCCAAGTTCTACAAACAGATCGATGGTTCCTACTGGTTGCTTTGGCTCCCCAGTGAAGCCAACGATTTTCTGTGATGAGGCTTGCACATCGATCATAGGGATTTTCATCTGGTCAAATGTCTTTTTGAAGAGGATATTACATGATACTCCGCAGTCAATGAGGACTCTTCTGACAATGGCTGGTCCAATACCAGCCGAGATGACCAAGGGATCTAAAGTAGGAGCTTCAATACCTGTAGAATCTCTGGCTCTGAAAATAATATCATCACTGAAAGTTTTCTGTTGTTTAAGGGGCGTAGTGTCTTCTAGAACAAAGACGTCTTCTTCGGCTGGAGCATATTTCAAAGCCCTGGAATATCTCTCCATCTCACCCCAACTCTTGCCAGCTGGGTGAGGTCCTCCTGAAATGACACTGATAACGGGCCTTCCAGTTTCATGCCCCGTAGCTTTCTCACCTGCCCCAGGCTGATGAACAGGAGCCCGCTGCCCCTGACTCGACGATGCAGGATTGTTGCTATTCTTTTTCACGAATTGCTGCAACTTGTTTTCTCTTAGCAACTCTTCAATCAGATTTTTCAGCTGGCGGCATTCATCAGTTTCATGACCTGGTTGATTGTGGAAGCGGCAGAATTTCCCACTCTGTATGGCTTTTTTCCCGGTTCTCAAAGGGATAGGTTTAGGGAAATCGACGGACTCTTTAGTGGCAAGGTAGATGTGCTCCGGCGTATGTGATAATGGAGTATATTCTGATGGCTTGAAGGACCGGGGCTTCTTCAGATTACCCTGTTTCTTTCCATTATTATTCTCCCTTTTCTGCCCCACCGATTCATTCTTGCGTGGAGCGACAATGTTGTCTTCAGCTTTTTCCAACACTGCCTTTATTGGCAAAGGACGACTTTCCAAGCGAATGAATTCGTCTGCTTTTTTGTAGAACTTTTCGAGAGAGGTTGGCTCTTTCATATTTAACCATTTTCCAAATTCGCTTGACTTATCAATAGCCCTCATTAGATAAGTCAAGATCATTCGTGGTTCAGCATTGTCCACTTCCGCCAGCGCTATATTAAAGCGGTTCAAGAAAGATCTGATAGACTCACCAGGATTCTGCTCTAAACTGGACAATGACATGATATCCTTGGCCTTTGAAGCATAAAGTCTAAACTGCTCCTTGAATTTTCTGGTCAAGTCTGAAAACTGATCAATAGATCGGACTGGCAGCTTGGTAAACCATAGTAGAGCCACCCCTTCAAGGTATACGGGGAAATATCGGCACTTTATTTCATCAGAAGCTCTGGCACCTGTCATGTGCCAATCATATTTATATAAAAATTCATTCGGGTCACTCGTCCCTTTGTAAGCTGGGATAGTCGGAGGGACAAACTTCCTTGGAAATTCCGCCTTTAAGATTCTTTCAGTAAACGGAGTTTTGCTTGGGGCGAAACCCCATTCCTTCTCATCTTCAACTCTTTGCATACTTTCTTTCATGATCTGCCGGACCATTCCAGAATGATATTCCTCATCATGCCGAGTTCTAGATCCACCGGCCTCAGGTACTGCCTACTCAAAGGGACTAGTAGGCCTTTCAGGAGCATTCCTTTCATCATGAATGTTGCCAGCATGGTTCCTTTCATTACCAGCCGGTTGATTGTTTGCCCCAAGTAAATCGTTCAACTTATTCAGAATCAGAGCATTCTGGGCACTTAGAGCCTCTAGTTGTGCATTTTGGGCGTTTATCTGCTGGTTTAACCCTGGAATCACAGCTTCCAACTCCGCTTTCGTAACTCCAACAGACGGAGTAGGTTGATTAGGCACAGGGGAAGCGGAGGTTCCCTCTTGAATGTTTCCAGATCTGACAGATCTACTTTTCCTTCCAGGAGCCATAATCTCATATAGACTTCTGGTTTTTAAAGAAATTCTTTCTACAAATCTCTGTGAAGCAATGATGAGAGTGTACCTGAGTTCAGTTCTCAGTGAAAGCACCAAAAATGTTAACGCTTAAATTTGAACGCTAACACCCCTGTGTGTGAAGTGTAGTTGTGAAAGCACCACCCGATAGATCGGGAAAGAATTACAAGCAAGTAATAACGGAAAAGCAGTAAACAACAGCAATTTTATAGTGGTTCGGCTTATGGGTACAGCCTACGTCCACTTTAAGTACTTTTATTGATGATCTCGTTACAAGTTGATACAATTCTTCCCAAGTACAATTCACTTTGAACTACAAGAAACTTAGAACAAGTATTTTAAACTTCAATGGAGATGAGAGTCTTCGAATCCATGTTGGATGTACGTGATCTCTTGTTGAAGTTGTTTGTAGCGTTCTTAGTGTCTCGAGAGCTTCAAGTGTTGAATTGGTTTGGAATGCAGCAGAGTATCAGCGCTTGAAGAGAATGAGCCTAAAAGTCCCCCCCCAGAGTTGGAGGTGGATGTCTATTTATAGAGAGTTCTGGGTGAAAAAAGTTGCTAAGTCCTAACTCGTTGCCGACTTAAGGTAAGTCGTTGCTGACTTAGGATGAGTCGTGACCAACTCATTGAGCTGAGTCTCTGGTTTGTAGAGGGCTTCCTGCCTTTTTCGAACCCACGCTTCAAGTACTAGGTCGTTTACGAGTTATCTGGTTGTAGTTTCTGGCTTGTTTGTATAAGTCGTATACGACTCATCATAAGTCGTAGGTCGTGGTTGACTTAACCAGCTGCCTTCGGCTTAAAGCTGAGTTCAGGCTTTGTGAAGGCGAGTCCTAACTCGTAGACGAGTTAAGAGATAGTGTCTTTAGGTCGTACACCTTTTTTAAGTCGTAACACTTGTTAACTCGGTCAAGCTTTAATCTGTTATGTCGTAGCTCCCTTAAGTCGTATAGACTCCTTAGGTCATCAGGGTCTTAAGTCGTTGTCTCTTCTTAACTCGTGAGCCGCTTATCTCGTAAGCAGCCTAACTCGGGTACTCCTTAACTCGTAGAGGCTTTAACTCGTAGGAGGTTTCTAATTCGTGTATCCTTTAACTCGTAGATGCCTTGAGTCGTAGGAAGCTTAACTCGTAAGGCTTCCTATCCCGTAGAGGCCTTAAGTCGTACAAATCCTTAGGTCGTGTGTTTCTTTAAGTCGTAACATGTTCAAAGCCACACAATCCTTTTAAGCCGTAGACCATTCATTTCCTTAAGTCGTGAAGCCTTTTGAGTCGTGAGCTGCTTAACTCATGGACCTGTTAACTCGTGAACGAGATAGGGTTAACATTAGTCATCGGGTTTGGTTTCAGGGTGGTCCACTATACCACTATTGTCATCTTCTCGTGACATTTTGGAACTTGAACTGTTTCATTCATGTGGTGACCGCGGTTTTGTTTTGCATGCAGTCTTGCCCTTGTGGGTTTTCATTGCATTGATGCAATTAGATTTGTTTCTCTAATTACACTTGAGTTAAATCCGGTATTTTGGGTTTGACCTTGTGCTTGATTGTGAATTTTCATTGTGCCTTTATGTGCACTTTGTTCATTTTATGGTTACTGGATGGATGTTGTGCAGTTCCATCTGGTTTATTTTGATTTGAGTTGGTGCCATTTGCTTTTGATTCATTGATCTTTTGCGCATTTCATATGCTGTATTGGCGAGGCAGTACACGTGAGTGTCTACTGCAGCCAATCAGTATTGATGTTTTTAAGTGATATTTCAATTGATTGAATTGTTTCGTCTGTCAAATTCAATATTTTGAAATTGTATTTTGATTTGGTTTGATTTGATCATTTTGTTGTTGGCTAATTATCTATTTGATAATTAGATTATGAGTTTCTAATTATTATTTAATAATTAGATTTTGTTGTTAATTGCCGTTTAGGCAATTTTGTTGTTTTAAAATTATCTCCATTGATAATTCTTTTATTTATCTTGGTTGATGATTTGGCTTTGCTGATTCGTTTTTAATGCTGTATTGCATTATATTTACCGTTATTCGATTTTCCTTAATAAGTGATTGGGTAGGTAAGATTTTTGTGACTGTCGTCTATTTGATTATGTAATTGTTATTGCTTTCGTGCATTAATAACTGAGTTTGAATTAGACTGGCCTGTGTATTATTTTCTTTTGAATTAATACTCAGGTCAGACCGAGTTATTACAAGTTGTAGATATCTTGCTTTGTGTTGCTGCTTGAGCTATGAAGTCTCTTTATATCTTTTGGAGTAGTCGTTGTCATACTATAGGATGATATGTATTCATGTATATTATTCACAATAATGTACTTGTATACCAAATTCGACAGTTGTAGTTGTATCATATGTATTGTAACTGACTTCATAGACACACACACACACACACACACACACACACACATATATATATATGAGATTTTATAGTATCTGTGTTTCGCATTTAGCTTATCTGTGTTATTATTATATATGTTGTCCTAAACTATTATGAACCATCATAGTTCGTTTTATACTGGAATTAGATATGCGATGGGAGTAAATAAATGAGAGATGAAAAAGAAATATATACCACTCCTATCGAGATAACCAATACTAGTGTAAGGCCTAACTACGGATGACCGCTCCTATCCCGCCTTTTTCTTCATAATAACAGACAGTATTTCTTTTAATAATCTTTGTTATTGTGAGCATAAAGGTGGGGTGTCACAGTTGGTATCAGTGCGAGGGGTTTATGGACATAATATGTAACATAACTTAGATGGAACATGTGTTACAACTATTTGTTGATGTTTTTATTTCTGCTTCGGGTCAAAACTAAAGTTTTGAAATTATGATGAAACTTTTAAATATCCTTATTTAAAAATAAAAGTGAAATTGGGTTTTGATGAATGAGAAATTTGTGTTCTGTTTATCAATGTGCGCAGTGGAAACAGTGAGACTGCCTTCGCTGAATACAGCTGATAATCTTTTTGATTTAAAAAATCAAAATATGAAAATGAAATAAATTTCATTGTGTTGTCACATAGATGTGTTTATTTCTGTTTTCTTTGAAAATTTCGAATCCGATTTAGGGATCCGAAGCGATTGCAGTTATGTGGTTTTGTTGAGATTTTTGTTGTTTTAAATTATCTTCATTGAAGATATATTCGAATAATTTCTTTGTTCATTTTGTAGTTTACGTGCAAATTTGTGTTGCACGTTACTGCATTAATTGTACGTTGAACTGGTGCTTGGTTTTAAACGTATTTTGTTGCCGTTATTTTTATAACGGGATTTTTACACCCGTGCTAAATTTCTGAAGCACGGTGTTTTGTTGTCATTTTTAATGAAAAAAAATTCGTTGGTATTATATTTTGATGCGAATTATTGTGATGAGATTTTAACATATATAAATTACAGTCGCTTTGACTTAAGTAACTGTCATATTTAAAGTGAATTTTCAAGCGGTTATCCCACAATGATGATTTTGAGATCCATTTTTACGGTGTTTTGAGAAGTACAATTTCCTTGTGACACCCCACCTCTATACCCACCCTAGCCAAGGACACTACGGGGTAATGTCGTCAATTAGCGTGGAAGTATAAGGCTGTTGAGGAGCAACCCTCCACGTAATTGCTTTGTGCGAGCACCGATATGTCAGATAGTACAACATGCATCCGGTTTCAGGAGGAAATCCGACATACCGATACAAACTCAAAGCGACTACCCCGTGGCTATATATATTCTTCGTAAACAAATATAGAAATAAACATAACACAAATCAGCCACAGACATCCATATCACAAAGGCGGAAATAGATATGAATATATAACACATGAAAGTGTTCATCAGAATAGTGATCAGACAAGATCCACATTATCGCAAAATAATAGTTACAAGTGTTGGACAAAAGAATATGGATACATCAATGAATCTATATCTCAAAGGTATACAACAAAATAAACTATCAATCTAAGTAGTTAGCCAAAAGTCAGGGTAATAATCCCATATGTGAAATCAAGCTGAAGCACCTATAACATCTCGGTCTGACCCGAGTATTATTTAATAAGAAAACAAAGAACGGACCAGTCTAGCTATAAATATCAGATGAAATGATATAGAATAAGAGATATGACAAAAACATATGATAACCATAAAACCATACTGTGATAAGTATGTAATTGAAAATCAACAAGAGATTAATCAACATCACAAGAATCTTCTCAAATATCAAAAAGAATGCCATACTCTTTATTTTTATTCACTAAAACCATAAGTATTGATCATTATATCAATGCCAATCACAAAAGTTAATGACACACAAATTCACCAATGCACAAATATTGATAAGACTTAGCAATGTAAATCATGAAAATTGGTGAAACACAATTCTAGAAATCATCAATGGAAATACAGAAATCACAAAAAGGGGGAGGCCTATCACAAAACGGAAGCATGAAAACTCATCAACACGCGTATCATAAAATGGAACTCTATTCCATGGTTGCTAGTAATTAATTTTGAGCTGAAGCTCCACAAAACGGCCCGAAGACCATGGGTCGCTACCCCAACAAATTGAGCCGAAGCTCCACAAAAACGGGGTTTAGTATCCCTCGTAGACAAAGAGACATCGCACGTTTGCTAGTCTAAATAAAAAAAATGATCATCAACGATCATCAAAAAGTGTCATTTACAGTAAGCTGGTAAATATATAAGATTAGCCTCATGTCCCATAACCACTAGCTTAAATATTTACAAACAAATTGTAGATCACCACTCGAAAATTATCACAAGAGATTTAATCAAACAAGTCCAAGAATTAACCAGCGAAGTAAATGAAACGTTTCATACCACTAGTTTTACTAAGCCGTTTAATTAGATTTCTCGTACGAGTGAGATAAAGATTTGTATATACTAGTAGACTGGAAAATGGTTTAAGAAACGAGCTTTGTAATAAAATAGTGTTGAAATCGTTTTAATGGAAAAGTTTTGATATTTACTATAGTATAGAAAACACTAATATTTTTAAAGCGACAAATCACAAAAATGATTGTAGAAACAATAAGTCACAAAAATTCACAATTGAAGACGTGAATAAAATCCAAAGAATTCTATTCCAAATCCATCAAAGTGGAAATACCCTTGCGACTTAACAGCCATGACTTACGACTTAACATAATTCAACACAAGAAATCAGCGGCCCAACACATGCGACCCCACGGCATACGACACAAGGGATCAGAGACTTAAGGAATAACATGCGGCCTAATTGCGTGACTTAAGAAGATAGCGACACCGACTTAAGGAGCTAGCGGCATAAGTGAGCGACCTAAGTTGATACGGCCTATAGCGGCAGGCCGAGCGACCTAAGGAACGAGCGACCTAACTGATGCAAGCGGCATAACAGGCTGAGCGACCTAAGGAACGAGCGACCTAAGGAGATAGCGGCTTAAGTAGTGGCGACCTAAGTGGTTGCGAGATAAAGCAGGTCGGGCAACCTAGTGGTTGCGACCTAACATGGAGCGACTTAACAGCAAGCAGACAAGAAGCAGGTGCGACCTAATCATGGCAGGACCTAAGCATGGCGCGACCCAAGCATGGTGCGACCTAAGTGGTGGGATGACCTATCCTATGGCGCGACCTAAGCATGGCGCGACCTAACATGCAGAGCGACTTAATGGCCGAGCGACTTAAAAGGTTACGACCTAAGGAAGGCCGACCTAACTGCAAGGCGAGCGACCTATGGGTTGCGGCCTAAGGTAGGCCGACCTAACTGTAGGCCGAGAGTCATGTGTGCAGGCCGAACGACCTAAGGAACGAAAGTGCAAAAAATCCCTCAATTTGCAACCGGTCGAGCACGGACGCTAAGGGATTACGCTCATGGGCTACCCGGTCCTATTGGCTCCTCGATGCATCACCAAAAACGTGTTCAAACATCACAGTTAAGATTTTTAAAGATTTGAACCCAAAACACTAAAAATTGGGATTTTCACCAATTCAATCCAAACCAAGAGCAAATGCATACAAAAAAGTGTTAGGAATTCATACCCAACAATTAAAGATAGTTATAGACAAAGATGTGAGATAAAAATCTCACCTTTACACAAAATCAATGAAGAAGAAGATTGAAAGCAAATGAATAACAACCACACTTCAATCTCAACACAAAAAGCTTGAATCAATGGCCTCTCTTTGAATTTGGAGTTAGATGTTGGAATTGCAAATGAACTAGGGCTTGGAGTTTTAATTTCCCATTCCTCCCTCGATTTTGATAAAGCTTAAGTGACTGGAAATGAAAGTGAAGTTATGAAGGGAAGAGGGGGTTGAGCTAGAGTTAATAGTTTAGGCTAATGGGCTAAACCAAACCCAAAGCCCAAAGTGAAAAAGTGGCGAAATTCCACTAACTCCAAACATATCAAAGTTTATACTCAGAAAGATCGCAAACGGTGTTTTGGACCTAATGGAAGTGGTCACGAGTCCTAATTTGACCGTATGCAAAAAGTAACTTTTTGGACTAAAATCCGACTAACGATAAAATATTAAAATAAATTATTTAAATATTCAATCGTAAAATATGCGGGTTGTTATAGACTCCCCTCATTAAAGAAATTGCGTCTTTGCAATATTTAAGAAGAAAATATAAGGTAACAACCATGAAAGCGTATCAACACAAAAGAAATTTGAAATAAGAAATTCACCTCCAAGAGCACGGGAAAGTAAGTCCGGATGTGTTCGCTCGATGAACTCCCTTGATTCCCAAGTGCAATCCTTATGATTTGAGGACCATTGAACTTTAACAAGCGGAACATCTTTATTTCGAAGGTGCTTGACCTCCGAAGCAATAGTATGAATAGGATGTTGCTTATAAGTTAAATTAGGCGAAACTAAAATTTCTTCTACAACACCGGGCTCAAGAATAGAATCAGAGTCTCGAAGGAATTTCCGTAATTGAGAAACGTGAAACATGTCATGAATAGCAGAAAACTGAGCCGGTAATAAAAGGTGATTAGCCACGGAACCAATACGTTCGGTCGTGGGAAATGGACCAATATATCGAGTTGCTAACTTTCCTGATCGACTGAAACGTACAACACCCTTCATAGGTGAAACACGAATAAACCAAAGATCTCCCACAGAAAATTCTAATTTCTTTCTCCGGTTATCGGCAAAGGATTTTCGTCTACTATGGGCTTCTTTCATCCTATGACGAATAAGATCAATCTTCTCTATGGAATCACGAATAACATCTGGACCTAAAACCAGCTTCTCACCGGCCTCAAGCCAACAAGAAGAAGATCGGCATGGTCTTCCATAGAGTGCCTCGAAACGTGCCATACCAATACTAGATTGGAAGCTATTATTATAGGAAAACTCCGCAAGAGAAATATGATCTTCCCAACTACCACCAAAATCAAGAACACATGCACGAAGAAGATCTTCAAGAGTTTGATTCACACGCTCGGTTTGTCCACTAGACTGGGGATGATAAGCGGTGCTAAAATTAAGCTTCGTTCCCAAAGCTTTTTGAAGACTCTTCCAAATGCACTAGTAAACAATGGATCACGATCATTAACAATAGAAATAGGAACTCCATGTAATTTAACAATTTCTTTGATAAAGAGTTTGGCCAAAAGATGCACAGTTCGATTGGACTGAACGACAATAAAATGGGCAGATTTAGTAAGTCTATCGACTATCCCCTATAAGCTATCATAACCCGAACGAGAACGGGGAAGGCCGTCTATAAAATCCATGGAAATTTGGTCCCATTTCCAAATTGGAATTTCTAAAGGTTGCAATAACCCACCGGGCCTTTTATGTTCGGCCTTAATGAGTTGGCAAGTCATGCAACACTTAACAAAGTTAGCAATATCAGATTTCATTCCCTCCCAATAATAAAGTCGTTTCATGTCCGCGTAAATTTTACTACTACCGGGAAGAATGGTAAATTTAGAACGATGAGAATCTTCTAAAATGTCTTTACGAAGATCACTAATATTTAGCACGATAAGCCTACCAAATTTTCGAACACCGCCACGAGAATCAATATCAAAGTCTTTCAAACCTTCAATATCAATTTTATCCCTAAGATTTTGGCCAAGAAGACCCAATTCGGGATCTAGCTTTTGAGCTTCAAGAATGCAGTCTAAAAGAGAAGGATGCACCTCAAGGCTACATAAAACAAGAGATGAACGTAAATCGGAAACACGATTTCAAATCTCACAAGTGGACAAAATGACGAGATCGCTCCATTCGGATATCATCATCGAAACAACCGCTTGTTGCTTACGACTAAGTGCGTTCGCAACACGATTTCCCTTTCCGGGAGTATAAAGAATATCATGATCATAAGCTGCAAGAAATTCGAGCCAATGTTATTGACGCAAATTAAGTTTCTTTTGAGAAAATAGATACTTCAAAGATTTATGATTAGTGCAAAGAATAAATTTTTGTCTCAAAAGATAATGACGCCAAATACGAAAGGCGAAAACAATAGCCACGAGTTCTAAATCATGAGTGGCATATCAAGTCTCGGCAGGCTTTATTTGCCTAGAAGCATAAGCAATAACACGTTCTCTTTGCATAAGAATGGCACCCAAACCAACGCGACTAGCATCGGTATAAATAATAAAATCTTGGTTTCCCTTGGGAATCACAAGAATAGGATCATCGGAAAGGAGTTCTTTTAATTTCTGAAAAGAAGCTTCACATTTGTCCGGCCAAATGTATTTAACTCCCTTCTTTGTCAAGCTAGTAAGAGGTATGGAAATTTTTGAAAAGTCTTTTATAAAACGACGGTAATAACCCGACAATCCGAGAAAACTATAAATTTCCGTCACATTCTCTGGTCTCTTCAAATTTTGAATCGCTTCGATCTTTGAAGGATCCACGGAAATTCAGGATTCGAAAATAATGTGACCAAGAAACTTCACACGAGATTTCCAAAAGTAGCATTTAGAAAATTTTGCTTTTAATTGATTGCTCCTAAGAGTTTCCAACACAACCCGAAGATGCTTTTCATGCTCCTCCTCGGTTTTTGAATACACAAGAATATCATCAATAAAGACGAGGACAAACCGAACGAGGAAGTCTTTGAAAACTCTATTCAAAAGGTCAATGAAATAAGCCGGAGCATTCGTTAAACCAAATGGCATAACAAGCCATTCATAAGATCCATAACGAGTACGGAACGATGTCAAAGGAATACTATCCTCTACAATACGAAGCTGATGAAAACCAGTAGCTAAGTCTGATTGTGAAAGACTCTAGCACCACTAAGTTGATCGAATAGATCATCAATTCGAGGTAAAGGATATTTAATCTTAATAGTAAGATTATTAAGCTTGCGGTAGTCAACGCAAAGCCTAAGTGTACCATCGGATTTCTTCACAAAAATAGCCGAAGCTCCTTAAGGAGAGGAACAAGAGAGAATAAATTGCTTCGTCTCCAATTCAGATAATTGTTTGTGCATCTCCTCATTTTCTTTATTGGACATGCGATAAGGTGGACGAGTGATAGGTTGAGCTCCAGGGATGAGATTAATTTTAAACTTAACTGCTCGCTTAGGTGGTAGTCCTAAAACAGGCTCAAATATGTCGGAAAATTCATGAACAACTTGAATAAGAGAAATAATATCTTCCTCATCATCATTATCGTCATCATGTAGATTTAAATAATATAAAGATGCAACCAAGATGGAATTCGAATCTTTAAGATTAATAGAAATCTGCTTAACAGATTGAGGATGTCGAAGATGAATAGTCCGCTTGGGACATAGGATTTGAGCTTCATAGTGGTTAAGCCAATCCATTCCCAAAATCATTCCAAAGCCTAAGTAGCGCATAAAATGAAAATCTGCTTGGAAAGAAAAATCACACAAAATAATCTCGACATCTTTATAAAGCAAACTAATTGTTGCGGATCCACCAACCGGATTCGCAATTCTCAAAGAAGTCATTAAATGCAAAACATCTGAAGAAAAAGTATCAACAAGTTCTTTTGAAATAAAAGAGTGGGACACACCCATGTTAAAAAGAACTCGAATAGTATGATCACGAAATAAAATAATGCCATCAAGGATAGAGTGAGAAATACCTTGACCACGAGATGTGTTGCCAGGGGCTTGAGCAACATTAAGCTTTCCCTCCTTCCTGCCTTGAAGTTTGGGACACGAAGATATATAATGGTCCGGCTTTTGAAATAGCGACAAGCACGGGCTTTGAACACTTATTCACATAATGCTTCTTAGAACCACAGTTGTAGAATTGCCCACCACTTGAGGTAGAAATCTTGGTTGCCGAAGAGGCTTGCTTCCCTTTCTTATTGTTGGGATAAGGACCTTTGAATTGATTAGGCCTTTTCTTGTTGGTGAAGTTCAGTTTAGCACTCCCAACCTCAACATCACTTACTATATCAACCTCTTCAAGTCGAAGAGCGATATCAATGAGTTGATCAAAAGAAACTTCTAATTTTAGAAGTAATGGATTCTTGAGATTTTTATTCAAGCCATAGACAAATCTTTGGTTTTTCTTCAATGGGGTGTTTATGTACTTGACCCCGTATTTAGAAAGTGACTCGAATGATGCGACATAGTCTGCCACAAAGGATTCACCTTGAACAAGGTCAATGAAACGACGAGCCAAAGTCAACTTCTTAGCTTCTGGCACAAATTTTAATTCGAAGCGTTCCTAGAATTTCTCCCAAGTAAGATCCGCTTCATTTATTTCAGAAATCAGAAGCTCATACCAATCTAATGCTCTTTCTTGGAGCATACTAGAGGCCACCTGAATACGGTGAAGATCAATAAGATTCATGCGAGAAAAGATTCGATCGCACGTTTTCATCCAAGCCTGGACTTCAATAATAGTTTCAGATCCTTTGAGTGGCTTCCCACCCAAATTGGTATAATCGTTGCACAAACGTGGAAATCCAGACTTAGGGTGAGTAGACTCTGGATTAGATCCGGCTGCTTGAGCATTCCTTACGAGATCAATGAGTTGTTGGGCAGACATAAATACTCCATCTTGGGGAGTAGCACTAGATTGACCGGTGCTGGGACGGCCAGGTATAACCATTTCTCTTCCTTTTAAAAGAAAGAAAGAAGAAGGATAAGGTTATTCACCAAATGAATATCAAGCAATCTTGATAAATAAACAAGGAATGATAAAGAAAATAGGATGAATCGATACGAAAACTCGAATTAAATCCTAAAGCACGACTCCTAAGATGGACTTAGGATGATGATCCTTGCTACATTATTCTACATCGTTCCAAAGTTTGGCTCTAATACCAAGCTGTGACGCCCCACCTCTATACCCACCCTAGCCAAAGACACTATGGGCTAATGCCGTCAACTGGCGTCGAGAATAAGGCTGTTGAGGAGCGACCCACCGCGTAATTGCTTTGTTCGAGCACCGATATGTCAGTTAGTACAACATGCATACAGTTTCAGGAGGAAATCCGATATACTGATATAAACTCAAAGCTGCTACCCGGGGGCTATATGTATTCTTCCGAAACAAATATAGAAATAAATATAACACAAATCAGTCACAGACATCCATATCACAAAGGCGGAAATTGATATGAATATATAACACATAAAAGTGTTCATTAGAGTAGTGTTCAGACAAGATCCACCTATCACAAAAGAATAGTTACAAGTGCTAGACAAAAGAATATGAATACATCAATGAGTCTATATCTCAAAGGCATACAACAAAATAAACTACCAATCTAAGTAGTTAGCCAAAAGTCAGGGTGATAATCCAAGATGTGAACTCAAGCAGAAGCACCTGCAACATCTTGGTCTGACCCGAGTATTATTTAATAAGAAAATAACAAATGGATCAGTCTAGCTATAAATATCAGACGAAATGAATAAGAATAAGCGATGTGACAAAAACGTATGATAACCAAAAAACCATACCGTGACAAGTATGTAATTGAAAATCAACAAGAGATTAATCAATACCAAAAGAATCTTCTAAAGATCAAAAAGAATGTCATACTCTTTATTTTTATTCACTAAAACCATAAGTATTGATCATTATATCAATGCCAATCACAATGGTTAATGACATACAAATTCACCAATGCACAAATATTGATAAGACTTATCAATGTAAATCACGAAAATTAGTGAAACGCAAATTCTAGAAATCATCAATGGAAATCCAAAAATCACAAAAAGAGGGAGGCCTATCACAAAACGGGAGCATGAAGACTCACCAACACGTGTATCACAAAATGGAACGCTATTCCATGGTTGCTGACCATTAATTTTGAGCCGAAGCTCCACAAAACGGCCCAAAGACCATGGGTCCCTACCCCACCAAATTGAGCCGAAGCTCCACAGAAACGGGGTTTAGTCTCCCTCGTAGACAAAGAGACATCACACATTTGCTAGTCTAAATCAAAAAAAATGATCATCAACGATCATCAAGAAGTGTCAATTACAGTAAGCTAGTAAATATATAAGCTTAGCCTCATGTCCCATAACCACTAGCTTAACTTAAATATTTACGAACAAATTGTAGATCTCCACTCGAAAATTGTCACAAGAGATTCAATCGAACAAGTCCAAGAATTAACCAGCGAAGTAAACACAAGCATTTCATACCACTTGTTTTACTAAGCCGTTTAATTAGATTTCTCGTACGAGTGAGATAAAGGTTTGTATATACTAGTAGATTGGAAAATAGTTTAAGAAACGAGCTTTGTAATAAAATAGTGTTGAAATCATTTTAATGGAAGAGTTTTGATATTTACTGTTAGTATAGAAAACCTTTATATTTTTAAAGCGACAAATCACAAAAAAGATTGTAGAAACAATAAGTCACAAAAATTCGCATCCGAAGACGTGAATAAAATCCAAAGAATTCGATTCCAAGTCCATCAAAGTGGAAATACCCTTGCGACTTAACAACCACGACTTAACATAATTCAACAAAAGAAATCAATAGCTCAACACATGCGACCCCACGGCATACGACACAAGGGACCGGCGACTTAAGGAATAGCATGCGGCCTAACTGCGTGACTTAAGAAGATAGCGGCAACGACATAAGGAGCTAGCGGCATAAGTGAGCGACCTAAGTTGATACGACCTTTAGCGGCAGGCCGAGCGACCTAAGGAACGAGCGGCCTAACTGATGCAAGCGGCATAACAGGCTGAGCGACCTAAGGACCGAGCGACCTTACTGATGCAAGCGGCATAGTAGGCTGAGTGACCTAAGGAATGAGCGACCTAAGGAGATAACGGCTTAAGGAGTTGCGGCCTAAGTGGTTGCGAGATAAAGCAGGCCGGGCGACCTAGTGGTTGCGACCTAACATGGCGCGACTTAGCAGCAAGCCGATAAGAAGCAGGCGCGACCTAAGCATGGCGCGACCCAAGCATGGCGCGACCTAAGTGGTGGGACGACCTATCCCATGGCTCGACCTAAGCATGGCGCTACCTAACATGCAGAGCGACTTAATTGCCGAGCGACTTAAGGGGTTGCGACCTAAGGCAGGACGACCTAACTGCAAGGCGAGCGACCTATGGGTTGCGACCTAAGGCAGGCCGATCTAACTGCAGGCCGAGAGTCATGTGTGCTGGCCGAACGACCTAAGGAACGAAAGTGCAAAAACTCTCTCAATTGGAAACCGGTCGAGCACGGCCGCTAGGGGATTACGCCCATCGGCTACCCAGTCCTATTGGCTCCTCGATGCATCACCAAAAACGTGTTCAAACATCAAAGTTAAGATTTTTAAAGATTTGAACCCAAAACACTAAAAATTGGGATTTTCACCAATTCAATCCAAACCAAGAGCAAATGCATATGAAAAAGTGTTAGGAATTCATACCCAACAATTAAAGATAGTTATAGACAAAGACGTGAGATAAAAATCTCACCTTTACACAAAATCAATAAAGAAGAAGCTTGAAAGCAAAGGAAGAATCAACCACACTTCAATCTCAACACAAGAAGCTTGAATCAATGGCTTCTCCTTGAATTTGGAGTTAGATGTTGGATTTGCAAATGAACTAGGGCTTGGAGTTTTAATTTCCCATTCCTCCCTCCATTTTTGATGAACCTTGAGTGTTAGGGAATGAAAATGAAGTTATGAAGGGAAGAGGGGGTTGAGCTAGAGTTAATAGTTTAGGCTAATGGGCTAAACCAAACCCAATGCCCAAAGTGAAAAAGTGGCAAAATTCCACTAACTCCAAACATATCAAAGTTTATACTCAAAAAGATCGCAAACGGCGTTTTGGACGCAATGGAAATGGTCCCGAGTCCTAATTCGACAATATGCAAAAAGTAACTTTTCGGACTAAAATCCCACTCACGATAAAATATTAAAATAAAATATTAAAATAAAATATTAAAATATTCAATCGTAAAATATGCGGGTTGTTACATCCTTATCGAATTTGCCACAGATGTTGGTGTTATAATCACGTATTTAAAAAAATCATTTTAAAATAAAATTGTTTTCTAAAATTTCTACAGTTTGCGATTTCAAAAGAATGAGAAAGCGATTTAAACGCTTTAGGAAAATTGAGGACTATGAACCCTCACTTTTACTGATTAGCTTAATTACAGATTTGTCCGTTTGAGAACGTAAAATGTTATTTATTTAAAATGCACAATTTTGCACTTTCATGGAAACAATGAAAAGAATTGAACGATTTAGTAAAACTCGTGTTATGGGACATGTGCATTTGCTATTTCGATTAATTCTGGACTCGTTAATTGAAATATTTGCTATTTGATGATTTTGGGTGCTTTCGAGCCACTCTGATGGACCTTCGGGTCATATGTTGGACCTTCGGGTCAAATGATGGACCTTCGGGTCATATGTTGGACCTTCGGGTCAAATGATGGACCTTCGGGTCAAATACTAGTACTAGACCTTCGGGTCATATGTTTGACCTTCGGGTCATTTGTTCAGCGCCAAAATTATGATGACGATACTTGGTAGGCTTCGGCCATATGTTATTGCACGTGCGGCGTAGCTTAGACTCACCATATGATGGGATCGATCCACCTTTTATATTGATTTTCTAGTCATCTTAAATGATTTCTAGATATTTGTTGTTTCCAATTATCTGCAGATAATTGGCTATTTGTTGTTTTTGATTATCGTTTTTGATTATTAGATATTTGTTAATTTGTGTTCTGATTATCGTTTTTGATAATTGAATATTTGTTGTTTCTGATTATCGTTTTTGATAATCAGATATTTGTTGTTTCTGATTATCGTTTTTGATAATTTGATATTTGTTGATTTGAGTTCTAATTATCGTTTTTGGTAATCGGATATTTGTTGTTTCTGATTATCGTTTTTGATAATCAGATATTTGTTGTTTCTGATTATCGATTTTGATAATTAGATATTTGTTGGTTTGAGTTCTGATTATCGTTTTTTGATAATCGGGTATTTGTTGTTTCTGATTATCATTTTTGATAATCGGATATTTGTTGTTTTTGATTATCTTTTTTGATAATTAGATATTTGTTGATTTGAGAGTTGTAATTATCTTTGTTGATAATTAGATATTTGTTGATTTGAGATTTCTGACTGTTGTTTTTTATAATTAGATAATTGTTGTTTTGATTATCATTTTTGGTAATTAGGATTTTGCTGTTATGAGTACTAATTATCTTTGTTGATAATTAGATATTTGTTGATTTGAGTGTTCTAATTATCTTTGTTGATAGTTAGATATTTGTTGATTTGAGATTTCTGATTATCGTTTTTGATAATTAGATATTTGTTGATTTGAGATTTCTGATTATCGATTTTGATAATTAGATATTTGTTGGTTTCTGATTTCTGATTACCTTTGTTGATAATTAGATATTTGTTGATTTGAGATTTTTGATTATCGTTTTTGATAATTAGATAATTATTGTTTTCTGATTATCGTTTTTGATAATTGGATATTTGCTAATTTTGCTTATTATGAGATTTTCTAGTCTCTAATTGATTCTAGAGTTGGTTAATTATATTGAATTGTTGTTTTCTAATTATCTCTGTTGATAGTTAGAGTTTTCTGATTTTTAAGTTCGTGTTTTCTATTTATCCGTTGGATAACTAGATATTTGCGGTTTGGCAATTTGTGGTTTGTGTCTTCTAATTATTTTTGTTGATAATTAGATTTTGTTGTCTTCTAATTATCGTATATATAATTAGATATTGTTGTTTTGTTAATTCTGAATTTTAATTATCTAATTGATAATCAAATGTTGCTGATAATTGCATTTATTCAGTTTTGTGTTTTTTGATTATCTATTTGATAATTAGATTTTGTTGAGAATTTGTGAATTTCTTTTATGAAATTAAAAGATTTCTTGGACGTTTGTGTTCTTGAACTTTATTTTTCTTGCTTAACCAGTTTATGTTAGAAAAATAATTGTTATTGACGCCTTTAATTATGAAAATTGCGGGAACGTAATATTTACAAGGAGAGGAGTCTGTAATAACCTGGGGTTTCAAATCTACTAATTATCATCATTAAACGACAAATGGTGATAGCTAAATGTTGTCGGCCGTTTTTTGTGACGACCCAGAATTTGTAGTCATTTAAAATGGGAATATTTAATTAATTTTAAATATTCAAAGGTTAATTATTAAATTAAATTTAAAATATCAATATTTATTAGATAGTTAATTGTAAAATTTAATGATCGAAATTTGGTAAAATTTTTTTGAATCGGGAATTTTAAGCTGGTTAAAAATAATTAGAAAGCCTATAAAATTTATATTGATAATTCTGAAGATAATAAGAGTGTTGAAATTGAATTTGATAGTGGTTTGTTCAGTTTTAAAATTTATATCGTCTAAATTGAAAGAAGAAAAAAGGAGTAGTAGCCTTCATAGGAACAGTCTCGGAATTTAACTAAACCAATTCCATTGGATCCGTAATAGTGTTTTATTATCGGATTTCAAATTTCATAGTGTTTGGGTTGTGGTGTGAGAGTACGATATGTAAACGCGTTGAAAAATTTATATAGCGACAAATTGAATTTAAAGGAAGCAATGTTGGTCTACTCAAATTTTCTTTCAGCCGAAATTGCATCCCGTCAATACTTTTTCCTTTCATCTCAAATTACTGTAGCTAACTTTCTCTTACACGCCAACATCTCGTTTCCTTCCTCTTGAAGACAACCTGTTCGTTTCTAATAATAAAAATAAGTAAAACCCCACAGCCGAAGAAAAAAAAAATCTCGCAACCATTTTTCTCTCTCGTTCATTCGAAATTCATGGCCGAAGCCTACCAGTCCATTCTAAACTAATCGAGAGAAACAAATTGAATAGCAACACTCAGGTTTCAAATTAATTCAGATTTATCAGTGTCGAGCTTTGAAAATCAATGTCGTTCCTCCTCCGATTCAAATCGAGCTTCCCTCCTCCATGTTGATTCACGAAGTGTTGTAATCTTGTTCGAATCTTCCTCCTCTTTTCTTTCTATCGAACAACGAAATCATGTTTCCCCTCAACTCCTCCTTTTGGTATGAACCTGTCTACCTCCCTCAAATCTTGCCTCGTCGAATCGTGGAGGCTACTCTGTCGTGCCTCCTGAACCACAACGTCGACTGGAAGTGACGTTGCTCGCCTGAGAAACTCGATGCCGCCGGAGTGATGTACTCTCGAATCTGAAGTCGCGTTAAAGAATATTCATGTTTCCTGCTTTGTTAAGGATGCTGAGAGAGCGGTGTCGATCTAGATCTTGAAGCATCGATCTGAACTATAGCTGTCGCGCTCAAGTTTTTGCATCTCATTTGGGGTTTGGGATGAAGCCGAACCGCTTCGTCATTCGATTTGGAAAAGAACGCTTCTTACAACCACCTGTTGCCGCTTGAAAAGTCGTCTGAAATCATGAAGAATTATCAATATGGAAATGGGTTGCAAACGATGAAGTTAGGGTTTGGTTCGGCGATCACCATGGGAGTTCGACAGTGATGGAGGCAGTAGGGTCACCGTGGATCGAGTGAGGTATTGAGCTTTATTTATGTGAATCTATTTTGGGATTTTAATTTGATTCTTTTTTTTGTAAATTTGTTAAAAAAAAGGGGATTACTGTCAAGTTTTAAAATTCTAAAGTATATATATATATATATATATATATATATATATATATATATATAAATTAGATTTAAATCAGTTGCTTAATTAAATAGATATGATTTTGAAAAAAAAAAGCATTTTAAAATATATATATATATATATATATATATATATATATATATATATATATATATATATAAGTCATTTGGGTTACTGAAGAAAATTTGTTAAAGAAAATTATTAGCTTAAAATTTTTACCTTAAATTACAATTGAAATAAAATAAATAAATGCTAGTAAATCGTTTAATTAATTCACATGTTAACAAATTCATATAAATATTTATACAAGGTCCAAAATTGGGAGATAAATGTTCGAGATGGAATTGGATTGCCAAACGTAAAGCAAAGGTGAGTTAATCTCACTAAGTTTAAAATTTAAATTTAAAATGTTTAAATTTAAATAATTGTTTGGATGGATGAATTGAGTGATGTGATATAGTATGATATTTTGGAATTGGCATATTATATGGTGCTAACATTTGTGGATGCAGGGAAAACAGGTTGGAGGGATCCAACTGGACCCCTCAACATTTATTTAAATTATTTAATATTCTCTGCTGTGAATATTGATATTCTATGATGAGTTATATTGGAATATTAAATGTTATGGTTCGATTGGATATATTTGGATATAATGAATTCCCAAAAATATATATAAATTGGACTGTTGGGAAGAAAATAAAAGAAGTGAATTTGTAAGTGAAACAAGTATAGAAAATTAGAATAAATCTAAGAATGAATTGGGAAAAGAAATAAAGTAAAGTAAAAATTTCGAATGAACAAATCTTGAGTATAGAAAGGGTAATTTTGAATAAATAGAAGATTAATGATTTTAAATTTCAGTATTATTATTTTTAAAGAACAAAACATTTATTTAAAATTTAGGATTTAAATTATTGAAAGAATAAAGAAGAAATTGGGAAGTAGCTGAGATTTGTATATTTCAGTTAAAGAATTTTAAATCAAACGAGAAATAGTAACAACAATAATAAAGTCCATAATAAATGAAATTTGAAATGAATTGAGTAATTAAAGAAATTAATTTCAAATGGAATAAATTGGAATCAATTTGGAAAATTGATTCAATTGATTGAAGTTGGAAATTCTCCTTGAATAACCAAGAACGTTTTTAAGTAAAATTTTTAAATATAAGTTAATAGTTTTAAAATTGTTTTTAAAAAGGTATGTTTTGAAAAAAAAAATATTATTTCTAATATTTTAAGTCTAAAGTAAGTATTTCCTTTTAATTTGTTATAGCAGTAATTATTTAAAAAGTGATTTGGTGTTTTGTTTTGTAAAAGTGGAAATCTAGTTTTTACATTTATTTAGTAACTTTATTTTCAAATATTCATATAGTATGTATTTTTAACAATAGTTTTAATTTAAATGTTTTAAAATTATATATTTTAAAGTAAAGTGTTTTTAAATTATTTTTAAAATCTAGCTTTGTGCTTGGTAATATCTGTGGAGATAGAAAATATTTGGGAAAGTTTATTCTGAAAAGAAAGATGGTTTTGAAAACTGTTTTCAAAGGGTTGAAAATAGAAACTATATCTTGGGAAGATATTTTGAGGTTAATAAATAATTTGGGAAATTATTTGTTGTGTGATGGATGTTGTGAATATTAATTGATAGTTAAATAACCGACTATCAATATTGGCCAACTACGTTGATCGTTTCGAAGAGACCGGGATCGAGATTTATTTCTCGAAAACCACTTCGATCCGGTTTGTACGTTTCATGCGAAAACGTGTTCGGAGTCGAAGATGGAGCAGTGAAGTGCAAGGGCTACTCGCTACTAATCCTGAGGATATTTCAAAAATGGATGTAGTAGGAATAGTGCCTTCGGTTCCGTTCGAACCAGGGACGGACTTGTACGGACGAATGCTTGCGAAACATCGTCAGGTGGACGATGGGCATTCTAAGTGAAAACGTTCTAAAGGTAATGCTTAGCCTCAAGCCTCATCAACCGGGAATGACTGAAAATCAGGGGATATGCAGCAAGGTTAGGTGGGTCATGCCCAAGCAGGACAAGATAATTCCCCTGTCTAGATGTCCCTTATATATTTCGGCTTAGTGGGTGGTTGGTCGCGCCAACCACGGGGTTTATCTTGTTCGGGACTATTCAGTAAGGAATGGTTCCGGCCTTGTGTTGCAGGAGATGAAGGGAGTAATCCTCGGTACGGTGATCTAGGCCCCGTACTGTGACAGGTGGTACCCCAGTGCCTAGTCATTGTTGGAATCCATTTTCCCTACGAGCCTTGTACGAGTTTTGTTTATATTACCCACTCTGTGGCTAGTAGCTGGAATTTAATAATGTAACAATTTCGGCTATTTTATAAGTATTTGTATATAGACCCTATTATAATATCAGAGGATTTCTATAAAATTGTTTTAGCTGTCGTAAGGTAAAAACCCGACATGTTTATTTGTGGCGTGGTCTTACGATATGCTTTTGTTTTCAAAGGATTTTTGAAAATCAACTGGGTGTGATTTTCTCACGCTGGTATTCCAGACTGACTCCGGTGTTATTTAACTGTAATGCTCGGGTCAGACCGAGTATTATAGGATACAGGGGATGCTCTGGAGCTCAGGAGACGAGCTGGATGACGATACGTACTTACGTACTTGTTTATGTATATATTCTGCTGTGTTGATTTGTTGTGTATCCATTGTATGTTATTGATGTGAGCTATGATTGATGTACTCTGATGATGTAACATATGTAAACAGATTTGTTTGATTTTGAGTAAAGATTATTTACTACCTATTATAGTTTATTCCGCTGCGATGGTTAGATTCTGATGTTGATTTTGTTTTCTCCTCTTCTACCTCTTCTTCTTAAACCCAAATGGTTCGTATTTCTGTGCAACTTGAGTTGATTGTTGTAGAATAGTGTTGACTCAAGGGGTACGGATTTGCGGGTCGTTACACTTGGTATCAGAGCTTAGGTTGGTGATAACCTTGGCTCTGGTGGGAATTACTCATTTAAATTAGAGTCTGAAGTACTCTAGAATGAGTTTGAGCGTATTAATAGATATGAGCGCATATTTGTTAGTGAGTATAAATTGTTTTAATATTGTGTTGATTGATTTATTGAGTGGCATATGAACCTTCGTCGGCACAGTCTGCGCAACTGTATTGAAAGGGTTTCTAAACACTTGAATAGAGCAATCGGCACGGTATTGTTTTAAATGTGGGTAAATGAAATAATTTTACCCAAAAATATATTTTCGATATAAAGAAATTTTTTGTAAACTATTAGCTAATATATGGTTGCTTGGATGTTAGAAATAATAATATTATAGCATTATCATTGTTAAATGAAAATTTAACTAGAAATTGAAATATAACCAAAGTTAAGGAAATAAATTCATTATAAAGTGAAATTCATAAATATGGATTATAAACGTAAATAGTAAATGGAAATATAATTAAATGGGAATTTGTATAAGCCTAAACTATAAAAATGAATTTTAGTTAAAATTTGAATTAAAATAGAATTTGAAAACTTTAAAACCCCATAGGTTTTGGATGTATTTTGGAGGTAAATAGTATTATTGTTGTTTTTGGTTATTTCTGAAAGGAAATTTGTTTAAAAATGGATTTTGGAAGGAAGATAGCATTAAATTCACTTCAGTCACTGCAAAATAACTTCGGTGATGACTGCAGCATTGTCGATGTTCATTTTCGAGTTTCTAAGTGATGGATTGATGCCAAATTGATTTGTTCAGAAAGGTTAGTTGTTTTTGAAATTTCAAAGGAAATTTGTTGGTAAATAAAAAAAAACCAGGATTGGTTTGACTTTTAGAAATGTGATTTGAGATGTTGGAGATTTCAAAATGATTTGAAACCAAAGCTGGGTGTTTAAAAATCCGGATAAGATAAGTTGTAAGCTTATAAATGGAAATGATTTGTAAATCAGGAAGAAATTTCAAGTTTTGGATAATTAAATTTAAATTTAAAAGGTGAAAAATTAAAAATGAAATTATCTTGGATTGGGGAATAACTTATAAAAGAATTAGAAATTCATAGTAATAAAAAAAAATATGCTTGGTTATAAATAAGCATAAGGCTTGAGATAAAAATATAGGGTGAATATATTCAAGCTTATGATGAATGGAATTGTATAAAACAATAAGTGGTAACTTATAAAATTTAAAATGGAATACAAAGCCCAAATTTAATATTTTGATGAATTGGAAAATGAAAAGTAAATCCAAACTTGAATTATAAACTAAATTGAACTAAGAAAACTTAATGGAGTGATATTTGGAGTTCAAATTCAAGTATTGGATTATAAATAAAGGAAGAAAAAATTTGTTAATAAATCAGTTAATGAAATTGAATTGTGAGTTTATGATGAGGTTTGAAAATAAAACTCAAGTTATAATTCGATTCGACTTACATTGTCGATTGTTAACCTCGTTTTGCTCAACGACTCAACTGGTAGCGACTCATCTTCTTAAGAGGGACTCACGACTCATGGAGATCAGTGACTTAGTGGACCAACGACTCAACTGAGCTAAGGAAGTGATAGTCCGACTCATCTACTTAAGGAAGGTACCGACTCATCTACTTAAGAGGGATACCGACTCATTTGATAGCGACTCAGTCAGTTAACGGCTCATCAAGTTTATCGACTCTACGACTCAACTGTTATGCGATTCATGGATGCTGCTGACTCAGCGACTTAACAAGCCCATGACTCATCCTGTAAGGCCACTCAAAGGAGCGACTCACGACTCATCGTGGCTCGTCTACGAGTTAGGACTCGCCTTCACAAAGCCTGAACGCAGCTTTAAGCCGAAGGCAGCTGGTTAAGTCAACCACGACCTACGACTTATGATGAGTCGTATACGACTTATACAAACAAGCCAGAAACTACAACCAGATAACTCGTAAACGACCTAGTACTTGAAGCGTGGGTTCGAAAAAGGCAGGAAGCTCTCTACAAACCAGAGACTCAGCTCAATGAGTCGGTCACGACTCATCCTAAGTCAGGAACGACTTACCTTAAGTCGGCAACGAGTTAGGACTTAGCAACTTTTTTCACCCAGAACTCTCTATAAATAGACTTCCGCCTCCAACTCTGGGGGGACTTTTGGTTCATTCTCGAAGCGCCAAAACTCCGCCATTTTCTCGACTCAAGCAACACTTCAAGCACTCCAAACATCGAAGACATTACATCAAATTCAAGAGAGAGAATCCACATCATTTATCATGAGTTTGAAAGATAATTCTCCGTAAAAGTTTGTACTAACAGTCTAGAGTGGATTGTAATTGAAGAAAGTTGTATAAGTTGTACTTGTTCAACAATAAAGAGATCAAAGTGGACGTAGGCTCGATTTTAGGCCGAACCACTATAAAACTGTCGTCTTTTACTGCTTTTCTGCAATTTCTTTACTTGTATCTTGTTCCCGTACCAACGGGTGGTGCTTTCATAACTGTTATCTACTCACTGGGGTGTTAGCGTTCAAAATTTAGCGTTAACATCGATGAAGAAAATATAATTAAAAATGGCCTTGAAATTAATTAATTGATTTGTGAATGAAATTGCAATGTAAGTTAATAAAATTGGATGGTAATTTAAAAGTGAATGGTAATTTGAAAATGAATAATGGATCCATAACTTGAGTTATAGATTAAAATTTAACTTGGAAATGGCCATGTAATAAATTGGATGAGTTGAATCTGGGAAGTTAAAGTGTATAATAACTAATTAAATAAATTTGTGGTTTGAAATGAAATTGGGTTAAAATAGATTCAAGTTAAATTGAAAAGAGAACTTGTTTGCAAAATGGGAATGAGCTTAAGTATAAAATTTGAATAAATTGAAGGAAATTGACTTAGGCTAAATGAATGAAGAAAAGTTGAATTGAATTCAACTTATACAAAGTTTAATAATATTGGATTGGTTTTAAATCAAGTAAGAACAAGTTTTAATTGAAATAAAATTCGGTGTGATGCCGTTAATATTTAATGGAGTGAAAATGCTTAAATAAATAATTGTAAACCATTTAAATCATTAAGGGATTGAAATAACTTGAGGCAATAAGAAAAATAGAATGTTTCAAGTTTATTAGAATGGTTTAAGTAAGTGTCGGTAAACTAATTTTATTGAATAAATGAGTGGATGAGATAAATAAGAATCAAATGAAGTATGGCTTAAATAAGTTGAGAAGTGGTTATTGAATGATATGGCTTGGTTGTTTTGAGCTAAATAAAATAGTTTGGAATAAACAATTACGGAATGGTTTTAAATGTAAATGAATGGATGTGAATGAATTAAAAATAAAAAGGAAATTTAATTGGTAATGAAGATGGATCTAAGTTGTTAATGGTTTCAAATGAACTAGTTTGGTTAATAAAATTGAAATGCAATGAAACTGAGAATATATGGATTGTGGATAAATTTAAAAATAGAATAGAATTAAGCGTAAGTTGAGTTGGAGTCAATTTAAATTGATTATTAAACTCAAGTGCTTATTTATTCACATAAATCTCGTTAACTTGCAAAGAATAAATTGTCATTTGGTGTAAATAGAAGTAATTAAAAATTCTATGAGTTGATAGTAGTAAAATAAATTTCTTTTGGAAGCAATTGAATTAAATATGAGTTCAGTTTGCTTAAGAATAAATTGAAGGTAAGCTATTGTTTTTTTAAACCATTCAAATTTGATAAAGATGTATACGAATGGATTGAAAACCATTCGAATTGAAGGAAAATGGTTATAAATAAATTGAAACAGTTGAATTGGCATGGAAACTATATAAATTGCTTATGGAAAAATGTTTGCTGTGAATTTCTTTTAGAATTCATATGTTTTAACTATTATAAATAAGTGAAATGTAGTTAAACTGCCTATATTTGGCACTTACATGTTTAAATTGAGTAAGTACAGGTACCTGGAAGCCGTATGGCTGGATTTGGGTTGGGCTATTTGCTAAAAATAATAAGCCGCTTGCTTAAAATGCTAAATAAGGTACGCCTACGCAATTAAAATAGGAAATATGAACTGTTTTTGGTTTTTCCGACCGTGTGGGTCGATGTATATATATTTATCTCTTTCATCAAATTGCAAAAGCTCCTCCGTACAAAGGAGACTCTGCCAAAAAAATTCAGAAATTTTGGGAGTTAGAAATTTTTTGAAAATTTTTGGAAAATTTATTAACGACAACACAATTTCAAACTAAGAATTGAAATAAGTTAGTAAATGGAGCTAATTAAAATAATGACGTGAATTAGTTATAAATAAAAAATGAAATTTAAAGTTTAGAGTTGAAAATAAATTGAATTCGTATAGAAATGAAAGATTCGTTGTGGATACAAATGGATATAAACTAAAATAGTAAGACGAAAATAAATAAAGAAGTATGTAAAATGCTTATACTAAACTTAAGAAAAAAATGGTGAAGTCTTAAATGGAAATTGATACTACCAATGTAATTTTAGTCAATTTTGGAATGAATAGATGTTGACATTTTGTGAGAAAGTCGATAAAATGTTTTGGAATATTGTGATTGAATATTAGTGCTAAGCAGGATATGCAGGTATTATAAAAGGGAAAAGGAAATTGGATTTGATTTCAAGAGATAAATTTGTATTGCCCGACAAAAAGGTATGTATTTAAATTTGGTATGAAAGTTGATTGGGATTTTGGATTTAGTCACTTGGCTTTTGTTTTCCTTTTGGATTTGGGAGGCCGTAGAGCCATTTTGTAGTTGTACTGAGTCAGCCGCGCAATGGAGATGCTGGTGAAATTTTTCGGAAAATTAAGGAGTTAGAAAAAATTTGAGAAAATTTGATAACTTAAAATTTGAATTTAAGTTTAAATTTGAATTGATAAGTAGGCAATATTGTTTGAGACTTATGGATAAGTTTGAAAAGTTAGAAGGGAAGTTGGGGTGTCTTTGATAAAAAGATTGTTTTGGCAAGTTGTTAAAAACTGTTTGGGTTTGGAAGGAAAAAGTTATTGGGTTATGGATCATTCTTCCTAACTATTAATTTCGGGGACGAAATTCTTTTAAGGGGGGAGGAATGTGACGACCCAGAATTTGTAGTCATTTAAAATGGGAATATTTAATTAATTTTAAATATTCAAAGGTTAATTATTAAATTAAATTTAAAATATCAATATTTATTGGATAGTTAATTGTAAAATTTAATTATCGAAATTTGGTAAATTTTTTTTGAATCGGGAATTTTAAGCTGGTTAAAAATAATTTGAAAGCCTATAAAATTTATATTGATAATTCTGAAGATAATAAGAGTGTTGAAATTGAATTTGATAGTGGTTTGTTCAGTTTTAAAATTTATATCGTCTAAATTGAATAAAAAAAAGGAGTAGTAGCCTTCAGAGGAACAGTCTTGGAATTTAACTAAACCAGTTCCATTGGATCCGTAATAGTGTTTTATTATCGGATTTCAAATTTCGTAGTGTTTGGGTTGTGGTGTGAGAGTACGATATGTAAACGCGTTGAAAAATTTATATAGCGACAAATTGAATTTAAAGGAAGCAATGTTGGTCTACTCAAATTTTCTTTCAGCCGAAATTGCATTCCGTCAATACTTTTTCCTTTCATCTCAAATTACTGTAACTAACTTTCTCTTACACGCCAACATCTCGGTTCCTTCCTCTTGAAGACAACCTATTCGTTTCTAATAATAAAAATAAGTAAAACCCAATAGCCGAAGAAAAAATAAAAAATAAAAAATATCTCGTAACCATTTTTCTCTCTCGTTCATTCGAAATTCATGGCCGAAGACTCCCAGTCCATTCTAAACTAATCGAGAGAAAAAAATTGAATGGCAACACTCAGGTTTCAAATTAATTCAGATTTATCGCTGTCGAGCTTTGAAAATCAATGTCGTTCCTCCTCCGATTCAAATTGAGCTTCCCTCCTCCATGTTGATTCACGAAGTGTTGTACTCTTTTTCGAATCTCCCTCCTCTTTTCTTTCTATCGAACGACGAAATCATGTTTCCCCCCAACTCCTCCTTTTGGTATGAACCTGTCTACCTCCCTTAAATCTTGCCTCGTCGAATCGTGGAGGCTACTTTGTCATGCCTCCTGAACCACAACGTCGACTGGAAGTGACGTTGCTCGCATGAGAAATTCGATGCCGCCGGAGTGCTGTACTCTTGAATCTGAAGTCGCGTTAAAGAATATTCATGTTTCCTGCTTTGTTAAGGATGCTGAGAGAGCGGTGTCGATCTAGATCTTGAAGCATCGGTCTGAACTATAGCTGCCGCGCTCAGGTTTTTGCATCTCGTTTGGGGTTTGGGATGAAGCCGAACTGCTTCGTCATTCGATTTGGAAAAGAACGTTTCTTACAACCACCTGTTGCCGCTTGAATAGTCGTCTGAAATCATGAAGAATTATCGATATGGAAATGGGTTGCAAACGATGAAGTTAGGGTTTGGTTCGGCGATCACGATGGGAGTTCGACAGTGATGGAGGGAGTAGGGTCACCGTGGATCGACTGAGGTATTGAGCTTTATTTATGTGAATCTATTTTGGGATTTTAATTTGATTCTTTTTTTTGTAAATTTGTTCAAAAAAAAAAGGGGATTGCTGTCTAGTTTTAAAATTCTAAAGTTTATATATATATAAATTAGATTTAAATCAGTTGCTTAATTAAATAGATATGATTTTGAAAAAAAGGGGTTTTAAAAATATATATATATATATATATATATATAAGTCATTTGGGTTACTAAAGATAATTTGTTAAAGAAAATTATTAGCTTAAAATTTTTACCTTAAATTACAAATGAATTAAAATAAATAAATGCTAGTAAATCGTTTAATTAATTCACATGTTAACAAATTCATATAAATATTTATACAAGGTCCAAAATTGGGAGATAAATGTTCGAGATGGAATTGGATTGCCAAACGTAAGCAAAGGTGAGTTAATCTCACTCAGTTTAAAATTTAAATTTAAAATGTTTAAATTTAAATAATTGTTTGGATGGATGAATTGAGTGATGTGATATAGTATGATATTTTGGAATTGGCATATTATATGGTGCTAACATTTGTGGATGCAGGGAAAACAGGTTGGAGGGATCCAACTGGGCCCTTCAACATTTATTTAAATTATTTAATATTCTCTGTTGTGAATATTTATATTCTATGATGAGTTATATTGGAATGTTAAATGTTATGGTTTGATTGGATATATTTGGATATAATGAATTCCCAAAAATATATATAAATTGGATTGTTGGAAAGAAAATAAAAGAAGTGAATTTGTAAGTGAAACAAGTATAGAAAATTTGAATAAATTTAAGAATGAATTGGGAAAAGAAATAAAGTAATGTAAAAATTTCGAATGAATAAATCTTGAGTATAGAAAGGTTAATTTTGAATAAATAGAAGATTAATGAATTTTAAATTTCAGTATTATTATTTTTAAATAACAAAAAATTTATTCAATAATTTAAGATTTAAATTATTGAAAGAACAAAGAAGAAATTGGGAAGTAGCTGAGATTTGTATATTTCAGTAAAAGAATTTTAAATCAAACGAGAAATAGTAACAACAATAATAAAGTCCATAATAAATGAAATTTGAAATGAATTGAGTAATTAAAGAAATTAATTTCAAATGGAATAAATTGGGAATCAATTTGGAAAATTGATTCAATTGATTGAAGTTGGAAATTCTCCTTGAATAACCAAGAACGTTTTTAAGTAAAATTTTTAAATATAAGTTAATAGTTTTAAAATTGTTTTTAAAAAGGTATGTTTTGAAAAAAAAATTATTATTTCTAATATTTTAAGTCTAAAGTAAGTATTTCCTTTTAATTTATTATAGCAGTAATTATTTAAAAAGTGATTTGGTGTTTTGTTTTGTAAAAGTGGAAATCTAGTTTTTACATTTATTTAGTAACTTTATTTTCAAATATTCATATAGTATGTATTTTTAACAAACTATTAAAATAGTTTTAATTTAAATGTTTTAGAAGTATATATTTTAAAGTGAAGTGTTTTTAAATTATTTTTAAAATCTAGCTTTGTGCTTGGTAATTTCTGTGGAGATAGAAAATATTTGGGAAAGTTTATTCTGAAAAGAAAGATGGTTTTGAAAACTGTTTTCAAAGGGTTGAAAATAGAAAATATATCTTGGGAAGATATTTTGAGGTTAATAAATAATTTGGGAAATTATTTATTGTGTGATGGATGTTGTGAATATTAATTGATAGTTAAATAACCGACTATCAATATTGGCCAACTGCGTTGATCGTTTCGAAGAGACTGGGATCGAGATTTATTTCTCGAAAACCACTTCGATCCGGTATGTACGTTTTGTGCAAAAACGTGTTCGGAGTCGAAGATGGAGCAGTGAAGTGCAAGGGCTAGTCGCTACTAATCCTGAGGATATTTCCAAAATGGATGTAGTAGGAATAGTGCCTTCGGTTCCGTTCGAACCCGGGACGGACTTGTATGGACGAATGCTTGCGAAACATCGTCAGGTGGACGATGGGCATTCTAAGTGAAAACGTTCTAAAGGTAACGCTTAGCATCAAGCATCATCAACCAGGAATGACTGAAAATCAGGGGATATGCAGCAAGGTTAGGTGGGTCGTGCCCAAGAAGGATATGATAATTCCCCTGTCTAGATGTCCCTTATATATTTCGGCTTAGTGGGTGGTTGGTCGCACCAACCACGGGGTTTATCTTGTTCGGGAGTGTTCAGTAAGGAATGGATCCAGCCTTATGTTGCAGGGGATGAAGGGAGTAATCCTCGGTACGGTGATCTAGGCCCCGTACTGTGACAAGTGGTACCCTAGTGCCTAGTCATTGTTGGAATCCATTTTCCCTACGAGCCTTGTACGAGTTTTGTTTGTATTACCCACTCTGTGGCTAGTAGCTGGAATTTAATAATGTAACATTTTCGGCTATTTTATAAGTATTTCTATATAGACCCCATTATAATATCAGAGGATTTCTATAAAATTGTTTTAGCTATCGTAAGGTAAAACCCGACACGTTTATTTGTGGCGTGGTCTTACAAGATGCTTTTATTTTCAAAGGATTTTTGAAAATCAATTGGGTGTGATTTTCTCACGCTGGTATTCCAGACTGATTCGGGTGTTATTTAACTGTAATGCTCGGGTCAGACCGAGTATTATACGATACAGGGGATGCTCTGGAGCTCAGGAGACGAGCTGGATGACGATACGTACTTGTTTGTGTATATATTCCGCTGTGTTGATTTGTTGTGTATCCATTGTATGTTATTGATGTGAGCTGTGATTGATGTACTCTGATGATGTAACATATGTAAACAGATTTATTTGATTTTGAGTAAAGATTATTTACTACCTATTATAGTTTATTCCGCTGCGATGGTTAGATTCTGATGTTGATTTTGTTTTCTCCTCTTCTACCTCTTCTTCTTAAACCCAAATGGTTCGTATTTTTGTGCAACTTGAGTTGATTGTTGTAGAATAGTGTTGACTCAAGGGGTACGGATTTGCGGGTCGTTACATTTTTAAATCAAGTTGAAATTCTTTTGAAATTTGTTAGGAGGTGTAGGCTTTATAAAAAATCTTGGGCCATGTTTTTATTGATGTTGTGATAAATATCAAGGGTCGACACCAATCCCCCTTTATTTCATTCATTTCGCAACCGTAACAAAAAAAAAGAATAAAAATGGCAGCTCGTTCGTTCCTCTTTAACAAAAATTAGGGTTTAATCGTTGGTGACTTCGGCCGCTTGATTTAGGTTCGTCTCTGCTTCGATTTTGTATTGTGCGATCTTTGGGTGTGTTCTTCGAAACAAGGTGAGTGATATCCACTTGCATCTAATTCAGTCTGCAATTATTGAATTTGTCAATTAGTTTATTTTGGTAGTTCGATTTTGTTCGACGTTGATGATTTTTTGACTAGGTCAAATTTCTTGTTATCTTCATCGTTCACTTGATTTTACAATGTTGAATTTGTTCGACTTTCGACCTTGTTCGATTTTCTTACTGTTTCATGACTCTTGTATTTATGTCTTGTTTGACTTCAGTCACTTGACATTTTTGACTTGTCACTTGTGAATTTGGCACTTCTGTTCATATCTGGGATATTTACTAATACCTGCTGTTGCATAACTTCGGCATTTTGAAACCCCTGATTTTTTTAAAGATATTGCTCCAGCATTTAAACCTGACTTGTTTGAATTCGTGATAACCACGACTTGAATCTCCATGCTATGGTTGCATATTGAGTTGTCGGGTCACTGTGTGCAGGTCTTCGTTGTGTGTTTGAGTCTGGTTTCTCGATGTCTATATGTTACTTGTTGCATTATATTGAAGCCACACGTAGAAGTCGCTTGTTTTGCTACCTGGCCTGTTGGCACTGCTCATAGGTCCGGGTTTGAGTCATTGGTATCAGTACATTTCCGTGTGTAATTGTATTTGGCTTGTCTACACTATTCACCGCCTCTGGTAGCACTTTCATCCTTGTTCGATTTTACCTGCAAGAATTGTCCTACATTGGCTTCATTGAACTTGGCTTTGCATTCTTTTTGTGTATTGTCACTGTATCATGTTTGAGATAGTTTGCATCTCAGTTGTATCTGTTGCCATCATGTTCCTGTACAGTTGTTACTGCTTCATGTTCATATACATCTTCTATTTGAGTTTGCACTATACAGTTTCTTGTAGTTGTTGCCGGTGCCTTCTTTGGTTCATGATGCGTTCACTTGCATTGTCCACTGTTGTATTCAGGTGTACATCACTTGTTGCCTCCTTTATTGCCTGTTCTTTGAGGCATGTAGTTCGTGTGTACTCTGATTTATCACTTGCTGTGCTGGTGAACTTGTTCTTGAGTTTGAGTCTTCATGTGTACTCTTGTTAGCACATTTAGTTTGGTTGTCTTGAGCATGTTTGTATATATGATGCTTTAACTGTTGAAGCTGTGGCATTGATTCTTTGATCACTTTCTTTGACTCTCTGCATATTGAGGTTTTCTTGCTTCATTTTGATAATTGTAGTTTCACTACTGCCGCTATAACTTGAACTGGTCGTGCACATGTTGTTTCCATTGTGGTATATGATATTTGAGTTTTCCCAGCATGTTGTACCTATTAGCACTTGGATATTGGACTACTTCTTGTAGTCTGGTTATCCACTTGTTGCTAGTTAACATTTTATCCTTGTTAGTCATCAGATTTGGTTTCAGGGTGGTCCATTATACCACTATTGTCATCTTCTCATGACATTTTGGAAATTGAACTGTTGCATTCATGTGGTGACTATAGTTTCATTTTATATGCAGTCTTGCCCTTGTTGGTTTGCATTGCATTGATGCAATTGGATTTGTTTTTCTAATTACATTTGAGTTGAATCCGGTATTTTGGGTTTGACCTTATGCTTGATTGTGAATTTTTATTGTGCTTTATATGCACTTTGTTCATTTGATGGTTAATGGATGGATGTTGTGCTTGCTGTGAAGTTCCATCTGGTTCATTTGATTTGTGTTGTTGCCATTTGCTTTTGATTCATTGATCTTTTGCGTATTTCATATGTTTTATTGGCGAGGCAGTGACGTGAGCGTGTATTGGATCCAATCAATATTGATGTTTTTAAGTGATATTTCAATTATTTGAATTGTTTCGTATGTCAAATTCAATATTTCAAAATTGTATTTCGATTTGGTTTGATTTGATGATTTTGTTGTTGGCTAATTATCTATTTGACAATTAAATTATGAGTTTCTAATTATTATATAATAATTAGATTTTGTTGTTAATTTCCGTTTAGGAAATACTGTTGTTTTCAAATTATCTCCATTGATAATACTTTTATTCATCTTGGTTGATGATTTGGCTTTGCCGATTCGTTTTTAATGCTGTATTACATTATATTTACCGTTACCCGATTTTCCTTAATAAGGGATTGGGTAGGTAAGATTTTTTTGACTGTTGTCTATTTGATTATTTACTTATTATTGCTTTCGTGCATTAATAACTGAGTTTGAATTACACTGACCCGTCTATTTTCTTCTTTTGATAATACTCGGGTCAGACCAAGTTATTACAGGTTGTATATATCTCGGTTTGGGTTGCTGCTTGAGCTATAAAGTCTCTTTATATCTTTTGGAGTAGTCGTTGTCAGGATGATATGCATTCATGTATATTATTCACAATAATGTATTTGTATATACATAATGTCCGGAGTCGACAGTTGTAGTTGTATCATATGTATTGTAACTGACTACATTTACACACACACACACACACACACACACACACACATATATATATAAATGAGATTTTATAGTATCTGTGTTCCGCATTTAGCTTATCTGTATTATTATTATATATATTGTCCTCAACTATTTTGAACCATCGTAGTTCGTTTTATACTGGAATTGGATATGTCGATGGGGGTAAATAAATGAGAAATGGAAAATAAATATATACCACTCCTATCGAGATAACCAATACTAGCGTAAGGCCTAATTACGGATGGCCGCTCCTATCCAGCCTTATTCTTCGTAATAACAGACAGTATTTCTTTTAATACTCTTTGTTATTGTGTGCATAGAGTTGGTGCGTCACACCAAAGATACGCTTCGATGGCTTAAAATTTCTTTCGACGATTCACCAAATTCCAGGGCATGTCAGGCAAAGTTCTATCGCTTGCACTAATGACTTTTATGTTCAGCATGGTGCATTCGTTCACTTAGCTGAAAAAGTTTCAGATGTCTCCATAGAGCGTTAACATGAGATCGATCGACTGAAGCTTGAGGCTCTCCATGATAAAGATATTTCTAAAGCTTAGGACGAAGAGCTTGCTTCTTACAAGTCTCAGCTTGAAGCCGCCCAACAGAGCGCTAAAGATACTACATAGGCCGTCAATCGTTTGGAGTCAACTCATAAAGAAGAAATTGATGAGGCGATCCAACGCTGTGGGGCCCTAGCTTTAGGGAAGGACTCGGTGCAGAAAGAAAGGGATAAATTTGCCCTACGAGTCAAAGAACTGGAGGAGCAACTCCGTAAAAAAGAGAGGAGAAGACTTCTGCCCAAGAAGAGTCGCAACGATATTGTGACGAAATCGTTGCTACACAACTTCTGAAGGCGAATATTGATGATGAACTTTCTAAGGTCGGGATCCTAAAGGATGAAGCCCGTGAAGAGGGCAAGAAGATAGCATGCGCGGATATTTACTCTCACCTGGAGGCGACTAAAGAGGCTGGTAGGGAGGAGGTCAAATGCATGTTTGACCCATTGATTGCAGAATTCAACACCACCGTGCTCATGCTTCGAGGCTTAACTTTTCTGGGGGAGGGCTACCTCGAATCCCTAGCCAAGGCATGGGAGACTTTAATAAAATTTAGAATGGTCGAACTTGGCACCGAGGAGGTCAATGAAGATTCTTTAATAAAGGAATTTCTTAAGGGGAACGAGCCTTCAGACCTGTCTGCGGCAAAAGCTCTTTACTATAAATGTTCCCCCTCATCGAAGGGGAAAGATGTTATTGCCGGTCCATCCAAGACCGAGTCTCCAGCTCATGCTCATGCTCAGTCGGCCGATCGATCGATAACTTGATCCATTTGAGCAACATATTGGTTATGACCCGGAAGACCCTGGCCTCGGCATTCATATTCTATCTCCCATTCCAAAGGACGAGACCCCTCGGACGGCTGAGGGTCAACCAGAAGCTAGTAGATAAGCCTTCAATTTAATATTCCAAAAGTCATCGTTTTTTGACGAGAGGCTAATGTATTCTATTGTTTGTTTTCCATGATTTTTCACAACACATTCTGATCCCAAGCCCACTCCGAGGAGCGATGATGCCAAGGAGATAAAGGGAAAAACAAGTGAGGCTACTCACGCAAGGGAGGCCCTGGTCCAGATGCTCAGGTGATTATGGCGCTTGATAAGGATAAGTCCGAGACTTCATCTCCCATCGAGGGAAGTTATGAAATCTAGATCACAAGCACCACTGAACATACTTCTAAAATGAGCATGAAGGAGCAGCTCGAAGAGGAAAAGAAAACGACGGTCGAAATTAAGGTCGATCCTCAAGTCGTGGACTTAGATGATCCTCTGAACAAACCGTTGAAGGTCATCCTCCCCGGTGGGTCCTGGACAATAGAGGTTCCTCGCCCTTCCTTAGTTGTTACCTCCCCATCAATGAAAATTACCATGGGAAAACGCATGGAAGAGGAGTCGTCTGAAAAGATGAAGGAGGGGAAGAAGTCGAAGAAATTGAAGAAGTGATTGTTACTCTCGTGCAACGAGAGTTAGTTTAGATTATGTAATTATTTTTATTTATTTTTGTAGTCCGTGTAAATAGACTTTGGACTCCGAGTTTTGGAGGAGTTGTAGTAGAAACTTATTTTTGAATAAATAAAGCTTAGTTCTTTTGCCTTTCAAAAGACTTTATTGTTCAGCTTTATGTATGATTGTGGTCGAAACCAAAGCTATTGTACATAAAATCATCAATTTATCTTCATATAACTTTGAAATTCTTTGGAGGTGTTCATCTTTTATTCCATGCCTTAAGCACTTTGAATATTCTTTAGTCAGTGCGTCGGGGACTTGATGACTTTAAGTCATTTGTGTCCTAGCTCGCATTCCCGAGACTTATAGAATTTAAACCGTTTATACTCCAATTTGCACTCTAGGGATTTAGAGGATTCCAGTCCGCACTATGGGGCTTAGGGATTTTGAAGTCTTTATATTCTGGTCTGCGCTCAGGGGACTCAGAGCACTCTAGTCCGCACTCAGGAGACTTGGAGATTTCGAGTCGTTTATGCTCTGGTCCGCACTCAAGGGACTCAAAGTACTCCAATCCGCACTTAGGGGACTGGGAGATTTCGAGTCGTTTATAATCTTGTCCAAACTCAGGGGACTTATAGCACTCCAGTTCGCACTAAGGGGACATGGATATTTCAAGTCATTTATACTCTGGTCTACACTCAGGGGACTCGGAGTACTCCAGTCCGCACTTAGGGGACTTGGAGATTTTGAGTCATTTGTACTCTGGTCCGCACTTAGGAGACTCAGAGGACTCCTGTCTGCACTCAGGGGACTTGGAGATTTCGAGTCGTTTATACTCCGGTCCGCACTCAGGGGACTCCGAGCACTCCAGTCCACACTTAGGGGACTTAGAGATTTCGAGTCGTTGAAACTCTGGTCCGCACTCAGGGGACTTGGAGATTTCGAGTCGTTTATACTCTGGTCCGCACTTAGGGCACTCAGAGTGCTCCATTCTGCACTCAGGGGACTTGGAGATTTTGAGTCATTTGTAATCTGGTCCACACTCAGGGGACTCAAAGTACTCCAGTACGCACTCAGGGGACTTAGAGATTTTGAATCGTTTATACTCTGGTCCGCACTCAGTGGACTCAGAGTACTCTAGTCTGCACTCAGGGGACTAAGAATCCTCCAATCCGCACTCAGGGGACTTGAGGATTTTGAGTGCTCGTGCGCGTTCGTACGTCATATAGAATAATGCACCTCTTAGTTGTTTGGCATAGGGTCATCATACACAGGAACATTAACAATCCATGGAAAACATGGCTTCAAACCTTTATTAATGCAAACAAGCTAAATTGTCTTATTACATGCCGTAAACAAAGAATCAACGAAAGAAAAACATTTTGGAATTAATTGCAACTAAAATATGAAAGAAATGAACTAAGTGTAATAATGCCGCAAATGCTCGCTATTCCATGCTCGGGGGAGTGTGGCACCATCAACGGTCGCTAGCTTGAAAGTTCCTTCTCCAAGCTTCCGTTCAATGACGTATGGACCTTCACATGTGAGGTTCATATGTGATTGGACTGGAAAAACTCATTTCAAAACGAGGTCACCCACATCGAAGATTCTCGGTCGGTCCTTTTCATTATAATATTGAGCGACTCGGTGTGTGTATGCAGCCGCTCTGAAATTAGCTTCTTCATGTTCTTCATCAATGAAGTCTAATGATTCCAGCAAAAGATCCTGATTCGACTCAAAGTCATAATAAGTTACTCGATGTGATGGAACTTAAGGTTCTACGGGTATAACAACCTCCATGCCATATGCCAATGCGAATGGTGTGTGGCCACTCGTGGACTTGTGGGTGGTTATATAAGCCCAAAATGTTGTTGGAAATTCATCCACCCACTTGCCTCTAGCCTTTTCTAAATGCTTTTTTAATATGGACTTGATTATTTTGTTCACGGCTTCCACTGTCCATTGGATTTCGGATGAGCAACCGCTGCAAACCTTTTCTCAATACCATATTTTTGGCAAAACTCTTTGCTTTCGAATTGAGTTCCGTTGTCTGTAATGATGGTGTGTGGAAGGCCAAAATGGCATATAATATTTCGTACAACGAAATTAATGACCTTTTTGGTGATGATAGTGTCCGAAGGCTTTGCTTCCGCCTACTTGGTAAAGTAATCGACCACAACTATTGCGTATTTCGCACCACCTTCGGATATTGGTAAGGAACCGACTATGTCGATCCCCCATGTTGCAAATGGCCAGGGACTAACCATTTGTGTGAGTTCCGTCGGCGTAGCTCTCGGGATTTTTGCATATTTCTGGCATTTGTCACATCTTCTCACGTAGTCTGCGACTTCTCGATTTATAGTTGGCCAATAGTATCCGTAGCGGAAGATTTTTTTTTGCCAAAGTATGGCCCCTAGTATGGTCACCAAACTCTCCTTCATGGACTTCCTCTAGGACTCGTTTTATCTTATCATGGGCTATGCACAAAAGTAAGGTGTCGAGAATCCCCTCCGATATATTATTCCGTCCTGCATTACATATCGCGAAGCCATACGAATGACTAGTCGTCTTTCGCTCCTTCTTTCTGGCAAGGCCCATTGTAGCAAGTACTACTTAAATGGTGTCATCCATGATTCCTTCTCGATCTCTGTTTCAAACACGAAATCTACCTCCATCATATTTATACTCGAAGCGTGTAAGGTTTCAAAGGGAAACAGTCCATTTGCTGTGCATCGCCAGTGCTTGCAAATTTTGCCAATGAGTCGGCTGCTCTATTTTGTTCACATGGGACATGTGAAATATCATAATACTCTAGATTCACTAGCAGCTCTTGAACCATGCCAAGTATGGGGCAAGTCTCTGTCCCTTTGCTTGATAGTTCCCCCGAACTTGGTAAACCACCAGTTGTGAGTCACAAAAGATTTCAACCGATATTACCCCCAATTCTCTGATAAGTCTCAACCCAGAAACTAATGCTTCAAACTCTGCTTCGTTATTTGTTATTGGGAATTCGAGCTTTAAAGCATAACAAACTGATTGATTTTCAGTAGTCATAAGAACTATGCCAGACCCCGAACAATGGTCATTAGATGCCCTAACGGTATACATCTTCCATCGAACGGGAGGTATGACATTATGATCGTTTGATTCATCTAACACGGTAAATTCAGCAATGAAGTCTGCTAGTGCCTGACCCTGTATGGACCTTCGTGACAGATAGGTAATATCGAGCTGACTTAACTCGATATTCCATTTTAACATCCTTCCAGAGGTTTGTGGTAGTTGGAGTACCTGCCGTAAGGGTTGATCAGTGTAGACACTGATTGAGTGTGCCTGAAAGTATGGACGAAGCTTGCATGAAGCAATGACCAAGCAGTAAGCTAGTTTTTCAATCTTAGGATAATTTCTTTCAGCCCCCATTAAACGTTTATCGACATAATGTACTGGCTTTTGAACTTGGTCGTATTCGTGAACCAAAGTCGTACTGATAGCATATTGGGGTACAACCAAGTATACATACAACATTTCATGGTCAATTGGTTTTGATAGCACCAGAGACTTTCTAAATGTCTTACCAGAGCTCGGAATGCTTCCTCACAATCGGATGTCCACTCGAAATTTGTCTTTCCTTTCTTTATCACATCGAAGAAAGGAATGCACTTATCTGTGGCTCTAGATATGAATCGACTCAGTGCAGCCACCTTTCCGTTCAAGCTTTGTACTTGCTTTATGGTTCTGGGCACTTGTATGTCCTGAATTGCCTGAATCTTCTCCAGCTTAGCTTCAATTCCCCGTGCATTCACAATAAAACCCAAGAACTTCCTTGATGCAATGCCAAAAGAAACCTTCATAGGGTTGATTTTCATCCCATAATGCCTGAGTATATCAAACATTTCTGCTAAGTCTCGAATGTGGTCGTTTGACTGTCGAGACTTCACAAGCATGTCATCCACGTAGACTTCCATCGTTCTACCAATATGATCCTTCAACATTCAGTTCACCAAACGCTGATAAGTTGCTCCCGCATTTTTTCAATCCGAAGGGCATCACTATATAGCAATATAACCCAACATCTGTGAAAAACTGGTGTGTTCTTGATCTGGAATGTGCATCGAGCTTTGATTGTATCTCGAGTATGCATCCATGAATGACAATAGCTTGTGTCCAGCCATTGAATCGACCGACTGGTCGATTCAAGGTAAGGGGAAACTATCCTTCGAGCATGCTTTATTTAAACGAGAATAATCAACGCACGTTCTCCGCTTCCCATTTGCTTTCATCACTAGCACAGGGTAAGATACCAATTTCAGGTAGAGGGCGTCGTGGACGAACCCATTGGCTTTGAGTTCGTTCACCTCCTCTCTGAGAGCGGCGGACCTTTCCGGGTCCATACCTCTCCGTTTCTGTTTTACCGATATGTACCTCGGGTTTATTTTCAACATAAAACTCGCAATAGAGGGAGAAATCATGCACATATCAGAATGTGTCCAAGCGAAAACATCTAGGTTTGCTCGGAGGAAATCAGTAAGATTCTCGGCCAATGACAAGCCAAGTTGTGATCCAATCTTAAGAACTCGTGATGGGTCATCCCGGCTGACTGGAATGTCAATCGTCAGCTCAACTGGTGCTGCATTTTCTTCCTTGGGTTCCCCATCATCATCTCTCGGATCTATGCCTCTATGGATCCGAGAACGCCACCCGAGACAGGGCTCAGGCATTACTTGTCAATTGTCAGTATTTCGGATGCGGACGGAGCTGTCCCCAACCTTTCCTTTCTCTCTCCGTTGAGCCTTCCTCAGCTCAGCCACATAACATGCATGACCAGTCGCCTGATCTCCATGTACCGCACCAACTCCCTTGTCTGTCGGAAATTTTAATGTCAAACACCATAGGGCCAAAGCTGCCGTAAACTCCGCCAGGGCCGGATGACCCAGAAATACATTATATGGAGAATCAACATCCAACACTATGAACGATAGGATTCTCATCCCCCCATGCTCATCTTCTCCCAGTTCAATTGGTAACTCCACATACCCCACCGCGTCGGTCGCTGCACCATTAAAGCTATGGATACGGGCTTTAGACGTCATTAAATCTTTCGTCTCCATCTTCATTTAATCATATGCCTTTTTGAAGATGATGTTGACGGAGCTTTCACAATAAATTAAAATCATTTTGACGTATGCTGGCTCGATCATCGCAGATATGACCATCGGGTCAATGGTAGGAGGCTCCATCTTGTCTGCATCTCAGCTCCTAAACACTATATCGTCTGTCATCATGCGTTGTTGTTTTGCGGGGGTCCCATCTTCCACACTCAAACAACATTCATAATCTGCATGCCTTAAGGTGGTAGCATATCGTTCCATCTCCTTCCAATTCTTGTCCGCAGGGTGAGGTCCTCCGACTATAGTGATTATGATCAGTCTACCCATAGTTTGGGCAGATTCCTCGGGTTGACATGGCGCCGGCCCGCGCCCGGGGTCTGACGCTCCTTTCCTACCCTCCTATGGGTTCTTGACAAACTCTTATAGCTTTTTCTGTCTGATTAACTTTTCTATACCATTGTGGATGTCTGTGCTCTCCTCTATATTGTGCACATAGGCTCATGGAAGCAGCGATACTTCCCGGTATGCTTCTGTTCCTTCGTTGACTCCTTTGGGCATGGCTTTCTACATTCAAAGGTATTACAAGTTGACAGATAAATGTTCTCAAGAGATGCATTCAGTGGGGTGTGTTCATTATAGGCCGGAATCCTTGGCTTCCACTTTCCTACTTCTCTTTTCTTTCCGGGATTTCCACCTCCGGATCCTTTAGATTGCCCAGGCTTGTTCTGGACCTTGACTTGAACTTTTACCTAGTTGTTGCCGGATTTCTTCACGACGATGTTACTTTTCACAATCTTCAGGACAGGCCTTGGTGCCTTATCCCATCTTGTCCATCGAGCTTCCTCCTCCTTATGAATCGATGAGCCTTTGAGTAAAAACGCTTTAGCGTAGTTGGAGGTTTCCCTGCCAACCAGTCTCCAAACTCCGAGTCTGGATCTACACCTCGCATTACTGCCATCAAAATTGCATGGTCTTCAAGGTTGCTAAATACAGTGGCTGCAACGTGAAATCTCTACAAGTACGTTTTCAGTGACTCTCCCAGAGCTTGGATCACGCTTGACAAGGACAACACATCCTTTGGGCGAGTAGCATGTATCCTGAATTGCTCTACAAATTTCATTGCCAGTTCATCAAAGCTGGATATAGACCATGGGGGATGTCGAATAAACCACATAGTGGCGATTCCAGACAAAGTGATTGGGAAGCACCTACAATTGATCGCATCATTCGCTGTGGCAGAATCCATCATTCATTCATACCGCATTACGTGTTGTCCAGATCAGTCTTCCCTTCGTAGGCCGGTATAGTTGGCATGCTAAACTTCCTGGGATACTCGGGTTGCAGGATAGTATCTGTGAAGGTAGTATGACTCCTAGATACTCCCCAATCTTCATTGGTCAAACCTTGGTTCTCTCTCATCAATGTCTAACCATTGCTGATAAGTCTGGGGTAGGTATGGAAGATGGGAGATTAGATTCTATTCTATGGGGGCGCTCAGGTTGATGTCCCCTCTGTTGGCAATCGGCCAAACATGCATCTTGAAGGCCAGCATCAATAGGATCTTGGTGAGTCGGGCGTCCGATCTCCTCATGTTCTTGATCCACGGTTGATCGACCAGTCACACTGCTTGTGCAGTTTCAGTCTTACGGTGTCAACGCCTAGGAGGATCATCAGTTGATGTCGACCTATCAGATGAAGAATAAGGAGTAGGGCTACCTCCAGCATTTTGATGCTGTTGGTGAGTAAGCTGAGTCATGAGATTAGCGTTGGCCTGAATCTGCTCATCAATTTTCCTTCTACTTTCCCTGAGTTCCCTCGTCAAGTCATTGAACTCCATCATGGTGATTACTTTCATTTGAGTTTGGGCGGTAGTCCCTGCACCTAATTTTTCTTGTTGATTTCTAGGCCCAACTTGTTGCATGCTAGCAGTCTCATTGACATCCTAAATTAAATGCAAAGATGAGAACACCATATTTATAGTGGTTCGACGTAACTGCCTATGTCCACTTTGAAGTTAATCTTTATTGCTTTACTCAACGATTGATTACGGATACAATCCGTACGCCGACTATTTGAATACAATTGCTAAGTAAAAAGGGTAAGCCTTGAAGAGTCTTAAATGCGGCAAAGTCTCCCTAGTGTTCTCGAAAAAAGGTCCCTTTCTCTATGCCCATGCCCCTCTATTTATAGACAAAGATAGGTTGGACTTCCTTAATGGGCCTAGGAGTGAGATACCTCGACCTGTGGTAAGTGACTTCTGTGTGCTGAGCTACAATTGGCGAGCGGTAAATGCCGAGCCACATCTCCAAGCCGAATGAGGCAGTATGTTGAGTGAGACGTGTAGGCCGAACGAGATCCGATGCCATTCGAGGGGAGATGCCGAGCGACGTACTTATGCCTAGCGAGGCATGGATGCCGAATGAGGCTGGAATGCCGAACAAGGATGGAATGCCGAACGAGGCCGGAATGCCGAACGAGGCTGGAATGCCAAACGAGGCAGGAATGCCGAATGAGGTAGTTATGTCGAAAGAGGCTGGAATGCCGAACGAGGCCGTATACCGAACGAGGCTGGAATGCCGAACGAGGCTGGTATGCCGAACGAGGCTGGAATTCGAAACGAGGCTCGAATGCCGAATGAGGCTGGAATGCTGAATGAGGCTCTATGTCGGGCTTGGTTCTTGCCGAACGAGGATAGATGCCGAACGACGCTGCTATGCCGATCGAGACTCTATCCAGGCGAGGTTCATGCCGAACGAGGATAGATTCCCAACGAGGCTTAAATGCCGATCGAGGATTGAATGACGAGCGACCTAGTTATGCTGAATGACCTAGTCGTGCCGAATGACCTAGTTGTGCCGAGCAAGCCTTGGATATCTAGTCCCTGTTTACCTGGTTAAGCCACTGGGTAACACTTATGGATGATGAATGATATTGGATGATTTGGATGAGATATCTTTTATATGTGTTATCTGTTGCTTGGTGATATGAGATGCATTGGCTGAATTGAGATAATATGGATTATCTATATATTGTGATAAAGTGAATTATCTATCTGTGTGAATATAGATAATAAATTGAATTGTTTAACCCTTAAGCAACTTGGACATTAAAATGACGTTTTGGATTTCAGTGAGATCGAGATCGGATTTCCAAATTTGGATATCCGAAAACCACATCGATCCAAATTAAACGTTACGTCGTGAATATGAAGACTCGAAGTGTAAGAACTATTCGTCATTAAAACTCGGAGGGTGATTCCAAAACGAGTTTGACGGAGATAGTACTTCCAGGTTCGAGATGGAGATTCAGAGTGTAAGGGCTATTGTCATTAACTCTGAGGGTGATTCCAAAATAAGTGTAGCGAGAAAGTGCCTTTGGTTTCGTTCGAACCCGAAACGAACTTGTATGGATTGAATGCTTTCAAAACATGGTCAAGAGGACGATGAGCATTCTAAGATAGATGTATTCTATAAAGGTAATCGCAGCCTCAAGCATCATCAACCAGGAATGGCTGAAACAGGGGAGGTGCAGCAAAGCTAAGTAGGTAGCCCCTAAGTAGGATGAGATTTTCCCCTGTCTAGAGGTCCTTTTTATTCGTCTTAGTGTGTGGTTGGTCGCGCCAACCATGGGGTTGTCTTATTCTGGACTATCCAATAAGGGATGGTTTCGGCCTTGTGTTGCAGGGGATTTAGGGTGGATCCTCGTTACTCTGATCAGGACCAGGTACTGTGACGGGTGGTGCCCTAGTTGCCCTACCATTATATGTAATCCGATCTCCAATAAGCGCCATACGTTTTTATTGTGCCTAACTATGTTGGGACATGAGATAGCTATTTCTATATTTTACTTGAAAACCCTAGACCCTATTATCTTCTAACTTTATTTCCTATCAAATGTTTTGGTTATCCTAAGCTAAAAACTTTTTCGTGTTTATGTGCAGAAGTCTTACGAGACTTTTTGTTTTTCAAAGGTTTTTCAAAGATAAGCAATTTAAACCTTTTAACTCAGGACCGACCCATGTCTGACCCGGAGTTTATTTTTTGTTTTATTAAACACTTAGGTGCTCAAATTTTTACGAGTAGCCAATGGATTCAGGTTTATTTTGATGAATTCTAGAGGAGATTTGGAGCAGGAGGCTTCAGCGTGTAGATATATAATGGTTCCTCTATGTCTGTATCTCTGTGTTGATGTCTATATTGTACTTGAGTTGTATGGTAAATAGACCTATATAACTGTCTAATTTGTGATGTATTAAGTTGTGTAACTCTGTTAGATGTTGTATATGTGTAATAACTTATGTGATTAATATATTTTATTCGTTCCGCTGTGAGATTCTGATATTGTTTAGTTCTTTCTTCTCTATCTTTTCTCTTCTCTATCCCTTTCTTTCTTACTCATGATGCATCTTTCTGCAGAGTGAAAGATGGGTCGTGACATGTCTCATCTCCTATCTCCACAGTATTAAGAAAAGTATCGACCATCCGATCATTATTCTCCACTGAGAGTATTACTCGGTTATGGCTATCAGGACGTCTAAGTGATATCTTCCTATCCTGTCAAAATATTCTAGCCTCATACCTACCAAACCAATCCATACCAAAAATGATTCTAAAGTCTATGAAATCTATAACATACTAATTGCATTCAAATTTGTGACCTAACAAATGAAGTTCTAACTTGTAACATCTCAACCCTAGAGTTGCATACCCTCCTATTGGATTCACAACCCATAAGGAAGTAACAAGGTATATGGATTCTATGCATAATCTATCAACTAAACACTGAAATATAAATGAATGCGATGCACCGGTATCAAATAGTATCCTAACTTGTATATTCTTAATCAAACACGTACCTTCCATCATAGTCTTTCCTTTATCAGCTGCTGTAACAACCCGTAAATTTTAATGGTTTTAGTAATGTAATTAACTGAATTTTTGAGAAATTTTAAATAATTGACTTGGAAATAAAAATTTGGTATTTGGAATATGTCTATGTAAACATAGCAAATGGTAAATTTTCATCTCATAATATGGAAGTTTATTTTGTTGTGTAATTTTCAACATTAAATATTAAATCGGTTAAATTTAATAATAATAAAATGCTTTCAAAACCTGAACATTTTTACATAATAAATTTGTAAATCATCTTCTGAGTGAGACGTCATATTTTGTTTCGTCAACATTTGAACTGCTATTGCTCAGTTTATCTTATTTTCAGCATTTTAGCAGGATTTTTGCTTCCGGATGTCGACTTTTGATAGTATGATCATATCGTTGATATTTGTGTACCGTTTTGATCGTCCCATCGTGCTGATCACTGGGGTATATTCTGTTTTGTAGTTCGGCGTCGGTATGCGGTGAAATCTGCAAAACGATTTGACATATCGGTTCCGTATTAGACCTTTTTGCTTCCTTTGTCTTTTCAATTTCCAACCATGTAATACCAACAGCCTTCAACTTTTATTATATCCACCGATTCACGTACTGACTTTTATTATTCCAACTTGTTCTATATCTACGGATCATTTCATATGCCTTCTTCCTTATTATATTATGCTCCTAAGAAAATATTATAACAAAGCTTTTATATTTTTTTCTTCTTTCGTTCATTTGGCCTACTGCTCCTCTCCCGTGGATCCAATACCCAGCCTTTCCCTCTGCCACCTTCGCTAGCATGCCCTTTGGGTCCACCGCAAGCCTTGGCCTCCACCTCAACAACTTTGTCCCTCCTCAACCCCACAGTCGCCCTCCTCCACTAGCATTCACAGCCTCCTTCTCCTCGTGTTTTCCATCACCTACCAATCACCAAGCTCGCCCCTTTGACTTTCAACCTCGTCTCCCCTCCACCGTAGCAGCCACCTTCCCTCCACATAAGCAGAACCATCAACACCTTCCAATTTGCGTGCTCCACCCGTTGACTTGTCGAGACCACTTCCACCTTGGCCGAGTGTGTATTTCACATAAGGTATATATAAGTTTATGTATTATACGGTTTATTGAGTTATATATTAGTTTATTTAAGTATATAAGCTGTATAGTTAATAGATGTTATACATTTTATATAAGTTATATGCAAGCTATGTTATGTTATGTAAACTAAGTTATATTTTGTTTATATAGTGCAAGTTTATATTGGCTTAAAATTTAGTTTATATGTTTATATATATTAATTTTATATTACAATATGATATATATGTCAGCCTGCAAGCTTTTACACCGAAGTATATATTTGGTGTTTATTATATATAGTATAAGCTTACTGAGAATCTGGGATTGTAATGGTAGTTTTGAAATTCGATTTTGAAAGCAAGTGTGGATTTTGATTCAAAGCAAAAAAAGGTTTTAATATATATACATACATTGGAAGTTTAGTTTGGATATATGGTTTCCGTTGAATATTATATGTGTTTAAAGTAGATATGTATATATAGGTTATGGTAGTATTTTGAAATATATTATATATATATGTTCGTTTTTTAATATATGTTCTATTATCAATTTTGAAATATAATATGTATGTGAGTTTGTACATGTTTATATATTAATTTATATATAGATGTGTGTACCAGAGTTTAGGTTTTTAATAAATATATAGAAACTTTATTTACCGGTGTTTAGATTTAGTATTTATTTGAAAACACACACACACATATATATAATTTTAAATATGAGTTCCAAATTTAATATTGGTTTAAGAAAATAATATAATAAAATAACATATTTTTTTTCAGTCTACCTCTAGCAGATTCTGATTTATTTCATTAATTCCTTATCTATCAGCTTGTCCGTCGAATTCGTGCCAATCTTGCTTTGCTTTGGAATTCGTGCTTGGATTCGTAACTCATTTCATTGTCGAATGTCTCTAGCCTCGAAAGGTAAGAAATCACTTACGATTAACATACCTATATTTATTAGTTTTGATTTCATTTGAAACGACGATTGAAATATGCAGCTAAATTGAACTGTTAATTAGATACTTGTTATATATGATATGCTATTATCAGTATCTGTTCACCTGTGAGATACGAAACCATATCCTATTGTTTATATTTTATTTTATTTATCACCGATGATATATGCCTATTGTTAATATGTTATACTATATCATATTTGTTCTCACTCTACAAGTTCCCTGTTCGTGTAGAATTCCCTATGGTTTGATATGATACATACCCGAACGATCTTGTAGAATAGGAGAAATCTTTATGGGTTGAAATGAGAAACCTAAGCGATTTTCATTGAATTGAAACTAGGATTGCGGGTTGAAATAAATCTGCCCATAGCTAATTAAATTGTGGAGTGAAATGATAAATATCTGTATCACTTGACTATAGGATTGTAAATTATATATAGACAATGTTGGTATATATATTTTGAAAAATGTTTTCCAAGGTTTTGAAAGAAAATATAAGGTTTTATTAAATATGATTTTAAGATATTATGTAAATATAAACGTTATTTTATAAAGGTTAAAATTTTAGATTTCTGAAATTTATATGTTTGGGAATTTTAAATTTATAAGTTAGCTTCGAAAATATAATCTGTAAGACATTCCTTATAATTTTACTGTTTTTAAAAATATATAAAATATGTTTTAACATAAAATTAAATTTAATAATAAGCTTTAATTTAATAAAGTTCAATTTGGTTATTATATAATATGTTTTAAGTATTTATTTAAAATTATATTTTAAAAGTAGATTTTTATATAATTTTAATAAATTAAGGGTTGGAAAGATAAATTTGAAATTGATTTGAAATTGTAATTATTTAACAATTATACTTAAATAAAATCGATTTGAAATTTATTGGATTTGAGATTTTGAAGACCTGATTTATAACTTGATTTTTATAAAATGAGTAAATAAATATTTTCGAATTTAAAAAAATCGAAATGTGATATTTAGTTTTATTTAAATTGTAATTTGAGATTTTATTTTAATATCATTGGATTTATTAAGTAAAATTTCAATGGTAAATTTGAATTTGAAGTATAAATGAAATTCATAAAAATTGAGTTGAATACTTAAATTGTGAAACCTATTACGATAGGAAAGGTTTGATTTGTAATTCAAATCTTTATTTGAAATCAATATAAATTAATGGTTTAGTGAGATGTTGAATTAAATTGAAATTTTTTGAATTAAGATTTAATTAAATTGAATTTTAGAATTCGACTTGATTTGGATCTATTTATGAAATTTTTGGAGACTATTTGTTTATATAAAGTATTAAAAAAAATATTTATTATATATATAAATTATTTTAATATATAAATTATTTTTAATATAAAACTATATTAATATACTAATTATTTTAATATAAACTATTGTTAATTATAACTATTTTAATATACACATTATTTTAATATGTATGCTATTTTAAACTATAACTATTTTAATTATATATACTATTTTTAATATCTAAACTAAGTAAGCGGGAGGTGTTGTGATTTCCAAAGTACTAAAATGTCAAATTCCAAAGTGTTATGATTTCTAAGTTATGATTTCCAAAGTGTTATAAATTCGAAAGTGTTAAAATTTTGAAAAGTGTTATGATTTTTGAAATGAATATTATTTTAAAGGGATTAATGATCTCGAATTGATATGGTTTTGAAATGATATGATATTTTATGAATTATAAACTATTTGAAATGAAATGACCATGGTGATATAATAACATTTGGTTGTTAAGGATACTAGGATTGGTTATTGTCATACTCTCTACCAATGCTGAAACCACTTTAACAACTGTATACACGGTGGAGATTCTAGAATGAAGTAGGATGGATGGCGACGATCCTATGTGAGGTATTTACGTAGACCCGACTCCCGTGAGCTAGCTTAAGGTGGCTAAAACTTGAGCAATTGACGGGCCAAGTGAGGTAGCTCCTCTGGTCAAACACACTTCTTCGATACCATTCTATTACTTTGCGATTGATTGGGTGCACCCTCCGATATTTTGGAAATGTTGGACGAGGTAGGCGATGGCTGTGGCTATGCTTACCACCAGCCCCGAAGTGTAATTGGTATATCTACCCTGGCATTGCCTAGTTGTGCCGTGTCACTACCATATCGAGCCAACTACGAGTTTGTTTTCTGTCGTACTTATGGAGTGCTCCTTGATATCCCACTGGTTTGGTGGAGTTTACAATACTGTATAGACTACGCATTATATAAAAATGTGTCAACGGGGATATGGGTAATGCTTTAACGCTATTTTTATAATTTACTTTACTATAGACATTATTATAATAGCGTATATTACTACATAGTAGATAGTTCCACGGATCCTTAGAGAATGGTTATCTAAAACATCCTTTAAGTCACTTGTATTTCAGTTGATATTTCACTTGAGTTGGATTTATTGATATAAGAATGTTAATCCTGACTCGAGTGTTTGTGTTTTGTTTTATGCTCAGGTCAGACTGAGTGTCGTAGCATTTAAGACTCACTTTTGAAGTTTGGAGCTTCGCTTGGAGATCCATCCATCTATTCAGCTTTCAGTTATTCGGTTGACTCCGGTGATATATTCAGATCTCGTTATTTGACTATGTATTTGAGTCTTCTATATATCTTGATTTTTGCTGTATTTTGTTTCATACTCTGTTGTATATATAGTAGCTTTATGAACTACTATTCATTTGTTTCCTTTGCTTACTATTATATTATTTTGTGTCTGTGATTCTATTATTGATTTGTTTAACGTACATGCTGAGTTTTGCCAAATATAAAAATAACAATTTGATGTTTTAAGCAATTCAAATATGGCATGTGTGGATGCGAATGGTACCAAAATCAGGATGTTACAACTACAGTAGGTCAAGCTGATCCAATGACAAAATTTTTTCCTTTGTACTCCTTAACTGGCTCCGGACACTGATTCTTGTGATGCCCACTTACTCACAGTTGAAGCACTTCACATTCTTCCTACTTGCAACTTTCTTCCCATGTCCTATCCGGCACTCGTTTGCAAACTGACCATTCTTGTCACACTTATAGAAAACTATCTCAACCTTTGACTTTTTAGCAATATCTTTTTTCTGGTCTCCCTTCTTCTTAAAGATCTTTCTCTTCTTCTCCTGAGAACCCTATATGTCCACTAACTTCTCTATAGCATAATCAGCAAGTAAATCTTCATGGTGAATGGCCATCTCCACCACCACGTTACAAAGATCACGGACATGTGTCATGGTTGCTCTAGCAAGTTCGTGCCTGAATCCTCGAGTGAACCTCTCATTTCTTCTGATGTCTATAACTATAGTAGCATATCCATATCGACACAGATCATCAAACTTAGTAGCGTACTCAACTACTCACATCTCTTCCTGAAGTAGATCCATAAACTTCCTCATCAGCACTAACTTAGCAAACTAAGACATAAACTTCTGCTTAAATCTCCTTTTAAAATCGTCTAAAGTCAACTGCTCCTCCGGAACACCAGTACTTACAACATTCCACCACTGTAGCGCTGACTCTACAACTGTCTAGAGGCCAACCTTCTCTTTTTCCCATCATTCAGACCCAGATCAGCAAATATATGCTCGTAATGTAACAACCAATTCTCAACCTCCATGGCACTCTCTGTCCTCAAGAATGGCTTCCTACCAAGACTAGTGTAGTCTCTTTTCAACTTAGCATATTTATTACCAACTGGAGCCATAGGATTAAGTCCTTTAACATTTACAGCAACTACCACTTGCATCATATTGATGAAAAACTAATACATCGCCCCCATATCAACTGGTGGATTTCCAGCACCCATATTGGCTTCAACGTTTTGATTTGCATTAGACCGTCGACCTTGATTCCTCTTAGTGTTAGGTTGAGCATTTTCATTAGTTGTGGTGCTTCATCCACCTAGATTTCCTTTTCTGTTTCCTGCTTCCATATCTTCTTTCTCATAAATCTACATACGAGCCTTAGTAAGATACAGAAGAATGGTCAAAGAGAGAGGGGAATACATATACATATACATATACATACATACATACATACATACATACATACATACATACATATATATATATATCAAACACAAGTACGTTGCCATAGCGTTAACCCAAACCTATTTCTCATTCACTGGATTATGTTTCAAAAAGATTTTAGGCTTAACTTTTCTTTTAATTTCTCATAAACCTACGCTTTGATACCTACTTGCAACATCACCCTACTTGGAGGCCCAAAACCAATGGCTACAGATGTTGTGGTCATCCATAGATATTTATTCTCGATGACCAAATACGGCAATGTTAGATACATTGATACACAGAAAAACATGAATATGGAAATTTTAAAACATAAATAAAAGTCCATATTCCATTTCAAAATATTTCATATTAATTACATAATCCCAGAGTGTAGATCAGGTTCAGAGAAAATATGCTTATTACAAAATATGTCAAGAGCGACACATGAAGATGCCCTCTTGGATGATCATGGTTTATAATAAGGCAGTAAAACAATTTTTCCTTTACAATCATACACACAACGGAAATAAAAGATTCTAATAACAAGCTTGCCTCCTGCACGACTTCAGAAGCTTTATTCGTCTAAAAGAGTACCTAGAAACCTTAAATCTCAAACTGCTCAAAATTAATTGAGTACCCGAGAGTTTAAGGGGAAACAAAAACTTCGAGTCGGACATAAAGCCTGATTGAATAATAATCCACCATCTAAAATTATTTAGATATCTAGTGAGTCCACGCCACTTAGCGAAATGGGTTTCCCCTCACTAGTATCTTAAAACCTATATAAAACCATATACTGTGCGCCTGCATCCATAATGGTTAAAGCATGTTATTTCCAAACATTATAATGATATGTAAAACAAGTAAATCAAATCTCTATTACCCATCCCCCTTCATTCTAACTTTTTGTCTCAATTATAGTTTCTAGGGTTACTGTTAATATGTTACAAGCTTATGGATTATCTGCCCAATTTCATAGTTTTCATGGATCAGTAAGAACCTATTGGTAACTCCAATACCTTTTCTATTATCCTAATTTTCATGGGCTAACTAGGAACCTATTGACTAGCCATCAATATCTTAATTCGGGTATAGTTTTAATGGGCTAACTATAAACCATTGGCCCTTGCCAATATTTAATCAAAGTTTTAATGGGCTGACTATGAACTTATTGGCACTGCCAATATCTTTCCCATTACAAAATTTTCATGGGCTAACTGTGAACCTATTAGCCCCTGCCAATATCTTAAAATAAGATTTTTATCATTTCATAAGTTACATTCACTACTTGGTTAACCTAGCTGGTTATTTTTCCCTTCTCTGAATTACTTTTATTTGTTAATTACAATATTAATAAATATACGAAGACACAATACTTTCAAAAATCTTTATTTATGCCATGGTATTTCCTCTGAAAAGTGATAGTGGGTTATTTGTTTTGAAACCATGAACATCACTTACGATACCACTGGATGACCTCCATCGAAAGCATAGAAAACCTCTTTTCAAAACTTTAAGCATATACCTTTCGAATGCGTTGAAACCTTACTTAATAATCTTTAGGAAAATAGCTTCGAACTAATGAAAGTACCCCTTTTGAAAATATTAGGTTTTACTCTTTAAAAACATCCTTTGGGTCAAAGTGTTTATATACGAAAGTATCTCTTTTGAAACCCCTTATACAATTGTTTGAGGAAAAGCAAAAGGTGTCGGAACCACCTATTCATAGGCTCAAAAACTTTAAGTTAAAACTTCAAAGAGTAGCATCAAAATCCCCTTTTGACCCCATTTCCTTTGGAACCCTCAACCCCTTTTGAAAGCATTTAGGAAGTAGCTTAGCTTAAGTTAAAACTAAAATAACCCTTCGAAAGCATTGGTAGCTTCAATCCACTAGGAAGGGAAATAGCGGCTGGGTTTCAATTTGGTCAAAACCGTAACTTTTGAAAGCACTTGAAAAAAAGGAACCCCTTTTGAAAGCTAACATTTTAAACATATGGAAACCTTCTTTGAAAATTTTTATAAACTCCTTTTGAAAAAATTCATTTCGACTAGGTCGAAACCACTAAGCAAAATAGAGTAAATACTTGACTATTGAAAATCAAACAGGGTTCGACCCCATCGGAAGAATTCCTTTCGATGCCATAGCTACCACCTTTCCTCCAAGCCAATATACGTAACAACTGAGTGATGCCTTATGTATTGGTCTCAAATAGGTGGGTTTCGATTGGATTAGAGCAGAAGCAATGGAGTCGATTGGCATTACTAAAGGCGGCGGAACATACTTTACCAATTAAAGGCCGAAGTCACGCACATTTTTAGTAATTGGTTTAACTAACCAGCCTATGTGTAAAGTTTAAATTGCTGCCTTAAAGCTTTTCAAATACTTTACAAAATAACTACCGCGTTAACCAGATCTAAATCAAAGAAAAATTATCGTTTAAGCCCTTCAATTAAGCAAAACCAATATTGAAAAAAGTCCCACTTTTAAAATAATTTATTTTCCCTGGTAAATCAATTAGGAAAAGTCCCCAAAAATCACATAAATTCAGTTTCATCATGTTATCTAACGTATAAAAATTTCGGACCCAATTTCTTCCTGAAATAATTAAAATAAATTTCGAACCCAATTATAGCATGTTTTCCTTTAGAAATTCACAATAAATTCTACATAGCTTTGAAAATTATGAAAATGTATAGAAGTCTCAAAAATCATGTTTTACCTAACATATAATTTTTCCACGGTATTCTAAATCCAGTAACAATCGGTTTTGCCATAAAATCAAGCAATTTCATATGTAAATGAATTTGTTTTAATCAAACATATAATAACCCAAGCATATCATCATCCAAACATCATAAAACGAATTTTAATCTTAAATCCGAAAACATACGATTATATAACAAAAACAAAATAGAGATGGAATTAATTATTATTCACCTTAGATATTATAAGGAATTTGAGACATGTTGTTGATTATGTGATATCCCGGAAATTTGGGCAATATATATTTAATAATCTTTGTTATAAATTTTATTTGATTTGATAATTTTAATAACAAATTTGGAATTTGATTTAATAATCAAGTTTTAATAAATATTTAAATTGAAAGATTTTATCTTTTTGAATGAATAAATTGTTTCTGTTTATAATATATAATTTTATATATTGTAAATTGATAAATTTTGATATTTGAATTTAGTAAATGGATTAATTTTCTAACTCTAATTTATATTTGATAAATTGGAGATTTTATTTAAATTTAACATATAACTTTTCAAAGAAATAATTATATGGTTTATATTAAAGGAAAATGTTATCTGTTTAAATTTATATTTTTAGTTAACTTAAATATGAAGTTAAATTTGGTTAACATCAAAGCTTTATTTTATTTTCTTTTTGAAAAGTATTGCTTGAAAATGTTATATAAGAATTTAAAATACAATTTACTTATGGTTTTAATATATTGAGTGATAAAGGAAATTTATAATCTCATTTATAAATTATTTAATATTATTTAATTTGTTATTTTTAAATAAAAATTTTAATACTTAAGTTTTTATAAACATAAATAGATTTGTAGTAATAGGATTTGTTATTTTTAATTTTTACAAGAGTTATGTATGCATCTTTACATATGTAACTTGATTATTAAAATTTGATTTGATAAATTTATTTTAAATTTGAATTTGATGTTTTGAAATTAAAAACATAAATACTTCAACATTTTTGAATATGCTATATTTTTAATTAGTTGTCTTTGTTTCTTTTCAATTTAAAAAGAGACAAATTCATTTATATTACTTAAGAAATAAAATAAGATTTAAAGGCTTAAAGATTTATAAAAAATTTCAAATCAAAATTTAAATACTTAAAATACATGTGTAGGCGTCTTAAGACACCTTATTAACATGTGTTTGTTATAACATAAACTATGGTGACAAATGGTAAGAATAGAGACAAGTGTCTCATTTAAATTTCTTTTTCTTTTATTTTTAATTAAATCAAGAATTTTTTTTATATAAACATATCTTCTTAACCTCATTTTTTCTTTTCCCCATTCTTTTTCAAACTTAAGAAATCTTCAGATCTAAAATCTGAAATCAACACTAATACTTCAGTTCAAACTCTTTGATTCTCTTCCACAAAACAGAAATCTGTTCAAAACCCAAAACTGCAACTTCAAAACTCAATTCTGCATGCATTTAAAAATCAATTTGCAACTATACAAGAAAAAAAATACAAATCTGCAGTTCCATTTCTGTTTGAAGCATCATTAACCTGAAATGCATGAAAAACTGCAAATTTTGTTTTGTCTTTAAAAAAAAAAAAATTCAAACCCTGCATGCAACTAAATCTGGAAGTAGAAGCAAATTGCAATATTTTCTGGAAAGCACAGTACTACATCATTTCAAGTTTAAAAAGCAATCTGAAGTTCAAGTACTCCAATAAGCAAAAGCATCTGCAGTTTTAAAGCAAATCAAAAAGTAAAATCTGAAGCTTTGCGAGTAAAAATGGATGCTCTGCTACTAAAACCTGTGAGTAACATTTTATTACATAATAAGCCTAATTATAATTCAGTTTCTTATATTCTCTGAAAATAAATGTGTGCATGCAAATTTATAAGCTCATTTCTGATATATATATATATATATATATATATATATATATATATATATATATATATATATATATGAATGTTTGTAGTATGCTAGTTGTTGTGAATTATTTTGCTGTGTATCCCAGGCTTAAAAATTTGTTAAATCCATTCCTTTTGATTTAAATCAGTATAGAGCTTAAGACTAAATCAATATGGTGTTGTGATATGAGTTTAATGTTTAAAATTTTATAAAAAAATTCTGTAATGTCTCTGAATTATTAATATAACAGAGCATATTGAATATAAACAAAGTTTTGATTTTCTAGAATCATTGATTTAGGTTGAAAAACTGATTGCATTATCTAAAATTTGAATTTTAAAACTAAAGTTAGGATTTTTAGTTTGGAAATGAATGAGCATTACTGCTTTATCTAGAAAACCTGTTTTGAGTTGAGTCTGTCAATTTAGAAAGATTTGGTAGCCATGGTTTCTTCTGATGATCGAGTGTTGATCGATGTTTGATGGAAAAATGGTTGATGGTGGATTAAAGTAATAGGGCAGAAGAATTTGGGAATTTAAATTTTTAACCCTAGTTTCTGTTACCTGGAGATGTTTGATCACTGCGACCTGATCGAGTGACCGAGTTCTTTCAAATTTGAACCGGAGAGAGGTGAGATATGGAAGTAGATATGGCCGGAGGTGGTGTCCATTTTAGTGGTCGGAGGCGAGGAAACGCTGATGATCTTCATTTCGACATTTTCCTGTTTTGGGTACTCGAGTGCTTGATTTTGATTTAGGGTTTTTGTAGTTGGATTGAGGGTTGATTTGGGGATTGGAGAGGGTCGTCGACTTGCGTAAGGGGTCGCGATAGGATGGAGATGGTCGCCGTGGTGGTGCAAGTGCACGGGGATGCTAGTGTATCAGTTAGCTGTTGGGAGAAGAAGAAGCTCGTGTGTATCGGGTAGTTTTGTGATGGTCTCGAAGCTGGGAAATATCGAACTCGAAGTCACTGCTGTTTAGTCTTGGGTGTTTGTTTTAGTTACAGGGAATTTGGGCAAACCTGTTAGTACAGGTATTTGTATAACCTGTTTTATTTTGAATTTTTAATTAATTTTAAGATGAATTTAAAAGAAAATTATTACTCGAGTTGCTTGAGTCAACTCGAACTAGTTATTGAGGTTTAGTAATTGTTATGTTTCAAATTTCAAATTTGAATTTGAAATATAAAACAAAGATTTAAATTAAGTTTTAAATCTAATTTAAATCATAGATTCAAGTTGAATTGAATCTTAAAATTTGAAATGATTAAGTTTTTAAATTTAAATTTGCTTTAAAATAACTTTAAAAGAGTTTATTGTTTAAAATGTTTTTAAAGAATTTGAATTTAAATTTGGAAATTGAAATAGGTAGTAATGTTTAAATAAAGTTTAAATTTGATTCAAATCTAATTTTCAATCTTTGGTTTAAAATGAATTTAAGTTTTATAAATTTAAGTGTTTAAAACCAAATTTGAATAATAATGTGAAAATTTAAATGGTATTAATTTTAAAAGAAATTTATTGTGACCCTTGTGAAATTTCCTTTATAATAAAAGTTTTATTTAACAATTAAAGGTTTTAAATTGAATTTAAACTTGTAAAGTTAAATAACAATTTAACGTTTGTATTTCATTTAATTATTAGAGTAATTAGATGAATAATTAATTTATTTAATAAATTAATGAAATAAATAATTACTTAAAGTAATTAAGGTTTAATCTTAATGGTTTAGGATTAATTATTCATTGAATAATTAACTTGTAATTAAGAGTAATTAATTAAATAAAATTAGTTTCTAATTAATGATTAATAATTAATTAATCAAATAACTAATGGATTAATTAATTTTAATTAACACTTAGTTATTTAATTAATCTGGAATTAATTAATGGATTAATTAATGATTAATTAATTTGAAATTAATAATGATTTAAAATAAGTTAATTATTTTAGAAAATAATTAATGAGTTGTTAATAGTTAATGAAGGTCATTAACTAAGAATTATTTAATAATTAATTAATGTGATTAATTTTAATTATTAATTAGATTAATTAATTTAAGGATAATCAATTGTGTAAGTTATTATGTATAATTACTTATGGAAGTAATTAAGGAATTAATTACTTATTGTAATTAATTGAGTTTAAATTTTATTATTTTAAGTTAATTAATTCATTTTAATTAATTTAAATTAATCATATGATGATTTATGGTGGAGAATTACTTAATGTAATTAAATGAAGAGGAATTACTTAGAGAAGTAATTAATGAGTAATTACTATATGTAATTAATTGAAGGTGATTTGTTAGTAAAAGTAATTTGAGAATAATTGCTTGTAAATTAATCAAGGATTTATTAGATAATTAATTAATGAGTAATTAATTTATTTGGTGAAGTAATTAAGGATAGTGATTACTGAATGGGGTTAATCGAGGGTGATTAACAGTTATGATTTAAATAAAGATTAAATTAATTAATGTAATTAATTTAATTTGAAAATGTAATTAATTTAATTTTAAAATGTAATTAGGAAATCATTAATTATTATAATTAATGATGTAATTAAGATTGATTAATTAGGATTAATCAACGATAAGTGATTAAAGGTAATTAATTTAGGTAATTAATTAAGGAAGTAATTAAAGGTTAGTTACTGTATTTGGATAAATATAATTAATTTGAGAAATTAATTAGTAAATAATTACTTGAATATAATTAAGAGTTAATTAACCGGGGATGATTAATTAAAATGAATAATTGGATGAAGATTAATTATTGATTGATAAATTATCAATAGTGATATAAGCAAGGATGATATTGGTAAAGTAATTAATTTATTTTACGTTAAATTAATTGGATGATGTAATTAATTTAATTCATTTTAAATTAATTATATTTGGGTGTGGTTAATCATTGCTTATATGGTTGGTTAGTGTTGTTTGCTTTGGATGGTTAGAATCTCATATATGAGATATTGAGTGATTTGGATGCATTGGTTGCATTGTGATGTTGATATAGATTATCTCTTGGATAATGATAATATGGTTTATCTGATATGATGATAATATTGATTATCTGTTGTGTATCTGTGATTTATCTATTTGGATATATAGATAATTGAATTGTTTTAAACCTTTAAAATAACTTGGCCTTAAAAGACACGCTTTGGATTTCGATGAGACCGGGATCGGGTTTCCATATTTGGATATCTGAAAACCACATCGATCCAAATTAACGTTAGGTCTTGTATCCAAGTGGAGCAAGTGAAGACTCGAGGTGTAAGAGCTATACGTCAGTATAACTCTATGGGTGATTCCGTAATGAGTTTGACGGAATAGTACTTATAGATTCGAAATGGTGATTTAGAGTGCAAGGGTTATCGTCGTTAACTCTGTGGGTGATTCCGTAATGAGTGTAACGAGATAATGCCTTCGGTTTCGTTCGAACCCAGAACGAACTTGTATTGATTGAATGCTTTCGGAACATCGTCAGGTGGACGATAGCATTCTAAGAGATGTGTCCTCTAAAGGTAATCGTAGCCTCAAGCCTCATCAACCGGGAATGGCTATAACGGGGGAGGTGCTGCAAGGCTTCGTGGGTCGCACCCACTTGAGAGCAAGATTGATCCCTACCTAGAGGTCCCTTTTTATTCGGCTTAGTGGGCGGTTGTCAGTGTACACCAACTGCATGGTTGTCTTGTTCGAAACTGTTCAGTAAGGAACGACTCCGGCTTTGTGTTGCAGGGGAGTGGGAGTACTCATCCGTACAGTAATCTAGGCCACGTACTGTGACGGGCGGTACCCCGGTAGCCCTGCCATTGTATGGAATCCACAATCCAATAAGTGTGTTAACGCTTAAATTTGAACGCTAACACCCCGGTGTATGAGTTGTAGTTGTGAAAGCACCACCCGACGACTCGGGAACAGATTACAAGCAGATAATAGTAGAAAAGCGGTAAACAACAACAATTTTATAGTAGTTCGGCTTTAGGGTATAGCCTACGTCCACTTTAAGTATTTTTATTAATAATCTCGTTACAAGCTGATACAATTCTTCCCAAATACAATACACTTTGAATTACAAGAGACTTAGAACAAGTAGCTTAAACTTCGGAGTTCTGATGAGAGTTTTCGAATCCATGTTGGATGTATGTGATCTCTTCTTGAAGTTGTTTGTAGCGTTCTTAATGTCTTGAGAGCTTCAAGTGTTGGATTGGATTGGTTTGGAATGCAGCAGAGTAACGGTGTTTGAAGGAAATGAGCCAAAAGTCCCTCTCTAGTTGGAGCTAGGGTCGTATTTATAGGCAATTCTAGGCAGGAAACATTACCAAGTCCTAAGTCGTAACCGACCTAAGTTGGGTCGTGGACGACTTAGACTAAGTCGTGGGTCAGTTGTCACTTAAATGCTGGGTCGAGACTTCTTCAAGGCATCCTTGCTGAACCCTAGAATATCACAAGTCCTAAGTCGCAAATGAGTCAACCAGTCCTCTCATAAGCGATGCGGCATTGAACCTTAACTTCGTAGTCTTAAGTCGTGTACGACTTACCATATGTCGTAGGTCGTGACCGACCTAAACTGATTCTTGGCTTGTGGCTTAACTGGAGTTAACGAGTCATGATGCGGTATTGAATTTGCCTCTGTAGCCTTAGGTCGTGAACGACCTAGCAAAGGTCGTAAGTCCATCACGACTTAGGTGTAGTCGTCTTAGCTCCTCGTCCCCTGAGTCGTTAAGTCATAGTCCCTTTAGGTTGTTGGGCCGTTACTCCCTTGGGTCATTTAGGTTGTAATTTCTTAAGTCGTAGACTTTATCTCGTAGGTTCTTTAACCCGTAGAGGCCTTAAGTCGTAGACCTTATCTCGTAGGCTCTTTAACCCGTAGAGGCCTTAAGTCGTAGACCTTATCTCGTAGGCTCTTTAACCCGTAGAGGCCTTAAGTCGTAGACCTTATCTCGTAGGCTCTTTAACCCATAGAGGCCTTAAGTCGTAGACCTTATCTCGTAGTCTCTTTAACCCGTAGAGGCCTTAGGTCGTAGACCTTATCTCGTAGACTCCTTAACTCGTAGAGGAAGCTGGGTTAACACTTGCCCCTCGAAGCACATGCCTTAAGTCGTAAGTCGTGTGCTTCGACTCATCATAACCCTGGTGCGCCGATTCGAGTTCCACTTCCCTGAGGTATAAAATGCTTGGGTCGTTCCTCCTATTTCCTTCTTCTCATTGCTTACCCCTGAGCTATTTCTGCCATTAACACGTCCTCGAGCTTTTGGAAACAAATTCAACCAGTTCATCATACCGTTGATTCAGTCCCCATAATCCTCATCATCGCATCGCGTAAGTAAATCCGCAGTTCATTTGATTCCGCGATAGCCATTAACTTGCAAATCTGGACCCCTCATTGACAACTTTAATCCAGTTCCTTATACCACGCTTCATCATGATTGTTGCCACGATCGATTGCTGGTGAGCTCGAGGAAGTTTGGTTAGGTTTTGGATAATTCGCGAGGAGAAGATAATGGGTTTCAATCTATTTATATTTTATTTTTATTAGGCTGTTAGGGGTTTGGAGAAGACGAGATAATAGTTAGTGGGTTCATCGGTTTAGGGGTGAGACGGCTTATGGGTTTAGGAGTGGAGATAGGGTTATTCGTCTAGTTGAGGCATGAGTTTTAGGTCGTAACTGAGTTAAGACTTAGAAGAATTCGTATCTTTCTGACTTGAAGTCTTGTTTCTCTTTTATGACTCACGATTCAAAGGATTACCGACTCAAGGCATCAACGACTCAAAAGTGAAGCGACCTATCCTGTCTCTCCTCATAATCCTTTAGGTTGTGGACGAGTCAACCAGAGAACCAACGACTTAACTTAACCCGAAGGAAAAATTCTTAACTCGTAGACGAGTTAGCACTTAAGTTGTTGTCGAGTTATCACTTGAGTCGTTTACGATTTAGCTCTTGAGTCGTCTACGACTCAGCACTTGCATTTTTAAACTCTGCTTAGACCTTGAACTGTTGCATGGATTTTGAACTGTTGAACTTTGATGTATTCTTTTACAGATTACTTTAACTTGTGGGTTAACAATCTGTTTAATATGATATTTACAGAAAATTGGGACGAATATACTACCATCGACCGCCCACATCAAATGACAGATTAGTTAATAACAGATAATTAACTTAAATAAATTGTGTGAACGAAGTGCCATCGATTTCAAGTAGAATATTAAAGCAACACTGAAATAGTCAATTGAAACTGACCAGCCTGCACTAATATTATGCTTGAACTTTAGATTAACAAGTTCTGAAATTACCGCAGTCGATCAATCGTCGACCAGTTTAACTCCAGTTATATTTACTTGTTATTTTTATCAGTTTTGCACGACACTTCACACTTTTTAGGAAACGTGCACCTTCATATATGAATATCCAGTTGCTTGTGTAGAATGACTTCTCAGGAAGAAGATGCAACAGTTCAGACGGGAGAGGCAACTGTTCTTCCAGCTCCACTAGTTAATCCTCCCGAAAGAGTTTCTACTACACTATCATATAAAGTTTTTCGCCAGCTGTGTGCTCAGTTTGGCATTGCTGAATCAGATGCCATTCTTCCTGAGAGAAGTAACACTGCTTACATAGCACCTTCTGGCTTTGTGACAGTTAACCGACAAATGTGCCTAAGTGGGGGCGTTCCTCCTTTTAATGACTTTTTCCAACAACTTCTTCATCAATTGGCCATTGCTCCATCCCAACTACACCCCAATGGCTATGCCATTCTAATGGGGTTGTGTGTGCTATTTAGGAGAACACTTGATTGACTTCCAAGCTTTGATGAAATTTGTTACTTATGCTCCTTTACCCGGACCAAAGATCATCCTTCTATTACTGTTGTGAGAAGTGCCCGAAACCGCAAATTAATTGTTGGCCTTCCTGACACTGCTCACGGGTTTCTAACCCAGTTCTTCTTTGTTCGTTGCCCCCCGGGGTTTTATGCTCTGTGGAGGGAAGGAAGTAAGATCACCCATCCTTGCTTCGTTTGTTATCTGGCCTTTGTGAGACTGACCTGCTAAGTGTTAATTCTGCTTCTTTTTATTTTCAGCGCTACCTCCTCCCTCTAGGAATCCCAGTCACAAGTCGACTTTTGAGAGGCTTAAGGCCGTGCCGGTTGAGGAGAGAGATATTCAATTTCTGTTGAAAGATGAGTTTCTGCATCAGTACGGACTTTTGCATACTTCTCGTTCTACGCGTCCTCATGAAATTCCAAACTCCCCAGCTAGAGTGTTGGATGCCTCAGTTTCTACTAGCACATCCATATCTAAAGGACCTGCTCCTGAGGCTTCGCTAGTGAAGTGTTCCACTTCTGTTGATGCTGCGGGGCCATCTGACAAACTTGCCCCGGTTATCGAGGAAGAAGAGCCTCAGGGATCTTTCCATCATTCACAAGAATCTGGTGAAAAAGCTGAGAAATCCAGTCCCGTTAAGCAGAGCAGGGACGATACCTTCGAAGGACTGAGCGACCTTTTTGCTACTTCACAAGAGATCTTTAAAGAAGATCCTATCACTGCCGGGATTTCTTCTTCAGTAGTTGAAGCTACTTCTACTTTGCAACAGTTGCCGTCGACTCAAGAGTTGACGCTATCTATTACACCCACAACTACTCCTCAATTAAAGAGTGGTTCGTAGATTGATGCGCGTAGTTTGCACATCACACACACTTAGAATTCCTGGCACTTTTATGCTCTCTCTTTTTTAACGTTTGAAGGATTCTCAAGTTTTATTTCTTCTTTTTCAATTTTAGGTTTACCAATGAGGCGAGGCAGCTCGTACTATGATGACTTTCAGCGATATGGGAAACGCAGCCAGTATGGCTATCAATCCTATCCTCCTATTCATAGAGAGACTGATGAAGAAAGGGCAGCCCGAAAGGCTCGGGAAAGACGTGATTATGAAGAACGCTTTGGAAGACCAGACAGTCGACATGATTCCTCCTACAGAGAGAGTGACTCCCTTAAACGCAAATCTCATGATGATAGAGGGAAGAGTCACACAACTGATGACTCGAGTAAACGAGCCAAAGTTATTGAGGAGCCAATGCCCGCGCCTTCAGAGAAGATTACTGCTCCTACTTCTTCTCAATCTCCTGCCCCTTCCCCTACTGATATCCAAGCAATCATCAATAGGCCATCTTACCAAGTTGGACCAGGTCCAGCCACTCTTCAACGCCGATTTCCTAATTGGTGTTTAAAAGGAGTTCGCTTTGACCTCGATCTGGTTCCCATAGATAAAAGTGCTATGCTACGGAACCTTGATGCAGTCAGAACCGATATTGAGAGGATGTCATCTTGGCAGAAACTCGTTGATGTGCTCCAAAGGGTGAATAGGGCCAATCTCGAAGCTATGCTTACCATGGAGAACGACAAAACTGAATGGCAAAAGATCCTTAAACAGCATGATGCAGAAATGAGGAGTATTGCCGATTATAATGAGAAACTTGAGGCAGAAGTTGGGAAACTTAAAGAGGAGCTTGCTACTTCTTCCACTTCTTATTCTCAAAGGGAGAGTGTGCTTCTTCAACAGGTGCGGGATGCTCATGCCGCGCAAAGGGATGCTGAGGCCAAGGCTGATGAGTTGGAGCAGATTATAGAGGGCAACCGTACTGACATTACTCAGTTACGAGGACAAACTGGCCTTCAGGCTGCAGAGATTGAAAAATTGAAAGCCCAGTTATCCAAAGTCGAGAGAGAGCGGGATGAGGCTGTTGCGGGCAGAATTACAGCTGAAGAGGCCCATGAAGCTACCAAAGCTGATATTGGCTCGACACTATTTGATTTCTACTTGCAATGTATATTAGGGCGTGGCAGTCTTGCATTCCTGGGCCCCAAGTATGAGATTACCCTGGCCGAAGTGTGGGAGGCCGCACTAGATATGTTTAAAGGGGCCGGGTACACTGAAGAGGAGTTGGAGGAGCACTACTTAGACTTTGAAGCTCGCGCAGCCCTTGCCAGAGGGAAGGAGCAACTCGCCAGATCGCGGGTTGAAATAGTGGGGGAAGAGCATCAAGAAAAAGAAACAAATTTGACTGTTCCTGTCCCTCCTTCAACTTCGGTCGATGCTGGCATTATTGGCTCTAGCTCTTATGTACCGATCCCTGCTCAAACTGATACCGGGGCCAAAATTACTCAAGTTACAGATGAATCGCAAGAGAGTGTTGAAGCCCCGGACTATGAAATTGATGTAATAAAGACAACTTCTGCAGGTAATTCCACTGTAAATTTCGCTCAAGTGGATTGCTCATTTACTTCACATGGGTTTAATGAGCTCCTTGACTATTTTCTCAACCTTGATGAGCCTTCATCTCCTCTCTTTACTGACTTTAACCTCTTTTCTTCTACAGAGAAAGTATCAAGCACCGCTCAGATTTCTCCTCCTCCGGTTATCCCTCCTCCGTCTCTCCAGGTGGCTCCTCCTTCTGCTTCTCAGCCCGGGTCGCAAGAGGAACAAATAGAAGCCCTCCATGGTTTAGACGATCCCATCGCTTCGCAAGAGCATAGAGACGAGGGACTTGTGGGAGGTGAGATATCCCCGGAGCGGACCCCTTCTGATGACATAACTTTGTCTAAACTTGCCACTCCGGGAAGTGAGTCTTCCTCAAAGAGGAGGAAAAAGCACGGAACGTCAAAGAGGAGGGGGAAGATAATCACTGTTACTGAAGGGGAGCCAGAAGTTGGACCAGCTGCACCTACCCCTCCTTCTTCCCTTGTGCCAACTGACCGGCCTGAAAAGCTAATCATTCGGCCGGTAAAAGGGTGCAAAGGTAGTAAAAAGAAGTGAACATTTTAGCTTTTTGCCTTTTGTATGTACTGGTCGAGAATTGTGCGGGTACCGGCCCCCGCTTTTCTTTATTTTGAAACCTGTACCTGCATTTCAATTGAATAAAATGATCCTTTGTTTATACAGACTTCTGTTTGAATGCATTTATTATTCATTTTTGCACAAGTTTATTTATATGATATTGCAGCGGGCTTATGGTATGTTGTTTGAGTATTACTTTACTGATGCAGCTATACTATTATAACATGTTGCCCCCATACCTTAAGCTTGCTGCAATATCTTATACTTCGAGGGGACTTGCACTCTTATTTGCTAAAGAATAATTATTTTATTCTTTTTAAAGAAAATTTTTGTAGAGTACAACTCCCTTCGTATAAGTTTCTACGCTTTGTTGTTCGAAGAAATCACTTTTTTCTTTTACTTATGTGCATATTTTACCAAGTGAATTCTTCTATGTGGTAAAGCGGGCCTCTGAAGGGCACTTTAACTTTTTTTTTATATACAAAGTTGTACCTCTGAGGAGGGATTTTTCACGTTTCAACACTTGGAAGTTTTATTTCAATCTCGGTGAAACGTGTACCTCCAAAGAGTTGTGCCTTTGAAGAAAGCCTTTTCACGTTTCAACACTTGGAAGTTTTATTTCAATCTTGGTGAAACGTGGGCTTCCGAAGAGGTCTTTCTTCTTGATTGTGTCCCCGGGAGGGGGTTGTACCTCTAAGGAGGGATTTTTCACGTTTCAACACTTGGAAGTTTTATTTCAATCTTGGTGAAACGTGTACCTCCAAAGAGTTGTGCCTTCGAAGAAAGCCTTTTCACGTTTCAACACTTGGAAGTTTTATTTCAATCTCGGTGAAACGTGGGCTTTCAGGAAGGTCTTTATTTTGTCTTTGCATTTCAACCTTGGTGAAGTGAAATTCCGAAGAGCGGTTGTTACACTTCAACTCCCGGCGAAATGTGCCTCCGAAGAGGGCTTTTATTTTGTTTACATTTCAACTCTGGTGAAGTGAAATCTCGAAGAGCGGTCATAACACTTCAACTCCTGGTGAAATGGGCCTCCGAAGAGGGCTTTTATTTCGTTTGCATTTCAACTCTGGTGAAGTGAAATCCCGAAGAGGGGTCATAACACTTCAACTCCTGGTAAAATGTGCCTCAGAGAGGGTTTTCATCGCCTGGAAGTTACTCTCTCATGGTTGGAGGGTCATGACTCCTCCAATCTTTTTTTGTTGAGTAGAGAACTTTCTTTTTTGTGGCGTATGACCCATTAGAGGTCTTTATCCTACGAAGAGTTGTGTCTCCGAAGAGGACTTGTGCTGCCGATGATGGCTTTGGTTGTTCCTCTGTTCACTTGCTTATGCCTTTTCAATGATCCTCTGCCTCCTCTTTCTCTCTTTCTTTTTTTTTTTTTTGGTAACTTGTTTAATCCAAGGAAGTGCGCTTCACTGTCAGGCAATTTCGTGAGAACGAGCACTAGCTTCTTAATTGGACGTTTGTTTGTTTAAACGATCTCAATTTATTAGCAAAGACCCGTTTCTTTCGAAATCATAGGCCGTTCAATTGAAGTACTTCCTATCTAGGATTTGAATTCAGGGCTTTTGTGACTCGAAATTTGGCGAGAATCACTCGGTCTTTTTACGTGCAAGTTTCACTTCCATTGTCTGCAAAAATTTAAATCGACATTTCAGCAATACATTCTATGTACTTTTCATATCGAAAATAAAGCAAACATGTAATAGGAATAAGGAACACAAGATTTATAGTGGTTCGGCCAGGAAATTGGGCCTACATCCACTTTATATTTTTTCATTATTTACTTGCATCAGTTTTACAATTGCTTTCAATTACAAGAATCATACATTCATAATTCTTTTTACAATATTTCAACAAAATTTTCAAGTAAAGTATGGACGCAAATGGTTGCTGTTCCATGCCCTTGGAATTTGATCTCCATCAACAGTGGTGAGTTTGAATGTGCCGTTAAGAAGCTTCTGACCTATTACATACGGTCCTTCCCAATTTGGCCCAAACACACCTGTCGCTGTCATAATTCTCTTCAGGACTAGGTCTCCAATCTCAAAACTGCGTTGGCGAACTTTGGAATTAAAATGTCTGGCTATTCTTTGCTGATGAGCTGCAATTCTGAGATTAGCCTCATCTCTTTTTTCATCAAGGAAGTCTAGCGCTTCAAGCTGTAGCCTTTCATTTTCTGCTTGGTTGAAATGGATCCTTCTGTGCGAAGGAACCTCTGTTTCTACCGGGATCATTGCTTCCGACCCGTATGCTAATGAGAAAGGAGTGTGCCCAGTCGCAGTTTTGTGAGTGGTTCTGTATGCCCATAGTGCAAGTGGTAGCTTATCGACCCAACCACCTTTTGCTCTTTCGAGTTGCTTTTTGATGGTTGATTTGATGATCTTGTTTACTGCTTCCACTTGCCCATTTGCCTGCGGATGAGCAACTGCTGAAAAGCTTTTCTGGATTTTGAATCGCCTGCAAAAATCTTGGAATACCTCGCTTTCAAACTGAGTACCATTGTCTGTGATTATTTTCTGAGGCACACCATACCTGCAAATGATATTCTTGGTCACGAAACTTATCATTTTCTTAGAGGTGATAGTAGCCAATGGTTCAGCTTCAGCCCATTTAGTAAAATAATCAACTGCAACAATAGCATATCTAATCCCAGATTTGGCAGTCGGTAGCGGCCCAATGAGATCCATTCCCCAAATTGCAAATGGCCATGGACTGACCATTTGTGTGAGTTCAGTTGAAGGTGCTCTAGGAATTTTGGCAAATCTTTGGCATTTGTCATACTTTCGGGAATAGCTTGCAGCATCATGATTAATTTCTGGCCAAAAATATCCGTATCGGAGAATTTTCTTTGCTAATGTTTGACCACCTGAATGATCACCACATTCTCCTCCATGCACCTCAGCTAGGATTGTTTTGGACTCTTCCCGGGATACACATCGAAGCAATGGCATTGAGAATCCCCGTCTGTATAATCGGCCATCCTGAATTACATAGCGAGAGGCTTTCCTTAGTAGCTTTCGTCTTTCTATCGAATTTTCTGGCAGAGAACCTCTGAGTAGGTAGTCCAGTATTGGAGTCATCCATGACTCTTGTTCTTGAGATACATTCATAATCCAGTCAATATCCATCTCGTCTATACTTGGTGCTGAAAGGACTTCTATGGGGACCAATCCCAATAGTTGAGCTTCACCAGAACTTGAATACTTTGCGAGGGAATCTGCCTTCGTATTCTCTTCCCGAGGAATGTGGCTTATTGAATAGTGATCGAGCTCACATAGAAGTTCCCAAGCCTTCGACAAGTAAGCGGGCAGGTTTCCCCCTTTCGTTTGAAATTCCTTCTTGACTTGGCATACAATAAGCTGAGAATCGCTAAAGATCTGTAATGCTCGTATGTTTAGTTCTTTAGCGATTTTCAGTCCTGCGATAAGAGCTTCATATTCGGCTTCATTGTTTGTTGAAGGAAATTCCAATCTTAGTGCATAGCATAATGACCGACCTTCAGGAGTCTCAAGTACGACTCCGGCTCCAGAACAGTAATCATTTCTTGCACCATCGACATATAACTTCCACTGGATAGGGGAATTGTCGAACGTTTCTTCCTCACTGTTACCCTTATCTGTAAACTCTGCAATGAAATCCGCTAAAGCTTGTCCATTGATCGCTTTCCGGGGATGATAAGTGATGTCATACTGACTGAGTTCAATATTCCACTTTAGAAGACGACCCGAAGTTTCAGGGCGAAACAGGACTTGCTTTAAAGGTTGATCAGTGAGGACTCTGATAGAATGAGCTTGAAAATATTGCCTCAACTTCCTAGACGCAATTAGTAAGCAATAGGCGAGTTTTTCCAACTTAGAGTAATTCATCTCTGCCCCAGTGAGTCTTTTGCTCATATAGTAAACTGGATGTTGAATCCTTTTGTCTTCCCGTATCAGCGCTGCACTTAAAGCGTGTGATGATACTGCCAAGTATATAAGAAGATCCTCGCCATCGCCAGGCCTAGAAAGTATTGGAGGCGTCTCCATATGGCGAATCAACTCATCAAAGGCTTTTTGGCATTCGGGAGTCCAATTGAAGTTTTTCTTTCCTTTCTTTAGGGCGTCAAAGAATGGGATGCATTTATCTGTGGCTTTGGAAATGAACCAACTTAAGGCGGTAACTTTTCCATTGAGACTCTGCAATTCCTTCTTTGTTCTAGGAGCTTTGACTTCTTTCAAGGCAGTAATTTGAGCTGGACTAGCCTCAATTCCCCTACCGCTGACGATAAACCCTAAGAATTTTCCGGACTCGACCCCAAACGTGCATTTAAGAGGGTTAAGCTTCATTCTGTATTTTCGGAGGACTGCGAACATTTCTGCCAAGTGTTCAATGTGATCCGCTGCTTTCTTAGACTTTACTAACATGTCATCGACGTAGACTTCCATAGTTTTGCCCAATTGCGGTTTGAACATAGCATTAACAAGTCTTTGGTAGGTTGCCCCTGCATTCTTCAAACCGAAGGGCATAACTCTGTAGCAATAAAGACCAACATCGGTGATAAAGCTCGTGTCCTCCTGATCCGGTTCATGCATCATGATCTGGTTATATCCGGAGTAGGCATCCATGAAAGATAACAATTCATGTCCCGCTGTTCCATCTACCAGTTGATCGATCCTGGGTAAAGGAAAGCAATCTTTGGGGCAGGCCTTGTTCAGATCTGAAAAATCGATGATCACTCTCCATTTTCCATTAGCTTTCTTAACCAACACTGGATTTGAAACCCAGTTCGGATATGTAGATTCTCTGATGAAGTTATTTTCCATGAGTCGATCAATTTCCTCTTTTAACGCTGCTGACCTTTCTGGACCTTGGGTTCTTCTTTTCTGTTTTACTGGTGTAAACTTTGGGTCAATATTCAGAGCGTGTACTGCAACTTCTGGAGATATTCCACACATATCAGCATGAGTCCAAGCGAAGACATCCAGATTTGCTTTCAGGAATGATATCAAGATATTCTGAATTGACACATTAAGTTGTGAACCCACATTCAACACCTTATTTGGGTCCTTCGGGTCAACAGGTACCGGTACCGTCGTTTCAACCGGCACTACTCTATTCTCCCCTGCACTGGCTTTTCTGGGATCCATCTCTTTCTGTGCCCCGCTATGCTCGCCAGTGCAGGGTCCGCCCCGTAATTGCTACAAGGCCGGCTCTTTGATGCGGACCGGGGTGGCCGCATCCTTTCCCATTTCCCTCTTTCTTGACTCTCGCAACTCTGTCAAATAGCACTCTCGCGCAGCATTTTGATCCCCTTTTATAACTCCTACTCCATTGTCTGTAGGGAATTTAATAGTGAGGCACCACGGGGCTAGAATAGCTTTGAACGCTGCGAGCGTTGGACGGCCAAGGAAAGCATTATAAGCAGAAAATTCATCGACAATCACAAATGTTTGCTTGCGGACCACTTTCCTTTCTCCTTCCCCAAGTTCTACTAGCAGATCGATGGTTCCTATTGGTTGCTTTGGCTCCCCGGTGAAGCAAGCGATCTTCTGCGATGAGGCTTGTACATCGACCATAGGGATTTTCATTTGGTCGAATGTCTTCTTGAAGAGGATATTACATGATGCTCCGCAGTCAATGAGAACTCTTCTGACAATGGCCGGTCCGATACCAGCTGAGATGACCAAGGGATCTAGGGTAGGAGCTTCGATACCTGAGGAATCTCTGGCTCTGAAAATAATATCATCACTGAAAGTTTTCTGTTGTTTCAGGGGCGTAGTGTCGTCTAAAACAAAGACGTCTTCTTCGGCTGGAACATATTTCAAAGCTCTGGCATATCTCTCCATCTCTCCCCAGCTCTTGCCAGCTGGGTGAGGCCCTCCTGTAATGACATTGGTAATGGGCCTTCCAGATTCATGCCCCGTAGCTTTCTCACCAATCCTAGGCTGATGAACAGGAGCCTGTTGCCCCTGACTTGACGATGCAGGATTGTTGCTATTCTTTTTCACAAATTGCTGCAGCTTGTTTTCTCTTAGCAATTCTTCAATCAGATTTTTCAACTGGCGGCATTCATCAGTCTCATGACCGGGTTGATTATGGAAGCGGCAGAACTTCCCACTTTGTATAGCCTTTTTTCCGGTCCTCAAAGGGATAGGTTTAGGGAGGTCAACATAATCTTTAATGGCAAGGAAGATATGCTCCGGCGTGTCTGATAAAGGAGTATACTCTGATGGCTTGAAGGATCGGGGCTTCTTCAGATTACTCTGTTTCGTTCCATTGTTATTTTCCCTTTTTTGCCCTACAGATTCATTCTTGCGTGGTGCAACAGTGTTATCTTCAGCTTTTTCCGACACTGCCTTCACCGGTACAGGACGGCTTTCCAGGCGTATGAATTCATCTGCCTTTTTGTAGAACTTTTCAAGGGAGGTTGGCTCCTTCATGTTTAGCCATTTCCCAAATTCGCTCGACTTATCAACAGCCCTCATCAGATAAGTCAATATCATTCGCGGTTCAGCATTGTCCACCTCTGCCAGCGCTATATTGAAGCGGTTCAAGAAAGATCTGATAGATTCACCAAGATTCTGTTCTATAATTGACAATGACATGATGTCCTTGGCCTTTGAAGCATATAGTCTGAACTGTTCCTTGAACTTTCGGGTCAAGTCTGAAAACTGATCAATAGATCGGACTGGCAACTTGGTGAACCACAGTAGAGCCACACCCTCAAGGTATACGGGGAAATATCGGCACTTTATCTCGTCAGAGGCTCTGGCACCTGTCATGTGCCAATCATATTTATACAAGAATTCATTCGGATCACTTGTCCCTTTGTAAGCTGGGATAGTTGGAGGGACAAATTTCCTTGGAAATTCCGCCTTTAAGATTTTCTCAGTAAATGGAGTTTTACTTGGGGCGAAACCCCATTCTTTCTCATCTTCAACCCTTTGCATACTTTCTCTCATGATTTGCCGGACCATTCCAGAAAGATACTCCTCATCATGTCGAGTTCCAGATCCACCAACCTCAGGAAGCGTTTGCTCAAAGGGACTGGCAGCCCTTTCTGGAGCATTCCTTTCATTAGCATCACGAACGTTGCCAGCATAATTCCTTCCATTACCAGCCGGTTGATTGTTTGCCCCGAGCAAATCATTCAACTTATTCAGAATTAGAGCATTTTGGGCACTCTGAGCCTCTAATTGTGCATTCTGGGCGTTTATCTGCTGGTTCAGCCCTAATATTACAGCATCCAACTCCGCTTTCGTAACCCCAGCAGACGGAGTGGGTTGATTAGGTACAGGAGAAGCGGAGGTTCCCTCTTGAATATTCCCAGATCTGACAGATCTACTCTTCCTTCCAGGAGCCATTATCTCGGATAGACTTCTGGTTTTCAGGGAAATTCTCTCAACAAACCTCTGTGAAGCAATGATGATAACTTGCCTGAGTTCAATTCTCAGTGAAAGCACCAAAAATGTTAACGCTTAAATTTGAACGCTAACACCCCGGTGTATGAGTTGTAGTTGTGAAAGCACCACCCGACGACTCGGGAACAGATTACAAGCAGATAATAGTAGAAAAGCGGTAAACAACAACAATTTTATAGTGGTTCGGCTTTAGGGTATAACCTACGTCCACTTTAAGTTTTTTTATTAATAATCTCGTTACAAGCTGATACAATTCTTCCCAAATACAATACACTTTGAATTACAAGAGACTTAGAACAAGTAGCTTAAACTTCGGAGTTCTGATGAGAGTTTTCGAATCCATGTTGGATGTATGTGATCTCATCTTGATGTTGTTTGTAGCGTTCTTAATGTCTTGAGAGCTTCAAGTGTTGGATTGGATTGGTTTGGAATGCAGCAGAGTAACGGTGTTTGAAGGAAATGAGCCAAAAGTCCCTCTCTTGTTGGAGCTAGGGTCGTATTTATAGGCAATTCTAGGCAGGAAACATTACCAAGTCCTAAGTCGTAACCGACCTAAGTTGGGTCGTGGACGACTTAGACTAAGTCGTGGGTCAGTTGTCACTTAAATGCTGGGTCGAGACTTCTTCAAGGCATCCTTGCTGAACCCTAGATATATCACAAGTCCTAAGTCGCAAATGAGTCAACCAGTCCTCTCATAAGCGATGCGGCATTGAACCTTAACTTCGTAGTCTTAAGTCGTGTACGACTTACCATATGTCGTAGGTCGTGACCGACCTAAACTGATTCTTGGCTTGTGGCTTAACTGGAGTTAACGAGTCATGATGCGGTATTGAATTTGCCTCTGTAGCCTTAGGTCGTGAACGACCTAGCAAAGGTCGTAAGTCCGTCACGACTTAGGTGTAGTCGTCTTAGCTCCTCGTCCCCTGAGTCGTTAAGTCATAGTCCCTTTAGGTTGTTGGGCCGTTACTCCCTTGGGTCATTTAGGTTGTAATTTCTTAAGTCGTAGACCTTATCTCGTAGGTTCTTTAACCCGTAGAGGCCTTAAGTCGTAGACCTTATCTCGTAGGCTCTTTAACCCGTAGAGGCCTTAAGTCGTAGACCTTATCTCGTAGGCTCTTTAACCCGTAGAGGCCTTAAGTCGTAGACCTTATCTCGTAGGCTCTTTAACCCGTAGAGGCCTTAACTCGTAGACCTTATCTCGTAGGCTCTTTAACCCGTAGAGGCCTTAGGTCGTAGACCTTATCTCGTAGACTCCTTAACTCGTAGAGGAAGCTGGGTTAACAAAGTGCCAACGGTTTTGATTGTATTACCCACTTTTGTGGCTATTAGCTGGAATTTAATCATGTAACAATTTCGGTTATTTCTTATTTACTTGAAAACCCTAGACACTATTATAATATCACTGGATTTCCTATCAAATGTTTTGGTCAGCGTAACGTAAAACTTTTCCATGTTTATATGTGGGAAGTCTTACGTGATACCTTTCTTTTCAAAAGGTTTTTCAAAGTTAAGCCACTTTAACCTGTTACTCACACCAGACCCATGTCTGACCCGGAGTTTATTTTTGTTTTTCATACACTCTTGGGTACTCAAATTTTGACGAGTAGCCAAGGGATTCAGGTTAGCTTTGACGAATTATGTTGGAGCAAAGGAGCAGGAGGCTTCTGCGTTAGATATATAGTATTCCGCTGTGTGATCTGTGATTGCCTCTGAGTTGTATTATGTTGTAAATAACAGACAGGTGTTTATAATTGTCTAGTATGTGTTGTATCTGTGTACGATGATTGTGACGCCCTACCTCTATACCCACGCTAGCCAAGGACACTACAGGGTAATGCCGTCAACTAACACGGAGAATAACGCCGGCTGGGAGCGACCATCTGTAGCTTTGCTCTAACTATCTATTGAATACATCGACAATAAACATACCAAGCAGGTCGACATACCCAATGAATATTTAAAACAAAACCATAGTTGGTTGGATCTATCAGAACAGAATATAACAATTCAAATGTAATATACATCACAGAACAGTAGATCATCATATACACATATATTGATACATAACAGAGTTTACAAAATAATACATGTCAAGTGGTATAGCAAACCACCATATACAGGCGAGTCAAAAGAATACATATCAGAGTTACAACAAAATGGGACTACACAAAAAGCTATGACAAAAAGAAACAAGCTGAATAGTCCATTGCGGAAGCAAAATAGGCTAAGTCCAAAAGCACCTAACCTGAAACATCTCGGTCTAACCCGAGTATAAGATACACGGGTCAATCTGGCTAAACAAATCAGTTAGATAAACTGAACAACAATAAACCTGCAAGGTTACAAGGTATAGCAAATATCTCTAAAAGTGATAACATAATCATCTAACAAAAGATGAATCATATGATAACAAGCCTCATATCATCAGCAACATATATAAACAAAGGATACGAATATCCCAAAACAAGCCAAAAGGCAATAACAAATACATGTAAGGTATACAAGTTCCACAAGGTAAACGCTACTCATCATGCGGCTCATAATGACCAACACCGAAGGGCGATACCAAGGGAATATACATATGAATGAAACATCATAAAATTTGCTCGAGCTCAGTACTGTATAAACAAGGATCCATGAGCCCGAAGACTCCAAACCCAATATCACCCATGCGGCTCATAACGACCAACATCGGAAGCGATACTAAAGGGCAACCCAATATCACCCATGCGGCTCATAACGACCAACATCGGAAGTGATACTAAAGGGCAAGCCAATATCACCCATGCGGCTCATAACGACCAACATCGGAAGCAATACTAAAGGGCAACAAACCTGAAGGCACAAACCCGAAGGCACATACCCGAAGGCAACAAACCGTAGTGGTGAAGGTCAGAGACCCAGTACTGGACACCACTAACTGGCGGAATGTGTTACAACTCTCGAAAAGGAATCCGAAAAGTGTTAACGTATGTCCCATAACCACTCGTTCGCACTAAACGGTTTACTATCCGTCAGCCACTTTCATACTCAAAGCAGTACAAAGTTCACCTCATATCATCGGTAAACCAAACACGAAGTTAAAACGATCAATTGAATAGGTCGGGGATTAATCGAAAAGATAAACGCACAGGTTCATGGTCCGTGTTTTGCCCAACCATTTAATCACCCTTCCACTTCGCGCGAAGTGCGAAATTGTACGTGTTGTTTAAATAGAATTTATAAATCGGAGAAGCGAACTTTTAATACGATTTGAAGAAATAATTTATAAAAACCTGTGAATGAAGTCAAAAAGGAATCATCAAGGTCAAATATGCATAAACAACTAGTTGGAATTAACAAGCATTGATTAAATTTGGAAAACTAAACGAACAAGGCAAGTTGGCAAAAAAATAGCAGGTTCAGACGTCTGAAAGAAGGGATTCAGACGTCTGAATCTGGAGACCAATTTCTTTTTCAAAAGAGGATTCAGACATCTGAACCCAAATTTTCAGACGTCTGAAATAGGCAATATTTTTCCTATTTCCTTTCTGGTTGAAATTTTGGCAATTCAGACGTTTGGAAATATAATTTCAGACGTCTGAATCTGGGGATGAAAATTCCCCTTGAACAATATTCAGACGTCTGAAATAGGCATTTCAGACGTCTGAAACTCAATGTTCAGGCATTTCCTGAACCTGGGCCAACTATGGCCAAACAAATCGAAAGCAATCGGATGCGTGTTGATTATGGGCTTACGTCAAACGACTACCCAACCTTAACGACACACCCAAACACTCCGAACAACATAAACATCAACCATATAGGGTTTTACATAGATTTGGCTTCAAAAAATCATAATTTGGCAATTTCACCAGAACAATCCAAGTCGAAAGCAAAAGCATATGAACAAGTGTTAGGAATCCATTCCTAACATCAATGATATCAAAAGAAGTAGATGTGAGTTCAAAACTCACCTTTAACGCAAAACAAAGAAGAAGGAGTTCAATTTGCAAGGAGAAGACCAACAAACACTACTTCAACCCAACAAGCTTCAATCTAAGAATAAAACACATATTTCCCAATTTAGGTTTAGGAAATTTTTCTAAAATTGAAGAAGAGAAGAGTTGGAGAAGATGAAGAGAGACTTACCTATGGCTTCTCTATGATTTTGGAGCAAGAATTTGTAGTTTGCAAATTGATTTAGGGCTAGGAGTTTCTAATTTCCTTTCTCTTCCCCCATTTCAGTTTTTGCTTAAGCTTTTATGAAATGAATAAGTGAATGGAAGGAGAGAAGGGCTGAGTTGAGGTTAATAGAATAGTTTGGGTGAAACCCAAGCCCAAAGCCCACTTAGCAAATAGAAAAATTCGACTTACTCCAAACATATCAAAGCTTACACTTAAAAAGATCGCAAATGCCATTTTGGAACCAATGGAAATGGTTTCAAGTCCCAATTCGGCCGTTTGCAAAAAGTAACATTTCGGATCTAAATCCGACTAACGACGCTATATTTAAATAAAACATTTTAAATATAAAATCGATAATTATGCGGGTTGTTACAGATCTCCCCTCCTTACAAAATTGTGTCCCCGCAATTCCTAGAGACGATATTTGTAACAACTACATACATAAAACATTCCAAAGAAAAGGAAACAAGTTAGAAACGAAAAGATAATCTCACCATCGACAAGTAAAGATAGAAAACCCGGATAAGATCGCTCGATATACTCTCTGGTTTCCCAAGTACAGTCATTGGGATTAGCGGACCATTGAACTTTAACGAGCGGCACGTCCTTGTTCCGAAGGTGTCGCACCTCCGTGTCAAGCACACGAATAGGTTTCTGTACAATAGATAAGTCCGGTGAGATCTCAAGCTCTTGCAACTCAGGAGAAGTAATAGTAGAATCCGACTCCCGAAGACACTTCCGAAGTTGCGAGACGTGAAACACGTCATGAATGCCAGATAAATGAGCTGGAAGTGAAACTCTAAAAGCCACAAGGCCAATACGTTCAGTAATAGAAAATGGTCCTATAAAGCGATTAGCCAATTTCCCAGTCGTACTGAAACGCATCACCCCCTTCAAAGGAGAAACACGAATAAAAACAAGATCGCCGATCGAGAACTCGAGAGGCTTCCAACGGTTGTCCGCGTAGGATTTCTGGCGACTCTGTGCCTCTTTCATTCTCAACCGAATAAGATCAATCTTCTCAGAAGAATGACGAACAAAATCTGGACCAAGAATAAGCTTCTCTCCAGATTCTAACCAACAAGAAGGTGATCGACATGGCCTTCCGTATAAGGCTTCGAAAGGAGCCATACCGATACTAGACTGAAAACTATTGTTGTAGGAGAACTCTACAAGAGGTAGGTGATCCTCCCAACTTCCACCAAAATCAAAAATACAAATACGGAGAAGATCTTCCAAGATGCGACTCACCCGTTCAGTCTGTCTATCAGACTATGGATGATAAGCTGTAGAAAAATTAACCTTTGTTCCCAAAGCTTGCTGAAGACTCTTCCAAAAATGACTCGTGAATAAAGGATCACGATCACTCACAATAGAACTAGGAACACCGTGAAGTCTCACGATTTCCTTGACATATAACTTAGCCAAAAGCGAAGCAGTCCTATTAGATTTAATAGGGACAAAATGAGCAGACTTGGTGAGGCGATCAACAATAACCCAAATGCTAGAATGGCCAGATCTCGAACGAGGTAGGCCATCTATGAAATCCATAGAAATCTGATCCCATTTCCACAATGGAATCTCAAGAGGCTAAAGAAGACATGAAGGACGCTGATGCTCGGCTTTAAAACGTTGACAAGTTATGCAATTGCTCACATAACTCGCCACATCGCGCTTCATGCCTTCCCAATAATAAAGGCGACGCATATCGGCATACATCTTACTACTACCGGGATGAATGGTATACTTAGAACGGTGACAGTCATCAAGAATGTCATGCTTAAGTGCAAGATCAGAAGGCACAAAAAGACGGTTCTTCTTACGAAGACACCCATGAGAATCAATGCTGAAATCTTGCAACGCCTCATCGCAAGATCCAGACTCACAAAGCTGAATAAGATGCAACAACTCAGGATCACGTCGCTGACCATCGGCAATACGATCCAATAAAATAGGTCGAGCTCCCAAACTAAATAATAGAATAAGAGAATCAGAAGATGAACCTCGATCACGAATTTCACAAAAAGATAGAGTCTCAAGAACATCCCATTCGACAAACATCATAGAAATAACAGCCGAATGTTTGCGACTAAGCGCATCTGCAACACGATTACCCTTACCAGGGGTACACTGGATATCAAAGTCATAGGAAGCAAGAAACTCGAGCCAACGCTGTTGTCTCATATTGAGTTCCTTTTGAGTAAACAAATACTTCAAGGATTTATGATCGGTATAGAGAATGAAGCGCTCGCCCAATAAATAATGTCGCCAAATCTTCAAGGCAAAGACAATGGCGGCAAGCTCAAGATCATGAGTGGCATAGCGAACTTCATTCGGACGCAGTTGCCTAGAAGCATAAGCAACTACCTGATCCTTCTGCATAAGAACAGCACCGAGACCACTACCACAAGCATCGGTGTAGACAACAAGATCATGATTTCCATCGGGAACCACAAGAATAGGAGCATTAGTGAGAAGTTCCTTTAATGACAGAAAGGAAGCTCCACACTTGTCGGACCAAATAAAACGAATGCCTTTCCGAGTAAGGCAAGTGAGAGGAAGCACAACCCGGGAAAAATCCTTAATGAACCGACGGTAATAACCCGCCAATCCAAGGAAACTACGAATCTCATGTACATTCTCAGGCCTCTTCCAATTCTGGATGGCTTCGATCTTTGAGGGATCGACAGAAATGCCATCGGAAGATACAACATGGCCTAAGAACTTAACCCTATTCTCCCAAAAATGGCATTTGGAGAATTTGGCTCTAAGCTGATGATGACGGAGAGTACTCAAGACAATCCTTAAGTGATTAGCATGCTCTGCTTCAGACTTAGAGTAAATGAGGATATCATCAATGAACACAAGGACGAACTTATCGAGATATTCCCGGAATACCCGATTCATGAGATCCACAAAGAAAGCAGGAGCGTTCGTCAAACCGAACGGCATAACGAGCCACTCAAAAGAACCATATCGAGTGCGGAAAGCTGTAAGAGGTATGCCATCCTCCGCGACTCGTAACTGATGAAAACCTGTGGCAAGGTCGAGTTGAGAAAAGACCTTAGCACCACTCAATAGATCGAACATATGATCGATCCTAGGCAATGGATACCTATTCCTGATGGTTAACTCATTAAGCTTGCGATAATCAATGCAAAGCCTAAGAGTTCCATCAGACTTCTTTACAAACACGACCGCGGATCCCCACGGAAAAAAACTGGACTGAATCAACTGCTTGGACTCAAGCTCCAAAAGCTGCTTCTTGAGTTCCTCATTTTCCTTTGTAGACATCCTCGTGGGAGGACAACTAACTGGCTGCGCGCCTGGAATGAGATCAATGCGGAACTCAATTGCCCGCTTGGGTGGCAAACCCGATACAGGCTCAAAAACATCCGAAAAGTCACAAGCAATAGGAATACGAGATATATCATTATCATCTCGCGAATCAAGAGAATAAAAAGCCATTTCGGAATTATCCACATCCCGAAGAACAAGGGATAGCTGAGTAGACGAATCCGGATGTCGAAGATATACAATCCTCTCCGAACAAATAATCCTGGCATCATATCTCACTTGCCAGTCCATACCCAAAACCATATCAAATCCCAGACAAGAAATAACATGCAGATTCGCACGAAAAGAAAAGCCACATAAAACAATCTCAACATTATCATAAAGCAAACTAAGGGTCGCGGATCCCTCAATTGGATTCGCAATCCTTAAACAAGTAACCATACAAGAAACATCCAAAGATAAATCATCAACGAGCTTTTTCGATACGAAAGAATGTGATGCACCCGTATCGAAAAGAACTCGTATACTATGGTCATGAAATAAAATAGAACCTTCCAAAATAGATGAAGATATACCTTTGGGCTGAGAAGGACCTTAAGATGCCTTAGCAGCATAAAGCCTGCTAGACTTGGCACTAGCCGGAATAGTAGGGCAAGCTGAAACATGATGACCTTCCTTCTTGCAATAACGACCGAAGAGAGGCTTAGAACAAGCTCGAATAATATGATCAGGAGAACCACAATTGAAACACTTTCAAACGAAAGGTGTTCCGGAAGACTGAGGCTGAGAACTAGGACCACCGGTCTTCTTCTTCTTAGAAGGAGAAGGCTTCTTCTGAATTGGAAACGGCCTCTTGTTGGGGTTCTTGGAAACCTCAACATCAACATCACTATCACACTCCTTCTTGACGGTCTCGAGATGAAGTGCCGAATCAACCAACTCCTCAAAAGAAAGTTTAAGTTGGAGCAACAAAGAGTTCTTAAGATATTTCTTAAGACCAGAAACAAACTTCAAATTCTTCTTGTAAGAAGTACTGATGAATTCAAGACCATACTGAGATAAAGCCTCGAACGATGCGACATACTCAGAAACAGAAGATTTCCCTTGCTTCAACTCAAGGAAGCGACGGGTCAATAAAACTTTTTCAGATTCAGGAACGAACTTGAGTTCAAATCGCTCCCGAAACTGAGTCCAAGAAAGAGTAGACTCATCAATCTCGGCTATAAGAAGCTCATACCAATCAAGAGCACGCTCTTGTAATAAACTAGAAGTTACAAGAACTCTATCATGGTCAGAAAGATCCATGCGAGAGAAGATACGCTTGCACGTGCGAAGCCAAGCTTGGACTCCAAGAACAGACTCGGAGCCCTTAAACGGCTTTCCTCCAAGATGAGCAAAATCACTGCACTGGCGTGCAAAGACAGACTTGCGAGGTGGAGACACTCGAGGAGGAACTGGGGGCTGAGTGCTCCTAAACAACTCCAAAAACTGATCAGCAGACATATATACGCCATCCGGATGTGAGCCACTGGATTGCCCAGCACCCGAACGTCGTCCCCTGCCTCCTCCAGCCATACGCTGAAAGTTGAGATAAGAACAAGATTATTCACAAGGTAGATATTGCAATATGGAATACTACGGAATAAAATGCATTCCTAGACGTATTTCCAAACTCTATCTAACCTTGATGGAATAAAGAGACACGTTGATTCGAAGATTTGTATCACTTATACACTTTGATGTACCATAATATGTGCATCTATTCTGTGTTTATCATATTTTGTTCTGACTCAGCTCTGATACCACACTGTGACGCCCCACCTCTATACCCACGCTAGCCAAGGACACTACAGGGTAATGCCGTCAACTAACACGGAGAATAAGGCTGGTTGGGAGCGACCATCTATAGCTTTGCTCTAACTATCTATTGAATACATCGACAATAAACATACCAAGTAGGTCGACATACCCAATGAACATTTAAAACAAAACCATAGGTGGTTGGATCTATCAGAACAGAATGTAACAATTCAAATGTAATATACATCACAGAACAGTAGATCATCATATACACATATATTGATACATAACAGAGTTTACAAAATAATACATGTCAAGTGGTATAGCAAACCACCATATACAGGCGAGTCAAAAGAATACATATTAGAGTTACAACAAAATGGGACTACACAAAAAGCTATGACAAAATGAAACAAGCTGAATAGTCCATTGCGGAAGCAAAATAGGCTAAGTTCAAAAGCACCTAACCTTAAATATCTCGGTCTGACCCGAGTATAAGATACACGGGTCAGTCTAGCTAAACAAATCAGTTAGATAAACTGAACAACAATAAACCTGCAAGGTTACAAGGTATAACAAATATCTCTAAAAGAGATAACATAATCATCTAACAAAAGATGAATCATATGATAAGAAGCCTCATATCATCGGCAACATATATAAACAAAGGATATGAATATCCCAAAACAAGCCAAAAGGCAATAACAAATACCAGTAAGGTATACAAGTTCCACAAGGTAAACGCTACTCATCATGCGGCTCATAATGACCAACACCGAAGGGCGATACCAAGGGAATATACATATGAATGAAACATCATAAAATTTGCTCGAGCTCAGTATTGTATAAACAAGGATCAATGAGCCCGAAGACTCCAAACCCAGTATCACCCATGCGGCTCATAACGACCAACATCGGAAGCGATACTAAAGGGCAACCCAATATCACCCATGCGGCTCATAACGACCAACATCGGAAGCGATACTAAAGGGCAACAAACCCGAAGGCACAAACCCGAAGGCACATAACTGAAGGCAACAAACCGTAGTGGTGAAGGTCAGAGACCCAGTACTGTACACCACTAACTGGTGGAATGTGTCACAACTCTCGAAAAGGAATCCGAAAAGTGTTAACGTATGTCCCATAACCACTCGTTCGCACTAAACGGTTTACTATCCGTCAGCCACTTTCATACTCAAAGCAGTACAAAGTTCACCTCATATCATCGGTAAACCAAACCCGAAGGTTAAAACGATCAATTGAATAGGTCGGGGATTAATCGGAAAGATAAACGCACAGGTTCATGGTCCATGTTTTGCCCAACCTTTTAATCACCCTTCCACTTCGCTCGAAGTGCGAAATTGTACGTGTGGTTTAAATAGAATTTATAAATCGGAGAAGCGAACTTTTAGTACGATTTGAAGAAATAATTTATAAAAACCCGTGAATGAAGTCAAAAAGGAATCATCAAGGTCAAATATGCATAAACCACAAGTTGGAATTAACAAGCGTTGATTAAATTTGGAAAACTAAACGAACAAGGCAAGTTGGCAAAAAAACAGCAGGTTAAGACGTCTGAAAGAAGGGATTCAGACGTCTGAATCTGGAAACCAATTTCTTTTTCAAAAGAGGATTCAGACGTCCGAACCCAAATTTTCAGACGTCTGAAATAGGCAATATTTTGCCTATTTCCTTTCTGGTTGAAATTTTGGCAATTCAGACGTCTGGAAACATAATTTCAGACGTCTGAATCTAGGGATGAAAATTCCCCTTGAATAATATTCAGACGTCTGAAATAGGCATTTTAGATGTCTGAAACTCAATGTTTAGGCATTTCCTGAACCTGGGCCAACTATGGCCAAACAAATCGAAAGCAATCGGATGCGTGTTGATTATGGGCTTACGTCAAACGACTACCCAACCTTAACGACACACCCAAACACTCCGAACAACATAAACATCAACCATATAGGGTTTTACATAGATTTGGCTTCAAAAAATCATAATTTGGCAATTTCACCAAAACAATCCAAATCGAAAGAAAAAGTATATGAACAAGTGTTAGGAATCCATTCCTAACATCAATGATATCAAAAGAAGTAGATGTGAGTTCAAAACTCACCTTTAACCCAAAAGAAAGAAGAAGGAGTTCAATTTGCAAGGAGAAGACCAACAAACACTACTTCAACCCAACAAGCTTCAATCTAAGAATAAAACACATATTTACCAATTTAGGTTTAGGAAATTTTTCTGAAATTGAAGAAGAGAAGAGTTGGAGAAGATGAAGAGAGACTTACCTATGGCTTCTCTATGATTTTGGAGCAAGAATTTGTAGCTTGCAAATGGATTTAGGGCTAGGAGTTTCTAATTTCCTTTCTCTTCCCCCATTTCAGTTTTTACTTAAGCTTTTATGAAATGAATAAGTGAATGGAAGGAGAGAAGGGTTGAGTTGAGGTTAATAGAATAGTTTGGGTGAAACCCAAGCCCAAAGCCCACTTAGCAAATAAAAAAATTCGACTTACTCCAAACATATCAAAGCTTACACTTAAAAAGATCGCAAACGCCATTTTGGAACCAATGGAAATGGTTTCAAGTCCCAATTCGGCCGTTTGCAAAAAGTAACATTTCGGACCTAAATCGGACTAACGACGCTATATTTAAATAAAACATTTTAAATATAAAATCGTTAATTATGTGGGTTGTTACACTGATAGTGGTTGTAAACTATGTAATATTTTATGTTATTAATATAATTTATTCGTTCCGTTGTTGAGATTCTAGTGTTGTTTTTTCTTTTTCTTCTTTCTTTTCTTCTTCTATCCCTTTCTTTCTTAATTGATGATGTGATTTTCTGGGAGTGGAAAGTCGGGTCGTCACAGATTAATCCTTTCAATCTTGATCCTTAGGTCAAGATTTAATTTTCCTCTTTTCCTCTTTGTTAACGGGCAGCTCTAATTTAGGTTTTTGATTTGTGTCTGTAAAAAAATGAGAAATGAAACGTGAATGGGAAATTACAAAAGTGTATAGCCGTGAGTATGAGGAGGGGCGGCTATTTACTAATATGCCCATGTGTATATTAATTAGCTTACAAAACAAATTAAACCCATTTATGTTATTGATAAACACAACCCTCTATGTCTTATCCAATCTCAATCCACTTATCATCATTATTTGATTTAATTTACCTAATTTAATTTTCTAATTAATGTTATCAAAAATTTAAGGATGTTACATGCATACATTTACCTTATGAAAAGCACTATAGTCCCCATTTTTAGGTTATGGGTTAGTCTCGGATTTTTCTAGTATTGAATATTCAATTTCATCTTTTGCTATTGCGAAAATATTCGAGGTGGACTAATTTAAATAAGCATAGTTGGCCCATCATATCTCATCTGAGCTTCCTTTCTATTTCGAGTTGAGAATATAAGCCTCTCCACTTCTTTTCCTCTTATTTGAGACTTCCTATATTCGTAAATCTCATTTAGGCGGATAACATTATTAGCCTAAAAGTGAAAGTATTGCAAGTTTTTACATCTATGGTGGTGGAGTTTCTTTAAGTGGTATATTTTTTCGGCCTATATTTTACAGCCATCAATTTTTCTTTATCACTTACCCTTTTAGCCTTTGTACCTTTAGCATTGAATATCTTCAAATAATCTCTCAACAGCTCCCCAAGGCTTTGATTTATGTTAGCTAAAACACCTGCATCCATTGATACTACTTTAGAAGTGCAGAACCGAATAAGGGATTCATATATAAATTGTTCCCATGAATAGATTGTCTTTTCATATAACATCCCATATTTAGAGGCCAAAAGCTAAGCACTACAGGTGCTCCAGTCATTCATAGTATTAACTTTCGGTGATAATGTACGGTAATGATAATAGTATCTATAATATCTGAAGCACTTGAAAATGAAGAAATCACCGATTTCCAAAATCAACAATCTACTGATTACATTTCAAAACAAATTCATATCCAAGTTACATAATCCCATATCTTTTCCTAGGTAAAGATTAATTATAATCATTACAAAACTATGCCAAGAGCGATATATGACGATGCCTCCTTAGTTGATCAAAGCAGTATAGTTATATCTGACTCAATACATAGCGAAAATAAACAAAACAATCTGTAACTACTAATTAGCTATCCGTCAGCCACGTGCTCGTCTCTGGAAGCTTTATTTGCCAAAATTTCTAATTCTAAAAATCATAACTCTCAGCCTAATCTAATCAATTTTGAGCGCCCGAGAGTTTAAGGGGAAACAAAAACGTCGAGTCAGACATTAATCCTAGTGTGAATAGTTACGTTACGTCTCAGTTTATTAATAATAATTAAGACCATGCCGCTTAGCAGTACAGGATTTCCCTCACTAACATCCTCTTTAAAACATATATTTTTCAAATCTTTTTCTTGCAACCAAACTATTTAATCAAGTTGATTATATTAAAATAGAAATATCCTTTATGCTAATGAATGTTGTCCATAAAACTGGTAATAAGTTGACTATCTGTCCAGAACATAATAACAAGGTCCGTTATGCTAACAAATGGACTATCTGTCCATTAAACTGGGTTGATTGCCCATAAAGTGGACAAACTATCTGAATTATAATGGACTAACTGTCCGAATCAAAATGGACTAACTGTCTGAATCATTTTCTTAGGGTTGATTACACTTTATCTTTTTCCTTGAAAACCTTTTCAAAATGATTTAACCTTTTAAATCATACTTATACAAGGAAAATATATTCTTAGGTTTACTCTAAGCTATTTTTTTATGATATATATACTTTACACAAAATAATGTTGATGGATTTTAATGAGGATTAGCTATCCTGCCAAAAGAAGTTAAAACCCTTTTTATCTTGACAATACTTAGGCTTTTTTCCCTATTTAATACATTCGAAACCTTTGTTTAAAACCTTCAAACAACCCTTTTGGAACCATTGAAGGTTACCCTTTCGAAAACATTAAAAGTAACCCTTTCGAAACTATTAAAAGCCTATAAAAACATTGGAAAAAACCTTTCCTTCTTTTTTCTGAAAGCTTCAAAACACTGGACATCCTCCTTTAAAACCTTTAAACATTGCCTTTTGAAAACATTGGAAATACCCTTCCTTTTCTATTTTGTGTTCATGTGTATTTGAAATATATGTTTAAAGGGGTTAATTTTGATAAGCATCATGATAATCTAAGCATATGGAAAGTATTTTCATATATAAATCTTTACACCCAGGAATAGTCCACTATAAAGAACATGACCCTTTGAAAGCAACGAATGTTGGTCTGGAGAAACCAAGATCAAATATTTGTAGTTATCCGAAAACCACTTCAAACTAACATAAATGTTCGGATTGGAATAGTAAAGGCAAGGTCTAGGATGAAGACTTTGAAGTACAAGGGCTATTTACAGTCAAAAGATATGGTGGAAGTAGTGCCTTCGGTTCATTCATCTCCTGAATGAATTATATGGATGAGTGCTGACAATGTCTCAACATATAGAAGGCAATGTTAACATTCCATGCGGCAATGATACAATTAAAGGTAAACGTTGCAACTGGCCTCACCAACCGAGAATGACTAAAACCTGTGTAGCAACGCGCATGTTTTACGATTGTTTATTTAAATATTTTATTCAAATACAACATCGTTAGTCGGATTATGTTCCAAAATGCTACTTTTTGCATACGGTCAATTAGGACCCGGGACTACTTTCATTGAGTTCAAAACGTCGTTTGCAACCTTTTTGAGTATAAACTTCGATATGTTTGGAGCTAGCTAAAATTTGACCTATGCACTTTGGACTTTGGGTTTGGGTTGGCCTAAACTATTAACTCTTGCCCACTCCCACTTCTCTTCATTCACTTTCATTTCATAATACGTTCAAGCTTTTATAAAAATAGAGGAAGAGAATTAGAATTCCTAAGCCCTAGTTCCATTGCAAATCCAAGTTCTTACTCCAAATTCAAAGTGAAGCTATTGATAAGCATCATCTTCAACTTCTCCAACTCATTCTACCTTCAATTTTAGAAATTCCTAAAGTCTAACTTAGGAAATGTTTTTCTTTTAAGCTTAGTTTCAAGCTTCTTGGGTTGTTCCTTGTTTTTGTGCAAAAGGTGAGATTTTTATCTCACATCTATGTCTATATCTATTTTTGTGCTTAGATATGAATTCCTAACTTACATTCATGTTCATTCGCTTCTGATTTAAATTGGTTTTATGAATATTCCAATTTTCGATGTTTTGAAGTCAAATCTTTAAAAATCCTAGCTTTGATGCTTGAACATGTTTTTGGGGGTGAGTTGAAGAGCCTATAGGGCTGGGTTGTCACGTGGCATAAATCCCTAGTCGCAAGTACTCGATCGATAGGCTCCATTTTGAATTTTCCCCCTTGGGGTCTGGGCTGAATACACTGGAATTTCCAGTTCAGTCGACTCAACCAAAGGGTCAGTGGACTGAACCAAGCCCAGGAAATTTCCTAGGCCAGTGTCAGTCGACTGACCACTCTGGGCTAGTCGACCGAGCCTGGAAACATAGAGTTTTCAGGCATGATTCAGTCGACTAACCACTCTGGTTTAGTCGTCTAAACCTAGAAATAGATTATTTCCAGGATCTGAGTTTGTCAACTGAACACCCTAGTCTAATCGACTGAATTTGCTGTTTTTGCCTAATTTGCCTTGTGGGTTTGATTTTCACTTTTTAACCGATTCTTCTTTCTCCGACTAGTTGTTATCACCTTTGTTGGCTTTGACCACATCTTCTTCGAAATTTTTGGGAATATCTAGTTTGATGGATTTGGTATCAATCTCTTTAGATTTAATTCACGTCTTCGAATGTTGATTTTTGGTGATTGATTGTTTCTACAATCATTTCTTTGGCTTATCACTTTGAAATACAAAGGTTTCTATACTAGTAGTAAATATTATAAAACCATTTTCCAATCTGTTAGTACAAACAAACCTTTACCTCATTCATTCGAGAAATCCAATCAAATGACTTAGCAAAACAAGTGGTATGAAATGCTTGCGTTTACTTTGTCGGTTTATTCTTAGACTGTTTCGATTGAAACTCTTGTGGCAACTTTCGAGTGGAGATTTACGGTTTGATGGTAAATTTTTAAGTTAAGCCAATGGTTATGGGACATGAAGCTAAACGCATCTATTTTTAGCTTAGTGTAATTGATACTTGTTGATGATCGACGATGATCATTTTGTGGTTTAGACTTGCAATGTGCGTTGTCTCTTTGTCTGCGAGGGAGACTAAACCACGTTTCTGTGGAGCATCGGCTCAAAATTGGTGGGGTAGCAACCCATGGTCTTCGGACCGTTTTATGGAGCTTCGACTGAAAATAAATGGTTAGCAACCATGGGACATCTATGTCTATATCTATCTTTTTTGTTAGGTATGAATTCCAAACTTCCATTCATGTTCATTTACTTTTGATTTGAGTTGGTTTTATGAATATTCCAATTTTCGTTGTTTTGAAGTTAAATCTTTAAAAATCCTAGCTTTGATGCTTGAACATGTTTTTGGGGCGAGTCGAAATGCCTATAGGGCTGGGTTGTCGCGTGGCTTGAATCTCTAGTCACAAGTGCTCGATCGATAGGCTCCGTTTGGAATTTTTCCCCCTTGGGGGCTAGGCTGAATACATGGAATTTCCAATTCAGTCGACTGATCCAGAAGGTCGTCTACTGAACCAGAAGGTCGTCGACTGAACCAAACCCAGGAGATTTCCTGGGCCAGTGTCAGTCGACTGACCACTCTGGGCTAGTCGAATGAGCCTGAAAACAGAGAGTTTCCATGCACGATTCAGTCGACTTACCACTCTGGTTCAATCGACTGAACCTGGAAGCAGTAAGTTTCCAGGATCTGAGTCAGTTGACTGACCACCCTGGTCCAGTCGACTGAATTTGTTGTTTTTGCACAATTTGCCTTTTGGGTTCGAGTTTCCACTTTTCAATCGATTCTTCTATCTCCGACTAGTTGTTACCACCTTTTTTGGTTTTGATAACATCTTCTTGGAATTTTTGGGAATATCCATTTTGATGGTTTAGGTATCGATTTCTTTGGATTTAATTCACGTCTTCGAATGTGGATTTTTGGTGATTGATTGTTTCTACAATCATTTCTTTGACTTGTCACTTTGAAATACAAAGGTTACTATACTAGTAGTAAATATTATAAAACCGTTTTCCAATCTATTAGTATAAACAAACCTTTACCTTATTCATTCGAGAAATCCAATTAAACGACTTAGTAAAACAAGTGGTATGAAATGCTTGTGTTTAATTTGTCGGTTAATTCTTAGACTCGTTATATTGAAACTCTTGTGGCAACTTTCGTGTGAGGATTTAAATTTCGATCGTAATTATTTAAGTTAGGCCAGTGGTTATGGGACATGAAGCTAAACTCATCTATTTACTAGCTTAGTGTAATTGACACTTCTGGATGATCGATGATCATCATTTTGTGATATACACTAGCAATGCGCGATGTCTCTTTGTCTACGTGGGAGACTAAACCCCGTTTCTATGGGGCTTCGCATCAAAATTGGTGGGTTAGCGACCGATGGTCTTCGGACCGTTTTTTGGAGCTTAGGCTCAAAATAAATGGTTAGCAACCATGGAATAACTTCCGCTTTGTGATACATGTGTTGGTGGGCTTTCATACTCCCGTTTACTAATAGGCCTCCCACCATTTTGTAATTTATGGATTTCTATTGATGATTTCTAGAATTTGTGTTTCACCAAAACTCGTGATTTATATTGATAAGCTCTATCAATATTTGTGCATTGGTGAATTTGTGTTTCACTAACTTTTGTGAATTTGCGTTTTAACAACTTTTATGATTGGCATTGATAAATTTGTCAATATTTGTGGTTTGGTGAATAGAGTAAAGAATATGACACTCTTTTTGATGTTATGAGATTTCTTGAGATATTGTATGATTTTTGTTGTTGTCAAATATATACTTTTCATAGTGTGGAATTATTGTTATCATATGTCTTGTTATAACTCTTATTCCTTCTCATTTTATCTGATATTTATAGCTAGACTGATCCGTTTATTATTTTCTTATTAAATAATACTCGGGTCAGACCGAGATGTTACAGGTGCTTCTACTTGACTCCTCATTTGGGAGTATTACCTGATTTTTGGCTAACTACACTATATTGGTAATTTTTGTTGTTATACATTCGAGATAGAGACTCCTTGATGTATACAAATTCTTTTGTCTAGCACTTGTATCTATTCTTTTGTTATACTGTGAATCTTGTTTGACCACTACTCTGATAAACACTTCTTAGTGTTATGTTCGTATCTGTTTTTGCCTCTGTGATATGGATATCTATGACTGATTTATGTTATGATTATTTCTATATTTGTTTTCGAAGATCATATATAGCCACTGTGTAGATGCTTTTAGTTTGTAGTTGTGTGTCGGATTTCCTCTTGTTATACTATTTGACATACCGTTGCTCGCACAAGGCAATTACACGGATGGTCGCTCCTCAACAGCCTTATTCTTCGCGCTAGTTGACGGCATTACTCTGTAGTGTCCTTAGCTAGTGTGAGTATAAAGATGGGGCGTCACACCATGGTATCGGAGCCAAACTTCGGAACGATGTAGAATGATTTAACAAGGATCATCATCCCAAGTCCATCTTAGGAGTCGTGCCTTAGGATTTTATTCGAGTCATTAGACCCGTTCTATCATATTTTCTTTGTGATGCCTTGTTTTATCAATTAAGATTTGTTTGATATTCATTCTAAGATTAACCTTTTTCTTCTTCTTTCTTTCTTTCTTTCTTAAAGAAGAGAAATGGTTAGACCAGGCCGTCCCAGCGCCAGTCAATCTAGTGCTACTCGCCAAGATGGTGTATTTATGTTTGCCCAACAGATTCTTGATCTTGTAAAGAACGCTCAAGCTGCAGGACCCATTCCAGGGCCTACTCCCCCTAAATTTGGATTTGCATGTTTGTGCAATGATTATACCAACTTGGGTGGGAAGCCATTCAAGGGTAAAAAAAACATCATTGATGTCCAAGCTTGGCTTAGAACATGCGATCGCATCTTTTCTCGCATGAATCTTATTGGTCTTGATTGAGTCCAATTGGCTTCTACTACGCTCCAAGAAAGAGCATTAGATTGGTACAAATCCTGATTTCTGAAATTATTAAAGCGGGTCTTACTTGGGAGCAATTCCAGGAAAGATTTCAATCGAAATTTGTACCAAAAGCTGAGAAAGTGACTTTAGCCCGTCGTTTTATAGACCTTGTTCAAGGTGAGTCTTCTGTGGCAAATATGTCCCATCTTTTGAATCTCTCCCTAATTATGGGGTCGAGTGTATAAATACCCCATTGAAGAAAAATCGGAGATTTGTCTATGGCTTTAATAAGAATCTAAAGAAGCCATTACTTAATAAATTGGAGGTTGCTTTCGATCAGCTTGTTGATATCGCTCTTCGACTTGAAGAGGCTGTTAAAGAGGGTGATGTTGAAGCTGTGGGTGCCAGACCGAACTTCAAAACAACAACAAGAAGCCGCCTAATAAGTTCAAGGGGTTCTAAGGACCATTATGCAAATAAGTGTTCGAAGCCCCTTACTTGTCGCTATTGCAAAAGCTTGGGCCACTATATATCTTAATGTCCCAAACTTTAAAGTAAGAAGGAGGGAAAGCTAAATGTTGTACAAGCCCCTAGTGACACTTCTTGTGGTCAAGATATTTCTCATTCGATCCTTGATGGCATTATTTTGTTTCGTGATCAACCTATTCGAGTTCTTTTTGATAGGGGTGCATCCCGTTCTTTTATATCAAAAGAACTTGCTAATACTTTTTCTTTAAGTGTTATGGCTTTAATGACTTCTTTGAGAATTGCGAATCCAGTCGGTGGATATGCCACACTTAGTTTGCTTTGTAAAGATGTCGAGATTATTTTGAGTGATTTTTCTTTCCGAGCCGATTTGCATGTCATGCGTTACTTGGGCTTCGGAATGATTTTAGGAATGGATTGGCTTAACCGTTATGAAGCCCATATCCTATGTCCTAAGCGGACTATTCATCTTCGACATCCTCAATATGTTAAGGTGATTTCTATTGTTCTTAAAGATTCGAAATCCAGCCTGGCTGCATCTTTATATTCTTTAATCCTCATGATGACAGTAATGATGATGAGGAAGATGTCATTTCCCTTATTCACGTTGTTCTTGAATTTTTCAACATATTTGAGCCCATTTTAGGATTACCCCCTAAGCGAGCAATTATATTTAGAATTAATCTAATTCCTAGAGCTATGCCCATTACTCGTCCTCCTTATCGTATGTCCAATAAAGAAAATGAGGAGATGCGCAGACAATTATCCGAATTGGAGACAAAGCAATTTATTCGTTCTAGTTCCTCTCCTTGGGGAGCTTCAGCTATTTTTGTGGAGTAATCTGATGGTACACTTTGGCTTTGCGTTGCCTACCGTAAGTTTAATGATCTCATTATCAAGAATAAATATCATTTACCTCGGATTGATGATCTATTCGATCAACTTAGTGTTGCTAGAGTCTTTTCACAGTTAGACTTAGCGACCGGTTTTCATCAGCTTCGTATCGCAGAGGATAGCATTCCTTTGATGTCGTTCCGTACTCGTTATGGATCTTATGAATGGCATGTTATGCCATTTGGTTTAACGAATGCTCCAGCTTATTTTGTTGACCTTATGAATCGATTTTTCAAAGACTTCCTCCATCGATTTGTTCTCATCTTTATAGATGATATTCTTGTGTATTCTAAAACCGAGGAAGAGCATGAAAAGCATCATCAGATTGTGTTGGAAGCTCTTAGGAGTAATCAATTGAAAGAAAATTGTTCTAAATGCCACTTTTGGCAATCTCGTGTGAAATTTCTCAGCCATATTATTTCTGAATCCGAAATTTCCATGGATCCTTCAAAGATTGAAGCGATTAAAGATTGCAAGAGACTGGAGAGTGTGACGGAAATCCGTAGTTTTCTTGGATTGGCGGGTCATTACCGTCGGTCCATAAAAGATTTTTCTAAAATTTCTGTGCCTCTTACTAGCTTGACAAAGAAAGGAGTTAAATATATTTGGTCGGACAAATGTGAAGCTTCTTTTCAAAAATTAAAAGAACTCCTTTCCGATGCTCCTATTTTTGTGATTCCCGAAGGGAACCAAGATTTTATTGTTTACACTGATGCTCGTCGTGTTGGTTTGGGAGCCGTTCTTATGCAAAGGTATCGTGTTAAAGCTTATGCTCGTAGGCAATTAAAGCTAGCCGAGACAAGATATGCCACTAATGATTTAGAGCTCACGGCTATTGTTTTCCCCCTTCGAATTTGGCGTCATTATCTTTTGGGAGAGAAATTTGTTCTCTATACCGATCATAAATCTTTGAAATATTCATTTTCCCTAAAGGAACTTAATTTGCGTCAATAATGTTGGGTCGAATTCCTTGCATCTTATGATCTTGATATTCTTTATACTCTCGGAAAGGGAAATCATGTTTCCGATGCCCTTAGTCGTAAGCAACAAGCGGTTGTTTCTACGATGATATCCGAATGGAATGATCTCGAGACTTTATCCACTTGTGAGATTCAAGATCATGAATCCAAATTATGTGTATCTCTTGTTTTATGTAGCCTTGAGGCTCATCCTTCTCTTTTAGACCGCATCCTTGAAGCTCAAAAGCTAGATCTCGAATTGGCTTTTCTTAGCCAAAATTTTAGGGATCAAATTGACATTGAAGGTTTGAAAGACTTTGATATGGATTCTCATGGCGGTATTCAAAAATTTGGTAGGCCTATCGTGCCAAATATTAGTGATCTTTGTAAAGATATTTTGGAAGATTCTCATCGTTCTAAATTTACCATTCATCCTAGTAGTAGCAAAATGTACGTGGATATGAAGCGACATTATTATTGGGATGGGATGAAATCTGACATTGCTAATTTTGTTAAGTGTTGCATGACTTGCCAACTCGTTAAGGCCCAGCATCAAAGACCCGGTGGGTCATTGCAACCTTTAGAAATTCCAATATAGAAGTGGGATCAAATTTCCATGGATTTTATTGATGGCCTTCCCCGTTCTCATTCAGGTAATGATAGCCTATAGGTGATAGTTGATAGACTTACTAAATCCGCCCATTTTATTCCCGTTTGGCCTAACCGGACCATACCTCTTTTGGCCAAACACCTTATTAAAGAAATTGTTATATTACATGGAGTTCCTACTTCTATCGTAAGCGATCGTGATCCATTGTTTACTAGAGGATTTTGATAGAGTCTTCAAAAAGCTTTGGGAACGAAGCTTAATTTTAGCACCGCTTATCACCCTCAGTCCGATGGACAAACCGAGCATGTGAACCAAACTCTTGAAGATCTTGTTCGCGCATGTATTCTTGATTTTGGTGGAAGTTGGGAAGATCATATTTCTCTTGTTGAGTTTTCCTATAATAATAGCTTCCAACCTAGCATTGGTGTGGCACCTTTTGAGGCACTCTATGGAAGACCATGCCGATCTCCTTCTTGTTGGCTTGAGGTCGGTGAGAAACTGGTTTTAGGTCAACACTTTATTCGTGCTTCCATAGAAAAGATTGATCTTATTCGTCATAGGATGAAAGAAGCTCAGAGTAGGCAAAAACCTATGTCGATAACCGAAGAATGAAATTAGAATTTTCAGTGGGAGATTTTGTGTTTATTCGTGTTTCACCTATGAAGGGTGTTGTGCGCTTCAGTCAATCGGGAAAATTAGCACCTCGATATATTGGTCCATTTCCCATCATCGAACTTATTGGTCCCGTGGCTTATCACCTTTTATTACCAGCTCAGTTTTCTGCTATTCATGACGTGTTTCACGTTTCTCAGTTACGGAAATGCCTTCGATATTCCGATTCTATTCTTGAGCCCCGTGTTGTGGGTGAAATTGAACTTTCGTCTAATTGACTTAAGAGCAACATCCTATTCGTATTATTGCATCAGAGGTTAAACGCCTTTGAAATAAAGATGTCCCTCTTGTGAAGGTTCAATTGTCCTCAAATCCTAAGTATTGTTCTTGGGAATCTGGAGAATTCGTCGAGCGAACACATCCGGACTTACTTTCTCGTGCTTTTTGAGGTAAACTTTTTATTTCAAATTTCTTTTGTGTTGATATGCTTTTATGGTTGTTACTTTTTATTTTCTTCTTAAATATTGCGAGGACGCAATTTCTTTAAGGAGGGAAGTCTATAACAGCCTGCATATTTTACGATTGTGTATTTAAATATTTTATTTAAATAAAGCATCGTTAGTCGGATTATGGTCCGAAATGCTACTTTTTGCATACAGTTGAATTAGGACTTGGGACAACTTCCATTGAGTTCAAAACGCCGTTTGAGACCTTTTTGAGTATAAACTTCGATACGTTTGGAGTTAGCTAAAATTTGACCTATGCACTTTGGACTTTAGGTTTGGGTTAGCCTAAACTATTAACTCTAGCTCCACCCCCACTTCTCTTCATTCACTTTCATTTCCTAATACCTTCAAGCTTTCATAAAAATAGGGGAAGAGAAAGAGAATTAGAATTTATAAGCCCTAGTTCCATTGCAAATCCAAGTTCCAACTTCAAATTCAAAGTGATGCTATTGATAAGCATCCTCTTCTTCTTTTCCAACTCATTCTACCTTCAATTTCAAAAATTTCTGAAGTCTAACTTAGGAAATGTTTTACTTTTAAGCTTAGATTCAAGCTTCTTGGTTTGGAATTGTGGAGTGATTGTTTTTACCTTGCTCTATAGCTTCTTCTTCCTTGTTTTTGTGCAAAAGGTGAGATTTTTATCACTCATATATGTCTATATCTATCTTTGTTGTTATTTATGAATTCTTAACTTCCATTCATGTTCATTTGCTTTTGATTTAAATTGGTTTTATGAATATTCCAGTTTTTGGTGTTTTAAAGTTAAATCTTCAAAAATCCTAGCTTTGATGCTTAAACATGTTTTTGGGGTGAGTCGAAGAGCCTATAGGGCTGGGTTGTCGTGTGGCTTGAATCCCTAGTCGCAAGTGCTCAATCGATAGGGTCCGTTTGGAATTTCCCTGCTTGGGGGATAGGCTGAATACACTGGAATTTCTAGTTCAGTCGACTGAACTAGAGTGTAAGTCAACTGAACCAAACACAGGAAATTTCTTGGGCCAGTGTCAATCGACTGACCACTCTGGGCCAGTCGACCGAGCCTGGAAACAGGGAGTTTCCAGGCATGATTCAGTCGACTGACCACTCTGGTTCATTCGACTGAACCTAGAAACAGATTGTCTCCAGGATCTGAGTCAGTCAACTGACCACCATGGTCCAGTCGACTACATTTGCTTTTTTTGCCCAATTTGCCTTTTGGGTTTTAGTTTCCACTTTTTAATCGATTCTTCTTTCTCCGACTAGTTGTTATCACCATTGTTGGCTTTGATAACTTCTTCTTCGGAATTTTTGGGAATATCCATTTTGATGGATTTGGTATTAATTTCTTTGGATTTAATTCACGCCTTCGAATGTTGATTTTTGGTGATTGATTGCTTCTACAATCATTTCTTTGACTTGTCACTTTGAAATACAAAGGTTTCTATACTAGTAGTAAATATTATAAGACCATTTTCCAATCTATTAGTACGAACAAACCTTTATCTCATTCATTCGAGAAATCCAATTAAGTGACATAGCAAAACAAGTGATATGAAATGCTTGCGCTTACTTTGTCGGTTAATTCTTAGACTCGTTCGACTGAAACTCTTGTGGCAACTTTCGAGTGGAGATTTACAGTTTGATAGTAAATATTTAAGTTAAGCCAATGTTTATGGGACATAAAGCTAAACTCATCTATTTACTATATTAGTGTAATTGACACTTATTGATGATCGATGATGATTATTTTGTGGTTTAAACTAGCAATGTGCGATGTCTCTTTGTCTGCGAGGGAGACTAAACCCCGTTTCTATGGAGCTTCGACTCAAAATTGGTGGGGTAGCGACCTATGGTCTTCGGAACTTTTTATGGAGCTTCGGCTCAAATAAATGGTTAGCAACCATGGAATAGTGTTCCGTTTTGTGATACACGTGTTCATGGGCTTTCATGCTCCCGTTGTGTGATAGGGCGCCCCCCTTTTTGTTGTTTCTCGATTTCTATAGATGATTTCTTTCACCAAAATTCATGATTTATATTGATAAGCTTTATCAATATTTGTGCATTGGTGAATTTGTGTTTCACTACCTTTTGTTAATTTGTGTTTCAACAACTTTTATGATTGGCATTGATAAGTTTGTCAATATTTGTGGTTTGGTGAATGGAGTAAAGAATATGACATTCTTTTTGATGTTATGAGATTTCTTGAGATATTTTATGATTTTTGTTGTTGTCAAATATATACTTTTCATAGTATGGCATTATTGTTATCATATATTTTGTTATATCTTGTATTCCATCTTATTTTATCTGATATTTATAGCTAGACTGATCCATTTATTATTTTCTTATTAAATAATACTTGGTCTAGATCGAGATGTTACAGGTGCTTCTACTTGACTCCTCATCTGGGAGTATTACCTGACTTTTGGCTAACTACACTATATTGGTAGTTTTTGTTGTTATACATTCGAGATAGATACTCCTTGATGTATACATATTCTTTTGTCTAGCACTTGTATCTATTCTTTTGTTATAACGTGGATCTTGTTTGACCACTACTCTGATAAACACTTCTTAGTGTTATGTTCATATCTTTTTCCGCCTTTGTGATATGGATATCTGTGACTGATTTATGTAATGATTATTTCTATATTTGTTTCCGAAGATCATATATAGCCACTTTGTCGATGCTTTGAGTTTGTATCGGTGTTTCGGATTTCCTCTTGTTATACTATCTGACATACCGTTGGCACAAGGCAATCACATGGATGGTCGCTCCTCAATAGCCTTATTCTTCGCGCTAGTTGACGGCATTACTCCGTAGTGTCCTTGGCTAGGGTGAGTATAGAGGTGGGGCATCACAACCTAGGAGATGCCGCAAGGCTTGGTGGGTCGCTCCCATATGGGTAAGGACATTCCTACCTAGAGTCCAAACTATTAACTCATTTATCCTTCGGTACAGTTGTTGATCGCATCCAAGGGTTGACCTTATTCGGTACTATTTAATAAAGGTTAGGCCTGTCTTGTGTTGGCAGGGGTCAATGGGTTCGACCTCGGTGTTATTTTATCTAGAGATGCACTATGATGGACGGCACCCCAGTAGCCTAGTCATTGTATGGAATCCACTCTCTAGTAAGTGCCATGCGGATTTATTTGTACCCAAATATGTTGGAATATGAGATGCAAGCATTTCTGCTATGTTCTACTTTATTTGAAAATGCTAAACATTATCATAATGTCATTGGATTTCTATATAACGTGTTTTTTATCGTAATGTAAAAACTCATCTATGTTTATGTGTGGAGTGGTCATACAAGATACCTTTGATTTTAAAACAATTTTATAAAAGTAAAAAATTAAGTTGTTTGAGTTTACTCAAACCTAACCCAAGTCTGATCTGGAGTTTTATTTTCTTTTCCTAAAACACTTGGGTGCTCAAATTTTTATGAGTAGCCAAGTGATCCAGGTTTCTTGCAGAAGCATTTTGAAGGAGTTGGATTAGGTAGCTTATCCATTAGCTAGTTATTATCTTATTCCATTGTGTTTATGTATGATCTATGTATTTTTTATGGACACGTACCTATGACTATCTAGTGAAGGCTATAATATATTGACTCTGATGTATTAGTATTATGGAAATGACAATGTAATATCCAATGTAACCAATATTTGTTGTTCTTATTCATGATGAGATTCTGTGATTGTGTATCTTATCTTTCTTATTCTTGCACCCTTAATGGACCGTTTCGATGCAAGAAAGATGGTCATTACAAAGTAGTAACATCCTCTATTTAGAGGTCCAAAAATAAGCGCTACTGAAGCTGCAATCATCAATAGTGTTATTCTACAGTAACTAAATGAGATCATTTAATAGTATCATTAAATTAAAGCATATGATATAATAAATTTTCAAAACAGATATTTCATTAATTATTTCCCATATTTGTTACATATTCCCAAACTTTTCCCGGTTCAAATAAAATATAGTTATTACAAATATTCCAAGAGAGATATCTGAACATGCCCCATTGGTTGATCATAGTTTACTACTAGACAGATACAACCTCTGCCATTACATACACGTAGGCAAAAGCCACAACAACATAACAGATAAATAAATAGATAGAATCCTACATAGGTAGCTTAACCTTCTGCACGTCTTCAGAATCTTTATTCGTCCAACCTAATTAACTTGGAAACCTTACTCGAACTACTTAAATGAGTATCCAAAATTTTAAGAGGAAAAACAAGTACATCATGTCAGACAAAAAAGTCGGGTGTGAACAATAATATGTCATCTCGATTATAGATATCTAGTGAGACCATGTAGTTTTGCGGAAAGGGTTTTCCCCTCATTAGTATCCTCAAAAATACATCTTTCATAAATCAAGCACCTGCAACCATAATGGTTAAACTAGGCAATATAAACAATCATATGCATGCATGCAACGTAGGTAATCATAACTAATATGTCTAAATAGATGGACTATCCCTTCCACATCATAGTTTTCTCCGGATAACTTTAAATCCACATGGCTGACTCAGGCATACCAGATATATCAAATTATCCAACTTGCTGTTAGAAGGAAACTGGACGATCTGTCCCAAATATACTATTGCTAGGGTCAATCTTATTCCTAACAGTTTTGTAGGTCAAACAATAACCTACCTCATCTTTATGTGTTCCTTTTTGTGCTTAAACCTACTTTTAGTCTTACGTTTGACGAAGCCCTATTCACTGGAATCTTGGAGTAATATCCGCTAGGGGATAACAGCTGAAGTGTAGGCGTGACCTTACGCCAGTCTCATTTGGTTATTTAATCTTTTAGTAAATTCATCCTATCAAAATTTATATAAAGAAGGTAAGAACCATAATATCTTTGGTAAAATTCTAGGCCTAATACCCTTTTTATTTTCTTGAAAACATAAGCCTTTATAACTAATTTAACCCTTGAAATCCTTGTTTAATATAAGGAAATTATAGCTCTTTACTTTATCCAAAATATTATGCCAAGATATATATACTTTTTAAAATAAAACCGATAAATTTTAAAATTATTAGAGGTTGTCACACCTCAATACCTTAGGCTATGAAGCCTATACAATAAAAACATTTATATTGATAAAGTGCGGGTTTTTGCTGCCCTTCTATATTGAAACCGCATTAAAGCAACTGATCTATAAAACATAAGGCCATAAGACTAAAACCATTTATGTCGCATATCACAAATAAACATAGGTTGTCGACTATAAGTGGCATGGTTATTGGTTTGCGTAGTACAGAACTTTAAAACGTAGAAATTTAGGTATGTCGAAATTTAGGTTAGGTGGCATCATCGTTGTATAAAATCAGTGCCGGAAATAGCCTACAATGACATCATGGTCAAAATACGGTAGTACAAGAAACTAGTGGCATCATTGTCATATAAAATTATTTCCGAAAATTTTCTATCATGGCATCATGGCCAAAACATGATGGCATAAGAAACTAGCAGCATTATTGCCTCTTTTTGATCAATATCGAAATTCATACATGCGACATAAATGTCGTAACATAGCTTATGTCAAAAATATACTTATAGTGGCATTCCTGCCTTATGGGGTTAATGTCAGTATAGAAAATATGTGGCATCATGGATATCGCTATAAACTTTTAGCATTATCAATATCACAAAAAAATACGTGGTATAAAATAGATGGCATAGAAAAAATGTGGCATTACCAACGTCGGGGGCATTATTGTCGACGTTGATATATAAGCCCCAACCTTAGTGGAATCATTGCATACCAATGAGGTGGATATCATATGTTTTCGATTAGGTTAGTGATGGCATGCGGCATAGATGGATTACGACATTGTTTAAAAGTGCATGGCAATATCGTAATTAACATGAAAACTATTTTATTTTTTAAAAAAGCAATATCTTTTTACCGACTTCGTTTTTGTCAAAATTTTATTGGGTAATAACTTTGTTTACAAAATCCTTTTCAAAAAACTACTATAGATCGGATTTCTCATTCCAAAAATAATTAGCAAACCATGTAATTTATTTTAATATTTTAAATAATTATTAAGCGTTTCTTTCTTAATAAATTCATACTAAATCATTTTGGAAAAATCCTAGAAATCACAATAAATTAGATTTATCATATTCTTTTCCATACAAAAACTTTGGCCCTGAAAACATTCTTTAATTATTTTTTAATAGTTAAAACCTAAAATAAACCATTTTTTCACTTAATAAATTCATTAAATATTCATACTTGATTGGAAAATTAAGAAATTAAAAATTCACTTCTAAAATAATGTTTCTAACATCATATCAAAATTTCAAGTCAAATAGATGTAATAAACTAGGTTTTCACTCTTAAAACCTATTAAATAATTTCATAATAAATCCAATAATTCGTCATTCTGGCATATATCAACCAATCATTCAAAACATGGCATAACACAATCATACGATTCGGGTTTAATCGTAAAACAAAAATTAAGCAAGCAAATTTGAGACGGGTTATCATTATTCACCTTGATTTGATATTGAGACTTGAAATTTGAATGTTAATTTGGTTTCCTTAAGCTTTCTCTTCAATTTCCTAGCTTTTCTACCTCTTAGTACTCTAACAATAGTCTGCTATCCTTAACTTTTAGTTTGTATCAATGAAGTGAGGAAGGAATGAGAATGGAAGAGTGTATGTTAAGGAAATGTAGCCTTCTCCTACTTTACCCTTCTCGTAAATCCTCCTTATTAATGTTATAACCAATCTTATTAGTTCATTAATTAAGGCTCGATCCATATTATAATTAACAAATCTCAATCTTCTTATCCTCTTACATTATTTTATTTCATTTATCTAATTAAATGTCTTAAATATTGTTAATCAAAATTAGGGATGTTAAACTATCCATTTGCCACATGCAATCACTTGAACATGCCACGTCATCAGAAACGAAGCCAAAACGTGTCATGCAACATATCGCCTTCAAATGTGCCACGTCAGCATAAATCTCAACTATCAACATTGGTTGATGTTATACGTCAGTAATCCAAGGGCACAAATTCTCTATGTTAACCCCGTTAAGACAATGACTTATGACTTGAGGCCACCATGATCTAACAGTTAAAAGCACTCTGCGACTTAACAAGTTAAGGACTCAAGTTATGGACGATGTACGACTTATGAATGGTACGACTTAACGGTTTAACGTGTTAAAGAAATGGCCGACTCAACGACTCGAGGGAAACAACAACTCAATGGATTAAGGAGGGTACACAACTTAGGGTCTGGACGAGTTAACGAGTTAAGGTCCAGACCACTTAAGAATTGAAACGGACCAAGAAGTCTACGACTTAAGGAAATCTACGACTTAAGAGATGGCCAGACTCAAGAAGAAATAAGTTAACGACCTAAAGCTGTCTATGACTTACGACCTAGCATGAGTCGTAAACGACTTAGGCAAACAAAGCGCTGATACTCGTTAAACATAGCCTCCTAACTCGTGAACAAGTTAAGATTTGTGTTGCTATCTGAAATACACAAGCTTACCAGTTAAGCCGTAACTCACGACATAACTTAAGTCGTCCATGACCTAAAGTCGCTAGGCTATAATCCTCTGCCACAACACTTATGCCGCATCTTGTTAACTCGGTCACGACCTACGATCTATGATGAGTCGTACACGACTTATGTAAACAAATAAAGCCGCGTCCGGTTAACTCGTGCATGACTTAGAACTTGACATGGATTGAAGAAGATGGGCAAATTTCTACCAAGCTACGAGCTAGACTCAATAAGTCGGCCACGACCTACCTTAACTCGGTTACGACTTAAGGGTAAAATTTTCCTATAAATACCAACCTACTACAAGCATGGGGGGACTTTTGGCTCATTCTTCCCAAGCACCGATACTCTGCTACATTCCAAACCGACTCGACACTCAAAGCTTTCAAGACACGTAGAACGCTATCAACAACTTCAAGAAGGAATCTCATACATCCGACATGGATTTGAAGACTTTCACTTACATTGAAGTTTAAGCTACTCGTTCAAAGTGTTTAGTAATTCAAAGTGTATTGTACTTGGGAAGAATTGTATCGACTTGTAATGAAATCATCAATAAAGATATTCAAAGTGGACGTAGGCAAACTATTAAGCCGAACCACTATAAAATCGCTGTTGTTTACTGTTTTTTCTGCAGATTTCTGCTTATACTCTGTTCCCGAAACATCGGGTGGTGCTTTCACAACTACACTTTACACACCGGGGTGTTGGCGTTCAAATTTTAGCGCAAACATTTTTGGTGCTTTCACTGATAATTGAACTCAGGCGAATTATCATCATTGCTCCATGAAAGTTTGTTGAAGTAATCTCTCTGAAGACTAGAAGTTTATCTGAAATCATGGCTCTGGGGAGAAGGAGTAGATCTGTTAGATCTGGAAATGTTCAAGAGGGAACTTCCGCTTCCCTAGTACCTAATCAAGCCACTCCACTTGTTGGGGTTACAAAACCAGAGTTGGATGCCGTAATCTTAGGGCTGAACCAGCAGATAAATGCCCAAAGTGCACAATTGGAGGCTCAGAATGCCTAAAATGCTCTAATTTTGAATAGGTTGAACGATTTGCTTGGGGCAAACCGTCAACCAACGAGTAATGAAAGGAACTTTGCTGGCAACGTTCATGATGCTGAAGAAAGGAACGTTCCTGAGAGGGCTGCCAGCCCCTTTGAGCAGACACTTCCTGAAGTTGGTGGATCTAAAGCTCGAAATGATGAAGGGTATCTTTCTGAAATGATTCGACAAATCATGAGAGAGAGCATGCAAAGGAATGAAGACGAGAAAGAATGGGGTTTCGCTCCAAGTAAAACCCCGTTTACCGAAAGGATCTTAAAGGCTGAGTGCCCGAGGAAGTTCATCCCTCCAACTATTCCAGCTTACAAGGGGACAATTGATCCGAACGAATTCTTGTATAAGTATGATTGGCACATGACAGGTGCCAGAGCTTCTGATGAAATAAAGTGTCGATATTTTCCTGTATATTTGGAAGGTGTAGCTCTGCTTTGGTTCACCAAGCTACCAATCCGATCTATAGATCAGTTTTCTGGCCTAACCCGGAAATTCAAGGAGCAGTTCAGACTATATGCTTCAAAAGCCAAAGATATCATGTCGTTGTCGAGCTTGGAACAGAATCCAGGGGAAACTATCAGATCTTTCTTGAATCGCTTTAATATAGCGCTGGCCGAGGTAGACAATGCAGAACCACGAATGATCTTGACCTATCTGATGAGGGCCATCGACAAGTCGAGCGAATTTGGAAAATGGCTTAATATGAAGAAACCAAATTCCCTTGAAAAATTCTACAAGAAAGCAGATGAGTTCATACGCCTGGAAAGCCGTCCTGTACCGGTAAAGGCAGTATTGGAAAAAGCTGAAGATAACGTTGCTGCTCCACGCAAGAATGAATCTGTAGGACAGAAAAGGGAAAATAACGATGGGAAGAAACAGAAAAATCTGAAGAAGCCTCGTTCCTTCAAGCCATCGGAATATACTCCTTCATCAGATACGCCGGAGCGTATTTACCTTGCCACTAAAGATTCTGTTGATTATCATAAACCTCCCGTTCTGAGAACCGAGAAAAAAGCTGTACAAAGCGGGAAGTTTTGTCGCTTCCATAATCAACCCGGTCATGATACCGATGAATGCCGCCAAATGAAAATTTTGATTGAAGAGTTGATAAGGGAAAATAAGCTGCAGCAATTTATGGAAAAGAATAGCAGCAGTCCTGCTTCGTCTAGTCAGGGGCAACGGGCTCCTGTTCATCAACCCAGGACAAGTGAGAAGGCTGCAGGGCATGAATCCGGAAGGCCTGTTATCAATGTCATTACGGGAGGACCTCACCCAGCAGGCAGGAGCTGGGGTGAGATGGAAAGATATACCCGGGCTTTGGAATATGCACCGGCCGAAGAAGATGTCTTTGTTTTGGAAGATGCTACGCCCCTGAAACAACAAAGAACTTTCAATGATGATATTGTGTTCAGAGTCAGGGATTCCACAGGTGTTGAAGCTCCTACCTTGGATTTCTTAGTCATCTCGGCTGGTATCGGGCCGCTTATTGTCAGAAGATTTCTCATTGATTGTGGCGCATCCTGCAATATCCTCTTCTAGAAAACATTCGACCAAATGAAGATCCCTATGGCTGATGTGCAAGCCTCGTCGCAGAAAATCGCTGGCTTCACTGGGGAGCAAAAACAGCCGATAGGAACCGTTGATTTGCTTGTAGAACTTGGAGAGGGAGAAAGAAAAGTAGTCCGCAAGCAAACTTTTATGATTGTCGATGAATTTTCTGCTTATAATGCTTTCCTTGGCCGTCCAACTCTTGCAGCGTTCAAAGCTGTTCTGGCCCCATGGTGCCTCACCATTAAATTCCCCACAGACAATGGAGTGGGAGTTATAAAAGGGGATCAAAATGCTGGGCGGTAGTGTTATCTGACAGAGCTGCGAGAAGCAAGGAAAAGAGAAATGGGAAAGGATGCGGCAACCCCAGTCCGCATCAAAGAACCAGCCTAGTAGCAATTACAGGGCGGACCCTGCACTGGCGAGCACAGCGGAGCACGAAAAGAGATGGATCCTAGAAAAGCCAGTGCAGGGGAGAATAGAGTGGTACCAGTGGAAACGACGGTACCAGTGGAAACGACGGTACCTGTTGACCCGAAGGACCCAAACAAGGTGTCGAATGTGGGTTCACAACTTCTTGTGTCGATTCAGAATATCTTAATATCTTTTTTAAAAGCGAATTTGGATGTTTTTGCTTGGACTTATGCCAATATGTGCGGAATATCCCCACAAGTTACAGTACATGCTCTGAATATTGATCCAAAATTTACACCTGTGAAACAGAAAAGAAGAACTCAAGGTCCAGAAAGGTCAGCAGCATTAAAAGAAGAAGTTGATCGGCTCATGGAGAATAACTTTATCAAAGAATCTACCTATCCGAATTGGGTTTCAAATCCAGTGCTGGTTAAGAAAGCCAACGGAAAATGGAGAGTGTGCATCGATTTTTCAGATCTAAACAAGGCCTGCCCCAATGACTGCTTCCCATTACCCAGGATCGATCAACTGGTGGATGGAATAGCGGGACATGAATTGTTATCTTTTATGCATGCCTACTCCGGATATAACCAGATCATGATGCATGAGCCAGATCAGGAGGACACGAGCATTATCACCGATGTTGGTCTTTACTGCTACAGAGTTATGCCCTTCGGACTGAAGAATGCGGGGGCGACCTACCAAAGACTTGTTAATGCTATGTTTAAACCGCAAATGGGCAAGGCTACGGAAGTCTACGTCGACGACATGTTAGTAAAGTCTAAGAAAGCAGTGGATCACATAGAACACTTAGCAGAAATGTTCGCAGTCCTCCGAAAATACGGAATGAAGCTTAACCCTTTAAAATGTTCATTTGGAGTGGAGTCCGGAAAGTTCTTAGGTTTCATCATGAGCGCTAGGGGCATTGAAGCTAGTCCAGCTCAAATTACCGCCTTAAAAGAAGTCAAAGCTCCTAAAACGAAGAACCAATTGCAAAGTCTCAACGGAAAAGTCGCCGCCTTGAGTCGGTTCATTTCCAAAGCTATTGATAAATGCATCCCATTCTTTGACGCTCTAAAGAAAGGAAAGAAAAGCTTTGATTGGACTCCCGAATGCCAAAAAGCCTTTGATGAATTGATTCGCCATATGGAAACGCCTCCAATACTTTCTAGGCCTGGCGATGGTGAGGATCTTCTTATATACTTGGCAGTATCATCTCATGCTTTAAGTGCCGCGCTGATACGAGAAGACAAGAGGATTCAACATCCAGTTTACTATATCAGCAAAAGACTCACTGGGGCAGAGATGAATTACTCCAAGTTGGAAAAACTCGCCTATTTCCTACTGATTGCATCGAGGAAGTTGAGGCAATATTTCCAAGCTCATCCTATCAGAGTCCTCACTGATCAACCTTTAAAGCAAGTCCTGTTTCGCCCTGAGACTTCGAGTCGTCTTCTAAAGTGGAACATTGAACTCAATCAATATGACATCACTTATCACCCCCGAAAAGCAATCAACGGACAAGCTTTAGAGGATTTCATCGCAGAATTCACAGACAAGGGTGACAGTGGGGAGGAAACGATCGATGATTCCCCAATCCAATGGAAGTTATATGTTGATGGTGCAAGAAATGACTACTGTTCTGGAGCCGGAGCTGTACTTGAAACCCCTGAAGGTCGGTCATTATGCTATGCACTAAGATTGGAATTTCCTTCAACAAACAATGAAGCAGAATACGAAGCTCTTATCGCTGGCTTGAGAATTGCTAAAGAACTAAACATCCGAGCATTACAGATCTTTAGTGATTCTCAGCTTATTGTACGCCAAGTCAAGAAGGAATTCCAAGCGAAAGGGGGAAATCTGCCTGCCTACTTGTCAAAGGCCTGGGAACTCCTGTGTGACTTCGACCACTGCACGATAAGCCATATTCCTCGAGAAGAAAACATGAAAGCAGATTCTCTCGCAAAGTACTCTAGCACAGGCGAAACTCAATTTCTGGGGTTAGCTCCAGTGGAAGTCTTGTGGGCTCCAAGCATTAATGAGATGGATATTGATTGGATCATGAGCGTGTCTCAAGAGCAAGAATCATGGATGACTCCAATAACAGAATATCTACTCAATGGCTCTTTACCGGAAAATTCAAAAGAACGACAGAAGCTACTGAGGAAAGCCTCTCGCTATATAGTCCATGATGGCCAATTATACAGACGGAGATTCTCAATGCCATTACTTCGATGTGTATCCAGAGAAGTGTCCAAAACAATCCTAGCTGAGGTGCATGGGGGAGAATGTGGTGATCATTTAGGTGGTCAAACTTTAGCAAAGAAGATTCTCCGATACGGATATTTTTGGCCAGAAATTAATCGAGATGCAGCAGACTATTCCCGAAAATGTGACAGATGCCAAAGATTCACCAAAATTCCTAGAGCACCTTCTACTGAACTCACACAGATGGTCAGTCCATGGCCGTTTGCCATATGGGGGATAGACCTTATAGGACCTTTACCAACTGCCAAATCTGGAATCAAATATGCCGTTGTTGCTGTAGATTATTTTACTAAATGGGCTGAAGCTGAACCATTGGCTACGATCACCTCTAAGAAGATGATAAATTTTGCGACTAAAAGTATCATTTGCAGATATGGCGTGCCTCAAAAGATAATTACAGACAATGGTACTCAATTCGAAAGTGAAGAATTCCAAGATTTTTGCAAGCGATTCCAAATCCGAAAAAGCTTCTCAGCAGTGGCTCATCCGCAGGCAAACGGGCAGGTGGAAGCAGTAAACAAAATTATCAAGTCAACCATCAAGAAGCAACTTGAAAGAGCAAAAGGTGGTTGGGTCGATAAGCTACCACTAGCACTATGGGCATACAGAACTACCTACAAAACTGCGACTGGGCATACTCCGTTTTCATTGGCATACGGGTCATAAGCAATGATTCCGGTAGAAACAAAGGTCCCTTCACATAAAAGAATTCATTTCAATCAAGCAGAGAATGAAAAATTACAGCTTGAGGCACTAGATCTCCTTGATGAAAAAAGAGAAGAGGCTGAGCTCAGAATCGCAGCTCATCAGCAAAGGATAGCCAGACATTTCAATTCCAAAGTTCGCCAACGCAGCTTTGAGATTGGAGATCTAGTCCTGAAGAGAATCATGACGGCGACAGGTGTGTTTGGGCCAAATTGGGAAGGACTATATGTCATAGGTCAGAAGTTTCTTGACGGCACATTCAAACTCGCTACCGTCGAAGGAGATCAAATTCCAAGGGATTGGAACAGCAATCACTTGCATCCATACATTACTTGATAGCTTTGTTGAAATATTGTAAAAAGAATTATGAATGTTTGATTCTTGTAAATGAAAGCAATTGTAAAACCGATGCAAGTGAATAATGAAAGACTATAAAGTGGATGTAGGCCCAAATTCTTGGCCGAACCACTATAAATCTTGTGTTTCTTATTATTATTACAAGTTTGCTTTATTTTCGATATGAAAAGTACATTAAATGTATTGCTGAAATGTCGATTTAAATTTTGCAGACAATGAAAATAAAACTTGCACATTACAAGACCAAGTGATTCTGGTCATCATTCAGCAAACAAATTTCGAGTCACAAAAGTCTCGAATTCAAATCCTAGATAGGAAGTGCTTCAATTGAACGGCCAATGATTTCGTCGGAAATGGGCCATTGCTCATAAATTGAGATCATTTGAACAAACAAACATCCAATTAAGAAGCTTATGCCCATTCTCGTGAACTTGCCTAACAATGAAGTACACTTCTTTGGATTAAACAAACTACTTGTAAGAGAAGGGAGTGTGAGCTTGAAAAGAAAAACAGAGGATCGCTGAAAAGGCATAAGCAAGTAGACAAGGAACAACTAAAGCCCTCTTCGGAGGCACAAGCCCTCTTCGGAGGCACAACTCTTCGGAGGATAAAAACCTCTAACGAGGCGTACACCGCAAAAAAGAAAGTTCTCTACTCAACAAAAAAGATTGGAGGAGTCATGACCCTCCAACCATGAGAGAGTAACTTCCAGGCAATAAAAGCCCTCTTTGGAGGCCCATTTCACCAGGAGTTGAAGTGCGACAACCGCTCTTCGGAGTTTCACTTCACCAGAGTTGAAATGCAAAACAAAATAAAAGCCCTCTTCGGAGGCCCATTTCACCAGGAGTTGAAGTGCGACAATCGCTCTTCGGAGTTTCACTTCACCAGAGTTGAAATGCAAAACAAAATAAAAGCCCTCTTCGGAGGCCCATTTCACCAGGATTTGAAGTGCGATGTTGACGCTAAAATTTAAACGCTAACACCCCGGTGTGTAAAGTGTAGTTGTGAAAGCACCACCCGATGATTCGGGAACAGAGTATAAGCAGAAAACCACAGAAAAAGCAGTAAATAACAATGATTTTATAGTGGTTCGGCTCAATAGTTTGCCTACGTCCACTCTGAATATCTTTATTGATGATTTCGTTAATAAGTCGATACAATTCTTCCCAAGTACAATACACTTTGAATTGCTAAACACTTTGAACGGGTAGCTTAAACTTCAATGTAAGTGAAAGTCTTCAAATCCATGTCGGATGTATGAGATTCCTTCTTGAAGTTGTTGATAGCGTTCTACGTGTCTTGAAAGCTTTGAGTGTCGAGTTGGTTTGGAATGTAGCAGAGTATCGGTGCTTGGAAAGAATGAGCCAAAAGTCCTTTGAACGTTGGAGGTGGTCGCGTATTTATAGGTGTGATTCTAGGCAACAGTTTTTCTCTCAAGTCATGAGTCGTGCATGACCCATGGAGAGTCGTAAGTCGCGCTCGACTCAAGGTTCAAGAGTCAGCAGGCAGTGGAGTAAATGAAGTGGTTTTGAGCTTTCCTTCGTTCGTCTGGATACAAGTCCTAACTTGTTTGCGAGTTAAGAGGTCACGATTTAAAGTGAGGCAGCACTAAAATCTTGGCCCTGCGGTTTTAGGTCGTGTACGACTTAAACTAGGTCGTAAGTCGTCGACGAGTCATCTTATTGCGGTATGGTATTGAACTTGTTCTCTAAGTCTTAGGTCGTAACATCTTTAAGTCGTGGACTTTCTTAAGTCGTGGCATTCCCTAAGTCGCTTAGGTCTTAATCCTGTTAGGTCGTTAGCTCCTTAACTCGTAAGCTTTCCCTGAGACATGACATATCTTAAGTCACAAAGGATTTAAGTCGCGGATTTCTCTGAGATGTGAGTCGCTTTGTTTGCCTAAGTCGTTTACGACTCATGCTAGGTCGTAAGTCATAGACAGCTTTAGGTCGTTAACTTATTTCCCTCTTGAGTCAGGCCATCTCTTAAGTCGTAGATTTCCTTAAGTCGTAGACTTCTTGGTCCGTTTCAATTCTTAAGTGGTCTGGACCTTAACTCGTTAACTCGTCCAGACCATTAGCCGTGTCCCCTCCTTGATCCATTGAGTTGTTGTTCCTCTCGAGTCGTTGAGTCGGCCATTTCTTTAACACGTTACACCGTTAAGTCGTACCATTCATAAGTCGTAGATCGTCCATAACTTGAGTCCTTAACTTGTTAAGTCGTAGAGTGCTTTTAACTGTTAGATCATGGTGGCCTCAAGTCATAAGTTGTTGTCTTAACGGGGTTAACATTTGCCCCTCGAAGCACACGCCTAAGTCGTAGGTCGTGTGCTCCGACTTTCCTTAACTCGCTTGTGCCGTTTCAAGTTCCGCTGTCTTGGTGTATAAAAGGCTTGAGTCGTTTCTCTTATTTCTTTCTGCTCACTATCAATCTCCTAAGTCGTATCCGCCATTAACATCTCTCCAAGCTTCCTGTCGTGTTCGCCATCAGCATCTCTACGAGCTTCTTACGGCGATCCTGACTTGATTTACTTCCAACCATCTCCAGTTTCATATCACGTGAGCAATTTTCCCCATTTTCCAATCGTCGATTATCATTGTCAATCTTTGAGCCCCGTCTTCCGTCTCTGATTTCCCCCTTTAACTGTGCGAGTATTGTTGCATTGGTCGTCGAAGAACTCGAAGTTTGTTTGATTTGACTTAAGACGACTCATGATTTGCGACGATCCGTGGTGTGGCAGAACTGGGTTGTTGTTGATTGAGAGATTATCGGGCTAACAGGTTAAGTGTTAGAAGGTTAACGGGTTATGTGTTAAAGGGTTAATGGGTTAGGTGAGATGTTGTGAGATTTTCACAACTCTGCCGATTTGCACAATTCTCGAAGTAACTGACTTAAGATCCCTTACGACCTTAATTACGCTCGACTTAACCCTTCAGGTTGTGTTTGTTTCTGGATGACTCAAGACTTAGCTTCATTTGTACTCCATTGCTTTGTCTTGATTTGAGATTTTCAAGAATTGGCCTTAGGGTTGTGAACAATTTAGTCCTGAGTCGTAGCCGAGTTAAGACCTCGAGAGACCCACTCCATTTTAAACCGAAGCCTCTTCTTCTCAACACGTCTTGCGGCTTATAGGTCCAACGATTCAATGAGCCAACGACTTAACTTGCAGGAAGTCTTGTAAGTCGTGGGTGACTCAACCTTTAGATCGTGGACGACTCAGCACTTAGATAATCTTTTACGGCCGAATTATTTCCTTTAGCTTAAGCAAATTTCATCCCTCTGTTAGGTTGTGAACGACTTAGGGCTTAGAGGATTTTGGAACTGTGACTAAATGGCTTGAACAAAAATTTGAAAACTTCAAGATGTCATCGAAACTTGATTGTACTTCCAATTTGAATTACCAGAATATACTGCTTGAACTTTGTTGCGTTTCTTTACAGATTATTCTAACTTTAACGCTATCAACCTGTTAAACACAACACTTGCAGAAAAATGGGACAAATATACTGCCATCGACTGCCCACGTCAAGTGACAGATTAGTTAATAACAGATAATTAACTCAAATAAATTGTGTGAACGAAGTGCTTTCATCGATTTCAAGTAAAATATTAAAGCAACACTGAAATAGTCAATTGAAACTGACCAGCCTGCACTAATATTATGCTTGAACTTTATATTAACAAGTTCTGAAATTTTGTAATCGATCAACCATCGACTAGTTTAATTCCAGTTATATTTACTTGCTATTTTTATTATTTTTGCACGACACTTCACACTTTTAGGAAACGTGCACCTTCACATTTGAATATCCAGTTGCTAGTGTAGAATGACTTCTCAGGAAGAAGATACAACGGTTCAAACTGGAGAAGCAACTGTTATTCCGGCTACACTGGTCAATCCTCCCGAAAGAGCCTCTTCTACTTTATCGTACAGAGTTTTTCGCCAATTGTGCGCTCAGTTTGGCATTGCTGAATCAGATGCCATTCTTCCCGAGAGAAGTAACACTGCTGACATAGCACCTCCTGGCTTTGTAACAGTCAATCGACAAATGTGCCTGAGTGGGAGCGTTCCTCCTTTCAATGACTTTCTCCAACAACTTCTTCGTCAATTGGCCATCGCCCCATCCCAATTACACCCCAATGGTTATGCCATTTTAATGGGGTTGTGTGTACTGTTTAGGAGGACGCTTGATCGATTCCCAAGCTTTGACGAGATTTGCTTCCTATGCTCTTTCACCAGGACTAAAGATCACCCCTCTATTACTGTCGTGAGAAGTGCTCGAAATCGTAAATTGATCATCGGTCTTCCTGACCGCGCTCATGGGTTTTTGACTCAATTTTTCTATGTCCGTTGCCCCCCGGGGTTTTATGCTGTGTGGAGAGAAGGAAGCAAGATCATCTACCTTTTGCTCCTCTATACTCTGATTTTTTTTTTTTTGAAGTTCAAATTGCCAAGTATTAACTTCATCATTATTTTATTTTATTTTTTTATTTCAGCGCTCCCCCCTCCTTGTAAAGATCCCAGTCACAAGCCAACTCTGGAGAGGCTTGTAGCTGTACCGGTTGAAGAGCGAGATATAAAATTTTTGCTGAACGACGAATTCCTTCACCGGTTCGGACTTCTTCACCCTTCTCGCTCCACACACCCCTGCGAGGTTCCAGATTCCCTACCTAAAGCATCAGATGTCCCGGTTTCTACAGACACATCCATACCAAAAGGACCTGCTCCCGAGGCTTCGCTAGTGAAGTGCTCCACTTCTGTTGATTTTGCGGGGCCATCCGTCGAACTTGTCCCGGTTATTGAGGAAGAAGAGCCTCAGGGATCTCCCCGACGTTCACAGAAATCTGGCGAAGAAGCCGAGAAAACTAGCCTTGTCCAGCAGAGCAAGGACGATACCTTCGAAGGGCTGAGCGACCTCTTTGCCACCTCGCAAGAGATCATTAAAGATGATCCTATCACTGCCGGGGTTTCTTCTTCAGTAGTTGAAGCGACTTCTATCCTGCAACAGATTCCGTCAACTCAAGAGTTGACGCTAACTGTTACACCCGCAACCACTCCTCAATTAAAGAGTGGTTCGTAGTTTGATGCGCGTAGTTTGCACATCACACACACACTTTGAATTTTTTCGGCACTTTTACGCTCCTGACTTTTTGTACTTTGAAGAATTCTAAAATTTAGCTCTTTTTTGTTTCAGATCATCTGATGGGGCGCAGCGGATCCTACTATGACGATTTCCAGCGCTATGGGAGGCATAGCCAATATGATTACAGGCGTTAGCTCCCCTCTTACAGAGAATCTGATGAAGAAAGAGCCGCTCGAAAGGCTCAAGAGAAGAGGGCTCAAGAGGAGCGCTATGAAAGAAGAGAGAGGGAGGAGCGTCACGATTCTTCGCAGAGAGGCGACGATTCTCATAAAAGAAAATCCCATGATCACGGAGGAAAAAGTCATATGGTTGAAGATTCAAGCAAGCGAGCCCGACATGGTGAGAAGCACACCTCTGCAACTCCTGAAAAGGTTACTGCCCCTGCCTCGCTAGATATTCCTTTCGGCTCTCTCGCTCTCGGGAAGACAGACATCCAAACAATAATTAGCAGGCCCAAATTCCAAGTCGGACCGGGCGCGGCCACTTTCAAAGTCGGTTTCCACAGTGGTGTCTGAAGGGAGTAAGGTTTGACCTTGACTTGGTCCCCATTGACAAGTCTGCTATGTTACGAAACCTTGATGCCGTCAAGCTTTATATTGAGAGGATGTCGAACTGGCAAAAACTCGTTGACGAGCTCCAAAGGGTTAATCGTGCAAGCATAGAGGCCATGCTCACTATGGAAAATGATAAAGCCGAATGGCAAAAGGTTCTTGAGCAACATGACACTGAGATGAGGAGCATTGCTTCTTACAATGAAGAGCTTGAAGCAAAATTTGAAGAACTGAAACAAGAGCTTGCTGCTTCCTCTACTTCTTGTTCTCAAAAAGAAGAAGTGCTCCTAAAATAAGTGAGAGATGCTCATGCCAGCCAAAGAGATGCCGAAGACAGGCTTGAAGTGCAGAAAAGAATTAGTGAGGGCTATGTTGCTGATATTGAAGGGCTTCGGAAGAAAAACAGCTACCAAGAGGCGGAGATTCAAATGCTTAAGCTTCAACTTTCTAAAGATGAAATGGAGCGTGATGAGGCCGTTGCCGGCAAAATTGCAGCTGAAGAATCTCACGAGGCAACGAGAACCAACATCAGCTCAACGTTATTTGATTTCTACCTACATAGCATCTTGGGGCGCGGTAGCCTCGCCTTTCTAGGCCCCAAGTATGAAATTACTCTGGCTGAAGTTTGGGAGGCCGCACTCGATATGCTTGGTGGTAACGGCGCTGGCTATGCTGAGTCAGCTCTTGAGGAGCATTATCTTGATGATGACGCTTGTGCCGCTCTCGCCAGGGGGAGAGAACAGCTTGCAAAATTAAGGGCCGAAACAGCGGCAGGAGAATATTCAGGAAAAATCATCTCAACTGCTCCAATTCAACCTTCTCCTTCAGCCGAAATCTTCACGGCTTAGATGATCCTGTTGCTTCTCAAGATCTGAGAGGAGAAGAAACTGAAGGAAGCGAGAGGACTCCAGAACCAACTGGCTCCGACGCTGAACCGTTATCTGAACTTCTTTCTCCAGGGAGTGGGTCTTCCTCCAAGAAGAGAGGAAAGCAGGGAGTTTCCAAGAATAAGAAGAAGAAGAAGGGATCTTTAACTGGCGAAGAAGAGACGGAAGAAAGTCCGACCGAGCCCCTTTCTCCTTCATCCCCTACCCTTACAAGCCGGCCTAAAAAGTCGGTTATTCGGCCAGGTGCGAGCTCAAAAGGTGGGCGGAAGAAGAAATGATGGCTCTGGTTCTGTGGCTTTCATATCGCTTTTTGCCTTTTTTGCATGTACTGACCGGAAATTGTGCGGGTACCTGCCCCCCGCTTTTCTTTTGCTTTTTACTTTGGAACCTGTACCTGTATAAAATAGTGTTGAATAAAATGATTCTTTTTCTTTGTACAAACTTCTGTCTGTATCTGAGAATGCACTTATTATTCATTTTTGTACAAGTTTCTTTGTATGATATTGCAGTGAGCTTGTGGTATATATTGTTCGAGCGCAATTTTACCGATGTAGTTATACCATATTGCCCCTATACCATAAGCTCATTGTAATATTTTATTTTATGAGGAACTTGTATTTTAAAAGAATAATTATTCCACATTTGGAGGAATATTATTTCGTTAAAAAACAGAGTACAAATAAGTTTCTACGCTTCATCCTTCGAAGATATCACTTTTTATTTTGTGCATATACGCATTTTACTGAATGAAATCTTCTATGTGGTAAAGCGGGTATTTGAAAGGTACTTCAACTCTTTTTGAGGAAGAGAATTTTCTAGAATAAGTAATTCATTCTTCCTTTGAAAGTTATTCTTTGAAAAGTTGCACCTCTGAGTAAGACTTTTTCACGTTTCAACACCTGGAAGTTTTATTTCAATCTTGGTGAAACGTGTGCCTCCGAAGAGGTCTTTCTGCTTGATTGTGCCTCCGGGAGGAGGTCTTTTCATTTCTGCCTCTGGGAAGACGTCCTTCTGTCTTATTGTGCCTCTGGGAAGAGGTCTTTTTGTTTCTTCCCTTGGGAGAAGCTCTTTTTTTTTTTTTTTTTGCATTTCAACTCTGGTGAAGTGAAACTCCAAAGAGCGGCTGTTGCACTTCAACTCCTGGTGAAATGGGCCTCCGAAGAGGGCTTTTATTTTGTTTTGCATTTCAACTCTGGTGAAGTGAAACCCCGAAGAGCGGCTGTCACACTTCAACTCCTGGTGAAATGGGCCTCCGAAGAGGGCTTTTATTTTGTTTTGCATTTCAACTCTGGTGAAGTGAAACTCCGAAGAGCGGTTGTTGCACTTCAACTCTTGGTGAAATGGGCCTCCGAAGAGGGCTTTTATTTTGTTTTGCATTTCAACTCTGGTGAAGTGAAACTCCGAAGAGCGGCTGTCACACTTCAACTCCTGGTGAAATGTGCCTCCGAAGATTGCCTGGAAGTTACTCTCTCATGGTTGGAGGGTCATGACTCCTCCAATCTTTTTTGTTGAGTAGATAACTTTCTTTTTTGCGGCATATGCCTCGTTAGAGGTCTTTATCCTCTGAAGAGTTGTGCCTCCGAAGAGGACTTGTGCCTCCGAAGAGGGCTTTAGTTGTTCCTTGTCCACTTGCTTATGCCTTTTCAGCGATCCTCTATTTTTTTCTTTTCAAGCTCGCACGCCCTTCTTTTACAAGTAGTTTGTTTAATCCAAAGAAGTGTTCTTCATTGCTAAGCCTGTTCGCGAGAACGGGCATAAGCTTCTTAATTGGATGTTTGTTTGTTCAAACTTCTCAATGTATTTGCTAGAGCCCGTTATCGGCGAAATCATTGGCCGTTCAATTGAGGCACTTCTTATCTAGGATTTAAATTCGGGGCTTTTGTGACTTGGAATTTGTTTGTTGAATGATAACAAGAATCACTTGATCTTGTAATGTGCAAGTTTTATTTTCGTTGCCTGCAAAAATTTAAATCAACATTTCAGCAATACATTTAATGTACTTTTCATATCGAAAATAAAGCAAACATGTAATAATAATAAGGAACACAAGATTTATAGTGGTTCGGCCAAGAATTCGGGCCTACATCCACTTTATAGTCTTTCATTATTCACTTGCATCGGTTTTACAATTGCTTTCAGTTACAAGAATCATACATTCATAATTTTTTTTTACAATATTTCAACAAGGCTTTCAAGTAAAGTATGGACGCAAGTGATTGCTGTTCCAAGCTCTTGGAATTTGTTCTCCTTCGACAGTAGTGAGTATGAATGTGCCGTCAAGAAGCTTCTGACCTATGACATATGGTCCTTCCCAATTTGGCCCAAACACTCCTGTCGCCGTCATAATTCTCTTCAGGACTAGATCTCCAATCTCAAAGCGGCGTTGGCGAACTTTGGAATTGAAATGTCTGGCTATCCATTGCTGATGGGCTGCGATTCTGAGCACAGCCTCTTCTCTTTTTTCATCAAGGAGATCTAGCGCCTCCAGCTGTAGTTTTTCATTCTCTGCTTGATTGAAATGAATTCTTCTATGTGAAGGGACCTCTGTTTCTACCGGAATCATTGCTTCTGACCCGTATGCCAATGAAAACGGAATATGCCCAGTCGCAGTTTTGTGGGTGGTTCTGTACGCCCATAGTGCTAGTGGTAGCTTATCGATCCAACCATCTTTTGCTCTTTCGAGTTGCTTCTTGATGGTTGACTTGATAATTTTGTTTACTGCTTCCACCTGCCCGTTTGCCTGCGGATGAGCCACTGCTGAGAAGCTTTTTCGGATTTTGAATCGCTTGCAAAAATCTTGGAATTATTCACTTTCGAATTGAGCACCATTGTCTGTAATTATCTTTTGGGGCACACCGTATCTGCAAATGATACTTTTAGTCACAAAATTTATCATCTTTTTAGAGGTGATCATAGCCAATGGTTCAGCTTCAGCCCATTTAGTAAAATAATCTACAGCAACAACGGCATACTTGATTCCAGATTTGGCAGTCGGTAAAGGTCCTATAAGGTCTATCCCCCAGATTGCAAATGGCCATGGACTGACCATCTGTGTGAGTTCAGTAGATGGTGCTCTAGGAATTTTGGCGAATCTTTGGCATCTGTCACATTTTCGGGAATAGTCTGCTGCATCTCGATTAATTTCTGGCCAAAAATATCCGTATCGGAGAATCTTCTTCGCTAAAGTTTGACCACCTAAATGATCACCACATTCTCCCCCATGCACCTCAGCTAGGATTGTTTTGGACTCTTCCTTGGATACACATCGAAGTAACGGCATTGAGAATCCCCGTCTATATAATTCGCCATCCTGGACTATATAGCGAGAGGCTTTCCTAAGTAGCTTCTTTCGTTCTTTTGAATTTTCCGGTAAAGAGCCATCGAGCAGATATTCTGTTATTGGAGTCATCCATGATTCTTGCTCTTGAGACACGCTCATGATCCAATCAATATCCATCTCATCAATGCTTGGAGCCGACAGGACTTCCACTGGAGTCAACCCCAGAAATTGAGCTTCGCCCGTGCTAGAGTACTTTGCGAAAGAATCTGCTTTCGTGTTTTCTTCTCGAGGAATATGACTTATCGTGTAATGATCGAAGTCACACAGGAGTTCCCAAGCCTTTAACAAGTAGGCAGGCAGATTTCCCCCTTTCGCTTGGAATTCCTTCTTGACTTGGCATACAATAAGCTGAGAATCACTGAAGATCTGTAATGCTCAGATGTTTAGTTCTTTAGCAATTCTCAAGCAAGCGATAAGAGCTTCGTATTCTGCTTCATTGTTCGTTGAAGGAAATTCCAATCTCAGTGCATAGCATAATGACCGACCTTCAGGGGTCTCAAGTACAACTCCGGCTCCAGAACAATAGTCATTTCTTGCACCATCAACATATAACTTCCATTGGATTGGGGAATCAACGATTGTTTCCTCCTCACTGTTACCCTTATCTGTGAATTCTGCGATGAAATCCGCTAAAGCTTGTCCGTTGATTGCTTTTCGGGGATGATAAGTGATGTCATATTGACTGAGTTCAATGTTCCACTTTAGAAGACGACCCGAAGTGTCAGGGCGAAACAGGACTTGCTTTAAAGGTTGGTCAGTGAGGACTCTGATAGGATGAGCTTGGAAATATTGCCTCAACTTCCTTGATGCAATCAGTAGGCAATAGGCGAGTTTTTCCAACTTGGAGTAATTCATCTCTGCCCCAGTGAGTCTTTTGCTGATATAGTAAACTGGATGTTGAATCCTCTTGTCTTCTCGTATCAGCGCTGCACTTAAAGCATGAGATGATACTGCCAAGTATATAAGAAGATCCTCACCATCGCCAGGCCTAGAAAGTATTGGAGGTGTTTCCATATGACGAATCAATTCATCAAAGGCTTTTTGGCATTCGGGAGTCCAATCGAAGCTTTTCTTTCCTTTCTTTAGAGCGTCAAAGAATGGGATGCATTTATCAGTAGCTTTGGAAATGAACCGACTCAAGGCGGCGACCTTTCCGTCGAGACTTTGCAATTCCTTCTTCGTTCTAAGAGCTTTGACTTCTTTTAAGGCGGTAATTTGTGCTGGACTAGCTTCAATGCCCCTAGCGCTCACGATGAAACCCAGGAACTTTCCGGACTCCACCCCAAATGAACATTTTAAAGGGTTAAGCTTCATTCCGTATTTCCGGAGGACTGCGAACATTTCTGCTAAGTGTTCTATGTGATCCACTGCTTTCTTAGACTTTACTAGCATGTCATCGACATAGACTTCCATAGTCTTGCCCAATTGCTGTTTGAACATAGCATTAACAAGTCTTTGGTAGGTTGCCCCCGCATTCTTCAGCCCGAAAGGCATAACTCTGTAGCAGTAAAGACCAACATCGGTGATAAAGCTCCTGTCCTCCTGATCTGGCTCATGCATCATGATCTGGTTATATCCGTAGTAGGCATCCATAAAAGATAACAATTCATGTCCCGCTCTTCCGTCTACCAGTTGATCGATCCTGGGTAACGGGAAGCAGTCTTTGGGGCAGGCCTTGTTTAGATCTGAAAAATCGATGCACACTCTCCATTTTCCGTTGGCTTTCTTAACCAGCACTGGATTTGAAACCCAATTCGGATAGGTAGATTCTTTGATAAAGTTATTCTCCATGTGCCGATCAACTTCTTCTTTTAATGCTGCTGACCTTTCTGGACCTTGAGTTCTCCTTTTCTGTTTCACAGGTGTAAATTTTGGATCAATATTCAGAGCGTGTACTGCAACTTCTGGGGATATTCCGCACATATCGGCATGAGTCCAAGCAAAAACATCCAAATTTGCTTTTAAAAAAGATATTAAGATATTCTGAATTGACACATTAAGTTGTGAACCCACATTCAACACCTTGTTTGGGTCCTTTGGGTCAACAGGTACTGGTACTGTCGTTTCCACTGGTACCACTCTATTCTCCCCTACATTGGCTTTTCTAGGATCCATCTCTTTTCGTGCTCCGCTGTGCTCGCCAGCGCAGGGTCCGCCCTGTAATTGCTACAAGGCTGGTTCCTTGATGCGGACCGGGGTTGCCGCATACTTTCCCATTTCTCTTTTCCTTGCTTCTCGCAGTTCTGTCAGATAACACTCCCGCCCAGCATTTTGATCCCCTTTTATAACTCCTACTCCATTGTCTGTGGGGAATTTAATGGTGAGGCACCATTGGGCCAGAACAGCTTTGAACGCTGCAAGAGTTGGACGGCCAAGGAAAGCATTATAAGCGGAAAATTCGTCGACAATCACAAAAGTTTGCTTGCGGACTACTTTTCTTCCTAACTCTCCAAGTTCTAAAAGCAAATCAACGGTTCCTATCGGCTGTTTTGGCTCCCCAGTGAAGCCAGCGATTTTCTGCGACGAGGCTTGCACATCGGCCATAGGGATCTTCATTTGGTCGAATGTTTTCTTGAAGAGGATATTGCAGGATGCGCCACAATCAGTGAGAACTCTTCTGACAATAGCTGGCCCGATACCAGCCGAGATGACTAAGGGATCCAAGGTGGGAGCTTCAACACCTGTGGAATCCCTGGCTCTGAACACAATATCATCATTGAAAGTTCTTTGTTGTTTCAGAGGCGTAGTATCTTCCAAAACAAAGATATCTTCTTCGGCCGGTGCATATTTCAAAGACCGGGTGTACCTTTCCATCTCACCCCAGCTCTTGCCTGCTGGGTGAGGTCCTCCTGTAATGACATTGATAACAGGCCTTCCGGATTCATGCCCTGCAGTCTTCTCACTTGTCCTGGGTTGATGAACAGGAGCTCGTTGCCCCTGACTAGACGAAGCAGGATTGCTGCTATTCTTTTCCACAAATTGTTGCAGCTTGTTTTCCCTTATCAATTCTTCAATCAAGTTTTTCAATTGGCGGCATTCATCGGTATCATGACCGGGTTGATTATGGAAGCGGTAAAACTTCCCGCTTTGTATAGCTTTTTTCCCGGTTCTCAGGAAGGGAGGTTTAGGATAATCAACAGAATCTTTAGTGGCAAGGTAAATACGCTCCGGCGTATCTGATAAAGGAGTATATTCCGATGGCTTGAAGGAACGAGGCTTCTTCAGATTTTTCTGTTTCCTTCCATCGTTATTTTCCCTTTTCTGTCCTACAGATTCATTCTTGCGTGGAGCAGCAACGTTATCTTCAACTTTTTCCAATACTGCCTTTACCGGTACAAGACGGCTTTCCAGGCGTATGAACTCATCTGCTTTCTTGTAGAATTTTTCAAGGGAATTTGGTTCCTTCATGTTAAGCCATTTTCCAAGTTGGCTCGACTTGTCGATGGCCCTCATCAGATAGGTCAAGATCATCCGTGGTTCTGCATTGTCTACCTCGGCCAGCGCTATATTAAAGCGATTCAAGAAAGATCTGATAGTTTCCCCTGGATTCTGTTCTAAACTTGACAACGACATGATATCTTTGGCTTTTGAAGCATATAGTCTGAACTGTTCCTTGAATTTTCGGGTTAGGTCAGAAAACTGATCTATAGATCGAATTGGTAGCTTGGTGAACCAAAGCAGAGCTACACCTTCCAAATATACAGGAAAATATCGACACTTTATTTCATCAGAAGCTCTAGCACCTGTCATGTGCCAATCATACTTATACAAGAATTCGTTCGGATCACTTGTTCCCTTGTAAGCTGGAATAATTGGAGGGACGAACTTTCTTGGGAACTCAGCCTTTAAGATCCTTTCGGTAAACGGGGTTTTACTTGGAGCGAAACCCCATTACTTCTCGTCTTCATTCCTTTGCATGCTTTCTTTCATGATTTGTCGAACCATTTCAGAAAGATACCCCTCATCATTTCGAGCTTAAGATCCACCAACTTCAGGAAATGTCTTCTCAAAGGAGCTGGCAGCCCTCTCAGGAATGTTTCTTTCTTCAGCATCATGAATGTTGCCAGCAAAGTTCCTTTCATTACCCGTTGGTTGACGGTTTACGCCAAGCAAATCGTTCAACTTATTCAAAATTAGGGCATTTTGGGCATTCTGAGCCTCCAATTGTGCACTTTGGGCATTTATCTGCTGGTTCGCCCCAAGATTACAGCATCCAACTCCGCTTTTGTAACCCCAACAGGTGGAGTGGCTTGATTAGGTACTGGGGAAGCAGAGGTTCCCTCTTGAACATTTCCAGATCTAACAGATCTACTCCTTCTCCCCGGAGCCATGATTTCAGATAAACTTCTAGTCTTCAGAGAGATTACTTCAAAAAACTTTCGTGGAGCAATGATGATAATTCGCCTGAGTTCAGTCTCAGTGAAAGCACCAAAAATGTTAACGCTAAAATTTGAACGCTAATACCCCGTTGTCTAAAGTGTAGTTGTGAAAGCACCACCCGATGATTCAGGAACAGAGTATAAGAAGAAAACCACAGAAAAAGCAGTAAATAACAATGATTTTATAGTGGTTCGGCTCAATAGTTTTCCTACGTCCACTCTGAATATCTTTATTGATGATTTCGTTAATAAGTCGATATAATTCTTCCCAAGTACAATACACTTTGAATTGCTAAACACTTTGAACGGGTAGCTTAAACTTCAATGTAAGTGAAAGTCTTCAAATCCATGTCGGATGTATGAGATTCCTTCTTGAAGTTGTTGATAGCGTTCTACGTGTCTTGAAAGCTTTGAGTGTCGAGTTGGTTTGGAATGTAGCAGAGTATTGGTGCTTGGAAAGAATGAGCCAAAAGTCCTTTGAACGTTGGAGGTGGTCGCGTATTTATAGATGTGATTCTAGGCAACAGTTTTTCTCCCAAGTCATGAGTCATGCACGACTCATGGAGAGTCGTAAGTCGCGCTCGACTCAAGGTTCAAGAGTCAGCAGGCAGTGGAGTAAATGAAGTGGTTTTGAGCTTTTCTTCATTCATCTGGATACAAGTCCTAACTCGTTCGCGAGTTAAGAGGTCACGGTTTAAAGTGAGGCAGCACTAAAATCTTGGCCCTGCGGTTTTAGGTCATGTACGACTTAAACTAGGTCGTAAGTCGTCGATGGGTCATCTTATTACGGTATGGTATTGAACTTGTTCTCTAAGTCTTAGGTCGTAACATCTTTAAGTCGTGGACTTTCTTAAGTCGTGACATTCCCTAAGTCGCTTAGGTCTTAATCCTGTTAGGTCGTTAGCTCCTTAACTCGTAAGCTTTCCCTGAGACATGACATATCTTAAGTCGCAGAGGCTTTAAGTCGCGGATTTCTCTGAGATGTGAGTCGCTTTGTTTGCCTAAGTCGTTTACGACTCATGCTAGGTCGTAAGTCAAAGACAGCTTTAGGTCGTTAACTTATTTCCCTCTTGAGTCAGGCCATCTCTTAAGTCGTAGATTTCCTTAAGTCGTAGACTTCTTGGTCCGTTTCAATTCTTAAGTGGTCTGGACCTTAACTCGTTAACTCGTCCAGACCCTAAGTCGTGTCCCCTCCTTGATCCATTGAGTTGCTGTTCCCCTCGAGTCATTGAGTCGGCCATTTCTTTAACACGTTAAACCGTTAAGTCGTACCATTCATAAGTCGTAGATCGTCCATAACTTGAGTCCTTAACTTGTTAAGTCGCAGAGTGCTTTTAACTGTTAGATCATGGTGGCCTCAAGTCATAAGTCGTTGTCTTAACGGGGTTAACATGCGACAGCCGCTCTTCGGAGTTTCACTTCACCAGAGTTGAAATGCAAAACAAAATAAAAGCCCTCTTCGGAGGCCAATTTCACCAGGAGTTGAAGTGCGACAGCCGCTCTTCGGAGTTTCACTTCACCAGGGTTGAAATGCAAAACAAAATAAAAGCCCTCTTCGGAGGCCCGTTTCAAAAAGACCTCTTCCTAGAGGCACAATAAGACAGAAAGACCTCTTCCCAGAGGCAGAAATGAAAAGACCTCCTCCCGGAGGCACAATCAAGCAGGAAGACCTCTTCGGAGGCACACGTTTCACCAAGATTGAAATAAAACTTCCAGGTCTTGAAACGTGAAAAAGTCTTCCTAAGAGGTGCAACTTTTCAAAGAATAACTTTCAAAGGAAGAATGAACTTAATCTAGAAAATTCTCTTCCTCAAAAAGAAGTTGAAGTACCTTTCAAATACCCGGTTTACCACATAAAAGATTTCATTCAGTAAAATGTGTATATGGACAAAATAAAAAGTGATATCTTCGAAGGATGAAGCGTAGAAACTTATTTGTACTCTGTTTTTTAACGAAATAATATTCCTCCAAATGTGGGATAATTATTCTTTAAAAAATAAAAGTACAAGTTCCTCATAAAATAAAATATTACAATGAGCTTATGGTATAGGGGCAACATGGTATAACTACATCGGTAAAATTGCGCTCGAACAAAATATACCACAAGCTCACTGCAATATCGTACAAAGAAACTTGTACAAAAATGAATAATAAATGCATTCTCAGATACAGACAGAAGTTTGTACAAAGAAAAAGAATCATTTTATTCAACACTATTAGAATTTTATACAGGCACAGGTTCCAAAGTAAAAAGCAGAAGAAAAGCGAGGGGCCGGTACCCGCACAACTTCCGGTCAGTACATGCAAAAAAGGCAAAAAGCGATATGAAAGCCACAGAACCAGAGCCATCATTTCTTCTTCCGCCCACCTTTTGAGCCCGCACCTGGCCGAATAACCAACTTTTTAGGCCGGCTTGTAAGGGTAGGGGATGAAGGAGAAAGGGGTTCAGTCGGACTTTCTTCCATCTCTTCTTCGCCAGTTAAAGATCCCTTCTTCTTCTTCTTCTTGGAAACTCCCTACTTTCCTCTCTTCTTGGAGGAAGACCAACTCCCTGGAGAAAGAAGTTTAGCTAATGGTTCATCATCGGAACTAGTTGCTTCTGGAGTCTTCTCACTCCATTCAGTTTCTTCTCCTTTGTGTTCTTGTGAAGCAATGGGATCATCTAAGTCTTGAAGACCTTCTATTTCCTCCTCTTGTGACCCCGGTTGCGAGGCGGAAGGAGGAGTCACCTGAATAGATCGAGGAGGAATAATTGGAGGTGGGGAAGCTTGAACAATGCCCGACGTTTTCTCTACAGAAGGCAAAAAGTTCAAGTCAGTAAAAAGAGGAGATAAAGGTTCGCTAAGATTCAAGAAGTAGTCAAAAAGCCCATCAAGCTCGTAAGAAACAGATGAGCAGTCTACTTGGGCAAAATTGTCAGTATGGTTACCTGCAGAAGTCGGTTCCCTGACGTCAACTTCGTAAGCCTGTGCCTCGGCACTCTCTCCGCCTTCATCTCCACCTTGTATGCTTGTGATCTCAGTGGTAACTTTAGTAGGAGATGGGGAATGGGAACTAGAACCGATAATGTCAATTTCGGCTGAAGGAGATGGTTGAATTGGAGCAGCTGAGATGATTTTTCCTGAATATTCTCCTGCCGCTGTTTCGGCCCTTAATTTTGCAAGCTGTTCTCTCCCCCTGGCGAGAGCGGCACAAGCGTCATCATCAAGATAATGCTCCTCAAGAGCTGACTCAGCATAGCCAGCGCCGTTACCACCAAGCATATCGAGTGCGGCCTCCCAAACTTCAGCCAGAGTAATTTCATACTTGGGGCCTAGAAAGGCGAGGCTACCGCGCCCCAAGATGCTATGCAGGTAGAAATCAAATAATGTTGAGCTGATGTTGGTCCTCGTTGCCTCGTGAGATTCTTCAGCTGCAATTTTGCCGGCAACGGCCTCATCACGCTCCATTTCAGCTTTAGAAAGTTGAAGCTTAAGCATTTGAATCTCCGCCTCTTGGGAGCTGTTTTTCTTCCGAAGCTCTTCAATATCAGCAACATAGCCCTCACTAATTCTTTCCTGCACTTCAAGCCTGTCTTCGGCATCCCTTTGGCTCATGAGCATCTCTCACTTGTTTTAGGAGCACTTCTTCTTTTTGAGAATAGGAAGTAGAGGAAGCAGCAAGCTCTTGTTTCAGTTCTTCAACTTTTGCTTCAAGCTCTTCATTGTAAGAAGCAATGCTCCTCAACTTAGTGCCATGTTTCTCAAGAACCTTTTGCTATTCGGCTTTATCATTTTCCATAGTGAGCATGGCCTCTATGTTTGCACGATTAACCCTTTGGAGCTCATCAACAAGTTTTTGCCAGTTCCACATCCTCTCAATATCAAGCTTGACGGCATCGAAGTTTCGTAACATAGCAGACTTGTCAATGGGGACCAAGTCAAGGTCAAACCTTACTCCCTTCAGACACCACCGTGGAAACCAACTTTGCAAAGTGGCCGGACCCGGTCTGACTTGGAATTTGGGCCTGCTAATTATTGTTTGAATGTCTGTCTTCCCGAGAGCGGGAGAGCCGGAAGGAATGTCAAGCGAGGCAGGGGCAATAACCTTTTAAGGAGTTGTAGAGGTGTGCTTCTCACCATGTCGGGCTCGCTTGCTCGAATCTTCAACCATATGACTTTTTCCTCTGTCATCATGGGATTTTCTTTTATGGGAATCGTCGCCTCTCTGCGAAGAATCGTGGCGCTCTTCCCTCTCTCTTCTTTCATAACGCTCCTCTTGAGCCCTCTTCTCTTGACCTTTCGAGCGGCTCTTTCTTCATCAGATTCTCTGTAAGAGGGGAGGTAACGCCTGTAATCATATTGGCTACGCCTATCGTAGCGCTGGATATCATCATAGTAGGATCCGCTGCGCCCCATCGGAGGATCTGAAATAAAAAAGAGCTAAATTTTAGAATTCTTCAAAGTACAAAAAGTCAGAAGCATAAAAGTGCCGAAAAAATTCTAAGTGTGTGTGATGTGCAAACTACGCGCTTCAAACTACGAACCACTCTTTAATTGAGGAGTGGTTGTGGGTGTAATAGTTAGCGTCAACTCTTGAGTTGACGGAGTCTGTTGCAGGATAGAAGTCGCTTCAACTACAGAAGAAGAAACCCCGGTAGTGATAGGATCATCTTTAAAGATCTCTTGCGAGGTGGCAAAGAGGTCGCTCAGCCCTTCGAAAGTATCGTCCCTGCTCTGCTTAACAAGGCTAGTTTTCTCGGCTTCTTCGCCAGATTTCTGTGAACGTCGGGGAGATCCCTGAGGCCCTTCTTCCTCAATAACCGGGGCAAGTTCGATAGATGGCCCCGCAACATCAATAGAAGTGGAGCACTTCACTAGCGAAGCCTCGGGAGCAGGTCCTTTTGGTATGGATGTGTCTGTAGAAACCGGGGCATCTGATGCTTTAGGTGGGGAGTCTGGAACCTCGCAGGGGTGTGTGGAGCGAGAAGGGTGAAGAAGTCCGAACCGGTGAAGGAATTCGTCGTTCAGCAAAAATTTCATATCCCGCTCTTCAACCGGTACAGCTATAAGCCTCTCCAGAGTTGGCTTGTGACTGGGATCTCTACAAGGAGGGGGGAGCGCTGAAATGAAAAAAAAAATGATGATGATGAAGTTAACACTTGGCAATTTGAACTTCAAAAAATTCAGAGTATAGAGGAGCAAAAGGTAGATGATCTTACTTCCTTCTCTCCACACAGCATAAAACCCCGGGGGGCAACGGACATAGAAGAATTGAGTTAAGAACCCATGGGCAGTATCAGGGAGGCCAACGATAAATTTACGATTTCGTGCGCTTGTCACAACGGTAATAGAAGGATGATCCTTAGTCCTAGTAAAGGAGCATAGGAAGCAGATCTCGTCAAAGCTTGGAAGCCGGTCAAATGTTTTCCTAAATAGCACGCATAACCCCATCAGAATGGCATAGCCATTGGGGTGTAGCTGGAATGGGGAGATAGCTAATCGAAGAAGTAGATTCTAGAGAAAGTTGTTGAAAGGGGGAATGGCCCCGCTTACGCACATTTGCCGATTAACCGCTACGAAGCCAGTAGGCGCCACATCAGGGGTGTCACCTTTCTCAGGGAAAATTGCGTCTGCTTCAGCAATGCCAAACTGACCACACAACTGACGAAAAACTTTGTACGATAAGGTGGTGAGGGCTCTTTCTGGAGGATTGACTAATGGAGCTGGAATAAGAGTGGCCTCTCCAGCCTGGGTTGTTGTATCCTCTTGCTGAGATGTCATTCTACACAAGCAACTGGATATTCCAATATGAAGGTGCACATTTCCTAAAATGTGTGAAGTGTTGTGTAAAACCAACAAAGCAATAAGTGAATAAAACTGGAATGAAAACTAGCAAGCATTTGTCAGTTATGAAGTCCAGGGTTCGTTGTTTTAAAATACGAAAGAGAAATGTAAATGCAAACAAACCAGTTCAAGATAGTAGTGCTTTGCATTAATATTTCACTTTAGTTGATTGTTTCACGGCATTTCATACAGTATGTTTAAGTTGATTACTCTATGTTGACTAATCTGTCATTTGATATAGGCAGTCAGTGGCAGTATATTTGTCCCATTTTTCTGCAAGTGTTGTGTTTAACAGGTTGATAGCGTTAAAGTTAGAATAATCTGTAAAGAAACGCAACAATGTTCAAGCAGTATATTCTGGCAATTCAAGTTGGAAGTACAATCAAGTTTTGACGACATCTTGAAGTTTTAAAATTTTTGTTCAAGCCATTTAGTCACAGTCCAAAAATCCTCCAAGCCCTAAGTCGTTCACAACCTAACAGAGGGATGAAATTGGCTTAGGCTAAAGGAAATAATTCGGCCGTAAAAGATTGTCTAAGTGCTGAATCGTCCAAGACCTAAAGGATAAGTCGTCCACGATCTAAAGGTTAAGTCTCCCACGACTTACAAGACTTCCTGCAAGATTAAGTCGTTGGCTCATTGAATCGTTGGTCCTATAAGCCGCAAGACGTGTTGAGAAGAAAAGGCTTCGGTTAGAAATGGAGTGGATCTCTCGAGGTCTTAAATCGGCTACGACTCAGGACTAAATTGTTCACAACCATAAGGCCAAGTCATGAAAATCTCAAATCAAGACAAAGCAATGGAGTACAAATGAAGCTAAGTCTTAAGTCGTCCAGAAAATAACACAACCTGAAGGGTTAAGTCGTGCGTAATTAAGGTCGTAAGGGATCTTAAGTCAGTTACTTCGAGAATTGTGCAAATCAACAGAGTTGTGAAAATCTCACAACATCTCACCTAACCCGTTAACCTTCTAACACTTAACCCGTTAGCCCGATAATCTCTCAATCTACAACAACCCCAGTTCTGCCACACCACCGAATCGTCGCAAATCACGAGTCATCTTAAGTCAAATCAAATAAACTTTGAGTTCTTCGACGACCAATGCAACAATACTCGCACAATTTAAGGGGGGAATCAGAGACGGAAGACGGGGCTCAAAGATTGACAATGATAATCGGCGATTGGAAAATGGGGAAAATTGCTCACGTGACATGAAACTGGAGATGGTTGGAAGTAAATCAAGTCAGGATCGCCGTAGGAAGCTCGGAGAAATGCTGATGGCGAATACGACAGGAAGCTTGGAGAGATGTTAATGGCGGATACGGCTTAGGAGATTGATAGTGAGAAGAAAGAAATAAAATAAACAACTCAAGTCTTTTAATACACCAAGACAGCGGAACTTGAAACAGCACAAGCGAGTTAAGGAAAGTCGAAGCACACGACCTACGACTTAGGCGTGTGCTTCGAGGGGCAAATGTTAACCCCGTTAAGACAACGACTTATGACTTGAGGCCACCATGATCAAACAGTTAAAAGCACTCTGCGACTTAACAAGTTAAGGATTCAAGTTATGGACGATCTACGACTTATGAATGGTATGACTTAACGGTTTAACGTGTTAAAGAAATGGCCGACTCAACGACTCGAGGGAAACAACAACTCAATGGATCAAGGAGGGTACACGACTTAGGGTCTGGACGAGTTAACGAGTTAAGGTCCAGACCACTTAAGAATTGAAACGGACCAAGAAGTCTACGACTTAAGGAAATCTACGACTTAAGAGATGGCCTGACTCAAGAAGAAATAAGTTAACGACCTAAAGTTGTCTATGACTTACGACCTAGCATGAGTCGTAAACGACTTAGGCAAACAAAGCGCTGATACTCGTTAAACATAGCCTCCTAACTCGTGAACGAGTTAAGATTTGTGTTGCTATCTGAAATACACAAGCTTACCAGTTAAGCCGTAACTCACGACTTAACTTAAGTCGTCCATGACCTAAAGTCGCTAGGCTATAATCCTCTGCCACAACACTTATGTCGCATCCTGTTAACTCGGTCACGACCTACGATCTATGATGAGTCGTACACGACTTATGTAAACAAATAAAGCCGCGTCCGGTTAACTCGTGCATAACTTAGAACTTGACATGGATTCAAGCAGATGGGCAAATTTCTACCAAGCTACGAGCTAGACTCAATAAGTCGGCCACAACCTACCTTAACTCGGTTACGACTTAAGGGTAAAATTTTCCTATAAATACCAACCTACTACAAGCATGGGAGGGACTTTTGGCTCATTCTTTCCAAGCACCGATACTCTGCTACATTCCAAACCGACTCGACACTCAAAGCTTTCAAGACACGTAGAACGCTATCAACAACTTCAAGAGGGAATCTCATACATCCGACATGGATTTGAAGACTTTCACTTACACTGAAGTTTAAGCTACTCGTTCAAAGTGTTTAGTAATTCAAAGTGTATTGTACTTGGGAAGAATTGTATCGACTTGTAACGAAATCATCAATAAAGATATTCAAAGTGGACGTAGGCAAACTATTAAGCCGAACCACTATAAAATCGCTGTTGTTTACTGTTTTTTCTACAGTTTTCTTCTTATACTCTGTTACCAAAACATCGGGTGGTGCTTTCACAACTACACTTTACACACCGGGGTGTTGGCGTTCAAATTTTAGCGCAAACACTCTATAAATAGGCATGCACTCCCAACTAAGAAAGATCGAATTATGAACTGTCATTCTTCCTCATTTTCATTTTCTCAAGCATAAATAAAAAACTTAACTTTGGGACTTTAATGGTAGATTAGGTCAAATCCAAATTAGGATTTGGTGACTAAGTACTTGAAAAACCTCCTACTTGCATATGTGATTATTTTTGGACATGTATACTTGCTCAAGAGTCCCACGTCTTGCCCAACTGCCCTTGAACCATCTTGACTAAGCATAAAAGTTAGGACCTAATATTGACATAACATTTTTGGTGCTTTCGTTGAGGATTGAACTCAAGGAAGATCACATATTGACCTTATATCCATAGGAAAGATGGCAAGAATAATAAAGAAAATTAGCATGCAAGTACAAAAAGCCCTACATTATACTGATCTTGTGTAAAATGTAACTCCGTAATCCAATGTCAAGAACATTGAAATAGGGCAAATATCGATAATAGTTGGAACAAGGAACGAAGAAACTAACATCAAAGCCATGCAAAGAACTCTCTAAACTATACATGAATTAATTAAGATGCTAATTTCCTAAAAATCATCAAGGTCATCCTAAAAAACAAAAGGCAATGATAGGAAGGAGGATTAATCACCTTAAAGTAATGTAGATGCATCAACCTCGAGACGTAAAAACATTTGGAAAAGCACTTTGGAATCCAGAAAGAAATTCAAAGATGGAGCTGTAAGTCGATGATAATTCTCAACAACTTAATATGGATGAGGAAAAAAACATAAAGCTAATAGTTGCCCACTCATAAAATAAGTCATGAACCGAAATCAACATTAATACATCTGTTAGTTGGCTTCATAGATGAAATACAGACCAGAACAAAAAGACGATAAGAATGATGAATCCTGTGCAGTTAAAGGGCTTAGCGGTGGAGGTGTAAAAAGGTATAATGAAAAATAGTGGAGGTGCAAAAATCTTTATTAGATATGAAAACAAATATTTGTGTTAATTTATTCTCATTCACGCATCATTTTTGTAGAAAAAGGAAACATTATTTAATCTTACATAACAAAACCGAAGAATATCATGATTTATGTAGACTAGATTTGGTGATTAAAATAGATTTCTAACTTATAATGAGAATTTATACCTTAAAATAAGTTATTTACTATAATTTTGTTTATTTGTTTTAAAATAGAACTAGTTAAACCAACCACTTTATATTATTGTTTCTAAGGCCAGTGCTAAAAAGCCCTGATTTAGAAAGTGTAACGGAAAATAATGCGGCTTACTATTTAATAGCGCTAAATTGAAATAGCGTAGCGGTCGAAGAGCGCTATGCGCTATAGCAGGGATTTTGCGCGGCTCTAGTTTGGCTTTAACATCACGGGATGAATTATTATCTAAAGGGTTTAGCAAGCAAAATGGTTAAAGGCATTTTGGAGATGAAAGGAAAGTGGATGATGGATCCTAGAGTTAATAACAACTTAAGAGATGTAGCATCCCCCACATTGAGGCGCAAAACTAATGGCTACGGATGGTGCAGTCGTCCATGGTTATTAATTCTCGGTAACCAAATGTGGTAATGTTGGATACATTGATATAATAGAAACACATGGATATGAAAAAAAATTTAAAACTATTAAACAAATTTCTCATTGCATTTCAATCATATTTCAAATTAATTATATAATCCCAAATTCGAGAACCACATTTAGAGAAAATATAACTATTACAAAATACGCCAAGAGCGACATATGACGATGTACCTATGGATGATCAGAGTTTTAACATAGACAATTTAAACAACTTTGCCTTTACATCAAAACACAACAGAATCAAAATGAAAAGAACTCGTAATAGCTAGCTTTCCATCCATACATCTCCAGAAGCTTATTCGTCTAAAGGAGAACCTAAAAACCTCAACTCTCAAACTACTATAAATAATTGAGCACCCGAGAGTTTAAGGGGAAAACATAAATGGGTCAGACATAAAGCTGGGTATGAATAATAACCTACCATATTGAATCATTTAGATATATAGTAAGACAACGCCACTTGGTGGAATAGGTTTCCCCTCATTAGTACCTAACCCAAAAAATTATAATAACCATATACTGTGGTCCTACATCAATAATGGTTAAAAACATAGAAAATTTAAACATACCATGATGATATGCACACAAGCAAAATATTCAGGATCTCCCATCCCCATTCATTTGACCATCTGTCACATTTATAGTTTCTAAGGTCACATTAAACTATTAGTTTTCACGGGATGACTAATAACATATTCGATGCTTACGGATTATCTGTCTGGTTTCATAGTTTTCATTGGATCACTAAAATCCTTTTGGCCCCTACCATTAGCTTCAGTATTTCATTGGTTCACTCTAAACCTATTGGTATCTCCAATAACTTCTCTTATATCACAGTTTTCATGGGTTGACCGTGAGCTTATCAATCTCTGTCAATAACTTTATTTGGATATAGTTCTCATGCAATCACTACGAACCCATTAGCCCCTGCTAATTACTCTCTCCAAGCATAGTTTTCATGGTTTTACTATGAACTTGTCTAAACTCAAAACTTCTTGATCAGGCTTTGGGCATCCTATGTTCAGGTCTACCTGACCTCATTGCTGCAACTCTACTCATTCAGGAGTTAACTCAATTTATATTCACTATTGGATCAACCTAGTGGGTTATCTATCCTTTCTCCCCAAAATATAGTTTTGGGTCCATCATATAGTGAAAATATTTATATAAGAAGCATGTACAATAACATAACAATACAAACATTTATGGTTTAATAATCTTGAAATCTTTTGCGCATGAAATTTGGTTAATCTCTTTAACCCATTATTTTTATCAAGGCAAGCTTCTTTAAAAACTCCAAAGTTAAAATCCATTTCAAAGGTCCTTTATGTTGCCAAGGGGTTTCCTAGAAAAATGCGATTTGGTTCTTTGTTTTGAAAACTAAGGCTTTCAAAACCTTAGACCCTTACTTTCAAAAGCATTAGAGCATATCTTTCGAAGGCACTAAATTCTTCTTTTCGAAATACTTAGCATTTGCCTTTCGAAATACTTTAAAACATATCCTTTTGAAACCATCAACACGTCCTCTTGAAAGTATTAAAGCAACATTTTCCAAATTATAGAAGCATAGCCTCGAAATAATTTGAAAGTACCTCTTTTGAAACCATTAAGTTTAATCTTTTGGGTCAAAGCGAACATAAGCGAAAGTACTCTTTCGAAACCCTTAACCTTCAAATAAAAGAGTTTAGGGAAAACATATGGCTTCAGAACCATCCTTTCGGAAGCTTTAATCTCTAAATAAAACAAATGTAAGGATAGCTTCGAAACACCTTTCAAAGCCATTGCCTTGAAAACCTTTAGTTTAAATGGCTACTAAAGCCCTTTCCAAAGCATTGGAAAGCGGCTTGTTATATTTATAAAACAAAATCTTGCTTTTCGAAATCACCGAAAACTTTTAAATTATTCGAAAGTTATGAAGGCGTAGCAAGGTTTCGACTTGGTTCAAGACTGCCCTTTTGAAGTTTCTTTCTAAATCATAGTATACGACAACTTACTCAAAAGCTACCTTTTAAACAAAAAGACGACGCCCCCTTCGAAATCTATATAAAAGTAATTCAACACTTTCCAAAGCATCCATTAAAAGCAAGGCAAGTTGCATCTCATTTGAAAGAAAAACAAAGACCTTCAAAAGCTATTTAAAATGGCCTCACCCCTTCGAAAGCATGGTTTCGACTCTATACCTGCCCCCTTTCTCCAATCCACTACACGTCAAAGCAATGCTACCATGTTATTGGTTTCGACTTGGTTAGGGGAGGAAGTATTCCGATGAAAGGTGGCAATCGAAAGTGGAAAAATATTAAATCTGTATAGAATTGATTTGTTACCTTTTTATGTAAATGTTTTTTAACTAACTTTACTATTTTTGAAAATAAAATTGGTTGCCATAAACTTTACCAAATATTTTCTAAAAGACTGCCGAATTCATCCAGAATTAATTTATAATAATTAAAAACAAGCCATTCCTTAAACAAAGCAATTAAGACATGTAAGTCCTTCAACTTAATTAAATTAATTTCCAAGTCAATCACTTGGGAAATTCCCCAAAAATCATTATAATTCACTTTTAATATGTTATCTAACATATATAAATTTCAGACCCAAAGTCCTTTGTATAATAGCCGAAATAAATTTTTAAACCCAATTAATTCTTCCTTCAAAAATTCATAATAAATTATCCATATTGATAATTATGAAAATCTAAACTCTTCTCCAAAGCAATGTTTTAAATAACATACTAAATCCTCAAGAAATTCAAAAGAAAATATATATATACAATTTTACCCTAAAAACGGAATAAACATTTATCAAACATATTTTTAAATCAAACATATCATGTAATCCAAGCATATCATAATTAAAATCATCATAAGGTTTTAAACTTAAAACCTAAAATCAAACGCTCTTTAAAAACGAAAATGAGATAGTTTTGATTATTATTCACCTTGCTTTGGATAAAGAACTTGAGATTTGATCTTGCTTAATTCTCCTTACTTGATTCCTTTGCTTTTACATGGTTTTTTTTATCCTCTTCTCCCCTAGGTTATAGCCGCCATGAGCTCCTTCGTCTATGTTATAAATTTATGAACTTGTGAAAATGAAAATGGGAATAAGGGTTTTGGGGTCAAGGGTTATGGTGGACGGCTATTTTCCATAATACCCTTGTCTTATTTTCTTATTTGATAACTTATAAAACTACTTTCATAAACCTGTCTTTTTTTAGTTAAGCACGACCTCGATTTAGTTTTCAAATCTCAATCCCCTTATCACTCTAATCTTTACATTATTCTATTTAATTTATCTAATTAAATCACATGAATAATGTTATTTAAAATTAAGGGTCTTACAAAGGGGCCCCATTTATTGAAGTGATAATGACCATTCCATTCCACCCATATGTAAAAAAAAATTAATAAAATATAATGGTACAATTGATTTGGGCACTTGCTGGATTTTGAAAGTTATATGGACTTTTATGATGCTCCTATAACAGATTTTTCCCCTAACCTTCTTTGGCGCAGTAGAAAAGTGGTATTGACACTACCGTGAAATTTAAAACCCTAAATTTTTGGTAACATTATTTAGGATATTTAATTAGCTAAATTAATTAAAATAATGTGTTAATTAGGGGGTTAAGATTTGATTTAGTTAAGGAGTAGTCATTCCATTTAAACAATGAATTAAAGGAAGAGTTTAAATTGAAATAAAGAAAGGGTAAAATAGGATAGAGGTCATTCTTATACCCTAGACCCTTGGCCATGTACCTTCTACACGTCCATTTCATTTTATCGGAAATAAAATTAAACTAATATCGGCCACCGCTAACAAAAGAAAAAGGAAGAAGATTGAAAAAAGTTAAGGAAGAAGCTAATTCAAATTAAATCCATTCATATTTCAATCTCTTTAACCTCTAAAGCTAAGGTGAATAATGTTTACATCTCAAATTTTTATTATTTTCAGTTTTAAGATGAATTTCGAATATTTTGCATTGATTTGCCATGTTTTGAATGATGAATGATTATATACTTATTGATGAATTATGGTTGTTCATATTGAATTAATGATATGTTTTAAGGTGAAAACACTATAAACTGACATCCAAATACATTGCGAATTTTTATGAAGATCTTAAATGATATTTTAGAGATAGTTTTAATTTTCAGAATTTTTTGAATAATTGTGGAATCTATATGAATTTTCTAGTGAAGAAAATGTTAATTTGGGTTAATAATTATTTACGATTAAATAAAAAGATTGGGTCTGAAATTTTTATATGTTGGATGATATATTGTTTGAGATTTTCTAGAATTTTTGTACATGTTTCCTAAGTGTTTTGATGGATATATAAAATTATTTAAAGTATAGGACTTAAATGTTTTACACAATTATAAAAGGAGAAGGTTTTTTTTGCAAATGATCCAAAAAGATTAGTTCAGAAATTACGGTACTTTTTATTGGGAAAGAAAGAGGCAATTAATGAAAACTTGACACGCAAAGCTGGTTAGGTGAAAAGGACTATTTGCTACATTTTTTCACGGTTTTGATGCTTCCGGCACCAGATTCTGCCCCCTTATCTTTGCTTCCAACACAGTTGAAACCAATGCACATGGTATTAGGAAATTGATACGTAGTGAATTGGATATAGGCCGAAGGTATGGAGTCGAAACCAGAGGTTCCAAAGGGGTTGAGGCACTACTTTGCTTTTAAATTAAAAATGCGCCTACTTCTTTCGAATATCTGACTTTTGACTAAGTAGCTTTCGACCTAGTTAGCTTTCAACTAGGTCGAATGGATTTAAAGAAATGGTTTCAATTGGGTTGTGCTTTAAATGACTGCTTTTGTGTAAGTTGAAGAATTTTACTGCCTCTTTCCACCTTTCGATCTACATGGTTTCGAAGGGGATGTTTATTTTGTTTTCTAAAATTTTGGCCACTTCTCCAACGCTTTTGAAGAGATGGTTTGGACACCATCACTTCTTTACTTAGGAAATCGTTTCCGTACAGATGCTTTCGACTTAAATGTTTTAAAGACCCTTTTTATATGATTGAAGTATAATCCAAAATGGTTTCAAAAGAGATAGTTTTAAATGGTTTCGAAAAAGATGCTTTTGACTTTAATGGGTTTTTGATCCTTTTGCTCTTTTTGAAGGCATAATCCAAATGGTTTCGACCGAGACGTCTTCCAAAGGTTTTGAAGAAGTAAAATATTGAATGGTTTTGAAAATTTTCCACATTTTTTAAATTGATCCCAACGTGCTTTCGAAAGGTTTTAATGAATGGTTTCAAAAGGGGTGGTTCCACATGGTTTCAAAAGGGTTAGTAGAAAATAGCCCTTGTACTTGAATTTATACCCAACTATAGTCATTTAATGATTTCAATGCCATGATCCAACTATAATCATATTGGAGTCTTCACAATGAAGTTCAAGAACGTTCTCAAGTTGAGAGAAATCTATAATATCATCATCTGAATATTCTCTGTTTGACCTTAGATATAGTATCCAATAGAAAAATCATGGGTGAGTCACTCCATAGTTATCTGATAACTATCATTATGTAACCCCATAGTGCATCCAACAACAATGAGTAAAACACTTCCCTAAATTTGGAATACGTTGCATACTCTAGTCTCAGTGGATGTATTAATATCCTGTCTCAAAACACTTAACTAGGAATATCTAAAATAATATGTTATTTTAATCTGATAATTTCTCATGATTACTGCACATTTTAATTACCATTACATATGACATTATTTAAGGATTTTCTTCTCAATATACAAAGATTAAATAATTAATTAAAAAATCACAACATAATAAGTATATTATAGAAAGAAAAACACATTTATTTCAAATGAGATTTTATTACAGGGTTAATATTTTATTATAATTTACATAATTGCCCTTAGTGCATACACCTAACTCTATCCATCTCTCACTTGCACTTGGGGCTAATAATGGAATCTCAATCTCATCCCTTCGATTAGTTTGCTCTGAATTTGTTGAAACAGTTTCTTCGTCAATGGATCTGTTATGTTGTTCTTAGTGCCCACTCTTTCAATTACAATATCTTCATTGATGACAAACTCCCTAATTAGGTGGAACTTTCAATTAATGTGTCTTAACTTCTTGTGATACCTAGCTCCTTTGCAATTTACTATGCTGCATCATTACGGCATACAATTTCATGGGTTTCTCAACATCAAAAAGCACTTCTAGCTCAACCGTAAACTTAAGCATCTAGAACGCTCTTTAGCTACTTCGTTGAGGGTGATGTATTCAGCTTCCATTATTGAATCAGCTACTGTCTCTTGCTTGTAAATTTTCTAACTGACAACTCCATTGTTCAATGTATATAAATAACTAGACACCGATTTACCATCATCGATATTACTCTGAAGATTGAACCTATATACCCTTTCATAAAAATATCTTCATTCCCATATATAAGGAATGAATTTTTAGTATTTCGTAAATACTTAAGAATACATTTAACTATTGTCCAAAACTTTTTCCAGGATTAGACACATATCGGCTCGCATAAGTCATATTTAGTCTAGTAAATAACATATCATACATAATTGATCTAATTACAGATGCATATGGTATCCTCTTTATTCACTATTTCTCCTCATTATTATGAGGAGTGTTGAAAGGACGATTCCATATTGCAGTAGAACAAATCCACTCTTGGAATTCTCCATATTAAACCTTTTAAGTATGGCATCTATATAAAAGGATTGGGACAATCCCAACAACCTCTTGGATCTATCTCTATATATCCTTATATATGACGACTCAGAATTTTTGGGTATTTGAAATTTGAATATTCAATTAATTTTAAATATTTGAAAGTTAGTTTAACTTGAATTTCAAATATCACTATTTATTTGGCAATTAAATTATTGAATTTAATTGTTGAAAGTTGGGTAAAATATTGAATCTTCAGTTTTATGCTTAGTAAAAATATTTCAAAGGCTTAGAAAATTTATATTTATAATATTGGAGATAATAGAAGTTTTAAATTTAAATTTGGGAATGTTTTGTTTAGTTTTAAAAATACATAGTTTAAATAGATATTTAAAATAGCCTTCCAGGGCATTGTCTTGGATTTCTACGAAACCAGTTCCATTGGATCCGTAATAGTATATTGTTATCGGATACCAATTGTTGTAGCGTTTGGAGTTATGCGTGGTCGTATAGTAGATAAATGTGCTGAATATATATCGAAAATTTAATATAATAACTGAGTCCAAAAATCCGTCTTCTCCATACGATCGAGTTAGGCCTCGAAACCTTTTCCATTGCATTTGAAATAGGGGAATAACATTATAAATGCCTAGCGGTACGGCTCGATAGATGATCGAGATTGTGAGTTGCAATAATTGAGACGTTTTAAATTTGAATATAAATAATATAATTAAAATACTATAGCACAAACACGAAATAAAACTTTAAATACGTGTTCTTCCTAATGGAACATGTGTCTTCTTTAAAGGAGAAACAAGAAAATAAAAATAAATGGAATGAGAGCATTAGAATTGGTTAAAACTTCGTTCTTTCCCTTTCTCCTTTTGTTTCTAATTCTTCATATGGCTGATATTTAATTTCGTTCTCCTGCTCACCTTAAAACTAAAATCCACTACATAATCCCAAATCGTAACTTCTTTGAATTTGTATAAAAAGAAAACAAGGTTTGAATCGAATTCGAAAATGGGGCGTTGCTTCGTGTAACAACGCGCATATTTTACGATTGTATATTTAAATATTTTGTCTAAATATAGCATCGTTATTCGGATTTTAGTCTGAAATGCTACTTTTTGCAAACAGTTCAATTAGGACTCGAGACCCCTTCCATTGAGTTCAAAATGATATTTGCGACCTTTTTGAGTATAAATATCGATATGTTTGGAGTTAGCTTGAATTTTGACATTTTCACTTAGGGTTTTAGGTTTGGGTTTCTACCCAATAACTTAACATAAGACCCTAGCTCCACCCCCTCTCCTCTACATTCATTCTCATTTCCTAACACTTCAAGCTTTAAGCAAAAATGGGGGGAGAGAAAAGAGATTAGGAATTCCTAAGCCCTAGCTTCATTTGCAAATCCAAGTTTTAGCTCCAAGATCAAAGAGAAGCTTAGGTAACCATCTCCTTCTTCTTCTCCATCTCAATCTCTCTCCAATTTCAGAAATTTCCTATAACCTATTTCGGGAAATTATTGTTTATGATCTTAGATTGGAGCTTTTAGAGTTGAGATTGAAGAGTGGTTGATCTTCCTTTGTTTTCAAGCTTCTCCTTCCTTGTTTTTGTGTAAAAGTTGAGTTTTTGAACTCATATCTACTTCTATAGCTATCATTGATGTTAGGTATGAATTCCTAACAATTATTTATGTTCATTTGCTTTGGATTTGGATTGAATTGGTGAATATTCCAATTTTTGGTGTTTTGAGGTCAAATCTTTAAAAAGCCAACCTTTGATGTTTGAACACGTTAGTGAGGTGTTTCGAAGTGCCATACAAGGCACGGTTGTCGCTAGGCGTGAATCCCTAGTCGTCATTGCTTGCTTGTTCACTTCCATTCCGTGTTATTTTTTGCCCCATAAGGGGCTAGGCAGAAGCTACTGATGAAGCAGGTTCAGTTGACCGAACCAGGGGGTTAGTCGACTCAATAAGGGGGCAAAAAATTCTCGGTCCCCGTATTAGTCGACTGAACCGATGTTCCAGTCGACTGACCTAGAAATACGAAGTTTCCAGGTTCTGTGTTAGTCGACTGACCATCTAGTCCAGTCGATTGACCTGCTTACTTCAACCCACTTTATCTATTTTAGAGATTCTAATTTTTATCGATTCGCAATTATTTGATTTTTTATTATCATTTATTATCGACTTTGATGACTTCCTCTTTGGGATTTTTCGGAATATCAATTTTAATTGCTTCGGCAACGATTTCTATGGATTTGATTCATGTCTCTGTATGTGAATATTTGGCGATTGATTGTTACTACGATCATTTTTGGTGACTTGTCACTTTGAAATACAAAGGTTTCTATAATAGTAGTAAATATTCAAACACTTTCTCAAATATGATTTTAACTCCATTTTTAATACAAAGCATGTTTATAAATCGATTTCCAAATCTATTAGTATACACAAACCTTTACCTCATTCGTTTGAGAAATCTAATTAAACGGCCTAGTAAAACTAGTGGTATGAAATGCTTGTGTTTAGTTCGTCGGTTAATTTTTGGACTTGTTCGATTGAAACTCTCATGATAATTTTAGAGTGGAGATCTACAATTTGTTCGTAAATATTTAAGCTAAGGCAGTGGATATGGGACATGAAGATGAACTCATTTATTTACTAGCTTAGTGTAATTCGCACTTTTTATTGATCAATGATGATAATTTTGTGATTTAGACAAGCGAATTGCCATCTCTCTTTGTCCACATAGGAGACTATACCTCGTTTTATTGAGTTTCATCTCATTTCTTTCATAGGCTTACGAACTATTGGTTCTTTGGAGTTTCGACTGATTTTTGTAGGCTAGCGACCCGTGCACTTTTATGGAGTTCGGTTCATCGGATGTACCGTTGTACTACGTCGTTGTTTCGAATAATTTGAGTTTCAGGTTCCTCGTGCGTACCGATATTGTACTATGTCATTGCACCGGCTCTATGGTTAGCGATCATGGGATAGCGCCCCGTTTGTGATGCACGTGTTGGTGATTTTTCATACTCCCGTTTATGATAGGTATCCCCTTTTTTTGATTTCTGGATTTCTAATTGATGATTTCTAGAAATTTTGTGTATCACCAATTTTTACGATTGGCATTGATATGTTTGCCAATATTTGTGGTTTGGTGAATAAAATAAAGAATATGACATTCTCTTTAATGTTCTGAGATTCTTGAGATATTGTACGATTTTTGTTGATGTTAAATGTATACTTTTCTTAGTATGGCATTATTGTTATCATACGTTTTTATCATATCTCTTATTATATCTCATTTTATCTGATATTTATAGCTAGACTGATCTGTTTATTATGTTCTTATTAAATAATACTCGAATCAGATTGAGATGTTACAGGTGCTTCAACTTGAATCCACTACTGGGAACATTATCTGACTTTTGACTAACTACTTTAGTTCAGTAGTTTTTGTTGTTATACATTCGAGATAGAGCTTCCTTGATGTATACATATTCTATTGTCTTGCACTTGTATCTATTCTTTAGTGATATTGTGGATCTTGTTTGACCACTACTCTGTTGTACACTTCTATGTGTTATATTCATATCTATAGCCGCCTTTGTGATATGGATATCTGTGACTGATTTTTGTTATGCTTAATTATATATTTGTTTCCGAAGATCATATAGCCACTGTATTGTATCTTTGAGTTTGTATCGATATGTCGGATTTCCTCTTGAAATGAAATGCATGTTGTTTTTTCTGGCATGCCAGTGCTCGCATAAAGCAATTACATGGATGGTCGTTCCTCAACAGCCTTATTCTTCATGCTAGTTGGCGGCATTGCTATGTAGTGTCATTGGCTAGCATGAGTATAAAGGTGGGGCGTCACAACTTAGTATTAGAGCCAAACTTCGAAACAATGTAGAATAATCTAGCAAGGACCATTGTCCTAGTCCTTCTTAGGAATCGTGCTTTAGGTTTATCGTAGTCGTAGGACCCATTCTAACCTATTTTCTTTTATGATACCTTCTGATATTCATTCTGAAAATAACCTTTTCTTCTTCTTTCTTCCTTTCTTTCTTAAAGAAGAGGAATGGTTAGACCAGGCGTTCCCAGCGCCTGTCAATCCAGTGAAACTCCTCAGGATGGAGTATTTATGTCTGCCCAACAGCTTCTAGATCATGTAAAGAATGCTCAAGTTGTCGGACCCATCCTAGAGCCTACTAACCCTAAATTCGAATTTTCACGCCTGTGCGGTGATTATACTAATTTGGGCAGAAAGCCGTTCAAGGGTTCGAGGGCGTTATCGAAGTCCAAACTTGGCTTACAACATGCGATCGCATCTTTTCTCGCATGAATCTCATTGATCTGTATCGATTCCAAGTTGCTTCTAGCATGCTCCAGGAAAGAGCATTAGATTGGTATGAGCTTCTGATTTCTAAAATTAGTGAAGCGGATCTTACTTAGGAGCAATTTCGGGAAAGATTTGAATCAAAATTTGTACCAAAAGCTGAAAAAGTGACTCTGGCCGTCGTTTTATTGATCTTTTTCAAGGTGAATCTTCTGTGGCAGATTATGTCGCATCTTTTGAATCCCTCTCTAAACATGGTGTCGAGTATGTAAATACCCCATTGAAGAAAAATCAGAGGTTCGTCTATGGCTTAAATAAGAATCTGAAAAAGCCTTTACTTCTGAAATTGGAAGTTTCTTTTGACCAACTTGTTGATTTCGCTTTTCGACTCAAAGAGGCTGATAATGAAGATGATGTTGAAGTTATGGATGTCAAACCAAACTTCAACAAGAACAAGAAGAGGCCTATTAAGTTTAAAGATCCTTATCCTAATAAGAAAGGGAAGCAAGCAACTCCGGTAGCAAAGACTTCTACGCCTAGTCATGGGCGATGCTACAATTGTGGTTCTAAGGACCATTTTGCTAATATATATGTCTGAAACCTCTCTTTTGTCGTTATTGCAAAAGTTCGGGTCATCTTTTGTCTTCTTGCCCTAAACTTCAAAGCAAGAGCAAGGGAAAGCTAAATGTCCGGCAAGCCCCTAGTAACACTTCTCGTGGTCAAGGTATTTCTCGTTCTATCCTTGATGGCATTATTATGTTCCGTGATCATCTTATTCGAGTTCTTTTTTATACGGGTGCATCCCATTCTTTCATATCAAAAGAACTTGTTGATACTTTTTCTTTAAGTATAATGGCTTTGATGACTTCTTTGAGAATTGCGAATTCGGTTGGTGGGTCCGGAACACTCAATTTACATTGTAAAGATGTCGAGATTATTTTATGTGATTATGCTTTCCAAGCCGATTTGGATGTTATGCGTTACTTAGGCTTTGGGATGATTTGGGGAATGGATTGGCTTAGCCGTTATGAAGCCCATATCCTATGTCCTGAGCGGACTATTCATCTTCGACATCCTCAAAAGAAGATTTGTATTGTTCTTAAAGATTCAGATTCTAAATTGGCCGCATCCTTGTATTCTTTAAATACCCATGATGACGACAATGATGATGAGGAAGACGTCATTTCTCTCATTCGCGTTGTTCGTGAATTTTTCAATATATTTGAGCCCGTTTTAGGATTACCACCTAAGCGAGAAATTGAGTTCCGAGTTAATCAAATCCCTGAAGCTCTACCTATCACTCGTTCTCCTTATCGTATGTCCAATAAGGAAAATAAGGAGTGCATAAACCATTATCTGAATTGGAAGTGGAGTAGTTTATTTGTTCTAGTTCCTCTCCTTTGGGGGCTTCAGTTATTTTTGTGAAGAAATTCGATAGAATACTTAGGGTTTGAGTTGACTACTGCAAGCTTAATCATCTTACCATAAAGAATAAATATCCTTTACCTCGGATTGATGATTTATTTGACCAACTTTGCGATGCTAGACTCTTTTCACAGTTAAACTTAGCAACCGGTTTTCATCAGCTTCGAATTGCAAAGGATAGCATTCCTTTGACATCATTCTGTACTCATTATAGATCTTATGAATGGCTTGTTATGCCATTTGGTTTAACGAATGCTCCAGCCTATTTCATTGACCTTATGAATCGAGTTTTAAAAGACTTCCTCGATCGATTTGTTCTTTTATTTATAAATGATATACTTGTTTATTCTAAAACCAAGGAAGAGCATGAAAAGCATCTTCGGATTGTGTTGGAAACTCTTAGGAGCAACCAATTAAAAGAATAAATTTCTAAGTGCCGTTTTTGGCAATCTCGTGTGAAATTTCTTGATCATATTATTTTCGAATCCGGAATTTTCGTTCAAAGATTGAAGCGAATGAAAATTGGAAGAGACCGGAGAGTGTGATAGAAATCCGTAGTTTTCTCGGATTGGCGGGTTATTACCATCGTTTCATAAAAGACTTTTCAAAAAAATTTGTGCCTCTTACTAGTTTGAAAAAGAAGGGAGTTAAGTACATTTGGTCAGACAAATGTGAAGTTTCTTTCCAGAAATTAAAAGAACTCCTTTCTAATGCTCCTATTCTTGTGATTCCCGAAGGGAACCAAGATTTTATTGTTTATACCGATGCTAGTCGTGTTGGTTTGGTAGCCATTCTCATGCAAAGGGAGCATGTTTTTACTTATGCTTCTAGGCAATTTAAACCTGTCGAGACTAGATATCCCATTCATGATTTAGAGCTCGCGGCTATTGTTTTCGCCCTCAGAATTTTCGCCATTATCTATTGGGAGAGAAATTTGTTCCCTATACCGATCATAAATCTTTGAAGTATTTGTTTTCTCAAAAGGAACTTTATTTGCGTCAATGACATTGGCTTGATTTTCTTACATCTTATGATCTAATATTCTTTATACTCCCGGAAAGGGGAATCGTGTTGCCGATGCCCTTTGTCGTAAACAACAAGTGGTTGTTTCTATGATGATATCCGAATGGAATGATCTCGGGATTTTCTCCACTTGCGAGATTCGAGATCGTGAACCTAATTAATATTCATCTCTTGTTCTATGTAGCCTTGAGGCTCATCCTTCTCTTTTAGACTGCATTCTTGAAGTTTAAAAGCTAGATCCCGAATGGGTCTTCTTAGCCAAAGTTGTAGGGACATAATTGATATTGAAGGTTTGAAAGACTATGATATTGATGCTCGTGGCGGTTTTCGAAAATTTGATAGATTTATCATGCCAAATATTAGTGATCTTCGTAAAGACATTTTAGAAGATTCTCATTGTTCTAAATTTACCATTCATCACGGTAGTAGTAAAATGTACATGGATATGAAGCAGCTTTATTATTGGGATGGAATGAAATCTGATATTGCTAACTTCATTAAGCATTGCATGACTTGCCAACTTGTTAAGGCCGAGCATTAAAGGCCTGGTGGTTATTACTACCTTTGAACATTCCAATTTTGAAGTGCGACCAAATTTCCATGGATTTAATTGATGGTCTTCCCCATTCTCGTTCAGGCCATTGTAGTCTATGGGTGATAGTTGATAGACTTACTAAACCCACCCATTTTATTCCCATTCGGTCCAATCGAACTGTACCTCTTTTGGCCAAGCTCCTTATTAAAGAAATTGTTAAATTTCATGGAGTTCCTACTTCTATTGTTAGCGATCGTGATCCCTTGTTTACTAGAGGATTTTGGAAGAGTCTTCAAAAAGCTTTGGGAACGAAGCTAAATTTTAGCACCGCTTATCATCCTCAATCCGATGGACAAACCGAGCGTGTGAATCAAACACTTGAAGATCTTATTCGTGTATGTGTTCTTGATTTTGGTGGAAATTGGGAAGATCATATTTCTCTTATTGAGTTTTCCTATAATAATAGCTTCCAATCTAGTATTGGTATGGCCACTTTTGAGGCACTCTATGGAAGGCCATGCCGATCTCCTTCTTTTTGTGTTGAGGCCGGTGAGAAGTTGGTTTTAGGTCCAGATTTTATTTGTGATTGCACAGAAAAGATTGACCTTATTCGTCATAGGGTGAATGAAGCTAAAGTAGACGAAAATCCTATGTCATTAACCGAGAAGGAAATAAGAATTTTCCGTGGGAGATTTGGTGTTTATTCGTGTTTCACCTATGAAGGGTGTTGTGCGTTTCAGTCGATCAGGAAAATTGGCGCCTTGATATATTGGTCCGTTTCCCATCACCGAATGTATTGTTTCCGTGGATTATCTTCTTTTATTACTGGCTTAATTTTCTTCTATTCACGACGTGTTTCACGTTTCTCCATTACGAAAATGCCTTCGAGATTCCGTTCTATTGTTGAGCCTGGTGTTGTGGATGAAATTGAAGTTTCTCCTAATTTGACTTATTAGCAACATCCTATTTGTATCATTGCTACGGAGGTTAAACACCTTCGAAATAAAGATGTCCCGCTTGTGAAAGTTCTTTGGTCCTAAAATCCTAAGGAATGTTCTTGGGAATCTAGAGAATTCATCGAGCGAACACATCGGACTTACTCTCTCGTGCTTCTTGAGGTGAACTTCTTATTTCAAATTTCTTTTGTGTTGATATGCTTTTATGGTTGTTACTTTTCGTTAACTCCACTTTTTCACGACTCAGCGACCTAATGTGCTACAGGGATCAGCGACCTAAATGACCAAGCGGGTTAAGAAGTTCAACGACCTAATGATCCAAAGCCTCCAGCGAGTTAACATGGTAACAGCCAGTGACTTAGCGGCCTAAAGTTCAAGCGACCTAGCAACCTAAACTTGTCATGAGTTAACGACCTAAGCTACTCAACGAGTTAACGACCTGATGACTCAATGGAAAGTAGCGACCTAATGACCTAAAAGGGGGAGCAACCTAACGACCTAAAAGAGGTAGCGACCTAACGACATGAAAGGGGCAGCGACCTAACGAGTTAGAATAGAATAAAGCCGCTTGCATATAGGTCGCTCCCAACCTTAAGTCGCTACCTCTTCTAAGTCGCTCCACATAAGTCGCTTTCTACTCTCATAGGTCGCTACGACCTACCAACCAAAGCTGTTGATCAAGCGTAAGCCTTAACCCGTATCCCTTAGGTCGCTCACGACCTACGACCTAACCCCTAGGTCACCTACGACCTACGACCTAACTCCATAAATTCCCTATAAATACCTTGCCTACTCCACCGAAGAGAGGACTTTTGGCTCATTTCTGGAACGCCTATACTTTGCTGTTTTTTTGACTCATCTGACACTTCAAACACCGAAGACACCTCATCGGATATCGAGAGAGATCTAACACATTCAACATGAATTTGAAGAGCTCTTATACATTGAAGTTCTAGCTACTTGTCCTAGTTGTATTGTAATCGAAGATCATTGTAAAAGTTATAATCGAATTAGCAATAAAGAGGATTAAAGTGGACGTAGGCTTGACATTAAGCCGAACCACTATAAAAACTGTTGTCTCTTTACTTGATTTTCTGTCATTTTCTGCTTATTTCTAGTTCCCGTACCAACGGGTGGTGCTTACACATTTTTACTACTTACACCCGGGTGTTAGCGTCCAATTTTAGCGTTAACATTTTTGGTCCTTTCACTGAGAATTAAACTCAGGGTGCATTCATCATTGCTTTGCAAAAGTTCGTTGAAAGAATCTCTCTCAAAACCAGAAGTCTATATGAGATTATGGCTCCTGGAAGAAAGCGCAGATCTACTAGACCCGGTGATGCCCATGAAAATATTGCCACTTCTCCTTCGTTAAGTCAAGCAGCTCCAAGTGTTGGAATTACACGGGCAGAGTTAGATGCTGCAGTGTCTGGGTTATATCAGCAAATGGACGCCCATAACACTTTAGTGCTTGATAGGTTGAATGCTTTGCTCGGAGCTAACCATCAACCAGTGAAAAATGAAGAAAACTTTGATGATGATGTTCATAATCCTGAAGAGAGGAATATTCCTCAAAAGGCAGCTGGCCCCACCGAAGGGGCACCTCCCCAAGCTAGAGGATCAAGGCAGCAACCGACTCTCCACGAACGTTTGTCCAGGCAAACTTCTGAGAAAATGGCTGAAGTCTGTCCCGCAGAGCCTCTGAATGGTGAGGAACACTTCTCTAGAATGGTTTGGAAAATTTTGAAAGAAAGTATGCAAAGGGAAGAAGATGAAAAAGAATGGGTTTTCGCTCCAAGCAAAACTCCGTTCACCGAAAGGATTCTGAAGGCGGAATTCCCAAGGAAGTTTGTTCCCCCACCATTCCGGCTTATAAGGGAACAAGCGACCCTAACCAATTCTTATATAAGTATGACTGGCACATGACTGGTGCTAGAGCATCGGATGAGATCAAATGCCGGTACTTTTCGGTATACTTGGAAGGAGTGGCTCTACTCTGGTTTACAAAGCTACCGGTCTGATCTATAGACTAGTTCTCCGATTTAACTTGGAAGTTTAAAGAACAATTCAGGTTGTATGCTTCAAAGGCGAAGGACATAATGTCATTGTCCAGCCTGGAACAGAATCCTGGAGAATCTATTAGATCTTTCTTAAACCGCTTCAACATAGCCTTGGCTGAAGTTGACAGTGTAGAGCCACGAATGGTCTTGACCTATTTAATGAGGGCTATTGACAAATCGAGTGAGTTTGGGAAATGGCTGACGATGAGGGAGCCAAACTCGCTTGAGAAATTCTACAAGAAGGCTGACGAGTTCATGCGCTTGGAAAGCCTTCCGGTGCCGACAAAAGTGATATTGACGGAAGTTGAGAATAACACTGCTGCTCCTACCAAAAAGGAATCCGAAGGTCAGAAGAGCAAAAATAACAGCGGGAAGAAGCAGAAGGATGTGAAGAAACCTCGCTTCTTCAAACCTTCAGATCTCTTAACTGATACTCTGGAGAATATCTTTTTCGCTACCAAAGATGCCGTTGAGCATCCTAAACCACCTGGGTTGAAGCTTGGGAAAAATGCTGAACGAAATAGGAGATTTTGTCGGTTTCATAATCAACCCGGTCATGATACTAATGAATGTCGCCATTTGAAAAGTTTGATTGAAGAACTGCTGGGAGAGAACAAGCTGTAGCAATATGTTAAGAGAAATATGAATGACCCAACCTCATCTACTGAGGGCCAGCAACTTCCTGCTCATCCATTTGGCTCGGGTGAGAGGACTACTGCACACGAACCAAAGAGGCCTGTTATTTATGTAATCACGAGAGGTCCTCACCCAACAGGCAGAAGCTGGGGCGAGATGGAAAGATATGCTCGGGCTTTGAAATATGCCCCAACAGAAGAAAATGATTTTGTGTTGGAAGACGCTGCACCTTTGAAGCAGCAAAGAACTTTTAATGATGACATTGTGTTCAGGACCAGGGACTCTTTGAGTGTTGAAGCTCCTACCATGGATCCCTTGGTCATCTCTGCAGGTATCGGGCCTCCTATTGTAAGAAGTGTGCTTGTTGACTGCGGCGCCTCTTGCAATATCATCTTCAAAATGACATTCGATCAAATGAAGATCCCTATGGCTGATGTTCAAGCTTCATCGCAGAAGATTGTTGGGTTTACTGGGAAATCAAAGCAGCCAATTGGAACTATTGACTTATTCGATGAACTTGGAGAGATGCAGAAAAAGGTGATTCGAAAGCAGACTTTTGTGATTGTTGATGGATTTTCTGCTTACAATGCCTTCCTAGGCCGACCAACTCTCGCAGCATTCAAGGCAATTCTCGCCCTGTGGTGCCTTACTGTGAAGTTCCCCATGGATAATGGCGTCGGTGTTATTAAAGGGGATCAAAATAATGTGCGAGAATGTTATTTGATAGAGTTGCGGGAAGAAAGGAAGAGAGAGATGGGAAAGGATGCGGCAGCTCCACTCCGCATCAAAGAACCAACCTGTAGCAATTACATGGTGGACCCTGCTCTCGCGAGCATAGTGGTGCACGAAAAGAAATGGATCCCAGAAAAGCCAGTACATGGGAGAATAGATTTGTGCCAGTGGAAGTAACGGTGTCAGTACCTGTTGACCCGAGAGATCCAAACAAGGTGCTGAATGTGGGTTCTCAACTTAGTGTAACGGGTCAAAATATTTTGATATCATTCTTAAAAGAAAATCTGGATGTATTCGCTTGGAGTCATGCCGATATGTGTGGAATATTTTCAAAAATCGCAATACACACTCCTAATATTGATCCGAAATTTACACCTGTGAAGCAGAAAAGAAGAACCCACGGTCCAGAAAGGTCAGCAGCATTAAAGGAAGAAGTGGATCGGCTCATGGAGAATGGCTTCATTAGAGAGTCCACCTATCCAAATTGGGTTTCTAATCCGGTGCTGGTTTAAAAAGAAAATGGAAAGTGGAGAGTATGCATCGACTTTTCAGATTTAAACAAATCCTGCCCAAAAGACTGCTTCCCGTTACCCAGGATTGATCAGTTGGTGGATGGAACAGCCGGGCATGAATTGTTGTCTTTTATGGATGCTTACTCCGGATATAACCAAATCATGATGCATGTGCTAGATCAGGAGGACACGAGCTTCATCACCGATGTTGGTCTCTACTGCTATGGAGTCTTGCCCTTCGGACTGAAGAATGCGAGGGCAACTTACCAAAGACTTGTTAACGCTATGTTCAAACCACAGATTGGAAAGACTATGGAAATTTACGTTAATGATATGTTGGTGAAATCAAAGAAGGCAATGGACCATATGGATCACTTGGCAGAAATGTTCGCAGTCCTCCGAAAGTATGGAATGAAGCTTAATCCACTGAAATGTTCATTTAGGGTAGTGTCCAGGAAATTCTTGGGTTTCAATGTGAGTGTTCGGGGCGTTGAAGCTAATCCTACACAAATTACTTCTCTGAGAGAAATCAAAATCCCTAGGACAAAGAAGGAATTATAGAGCCTCAATGGGAAAGTCGCTGCTTGGAGTTGGTTTATTTCCAAGGTCACGGATAAACACATTCCATTCTTTGACGCTCTAAAGAAAGGAAAGAAAAACTTTGAATGAACTCCAGAATGTCAGAAAGCTTTCGATGAACTAATTTGTCAAATGGAAACGCCTCCAATACTTTCTAAGCCCAGAAACGGTGAAGATCTTTTCATATATTTAGCAGTTTCGTCTCGTGCTCCCAGTGCAGCATTAGTACGGGAAGATGCAAAAGTTCAACGCCCGGTCTATTACATCAGCAAGAGATTCACTAGGGCAGAGATGAATTATTCAAAGCTAGAAAAGCTCGCTTATTGCCTACTGATAGCATCCTGAAAGTTGAGGCCGTATTTTCAAGCTCATCCTATCAAAGTCCTCACTAATCAGCCTCTAGAGCAAATCCTATTTTGCCCTGAGACTTCGGGTCGTCTTCTGAAGTGGAATATTGAACTCAGCCAATATGATATCACTTACCATCCCCAAAGAGCAATCAACGGATAAGCTTTAGTAGATTTCATTGCAGAATACACAGATAAAGGTGACAACAAGGTAGAAGTTACTGATGTCATCCCAACCCGATGGAAATTATATGTTTATGGCGTAAGAAACGACTATTGTTCTTGAGCTGGGGTCATGCTTGAAACCTCCGAAAGGAGATCATTGTTCTACGCATTGAGATTGGAATTTCCTTCGATAAATAATGAAGCTCTTATTTCCGGCTTGAAGATTGCTAAAGAACTGAACATCAAAGTGTTGCAAATCTTCAGTGATTCCCAACTTATTATATGCCAAGTCAAGAAAGAGTTTCAAGCTAAAGGAGGAAATCTGCCTGCTTACTTGTCAAGGGCCTGGGAGCTTCTCGATGTTTTCGATCATTATATGATAAGTCACATACCCCCGGAAGAGAACATGAAGGCAGATTCTCTCGCGAAGTATGCAAGCACTGGCGAAGCTCAATTATTGGGTTGGCCCCTGTGGAAGTCTTGTCAGTCCTAAGTACCGATGAAATGGAGATTGACTGGATCATGTCTGCTTCACAAGAGCAGGAGTCATGGATGACCCCTATCAAGGAATATCTACTTAATGGCTTTCTTCCAGAAAATTCAAAGGAGCGTAAGAAACTGTCAAGAAAAGCCTCAAGATATGTAATTCAAGACGGCCAGTTGTACAGACGGGGATTCTCGATGCCATTACTCCGATGTGTAATCAAGGAAGAGGCTAAGACAATTTTAGCTGAAGTGCACAGAGGAGAGTGTGGAGATCATTCAGGTGGTCAAACTCTAGCAAAGAAAATTCTCCTCTATGGGTATTTTAGGCGAGACATTAATCAAGATGCTGCTAGCTACTCCCGAAGCTGTGACAGATGCCAGAGATTTGCAAAAATCCCAAGAGCACCTTCCACCGAGCTAACGTAGATGGTCAGTCCATGGCCATTTGCCATTTTAGGAATAGATCTCATCGGCCTTTTGCCAACTGCCAAGTCCGGAATCAGATATGCTATTGTTGCTGTTGATTATTTCACTAAATGGGCTGAAACTGAACCATTAGCTGCTATTACCTCTAAAAAGATGATAAACTTTGTGACTAAGAATGTCATTTGCAGGTATGGTGTGCCTCAAAAGATAATCACAGACAATGGTACCCAATTCGAAAGAGAAGAGTTCCAGGATTTTTGGAAGCGATTCAAGATCCAAAAAAGCTTCTTAAAGGTGGCCCATCCGCAGGAAAACGTGCAAGTGGAAGCAGTAAACAAAATTATCAAGTCAACCATCAAAAAACGGCTGGAAAAAGAAAAAGGTGGTTGAGTTGATAAGCTGCCACTACCACAATGGGCATACATAACTACCCACAAATCTGCGACTGGGCACACTCCATTCTCATTAGCATATGGATCAGAAGCAATGATTCTTGTGGAAATAGAGGTTCCCTCACATAGAAGAATTCATTTCAACCAAGCTGAAAATGAAAAGTTGCAACTTAAAGCACATGACTTCCTTAATAAAAGAAGGGAAGAGGCTCAGCTCAGAATTGTAGCCCATCAGCAAAGGATTGCCTGGCACTTCAATTCCAAAGTTCGCCAATGCAGCTTTGAAATTGGGGATCCAGTCTTGAAAAGGATCATGACAGCAACAGGAGTGTTTGCGCCAAACTGGGAAGGGTCGTATGTCATAGAAAAAAAAACTTCTTGATTGCACTTTCAAACTGACAACTGTCGAAGGAGATCCAATTCCATGTGCTTGGAACAACAATCACTTGCTTCCATATTTTACTTAAAATCTTTGCTTAAATTTGTAAAATGATTATGGATGTATGATTCTTGTAATGCAAGCTATTGTAAAACTAGTGCAAATGAATAATAAGAACTATAAAGTGGATGTAGGCCCAGTTCTAGGCCGAACCACTATAAATCTTGTGTTTTCTACTATTATAAAATGCCTGTTTTATTTTGATGTGTAAATAACTTAAATGTATTGCTAAAATATCGATTTAATATTGTAGGCCATTAAAACAAAGCTTACCCATCACAAGGCCAAGCGATCCCTAAAATAACTCAATAAACAGATGTCAAGCCATAAAAATTCCAGATTCAAATCCTATATAAGTGTTGCTTCATGCAAACAGTTAGTGATTCCGCCGGAGGGGCACCGCCCTAACATGGAGGTTCCAGGCCCTTGCTAACTGATTGCGATCATTTGTACAAATGGACATCCGGTTAGATAGCTTGCGTCTGCCCCGTGGACTCACTTAACAATGAACACTTCATCGGATAAAACAAACTACTTGCGAAAGAAAGGAACATGCGCTTGGAAGTGATAACAGGGAATCGCTGATGAGCAAATGACAAACAGATAAGGGCGAGTAGACAGAAAACAGCCAAAAAGGACTCCTTGCCTCTCAACAAAAAGGTTGGTGGAACCGCCGGAGGGGCACCTTCCCAAAGCGAAGGCACCAGGCGCTTGCTAACTGATTGCGATCATTTTAGCAAACAGACATCCGGTAGGATAGCTTGCGTCTGCCCCGTGGATCCACTTAACCGTGAGACGCTACCTTCATGGCGAGCCAACCACCCAAGGCCCTCTTCGAAGGCACAAGCCCTCTTCGGAGGCACAACTCTTCGGAGGATAAAGCCCTCTAACGGGGCACGCCGAAAAAAAAAGTGCTCTTCTCAACTAATAAGTTAGGTGGAGTCACCGGAGGGGCACCTTCTCAAGTGGAAGGAACAGGGCCCTTGTTAAATGGTTGCGATCGTTTGTGCAAACGAACATCCAATTAAGTAACTTGCGTCCGCCCCGTGAATCCATTCAACTGTGGGAAAGTAACTTCCAGGCAATCAAATAAAGACCTCTTCGGAGGCAAAAGACCTCTTCGGAGGCACATGACCTCTTTGGAGGCAAAATACCTCTCCCGAGGCACCACAAGCCCTCTTTAGTGTCACTACAAGCCCTCTTTAGAGGCACTAGCCTTCACCAAAGGCACACCTGCACTCTTCGGAGGCAGAAGTCCTCTCCTGAGGTACCACAAGACCTCTTCGGAGGCACAAAACCTCTTCGAAGGCACGTCCCAAGAAGAGATGCTTTTCTCAACCAACAAGGTTAATGGAACCACCGGAGGGGCACATTCCCAAAATATAAGGCACAAGGCCCTTGTTAACTGGCTGCGATCGTTTGTGCAAACGAACATCCAACTAAGTAACTTGCGTCTGCCCCGTAGATCCATTTAACTGTGAGAAAAGCACTTTCAACCGAACGAAGCAAAAAGCCCTCCAACGAGGCAAAACAAGAATAAAAAAAAGAGAAAGCCCTCTTCGATGGCACACTGCAACTCTCAAGGGAAGATTAATTTCCCCGTCTTGAAAATATTCTTCCCCAAAAGTTGGTGTGCCAAATCAAAGACCTTTTCGGAGGCCCACTTCACCACGTAGGGGAATCCACTTGTCAAAAATAAAAGTTACTATCTCCGAAAGTGAAGTGTAAAAAAAAACCTTTTCAAACGAAAGAGAGAGAGGACTTCTCCAATACACGGTACGCTCTACTAAAGCAAAGTAATATTTTCTTGAAAATGGAAAAATTATTTCCCAAAGTAAGAGTGCAAGCCTTCTCAAAATGGAAGTGTTGTTCTCCAACTTAAGAGTACAAGCCTTCTCAAACCAGAAGAATTGTTCTCCAAAGTTTTACAAAATGAAAGAAATTGCAATAAGTCGTGGTATGGGGGCAATACAATACAGTATAGCTACATTAATAAAAACAATGCTCAAGCAACGTGCCACAAACTTATTGCAATATCACACAAAGAAAATGAAGAAACTTGTGTGAAAATAAGGAATAAATGCATTCACAAATAACAGTCAAAAGATTGTACAAGTAAAAAGAATTATTTTATTCCATACTATAAATTTTTTATACATGTGCAGGTTACAAAAGAGCGGGGACCGGTACCCGCACAATCTCCGGTCAATACAAGCCTTTATATACAAACAAAAAGCAAAGCAAGAAGGGTAAAGCGAGACTTGTTATTTCTTCTTCCCACCACCTTTAGAGCCCTTGTACGGCCTAATGGTTAACTCTGGGAGCCGGCTTGAACGAGTCGAGGAAGAAGGAAATAGAGGTACAGCTGGGTCTACTTCCGTCTTCTCTTCACTAACAGAAGTGCTTTTCCTTTTCTTCTTCAAAGTTACATGCTTCCCCTTCTTCCTTGAAGAAGACTCGCTACCTAGAGTTTTAAGTTCAGACAGCTTTGTGTCATCATGAAATTTCTCCGGAGTCTTTTCACCTTCTTCAAGTTCCTGGGCCTTCTGCTATTGTGAAGCGGTCGGGTCATCGAAGCCTTGAAGAACTTCTATTAATTCTTCTTGCGACCCCGGTTGAGAAGTAGAAGGAGGCGTAATTTGAAGAGATGGAGGTGGAACATCTGGAAGAGGAGAAGTCTGTGCAGCACTTGGCGTTTTCACTACAGAAGAAGAGAAGTTAAAATCAGTATTCCTCGCAAAGAGGGGAGATAGTGGCGCGTCAAGGCATAATTAATAATCAAAAAGTTCATCAAGATCATGTGAAGCGAACCAGTAGTCCACTTGAGCTAAATCAACGTTTAAGTTACCTGGAGAAGTTGGCCTTATCATGTCAACTTCAAAGCCTTGTGCTGCAGCGCTTTCTTCAGCATCATCTCCAGTATGAGAAGTTACAGTTTCAATGTCAGCTTTGACAGGAGGCGAAGAATGGGAACTGGAGCCAATGATATCAATGTCGGCCGAAACCGAAGGAAGAGTCGGGTCGGTCAAATGTGCCTTCCCTAAATGTTCTCCTTCCGCCGTTCCGGCTCGCTCTTTAGCAAGTTGCTCCTTTTCCCTGGCGAGGACGGAACTTGCCACATCATCTAGATAGTGCGCCTCAAGATCTGCCTCAGTATAGCCAGCGCCTCCAAGCATATCAATTACGGCCTTCCACACTTCGGCCAAGGTAATCTCTTACTTCGGGCCCAAAAACGAAAGGCTATCATGCCCCAGGACGCTGTGCAAATAAAACTCGAATAAGGTAGAGATGATGTTGGCTTTGGTTGCCTCATGAGATTCTTCGGCTGCTGCTTTGCCGGCGATAGCTTCATCATGCTCTTTTTAAACTTTAGAAAGCCGAGCTTTTAATATTTAAATCTCCATGCCCTGAGAGCTAGTTTTTTCCCGCAACTGAGCAATATCAGCGCGGTAGCTTTCTACAATTTGCTATTGTGCCTCAAATCTAGCCTTAGCGTCTCTTTAACTGGCATAAGCGTATCTCACTTATTTTTGAAGCACTTCTTCCTTTTGAGTATAGGAAGTGGAAGAAGTGGCAAGCTCTTCATTGAATTTTTCAATTTCTGCTTCAAGCTTCTCATTATGAGCAGTGATGTTCTTCATCTCTGCATCGTGCTGGTCAAGAGTTTTCTTCCACTCGGACTTATCGCTCTCCATGGTTAACATAGCCTCGATATTTAAGTGATTCACCCATTGAAGCTCGTCAACCAGCTTTTGCCATCCAGACATTCTCTCAATGTCAAGTTTAACAGCGTCGAGATTCCTTAGCATGGCTCGCTTGTCAATGGGAATCAAGTCCAAGTCGAAGCGTACCCCTTTTAAACATCAGTTTGGAAACCGGCTTAGAAGTGCAAGCGGGGAATTCTCAATTTGATACGGAGGCCTGCTGATGACCGTTTGAATATCAGCTCTCTGAAGGGCAGGAGCGATGGAGAGGATTTCCAAAGAGATGGGGGCAGCAGCCTTTTCAGAAATTGCAGACGCTGGCCTTTCGCTTAGCTTGGTCCGCTTGCTTGGATCTTCAGCGATGTGACCTTTCCCATTGTCATCATGAGATTTTCTTTTGTGGGAGTCATCACCTCTGTAGGAAGATTCATGTCGTTCATCCCTTCTCCCATAGCACTCCTCATAAGCCCGCCTCTTGCGAGCTTTTCTTGCGGCTCTTTCTTCATCAGTCTCCCTCGGGGCAAGAAGATACCACTTGGGATCATAAGAGTCGCGTCTTCCATAGCGCTGAAAATCATCATAGTATGAGCCACTACGTCCCATTGGAGAACCTGAAAATGAAGAAGAGACAATTTCAGAAATCTTCAAAGTAAAGAAGTTAAGTGCACAAAGTTGCCAAAATCCTACGCGCGTCAAGCTACAAACCACTCTTCGGCTTAAGAGTTATCCCTTGAGTTAATGGAGTTGTTTACAAAACTGATGTCACTTCAACTGCTGGAGAAGTAAGTTTAGAAGTAGTGGTATCATATTTGAAGAGCTCATGTGAAGTAACCACAAGGTCGCTCAATCCCTCAAAAATGTCATCACCATCATGCCTAACAGGACTCTTTCTCTTAGCTCCTTCATCAGCAGCCTTCCCGGAGTGTTGATGAGGTTCCTCTTCTTCGATAACCGGGGGAAGTGCAAATTTTTCAGATGGCCCCGCAACGTCAACGGAAGCAGAACATTTCACCAATGAAGCCTCGATAGTAGGTTCCTTTGGTGTAAGTTCTTCAGCGGAAACTGGGGCATCTGGAGTCTCTGCTTGAGAACCAGGGGCATCATGAAGCTGGGTAGATCGAGAAGAATGCAAAAGCCCTAATTGATGCAAAAATTCGTCCTTCAGCATAAAATTTAACGCTTCTCTCCTTAACCGCCATAGCGCCTAGTCATTCAAAAGTCAGCTTATGGCTAGAATCTTTAGAACGAGGAGGAAGTACTGTAAAAGTAAAGAATGAAGTTAGCACTTAACAACTTGGATTTTGAAAAGTTCAGAAATGGAAAGAACGGAGATAGGCAAGCTTACTTCCTACTCTTCATATGTTGTAGAATCCTGGGGGGCAACAAACGAAGAAAAATTGGTTCAAAAACCCGTGGGCGCTTTCAGGAAGATCAGTGAACAATTTACGGTTCCTTGCGCTTCTCACAAGTATTATAGAAGGATGATCTTTGTTCTTCGCAAATGTGCATAAGTAACAAATTTCTTCAAAGCTTGGAAGACGGTCGAGTGTCCTCCTGAACAGTACACACAGTCGCATCAAGATGGCGTAGATTTTGGGGTGCAACTGGAAGGGAGAGATAGTTAATCGAAGAAGAAGCTATCGAAGAAAATCGTTAAAGGGAGGAATAGCTCCACTCAAGCATATCTGACGATTAACTGCGATGAAACCTAGAGGTGCCCTGTCAGCAGTATCGTTTACCCCAGGAAGCAAAGTGTCTGCCTAAGAATACCGAACCGAATACATAATTGATTGAACACCCATTGATCAGAGTAGTTGGAGTTCTTTCCGGGGGACTATCCAAGGGGTTAGGTATTGGGAAGACTTCTTCAGCTTGTCCTATTATCTCTTCTTGTTGAAAAGTCATTTTACACAAGGAACCAGATATTCAAATATGAAGGTGCACGTTTCCTAAATCTGTGGAGTGTTGTGCAAAACTAATAAAATGACAAGCAAATATAACTGGAATAAACTAATAGGCATTTGTCGATTATAAAGTTTTAGAGCTTGTTATTTTAGGTCCATGTGCAAGTGCAGTGTTGATGCAAACAGATCAGCTTTAGTTGATTAATTTTGCTTTGCTTTAATACTTCACTTGAATTTGTTGATTCATAGCACTTCATTCGTATAATTTCATTAAGTTGATTATTCTTTATCGACTAATCTGTCATTCGATGTGGGCAGTCGGTGGCAGTATATTCGCCCTAGTTCTCTGCAAATGTTGTATTTAACAGGTTGTTAGCTTCAAAAGTTAATATAATCTATGAAAAAGTGCAACAAGTTCAAGCAGTTCATTCCAGCTGTTCAAATTGGAAATTCAAATAAGTTCTATCAAATTTTACAAGTGTTCAAGTTTTGTTCACTTCTTAGGTTGCAGGAACGACTTAAGTTAACTGGGCATTCTTTAGGTCGTCCAGATTGTGCTCGAGCGACTTAACATAGGTCGGGCTTTCTTTAAGTCATTCTGTTAGAATTCATATGTTGTTCTGGAAAAATTAAGTCACTACAAGGCAAATTTGCTTAAGTGTTAGCTCGCCCAAATCATAATGCGAGCTAAAGGTACGTCGTTAAAAGGGTTAACTCATCCGAAACAACATGCCGTACGTCATAAGTCGTAAAGTTCATAGGTCGTTCAGCTTTCCTTAAGTCGCAAAGTCCATAGGTCGTTCATTGCGGTAAGTCACTCTACATGGTTAACTCGCTTTGTGCCTTAGGTCACTCCAAGAGTAGTTCGAAAATTCCGAGCTTTCTTCCAACAAGAAATCCTAAGTCCTAATCTCCACTCACACGCTGCCACGTGTCCATCTCCCTCGCCTCACCAAAAACGCCATGACATAACCTAAAATCCAATAACTCGTTAACCAAGTGCCTCTTCGCCTCCTCCAAACACCTAAAACCTCATCATCTCCTCCAAATATCCAGAAACCATCATTAAACTCCTCAAATTCTAGGAAATCGCTAGCGATTCAACAAAGATTGACGGGCAAATCCCAAAGTAATTTTGCAACATGACAACAAAAAGTGTATAGAGATGATTATGGGAGAATCGGTGGCAAACGCGGCGAATAAATGCTCGAAATTACCTAAATTCACTGATGGAATTAACGATTGGAGATGAAAAAGGATAAATTTCGTGAGCTCTGGTGTAGCGAGGGAGGCAAAATAAACACGATAAAGTGAGGAGGATGAAGCGAGCTAATGGCTTATGTGGGGGAAAGAGCAAAGGATGCGTCGGCACGCGAGTTAACGAGCGATTTAGGTCGCTCACGACCTAGCGGAGTTAGATCGAAGCATACTGTTCGTAGGCGGAAATTCTATAGGTTTAGAAAACCGTCAAATGAATTTAAATTAAAAATAACCGCAAGCGCAAGGTGTACGAATGTAGCACGTGGCGAATATGGGTCGATCCACAGGGAATTAATTATTTTAAAATTCTATTCAATCAAATTAAACCAAAATCGAGTGAAAGTTAAGCTGGAGAATTAGAGAACTAACTAAAAGAAACAAGAAGCAAATATAAGAGTTCAGTGACAATTTAGGAAATAAATCCACTCTCTAGATCATATAAATCAACAAAATGAAGTTATGATCTCTCTTTTCTTGTCATTAGTGAATTAGTTGATGTGTTTATCATAAGTATGGTATATTTGTGCTATTAATTAGCTCAATATAAACCATCAAAGTATAACACAACTACTAATACACTTTTAAATCTCATAAAATATGACAACAAAGTTGAAAGTAAAATCTATTTTAAGAATGGCCTATTAACAATTAATTATAAATATAAGCCATCAAATTTTAATTTCAACAATCACTTCTCTGCCATAATCATATGTAGATGAAGAGGCAATTTGTGTTTTGTTTGTTTAGGCATAGCCTATTGGTTATGAACAACATAGACTATCAAATGCAAAGCTAAACAACATCATTAAACCACTTCAATCATTCTCATTAAGCACAAAAAGAGAGAATAAACATCAAATTAAGTTGAAATCTACATGATTAGAGAGCTTCATTACCCCTAAATTGAAGGGGTTTTGCCTCTCATATTTGTCATCATATGAACAAATGTAGCAAGCAACATTGAATAAAAAGAAGAGGAAAAAGAGGGAAAAATGAAAGGAAAAATTATTCTACTTGCATAAAAGAGAAGAGATCTACACTACAACATGAAAGTAAATGAACATGAAAAGGAAAGAGCATGTATTAAATTCCATAAAAAAAATTACATAAAATAAAAATGGCGAAGTAGCCATGGAAAGAAAGAGAGCTTTGATTTATTTTCTAAACTAAAACTAACTAACTAAGGGGGAAGAGGGCTACATGAAACATAAGGGGTATTTATACAAGTGTTAAAACACTAATTCATTTTTTGGAGAATGCCCAAAATGCCCCTTAGGAAGTGTGGAGGCCAAGTTATCATTAACATGTCTTAATCCCCCGTTAAGTGCACATGAAGCCATTAACTCCAAAAGCATGTGCATTAGGTTTTAATTTGTACATTAAGGCAGATGGGTAGGTGGGGTCCTCCATGTTCTTCACATTGAATTATTTCCATCTTCATTCCTTTGTATTCTTTGTGCATGCATATTTCTTTATGAAACCACTCCTATTTGAGACCATTTTCCTACAAAAATATATATAAATTTCCAATCAATTTTTCTCGAAGAAATATATGCACTTAAATGACCGTTTTGCCCCTATATGAAGATGAATATGTGAAAATTTGGAATTAATATGAATTTTGGTTAAAACAAGTTAAAATACCCAATATGATCATTTGTTTAATTTAAATAGATTAAATATGTTGATAAAAATATGCACATTTATGTGCACATCAAATAACCCCACACTTATCTTTTTATTCGTCCTCGAATAAAGAAAAACTAAGATAAATCCATTTTCGTAAGGAGCACGATTGCATTGAGCGTATGCAACAAGCCGTTAAACCTCTGGGTGTCCCTAGTAGGACGAGTGTTGTCTCTGAGGGTTTTCAGCGGATACTACCCACAAAATCCAAATGCATGACGAAAATATTTACAAAATTCAAGATTTATTTACAAACAGATGAATGCAAGTTTTTGAAAATATTTACAAATGAAGGATTTATTTTTAAAATATAGGTTTTGGTCATTATCTTGAAATTTAAGTTATTTACTCGTCAATATTGCCAATAAAAACGAAGTTATCATAACAAATAGACTATAGTTTAACTCGTTGTTTTGGTTAATAACACAGTGTAACAATGAAATGGATCCTTAGTTGATTGTCAAAGCTTATCAAAGTGGTATTTTCATTTATTTTAAATAACAAATCAAGTCAACAAAGTAAAAGTATGCTAGGATTTCAATTGCTTGCTCTCTTATTATTTGCAAGAAAAATTACACACCTAGCTCAGGTAAACTGAGGCCAGATATACCACCCATGCACTGCCTTCCGGGCTTATGTGAGGGGAGTACAGAGCATGGCGAGTGCACACACTTTCGTGCATGCACCTATCGACCGTAGGTGGTCTTTATTATTTTTGTTTTTTTTACATGTGTTCCATACATGCATAACCGTGAGGACTTTTAAATGAGTATGAAAGAACATAATCAAAGATTTCAAGTAATTCACCCATGCATAACTGTGAGGACTTTTAAATGAGAGTGAATACTTGGATGTTATTAATTTTTTTAATTTTTTTAAGAGAGAGAGAGAGAGTTTTGCAAAGTTACCTTAGCACCATTTAACTTAGAAGACAAAAAAATGTTATATCCTTTACTTTAAATCAACCACTTTATAAAACAAAGATTTTCAATTAGGATATACTTCATAATTAACACGTATGAATCTTCCTATATACTAGTTAAACCATTATTATTTGTAATCAAATTTCATTTCTATTTTTGTTTAGAGAAATTAATTTCCAAAACTTCAATTTAATAAACCAAAACCATATATTTATCTTACAGTGTTTCTTTTAAAAATAAATCAAAATGCTAAAAAAAATCTTCTTTTGTTTTTGATTTTTTTTTTTGAGTTTTTGGAAGAAAAATGAAAAATTAATCCTAAAAAAATCAAGAAGAAGACGAGTCTCCCCCCACACTTGATTTTGACCGTGTCCCCACAGTCAACGAAAGTGAAAATCATGTTTATTATTATTTACATGAAAATGAAATGTATTTACACAACATCAGAAAGTATTTTGTCAAAAAGTAAATGAAACGGTCTTCCAAAAACCGATTCATTTGTCTCGTCGAGTATACGAGACACAGCTTAAGCTCGAAAAACCAAACCATAAAAGGTTTTGAAGTTGAATGTTGATTTGGAAAAACGAATGTCGTTTTACTGAAAATTGAATGAGTTGTTTTGTTTTCGATGATTTTTGGGGCAGATAAAACAAGTGATTGAAATTCAAGTTTATTTTCACCAAATTGAGATTCAAGTTTGTCATTGAAAAATTCTTCAAAATTATTGATTTCAAAATTAAAATGGTGATGTAAATCTTCCCCTTCATAATTTAACAACTCATTTTCGAAAAGTCCAAAGAATTCGTGTTCGTTAAACTCGTCTTCCTTTATTGGATTATCAACAACTTTATTACATGTCTCAAGTTCAAAATTCAAAGTTGGTGTATTCAAATTTTCAGAAAAAGGAAGATCGAAATTTAAATCGAGCTTCTCACCCTCAAAAGAATTGAAATTCAACACAATTACCGTCTTTTCAACAACTTCGTTAAGATCATCATTTTCAGTTTCAAAAGTTGTTGTTTGAAAATCATCGATTTGGGTAAAAGATGGATTATCGTTTGACTCGTCACACATTGAAACTTGATTTTGTTTCTCATGAAAATTTTCCAATGTTTTAATCAACAAATTCGTGTGATCATCGTAAATTTCATTCATTTTCTCAATAAAGTCAAATTTGTAATTATTAACTTGAAAATTTTCGATTTGGACTTGTTGAGAACAAGAATTGTCAATTTCGATAAACGGTAGGTTATTATTTGATTGTTCGTGGGTTGAGATTTGATTATGATTTTCACGGTAAGTTTTGTATTTTTCAAGTAATAAATACCCGTTATCTTTTTCCATTTCATCAATAAAATCAAATTCATGATTATTAATTTGAAAATTTTCACTTTGAATTTGTTGATAACCAAAGTTTTCAATCGTATCGCAATTGAAACTATTCCCATTGCCAAATTCGTTTGAAAAGTTGTTCCCATTTTCATGTTGAGTTTGAAATTCATTTTGGAGTTCGAAATTAAATTGGCATGGGTTATAATCGTAATCGTTTGAATTTTGAATTGAATTCAAATTTTGAAATCCTTGACTCGAGTTATTACACAAATAAGAATTACATAAATCATTTGTCTCTTGATTTTTTCATGTAGAAAGTTCGAGTAAAGATGAAATAATTTCAATGCTATTTTCAAGAGTCGAAAGTTGGTCATCGTTTTGAAAATTTTGTTGTTCGAAATTTGAATTATTTACACAAAATTTGTTGTTAAAATATCCATACGGATTTGGAGTAAACTCATATGGATTAAATTGATTTTCACAGTTAAATTCAAGTGAGTAAGAAAAAGGAAACTCGGACATTTTCAAGATTTCTTTTTTTTTTATAAAGAAAATATTTACAAGTAGAATTTATTTTTCAAAATGGAAAATTGATTTTTGTTTTGTTTTTGAATTTTCAATTATTATTTTTGGCTTTTGAAAAGATTTTATAATTTATTTTTGGATTTTTGTTTTTCTAATTTTTCTGGATTTTTGAAATTTCAAAGGAAAAGGATTTAAAAATTTCAAAGAAAAAGAAAAGGAATATTTTAAAAAATTAGTTTTGGATTTTGAATTTTTTTTGTTTTTTGTTTTTTTTAAATATGCATGAACAAATGCAACTAAATGAATGCAAGAGTTAATTACAAATGGCTTATCCTAAGTTAACCCAAAATTGTATATTCACAAATTGTCTTAGATAAACAAGATAGTTCTCAGCCAGGTAACGGGCAAGATTTATCGGTGCACCACGAATCACCATAGCAATGCAGCCGAAGGTTTAAGTACCTCCAGAGGAATAACCACTATAATATTTACGAATCACCGTAATATTTATAAATGGTTATTACTCTGCCATAGCCTAGACACCAAGAAATTAAATTGTTCAAAAAAGACAAATTGTCAATATACAATTAAGTGTTATCGATGTCTAACCGTTATTATTAATCAAAATCTAAGATGAAATGCAGAACAGAAACTAAACGAGTATTAACAATGCAACTACGGATGAATTTTTTTATTTTTTAAAATGCAAATTCAAGCAACCAATAATTCAATTCAAATAAAACTAGAAATGAAAGCAGAATTTTTTAGCATGCAGAGCAATTTATTTTGGGTAGCTAAGGAAGCAATTTTCAGCAAGCTATTCTTCCTTTATTTCCTGCTTTGGCAACCTAAAAATTAAAAACTAAGATATATACAATATTTTTTTTTTGGTTTTTTTTTAAAGGAAACTTAAAAAAAATAAGACAAACAAGTCAAAAGCTCAAACCAAAAAAGTTAAACAAAAGAAAACAAATTAAGCAAACTCCATTTTTTTTTGTAGACGCAAAAAAAATCACACAAACCCAAAACTAAAAATTAAATCAGAACAAATCAAAACTAAACGAAGGCACACAAACTCAAAATGATTTAAAACAAAATAAAGTAGAACAAAAACAAATTCAGTCTTTTTTTTTGGTAGCAAGCCCAACAAACTTGCTCTTTTTCTTTCCCTTCTTTTTTTATTTATTTATTTACACTAACCAGGGCCCGGCCCAAAAATTGAACCTATACAAAAAAAGAGGAAATACAGCTGCTATTAACCACGTTCCAAAATGGACTTCCAAAAATCAAAATCACAATCGAAATTTAATTACGAAAATCGAAATCAGATTTGAGGAGATTTAATTCTAGTAGTCTAATTCGAAGGCAAGTGATTCGAGAAAAGGCAGAATTCAGGTTTGCGATTTGAAGGTGGCGAATTGGTCAGGGTTCGATTGTTGGTTTGTGTTCGGTGAATTTGTAAAATTTGGCTGTGGACGTAATTTTTGGAAATGGAGAGGAAGGTGATGTGGTTTCGATGATGGTCGAGGTGATGCAGTCGAACTCGGTCGTGATGGTCGGCAAATGATGTTGGTGGAGTTTTGGCAGTAAGGTAGTCTGCTCGTTATTGTGAGGTTGCAGTCGATTGACAGAGAGTCGATTACTGGTGGTTATGTGCGTGGGCACTGTGATGGCAAGGGATAAGGGAGGTCGAAGAGGCTGTGGGTTCGGTGGTTTTGGTTGTGGGTTGGTTTCAGGTCTGATCGTAGTGGTTTGAGCAGTGTAAATGTTGGTAATGGTGAGATGGAGGGGAAGTATGTACTGTAGGTAATTGTGAGGAGGAGTGGGAGTCTGTATGAGGAGCAGGTGGTATTTGAAATGCAAGTGAATGGGGTGGAAACGTATGGAACAACATGGAGGCTGTTGATGAACTTGTGGAGGTATGTCGGGGTGCAGGCAGGACTGTAAAGTGTGGTGAAATGATATATGGGTGGATTGTTGGTCAGGAGGAGAATTGGTGAATTGCTTTGGCACTGTTTTTATGGTAGTTTGGGCAATGTGGTTGAAGGAGAATGAAGGAACTGTAGAGATTGAATAATGGTTTTAATTGTTTGGGGAGTAGGCTGTTTGAATGGTTGCAGTTAATGGCAGTGGTGAAGCTACGGGTTGTTGTAAATGGTGATGATTTTGAAGTTGCAGTGGAATTTGTAGTAGTTGTGGATGATGGTTGGTGATGCTGCGATGTGGGCGGTTGTTGATCAGAGATGTGGTATTGGTAGTCAAGATGGAGGTGGTCTCGGCAGTGGGAAGATGTTCAGTCTTGTACATGGAAAACAAAGACAGTCTTGTACACAGAGAACAAAACAGAGAGTAAAACAATGGAAACAGATGTAGTGCAAAATGAAATGTAAACAACCAAAAATTAAAAACAATGAGCACAGTTTTTTTTCCTTTTCTTTTTGTTCTTTGTAAAAACAATGTAAAAAAGAATGCAGGATGTAAAAAAAAAAGGAATGAAAGTTTTTTTTTTTGAATGAAATTGTGTATTTTATGCAATGCAAATGAACAATAACAAGGAAAAAATCAAATTGCAAGCACACAACACAAAACTTCCTCTCTCTTTTTTTAATGCAACACACACACTCAAAAATTAAAACACAATAGAAATCAAACAAAAATAATTCGAAGAACAGAAAATCAAAATCAAAAAACTCCCCGGCAACGGCGCCAAAAACTTGTTCGTCGGCGGAAATTCTATCGGTTTAGAAAACCGTCGAACGAATTTTGAAATAAAAATAACCGCAAGCGCACGGTGTGCGAATGTAGCACGTGGCGAATACGGGTCGATCCACCGGGAATTGATGATTTTAAAATTCTATACAATCAAATTAAACCAACTCGAGTGAAAGGTAAGCTAGAGAATAGAGAACCAACTAAAAGAAAAGTGAAGCAAATATAAGAGTTAAGTGACAATTTAGGAAATAAATCCACTCTCTAGATCATATAAATCAACAAAATGAAGTTATGATCTCTCTTTTATTGTCATTAGTGAATTATTTGATGTGTTTATCATAGGTATGGTATATTTGTGCTATTAATTAGCTCAATATAAACCATCAAACTATGACACGACTACTAATACACTTTTAAATCTCATAAAATATGACAACAAAGTTGAAAGAAAAATCTATTTTAAGCATGATCTATTAACTATTAATTAGAAATATAAGCCATCAAATTTTAATTTCAACAATCACTTCTTTGCCATAATCATATGTAGATGAAGAGGCAATTTGTGTTTTGTTTGTTTAAGCATAGCCTATTTGTTATGAACAACATAGACTATCAAATGTAAAGCTAAACAACATCATAAACCACTTCAATCATTCTCATTAAGCACAAAAAGAGAGCATAAACATCAAATTAAGTTGAAGCTACATGATTAGAGGGCTTCATTACCCCTAAATTGAAGGGGTTTGGCATTTCATATTTGTCATCATATGAACAAATGTAGCAAGCAACATTGAATAAAAAGAAGAGGAAAAAGAGAGCAAAATGGAAGGAAAAATTATTCTACTTGCATAAAAGAGAAGAGATCTACACTACAACATGAAAGTAAATGAACATGAAAAGGAAAGAGCATGTATTAAATTGCACAAAAAAAATTACATAAAATAAAAATGGCTAAGTAGCCATGGAAAGAAAGAGAGCTTTGATTTATTTTCTAAACTAAAACTAACTAACTAAGGGGGAAGAGGGATACATGAAACATAAGGGGTATTTATACAAGTGTTAAAACCCTAATTCATTTTTTTAAAGAATGCCCAAAATGCCCCTTAGAAAGTGTGGAGGCCAAGTTATCATTAACATGTCTTAATCCTCCATTAAGTGTACATGAAGCCATTAACTCCAAAAGCATGTGCATTAGCCTTTAATTTGTACATTAAGGTTGGTGGGTAGGTGGGGTCCTCCATGTTCTTCACTTTGAATTATTTCCATCTTCATTCCTTTGTTTCTTTGTGCATGCATATTTCTTCATGAAACCACTCCTATTTGAGACCATTTTCCAAAAAAATGTATATAAATTTCCAATCAATTTTTCTCAAAGAAATATATGCACTTAAATGACCATTTTGCCCCCATATGAAGATGAATATGTGAAAATTTGGAATTAATATGAATTTTGGTTAAAACAAGTTAAAATACCCAATATGATCATTTATTTAATTTAAATAGATTAAATATGTTTGTAAAAATATGCACATTTATGTGAACATCACATACGACCTATAACCTAAACATATGCTCCGAGGGGCAAGTGTTAACTCCACTTTTTCACGACTCAACGACCTAATGTGCTACAGGGATCAGCGACCTAAATGACCAAGCGGGTTAAGAAGTTCAACGACCTAATGATCCAAAGCCTCCAGCGAGTTAACATGGTAACAGCCAGTGACTTAGCAACCTAAAGTTCAAGCGACCTAGTGACCTAAACTTGTAACGAGTTAACGACCTAAGCTACTCAACGAGTTAACGGCCTGATGACTCAATGCAAAGCAGCGACCTAAAAGACCTAATGACCTAAAAGAGGGAGCAACCTAACGACCTAACAGAGGGAGCGACCTAACGACCTAAAAGCGGGAGCGACCTAACGACCTATAAAGGGGCAGCGACCTAACGAGTTAGAATAGAATAAACCCGCTTGCATATAGGTCGCTCCCAACCTTAAGTCACTACCTCTTCTAAGTCGCTCCATATAAGTCGCTTTCCACTCTCATAGGTCGCCACCACCTACCAACCAAAGCAGTCGATCAAGCGTAAGCCTTAACTCGCATCCCTTAGTTCGCTCACGACCTACGACCTAACCCCTAGGTCGCCTACGACCTACGACCTAACTCCATAAATTCCCTATAAATACCTTACCTACTCCACCGAAGAGAGGAATTTTGGCTCATTTCTGGAACGCCTATACTTTGCTGTTTTCTCGACTCATCTGACACTTCAAACACCGAAGACACCTCAACGGACTTCGAGAGAGATATAACACATTCAACATGAATTCGAAGAGCTCTCATACATTTAAGTTCTAGCTACTTGTCCTAGTTGTGTTGTAATCAAAGATCGTTGTAAAAGTTGTAATCGAATCAGCAATAAAGAGGATTAAAGTGGACATAGGCTTGACAGTAAGCCGAACCACCATAAAAATTGTTGTCTTCTTACTTGATTTTCTGTCATTTTCTGCTTATCTCTAGTTTCCGTACCAACGAGTGGTGCTTTCACATTTTTACTACTTACACTGGGGTGTTAGCGTCCAATTTTAGCGTTAACACATTTATTTTTTCTTCTTAAATATTGCGAGGACACAATTTCTTTAAGGAGGGAAGTCTATAACAACCTGCATATTTTACGATTGTATATTTAGATATTTTGTTTAAATATAGCATGGTTAGTCGGATTTTAATCGAAAATGCTACTTTATTCAAATAGTCGAATTAGGACTCGAGACCCCTTCCATTGAGTTCAAAATGACATTTGCGACCTTTTTGAGTATAAACATCGATATGTTTGGAGTTAGCTTGAATTTTGACATTTTCACTTAGGGCCTTAGGTTTGGGTTTCAGCCCAATAACTTAACATAAGATCCTAGCTCCGCCCCCTCTCCTCTTCATTCATTCTCATTTCTAAACACTTCAAGCTTTAAACAAAAATGGGGGAGAGAAAAGAGATTAGGAATGCCTAAGCACTAGCTTCATTTGCAAATCCATGTTTTAGCACCAAAATCAAAGAGAAGCTTAGGTAAGCATGTCCTTCTTCTTCTCCATCTCAATCTCTCTCCAATTTCAGAAATTTCCTATAACCTAATTCGGGAAATTATTGTTTATGATCTTAGATTGGAGCTTTTAGAGTTGAGATTGAAGAGTGGTTGATCTTCCTTTGTTTTTAAGCTTCTCCTTCCATGTTTATGTGTAAAAGGTGATTTTTTGTACGCACATCTACTTCTATAGCTATCATTGATGTTAGGTATGAATTCCTAACACTTATTTATGTTCATTTTCTTTGGAGTTGGATTGAATTGGTGAATATTCAAATTTTTGGTGTTTTGAGGTCAAATCTTAAAAATCTAACATTTGATGTTTGAACACGTTATGAGGTGTTTTGAAGAGCCATACAAGACTGGGTTGTTGCTAGCGTAAATCCCTCGTCATCGTTGTTCGCTTGTTCACTTTATAGGTTTTGCCCACACGGTCCTAGACTGAAATTGCTGATGAAGCGGGTTCAGTCAACTGAACCAGGGGGTCGACTGAACCAGGGGGCAGAAAATTCGTTGTCCCCGTATCAGTCGACTGTCCTAATGGTCTAGTCCACTGACTAGGAAACCCGAAACTTTCCAGGTTCTATGTCAATCGACTGAACATCTGGTATAGTCGACCGACCTGCTTGCTTCAGCCCACTTTGCTTATTTTTTTTGAGATTCCTATTTTTGTCAATTCACGATTATCCGATTTGTTGTTATCATTTATAATCGAATTTGATGACTTCCACTTTAGGATTTCTTGGAATATCCATTTTGATGGCTTCGGCATCGATTTCTATGGATTTGATTCGCGTCTTCACATGTGAATATTTAGTGATTGATTGTTTCTATGATCATTTATGGTGACTTGTCACTTTGAAATACAAAAGGTTACTATACTAGTAGTAAATATTCAAACTCTTTCTCAAATTTGATTTCAACTCTATTTTTAACACAAAGCTTGTTTATAAAACGGATTTCCAAATCAATTAGTATACACAAAACTTTACCTCATTCATTTTAGAAATCTAATTAAACGGCCTAGTAAAACTAGTGGTATGAAACGCTTGTGTTTCGTTCGTCGGTTAATTTTTCGACTTGTTCGATTGAAACTCTCGTGACATTTTTCGAGTGAAGATCTATAATTTGTTCGTAAATATTTAAGCTAAGCTAGTGGTTATGCGACATAAAGCTGAACTCATTTATTTACTAGATTAGTGTAATTCACACTTTTTATTGATCAATGATGATCATTTTGTGATTTAGACTAGCGATTTTCTATGTCTCCTTGTCCACGCGGGGGACTATACCTCATTTTATTGAGTTTCATCTCGTTTCTTTTATAGGCTAACGACCTATTGGTTCTTTGGATTTTGACTGATTTTTGTGGGCTAGTGACCCATGCTCTCTTATGGAGTTTGGTTCAATGGGCGTACCATTGTACTACGTCATTGTTCGGCTTATCAGGTTCATCGGGCGTACCGTTGGACTACGTCGTTGTTTCGAATTATTTGACTTTCAGGTTACTCGGGCGTACCGATATTGTACTACATCGTTGCACCGGCTCTATGGTTTGTGACCATGGGATAGCGTCCCGTTTGTGATGCACGTGTTGGTGAGTTTTCATACTTCCATTTATGATAGGCCTCACCCTTTTGTGATTTCTGGATTTCTAATTAATGATTTCTAGAATTTTTTTGTGTCGCCAATTTTTATGATTGGATCGATATGCTTACCAATATTTGTGGTTTGGTGAATAAAATAAAGAATATGACATACTTTTTTTTTGTTCTGAGATTCTTGAGATATTGGATGATTTTTGTTTATGTTAAATGTATACTTTTCTAAGTATGGCATTATTGTTATCATACGTTTTTGTCATATCTCTTATTATATCTCATTTAATCTGATATTTATAGCTAGACTAATCCTTTTATTATTTTCTTATTAAATAACACTCAGGTCGGACCTAGATATTACAGGTGCTTCTACTTGACTCCACTTCTGGGAACATTATCTGACTTTTGACTAACTACTTCAGTTTAGTAGTTTTTGTTGTTATATGTTCGAGAAAGAGATTCCTTGATGTATACATATTCTTTTATCTTGCACTTGCATCTATTCTTTTGTGCTATTGTGGATCTTGTATGACCACTACCCTGATGTACACTTCTATTTGTTATATTCATATCTATTTCCGCCTTTGTGATATGGATATCTGTGACTGATTTGTGTTATGCTTATTTCTATATATTTTTCGAAGATCATATAGCCACTGTGTAGTAGCTTTGAGTTTGTATCGGTATGCTGGATTTCCTCTTGAAATTAAATGCATGTTGTTTTTCTGGCATATCAGTGCTCGCATAAAGCAATTACACGGATGGTCGCTCCACAACCGCCTTACTCTTCGTGCTAGTTGAAGGCATTATTCCGTAGTGTTCTTGGATATCGTGAGTATAGAGGTGGGGCATCACACATCGAATTAAATAGTGGCCAATCTATCTCGTCCTCTTTGATGTTGTGGGGCGCAGGACTTTTTGGGGTTTTGGAGGGGTTCGAGGGGGAAGGTGCATCGGTCGATAGTCTCATAAGTTGCGTAAAAGAAGTCAAGCAAAGCTGAGGTAAGATCGAGCTCGCCAGCTGAGGTTGTGACCTGTCCTTTGGTGATGGATCGAGAATTTCTGTTGGGATTCGACATCATGGTGGTCAGTGCAGTAGATGGCGATGAAGCAGAGCTCGTTGATTTGATTTTCGCAAAATGAGGTTAAGGTAATTTAAATTTTTAAATTTATTATCACTTAAGTTAAACGGGCAAAACAATCGTTTTAAATTTACAATAAATATATATGTATGCATGTATATTAAGAATTAGAAATTGTTTTAAAATTAAGAGTTGTTGTAGAAACAATTGATTTTTTTCGCTGATTAGAGGCTAACTAGGTTGATATATATATAGGTTAAGGAAAAAAAATACTTTAACTTACTAGTCAGTTTCAATATATATATAAGTGGTTAAGATTCAGATTGACAAGTATAAAGACAGTCTATTTTTTTAAATTAACTTAAATAAATATATCTATGTGTATATGTCAGTTAGGAGACAGAGAAGAGAAAAATTTACGGTGAAATAAATATTTATTTTATTATTTACTAATAGAAAAAATATGTTTGAAGTAAAATAAATATCTATTTTTGTCATTTACTGGAATATATATACACACACGTATGTATACCTGTTTTTAACTTACTGTTAAATTTTAAATAATGTATTAAGGTGGTTAATTTGTTTAATTGGTTTATTAACTTATTTTATTTTGTTAATAAAAAATTTATTTGATAATCAAGCTATATACTATTTTTATCATGTTTAAATTGAAAAATATATATAAGATTTATGAATTCAACGGTTTAAATGTTCCGAATTGGAAAGTTATATAAAATTTAGATTTTGAAAATTATGTAGATTATTTTATATAACGCATATGTTTTTAAAAGGAAAATTAATTTAAAATCATATTATTAGTTAAAACCAAAATATTACGGAAATTAATTTGTTAAATGGTAACAAATTGTGTGGATAATTCAAATATTGATAAACCGTGAATTGTTTATACAAGATTTAAAAAAATCATGAAAACAAGCTAGAATGGAACTGGATTACAAAACAAAAGCAAAGGTGAGAACTTCTCACTCAATCCGATTACCCAGTTTAATTTAAATAGTTAAATTTAAAATTATTGGTTGTTTGCTTGGATTGATAATTGTTATCAGTTGGATTGGCATGTTATATATATAGAATATATATTGGAGTGATTGATATTCTCGCATTATACAGCGGATCAGACCCTATGCGCCCCACATAATAGCGGATGACCCCATACACCACTATATTTTACCTTGAAGTGGAATTGGTATTTTATATTGTGCTAACATCTGTGTATGCAGGGAAACAGGTTGGAGGGATCCAACTGGATTCCTCAAATGTTGATGTTATTTCATTTTCTGTGATATAAATTTTTTATGATCTATGATTGATTATATTGGTAATTGAAATTATTGAAGGCTATGGTTTGGCCGTACATATTTTGGTATTTTAAAATGCCATAAATATAAAAATTGTATTTTTGGAAGGAAATTAAAGTAGAGAATTTGAAGTAAAATGATTTTACAGAATTGGATAAATTAAAAGAAGGAATTTGAAAAGGATAATGGTTGATTTTTGAAATCCTATTGAATAAATTCATATAGGAAAAAGTTTTTTTTATAAATGGAAATAAATGAGTTTTGAGAACTTAAATAGTATTTTTTAAAGGTCGAAGAACTTATTTAAAAATTCGGATTTTAAACGGGTTGGGAGAAATAAAGGGAGAATTTTGAATAAAAAAGGAAACGGATATTTTCATTCTAAAAAAAGATGCTGAATCGTAAATAAAGAAGAAAGTTTGAAAGTAATAGATTTTGAAATAAATTTGAATAAGCAAAGAAATTTGTTTTAAAATGGAGTTGGTTTTGAAATTGATTTAAAAAACTGATTAAATATTTGAAATCGTTTTTTAAAAAGAGGATGAAACTATGGAATTTATAAACTGGGTTTATAAAGTGAAATAATATATCGGTGGATATTTGAAAACATATATTGATGGTGGAAATTTATAAAGGAATGGGTATTTTTTTTAAAAAATAAATAAATAGTGGTTTATTTTTAAAGGTGTGAACGAAAAGCGTATTTCCCAGAAATGCTAAGTACGTTTTCAAAGCAAATTTTTAAGTACAAGTTGAAAGTTGTAATGTTTTTTTAAAAGAATGTTTTTGAGAAATTATTTATTTTAAGTTGCTTAGAATTTGAAAGTTAAATATTTATTAAATTAGTTATAGTAGTAATTATTTTAAAAGGCCAATCAGTATTGTGATTTAAAAAGATAATTATTAATATTTATATTTTATAAAGTGATTTTATTTTTAAAGATAGTTTTGTCAAAACTTATATTTGAAATACTTATATAGAATTTCATAACTTTTATTTTAAGATTTTTTTGGTTTAAGTATTACACGAGAAATTACTATAAAATTTCATAAGTAGTATTTTAAATAAAGTGCTTAAAATAGTTTTTATTTAAAGTGCTTTAAAGTATTTTTTGGGATGAAGTAATTTAAATTATTTTAAAATCTAAAGCATTTAGTCTTGGTGATATTTAGCGTAAATAAATAATATTTTGAATTTATTCCACGAGAGGAAAGTGACTTGAAAACTGTTTTCAAAGGGTTGAAGTGTAGGAAAATATCTTGCGAAGATATTTTGAAATAAATATTTTAGGAAATTAGTAAGGTTCGATGATTTTTGTGAATGTTTTTTGATAGTTGAATAACCGACGATCAATATTGGCCTTTAAGATGGCATTTGAATTTCAATGAGACCAGGAATCAAATTCCAATTGATTATCCAAAAACCACATCGAATCTTAAAGGTGGATCTTTTTTTTAAAAGATTAAAAGTGGAAATATGTATCCTCATATTTTAAATAAGCGCTCATTATTCGAAAAATTCGAGGGAGGAAAATCATTCATAAAATCCATTGCGAATAATGATACGATGGAATAGAACTACATTTGAAGATGGTGGTTGAAGACCAGGTATTTTCGAAAAAAAAAGGATTGCCCGCTGATTAGCTCTGCACCGAGTTGATAGGGTATAGAGATTACCCTATGTGATGGGGAGTCCGAACGTGATTAGCGGATATCGAGATTTGCAAGGACTACTTTCCTTAATTGGACGAAGTGCCTTCGGTTTCATTCAGACCCAGGATGGACTTGTATGAATGTATGTCTGACATTACACTTTGAGATATAAAGTTGGTTTCTATCAAATTTATTTTTGTTAGTGGTAGAGAATTTATCCTCTTAGCTTAACACCCTTTTCTAAGACGCACGAGCTAAGAGGTTATGTAGTTGATAGTTATTAGTGATATATTCCCAATTTGGTAATGTGGCATGCTAAGTGTTGAGCATTGGTTGATCGAAGCATGGCTTTTGTATAAAGTGTAGCTTTGTGGGAGGAGACGTCATCGAACCTCACACCTTAGGAAATGGTCGAAAAAGGAAGGATGCAGCAAGGTTAAGGGGTTCGCGACCCTTAGTATATGTACATTTCCATCTGGATAAAAAGTGGTATTCTGGTATGGAGTCCACATATTTTACTTATGTGGATAAAAGTGGTATTCTGGTAAGGATTCCAAATATTTTACATATGTTATTTTTGGAATTTGAGGCACCTCGGTAAAGGTTGGTTACGACCCTGGGGTGGCGTATTCCTCACAGTTAATTACCTAGTTACAGAGGTAACCCGCCTTGTGTTGGCAGAGATCCGGTTAGGTTCTATGGACGTCCTTCCAAAGGGGCCTCTATTCGAGTAAAGGAAGTTCCTTAGCCTTAACCATTTGTTGGAAATCCAAACAAAACAATACGAGTCCTTTACGGTTTTAGTTGTAGAACCTTCCATTTAAAATAGTAGTTATAGTAGGCATACTATAACGGTATGTATGCTGGCTAAGATTAATATTATACTTGCAAATGTTTTCCACTACGCACAAATAATAATATCAAAAGGATTTTCATGTATCTAGCATCTTTGACAACTATAAGGAGAAACCTTCCCCTTGTGTGCAATTGCATTTGACTGTGTGCCAGGAGACCTTATGGTAGTTTCATTTTCCAAAACGCATGAATGGATTTCTCTTTGCATAAATAACTGTTTGAAGTTCTCGCACCAATCCCATGACTGGCTTGGAGTTTATTGTTCCCATTTCTAAACTCTGGGTGCCCCTAATTTTCCACAAGGGTAGCTTAGATTCAGGTTATCAGTAAGTTCTGGAGCTAAGTCAGAAAAGTATGATGTGGAGATCAGGTGATACGATCGATGGCGAGACATATCACACGTATATGATGTATTATCCGCTGTGTACGGTTTGCTACAAATTCAGTTTCCATGTCAAAAAGTTATCATAACTGCCTAGTGTTGTGTTTTGTTGATGTTGTATTCCGTCGTCGTGTAATATATATATGACTCGGATAATGTAATGTATAAACAGGTATAGTTCTTTTGTTTAAAGATTAGTCATTTATCTATTATATATTGTTCCGCTGCGATTGTGATATTCTGATATTGTTTCTGTTTCTTCTTCTACCTCCTTCTTCTTTAACCCTAATGGTTCGGTCTTCCAGCATTCGATTGTTCGACATTGGATACAGTAGACACATTAATGTTGATTTTCGGGTGTCGAAAAATTGGGTCGTTAAAATTTGGTATCAGAGCTGAAGGCTAAGCCAGAACCTTGGCTCTGGTGGGGATTACTCATTAGAAATAAGGTCCGTAGTACTCTAGAATGAATTTGAGTATACTAGTATATATGAATGCGTATTTGTTAGTGAATATAATTTTTTTTTATTGTATTGACTTATCAGTTGAATGTTTATGAATTCTGGTCGATAGTGGGACGCCATTTTATCGATATGGGTTTCTTAACTCTTAAACAAGATAAACCGACACGGTATTGTTTTAAAATAGGGTAAATGAAATAATTTTACCCAAATTATTTTTGTATATAACAGAAATAATTTTTCGTAAATTATTATAGTATTTATATGGTTTCTTGATTGTCAGGAAGTGATAATATTAAATTATTATCATTATTCTATGGAAATTGAACTAGAAATTAAAAATCTAACCAAAGGTTAAAGAATAAATTTATATAAGAAAATGGGATTTGTAAATATAAATTATAAATATGGTGTACAGTTGAAATGAAACAAAAATTCCAAAGTAATTTTTGAATATGGATTGAAAGGATTTGGGATTTTAAATTTTGAGAAAATTAATTCCATTTGAGTTTGGAAATGATTTTCAAAGATTTTGGAGGAATAATAAGGATATTATTTAGAAATATTTTTGAATTAGATTTGGAATCTGGTGAGATTTGTAATTTAAAAATGTTTTTTAAAAGATAAAAGCACTAACTCTCTTCGGTCACTAGAAAATAACTTCGATGATGACTGCAGCATCATCGATGTTTATTTTCGAGTTTCCAGGAGAGGAATTGCTGCCAATTTTTTTTAAATGGGAGTTGTTTGCAAAACCGGGTTGGTTTTAAAATTCAAAAAGGAATTTGATGTGTAATTTAATTATGTATATTATTAATTTCAAAAATAATTTTGAAATGTTGAAGTTTTGGTTTGGTAAAACCGTTTTGATTTTTGAAATACAAAGGAATATTGGATATGCTAAAAGATTTTAGGATACACTTGATTTCAAAAATAATTTTCAAAATACTTAAGTAAGTGCTTAAACTCTAGAACCTTATTTAAAATGTTTATGGAAATATAAATGGGTTGATAACTAGTGAAATTTGAAATTTTCTAGAATAGAAGAATTTAACTTGAAGAAGAGTTAAAATTAAAGTAAATGTGACAATAAAATTAGTAAGTAAACTATGTTAACTAAAGGGTGAGAAAATGAATTGAAAACGAATATCGGGATGATATTTTGTGAAGAATAAAGTGAAGTTGAAGGAGTAATTCGAAGTGGACTGACAATAATAAAGTTTAAGACATAATAATGGTTTGAGATAAAACGAATTGGAATTTAAAATAATTAGTAAATGGAACAAAGTTAAACAACGATATGAATCAGTTGTGAATGGAAAGATAACTGATAAATTTTTTTCAATATTCAAAGTTTAAAGAAAAATTGAATTTATATGGAACTGGAACTCAATTTGAACAAAAAGAGAATTTATATGGCTAATAATCAATTGATAAATGCGTATGATGTATGCATATTATTTTATTCGCATAGCGGTTTGATCCAGATTCAAGCACAGAATTTCGAGATAGTTATATCGATCCTAGTTGGGATTTTTCACTCGATTTTCGACGGCGAACCCTGGATATGAATCTTTGATTGATTTTGGAAATTCTCTATCACAATTTGTGGCTGTGCAAGAAGAATGATGGTTTCTGGTCAAAAAACTAGATCTACTAGGAAGTTGGTTGAATGATACTAGTTCGGAAGTGAAATTATGTGAACGAATGAGCGATCAGAGTTGGCATTGCGTACGGATTATGCATGTGTATCGTACGGGCTTGAATGAAATAAATATTGAAACTTTTGTAAAGAAATGTGCAAAATGATTTTGAATGTTGTAAATAGACATTATTGCTAGTAGGATATGCAGGTGTTTAAAGGAAAAGGATAAATTGGGATTTTTGATTTCGAAGATAGATTTGAATTGCTCGACAAGGAGGTATGTATTTAAATTTCTGTGGAATTTGATGATTTTCTTGTCTAGCCAATTGGCTTTGTTGTTTTCTTTTGAAATCTTGGGGCCCGTAGAGGCATTTGTAGTTGTACCGATCTAGCGGCGCAAAGGAGATGCTGCGAAATTTTTCAAAAATTTAGACAATTAGAATTTTTTTAGAAATTAGGATAATTTCAATTTTGGATTTAAATTTTAATTTGAATCGTGGAGAAAATAATATTGTTTGAAACTTATGGTTGTGTTTAGGAAGTTAGTAAGAATGATAGTGTCTTTAATAAAAGTTGCTTTGGAAAGTAGAAACTGTTGGGTTTTGGAAAGTTGTAAAAATATTTGGTTTAGGAAAATAATTAACGGGTGATGGACCATTCTTTCTAACAAGTAATTTCAGGGATGAAATTCCTTTAAGGGGCGAAGAATTTGACGACTCGGAATTTTGGACATTTGAAATTTGAATATTTAATTAATTTTAAATATTTGAAATTTAGTTTTACTTGAATTTCAAATATCACTGTTTATTTGGCAATTTAATTGTTAAAAGTTGGGTAAAATATTGAATCTTCAGTTTTATGCTTGGTAAAAATGTTTCAAAGGCTTGGAAAATTTATATTTATAATACTGGAGATAATAGAAGTTTTAAATTTAAATTTGGGAATGTTTTGTTTAGCTTAAAAAACATATAGTTTAAGTCAATATTTAAAATAGCCTTGCAGGGCACAGTCTCGGATTTTGACGAAACCAGTTTTATTGGATCCGTAATAGGATATTATTATCAGATTTCAATTTTTGTAGCGTTTAGAGTTATCGCATGGTCGTACAGCAGATGAACACGCTGAATTTATATACAAATTTAATATAATAACTGAGTCCAAAAAGCTATATTCTCCATACGATCTAGTTAGTCGTCGAAACCTTTTCCATTGCGTTGGAAATAGGGGTATAGCATTATAAATGCCTAGCGGCACGCCTCGTTAGGAGATCGAGATTGTGAGTTGCGATAATTGAGACGATTTAAATTTGAATTTAAATTTGAATATAAATAATATAATTAAAATACAATAGCACAGACACGTAACAGAAACTTTAAACACGTGTTCTTCCTGATGGAACACGCGTCTTCTTTAAAGGAGAAATAAGAAAATAAAAATAAATGGAACGAGAGCATCAAAATTGGTTAAAACTTCGTTCTTTCCCTTTCCCCTTTTGTTTCCCATTCTTCATATAGCCGATATTTAATTTCGTTCTCCTGCTCACCATAAAACTAAAATCCCCTACATAATCTCAAATCGTAAAATTCTTTGAATTCGTATAAAAAGAAAAAAAAAGGTTCGAATACAATTCAAAAATGGGGGGTTGCTTCGTGTAACAACCCGCATATTTTACGATTGTATGTTTAAATATTTTATTTAAATATAGCATCCTTAGTTGAATTTTAGTCCAAAAATGCTACTTTTTGCAATCAGTCGAATTAGGACTCGAGACCCCTTCCATTGAGTTCAAAATGACGTTTACGACCTTTTTAAGTATAAACATCGATATGTTTGGAGTTAGCTTGAATTTTGACATTTTCACTTAGGGCTTTTGATTTGGGTTTCAGCCAAATAACTTAACATAAGACCCTAGCTCCACCCCCTCTCCTCTTCATTCATTCTCATTTCCTAACACTTCAAGCTTTAAGCAAAAATGGGGAGAGAGAAAAGAGATTAGGAATTCCTAAGCCCTAGCTTCATTTACAAATCCAAGTTTTAGCTCCAAAATTAAAGAGAAGCTTAGGTAGCCATCTCCTTCTTCTTCTCCGTCTCACACTCTCTCCAATTTTAGAAATTTCCTATAATCTAATTCGGGAAATTATTTTTTATGATCTTAGATTGGAGCTTTTAGAGTTGGGATTGAAGAGTGGTTGATCTTCCTTTGTTTTCAAGCTTCTCGTTCCTAGTTTTTTGTGTGAAAGGTGAGTTTTTGAACTCACATCTACTTCTATAGCTATCATTGATGATAGGTATGAATTCCTAACACTTATTTATGTTCATTTGCTTTGGATTTGGATTGAATTGGTGAATATTCCAATTTTTGGTGTTTTGAGGTAAAATCATTAAAAATCCAACCTTTGATGTTTGAACACGTTAGTGAGGTGTTTCGGAGAGCCATACAAGGCTGGGTTGTCGCTAGGCGTAACTCCCTAGTCGTCTTTGCTCGCTCGTTCACTTCCATTCCATGTTATGGGGTTTGCCCTACAAGGAGCTAGGCTAAAACCGCTGATGAAGCAGGTTTAGTCGACTGAACCAGGGCTTCAGTCGATTGAACCAGGGGCAGAAAATTCTCTGTCCCCGTATCAGTCGACTGACCTGATGGTCCAGAAACTTGAAAGTTTCCAGGTTCTGTGTCAGTCGATTGACAATCTGGTCCAGTCGACTGACTTGCTTGCTTCAGCCCACTTTGCCAATTTTCATTGAGATTCCAATTTTTAACGTCTCGTGATTATCCAATTTGTTGTCATCATTTATTATCGACTTTGATGGCTTCCACTTTGGGGTTTTTGGGAATATCCATTTTGATGGCTTCGTCGTCGATTTCTATGGATTTGATTCATGTCTTCAAATGTGAATATTTGATGATTGATTGTTTCTACGATCATTTTTGGTTACTTGTCACTTTAGAATACAAAGGTTATTATACTAGTAGTAAAAATACAAACACTTTCTCAAATCGGATTTCAACTCTATTTTTAATACAAAGCTTGTTTATAAAACCGATTTCCAATTCTATTAGTATATACAAACCTTTACCTCATTCGTTTGAGAAATCTAATTAAACGGCCTAGTAAAACTAGGGGTATGAAACGCTTGTGTTTACTTCATCGGTTAATTTTTGGACTTGTTCGATTGAAACTCTCGTGACAATTTTCAAGTGGAGTTCTACAATTTGTTCGTTAACATTTAAGCTAAGCCAGTAGTTATGGGACATAAAGCTGAACTCATTTATTTACTTGCTTAGTGTAATTCACACTTTTTATTGATCAATGATGATCATTTTGTGATTTAGACTAGCGATTTTCTATGTCTCTTTGCCCACGTGTGGGACTATACCTCGTTTTATTGAGTTTCGTTTCATTTCTTTTATAGGCTATTGACATATTGGTTCTTTGGAGTTTTGACTCATTTTTGTGGGCTAGCGACCCATGCTCTTTTATGGAGTACGGTTCATCGAACGTACCGTTGTACTACTTCGTTGTCCTTCTTATCAGGTTCATCGGGCATACCATTTTACTACGTCGTCGTTCCGAATTATTTGGGTTTTATGTTATTCGGGCATACCGATATTATACTACGTCGTTGCACCAGCTCTATGGTTATCGACCATGGGATAGCATCCCATTTGTGATGCACGTGTTGGTGAGTTTCAATAATCTCGTTTATGATAGGCCACACCCTTTCGTGATTTCTGGATTTTTAATTGATGATTTCTAGAATTTTTGTGCTTCACCAATTTTTATGATTGGCATTGACATGTTTGCCAATATTTTTGGTTTGGTGAATAAAATAAAGAATATGACATTCTTTTTGATCTTTTGAGATTCTAGAGATATTTTATGATTTTTGTTGATGTTGAATGTATACTTTTGTAACAACCCGCATATATATCATTTTTACATTTAAATATTTTATTTAAATATTTTATCGATACTCGAAATTTAGTCTGAAAGGCTACTTTTTGCATACGGTCGAATTAGGACTCGGGACCACTCCCATTGAGTTTAAAATGTCGTTTGCAACCTTTTTGAGTGTAAGCTTCGATATGTTTGGAGTTAGTCCAGTTTTGCTACTTTTTCACTTTGGGTTTGGGTTTGGGTTCAGCACTATTTTTAACTTATACTCAAATCTGAACCACTCCTCCCCATTCACTCTCACTTCCTCCTCTATTCAGTTCTAAAGCATCAATAGTGGGAGAGATGGGAAATTAAAACTCCAAACACTAGTTTTCTTTTGCAAATCAAACTCTAGCTCCAAACTAAGAGAAGAACCCATTGGTAAGCTTCTCTTCTTCTTCTCCAACTCATTCCTTTATCAATTTCAGAAATTCCTAAACCTAACTTTGGGAATGCTCTTCTTTTAAAGCTTATAATCAAGCTTCTTGAGTTGGATTTGAAGAGTGGTTGATTCTTCTTTGCTTTGAAGCTTCTTCTTCAATCGTTTGGGTTTAAAGGGGAGATTTTTACCTCACATCTAGGCCTATATTTATCTTCAATTGTTAGGTACGAATTCCTAACGCTTATTCTTGGGCAATTGCTTTTGGTTTGGATTGATTTGGTGAATATTCCAATTTTTAGTGTTTTGGGATTCAAATTTTTAAAAAGCTTAACTTTGATGTTTGAATGTGTTTTTGGTGATGCAACGAAGAGCTTATATGGCCGGGTAGTCGATTGGCGTAAACCCTTGGTGCCGATGCTCGACCGATAGCAATATAGAAGAATTTGGCATTCACTAGATTGGCTTAGGGAGTGCTGGCTACTGGTACGGCCGACCGAACTCAGGGTCCGGTCGACTGACCTGCTACCCAGGCACTTCCCAGCCTCTGTGAGGAAGTGCAGGTTACAGGTCCGGTCGATCAAACTCAGGGTCCGGTCGACTGACCAACTACCCTAAGCATTTTTGTTTTCTAGGCCGGTCGACCGAGCTCTGTAGCCGGCCGACCGACCGGATGATATTTTGCCTATTTCGCCTAATTGCTTGAATTTCCAACTTTAATCGATTCGTGTTGTTTCTTATTTGTTGTTATCATTTATTATTGACTTTGAGGACGTTTTCTTTGGGAATTTAGGATATATCCACTTTGATGGATTCGGTATCGATTTCTTGGATTTTGTTCACTTCTTCGAATGTGAATTTTAGTGATTGATTGTTCCTACAATCTTCTTTGTGATTTGTCACTTTAAAAACATAAAGGTTTTGAATACTAGTAGTAAATATCAAAATTCTTTCATCAAAACGATTTCAACACTATTTTATTACAAAGCTCGTTTCTTAAACCGTTTTCCAATCTATTAGTATATACAAGCCTTTATCTTATTCGTATGAGAAATCTAATTAAACGACCTAGAAAAACGAGTGGTATGAAACGCTTGCGTTTACTTCGTCGGTTAATTCTTGGACTTGTTCGATTGAATCTCGTGTGATAATTTTCTAGTGGAGATCTACAATTTGTTCGTAAATATTTAAGTTAAGGTAGTGGTTATGGGACATGAAGCTAAATTTATATATTTACTAGCTTAGTGTAATTGACACTTCTTGATGATCATGACGATCATTTTTGTGATTTAGACTAGTGATGTGCGATGTCTCTTCGTCTGCGAGGGAGATTAAACCCCGTTTTGTGGAGTTTCGACTCAAAATGGTGGGGTAGCAACCCATGGTCTTCGGGCCGTTTGTGGAGCTTCGACTCAATTTGTGATGGTTAGCAACCAAGGAATTAGCGTTCCGTTTGTGATACACGTGTTGGTGAGCTTTATGCTCCCGTTTGTGATAGGCCTTCCCCCTTTTGTGATTTCTGGATTTCTTGAGATGATTTCTAGAATTTGTGTTTCACCAATTTTCGTGATTTCCATTGATAAGTTTTATCATTATTTGTGCATTGGTGAATTTGTGTGTCATTGACTTTTGTGATTGACATTGATATAATCGCCAATATTTATGGTTTGGGGAAGGAAATAAGGAGTATGACATTTCTTTGATTCTTGTGTAGATTCTGTGATATTGATTAATCTCTTGTTGATTTTCAATTACTTATATATTCCACAGCTTGGCATTGTGATTATTATGTGTTTAGTCATATCTCTTATTCTATATCGTTTCATCTGATATTTATAGTTAGACTGATCCGTTTATTATTTTCTTATTAAATAATACTCGGGTCAGACCGAGATGTTACAGGTGCTTCAGCTTGACTTCTCACTTGGGATTGATTACTCTGACTTTTGGCTAACTCCTTAGATTAGTAGTTTACTTTGTTGTATACACTTGAGATATGGACTCATAGTTGTATTCTTTTGTATAGCATGGGTTGCTATTCTTTTGTATTATTATGGATCTTTTTGACCACTACTCGGATGTACACTTTCTTGTGTTAGTTATATGTTCATATCTTCTTCCTCCTTTGTGATATGAATTATCTATGACTGATTTGTGTTTTGTTTATTTCTATATTTGTTTCCGAAGACACAATAGCCACTGTGTAGTAACTTTGAGTTTGTGTCGGTATGTCGGATTTCCTCTTGAAAGGCATGTAAGTTATATTTTATCTAACATATCAGTACTCGCACAAAGATATTACACAGATGGTCGCTCCTCAACAGCCTTATTCTCCATGTTAGTTGACAGCATTACTCCGTATTGTTCTTGGCTAGCGTGGGTATAGAGGTGGGGTGTCACAGCTTGGTATCAGAGCCAAACTTCGGAACAACGTAGAATAATTTAACAAGGATCATAGTCCTATGTCCTTCTTAGGAGTCGTGCCTTAGGATTTCATTCGAGTCTTCGTACCGATTTGTTAACGCTAAAATTTGAACGCTAACACCCCGGTGTATGAAGTGAGATTGTGAAAGCACCACCCGATAGCTCGGGAACAGATTATAAGGAGATAATAGTGAAAAAACAGTAAACAACAGCAATTTTATAGTGGTTCGGCTTAAGAGAGAGCCTACGTCCACTTTGAATATCTTTATTGACGATTCGATTACAAGTCAATGCATTTACACTTTGATTACAACACACTTTGAGTTTCAAGTGACTTAGAACAACTAGCCTAAACTTCAATGTCGATCCAAATCTTTGAACACATGTTAGACATGTTTGATTTCTTCGTGAAGCTCCTTGAAGGTGTTGAAGTAGTTCAGAATGCAGCAGAGTAACGGCGCTTGAAATGAATGAGCCAAAAGTCCCTTGAATGTTGGGGGTGGCCATGTATTTATAGGCAAATCTGGATAGAAGTTTTTTGCCCAAGTCCTGAGTCGTGACCGACTCAGGCTAAGCCGTGGCCGAGTCAAGTTGAGTCGTGGCCGACTCATTTGGTCTTATTACTAGCTCATTCTCTTGCTGGATTCTAAGTCAAGTCCTGAGTCGTTGGCGAGTCAATTCTCACTGGGTCATGCATTGTAGCAACGGAGTACGACTCAGTGGCTTTAAGTCGCGGACGAGTCATCCTGAGTTATGAGTCATCAAGTCATTTCTTAGGTCGTCAATTCTCTTGAGTCGTTTCTTATGATGAGTCGTGAACCTGTTGAGTCGCTGGGGCCAAGCCTTTGATGAGTCGGTAATGCATTGAGTCGGTCCTACCTTGTGAACCGTTAACCCCTTGAGTCGTAACCCTTTAAGTCCCTTTGAGCTTTAGGTCATTAACTCCTTGAGTCGGTGACTCGATGAGTCGCGAGGCTTCCTGAGTCGTGAGGCTTCCTGAGTCGTTAAACACCTTAAGTTGTGGCTCGTCCCAGGCCTTAAGTCGTCAACTCCTTTAACTCGTAGGCTGGAACGGGGTTAACATTTGCCCCTCGAAGCACACGCTTAAGTCGTAAGTCGTGTGCTTCGACTTATCATAACCCGGGCGTGCCGATTCGAGTTTCAGCTCTTCCGGATATAAAATGCTTGACTCGTTCCTCCTATCTCCTACTTCTTATCAGCGATCTTCTAAACCGCATCCGCCATTAACGCACCTCTAAGTTCTCATAGGCGATTCCAACTCGACTCTCCTCTGATCTTCTTTGACACCACATTACGTAAGCAATCTTGCTTCCCTTCCGATTATCGATCATCGTTAACCTATGCGCTCTGTCCCTACCTTCATTTTACTCCCTCGAGTCTTGCGAGTTCGGTCATTCTAACCATCTAGGGTTGTTTGATCTGATGATTTTCGTCTTGAGGTGATTTATCGGCGTGATAAGACCGGGGTTGTTTATTGAGAGTTTTATTGGGTTAATGGGTTAAAAGTTGGAAGATTAACGGGTTAGGAGTGGAATGGTTTATGGGTTAGAAGGAAACCTGGTTTAGGAGTTAGGTGATTAGTTGGTCAGATTGATTCGAATACTGCTTTTGGTACGACTCGGCCATTTTTGTATGATCCAACAACCATGATCCGACCCAACATGCTCCACGGCCTAAGCCTTGAGTCGTGGCCGAGATACGACTTACGACTCACGGCTTACGACTCACGACTCACGACTCACGACTTACGACTTATGGCCTAAGCCTTGAGTTGAACCAGAGCTTCTCCCTTTTTATACGACTTACGACTTAGGCCACTGCCGACTCAAATTTTTTGAGCCGTTGACGAGTTAGGACTTGCGTGAATTCTGCTTGAACTTTGGACCATTGCATTAACTTTGAACTGTTGAATTTTATTGCATTCATTCACAGGTTATTTTGACTTGCAGGCTAACAATCTGTTCAATACAACATTCACAGAAAACTGGGACGAATATACTGTCATCGACTGCCCATATCTAATGACAGATTAGTTAATAACAGATAATTAACTTAAAGAAATTGTGTGAATGAAGTGCTATCGATTTCAAGTAGAATATTAAAGCAACACTGAAACAGTCAATTGAAACTGACCAGCCTGCACTAACATTATGCTTGAACTTTAAATTAACAAGTTCTGAAATTACCATAGTCGATCAATCGTCAACCAGTTTAATTCCAGTTATATTTACTTGTTATTTTCATTAGTTCTGCACAACACTTCACACTTTTAGGAAACGTGCGCCTTCGCATTTGAACACCCAGTTGCTTGTGTAGAATGACATCTCAACAAGAAGAACCGATGGGCCAGGCTGAAGATGTCTTCCCAGTAGCCAACTTGTTGGATAACCCTGCGGAGAGAACTCCCACAACTCTGAATCAGCGGGTGTTTAATCAATTGCTCATCCAGTTTGGCATTGCCGAAGCTGATGCCTTACTGCCGGGGCCAAATGACACTGCAGATAGGCCCCCTTCTGGATTTATTGCTGTCAACCGCCAAATGTTCTTGAGCGGTGCCATACCACCTTTCAATGACTTCCTTCAGCAGTTCCTGCTTCGACTATCTATCTCTCCATTCCAATTGCACCCCAATGGTCATGCCATTCTGATGGGGTTATGTGTGCTATTTAGTAGAGTTCTGGGCCGATTACTGAGCTTTGAGGAAATCTGCTACTTCTGCTCATTCACAAAAATCAAAGATCATCCCTCTATCGTAGTTATAAGGAGTGCTCGAAACCGCAAGCTCATCACCGATCTTCCTGAAAGCGTTCATGGATTTCTAAATCAGTACTTCTTTGTCCGCTGTCCTCCAGGGTTTTATGCCATCTGGAGAGTAGGAAGTAAGATTTTCCTGCTTTTATTTCTCCATTCTTGGGCTTTTCGAAATCTGGGTTGCTAAATGCTAACTTGGCTTCTTTTTTTTTTCTGTTTTAGCACTTCCTCCTCCCTCTAGAGATCCATGCTATAAACAAATTTTTGACAGATTGAACGCCGTGGCGGCAGAAGAGAGGAGTATAAAGTTCTTGTTAAATGATGGATTTTTACATCAATATGGGCTTCTTCATTCCTCTCGCTTCACTCAGCTTCGTGAAGTCTCAACTGAAATTCCTGATTCTCCGACGGAAACTCCTGATGCCCCGGTCTCTACTAAAGAGCACACGCAGGGAGGAACCTCTATAGAAACTCCACTAGTGAAGTGTTCAATTCCGAAGGACGTTGCGGGGTCGTCCGACAAGTCCGCACTTGCCCCAGTTATCGAAGAGGAAGAAACTCCACGATCTTCCAGAAGATTTGCTGACGAAGGAGTTGAGAAAGCCAGTCCCAAAAAACATGATGGCGATGATGTTTTCGAGGGGTTGAGCGATTTAATTGTGACTTCTCAAGAACTTTTCAAAGATGATGTTTCCAAAACTATCTCTTCTGTAATTGAGGCGACATCTTCTCTACAACAAATGTCAACTCCTTCCACTCAAGTTACCACTACCTCTACTCCACAGAGTGGTCTGTAACTTGATGCGTGTAGTTTACACGTTACACAACACTTAGGATTTTTCAGCACTTCTACGCATTCATCTTCTTATACTTTAAAGATTTCTAAAGCTTATTATTTTTATTCCAGATTCTCCAATGGGGCGGCGCAGCAGTTCATATTATGATGATTTCCAGCGCTACGGGAGGCGTAGCCAATATGATTACAGGCGTCACCTCCCCTCTTACAGAGAATCGGATGAAGAGAGGGCCATCAGGAAAGCAGACGAGAGACGAGCATATGAAGAACGTCACCGAAGAGAACAAGAAAGACATGACCCTCCCCACAGAGATGATGATACCCAAAAAAGAAAGACTCATGATGAGAGAGGTAAAGGTCACATGGACGAATCTTCTAGCAAGCGGGCTAAACTTACTGAAGAAATAATGCCGACAGTTTCTCAAAATGTTCCTGCTGAATCTCCTGCCCCCGTTTGTTCCGACATTCAAACAATCATCAACCGGCCCGCATACCAAGTTGGGCAAGGTCCTCCCACTCTTCAAAGTCGATTCCCTCAGTGGTGCCTAAGAGGGGTTCGATTTGATCTCGACTTGGTTCCTCTTGACAAATCGGCTATGCTACGAATCTTGACGCTGTCAGGACCGATATTGAAAGAATGTCGAACTGGCAAAAAATTGTCGACGAGCTTCAGAGGGTTAACCGAGCCAATCTCGAGGCTATGCTCACAATGGAGAACGATAAGGCTGAGTGGCAGAAGACTCCCGAACAGCATGACGCCGAAATGAGAAGTATTGCTTCCTATAATGAAAAACTGGAAGCGGAAGTGGAAAAGCTTAAGGAAGAATTAGCTACTTCATCTACTTTCCATTCTCAAAAGGAGAGCATGCTTCAGCAACAAGTACGAGATGCGCATGCCAGTCAAAGGGCAGTCGAAGATAAGCTTACACACCAGGAGAAGGTCATAGAAGAATATCGCGCTGAAACCTTACAGCTGCGAGAACAGACCGGCTCTCAAAGCTTGGAGATAGAGATGCTAAAAGCTCGACTTGCTATGGCTGAAAAGGAGCGTGACGAGGCTGTTGCTGGTAAACTCGCGGCCGAAGAGGCCCATCAAGCAACCAAAGCTGACATTAGCTCCACATTATTTGATTTCTATCTGCACAGCATTTTGGGGCGTGGCAGCCTTGCCTTTCTAGGCCCTAAGTATGAAATTACATTAGCTGAAGTTTGGGAGGCAGCACTCGATATGCTAGGTGGTAAAGGTGCTGGCTACGCTGAGACAGCTCTTGAAGAGCATTATCTCGATGATGATGCCCGCTCCGCTCTTGCCAAGGGAAAAGAGCAACTCGCCAGGGTACGGGCCGTAATGGCGGAAGGGGAACGTTCTGAGAAAGAAATACCACCTACCACTTCTGAACGTCCTTTAGTTTCTTCCGAAGTGGACATTACAGGTTCCAGTGCTCATTCGCTGCCTCCTACAAGAACCGGGGTAATCACCCCTACTGATGATGAGGCTTTGGAGGATATCGGGGCTCAGAATTATGAGATTGAACTAACGAAGCAAACATCTTCAGGTAATTTTGACATTGGTCCGATTCAGGTGGATCGCTTGCTTACTCCTCAAAAGTTTGATGAGCTTCTCGATTACTTCTTGAATCTCGATGAACCCATATCTCCCTTCTTTCGGGGAGATACTAATATTTTTAATTTCTCTTCTTCTGCAGTTGAAACACCAAGTGCTGTGCAGACTTAACTTCCTCCGGTTATTCCTCCTTCGTCTCTTCAGGTGACTCCTCCTTCTGCTTCACAGCCCGGGTCACAAGAGGAACAGATTGAGGCTCTTCATGGCTTGGATGACCCTATCGCTTCGCAAGAGCAGAAGGACGAGGGACTTGAAGGAGGCAAGATCTCTCCGGAGTGGACTCCCTCTGATGACGTAGTTTTTTCCGCTCTTGTTACTCCAGGGAGTGAGTCTTCTTCGAAGAGAAGAAAGAAGCACGGAACATCGAAGAGGAGGGGGAAGAAAATCATCACTACTGAAGAGGAACCGGAAGTTGCACCGGTTGCACCTCCCTCTCCTTCTTCCCTTATGCCTATAGATAGACCTGAAAAACTAATCATTCGGCCAGGCAAAGGGTCCAAAGGTGGTAAGAAGAAGTGAAGAGTTGGACTTCGGGCTTTTTGATTCCTTTTTTGTGTGATGGTCGGATGTTGTGCAGGCACCGGCCCCTGCTTTTTTGTTATTTTGAAACATGTATCTGCAATTGAATAAAATGATCCTTTATTTGTACAGACTCTTGTTTGAATTTGAGAATGCATTTATTATTCATTTTTGCACAAGTTTATTTATATGATATTGCGGTGAGCTTGTGGTATGTTGTTTGAGCGTACTTTACCGATGTAGCTATACCATTTTGTATGTAACTATACCATGTTGCCCCCATACCATAAGTTTGCTGCAATATTTTATACTTTGAGGGGACTCACACTCGTATTTTCTGAAGAATAATTACTTCATTCTTGAAGAAATTTTTCGTAGAGTACAACTTCCTTCATATAAGTTTTTACGCTTTGTCCTTCGAAGAAATCACTTTTTTCCTTTTGCTTAAGTACGCATTTTGCCAAGTGAATTCTTCTATGTGGTAAAGCAGGCCTCTGAAGAGTACTTTAACTTTCTTCCCCTCCCTTTTTTTTTTTTTGAGGAAGGTTATTTTCTAGAATAGGTAAATCACTCTTCCTTTGAAAGTTAAAGTATGTTCTTGATGAGGATATTTTTTTTTTAAAAATAGAAATTTGTACTTCTGAGGAGGGATTTTTCACGTTTCAACATTTGGAAGCTTTATTTCAATCTTGGTGAAACGTGTACCTCCAAAGAGTTGTGCCTTCGAAGAAAGCCTTTTCACGTTTCAACACTTGGAAGTTTTATATCAATCTCGGTGAAACGTGGGCTTCCGAAGAAGTCTTTTTTTTTTTTGATTGTGTCCCCGGGAGGGGGTTGTACCTCTGAGGAGGGATTTTTCACGTTTCAACACTTGGAAGTTTTATTTCAATCTTGGCGAAACGTGTACCTCCAAAGAGTTGTGCCTTTGAAGAAAGCCTTTTCACGTTTCAACACTTGGAAGTTTTATTTCAATCTCGGTGAAACGTGGGCTTCCAGAAAGGTCTTTATTTTGTTTTACATTTCAACTTTGGTGAAGTGAAATTCCGAAGAGCGGCTGTTACACTTCAACTCCTGGTGAAATGTGCCTCCGAAGAGGTCTTTATTTTGTTTGCATTTCAACTTTGGAGAAGTGAAATTCCGAAGAGCGGTCGTAACACTTCAACTCCTGGTGAAATGTGCCTCAAAGAGGGTTTTCATCGCCTGGAAGTTACTCTCTCGTGGTTGGAGGGTCATGACTCCTCCAATCTTTTTTGTTGAGTAGAGAACTTTCTTTTTTGTGGCGTATGACCCATTAGAGGTCTTTATCCTCCGAAGAGTTGTGCCTCCGAAGAGGATTTGTGCTGCCGATGATGGCTTTGGTTGTTCCCTTGTCCGCTTGCTTATGCTTTTTCAGTGATCCCCTTTTTTTTACAAGTGACTCGTTTAATCCAAGGAAATGTACTTCATTGCCAGGCAAGTTCGTGAGAACGAGCATCAGCTTCTTAATTGGATGTTTGTTTGTTCAAACGATCTCAATTTATTAGCAAAGGCCCGTTTCTGTCGAAATCATAGGCTGTTCAATTGAAGTACTTCCTATCTAGGATTTGAATTTGGAGCTTTTGTGACTTGAAATTTGGCGAGAATCACTGGATCTTATTATGTGCAAGTTTCACTTCCATTGTCTGCAAAAATTTAAATCGACATTTCAGCAATACATTCTATGTACTTTTTATATCGAAAATAAAGCAAACATGTAATAATAATAAGGAACACAAGATTTATAGTGGTTCGGCCAGGAAATTGGGCCTACATCCACTTTATATTTTTTCATTATTTACTTGCATCAGTTTTACAATTGCCTTCAATTACAAGAATCATACATTCATAATTCTTTTTACAATATTTCAATAAAATTTTCAAGTAAAGTATGGACACAAATGATTGCTGTTCCATGCCCTTGGAATTTGATCTCCTTCAACAGTAGTGAGTTTGAATGTGCCATCAAGAAGCTTCCGACCTATGACATATGGTCCTTCCCAATTTGGCCCAAACACACCTGTCGATGTCATAATTCTTTTCAGGACTAGGTCTCCGATCTCAAAGTTGCGTTGGCGAACTTTGGAGTTGAAATGTCTGGCTATCCTTTGCTGATGAGCTGCAATTCTGAGATTAGCCTCATCTCTTTTTTCATCACGGAGATCTAGCGCTTCAAGCTGTAGCTTTTCGTTTTCTGCTTGATTGAAATGGATTCTCCTATGTGTAGGGATCTCTATTTCTACCGGAATCATTGCCTCTGACCCGTATGCTAATGAAAACGGGGTGTGCCCAGTCGCAGTTTTGTGAGTAGTTCTGTATGCCCATAGTGCCAGTGGTAGCTTATCGACCCAACCACCTTTTGCTCTTTCAAGTTGCTTTTTGATGGTTGACTTAATAATTTTATTCACGGCTTCCACTTTCCCGTTTGCCTGCGGATGAGCCACTGCTGAGAAGCTTTTTCGGATTTTCAATCGCTTGCAAAAATCTTGGAATTCTTCACTTTCAAACTGAGTACCATTGTCTGTAATTATTTTTTGAGGCACACCGTATCTGCAAATGATGTTTTTAGTTACAAAACTTATCATTTTCTTTGAGGTGATAGTAGCCAGTGGTTCAGTTTCTGCCCACTTAGTAAAATAATCTACAACAACAATGGCATATTTAATTCCAGATTTGGCAATTGGTAACGGTCCTACAAGGTCTATCCCCGATATTGCAAACGGCCATGGACTGACCATCTGTGTGAGTTCAGTGGAAGGAGCTCTAGGAATTTTGGCGAATCTTTGGCATCTGTCACATTTTCGGGAATACTCTGCTGCATCTCGATTAATTTCTGGCCAAAAATATCCGTATCGGAGAATTTTCTTTGCTAATGTTTGACCACCTGAATGATCACCACATTCTCCTCCGTGTACCTCCGCTAGGATTGCTTTGGACTCTTCCCTGGATACACACCGAAGTAATGGCATTGAGAATCCCCGTCTGTATAATCGGCCATCCTGGATTATATATCGAGAGGCTTTTCTCAATAGCTTTTGTCGTTCTTTTGAGTTCCCTGGTAAGGATCCATTGAGCAGATATTCTGTTATCGGAGTCATCCATGATTCTTGCTCTTGAGACATGCTCATGATCCAATCAATGTCCATCTCATCAATGCTAGGAGTCGACAGTACCTCCACCGGAGTTAACCCCAGAAATTGAGCTTCGCCTGTGCTAGAATACTTTGCGAGAGAATCTGCTTTCATGTTTTCTTCTCGAGGAATGTGACTTATCATGTAATGATCGAAATCACCCAGGCGTTCCCAAGCCTTTGACAAGTAGGCGGGCAGATTCCCCCCTTTTGCTTGGAATTCCTTTTTGACTTGGCATACAATAAGCTGAGAATCACTGAATATCTGTAACGCTCGGATGTTTAATTCTTTAGCAATCCTTAAGCCAGCGATAAGGGCTTCGTACTCTGCTTCATTGTTTGTCGAAGGAAATTCCAATCTTAGCGCATAGCATAATGATCGGCCTTCAGGGGTCTCAAGTACAATTCCGGCTCTAGAACAGTAGTCGTTTCTCGCACCATCAACATATAATTTCCATTGGATTGTGGAATCGTCGTCCGTTTCCTCCTCACTGTTACCCTTATCTGCGAATTCTGCGATGAAATCCGCTAAAGCTTGTCCATTGATTGCTTTTCGGGGATGATAAGTGATGTCATACTGACTGAGTTCAATATTCCACTTTAGAAGACGACCCGAAGTCTCAGGGCGAAACAGGACCTGCTTTAAAGGTTGATCAGTGAGGACTCTGATAGGATGAGCTTGAAAATATTTCCTCAATTTTCTAGATGCAATTAGTAGGCAATAGGCGAGTTTTTCCAACTTAGAGTAATTCATCTCTGCCCCAGTGAGTCTTTTGCTGATGTAGTAAACTGGATGTTGAATCCTTTTGTCTTCTCGTATCAGCGCTGCACTTAAAGCATGAGATGATACTGCCAAGTATATAAGAAGATCCTCGCCATCGCCAGGCCTAGAAAGTATTGGAGGCGTTTCCATATGGCGAATCAATTCATCAAAAGCTTTTTGGCATTCGGGAGTCCAATCGAAATTTTTCTTTCCTTTCTTTAGGGCGTCAAAGAATGGGATGCATTTATCTGTGGCCTTGGAAATGAACCGACTCAAGGCGGCGACTTTTCCATTGAGACTTTGCAATTCCTTCTTTGTTCTAGGAGCTTTGACTTCTTTTAATGCGGTAATTTGAGCTGGACTGGCCTCAATGCCCCTAGCGCTCACGATGAAACCTAAAATCTTGCCGGATTCCACTCCAAATGAACATTTTAAAGGATTGAGCTTCATTCTGTATTTCCGGAGGACTGCGAACATGTCTGCTAAGTGTTCTATGTGATCCACTGCTTTCTTAGACTTTACTAACATGTCATCGACGTAGACTTCCATAGTCTTGCCCAGTTGCGGTTTGAACATCGCATTAACGAGTCTTTGGTATGTTGCCCCTGCATTCTTCAACCCGAAGTGCATAACTTTGTAGCAGTAAAGACCAGTGTCGGTGATAAAGCTCGTATCCTCCTGATCTGGCTCATGCATCATGATCTGGTTATATCCGGAGTAAGCATCCATAAAAGATAACAATTCGTGTCCCGCTGTTCCGTCTACCAGTTGGTCGATTCTGGGTAATGGGAAGCAGTCTTTGGGGCAGGCCTTGTTTAGATCTGAAAAATCGATGCATACTCTCCATTTTCCGTTGGCTTTCTTAACCAGTACTGGATTTGAAACCCAATTCGGATAGGTAGATTCTTTGATAAAATTATTCTCCATGAGCCGATCAACTTCTTCTTTTAATGCCGCCGACCTTTTTGGACCTTGAGTTCTCTGTTTCTGTTTCACAGGTGTAAATTTTGGATCAATATTTAGAGCATGCACTGCAACTTTTGGGGATATTCCGCACATATCGGCATGAGTCCAAGCAAAAACATCCAGATTTGTCTTTAAAAAAGATATTAAGATATTTTGAATTGACACATTAAGTTGTGAACCCACATTCAACATCTTGTTTGGGTCCTTTGGGTCAACAGGTATTGGTATTGTCGTCTCCACTGGTACCACTCTATTTTCCCCTGCACCGACTTTTCTAGGGTCCATCTCTTTCCTTGCTCCGCTGTGCTCGCCAGTGCAGGGTCCGCCCTGTAATTGCTACAAGGCTGGTTCTTTGATGCGAACTGGGGCTGCCGCCTTCTTTCCCGTTTCTCTTTTTCTGGTTTCTCGTAGCTCTGTCAGATAACACTCTCGCCCAGCATTTTGGTCCCCTTTTATAACTCCCACCCCATTGTCTGTAGGGAATTTAATAGTGAGGCACCACGGGGCAAGAACAGCTCTGAATGCTGCCAAAGTTGGACGACCAAGGAAAGCATTGTAAGCAGAAAATTCGTCGACAATCACAAAAGTTTGCTTGCGGACCGTTTTTCTCTCTCCTTCTCCAAGTTCCACAACCAAATCAATGGTTCCTACCGGCTGTTTTGGCTCCCCAGTGAAGCCAGCGATTTTCTGCGATGAAGCTTGCACATCAGCCATGGGGATCTTCATTTGGTCGAATGTTTTCTTGAAGAGGATATTGCAGGATGCGCCACAATCAATGAGAACTCTTCTGACAATAGCTGGCCCGATACCAGCCGAGATGACTAAGGGGTCCAAGGTAGGAGCTTCAATACCTGCGGAATCCTTAGCTTTGAATACAATATCATCATCAAGAGTTCTTTGTTGCTTCAAGGGCGTAGCACCTTCCAAAATGAATACATCTTCCTCTGTCGGTACATACTTTAAAGCTCGGGTATACCTTTCCATCTCACCCCAGCTTCTACCCGCTGGGTGAGGTCCTCCTGTAATGACATTGATAACGGGCCTTCCAGATTCATGCCCTGCAGCCTTCTCAGTCATCCTAGGCTGATGAGTAGGAGCCTGTTGCCCCTGACTAGATGAAGCAGGATTGTTGCTATTCTTTTTCACAAATTGCTGCAGTTTGTTTTCCCTTAGCAACTCTTCAATCAGATTTTTCAACTGGTGGCATTCGTCGGTTTCGTGACCGGGTTGATTATGGAAGCGGCAGAACTTCCCACTTTGTATAGCCTTTTTTCCGGTCCTTAGAGGAGGAGGTTTAGGAAAGTCAATAGAATCTTTAGTGGCAAGGTAGATACGTTCCGGCGTATCTGATAAAGGAGTATATTCTGATGGCTTGAAGGATCGGGGCTTCTTCAGATTACTCTGCTTCTTCCCGTTGTTATTTTCCCTTTTTTGCCCTATAGATTCATTCTTGCGTGGAACAACAGTGTTATCTTCGGCTTTTTCCAACACTGCCTTTACCGGTACGGGACGGCTTTCTAAGCGTATGAATTCATCTGCTTTTTTATAGAACTTTTCAAGGGAATTTGGTTCTTTCATGTTTAGCCATTTCCCAAACTCACTCGACTTGTCAATACCCTTCATCAGATAAGTCAATATCATTCGCGGTTCTGCATTGTCCACCTCAGCTAGCGCTATATTAAAGCGGTTTAAGAAAGATCTGATAGTCTCCCCTGGATTCTGCTCCAAACTTGACAGTGACATGATATCCATGGCTTTTGAGGCGTATAGTCTGAACTGCTCCTTGAACTTCCGGGTTAAGTCAGAAAACTGATCGATAGATCGGACGGGAAGTTTGGTGAACCAAAGCAGAGCTACACCTTCGAGACACACAGGAAAATATCGGCACTTTATTTCATCAGAGGCTCTGGCACCTGTCATGTGCCAATCATACTTGTATAAGAATTCGTTCGGATCACTTGTCCCCTTGTAAGCTGGAATGGTTAAAGGGACAAACTTCCTTGGGAATTCAGCCTTTAAGATTTTCTCAGTAAACGGAGTTTTACTTGGGGCGAAACCCCATTCTTTCTCGTCTTCAACCCTCTGCATACTTTCTTTCATAATTTGTCGGACCATTCCAGAAAGATACTCCTCATCATGTCGAGCTCTAGATCCACCAACCTCTGGAAGTGTTTGTTCAAAGGGGCTAGCAGCCCTTCCAGGAGCATTTCTTTCTTCAGCATCATGAATGTTGCCAGCAAAATTCCTTTCATTACCTGCTGGTTGACGGTTTGCCCCAAGCAAATCGTTCAACCTATTCAGAATTAGAGCATTCTGGGCATTCTGAGCCTCGAATTGTGCATTTTGGGCGTTTATCTGTTGGTTCAGCCCTAAGATTGCAACATCCATCTCTGCCTTTGTAACTCCGACAGCTGGAGTGGCTTGATTCGATATGGGGGAAGCGGAGGTTCCCTCTTGAATATTCCCAGATCTGACAGATCTACTTTTCCTTCCAGGATCCATAATCTCGGATAGGCTTCTGGTTTTCAAGGAAATTCTCTCTACAAACCTCTGTGAAGCAATGATGATAACTCGTCTGAGTTCAATTCTCAGTGAAAGCACCAAAAATGTTAACGCTAAAATTTGAACGCTAACACCCCGGTGTATGAAGTGAGATTGTAAAAGCACCACCCGATAGCTCGGGAAAAGATTATAAGCAGATAATAGTGAAAAAACAGTAAACAACAGCAATTTTATAGTGGTTCGGCTTAAGAGAGAGCCTACGTCCACTTTGAATATCTTTATTGAAGATTCGATTACAAGTCAATGCAGTTACACTTTGATTACAACACACTTTGAGTTTCAAGTGACTTAGAACAAGTAGCCTAAACTTCAATGTCGATCCAAATCTTTGAACACATGTTAGACATGTTTGATTTCTTCGTGAAGTTCCTTGAAGGTGTTGAAGTAGTTCAGAATGGAGCAGAGTAACGGCGCTTGAAATGAATGAGCCAAAAGTGCCTTGATTGTTGGGGGTGGCCATGTATTTATAGGAAAATCTGGATAGAAGTTTTTTGCCCAAGTCCTGAGTCGTGACCGACTCAGGCTAAGCCGTGGCCGAGTCAAGTTGAGTCGTGGCCGGCTCATTTGGTCTTCTCACTAGCTCATTCTCTTGCTGGATTCTAAGTCAGGTCCTGAGTCGTTGGCGAGTCAATTCTCACTGGATCATGCATTGTAGCAACGGAGTACGACTCAGTGGCTTTAAGTCGCCGACGAGTCATTCTGAGTTATGAGTCATCAAGTCATTTCTTAGGTCGTCAATTCTCTTGAGTCGTTTCTTATGATGAGTCGTGAACCTGCTGAGTCGCTGGGGCCAAGCCTTTGATGAGTCGGTAATGCATTGAGTCGGTCCTGCCTTGTGAACCGTTAACCCCTTGAGTCGTAACCCTTTAAGTCGCTTTGAGCTTTAGGTTATTAACTCCTTGAGTCGGTGACTCGATGAGTCGCGAGGCTTCCTGAGTCGTGAGGCTTCCTGAGTCGTTAAACACCTTAAGTCGTGGCTCGTCCCAGGCCTTAAGTCGTCAACTCCTTTAACTCGTAGGCTGGAACGGGGTTAACACGATTCATCCTATTTTCTTTATGATTCCTTGTTTTATCTATCAAGATTGATTGATATTCTTTTTGTGAATTGTTAACATAGAAATCAGACGCTAACACCTCGGTGTAGATTGAAGTTGAGCGAAAGCACCACCCGTGAACACGGGAACTAAAAAAACAAGTAGAGAAATCATAGAGAAAGCAGAAAAAACAACAGTTTTTATAGTGGTTCGGCTTAGGGTAAGCCTACGTCCACTTTAATTCTCTTTATTACTGAATCGATTACAACTTTACAACAATCTTCAATTACAATTCTGATGAGACAAACAACTAGAACTTAGATGCAGAAGAATTCTTTGAATCCATGTAGATTGCGTTAGATTTTCTTCCGAAGTTAGTTGAAATGCCTTTCGTACTTGAAGTGTCGAATGAGTCGAGAATTCAGCAAAGTATCGGCGCATAAAGTGATTAGCCAAAGGTCCCCCTCATGCTTGTGGTAGGTTGGTATTTGTAGGAAAATTTTACCCTTAACTCGTAACTCGTGGCCGAGTTAAGGTAGGTCGTGGCCGACTTATTGAGTCTAGTTCGTAGCTTGGTAGAAATTTGCCCATCTGCTTGAATCCATGTCAATTTCTAAGTCATGCACGAGTTAACCGGACGCGGCTTCATTTGTTTACTTAAGCCGTGTACGACTCATCATAGATAGTAGGTCGTGACCGAGTTAACAGGATGCGGCATAAGTGTTGTGGCAGCGGATTATAGCTTAGCGACTTTAGGTGTTGGACGACTTAAGCCAAGTCGTGAGTCGCGGCTTAACTGGTGAGCTTGTTTATTTTAGATAGCAACACAAGTCTTAACTCGTTCACGAGTTAGGAGGCTATGTTTAACGAGTATCAGCGCTTTGTCTGCCTAAGTCGTTTAGGACACATGCCAGGTCGTAAGTCATAGACAGCTTTATGTCGTTAACTTATTTCCTTCTTAGGTCGTGCCATCTCTTAAGCCGTAGATTTCCTTAAGTCGTAGACTTCTTGGTCCGTTTCAATTCTTAAGTCGTCTGGACCTTAACTCGTTAAGTCGTCCAGACCCTAAGTCGTGTACCCTCCTTGATCCATTGAGTTGCTGTCTCCCCCGAGTCGTTGAGTCGGCCATTTCTTTAACACGTTAAACCGTTAAGTCGTACCATTCATAAGTCATAGATCGTCCATAACTTGAGTCATGTCAACCTTAACTTGTTAAGTCGCAGAGTGCTTTAAACTGTTAGATCATGGTGGCCTCAAGTCATAAGTCGTTCATGCTTTATCTTGTTAAATCGTCACACATCTTAAGTCGTGAGGTTTGCTAAGCCGTAGCTTCTCTTGATCCGTTAAGTACCTTATGTCGTAGATCGTCCTAGGCCTTAACTCGTTGTCTTAACGGGGTTAACATTTGCCCCTCGAAGTACACCCCTAATGGCTAGGTCGTGTGCTTCGATACTTTTAACCCGTCGCCCTCTAGGGCGCTAAGTCGTGCGCGACCTAAAGGTTAGGTCATATGAGCCACTTCAGATTCCTCCATAATAAGTTGTACACCCCTTCTTTCTTCCCATTACTCATCTCCTCATCTGTTTCTGCCATTAACACCTCTCCAAGCTTCCTGTCGTATTCGCCATTAGCATTTCTTCGAGCTTCCTACGGCGATCCTGACTTGATTTACTTCCAACCATCTCCAGTTTCACATCACGTAAGCAATTTTCCCCATTTTCCAATCGCCGATCATCATTGTCAATCTTTGAGCCCCGTCTTCCGTCTCTGATTCCCCCCTTTAACTGTGCGAGTATTGTTGCATTGGTTGTCGAAGAACTCAAAGTTTGTTTGATTTGATGACTCGTGCTTTGCGGCGATTCGGTGGTGTGGCAGAACTGGGGTTGTTGTCGATTGAGAGGTTATCGGGCTAACGGGTTAAGTGTTAGAAGGTTAACGGGTTAGGTGAGATGTTGTGAGATTTTCACAACTCTACCGATTTGCACAATTCTCGAAGTAACTAACTTAAGATCCCTTACGACCTTAATTACGCACGACTTAACCCTTCAGGTTGTGTTTGTTTCTGGACGACTTAAGACATAGCTCCATTTGTACTCCATTGGTTTGTCTTGATTTGAGATTTTCATGACTTGGCCTCAGGGTTGTGAACAATTTAGTCCTGAGTCGTAGCCGAGCTAAGACCTCGAGAGATCCACACCATTTCAAACCGAAGCCTTTTCTTCTCAGCACGCTTTGCGGCTTATAGGACCAACGATTCAATGAGCCAACTACTTAACTTGCAGGAAGTCTTGTAAGTCGTGGACGACTTAACTTTTAGGTCGTGGACGACTTATCCTTTAGGTCGTGGATGACTCAGCACTTGGACAATCTTTTACCGCCAAATTATTTCCTTTAGCCTAAGCCAATTTCATCCCTCTGTTAAGTTGTGAACGACTTAGGGCTTAGAGGATTTTTGGACTGTGACTAAATGGCTTGAACAAAAGTTTGAAAACTTGAAGATGTCGTCAAAACATGATTGTACTTCCAAATTGAATTGCCAGAATAAACTGCTTAAACTTTGTTGCATTTCTTTACAGATTATTCTAACTTTAACGCTATCAACCTGTTAAACACAACACTTGCAGAAAAATGGGACAAATATACTGCCACTGACTGCCCATATCAAATGACAGATTAGTCAACATAGAGTAATAAACTTAAACATACTTTATGAAATGCCGTGAACCAATCAACTAAAGTGAAATATTAATGCAAAGCACTGCTATCTTGAACTGGTTTGTTTGCATTTACATTTATCTTTCGTATTTTAAAACAACGAACCCTGGACTTCATAACTGACAAATGCTTGCTAATTTTCATTCCAGTTTTATTCGCTTATTGCTTTGTTGATTTTACACAACACTTCACACATTTTAGGAAACGTGCACCTTCATATTTGAATATCCAGTTGCTTGTGTAGAATGACTTCTCAGCAAGAGGATACAACAGCCCAGGCTGGAGAGGCCACTCTTATTCCAGCTCCATTAGTCAATCCTCCAGAAAGAGCCCCTACCACCTTATGTACAAAGCTTTTCGTCAGTTGTGTGGTCAGTTTGGCATTGCCGAAGTAGATGCCATTCTCCCTTAAAAAGGTGACACCGCTGATGTGGCGCCTACTGGCTTCATAGCGGTTAACTGGCAAATGTGCCTAAGCGGGGCCATTCCCCCTTTCAACAACTTTCTCCAGAATCTACTTCTTCGATTAGCTATCTCCCCATTCCAGCTACACCCCAATAGCTACGCCATTGTGATGGGGTTGTGCGTGCTATTTAGGAGAACATTTGACCGGCTTCCAAGCTTTGACGAGATCTGTTTCCTATGCTCCTTTACTAGGACTAAGGATCGTCCTTCTATTACCGTCGTGAGAAGCGCACGAAATCGTAAATTGATCGTTGGCCTCCCTGACACTGCCCATGGGTTCTTAACTCAATTCTTCTATGTCCGTTGCCCCCCGGGGTCTTATGCTGTGTGGAGAGAAGGAAGTAAGATCATCTACCTTTCGCTCTTCTATACTCTGAGTTTTGAAAAGTTCGAATTGCCAAGTGTTAACTTCATTTTTTCATTTCAGCGCTTCCCCCTCCTTCTAGAGATCCCAGCCACAAGCCAACTCTGGAGAGGCTTGTAGCAGTGCCGGTTGAAGAGCGGGATATGAAATTTTTGTTGAATGACGAATTCCTTCACCTGTTCAGAATTCTTCACCCTTCTCGCTCCACACACCCATGTGAGGTTCCAGACTCCCCACCTAAAGCATCAGATGCCCCGGCTTCTTCTGACGTACCCGTACCAAAGGATCCCGCTTCCGAAGCTTCTCTAATGAAATGCTCTACTACTGTCGATGTTGCAGGGTCATCTGGCAAATTCACACTTACCCCAGTTATTGAGGAAGAAGAGCCTCAGGGATCTCCCCAATGTTCGCAGAAGTCCAACGAAGAAGCCAAGAAAACAAGCCCTGTTAAGCAGAGCGGGGACGACACTTTCGAAGGGTTGAGCGATCTCTTCGTCACCTCACAAGAGCTTTTTAAAGACGACCCCACGACTACTAGGATTTCTTCTTCAATAGTGGAAACGAATTCTTCCTTACAACAAGCTCCGTCGACCCACGAGTAGACATTGATTACTACCCCCGTGATTACTCCGCAATCAAAGAGCGGTTCGTAGCTTGATGCGTGTAGTTTACACATCACACACACTTAGAATCCTTCGGCACTTTTATACTTCTAACACTTTGTACTTTGAAGATTCTAAAGTTATGCTTCTTCTCTCTGAAGACTTTTAAGACTTGTCTCTTCTTTTTTATTTCAGATTCTCCGATGGGACGCAACAGCTCCTACTATGACGACTTTCAGCGCTACGGGAGGCGTAGTCAATATGATTATAGGCGCTACCTTCCCGCTCATAGAGAAACCGATGAAGAGAGAGACGCTCGAAAGGCTCAGGAGAGAAGGGCTCAAGAAGAGCGTTATGAGAGAAAAGAAAGGGAGGAGCACCATGATTCTTCCCATAAAGGTGACGATTCCCACAAGAGAAAATCCCATGCTGACCGGGGAAAATGCCATATGGTTGAGGACCTAAGAAAGCGTGCTCGACACGGTGAGAAGCATACTTCTACAACTCCTGAAAAGGTCACTGCCCCCGTCTCACTTGACATTCCTTCTGGCCCTCCTGCTCTCGGGAAGACAGACATTCAGACAATAATCAGCAGGCCTAATTTCCAAGTTGGACCAGGCCCGGCTACCTTGCAAAGCCGGTTCCCGCACTGGTGCCTGAAGGGAGTGCGGTTCGATCTTGACTTGATCCCTATCGACAAGCCTGCCATGCTATGAAATCTCGATGCCGTCAGGCTTGATATTAAAAGGATGTCGAACTGGCAAAAGCTTGTTGACGAGCTTCAAAGGGTCAACCGTGCGAATATAGAGGCCATGCTTACTATGGAGAAAGATAAGGCCGAATGGCAGAAGGTTCTTGAGCAGCATGATACCGAAATGAGGAGCATTACTACTTACAACGAGGAGCTTGAAGCGAAAGTTGAGGAACTTAAACAAGAGCTTGCTACTTCTTCAACCACATATACTCAAAAAGAAGAAGTACTTCAAAGGCAAGTTGGCGATGCTCACGCAGCTCAGCGACATGCCGAGGCACAACTTGAAGCTGAGCAGAAAACAGCGGGAAGGTATCGTGCTGAGGTTACAAAGTTACAGGTGAAAGTCAACTCTCAGGAGGCGGAAATTCAAATGCTAAAGCTTCAACTTTCCAAAACTGAAAGAGAGCGCGATGAGGCCGTTGCCGGTAAAATTGCAGCTGAAGAATCTCATGAGTCAACGAAGACCAACATCAGCTCGACACTGTTTGACTTTTACCTACACAGCATCTTGGGGCACGGTAGTCTCGCCTTTCTAGGCCCCAAATATGAAGTTACACTGGCTGAAGTGTGGGAGGCTGCACTTGACATGCTTGGCGGTAAAGGTGCTGGCTATGCCGAATCAGCTCTTGAGGAGCATTACTTGGATGATGATGCTCGTGCTGCTCTTGCCAAAGGAAAGGAACGACTTGCAAAATTAAGAGCTGAAATGGCAGAAGGGGAACGGTTAGGAAAAACTACATCAACTATTCCAGTCCAGCCTTCACCTTCAGCCGAAATCGACATTGTCGGCTCCAGTTCTCATTCTCCATCCCTGGCTGAAGTTACAACTGAGATCACAAGTATACAGGTTGGAGATAAAGGAGAAGAGAGTGCCGAAGCATGGGCTTATGAGGTTGATATCAGCAAGCCGACTTCTCCAGGTAATTCTACTGTCAATCTTGCCCAAGTAGACTGCTCATTTGCTTCTTATGAGTTCGATGAGCTTCTCGACTATTTTCTGAACCTCAATGAACCTTTATCTCCTCTCTTTACTGACTTTAACTTCTTTTCTCCTGTAGAGAAAGCACCGAGCATTGTTCAAGCTTCCCCTCCTCCAATTATTCCTCCTTCGGTTCTCCAGGTTACTCCTCCGTCCGCCTCTCAGCCCGGGTCGCAAGAGGAGCAAATAGAAGCTCTTCATGGCTTAGATGATCCTATTGCTTCTCAGAACATGGGGGAGAGGGGCTTGGAGAAGGCGATGAGTCTCCGGAGCGAACTACTTCTGATAACATAAAATTATCTGCTCTTGTAACTCCGGGAAGTGAGTCTTCTTCAAGGAGAAGGAGGAAGAGTGCCACTTCGAAGAAGAGAAGAAAAGGCATTCTTATTTCTGAGGAAGAAACGAAAGTTGATCCGGCAGTAACCCTTTCTCCTTCATCCCCGACTCTCCCAAGCCGTCCTGAAAAGCTGCCTATTAGGTCAGGTGAAGGCTCTAAGGGCGGTGGCAAGAAGAAATAAGGGGTCCTGTTTCGACTTATCTTTACTTTCTGCTTTTTGCATGTACTGGCCAGAGATTGTGCGGGTACCGGCCTCCGCCTTTCTTTTTTCTTTTAATTTTGAAACCTGTACCTGTACAAAATTTTGACAATGTTGAATAAAATGATTCTTTTTGTTTGTATAAACTTCTGTCTGTATATGAGAATGCATTTACTATTCATTTTTTTTGTACAAGTTTCTTTATATGATATTGCAGTGAGATTGTGGTATGTTGTTCGAGCGTAATTTTGCCAATGTAGTTATACCATGTTGTATGTAGCTATACCATGTTGTATGTAGCTATACCATGTTGCCCATATACCATAAGCGTGTTGCAATATTTTATACTTTGAGGGGACTTGTAATCTTATTTTGTGGAGAATAACTTTTCCATACTTGGACGAATATTATTTCGTTAAAAATAGAGTACAGCTCCCTTCATATAAGTTTTTACGCTTCATCCTTCGAAGATATCGCTTTTTCTTTTGTGTCTTCACACATTTTTACCAAGTGAATTCTTCTATGTGGTAAAGCGAGCCTATGAAGGACACTTTAACTTCTTTTTGAGGAAGAATATTTCCAAGAATAGAAGAACAAATCTTCCTTTGAAAGCTAAAGTGTGCCTTTGAAGAGGGCTTCCTTTTTTTTATATTGCGCCTCGGTGGAGGGCTTTGATCTTTGATTTGCATTTCTGACGAAATGCTTCTTTGGAAAATTGTACCTCTGAGGAGGGCTGTTTCACGTTTCAACACTTGGAAGTTTTATTTCAATCTCGATGAAACGTGTGCCTCCGAAGAGTTGTGCCTCCGAGGAGGTCTTTCCACGTTTCAACATTTGGAAGTTTTATTTCAATCTCGGTGAAACGTGTGCCTCCAAAGAGGTCTTTCTGTTCGATTGTGCCTCTGGGAGGAGGTCTTTTTATTTCTGCCTCTGGGAAGAGGTCTTTTTTGTTTCTGCCTCTGGGAAGAGGTCTTTTTGTTTGCTTGTTCCTCTGGGAAGAGGTCTTTTTTGTTTCTGCCCCTTGGGAGAGGCTTTTATTTTTCCCTGTTCGCTGGGAAGCGGGCCTTCGAAGAGGGCTTTTCACATTTCATTTCACGGGAGTGTATCGACCGATCACGATGAAATGTGTGCCTCTGAGTAGGGTTACTGCCTGGAAGTTTGGAGTTTCTTTCTCTCGGTTGGACGGATTCACGGGAGTGTATCGACCGATCATTCCGCAACTTTGTATCGAGAAAGATCTCTCCTTTTCTGGTTGGCCCGCTCGAGGTCTTTCAGCATTTCAACTGTGGTGAAATGGGCCTCCGAAGAGGGCTTTTCACATTTCAACACCTGGAAGTTTTATTTCAATCTCGGTGAAACGTGTGCCTCTGAGTAGGGCTTTTGCCTGGAAGTTTGGAGTTTCTTTCTCTCGGTTGGACGGATTCACAGGAGTGTATCGACCGATCATTCCGCAACTCTGTATCGAGAAATATCTCTCTTTTTCTGGTTAGGCCCGCTCGAGGTCTTTATCCTTCGAAGAGTTGTGCTTCCGAAGAGGGCTAGTGCCTCCGAAGAGGTCTTTTGCTGATTAATGCTTGCTCGCCCATGTCTCTTTGCCATCTATTCATGTTGGCGATCCCCGTTGTCTTTTGCAAGTGTCGTCACTTTTTAGTTGCCAATAATTTCCCTTATCCAAAGAAATATACTTCATAGTTAAGCGAGTTGGTGGTGGTAGACACAGGCTATTTAACTGGTTGTTTGTTTGTTCAAACATTTGCAGTTAGTTAGAAATGGTCCACTTCCATCCACATTGCTAACTTTTGTTCGAAGCACTTCTTTTGTAGGATTTGAGTATGGAAATTTTGAATGGTTTGATGTTTTTCTTGCTGAGTGATGTCGGAGATCGCTTGGTCTTGCGATGGGTAAGCTTTGCTTTTATGGCTTGCATTATCAAATCGACATTTTAGTAACACAGTTAACGTATTTTATATGTCGAAATAAAACAAAGCAATTTACAATAGTAGAGAACACAAGATTTATAGTGGTTCGGCATAAAGTTGGGCCTACATCCACTTTATAGTTTTTCATTATTCACTTGCTTTACAATTGCTTTCAATACAAGAATCATATATTCATAATTCCCTTACAACATTTCAGCAATGTTTTCAAGTAAAATAGGGACGCAAATGATTGTTGTTCCAAGCTCTTGGGACTGGTTCTCCTTCGACAGTTGTGAGTATGAATGTGCCATCAAGAAGCTTTGCGCCAATAACATATGGTCCTTCCCAGTTTGGCACAAACACACCTATGGCTGTCATAATTCTCTTCAAGACTAAGTCCACAACTTCAAAGCTGCGCTGACGAACTTTGGAATTGAAGTGCCTGGCTATTCTTTGCTGGTGAGCTGCAATTCTAAGCCTTGACTCTTCTCTTCTTTCATCGAGGAGGTCAAGTGCTTCCAGTTGCAATTTTTCATTCTCACTTTGATCAAAATGGATCCTTCTGTGTGAGGGGACTTCAGTTTCCACTGGAATCATTGCTTCTGATCCGTATGCCAATGAAAATGGAGTATGCCCAGTCGCAGTTTTGTGAGTGGTCCTGTATGCCCATAGTGCAAGCGGTAACTTGTCGACCCAACCACCTTTTGCTTTTTCCAGCTGCTTTTTGATGGTTGATTTGATGATTTTGTTTGCAGCTTCCACTTGCCCGTTTGCCTGCGGATGAGCCACTGCTGAGAAGCTTTTTCGGATCTTGAATCGTTTACAAAAATCTTGGAACTCTCACTTTCAAACTGAGTACCATTGTCTGTGCTTATCTTCTGAGGCACACCATAGCTGCAAATGATATTTTTAGTCACAAAACTTATCATTTTCTTGGAGGTAATAGTGGCCAATGGTTCGGCCTCAGCCCATTTAGTAAAATAATCAACAACAACGATAGCATATTTAATCCCTGATTTGGCAATCGGCAGAGGCCCAATGAGATCTATTCCCCAGATGGCAAACGGCCATGGACTGACCAATTGTGTTAGCTCAGTGGAAGGTGCTCTAGGGATTTTAGCGAATCTCTGGCATTTATCACACTTTCGGGAATAGTCAGCAGCATCCTGATTAATTTCTGGCCAAAAGTATCCATAACGGAGGATTTTCCTTGCTAAAGTTTGACCTCCTGTATGATCCCAACATTCCCCTCCATGTACTTCAGTTAGAATTGTCTTAGATTCTTCCTTTGTCACACATCGGAGTAATGGCATTGAAAATCCTCGTCTGTACAAACGACCATCTTGAACTATATATCTGGAGGCTTTCCTCATCAGCTTTTGTCGTTCTTTTGGATTTTCTGGCAGAGAACCATTGAGTAGATATTCAAGTATCGGAGTCATCCATGATTCTTGTTCTTGGGATACATTCATAATCCAATCAACATCCATTTCATCTGTGCTTGGAGCTGACAAGACTTCGACGGGAACTAATCCCAATAGTTGAGCTTCACCGGTACTCGAATACTTTGCGAGAGAATCCGCCTTCATGTTCTCTTCACGGGGTATATGGTTTATTGAATAACGGTCAAAATCTTGAAGGAGCTCCCAGGCTTTTGATAAATAGGCGGGTAGGTTCCCTCCTTTAGCTTGAAATTCCTTCCTGACTTGGCAAACAATAAGTTGAGAATCACTGAAGATATGCAATGCCTTGATGTTTATTTCTTTAGCGATCCTTAAACCAGCAATAAGAGCTTCATATTCAGCTTCATTGTTTGTCGAACGGAATTCTAGTCTCAGCGCATAACATAGAGATCGCCCCTCTGGGGTTTCAAGGACAACCCCTGCTCCAGAACAGTAATCATTCCTTGCGCCATCGACATACAATTTCCATTGGATTGGGATGCTATCGGTGACTTCTTCCTCACTATAACCCTTATTTGTACATTCTGCAATGAAATCTGCCAAAGCTTGTCCATTGATTGATTTTCGGGGATGGTAAGTGATGTCATATTGACTGAGTTCAATATTCCATTTCAAAAGATGGCCCGAAGTCTCTGGACGGAATAGTACTTGCTTTAGAGGGTGATCAGTGAGGACTTTGATGGGATGAGCTTGGAAAATACGGCCTGAACTTTCTTGATGCGATCAACAGACAATAGGCGAGCTTTTCTAATCTTGAATAGTTCATCTCTGCCCCAGTGAATCTTTTGCTGATGTAATAGACTGGGCGTTGAATCCTTGCGTCTTCCCGTACCAACACTGTACTGAGAGCATGAGACGAAATTGCCAAATATACGAAGAGATCTTCACCACTATGAGGCTTTGAAAGTATCGGAGGCACTTCCATATGACGAACCAACTCATCAAATGCTTTCTGACATTCAGGAGTCCACTCAATGTTTTTCCTTCCTTTCTTCAAAGCATCGAAGAATGGAATGCATTTGTCAGTAGCTTTGGAAATGAACCGACTCAAGGCAGCAACCTTTCCATTGAGACTTTGCAATTCCTTCTTCGTTCTAGGAGCCTTGACCTCTCTTAGGGCAGTGATCTGAGCTGATTGGCTTCAATGCCCCTAGCGCTCACAATGAAACCCAAAAACTTTCCGTGCTCCACTCCAAATGAACATTTCAGGGGATTAAGCTTCATTCTGTACTTGCAGAGTACTGCAAACATTTCTGCCAAGTGATCCATATGGTCCACCGCTTTCTTAGACTTTACTAGCATGTCATCAACATAAACTTCCATTGTCTTACCAATCTGTGGTTTAAACATGTCATTAAGAAGCCTTTGGTAAGTTGCCCCTGCATTCTTGAGTCCAAAAGGCATGACCTTGTAGCAGTAGAGTCCAACATCTGTGATGAAGCTCGTATCCTCTTGATCTGGCTCATGCATCATAATCTGGTTATATCCGGAGTATGCATCCATAAAAGATAACAATTCATGTCCTGCCGTGCCATCCACCAACTGATCGATCCTGGGCAGCGGGAAATAGTCTTTGGGGCAGGCTTTGTTCAGATCTGAAAAATCAATGCACACTCTCCACTTTCTGTTAGCTTTCTTAACCAGCACTGGATTTGAGACCCAATTTGGATAAGTAGATTCTCTAATGAACCCATTCTCCATGAGCCGATCCACTTCTTCTTTTAATGCTGCCGTTCTCTCAGGACCCTGAGTCCTTCTCTTCTGTTTCACAGGTGTAAACTTTGGATCAATGTTTAGAGTATGTACTGCAATCTCTGGGGATATTCTGCACATATCAGCATGAGTCCAAGCGAATACATCCAAATTAGCCTTCAAAAACGAAATCAGAACATTCTGAACTGTTGTGTTAAGCTGCGAACCCACATTAAGTACTTTGTTTGCGTCCTTTGGGTCAACGGGCACCGGCACTGTTACCTCTACCGGTACTACCCTATTCTCCCTTGCACTGGCTTTCCTTGGATCCATCTCACTTCATGCACCACTACATTCGCCAGTGCAGGGTCCACCCTGTAATTGCTACAAGGTTGGTTCCTTGGTGCGGACAGGAGCCGACGCACCTTTTCCCATTTCTCTTTTCCTTGATTCTCGCAACTCTGCAAAGTAACATTCTCGCCCCACATCTTGATCTCCCTTAATCACACCAACTCCGTTATCTGTGGGGAATTTTAGAGTCAGACACCATGGGGCAAGAACAGCTTTAAACGTAGCAAGAGTTGGTCGGCCTAAAAAGGCATTGTAGGCAGAGAATTCTTCAACAATTATAAACGTTTGCTTTCGAGCCACCTTCCTCGGTCCCTTTCCAAGTTCTACAAACAAATCAATGGTCCAATCGGCTGTTTGGGTTCTCCAGCGAACCCAGCGATCTTAAGTGATGAAGCTTGAACGTCAGCCATCGAGATTTTCATTTGATCGAAGGTCTTCTTGAAGAGGATGTTGCATGAAGCTCCACAATCAACTAGAACTCTTCTCACAGTTGCCGGCTCAATACCAGCGGATATGACCAAAGGATCTATGGTCGGGGCCTCGATACCCAAAGAATCCCTGGCGCTGAACACAATATCATCTGCGGAAGTCTTTTGTTGCTTTAAAGGCGCATCATTCTCTAAAACAAAAACATTCTCTTCAGCTGGTACATGCCTTAAGGCACGGGCATACCTTTCCATCTCGCCCCAGCTTCTTCCTGTCGGGTGAGGTCCTCCAGTTATTGTATTGATGACAGGCCTTTCCGATTCATGTTCCACGGCCTTCTCACTTGAGCCAGGACGGTGAGCGGGAACTTGCTGTCCTTGATTTGACGAAGCTGGGGCATTTCTGTTCCTTTTCACATACTGTAGGAGTTTGTTTTCCTTCAAGAGTTGTTCAATTACCTCTTTCAACTGACGGCATTCGTTGGTGTCATGGCCGGGCTGGTTGTGGAAGCGACAGAACCTTCCACTTTTTTCCATCTTAATCGCTACTCTCATTTTTGGTGGTGTCGGATAGTTGACTTCATCTTTGGTTGCAAAGTAGATGTTCTCAGGGGTATCGGTCAAGGGTGTGAAATTGAAAGAACGACATTTCTTAGCGTCTCCTTGTTTCCTCCCACCATCGTTTCCCCTTTTTTGTGTGTTAGGCTCTTTCTTGTTCGAAGGAGCACCATTGTTCCCGGCTTCTACAAATACCACTTTAGCCGGTGTTTGAAGGCTTTCCAAGCGCATGAACTCATCCGCTTTCTTGTAGAATTTGTCAAGCGAGTTTGGTTCTTTCATTTTCAACCATTTTCCGAATTCGCTTGACTTGTCAATTGCCCTCATCAAGTATGTCAAGACCATGCGTGGCTCAGCATTATCCACCTTAGCCAATGCTATATTAAAGCGATTCAAAAATGATCTGATGGATTCTCCCGGATTTTGCTCTAGACTTGATAGGGACATTATATCCTTTGCTTTAGAGGCATACAATCGAAATTGCTCCTTGAACTTCCTGGTCAAATCGGAGAATTGATCGATGGACCTTACCGGCAGCTTTGTAAACCATAATAGAGCTACACCTTCTAGATAAACCGGAAAGTATTGGCATTTAATTTCATCAGACGCCCTGGCACCAGTCATATGCCAGTCGTACTTATACAGAAACTCGTTTGGATCACTCGTCCCCTTGTAAGCTGGAATAGTAGGGGGAACGAATTTCCTTGGGAACTCTGCCTTCAAGATCTTCTCAGTAAATGGAGTTTTGCTCGGAGCAAATCCCCACTCTTTCTCGTCTTCATCTCTTCGTATACTTTCTTTCATGATTTGACGAACCATACCCGAAAAATACTCTTCATCATTTAGAGGCTCTGGAAGGCACACAACAGCTACTCTCTCTGAATTCTGCCTTGACAATCGTTCACGGAGGGTCGGCTGCGGTCCTGATCCTCCAGCTTGAAGAGGAGTCCTTTCTATAGGGTCTGCGGCTCTTTGAAAAATGTTCCCTTCAACATCTTGAACTCTCGCAGTAGGGTTCCCATCATTATTAACCAGTTGACGATTTTCCCCTAGTAGATCATTCAACTTAATCAAGATCAGGGCATTCTGGGCTTCCAACTGCGCATTTTGAGCATTCAATTGTTGATTCAATCCCAAAACTACGGCGTCCAACTCTGCTCGTGTAACTCCAACAGTTGGAACTGCTTGATTTGAAGGAGGAGAGGTAGCAGTGTTCTCTTGAACATTATCGGATCTTACAGAACTTTGTTTTCTCCGAGGAGCCATTATGTCCAATAAACTTTTGGTTTTAAAAGAAATCCTTTCAACAATCCTTCGCGGAGCAATAGTGGAAATTTCCTGAGTTGGGTTCTCAGTGAAAGCACCAAAAATGTTAACGTAGAAATCAGACGCGAACACCCTGGTGTAGATTGAAGTTGAGCGAAAGCACCACCCGTGAACATGGCAACTAAAAAAAACAAGTAGAGAAATCACAGAGAAAGCAGAAAAAACAACATTTTTTATAGTGGTACGGCTTAGGGCAAGCGTACGTCCACTTTAATTCTCTTTATTACTGAATCGATTACAACTTTACAACAATCTTCAATTACAATTCTGATGAGACAAACAACTAGAACTTAGATGGAGAAGAATTCTTTGAATCCATGTAGATTGCGTTAGATTTTCTTCCGAAGTTAGTTTAAATGCCTTTCGTACTTGAAGTGTCGAGTGAGTCGAGAATTCAGCAGAGTATCGGCGCATAAAGTGATCGGCCAAAAGTCCCCCTCATGCTTGTGGTAGGTTGGTATTTATAGGAAAATTTTACCCTTAAGTCGTAACTCGTGGCCGAGTTAAGGTAGGTCGTGGCCGAATTATTGAGTCTAGCTCGTAGCTTGGTAGAAATTTGCCCATCTGCTTGAATCCATGTCAAGTTCTAAGTCATGCACGAGTTAACCGGACGCAGCTTCATTTGTTTACTTAAGTCGTGTACGACTCATCATAGATCGTAGGTCGTGATCGAGTTAACAGGATGTGACATAAGTGTTGTGGCAGCGGATTATAGCTTAGCGACTTTAGGTCATGGACGACTTAAGCTAAGTCGTGAGTCAAGGCTTAACTGGTAAGCTTGTTTATTTCAGATAGCAACACAAGTCTTAAATCGTTCACGAGTTAGGAGGCAATGTTTAACGAGTATCAACGCTTTGTCTGCCTAAGTCGTTTACGACACATGCCAGGTCATAAGTCATAGACAGCTTTAGGTCATTAACTTATTTCCTTCTGGAGTCGTGCCATCTCTTAAGCCGTAGATTTCCTTAAGTCGTAGACTTCTTGGTCCGCTTCAATTCTTAAGTCGTCTGGACCTTAACTCGTTAAGTCGTCCAGACCCTAAGTCGTGTACCCTCCTTGATCCATTGAGTTGCTGTCTCCCTCGAGTCGTTGAGTCGGCCATTTCTTTAACACGTTAAACCGTTAAGTCGTACCATTCATAAGTCATAGATCGTCCATAACTTGAGTCATGTCAACCTTAACTTGTTAAGTCGTAGAGTGCTTTAAACTGTTAGATCATGGTGGCCTCAAGTCATAAGTCGTTCATGCTTTATCTTGTTAAATCGTCACGCATCTTAAGTCGTGAGGTTTGCTAAGCCGTAGACTTCTCTTGATCCGTTAAGTACCTTATGTCGTGGATCGTCCCAATCCTTAACTCGTTGTCTTAACGGGGTTAACATGAATAACCTTTTTTCTTCTTCTTTATTTCTTTCTAAAGGAAGAGAAATAGTTAGACCTGGCCGTCCCAGCGCCGGTCAATCTAGTGCTCCACCCCAAGATGGAGTTTTTATGACTACCTAGCAACTTCTTGACCTTGTCACGAAGGCTCAAGCAGCTGGTTCTAATCCGGAACCTACTCACCCTAAATCTGGGTTTGTACGTTTGTGCAATGATTACACCAACCTGGGTGGGAAGCCATTCAAAGGTTCTGAAACTATTATTGAAGTCCAGGCTTGGCTAAGGTCATGCGACCGAATCTTTTCTCGCATGAATCGTACTGACCTTCACCGAGTTCAGGTGGCTTCTAGTATGCTCCAAAAAAGAGCATTAGACTGGTATGAACTTCTTATTTCTGAGATTAATGAAGCGGTTCTCACTTGGGAGAAATTCCGAGAGCGCTTCGAGTTAAAATTTGTACCAGAAGCTGAGAAGGTGACTTTGGCTCGCCGTTTTATTGACCTTGTTCAAGGTGAATCTTCCGTGGCAGATTATGTCGCGTCTTTTGAATCTCTCTCTAAATACGGGGTTGAATATATCAACACCCCATTGAAGAAAAATCAAAGATTTGTCTATGGCTTAAACAAAAATCTCAAGAAGCCATTACTTCTAAAATTAGAAGTTTCTTTCGACCAACTCATTGATATCGCTCTTCATCTTTAAGAGGCGGATAGGGAAAATGATGTTGAGGTTGTGGGTTCCAAACCAGGCTTCAACTCCAACAAGAAAAGGCCTAGTAAATTCAAAGGCCCTTATCCCAATAAGAAAGGGAAGCAAGCAACCCAAGTGACGAAGAATTCTTCCTTTGGTCGTGGGGAATGCGATAATTGTGGTTCGAAGGACCATTATGAAAACAAGTGCCCAAGGTCTCTCTCTTGTCGTTACTGCAAAGTTCCCGGTCATGTTATATCTTCATGCCCCAAGCTTCAGGGCAGGAAGGAGGAAAAGTTAAATGTTGCTCAAGCCCCTGGCAACACATCTCGTGGCCAAGGTATTTCTCATTCCATTCTTGATGGTATTATTTTATTTTGTGATCATCCTATTCGAGTTCTTTTTGATATGGGTGCGTCCCATTCTTTTATATCAAAAGAACTTGTTGATACTTTTTCTTTGGATGTTTTGTGTTTAATGACTTCTTTGAGAATTGCTAATCCGGTTGGTGGATCCGCAACAATCAGTTTATTGTGTAAAGATTACGAGATTATTTTGTGTAATTTTTCTTTCCTAGCCGATTTGCATGTCATGCATTATTTAGGCTTTGGACTGCTTTTGGGACTGGATTGGCCTAACCGTTATGAAGCCCAAATCCTATGTCCTGAGCGGACTATTCATCTTCGACATCCTCAGCCTATTAAGCAGGTTTCTATTAATCTTAAAGATTCGGATTCCATGTTGGTTGCATCGCTATACTCTTTAAATACTCATGATGACGATAATGATGATGAGGAAGATATTATTTCTCTTATTCACATTGTTCGTGAATTTTCCGACATTTGAGCACGTTTTAGGATTACCGCCTAAGCGAGCAATTGAGTTCAGAATTAATCTTATCCCTGAAGCTCAACCTATTACTCGTCCTCCTTATCGTATGTCCAATAAAGAAAATGAGGAGATGCGTAAACAAATATCCGATTTGGAGACGAAGCAATTTATTCGCTCTAGTTCCTTTTCTTGGGGAGCTTCGGCTATTTTCGTGAAGAAATCCGATGGTACACTTAGGCTTTGCGTTGACTACCGCAAGCTTAATGATCTTACTATTAAGAATAAATACCCTTTACCTCGGATTGATGATCTATTCGATCAACTTAGTGGTGCTAGAGTCTTTTCGCAATTGGACTTGGCTACCGGTTTTCACCAGCTTCGTATCGCAGAGGATAACATTCCTTTGACATCGTTCCGTACGCGTTATGGATCTTATGAATGGCTTGTTATGCCATTTGGTTTAACGAATGCTCCAGCTTATTTCGTTGACCTTATGAATCGAGTTTTCAAAGATTTTCTTGATCGATTTGTTCTCATCTTTATTGATGATATTCTTGTGTATTCAAAAACCGAGGAGGAACATGAGAAGCATCTTCGGATTGTATTGGAAACTCTTAGGAGTAATCAATTAAAAGCAAAGTTTTCGAAATGCCACTTTTGGCAATCTCGTGTGAAGTTTCTCGGTCATATTATTTCCGAATCCGGAATTTCCGTGGATCCTCCAAAGATTGAAGCGATTCAAGATTGGAAGAGACCGGATAGTGTGACGGAGATTCGTAGTTTTCTTGGATTGGCGGGTTATTACCGCCGTTTTATCAAAGACTTTTCTAAGATTGTCGTGCCTCTCACTGGCTTGACTAAGAAGGGAGTTAAATACATTTGGTCGGACAAATGTGAAGCTTCTTTTCAGAAATTGGAAGAACTCCTTTCTGATGCTCCTATTCTTGTTATTCCCGAGGGGAATCAACATTTCGTTGTTTATACCGATGCTAGTCGCGTTGGTTTGGGTGCCGTTCTTATGCAAAAAGAACATGTTATTGCTTATGCTTCTAGGCAATTAAAGCCTGCCGAGACTAGATATGCCACACAAGATTTAGAACTCGCGGCTATTGTTTTTGCTCTTCGGATTTGGCGTCATTATCTTTTAGGAGAGAAATTTGTTCTTTATACCGACCATAAGTCTTTGAGGCATTTATTTTCTCAAAAGGAACTTAATTTGCGTCAACAACGATGGCTCGAGTTCCTTGCTCCTTATGATCTTGATATTCTTTATACCCCCCGTAAGGGTAATCGTGTCGCCAATGCTCTTAGCCGTAAACAACAAGCTGTTGTTTCTATGATGATATCCGAATGGAATGATCTCGAGATTTTATCCACTTATGAGATTCGAGAGCGCGTATCCGAATGGAATGATTTATGCTCATCACTTGTTTTGTGTAGCCTTGAGGCTCATCCTTCTCTTTTGGACCGCATTCTTGAAGCTCAAGGGCTAGATCATGTATTGGCTCTTCTTGGCCAAAATATTAAGGATAAAATTGATATTGAAGGTTTGAAAGACTTTGATATCGATTTTCGTGGCGGCATTCGGAAATTTGGTAGACTTATCGTGCCAAATATTGGTGATCTTCGTAAAGATATTTTAGAAGATTCACATCGTTCTAAATTTACCATTCATCTCGGTAGTAGTAAAATGCACGCGGATATGAAGTGGCTTTATTATTGGGAGGGAATGAAATCTGACATCGCTAACTTCGTTAAGCGTTGCATGACTTGCCAACTCGTCAAGGCCAAGCATCAAAGGCCCGGTGGGTTATTGCGACCTTTAGAAATTCCAGTTTGGAAGTGGGATCAGATTTCCATGGATTTTATAGACGGCATTCCCCGTTCTCGTTTGGGTCGTGATAGCTTATGGGTGATTGTTGATAGACTTACTAAATCCGCCCATTTTATTCCCGTTCGGTCTAACCGAACCATTCCTCTTTTGGCCAAACTCTTTATCAAAGAAATTGTTAAATTGCATGGAGTTCCTACTTCTATTGTTAGTGATCGTGATCCATTGTTTACTAGTGGATTTTGGAAGAGTCTTCAAAAAGATTTAGGAACGAAGCTCAATTTTAGCACCGCTTATCACCCCAGTCCGATGGACAAACCGAGCGTGAGAATCAAACTCCTGAAGATCTTCTTCGTGCTTGTGTGCTTGATTTCGGTGGAGGCTGGGAAGATCATATTCCTCTTGTTGAATTTTCCTATAATAATAGCTTCCAATCTAGTATTGGTATGGTACCTTTCGAGGCACTCTATGGAAGGCCATGCCGATCTCCTTCTTGTTGGCTTGAGGCCGGTGAGAAGCTGGTTTTAGGTCCAGACTTTATTCGTGATTCCACAGAAAAGATTGAACTTATTCGACATAGAATGAAGGAAGCCCAAAGTAGGCAAAGATCCTATGCCGATAACCGAAGAAGGAAATTAGAATTTTCTGTGGGAGATCTTGTTTTTATTCGTGTTTCACCCATGAAAGGTGTTGTACGTTTCAGTCGATCGGGAAAATTAGCGCCTCGGTATATTGGGCCATTTCCTATCACCGAACTTATTGGTTCCGTGGCTTATCGCCTTTTATTACCGGCTCAGTTTTCTGCTATTCATGACGTATTTCACGTTTCTCAACTAAGGAAGTGCCTTTGAGATTCCGATTCTATTCTTTAGCCCAGTGTTGTGGAAGAAATTGAAGTTTCACCTAATTTAACTTATGTGCAATATCCTATTTGTATTCTTGCTTCGAAGGTAAAGCACCTTCGAAATAAGGATGTTCTTCTTGTTAAAGTCCAATGGTCCTTAAATCTTAAGGATTGCTCTTGGGAATCTAGAGAGTTCATCGAGCGAACACATCCGGACTTACTTTCTCATGCTCTTTGAGGTGAATTTCTTATTTCAAATATCTTTTGTGTTAAATATGCTATTATGGTTGTTACTATATATTTTCTTCTTAAATATTGCGAGGATGCAATTTCTCTAATGAGGGGAGTCTGCAACAACCCGCATATTTATCGATTTTTATATTTAAATATTTTATCGATACTCAGAATTAAGTCTGAAAAGCTACTTTTTGCATACGGTCGAATTAGTAGTCGGGACCACTCCCATTGAGTTTAAAATGCCGCTTGCAACCTTTTTGAGTGTAAGCTTCGATATGTTTGGAGTTAGTCAAGTTTTGCTACTTTTTCACTTTGGGTTTGGTTTGGGTTCAGCCCTATGTTTAACTTATACTCAAATCTGAACCACTCCTCCCCATTCACTCTCACTTCCTCCTCTATTCAGTTCTAAAGCATCAATGGTGGGAGAGATGGGAAATTAAAACTCCAAACCCTAGTTTTCTTTTGCAAATCAAACTCTAGCTCCAAACTAAAAGAAGAACCCATTGGTAAGCTTCTCTTCTTCTTCTCCAACTCATTCTCTTATCAATTTCAGAAATTCCTAAACCTAACTATGGGAATGTTCTTCTTTTAAAGCTTATAATCAAGCTTCTTGAGTTGGATTTGAAGAGTGGTTGATTCTTCTTCTCTTTCAAGCTTGTTCTTCAATCGTTTGGGTTCAAAGGTGAGATTTTTACCTCACATCTAGGGCTATATTTATCTTCGATTGTTAGGTATGAATTCCTAACGCTTATTCTTGTGCAATTGCTTTTGGTTTGGATGGATTTGGTGAATATTCCAATTTTTTGTGTTTTGGGATTCAAATGTTTAAAAAGCCTAACTTTGATGTTTAAATGTGTTTTTGGTGATGCAACGAAGAGCTTATATGGCCGGGTAGTCGATTGGCGTAATCCCTTAGTGCCGATGCTCAACCGATAGCAATATGGAAGAATTTGGCATTCACTAGATTGGCTTGGGGAGTGCTGGCTACAGGTATGGCCGACCGAACTCAGGGTCCGGTCGACCGACCTGCTACCCAGGCACTTCCCGGCCTCTGTTAGGAAGTGCAGGTTACAGGTCCGGCCGACCGAACTCAGGGTCCGGTCGACCGACCTGCTACCCCGAGCGTTTCTGTTTTTCTGGGCCGGTCGACCGAGCTCTGTAGCCGACCGACCGACCTGATGATATTTTTCCTATTTCGCCTAATTGCTTGAATTTCCAACTTTAATCGATTCGTGTTGTTTCCTATTTGTTGTTATCATTTATTATCGACTTTGAGGACATTTTCTTTGGGAATTTTGGATATATCCACTTTGATGGATTCAGTATCGATTTCTTGGATTTTATTCACTTCTTCGAATGTGAATTTTAGTGATTGATTGTTCCTACAATCTTCTTTGTGATTTGTCACTTTAAAAATATAAAGGTTTTGATTACTAGTAGTAAATATCAAAATTCTTTCACCAAAACGATTTCAACACTATTTTATTTCAAAGCTCGTTTCTTAAACCGTTTTCTAATATATTAGTATATACAAGCCTTTACCTCACTCGTATAAGAAATCTAATTAAACGACCTAGAAAAACGAGTGGTATGAAACGCTTGCGTTTACTTCGTCGGTTAATTCTTGGACTTGTTCGATTGAATCTCGTGTGACAATTTTCTAGTGGAGATCTATAATTTGTTCGTAAATATTTAAGTTAAGCTAGTGGTTATGGGACATGAAGCTAAATTTATATATTTACTAGCTTAGTGTAATTGACACTTCTTGATGATCATGACGATCATTTTTGTGATTTAGACTAGCAATGTACAATGTCTCTTTGTCTGCGAGGGAGACTAAACCCTGTTTTGTGGAGTTTCGACTCAAAATGGTGGGGTAGCAACCCATGATCTTCGGGTCGTTTGTGGAGCTTCGGCTCAATTTGTGATGGTTAGCAACCATGCAATTAGCGTTCCGTTTGCGATACACGTGTTGGGAGCTTTATGCTCCCGTTTGTGATAGGCCTTCCCCCTTTTGTGATTTCTGGATTTCTTGAGATGATTTCTAGAATTTGTGTTTCACCAATTTTCGTGATTTCCATTGATAAGTTTTATCAATATTTGTGCATTGGTGAATTTGTGTGTCGTTGACTTTTGTGATTGACATTGATATAATCGTCAATATTTATGGTTTGGTGAACGAAATAAGGAGTATGACATTTCTTTGATTCTTGTGTAGATTCTGTGATATTGATTAATCTCTTGTTGATTTTCAATTACTTATATATTTCACAGCTTGGCATTGTGTTTATTTGGTGTTTAGTCATATCTCTTGTTCTATATCGTTTCATCTGATATTTATAGTTAGACTGATCCTTTTATTATTTTCTTATTAAATAATACTCGGGTTAGACCGAGATGTTACACGTGCTTCAGCTTGACTTCTCACTTAGGATTGATTACTCTGACTTTTGGCTAACTACTTAGATTAGTAGTTTACTTTGTTGTATACACTTGAGATATGGACTCATAGTTGAATTCTTTTGTATAGCATGTGTTGCTATTCTTTTGTATTATTGTGGACCTTTTTGACCACTACTCGGATGTACACTTTCTTAAGTTAGTTATATGTTCATATCTTCTTCTGCCTTTGTGATATGAATTATCTACGACTGATTTGTGTTATATTTATTTCTATATTTGTTTCCGAAGACACTATAGCCGTTGTGTAGTAACTTTGAGTTTGTGTCGGTATGTCGGATTTCCTCTTGAAAGGCATGTAAGTTATATTTTATCTGACATATCAGTACTCGCACAAAGATATTACACAGATGGTCGCTCCTCAACAGCCTTATTCTCCGTGCTAGTTGACAGCATTACTCCGTAGTGTTCTTGGCTAGCGTGGGTATAGAGGTGGGGCGTCACAGCTTGGTATCAGAGCCAAACTTCGGAACAATGTAGAATAATTTAACAAGGATCATAGTCCTAAGTCCTTCTTAGGAGTCATGCCTTAGGATTTAATTCGAGTCTTCGTACCGATTCATCCTATTTTCTCTATGATTCCTTGTTTTATCTATCAAGATTGCTTGATATTCCTTTTGTGAATAACCTTTTTTCTTCTTCCTTATTTATTTCTAAAGGAAGAGAAATGGTTAGACCTGGCCGTCCTAGCGTCGGTCAATCTAGTGCTCCACCCCAAGATGGAGTTTTTATGACTACCCAGCAACTTCTTGATCTTGTCACGAATGCTCAAGCAGCTGGTTCTAATCCGGAACCTACTCACCCTAAATCTGGGTTTGCACGTTTGTGCAATGATTACACCAACCTAGGTGGGAAGCCATTCAAAGGTTTTGAAACTATTATTGAAGTCCAGGCTTGGCTAAGGTCATGTGACCGAATCTTTTCTCGCATGAATTATTGACCTTCACCGAGTTCAGGTGGCTTCTAGTATGCTCCAAGAAAGAGCATTAGACTGGTATGAACTTCTTATTTTTGAGATTAATGAAGCAGATCTCACTTGGGAGAAATTCCGAGAGCGCTTCGAGTTAAAATTCGTACAAGAAGCTGAGAAGGTGACTTTGGCTCGCCGTTTTATTGACCTTGTTCAAGGTGAATCTTCCGTGGCAGATTATGTCGCGTCTTTTGAATCTCTCTCTAAGTACGGGGTTGAATATATCAACACCCCATTGAAGAAAAATCTAATATTTGTCTATGGCTTAAACAAAAATCTCAAGAAGCCATTACTTCTAAAATTAGAAGTTTCTTTCGACCAACTCATTGATATCGCTCTTCGTCTTGAAGAGGCGGATAGGGAAAATGATGTTGAGGTTGTGGGTTCCAAACCAGGCTTCAACTCCAACAAGAAAAGGCCCAGTAAATTCAAAGGCCCTTATCCCAATAAAAAAGGGAAGCAATCAACCCCAGTGGCGAAGACTTCTTCCTTTGGTCGTGGGGAATGCTATAATTGTGGTTCGAAGGACCATTATGCGAACAAGTGCCCAAGGTCTCTCTCTTGTCGTGACTGATTTGTGTTATGTTTATTTCTATATTTGTTTTCGAAGACACTATAGCCTTTGTGTAGTAACTTTGAGTTTGTGTCGGTATGTCGGATTTCCTCTTGAAAGGCATGTAAGTTATATTTTATCTGACATATCAGTACTCGCACAAAGATATTACACAGATGGTCGCTCCTCAACAGCCTTATTCTCCGTGCTAGTTGGCAGCATTGCTCCATAGTGTTCTTGGCTAGCGTGGGTATAGAGGTGGGGCGTCACAACTTTTCTTAGTGTGGAATTATTGTTATCATACATTTTTTTCATATCTCTTATTATATCTCATCCTATCTAATATTTATAGGTAGATTGATCCATTTATTATTCTCTTATTAAATAACACTCGGTCAGCCCGAGATGTTACAGGTGCTTCTGCTTGACTCCACTTATGGGAACATAATCTGACTTTTGACTAGCTACTCTAGTTTAGTAGTTTTTGTTGTTATACATTCGAGATAGAGACTCCTTGATGTATACATATTCTTTTGTCTTGCACTAGTATCTATACTTTTGTGATATTGTGGATCTTGTTTGACCACTACTCCGATGTGCACTTCTATGTGTTATATTCATATCTATTTCTGCCTTTGTGATATGGATATCTATGATTGATATGTGTTATGCTTATTTCTATATTTGTTTTCGAAGATCATATAGCCACTGTGTGGTAGCTTTGAGTTTGTGTTGGTGTGTCGAATTTCCTCTTGAAACGAATTGCATGTTGTTTTTTCTGGCATACCGGTGCTCGCATAAAGCAATTACACGAATGGTCGCTCCTCAACAGCCTTATTTTTCGTGCTAGTTGATGGCATTACTCCGTAATGTCCTTAGCTAGCGTGAGTATAGAGGTGAGGTGTCACACATCGAATCAAATCGCGACCAATCTACCTCGTCCTCTTCGATGTTGAGGGGCGCATGACTTTTTGAGGTTTTGGAGGGGTTCGAGGGGGAAGGTGCATCGGCCGATAGGCTCATAAGCTGCGTAGAAGGGGTCAAGCAAAGCCGAGGCAAGCTCGAGCTCGCTAGCCGAGGCCCGACCTGTACTTTTGGCTATGGATCGAGAATTTCTGTTGGGATGCGACATCATGGTGGTCGGCACAGTAGATGGCGATGAAGCAAAGCTCGTTGATTTGATTTTTGCAAAACGAGGTTAAGGTAATTTAAAATTTTAAAATTTTAAATTTATTATCACTTAAGCTAAATAGGAAAAACAATTATTTTAAATTTACAACAGATATATATATATATATATTAAGAATTAACAATTGTTTTAAAATGAAGATGTTGTGGAAACAATTGAATTTTTCACCGATTAGAGGCTAACTAGCTTGATATATATATATATATATATATATATATATATATATATATATATATATATATATATATATATATATATATATATATATATAAGTTAAGGAAAAAATACTCTAACTTACTGGTTAGTTTCAATATATATATATATATATAAGTGGTTAAGATTCACATTGATAAGTATAAGGACAGTCTGTTTTTTAAATTAACTTAAATAAATATATCTATGTGTATATGTCAGTTAGGAGACAGAGAAGAGAAAAATTTACAGTAAAATAAATATTTATTTTGTTATTTACCGAAAGAAAAAAATTTGTTTAGGTAAAATAAATATCTATTTTTGTCATTTACTGGAATACACACACACACATGTATGTATGTATACCTGTTTTTAACTTACTATTAAATTTTAAATAATGTATTAAGGTGGTTAATTTGTTTAATTGGTTTATTAACTTATTCTATTTCGTTAATAAAAATTGTAATTGATAACCAAGCTATATAATATTTTTATCATAATTAAGTTGAAAATTTTATCTAAGATTGATGATGTCAGCAGTTTTAAATGTTTTGAATTGGAAAGTTATATAAAGTTTAGATTTTTGAAATTATGTAGATTATTTTATATAACGCATGTGGTTTTAAAAGGAAAATTAATTTAAAATAAAATTATTAGTTAAAACCAAAATATTAGGGAAATTATTTGTTAAATGGTAACAAATTATGTGGTTAATTCAAATATTGATAAATCATGAATTGTGTATACAAGGTTTTAAAATATCGTGAAAACTAGCGGAATGGAAGTAGATTTCAAAACAAAAGAAAAGGTGAGAAATTCTCACTCAATCCGATTACCCAGTTTAATTTAAATAGTTAAATTTAAAATTATTGTTTGTTTTCTTGGATTGATAATTGTTATCAGTTGGATTGGTATGTTATATATAGTATATATATTGGAGTGATTGATATTTCCACATTATATAGCGGATGAGACCCTATGCGTCCCGCATAATAGCGGATGACCCCATATACCTTGATATTCCGCCTCGAAGTGGAATTGTTATTTTATATTGTGCTAACATCTGTGGATGCAAGGAAACAGTTAGAGGGATCCAATTGGATTCCTCAAATGTTGATGTTATTTCATTTTCTATGATATAATTTATTTATGACCTGTGATTGATTATATTAGTAATTGAAATTATTGAAGGCTATGGTTTGGCCGAATATATTTTGGAATTTTAAGATACCAGAAATATAAAAATTGGATTTTTGAAAGGAAATTAAAGAAGAGAATTTAAAGTAAAATGATTTTATAGAATTGGATAAATTAAAAGAAGGAATTTGGAAAGGATAAAGGTTGATTTTTGAAATCCTATTGAATAAATTCATATGGAGAAAAAGATTTTTTATACAAATGGAAATAAATGGATTTTGAGAACATAAGTAGTATTGTTTAAAGTTGAAGAATTTATTTAAAAATTTGGATTTTAAATGGTTGGGAGAAATAAAAGGAGAATTTTGAATAAAGAAGAAAATGGATATTTTCAGTTCAAAATAAGATATTGAATCATAAATAAAGAAGTAAGGTTGAAATTAATATATGTTGAAATAAATTTGAATAAGTAAAGAAATTTGTCTTAAAATGGAGTTGGTTCTGAAAATCAATTTAAAAAACTGATTAAGTATTTGAAACTGTGTTTTAAAAAGGTGATGAGACAAAGGAATTTATAAACTAGGTTTATAGAGAGAAATAATATATCAGTGGATATTTGGAAATATAAATTCACGGTGGAAATTCAGAAAGGAATGGGTAATTTTTTTTAAAAATAAATAGTGGTTTATTTTTATAGGTGTGAAAGAAAATTGAGTTTCCAAGAAAAGCCAAGTACGTTTTCAAAGCAGATTTTTAAGTATAAGTTGAAAGTTGTAAAGTTGTTTTAGAAGAACGTTTTTGAGAAATTATTTATTTTAAGTTATTTAGAATTTGAAAGCTAAATATTTATTAAATTAGTTATAGTAGTAATTATTTTAAAAGGCTAATTGGTATTATGATTTAAAAGGAGGATAATTAATATTTATATTTTATAAAGCAATTTCATTTTTAAAGATGGTTATGCTAAACTTGTATTTGAAAAACTAGTATAGAATTTGATAACCATTATTTTAATATTGTTTTGGCTTATGTATTACATGAGAAATTACTATAAAATTTGACAACTAGTATTTTATATAAAGTTCTTAAAATAGTTTTTATTTTAAGTGTTTTAAGGTATATTTTTGGATTAAGTAATTTAAATTATTTTAAAATCTAACGCATTTAGTCTTGGTTATTTTCAGTGGAAATAAACAATGTTTGGAATTATTCCGTGAGAGGAAAGTGATCTGAAAACTGTTTTCAAAGGGTTGAAGTGTAGGAAAATATCTTGAAAAGATATTTTGAAATAAATAATTTGGGAAATTATTAAGGTCTGATGATTATTGTGAATGTTGTTTGATAGTTAAATAACCGACGATCAATATTGGCCTTTAAAACGACATTTGAATTTCAATGAGACAGGGAATCAGATTCTAAATGGTTATCCGAAAACCACTTCGAATCTTAAAGGTGGATCTTTTGTTTAAAAGATTAAAAGTGGAAATTTGTATCCACATATTTTAAATAAGCGCTCATTATTCGGAAAAGCCAAGGGAGGACAATCAGTCATAAAACCCATTTCTAATAAAGATACGATGGAATGGAACTACATTTGAAGATGGTGGTCGAAAATCAGGTATTTTCGAGAACAAAAGGATTGCCTGTTGATTGTCTCTGCACCGAGTTGCTCCAGCATAGAGATTACCCTATGTGATGGAGAGTCCAGACGTGATTAGCGGATATCGAGATTTGCAAGGACTTCTTTCCTTAATTGGACGAAGTGCCTTCGTTTCCATTCAAACCTAGGATGGACTTGTATGGATGTATGTTTGACATTAAACATTTGAGATATAAAGTTGGTTTCTATCAAAAATATTTTTGTTGGTGGTGGAGAATTTATCCTCTTAGCTTAAAACCCTTCCCTAAGACGTACGAGATCAAGGTTATGTAGTTGATAGTTATTAGTGATATATTCCAAATTTGGTAATGTGGCATGCTAAGTGTTGAGCATTGGTTGATCGAAGCATGAGTTTTGTGTAAAGCGTAGCTTTGTGGGATGAGAGTTCATCGAACCTCACACCCCGGGAAATGGTCGAAACAGGAAGGATACGGCAAGGTTAAGGGTTCGCGACCCTAAGGGTATGTACATTTCCTTCTGGATAAAAAGTGGTATTCTAGTATGGAGTCCATATATTTTACTTATGCGAATAAAAAGTGGTATTCTGGTATGGAGTCCAGATATTTAATTATGTGATTGCTGGAATTTGAGGCACCTCGGTAAAGGTTGATTACGACCCCGGGATAGCGTACTCGTCACAGTTAGTTACCTAGTTACAGAGGTTACCGGCCTTGTTTTGGCGGAGATCTGATTAGGTTCTGGGGACGTCGTTCCAGAGGCGTGCCTATTCAGATAAAGGATGTTCCTTAGCCTTGACCATTTGTTGGAAATCCAAACAAAAAAATACGAGCCCTTTACAGTTTTAGTTGTAGAACTTGACATTTAACATGGTAGCTATAGTAGGCAACTATAATGGTACGTATGCCGGCGAAGATTAATATTATACTCGAAAATGTTTTTCACGGTATGCGCTAATAATAATATCAAAAGGATTTTCGCGTATCAAGCATGTTTGACTACTATAAGGAGAAACCTTCCCTATGTGTGTGATTACATTTGAGTGTGTGCCGGGAGACCTTATAGTAGTTTCATTTTCCAAAACGCATGAACGGATTTCTCTTTGTACAAATAATTGTTTTAATTTCTCACACCAGTCCCATGACTGATTCAAAGTTTATTGTTCCCTTTTCTAATCTCTGGGTGCCCCTAATTTTCCATACGGGAAGCCTAGAGTCAGGTTGTCAATAAGTTCTGGAGCTAGGTCAGGAAAGTATGTTGTGGAGATCAGGAGACAAGCTCGATGGAGAGACATATCACACGTATATCATGTATTATCCACTGTGTATGGTTTGCTGGAAATTCAGTTTCCATGTGAATAAGTTATCAAAACTACCTAGTGTTGTGTTTTGTTGATATTGTATTCCGCTGTCATGTAATATATATACGACTCTAATGATGTAATGTGTAAACAGATATAGTCCTTTTGTTTAAAGATTAGTCATTTATCTATTATATATTGTTCCGTTGTGATTGTGAGATTCGAATATTGTTTCTATTTCTCTTCTTCCTTCTTCTTCTTTAACCCTAACGGTTCGGTCTTCCAGCATTCGATTGTTCGACATTGGATACAGTGGACGTATTAACGTTGATTTTCGAGGGTCGAAAAATCGGGTTGTTAAAATTTGGTATCAGAGCTGAAGGCTAAGCGAGAACCTTGGTTTTGGTGGGGATTACTCATTAGAAATAGAGTCCGCAGTAATCTAGAATGAGTTTGAGTGTATTAGTAGATATGAGTGCGTATTTTTTAGTAAATATAAAAATTGTTTTTATATTCTGTTAACTTATCATTTGAGTGTTTATCAATTTTGGTCGATATGTGAGACGCCATTTTATCGATAGGGGATTCTAAACTCTTAAACAAGATAAACCGACACAGTATTGTTTTAAAATAGGGTAAATGAAATAATTTTACCCAAATTATTTTTGTATATAACAGAAATAATTTTTAACAAATTATTATAGTATATATATGGTTACTTGATTGTTAGGAAGTGATAATATTAAATTATTATCATTATTGTGTGGAAATTGAACTAGAAATTAAATTTTTTATCAAAGGTTAAGGAATAAATTTATATAGGAAAATGGGATTTGTAAATATAAATTATAAATGTGGTTTATAACTGGAAATGAAACAAAAATTCCAAAGTAATTTTTGAATATTGATTGAAATGATTTGGGATTTTAAATTTTGAGAAATTTAATTCCCTTTGATTTTGGAAATGTTTTCAAAGATTTTGGAGGAATAGTAAGGATATTATTCAGAAATATTTTTGAATTGGATTTGGAATCTGGTGAGATTTGGATCTTAAAAATGTTTGTGAAAAGATAAAAGCACCAAACTCTCTTCGGTCATTGGAAAATAACTTCGACGATGGCTGCAGCATCATCGATGTTCATTTTCGAGTTTCCCGCAGAGGAATTGCTACCAAATTGTTTGAAATGGGAGTTGTTTGCAAAATCGGGTTGGTTTTAAAATTCAAAAAGGAATTTGATATGTAATCGAATTATGTATATAATTAATTTCAAAAATGATTTTGAAATGTTGAAGTTTTGGTTTGGTAAAACCGTTTTGATTTTTGAAATACAAAGGAATATTGGATATACTAAAGGATTTTGGGATACACCTGATTTCAAAAATAATTTTGAAATACTTAAGTAATTGCTTAAACTCTGGAAGCCTATTTTAAATGTTTATGGAAATATAAATGGGTTGATAACTAGTGAAATTTGAATTTTCTAGAATAGAAAAATTTAACCTGAAGAAGAGTTAAAATTAAAGTGAATGTGACAATAAAATTAGTAAGTAAACTAAGTTAATTAAATGGGAAAGAAAATGAATTGAAAACGAATATTGGATGATATTTTGTGAAGAGTAAAGTGAAGTTGAAGGATTAATTCGAAGTGGACTGAGAATAATAAAGGCTAGGAAATAATAATGGTTTGAGATAAAATGAATTGGAATTTGAAATAATTAGTAAATGGAACTAATTTAAACAATGATATGAATTAGTTGTGAATGGAAGATAGTTGATAATTTTTTTTTTCAATATTCAAAATTTAAAGAAAAATTGAATTTATATGGAATTGGAAATCAATTTGAATAAAAAGAGAATTTATATAGCTAATAATCAGTTGATAAGCACGTATGATGTATCTATATTATTTTTTTCGCATAGCCATTTGATCCAGATTCAAGCACAGAATTTCGAGATAGTTATATCGATCCCAGTTGGGATTTTTCACTCGATTTTCGACGGCGAACCATGGATATTGATCTTTGATTGATTCTGGAAATTCTCTATCATAGTTTGTGGCTATGCCAGAAGAATAATGGTTTCTGGTCCAAAACCATATCTGAGTTTGCACTAGGAAGTCGGGTGAACGATACTTGTTCGGAAGTGAAATTGTGTGATCGAGTGAGCGATCTGAGTTGGTATTGCGTATGGATTATACATGTGTATCGCACGGGCTTGAATGAAACAAATATTGAACTTTTGTAAGGAAATGTGAAAATGATTTTGAATGTTGTAATTGGACATTATTGCTAGTAGGATATGCAAGTGTTTAAAGGCAAAGGATAAATAAGGATTTTTGATTTCGAAGATAAATTCGAATTGCTCGACAAGGAGGTATGTATTTAAATTTCTGTATGTAATTTGATTATTTTCTGGTCTAGCCACATGGCTTTTTTGTTTTCTTTTGAAATCTGGAGGCCCGTAGAGGCATTTTGTAGTTGTACCGATCTAGCCACTCAAAGGAGACGCTGGCGAAATTTTTCAAAAATTTAGAGGGTTAGAATTATTTTGAGAAATTAGGATAATTTAAAATTTGGATTTAAATTTGAATTTGAATCGTTGAGAAAATAATATTATTTGAAACTTATGGTTGAGTTTGGGAAGTTAGTATGAATGATAGTGTCTTTAATAAAAATTGTTTTGGAAAGTAGAAAATGTTGTGTTTTGGAAAGTTGTAAAAACTATTTGGTTTGGGAAAATAACTAACGGGTGATGGACCATTCTTCCTAACTAGTAATTTCAGGGATGAAATTATTTTAAGGGGCAAAGAATGTGAAGACCCGGAATTTTTGGATATTCAAAATTTGAATATTTAACTAATTTAAATATATGAAAGTTAGTTTAACTTGAATTTCAAATATCACTATTTGTTTGGCAAATAATTATTGAATTTAATTATTGAAAGTTGGGTAAAACAACGAACCTTCAATTTTATGCTTGTTAAAAATATTTCAAAGGCTTGAAAAATTTATATTTAATATACTGGACATAATAGATGTTTTAAATTTGAATTTGGGAATATTTTTGTAAGGACCCGTAAATTTCGTGGATTTAATTTGGTTGAATTAATGAGTTGTGTAATTAAATTTAAAAGAAATAAAAACTTTGTAAACTAATTTTGAAATGAACAATAAATTAAAATATATAAATGGTGATTTAAAACCTATTCACTAGAAATTTGAATAAAATTTCAATAAACGAAATGGGGTCAGTAATATACCTGGATATAAAATTCATTTAATGGGAATTTATTTAATATGTTAATGTAAAGTTAGAAATATTGGAATAAATGATAATTTCCATTCATATTTGTAAGCAGTTATTATAAGTTGCATGTTTAAATGGTTGATTGAATTGGCATTTAAATTTAATTTAAACGGAAAAATAAAGGTTCGCAATAACAGAAATTTAGGTAATAAAGTGAGAACAAGTGGATAAATAATAACCAAAATAAAGGAATAGTATTAATGTAAATAAAGTGGAAACAAATTGGATATAGAGAAATAAATGTAGGCATTTAATAAATTAATTAATGTGGATTACAATAAATGATAATTGAATAAAAGTAAACGTTCTCGAAGTACTCATATTTTTGCTGAAAAGTAATACGCAATTGATCAGATGTGATTACGAAATACAAAATTTTTGTATACACAGGATTTTTGCGGAGATTGTTAAGTAATAAACCTATAAAGGCATGTAAAGGAAATAGGTAACAATCTATATGTTATTTATTTTATTTAGTAGGATGAATAAAGTTTGGAATTCAAATTACAATTAAAGGAGAGTAGGTAGTACGTTATTAGCGAGTAAAAATAAAGGTAGAATAACAACTATTATAAATTTCCTGATTAAATGGGGCAATGAATTTATTTGAAATATCGATCATTTAAATGTGAGTAATTACAATGTCGTTATTGATTATAAGCGTTACATTAATAATTATGATTAATTGAGGAATTAATACGAGAAGTATGTAAATAACTATGAAAGTAACACGTTATAAATCGATTATGACCTAAACTTAAGTGTAAGTTAAAGGTTGAAATTGAATCTAATCCATTTAATTGGAAACTTATTAAAATAAATTGGATCCAATTTATAATAAAGGGGTTATTTTAAGAAATTGAAATAAATTCTATAACAGATGAATTAAGTTACTTTAAATTGAGATGGGAATTAGTTTAAAGAATTTTAAATTTATAAGTAAATCAAGATGATAAAATTTATGAATTATAGAATTTGAATTTTTATAGTGAGTTAATTTATTTAATTTATAATAATTGGATTTTTGCAAATGAATGAAATCAAATATTTAACTATTACGTTAATTTAAAAATTAAGTTGAAATTTGGAAATATTTATGTAATAATTTTAAAATCCAATGGTAAACCCTTCCATTTGAAATTATGAATGGAATAATTATGGGTAAATTCAATTCAATGGAAATTTTGGAAATTCATCTACAATTTTGAATTTTATGAAATTCAAGATTTCTATTGATTAATCTTTAATAAATTGACTTTTAAAATTTGTTAAATCATTGTAAATGTTTGAAAATTATAAGGTGATAAAGATGCAAGTTCATAATTTTTAACGCGAAATTTGATTTAATTAATTTATTTTAAATTTATTTAATTAATATAAAAATGGCCATTTTGGTCACGGACTCGGATTTGGACGAAACCTATTTCATCGGATCCGTAACAGTGAATTATTGTAGGGTTTCAAGTTTCGTAGCGATTGGACTTGTAGTTTGATCATACGAACGTGAAACGCCTTGAAATCGATTTATTTGAAATCAATTTGAAAATATTGATTTCGGCACAACTTCTTCATACGATGGAATTTGGACGTGAAACTTTTTCCATCGCGTTCAGAATATTTTAAAACACCTATTTTGATATATGGGTTTACCCAATTTCGTTCCGGGGTCAGAACAGGATTTTTGGGCCACATTAGCGGTAGCACGTATATCTACCAACCCGATCCATCTATTTTTTCAACATTATCTATAAATACCATAATAAACCCTACCCTCCGCCTATTCTCATTTATCTGCACGTAAAAATTTCATCAACTCTTCCTCTTCCACAATGGATGCAAACCCTAGATCCAAATTCAATTCAAAATCAAATGAAAACTCAAACACTCCGGAAAAATTCAAAAAAATTATAGAATCGAAGATCTCATCATTACGAATCTACATGTAGCTTCTTTTTTTGCAGTTGGTGTTCGAGTCAACCGAAAATCGCAGTCAAAGACGAGGTTTAGGGTTTTAATTTCGTCGTCAATCGGTGAAATTCATAGAGGGGTTCTGCAGTGCTCGGCTCCAGGATGTCGGGGATGTTGGTCGTTTGACTTAATTTGGCCTTAGGCGGCCGGAATTCCTAAATTAGGGTTCGAAAACCCTAATTAATTGAGGCGGCACGCGGCGACTACGACCACCGTAGGTGATGTCGAGGCGTTGGCAGGTGCGGCCTGTCGAGGTGAGTCCAACGGTGGGCGTGGCACGGTCTACGGTGGCGTATCGGTGAAGGTTGAGGCGGTCAAAGGTGCATGGGTCGCGTTCTGTTCGCTGGTAGAAAGGAGCGCGAGAATTTTTCGGTGACGTGGCCGTTTCTGTTAGGGTGAGCATTATTATTTTATTTTATTTTATTTTTGAAATTCAAATGTTCAAATCATTGTAACTTCTGCATATGATATCCATTTCACGCGCGGTTTTCTCCGCTAGGTTCGTACTGGGATTCCGGACACTTTGACGCTGGTTTGGACGGATTTGGAGACTGTAAAATTTTTGGGTTTAAATTGGATTTAAATTCAATTTAAATCCAAAAAAGTTAGTGTTTTAACCCACTCACAACTTCTAAAATTTCTTATGTTTGTTAAATTGATTTACGATATGAGTAGACATTCATTTATGACCGTTTGGCATATTTTATTCATCATCTCAGTTAGATTGCATTTATTTAAATTAAATTGTTATTTAATTTTTTATTGCATATAAACTGAAAGTTAAATTTTTTATTATTTTTGCATATAAACTTCCAATTGGACAGTTATTAATTTATTATTGAATATAAACTGTTCGTTGATACCTGTTATATTTTATATGTTATATATTGATGTTTTTCTCAGATTAGATGACGATTTTAATAAATGGTTGATGATTGATGTTGGTGAATGGATGATGTGTTCTATATTATATAATCTGCAAGTCATCATGCATTTCATTTATTCGGGATTGCGGTTTGAAATGATACATAACCGTAATTTTTATTTTAAATTACGGATTGAAATGGTAGATATCCGTATCACTTGACCATAGAGTAGAAAATTATATACAGACACCGTCGGTCTATATATATGTGTGTGTGTGTGTGTTGAAAATGATTTCTATCGTTTGGATAGGATACGGTTTAATAAATATTAATTTTTGATCTTATATAAAATCTTATGATATATATATAGTTAAATAATTGAATTTAAGCTACGTATGAATTTGTTAAATGAAATTAAATAAGTTGAATGATGGAGTTTGATAATTTATATTATTAAGTACATATTTAAGCTATTGTATATATATAGAGTTTTAAATGGTTCAAATCATTTAAGATTGGAAAATAAATTGGAATTTATTTGGAATTGAGCTTATTTAAAAATTAAACTCCACAAGTTGGTGTAACTTATTAAACTTGGAAATTTTAATGGTATGATATTTATAACTGGATTTTTATTCAAGATAAATTAAACGAATATTTCTAGTATAACTGAATTGAAGGAAATATTTAATTGTTAGAATTTGAGTTTTATTTTATGGATTTATTTTGTGAATATTTCAAACTAAATAATAGGAAAATAAATTTATTGAATAGAATTTCCAACCTTAGTTTTGAAATTGTTAAATACTCAAAGTTCGAATATATTGAAATCGAAGTGTTTTATTGAAACTGAAAGTGAATCTAAATTTATGGAGTTTAGACCTAAAATTTTAAATGAATAAAATTGTGAAGTCGCGGAAATTATTTTATAAAGTAATTTTAAACTCAAACTATTTTATTCTATATACTATTTGAATATCCAAACCATTCAAGTTTTAGAAGTTATGCTTTTAAAGCTATGTATTTTGAAGTATTATGTCTTGGAAGTTATAATTTAAGTGTTCGGTTTCTAGATATTATAAATTTTAAAGCAATATGATTTTGGAAAAGAAACATATTTGAAACAAAATGATACTATTGATTTAGGTTTTATAAAATAATATCAAAATGAGTTGTTTTGGATATGGAAATGATATCTTATTTATGGGTTTTGAAATGGATAATTATATTTTGGTTTTAAAGTATAAACTATTTTTAAAGACTGCAGCGTTATAATAACGTTTGTTTGTTGAAGAGAACGGGATCGAAAGTTGTCATACTCTCAGCCAACTCCGAGAACCACTATAGCAACCGTGTACGCGGTGGAGATTCCAGAATGAAAGGTTGGTGGCGGCGTTTCCTCTGAGGTAAATACGTGGACCCAACTCCCTTCAGTTGGCATAAGGTGGCTAAAACAGGAGCGATCGACGGGTTAATAAGGTAGCACCTTTGATCGGACACTTCCTTTCGATACTATACTCTAAATTTGGATTGATTCGGTGGCCACCTTCACTTTTGATTTCTTTGATTTGGGGAGTTTGTCCGAGGTGGGCGGTAGCTGTGCGCTACGCGTTACCACCGACCCGGAAGCGTAATTGGCATATCTACCCTGGCATTGCCTAGTTGTGCCGTGTCACTTACCATACCGAGCCTTTACTACGAGATTCTATTTGTGTCGTACCTATGGAGTGTCTTCTCTTAGTCTCCCAATCAGGAGATATACAGGCATTGTATAGACTATTGGCAGTATTACGTGTTAAGGTGGAAAATGTAAATCCTTAACGCTATTTTAAAATAAGTTTATTTTACTAATAGACACTATTATAATAGCGAAATATACTACATAGTAAATAGTTTAACGGATTCTTTAGAGATGTAAACCCCGAGCATCTCTTAAATTACTTCACTCATATTTATTTTTGTTAATTTAACTTACATAAGATCTTTTAGTTCTAACTCGAGTGTTTTGTCCTTTCAATTCGCTTGGGTCAGTCCGAGCGTTTCAGGATTTGAAGAATAGCTCCGGAGGACGAAGACGAAGATTTGTATTTTTATTATTTATATTATTGCACTACACTCATACTGTTCCGCTGCATTATTATTGCTATGGGTAACTCTGATATGTATTATATAAATATAATCAAATGTTTTGTAAACAGCTTTATAAACTGTATATTTGATTATTATATTTTATCCTTCTGCTGTGAAATTATGTTTTGTTTTTATTTCTTTCTTGTTTTTCTGATTTACCCCTTATCAATCCCCCTTCTGTATGGTTTGAATTGGCACGTGGGTCGATTAAAAGCGTGCGGAAATGCGGGATGTTACGTCTGGTATCAGAGCTTTGATCTAGCGATAAACCTTAGCTTTGTGGGGTCTGACTCTTTATTAATAAGGCAGTAATACCTTATGGTAGTCGCTGTGTGTATATATGAGAGAGCATACTTGTTAGTGTTATAAAAGGGTTTTAATATTGTGTCAATCTGTTCCGTTTTGTATTTATAAATTCTGGTTGATGCATGGGACGCTATGCATCAATAGGGATTTATAAACACTTAATATGACATACCGACATAATATTTGTTTTTAATATAGGTGAATGAAATAATTTTGCCTATTATATTTTCTATATATAAAATAAAATCTTTCAAATGATGTCTATATTTGGCTGCAATAGATTGGTTGTTAGGTAATAAAGTGTATAAATAATAATAGAAGCAAGATTGAAAAATAAAATAAATGAAAACTGGGAATTTACAACTTAAATTTCGGGGTTTTGAAATTTCTTTCGAATAAATTTTGGAACATAATAATATTGTTTATAAGTATTTTCTGATATAAATATTTTAATATAATTTGGAAGAGTTGTTTTAAAGAAGATTTTGGAGAAAATAAGTTTTGTACTTTCCTCTCCGTCGCTGGAAAATAATTTCGGTGATGGCGGCTGCATCATCGACATTCATTTTCGAGTTTTGAATGGGAAGGCCACTGTAGTAGTTTTACTGTAGATTCATTTTTGAAAAATATATAAATTTTGAATTGTTTTAAATGTAATTAGAGATACATAAGTTGTAAGAATATGTTTATCTATTATTTTTAAAATAATTTGAAATTTAACCCAGTAATAAATTCTTAAATTTCCATTAATTAATTGTTTCAATTATTGTATTGAAGTAAAAGGTGAGTAATTAATAATTGAAACCTCTAATTTAGGTAAGAGATTTAAGGCTAAGTTATAAAGGAAAGAAAAAGGAAGTTGAAATTGTAACTTATAAGAAAAAGGTAAAAATTTATTGAACAATGAATTAATTAAAAGAAATTAGAAAACTTGTATAACTTTCAACTATATTCTTCAAAAGCATATATATAACTTACCAAATATTAAAAGTTGCAATGTTTAATAAGAAATGTAATGGAAATTGTACAATAAAAGTATGTAATGAAAGTGTTCAATAAATTGCTTTTATTTATTAGAATTGGTGGTATAGAGTATAAACTTAAGTTTAAATTGAAAAGACTACAACTTAAAATAGAAAAGTGAGTATTGTAAATGGAATTTAGTAATAAAAAAATGATAAATAAATGAAATGAAGTAGTATAAATGAATGATAATGAACTTAAGTAAACAGTTGAAGCTATTTATAAATAAAATTAGTAGGAAAATGAATACTATAATAAATAAATGAGGACATGCGATAATAAATGAATGAATAATTATAACGAAATAAAAGGAACTGGCATAACTTGAGTTAATGGAATTGAATAATTGTAAGTAATAAGTTAAAAAATAAATGAAGCAAACATTTAATGAGTAAATGTAAATTAAAAAGATATATCACTTTACAAATAAAAAGAAAATCAAACAACAAAGGTATGAAATGAAATTAATAATAAGTTAAGTTGATTTTTGTTTGGATTTGTTGTTGTTTAGTTGCTGGTTGTTTGGGCAAGGATACTTTAAAATTGGATTTGGATGATTGAATAATCTATTTAGTTTTATCTATGACTGCTGAGTAAATGATGCTGTGATATCCTGGAAATTTTTGGCAATATCAATTTAATAATCTGTGTTAAAAATTAAATTAATTTGATGATAATTGTTAATAAGATTTAAATTGATTTAATAATCTCCTTTTAAATAAATATTTAACTGATGATTTATCTTTTAAAAGCCAGTAAATTGTTTTCTAATAATAAATATATATAAATATAAATATATTTGTATATAATCTAAAGATCTGTTTTCAAATTTTAATAAATAAGAATTTGTTTTCAAATTCTAATGTTTTGGTAATTTGCAATTTGATTTAAAATATAGCTATTAAATAAATAATAATTTGGCTTTAAAGTATACTAAAGATAAGGTTAAAATTTGTTTAAATGATTTTAACTTAAATTTAAATTTAACAGAGGTTGCTTTGTTTTTGTTTTAAATATAGTTGATAAAATAAGTCTTATAACAAAAAATTAACATAAGTTTAGAATAATAATAAGTAAATTTAGTATTGATAATTTAAGTTTTAAAATTACAAGTGAAATAATAACAAGCACTTGTATTAGGAATAAAACTAAATCCATAAGTTAAAACTTTATAAACAAATAACAATAACTAAGACAACTTTATATCTACATACATATAGTATAAAAACAAATCAGGTAAATAGAATCTTGTAGGGCAAAGTAAAGACAGCTAAGAAAACAAGGCAAGGCAATGCAAATTTGCTAACCTAGATATCACCTACCCTGTAAACTTCTTTATATACATCTTCTTATTTCTATTCGTTCACTAAACGTTACAAAACTGAAATAAGGAAATACATAGCAAACATTTCCATTTTTATAAAACTGAAGCTTTACAACAACAAAGGCAAGACTAAGTTTTCAATTTTTCTGGAATCAAAACAAAAGCATGTAAATACTCTTTCCGGTTTCAAAGTTGTTCTCTTTTTATAATGGTGAGTAACACATTTTAAACACAAATATAAATATGGTTGCTAGATTTATATCTGAAATAAGTTTGTATGTGTGTATATATATGGGAAAATTTCTGTGTATTTTTGGATGTGTGATGCATGTATGTTTGTAAATGCCTATAGAACATCTCTGTTCTAAATTTCAAGCGCAGTTTTAGTTTAAAAATCTTTACTTCTTGATACACTTATTGTTGGGACTTAGGATCAAAATAAGACTTGATTGTCTTATTACAAAGGAGGTGTTAGAATTTTATTTAAGCCAAACAAATTCAAACCCGCTCTGGAAAGATAAAAAGAACAGTATAAGCTCAAGTTTTGGTAAAACTCAAACTTAATAATTACTTAGTTCAGGCATATAAACTAAAACCCTAAACAAAATCTTGATTTTTAAAACTAAAATTGAAATTTTTAGTTATGGTTTGTAAGAGCATTTCTGGGTTGCTTTGTTTTGGGGTTTTTGTGTATCTCTGGTGTTCCTAATGGTCCGAGGGGCGGGGGTTATTTCTGGAGGTAGAGGAGTGGTCGGAGCTCAGAGTAGAAATGGTTGGTGGATGGTCTATGACTAGAGGTGATGGTGGGGGCATGTTTTGATTTCTAAACCTAGTTTTGGGCAGTGCTGGGATGTTTGGTTGTCGCGAGGCCTAGGAGTGATCGAGTTCACTGGAACTCTGGAAGATAGTAGCTTGGTCATGGACGAAGTGATGGCCGGTGGTATTGGTGCTCCAGTGGTCGGAAGAGTGGATGCGAAGCATTGACAGGTTTTGGGCAGTGTTGTAGTGTCGAATTCAAGGTTTGGGTGAATGCCTGGATTTTGATTTTTAAGGAGAAATCAAAGTATGGTGATTGAGGTGGGATGCTTTGGTGATTTATGACTTGTTTAAGTCATCAGAATTGATCGAAGTCTGGGGGATGATCAGTGCATGTGCACTGTGCACCTAGTTCTGTTGAACTTTTGATTTTGAGGTTTTTTTCTTGAGTTTACTCGAGTAAGTTCAAGGGTTTACTCGAAGTAGTCTGTAGTCTGACTCGAAGCAAGTTTTGATTTCCTCGAGTTGGTTTGTTTTGCTTCAGGTTTTTCAAAACCTGTTTGCAAATTAGAAATTAAAGTAAATTTAAATCAAATTTAAATTGTGAAATAGATTTAAACTAAGTTTAAATCCAGTTTAGTTAAATTCAAATGAACATGGAATCTTAAAGTTTTAAATGAAATTTGGATTTCTAAATCAAAGTTTAAATCAAGGTTTTTAAGCAAAGTTAAAATCAAGTTTAAATCAAAGTTAAAATATGGATTCAAGTTTTCTTGAATTCAAATCTGGAAGTTAAAATCGGTTTTAAATCTGAGGGTGTTTTAAGAAAGTTTATATTAAATAGTTTTTTAAAAAAAAGTAGATTTGTTTTCAAACAAATGCTTAGACTTAAATTCTGATAAACTTCTTTTTATAAAAGGATTTTTGAATGAAAGTATATGATTTGTTTTAACTTGAATTTGCAAGTTAAATAATTAATAGTTTCATTTTAAATAAAAATGAAGTAATCTAGTTTAAAATTTTTCTTATATAAGTTTTATATATAAACAATGTACCTTACATTGTTTAAAAGTTTTAGAAATTAAACTTTAAATTTGGTTAAATTTTTAAATGATAAATCATTTTGAATCTTAAAATTCAAAATGTAATTTAAATTTATATTCAAAAGTGTAATGTTTTACACTTTAATATTAATTAAGTCATTAATAAAGAAATAAATTATCTTAGAGATAATTAAGGTATTAAAAGATTTGATTAATAAGATAATAAAGGAATGACTTATTTATTAAATTTATAAATTAATGATTTAGATTAATTTATAATTAGAGATTAATTAAGAAGTAAATTAAGTATGTTATTAGTTAATGAAGATAATTAACTAAGGATTATTAATTAATTAATTAATTAATGTGATTAATTTTGATAATTAATTAGATTAATTAGATAATCTTTTGTAATTGTTAAATGTAATTACTTGATAAAAGTAATTAGGAGGTAAATTACTTATTGTAATAAATTAGATGATATGATTAAATTAAGCTAATTAATTTATTTTAATTAATTTAAGAAAATCATTTGATAAATTGATAAGTGTAATTACTTAGTTTATTTAATGGAGCATAATTACTTAGGGAAGTAATTAATGTTAATTACTGAATGTAATTAGTGAAAAATGATTTGTAAATGAAGTAATTTGGGTAATTACTTTTGTAATTAATCAAGGGATTAATTAATGGAGATAATTAATTATGGGATAATTAATTTATTAACATAGGTAATTAAGGATAGTTAATTATTGGTCTGTTATTAATTCAAGTGTGATTAATAATTGTGTTTAATTCAAAGATTAATCACTTAATGTATTTAATTTAAATAAAGTAATTTAATTTAAATCTAAATTAAAGATCATTAATTAATATAATTAATGATGTAATTAAGAATTGTTTAATTAAGAAATAATTAATAATGTGGTGATTAATTTATGAAATTAATTAAGGATAAATGTAATTAATTTCATTTAATTAATAAATGAAGTAATTATTTGTTAATTACTATGAATGATTTAGGATAATTAATTTGTGAAATTAATTAAAGGCTAATTACTTATTGTAATTAGAAATGATTAATCAAAGGTGTTTAATTAAGATGGATACTTAATGTATCATTAATTAATTTGATTTATAATTAACTAAAGGTTGTATAAGCAGGATTTATAGATGAAGTAATTAATTTAATTTACTTTAAATTAATTAGAGATAGAAGTAGTTAATTAAATTCCTTTTAAATTAATTATAAATGGTATAATTATAAATCATTGCTTCTGGATGAATGATATTGATATTTCATTGATTGGTTGTGAACTCAGATATGAGATGAGAAATATCTATGTGTTATGGATGTATGGTTTAAGTATGATAATATTTTTTATCTGATTAGGATGATAATATTAATTATCTGTTTATGATGATAATGTGATTATCTATTGTGATATTGTGAATTATCTATCTGTGTGTGTATTGACAATATTGAATTAAATTGTTAAGACTAAATAGACAACTTGGCCTTAAAAGACACGTTTTTGGATTTCGATGACACCGGGATCGGGTTTCCATATTTGGACATTCGAAAACCACATCGATCCAAATTAACAATAGGTCGTGAATCTGAAGTGAAGATGAAGATTCAAAGTGCAAGGGTTATTGTCGTTAACTCTGAGGGTGATTCTAAAATGAGTGTAACGACATAATACATTCGGTTTCGTTCGAACCCGGAACGAACTTGTATGGATTGAATGCTTTCAGAACATCGTCAGGTGGGCGATGAGCATTCTAAGAAATGTATTCTCTAAAGGTAATCGCAGCCTCAAGCCTCATCAACCGAGAATGGCTAAAACAGGGGAGGTGCAGCAAGGTTAGGTGGGTCATGTCCAAGCAGGATGAGATATACCCCTGTCTAGATGTCCCTTTATTTTCGGCTGTGTGGTCGGTTGATTGCAACAACTGCTGGGGTTATCTTGTTCGGGACTGTTCAGTAAGGAATGGTTCCAGCCTTGTGTTGTAGGGTGATGGGGATGGGAGTGATCCTTGGTACGTTGATCTCGGCCACGTACTGCGATGGGCGGTACCCCAATAGCCCTGCCATTGTATGGAATCCACAATCTAATAAGTGCCAATGGTTTTGATTGTATTACCCACTTTTGTGGCTAGTAGCTGGAATTTAATGAATGTAACAATTTCGGCTATTTTCTATTTACTTGAAAACCCTCGATCTATTATAATATCACTGAATTTCCTATCAAATGTTTTGGTTAGCATAATGTAAAAACATACCCATGTTTATGTGTGGAGAGTCTTACGTGATAACTTTTGTTTTCCAAAGGATATTCAAAATTAAGCTACTTTAACCTGTTACTCACACCAGACCCATGTCTGACCCAGAGTTTATTTCTGTTTTCCTAAACTCTCGGGTGCTCAAATTTTTACGAGTAGCCAGGGGATTCAGGTTGGCTTTGACGAATCCTGGAGGAGCAATGGAACCGGAGGCTTCAGCGTTTATGGATATATTTAGTGCTCCGTTGTATTGGTATCTCTGTGTTGTATTGTGAATTGAGTTGTGTTGGCTAGACAGGCGTTTATAACGGTCTATTATGTGATGTATTACCTGTATAACTCTGATTGATGTTGTATATTATGTAAATACTTAGGTGATTAATATAATTTATTCGTTCCACTGTGAGATTCTGATGTGGTTGTTCTTTCTTCTCTATCTTTTCTATTTTATCACCCCTTTTCTTCTTCAAGATGATACGTCTTCCGGTGCGTAGGAAGCCGGGTCGTCACAGTTGGAATCAGAGCGTTAGGTTGAGCGAATACCTAGGCTCTTGAGTGATTTCTTTCCTGAGAGAGCGTATTTGTAATTGTGATATATATTTATTTATTTATTTCTACCCATTTGTTGGATTACCAGATCCAGTTTTCCCATATGAGCTATAAAGGTAGATAGGGTAGTGGTGTGTGTAACACGACTACCGATGGTTGGATTTTAAATGATTGAGGTTGGAAGTGTATTTGTCGAGACTGTGGACCTAATACCGTCTCGAGTGAGCTTTGGGTGGTGTAAGGATTTCATTAATCTCTAAAGGAAATTTGTTGAGGTTCAGAGTTCATTTTTGAGGTGTAAGCTTGGATGAGCTAGAGTTTAGATCTGTCGGTTGGACAGAAGCTAGGCATGATATCTTGATACATCAAGGTGTAGTAGTTATGTGATGAGACACAGAGACTATGGATGTCTCCGAAGATGTTTCTTTGGAACAAGTTAAGGAAGAATGTCTGCTACGGTGTTGTGGCTGTGTTCAGTTGGGTGTTTCTGTTTGCTTTGAGGTCCGAGTTTCTCGAAGAGCTTTGGAATAGGATGTCTTCCGGCTTAGCGGTTTTTCGTAAGGTAACTTCTGAAGCAGCAGAGTAGATCCATTTCTTCGATGGATCGACCACATAAGCATAAGCTGTTCTGTTTGGTAAAGAGAGAGCAGTATCTTTGGAATTAGGATGGATTGATCGCAAAAGTGACTTGCGATAGTTTGAGTGTTCTCTAGCGTTTCAGAGATTCTTCTGGATATCTTCAAGAAGTCAAAATTTTGCTAACATTTGAGGATTGAGTTTGGTATCAACTGGATTTCAGAAGTGGTACCGATGGATCATTTTAGAAATAGGCTGGTTTTTGAGTTTGGTGAAGTAGCTCAGGTTTTGGGGGAAACTTCTGAGTTTTATTTTTTGATATGTGAACTTTATTTTTGGAATGCGTTGTCCAGTCTATATTCGACTTCAGCATTTTCATCTGTTCAGTCAGAGTTGCACAGTGGAAGCATGGTGGCAGCTATTTTAGAGTGGAAGCAACTGGATGTTGCAATGTTTGGATTAGAGAGTTCTATAGGAAATTTTTCAGGATCTGAAGCCAGATTGGAGTGACCTGTTTTATCTTTTTCGGAAGAGAGAAGTGAGTTCTGTTTTCTGATTTGGAATACAGTTTGTGTTCTGAGTTTTGGTCGATCTTGGAATGATCGTTTTGTTGGATTGTCTTTGGTTCAGTTTGTTTCTAAGGGCATCAGCAAGGGTTGAGCTGATCAAGAAAGATGTAGGCAGCACAGGATCGTCCGAAGAGTTTTTTGGATAAGAGACAGAGGAATTTTTGATTCCGAAGTCGGAGATTTGATTTTGGATAAGTTTTGGGTCTTCAGGATTGAATTGTCAGTTTGGATAGTTGGAATTCATTATGTTTCACGTATCTCTGAGGGAGTACATGTAAGATCTATCTCTAGTTGTAGAACCAGCAATTCAAGGAGTTTTGGTTGTTGAGTCTGACTTGTCAATAGTCTGATATCCTATCTTGTTTTGTAGATCTAGATGAGTGGAAGCTCAATAGCTTAGTAGTATTGTTTGTTTGGATTCTGTAGAGCGAGTACCTCGGTATCTATACTTAGGGAAACTCGAGAAAATTCTATCCAGAATCTTGTCTGGATAGTTAGATTTGTTTGATTTGATAAATTTGTTGCTATGGTTGTTAGCATACGATTGATATATGCTTGTGTTTTAAAATTAAATCTTTAATTAGATTATTAAATTACCTTTGTTTTAAATTTCGTGGACAAAATTCTTTTAAGGGCGAGGAATGTGACATCCCAGAAATTTTTGGCAATATCAATTTAATAATCTGTGTTAAAAATTAAATTAATTTGATAATAATTGTTAATAAGATTTAAATTGATTTAATAATCTCCTTTTAAATAAATATTTAACTGATGATTTGTCTTTTAAAAGCTAGTAAATTGTTTTCTAATAATAAATATATATAAATATAAATATATTTGTATATAATCTAAAGATCTGTTTTAAAATTTAATAAATAAGAATTTGTTTTCAAATTCTAATGTTTTGGTAATTTGCAATTTGATTTAAAATAAAGCTATTAAATAAATAATAATTTGGCTTTAAAGTATACTAAAGATAAAGTTAAAAATTGTTTAAATGATTTTAACTTAAATTTAAATTTAACAAAGGTTGCTTTGTTTTTGTTTTAAATATAGTTGATAAAGTAAGTCTTATAACAAAAAGATTAACGTAAGTTTGGAATAATAATAAGTAAATTTAGTATTGATAATTTAAGTTTTAAAGTTACAAGTGAAATAATAACAAGCACTTGTATTAGGAATAAAACTAAATCCATAAGTTAAAACTTTATAAACAAATAACAATAACTAAGACAACTTTATATCTACAAACATATAGTATAGAAAAAAATCAGGTAAATAGAATCTTGTAGGGCAAAGTAAAGATAGCTAAGAAAACAAGGCAATGCAAATTTGTAGCAGCAAACAGATATACAGGCTAAAGAATAAACGAACAAATATATACGTACATAAAGTGATAAGAAATCAAACCTGGCTTTGTATAAATATGAATGTAGCCTGTAAAGAAAAAAATATACAAGGCAAGTGTTAACGTAAAAATCAGACGCTAACACCCCGGTGTAGGTAGAGTAAACGTGAAAGCACCACCCGTTGGCACGGGAATCAGAAAATAAGCAGGAAAATCTCAGAAAGACAATAAAAGGCATAGTTTGTATAGTGGTTCGGCTTATAGTCAAGCCTACGTCCACTTTATATCTCTTTATTGCTGATTCAAGTACAAATTATACAACTTTCTTCAATTACAACATACTTTAGACTAATAGTCCCAAACTTTGATAGAGAATAATCTTTCGAATCCATGTTGAATGATGTAGATTTTCTCTTGAAGTTTGTCGTAGTGTCCTTGTTGTTTGGAGTGCTTGAAGTGTTGTTCGAGTTGAGGAAATGGTAGAGTATCGGCGCTTCGAGAAGGAGCAAAAAGATCCCCCGAACGTTGGAGCTCACACTGTATTTATAGGAGTTTTTCGGTTATAAGTCGTAGGTCGGAAGCTGCGACTTAAAGTAAGTCGTGGGTCGAAGGTTGTGACTTAAGGTAGGTCGTAGACCACATGTGAGCGACCTAGCAGAGGGAAGCTTCAGCCTTTCCTGGCAATACTGGTCTCTTTTGGATGAAGTACTAAGTCGTAGGCGACTTAGGGGAATGGTTGGCAACCTTATAGCGCTAAGATATCCGATGTAGCGACCTAAGCTAACTCGTTAACCCACTATGTCGCATAATCCATTCGGTCATTAGGTCGCTTGTGATTTTAGGTCGTTAGGTCGCGGTCCTCTAAGGTCGGTAGGTCACTGCCTGTTAGGTCGCTAACTTGCTTCTTACTTTAGGTCGCTAAGCCGCCAGGTCTTTTAGGTCGTTGAGTCGTGACTTCCTATAAGTAGTTAGGTCATCCACCTCTTGAGTCGTTAGGTCATCCACTTCTCTAAGTCGTTAAGTCGCTTACTCCCTTAAGCAGTTAAGTCGTCCCATCTCTTAGGTCAGTAAGTCGCTGCCTGATAGGTCGCCAACTCGCTTCACATTTCAGATCGCCATGCTTATGTAAATCGCTAGGTCGTTTCATCTTGTTAGCCTCTTTAGGTCGCTCCGTCAGTTGAGTCGCATAACAAAGGAATTAACATTCGCCCCTCGAAGTACACACCTAGGTCGTAGGTCATGTGCATCGACTTATCTCCTTAGGTTGTAAGCGACTCATTGGGTTTGCTAGGTCGCGTGATGATATGCCCTCCTTTCTTTTCCCATATAAATCGCTTAACCCGCTCCTTCTTTACTTTATCTGTTCCTACATTCTAAGCCGCCATTAACGAACCTCCGAGCTTAAAGACTTAGCACGAAATCTTTTCCTCTTTCAACCATCAATTCCATCAGTAAATTTAGGTAATCTTGAGCATTTGCTCGTTGCACTCGTTGCCGATTCATCATAACCATTTTCACACAATTTTGTTGTTACGATGCAATTTGGCATTCGAATTTGCCTTTCGATTCTCTGTCGAATTGTTAGTGGTTGTTGTAGGAACGAATCGGCCTAGGGTTTCATGGGGTTCCTAGAAACTTGGAGAGGACGATGAGGCTTCAGGAATTTAAAGGAGGTGAAGAGATTCTTGGTTATTGGGTTATTGGATAGTGGGTTATGTGATTTGTTAAGTGGAGAGAAGCGAATGGGTTAGTGGGGGATCGAAAATGACCGGTTTAAGTACCTCAGGCGACCTTGTGGCTTGGATATAAACTAACCGACTCATCTTCCTTGCGACCTAACCCACCTACGACTTATCACATCTGCGACTTAGGTCTTAGGTCGCGGCCGAGCTAGGACCTAGATAATTTTGCACTACCGAGCAGCTCCTTGCGTCTTATACCAACCCTATATACTTGTTAGGTCGCGAATGACCTAATACTTGAGCAAATTTTTACTGCCTTAATTTGAATATTTGTGACTTAACTTTTAGATCGTGTGAACGACTTAAGACTTGGATGCACACTACAATGCCTTGTATTCTTTAACTCAAACCGTATGGCCTAGGACTTGAACAACTTGAGAGCTTCAAAATTTTGATAAAATTTGATTGCACTTCCAACTTGAACTTTGAACTGCAGAGATAACTTGCATGACCTTGCCATGCCTTCTTAACAGATTAAATTAACTTTAATGCTAATGACCTGTTAAGTACAATATTTGTAGAAAAATGGGATGAATATACTACCACTGACAGCCCACATCAAGTGACAGATTAGTCGATAAAAGATGATCAACTTAAAGAAACTATAAGAAATGCTGTGAATCAATAAATCCAAGTGAAGTATTAAAGCAATGTTAATCAACTAAAGCTGATTTGTTTGCACCAATACTGCACTTGTGTTTGAGCGACAAGTCTTGAAATTTTACGATTGACACATGTTTATTATTTTAATTTCAGTTATATTTACTTGTCACTTTGTTAGCTTCATACAACACTTCACACATTTAGGAAACGTGCACCATCACATTTGAATATCCAGTTCTTTGTGTAGAATGTCTTCTCATCAAGAGGAAGAAGTAGTACAAACCGGAGAGGCCATCCCAATGGCTGGTCCACTGGTCAACCCACCATAAAGAACTCCAACTACCCTGAGTTACCGGGTGCTCAATCAGTCACGCGCCCAGTTTGGGATTGTAGAAGCAGATGCTATTCTCCCTGGGCCAAATGATTTTGCTGATAGTCCTCCCTTCGGCTTTGTTTCCGTTAACCGCCAAATGTTCCTTTGTGGTGCCATTCCTCCCTTCAACAATTTTCTCCAACAACTCTTTCGTCAATTGGCTATTTCTCCTTTTCAATTGCACCCCAACGGCTATGCCATTTTGATGGGATTATGCGTTCTCTTCAGAAGGACGCTTGACCGCCTCCCAAGCTTTAAGGAAATCTGCTATTTATGCACATTTGCGAGAAGTAAACACCATCCTTCCATTATATATGTGAGAAGCTCCAGAAATCGCAAGCTTATCACTGATCTCTCTGATAGCGCTCATGGTTTCCTAAACCAGTTCTTCTTTGTCCGTTGCCTCCAGGGATTTTACGCTATCTGGAGAGTAGGGGGTAGGCTTACTTATCCCTTTTCCTTTTTCGAGCTTTGCGAGATCCAAATGTTAACTTCACTTTCTACTTTTGCAGTCCTTCCTCCTCCTTGTAGAGATCCAAGCCATAAGCAGATTTTTGAAAGACTGAACGCTGTGGCTGCTGAGGTGAGAAGTATAAAATTTCTGTTGAAGGATGAATTCCTACATCAGTTCGGATTTTTACACCATTCCCTCTCTACTCAGCCTTATGAAGTTCCTGATTCTCCGTCCGATGCACCGGATGTCCCAGTTTCTGCTGAGGAGCCTACACTGAAAGAACCTGCTCCTGAGGCCTCTATGGTGAAGTGCTATACTTCTACTGATGTTGCAGGGTCATCTGGAAAAATTGCACTTGCCCCGGTCATAGAAGAAGAAGAGCCCCGAGAATCTCCCCAACATTCAGGGAAGTCCGGTGATGAAGGAGCCGGGAAAACAAGTCCCGTCAAGTAGAGCGGGGATGACACTTTTGAAGGGTTGAGCGACCTGTTTATCACCTCATAGGAGCTCTTTAAAGATAACCCTGTTTAGGGTTTCCTCTTCAGTAGTTGAGGCAACTTCTATCTTGCAACAGATTCCGTCGACTCAAGAGTTGACATCAGCTACTACACCCATCATTTCTCCGCAACCAAGGAGTGGTTCGTAGTTTGACGCGCGTAGTCTGCACGTTGCGCACAATTAGGATTTTCAGCACTTATATGTACTCTCATGCATTTTACTTCCAAGATTTTCAAGTTTTACCTCTTTCTCATTTTCAGGTTCTCCAATGGTGCGTAGCTGTTCCTATTATGACGACTTTCAATAGTACGGAATGCGTGGTCAGTATGATTATAGGCGCTATCTCCCACCCACAGGGAAACTGATGAAGAGAGAGCTGCTCGAAGGCTCAAGAAAGAAGAATGTATGAAGAAAGGTACGGAAGAAGGGATAAGCAACATGACTCTTCTCACAGAGGCGATGACTCTCATAAAAGAAAAACTTATGACGATAGAGGAAAGAGTCATAACATCGGAGACCCAAGCAAGCGGGCTAGGCTTGATGAAAAGACCGCATCTGCAACTTTAGAAAAAGCCGCTGCTCACACTTCTCTTAAAATTCCTTCAAAGTCTCCTACCCTTGAAGGAGCCGACATTCAGAAACTTCTCGGCAGACCCTCATACCAAGTTGAGCAAGGTTCGCCAACCCTTCAAAGTCGGTTCCCACATTGGTGCTTAAAGGGAGTCCGTTTCGACCTTGACTTGGTTCCCATCGACAAAGAGGCCATGCTACGAAATCTTGACACTGTTAAACTTGATATTGAGAGAATGTCAGGGTGGCAAAAGCTCGTCGATGAGCTTCAGAGGGTGAACCGGGCCAACCTTGAAGCTATGCTGACGATGGAGAACGACAAGTCTGAATGGCAGAAAATTCTCGATCAGCACAACACCGAGATGAAAAACCTCGTCGAGTACAACGAAATGCTTGAGGAGGAGGTCGAGAAACTTAAGCACGAGCTCGCCACTTCTTCCACCTCTTATACTCAAAAGGAAAAAGTGCTTCAGAAGCAAGTTCGAGATGCTCACGCCGCTCGAAACCCGACTTGAAGCTACATAGAAGATGGTGGAAAAATATCATGCTGACTTTGTAGAGTTATGGGAGAAAGCTAATTCCCACGACTTAGAAATCATGAGGCTGAAAGCTCAATTATTAAATACTGAGAAAGAACGTGATGAGGCCATGGTTGGAAAGAAAGCCGCTGAACAATCTCATGAAGAGACAAAAGCCAACATCATCTCTACTCTGTTTGATTTTTATGTCCAAAGCGTCTTGGGGCGTGGAAGCCTTGCATTTTTGGGGCCTAAATATGAAATCACTTTAGCTAAAGTGTGGGAGGCTGTACTGGATATGCTCAGAGGTGCCGGTTATTCCGAAGATGAACTTGAGGCGCATTACTTTGATGGAGAAACTCGTGCCGCTCTTGCCAGAGGAAAGGAGCAGCTTGCTAAAGAACGAGCCGAAACGATGAGAAGGGAGCATCCAGAGGAAGAAGCACCTTTAACTGCCCCTGTCCCTCCTTCGACTTCGGCCGACATTGATATCATGGGCTCCGTTTCCCATTCTCCGCCCACGGCTAAAGTCGTAACTGAGATTACAAGCGCACAGGGCGGAGACGAAGGCGAAGAAAGCACTGAAGCACAAGCTTGTGAAATTGACGTTAGAAAGCCAACTTCTCCAGGTAACTTTAATACTGATCTTGCTCAAGTACACTGCTCATTTTCTTCATATGAGTTTGATGAGCTTCTTGATTATTTCCTAAATCTCAATGAGCATTTATCTCCTCTCTTTACTGATTTTAACTTCTTTTCTTCTGTAGAGAAAGTACTGAGCATTTTTCAGACTTCCCCTCCTCTAGTTATTCCTCCCCCGTCTCTGCAAGTCACTCCTCCTTCTGTCTCTCAACCGGGATCACAAGAGGAGCAAATAGAATCTCTCCAAGACTTGGACGATCCCATTGCTTCTCAAGAACATAGGGGAGAAGAAACCGAGGAGGGCGAAAAGACTCCGGAACTAACTGGCTCCAACGATATACCGTTGGCCACACTTTTTACTCCAGGAAGCGGGTCTTCTCCTAAGAAAAGGGGGAAACGCGGAGTCTCGAAGAAGAAAGAAGCTTCAGCTGGCGAGGAAAAAGCAGAAACAAGTCCGATCATTCCCCTTTCTCCTTCTTCTCCTACTCTTTCAAGCCGGCGCAGGAAGTTGGTCATCCGGCCAGGTGCAGGCTCAAAAGGAGGGAAGAAGAAATGATGGCTTTGGTCCTGTGCTTTTTATCTCTCTTTTTTCTTTTTTGCTCATATATATGCTTGTGTTGACTGGAGATTGTGCGGGTACCAGTCGCCGCTTTCTTTTACATTGAAACCTGCATATGTATAAAATTCTCATAGTATGGAATAAAATGGTTCTTTTACTTATACAAATTTCTGTCTGTATTTGAGAACACTTTTATTTTTTGTTTTCATGCAAGTTTCTTTATCGTCTTTATGTGAAGTTGCAGTAAACCTATGGTATGTTTCTTGAGCATTGTTTTCATTTTAATGATGACTATATTGTATTGCCCGCATACCATGGTTTATTACAATCTCTTTCACATTGGCAAAGTTTCGGAGGACAACTCTTCTATTTCGAGAAGACTTTTGCTCTTTCTTTAGAGAACAACTCTTCCATTTGGAGGAAGCTTGCATTTGTACTTTATAGGATAATATTTCCGTTCTAAGGAAATATTTTTCTAATTTAGTAGAATGCACTACATATTGGAGGAGTTTTTTTTGTTGCGAAGTTTTTACACTTCCCTTTTTGAAAAAAGTCACTTTTGCTTTGGCAAGTGAATTTTACTTCATAGTATAGTGGGCCTTCCGAAAAAGGGCTTCGAGCTGTTTGAGCCTCCGAAGAGAGTTTTTTGTTTGATTATGCCTCTGGGAAGAGGTCTTTTTGTTTAGTTGCGCCTCTGGGAAGAGGTCTTCTTGTTTGATTGAGCCTCTGGGAAGAGGTCTTTTCGTTTCTGCCTCTTGGGAGAGGCTTTTATCTTTTCCCTGTTCGCTGGGAAGCGGTCCTTCGAAGAGGGATTTTCACATTTCAACTCGTGTGAAGTTTTATTTCAGATCACGGTGAAATGTGTTCCTCTGAGTAGGGCTTTTGCCTGGAAGTTTGGAGTTTCTTTCTCTTAGTTGAATGGATTCACGGGGCGGACACGAGTGTTATGTGCCACCGATCAGTCCGCGACTTTCTTTCGAGAAAGAACTCTCTTTTTCTGGCGAGGCCCGCTCAAGGTCTTTTAGCATTTCAACTATGGTGAAATGGGACTCCGAAGAGGGCTTTTCACACTCCAGCACTTGTGAAGTTTTATTTCAAATCTCTGTGGAATGCATGCCTCCGAGTATGCCTGGAAGTTTCTTCTTCATGGTTGGCTGGATTCATGGGGCGGACGCAAGTTACTTGGACGCTTATTTGCGTAGATTGTCTCAACTAGTGAACAAGCGCCTTGCCTTCCACTTGGGAAGGTGCCTCCGATCATCGTATGGATTCACGGGGCAAACGCAAGTTACTTGGACGCTTGTCTGCGCAAACTGTCTCAACTTGTGAAGAAGTACCTTGCCTTCTAGTCGGGAAGGTGCTCCCGGTCATTCCGTACCAATCTTTTTTGTTGAGAAAGTCTTCTGGAATGCCCCGTTTGAGGTCTTTATCCTCCGAAGAGTTGTGCCTCCGACGAGGGCTATTGATGTCTGATGCTTGCTCGCCCATGTCTCTTTGCCATCCATTCATATCGGCGGACCCCGTTATCTTTTCCAAATACACTTCCCTTTTAGTTGCCAACAATTTCCTTTATCCAAAGAAGTATACTTCTTAGTTAAGAGAGTTGGTGGTGGCAGGCACATGATATTTAACTGGATGCTCGTTTGTGCAATCATCCACAATTAGTTAGCAAGGGCCCACTTCCAGCAGAATCACTAACTTTTTGTTTGAAGCACTTCTTTCGTAGGATTGATTACGGAAATTTTGAACGGCTTAGCGTTTGCTTGTTGGGTGATGTTGGGGATTGCTTGGTCTTGTGACGGGTAAGCTTTGTTTTTATGACCTGCATTATTAGATTGACATTTTAGTAACACAATTGACGCATTTTATATATCGAAATAAAACAAAGCAGTTTATAATAGTAAGGAACACAAGATTTATAGTGGTTCGGCCAAGAACTGGGCCTACATCCACTTTATAGTTCTTACTATTCACTTGCACTGGCTTTACAACGGCTTTCAATACAAGAATCATACATTCATCATTCTTTTACAATATTTCATTAAAGCCTTTAAGTAAAATATGGGCGCAAATGATTACTGTTCCAAGCTCTTGGAATTGGGTCTCCTTCGACAGTTACGAGTTTGAATGTGCCATCAAGAAGTTTTTGGCCTATAACATATGGCCCTTCCCAATTTGGTCCAAACACGCCTGTAGGTGACATAATTCTTTTTACGATTAGATCCCCAACTTCAAAGCTACGTTGGTGAACTTTGGAATTGAAGTGCCTGGCTATTCTTTGCTGATGAGCCGCAATTCTGAGCTCAGCTTCTTCTCTTTTTTCATCAAGGAAGTCAAGGGATTCAAGTTGCAGCTTTTCATTTTCGGCTTGATTGAAATGGATCCTTCTATGTGAAGGGATCTCTATTTCTACCGGAATCATTGCCTCTTATCCATATGCCAATGAAAATGGAGCGTGCCCGGTCTCAGTTTTATGTGTAGTTCTGTATGCCCACAGTGCTAGTGGAAGCTTATCGACCCAACCGGCTTTCGCCTTTTCCAGCTGCTTTTTGATGGTCGATTTGATAATTTTGTTTACTGCTTCCACTTGCCCGTTTGCTGTGGATGAGCCACTGTTGAGAAACTTTTCTGGATCTTGAATTTCTTGCAAAAATCTTGGAACTCTTCACTTTCGATTGGGTTCCATTGTCTGTGATTATCTTTTGAGGCACACCATACCTGCAAATGATATTCTTATTTACAAAGTTTATCATTTTCTTAGAGGTAATAGTAGCTAAGGGTTCAGATTCAGCCCATTTAGTAAAATAATCAACAACAGCAATAACATATCTGATTCCGGATTTTGTAGTCGGCAAAGGCCCGATGAGTTCTATTCCCCAAATAGCAAATGGCCATGAACTGACCATCTGTGTTATCTCAGTGGAAGGTGCTCTTGGGATTTTTGCAAATCTCTTACATCGGTCACATTTTCGGGCGTAACTTGCGGCATAACGATTAATATCTGGCCAAAAATACCCATAACGGAGAATTTTCTTTGCTAAAGTTTGACCACCTGAATGATCTCCACACTCTCCTCCATGTACCTCAGTTAGAATTGTCTCAGCTTCTTCCTTGGTCACACATCGGAGTAATGGCATTAAGAATCCCCGCCTATACAATCGGCCATCTTGAATTATGTACCTGGATGCTTTTCTTAACAACTTCCGTCGTTCTTTTGAGTTTTCTAATAGAAAACCGTCGCACAGATATTCAAATATCGGAGTCATCCATGATCCTTGCTCCTGTGATATAGTCATGATCCAGTCAATATCCATCTCATCAATGCTTGGAGTTGACAGGACTTCCACAGGAACTAATCCCAGTAATTGAGCTTCACCAGTGCTTGCATACTTTGCGAGAGAATCTGCCTTCATGTTCTCTTCCCGAGGTATATGATTTATCGTATAATGGTCAAGGTCCTCGAGAAGCTCCCAGGCTCTTGACAAATAAGCAGGCATATTTCCCCCTTTAGTCTGAAACTCTTTGTTGACTTGACATACAATAAGTTGTAAATCACTGAAGATCTGCAACATTTTGACATTCAATTCTTTAGCAATTCTAAAACCGGCAATGAGAGCTTCATATTCTGCCTCATTATTAGTCGAAGGAAATTCTAATCTCAATGCATAACACAGAGACCATCCTTCAGGAATTTCAAGCACAACCCCAGCCCCGGAATAGTAATCGTTTCTTGCGCCATCAACATACAATTTCCATCGAATTGGGGAGTTACCAGTTACTATTTCCTCACTATCACCTTTGTCTGTACATTCTGCGATAAAATCTGCCAAAGCTTGTCCATTGATTGCTCTCTGGGGATGATAAGTGATGTCATATTGACTGAGTTCAATATTCCACTTCAGAAGGCGACCCAAAGTCTCAGGGCGAAAGAGGACTTGCTTCAGAGGATAATCAGTGAGGACTTTGATTGGATGAGCTTGAAAATATGGCCTCAATTTTCTTGATGCAATCAGTAGACAATAGGCAAGCTTTTCCAACTTTGAATAGTTCAATTCTGCCTCAGTGAATCTCTTGCTGATGTAGTAGACCGGGCGCTGAATCTTGGCGTCTTCTCGCACCAGTGTCGCACTAAGAGCATGAGCTGAGATCGCCAACTATACAAAGAGATCTTCACCATCGTCAGGTTTAGAAAGTATCGAAGGCGTTTCCATATAACGAATTAACTCATCAAAAGCTTTCTGGCATTCTGGAGTCCAGTCAAAGTTTTTCCTTCCTTTCTTCATAGCATCAAAGAATGGAATGCATTTATCAGTAGCTTTAGAAATGAATCGACTTAAGGCATCGACTTTTCCATTGAGACTTTGCAATTCCTTCTTCGTTCTAGGAGCTTTGACTTCTCTTAAGGCAGTGATCTGAGCAGGATTAGCCTCAATGCCCCTAGCGCTCACAATGAAACCCAAGAACTTTCCGGACTCCACCCCAAATAAACACTTCAAAGGATTAAGCTTCATTCCATACTTTCGTAGGACGGAGAACATTTCCACTAAGTGGTCCATATGGTCTACTACTTTCTTTGATTTAACCAACATATCGTCAACATCAACTTCCATGGCCTTTCCAATCTGTGGCTTGAACATCGCATTAACAAGCCTTTGGTAAGTTGCCCCTGCATTCTTCGATTCGAAGGGCATGACTCCATAGCAGTAGAGACCGACATCGGTAATAAAGCTCGTGTTCTCTTGATCTGGCTCATGCATCATGATCTAGTTATATCCAGAGTAAGCATCCATAAAAGAAAACAATTCATGTCCCGCTGTTCCGTCAACCAACTAGTCAATCCGAGGTAGCGGAAAACAGTCTTTGGGGCAGGCTTTGTTTAAATCTGAAAATTCGATGCATACCCTCCACTTTCCGTTAGCTTTCTTAACTAGGACCGGATTTGAAACCCAATTCGGATAAGTAGATTCCCTGATAAAACCATTCTCCATGAGCCGATCAACCTCTTCTTTCAATGTTGCTGACCTTTCAGGACCTTGAGTTCTTCTTTTCTGCTTTACCGGTGTAAACTTTGGATCAATATTCCAGGTATGTAGTGCAACTTCTAGGGATATTCCACACATATCAGCATGAGTCCAAACGAACACATCCAGATTTGCTTTCAAAAATGATATCAAAACATTTTCAACCGTTGCATTAAGCTACGAACCCACATTCAATACTTTGTTTGGTTCTTTTGGGTCAACAGGTACTGGCACTGTTACTTCAACTGGCACCACTCGATTCTCCCCTGCACTGGCTCTTCAGGGATCGATCTTTCTTCGTTCTTCGCTACATTCGCCAGTACAGGGTACGCCCTGTAATTGCTACAAGGTTGATTCTTTGATACGGACTGGGGCTACCGCATCCTTTCCCATCTCTCTCTTTCTTGCTTCACGTAGTTCTATCAGATAACATTCCCGCCCCGCATTCTGATCCCCTTTTATAACACCATCTCCATTATCTATAGGGAATTTCAAGGTAAGGCACCACGGGGCGAGAATTGCTTTAAAGGCTGCAAGAGTTGGACGGCCTAGGAAGGCGTTGTAAGCAGAAAATTCATCAACAATTACAAAAGTCTGCCTTCGAACGACCTTCTTCTGCCCCTCGCTAAGTTCCATGAACATGTCAATAGTACCAACCGGCTACCTGGGTTCCCCAGTAAACCCAACGATCTTTTGCGATGAAGCTTGAACATCAGCCATTGGGATCTTCATCTGATCAAAAGTCTTTTTGAAAAGAATATTGCAAGAAGAACCACAATCAACAAGTACTCTTCTTACAATAGTTGGCCCAATGCCAGCAGAAATAACCAAGGGATCTATGGTGGGGGCTTCAACACCCATAGAATCCCTAAATCTGAAGATAATGTCATCATTAAAAGTTTTCTGCTATTTCAGAGGTGCAGCATCTTCCAACACAAAACATTCTCCTCTGTTGGGGTATATTTCAATGTACGAGCATACCGTTCCATCTCACCCCAGCTTCTGCCAGCTGGGTGAGGTCCTCCTGTAATCACATTAATAACGGGCCTCCCAGATTCATGATCCGCTACCTTTTCACTTGAGCCAGGACGATGAACAGGAGCCTGTTGTGCTTGAATTGGCGAAGTTGGGCCATTCTTGTTCCTCCTTACATATTGTTGGAGCTTGTTTTCTTTCAATAGTTCCTCAATCAATTCCTTCAAGTGACAACACTCATTGGTATCATGCCCGGGTTGGTTATGGAACCGGCAAAACTTTCCATTCTTCTCGGCTTTCTTATTAACCCTTTGCATAGCTGGTGCGGGGAACTCGACTGTGTCTTTGTTTGCAAAGTAGATGTTTTCCGGGGTATCTGTCAGAGGGGAGAAGTTGAAAGGACGACTTTTCTTTGCATCTCCTTGCTTCCTCTGACCATCATTCCCCCTCTTCTGATTACCAAATTCCTTCCTATTCGGGACAACATTACTATTTCCAGCCCTATCGATACCACCTTAGCTGGTGCTTGGAGGCTTTCTAGGCGCACGAATTCATCGGCTTTCTTACAAAACTTGTCGAGTGAATTCGGTTCTTTCATTTTCAACCACCTCCCGAAATCACTTGCCTTATCAATAGCCTTCATCAAGTACATCAAAATCATTCTCGGCTCTGCGTTGTCTACTTCAGCCAGAGCTATATTGAAGCGATTCAAGAAAGCTCTAATGGATTCTCCAAGATTCTGCTCCAAGCTGGATAACGACATTATATCTTTCGCCTTCGAAGCGTACAGTCTGAATTGCTCCTTGAACTTTCGAGTAAAATCCGAAAATTGGTCTATCGACCAGACCGACAATTTTGTGAACCAGAGAATAGCAACTCCTTCTAGGTATACCGGAAAATATCGGCATTTGATCTCATCTGAAGCTCTTGCACCAGTCATGTGCCAATCATACTTGTATAGAAATTCATTATGGTCACTTGTCCCTTTATAATCCGGTATGGTAGGAGGAACAAACTTCCTAGGAAATTCTGCTTTCAAAATCCTTTCAGTGAATGGGTTGCTCGGAGTGAACCCCTTTCTTTTTCGTCTTCCTCTCTTTCCATACTTTCCTTTGTGATTTGTCGGACCATCCCTGAGAAATATTCCTCATCATTAAGGGGCTCAACAGGACAAGCAACGGCCATTTTTGCAGAAGTCTGCCTTGACAGGCGGTCACGGAAAGTTGGCTGTTGTCCCGATCCTCCAAATTGGGGAGGTGTGTCTTTGACTGGACCAGCTGCCCTTTGAGGAACATCTCTTTCTTCCACATCATGAACATTATCAGCAAAGTTTGGTTCGTTATTCACTGGTTCACGGTTAGCCCTAAGCAAGGCGTTCAACCTTTCCAACATCAGATTGTTTTGGGCTTCCATCTGCTGATATAACCCAGAAACCGTGGCATCCAATTCTGCTCGCGTTACTCCAACAGTTGGAGTTGTTTGACTTAAAGGAGGAGAAGTGGCCATAGTCTCGCGAACATCGTCGGATCTAACAGACTTGTGCTTTCTTCCAGGAGCCATTATATCTGACAAACTTCTGGTTTTTAGAGAGATCCTTTCCATAAATTTCTGCGAAGCTATGATGACAGTATCCTGAGTTCAATTCTCAATGAAGGCACCAAAAATGTTAACGTAAAAATCAGACACAAACACCCCGGTGTATGTAGAGTAAACGTGAAAGCACCACCCGTTGGCACGGGAATCAGAAAATAAGCAGGAAAATCTCAGAAAGACAATAAAAGGCACAGTTTCTATAGTGGTTCGGCTTATAGTCAAGCCTACGTCCATTTTATATCTCTTTGTTGCTGATTCAAGTACAACTTATACAACTTTCTTCAATTACAACACACTTTAGACTAATAGTCCCAAACTTTGATGGAGAATAATCTTTCGAATCAATGTTGAATGATGTAGATTTTCTCTTGAAGTTTGTCGTAGTGTCCTTGGTGTTTGGAGTGCTTGAAGTGCTGTTCGAGTGGAGGAAATGGTAGAGTATCGGCGCTTCGAGAAGGAGCAAAAAGATCCCCCGAACGTTGGTGCTCACACTGTATTTATTGGAGTTTTTCGGTTATAAGTCGTAGGTCGGAAGCTGCGACTTAAAGTAAGTCGTGGGTCGAAGGTTGCGACTTAAGGTAGGTCGTAGACCACATGTGAGCGACCTAGCAGAGGGAAGCTTCGGCCTTTCCTGGAAATACTGGTCTCTTTTGGATGAAGTACTAAGTCATGGGCAACTTAGGGGAATGGTTGGCAAGTTTATAGCGCTAAGATATCCGATGTAGCGACCTAAGCTAACTCGTTAACCCACTATGTCGCATAGCCCATTCGGTCATTAGGTCGCTTGTGATTTTAGGTCGTTAGGTCGCGGTCCTCTTAGGTCCGTAGGTCACTGCCTGTTAGGTCGCTAACTTGCTTCTTACTTTAGGTCGCTAAGCCGCCAGGTCTTTTAGGTCGCTGAGTCGTGACTTCCTGTAAGTAGTTAGGTCGTCCACCTCTTGAGTCGTTAGGTCGTCCACTTCTCTATGTCGTTAGGTCGCCTATTCCCTTAAGCAGTTAAGTCGTCCCATCTCTTAGGTCAGTAAGTCGCTGCCTATTAGGACGCTAACTCGCTTCACATTTTAGATCGCCGTGCTTATGTAAGTCGCTAGCTCGTTTCATCTTGTTAGCCTCTTTAGGTCGCTCCGGCTATTGAGTCGCTATGTCGCGTAACAAAGGAATTAACAGCAAGAATAACAAAGCAAGAAAAATATCTATGTACTAATAAGATTTGTAGGAGACATTAAGTACATTAGCATTAAATGATTCCATTTCTTAGTAGCTAACAAAGTCATTCGAATTGTTTTAACATCATTTCAGCCTCCTAATACAGAAATCTTGCCCGATACAAACAAAAACAATATTGTACCTGCAAATTTGCTAACCCAGATATCACTTACCCTGTAAACTTCTTTATATACATCTTCTTATTTCTATTCGTTCACTAAACATAACAAAACTGAAACAAGGAAATAAGTAGCAAACATTTCCATTTTTATAAAACTGAAGCATTACAACAACAAAGGCAAGACTAAGTTTTCAAGTTTTTTGGAATCAAAACAAAAGCATGCAAATACTCTTTCCAGTTTCAAAGTTGTTCTCTGTTTATAAATCAAGCCCAGTTTTAGTTTAAAAATCTTTACTTCTTGATACAATTATTTTTAGGACTTAGGATCAAAATAAGATTTGATTGTTTGATTACAAAGGAGGTGTTAGAATTTTATTTAAGCTAAACAAATTCAAATCATCTCTGGAAAGATAAAAAGAACAGTATAAGCTCAAGTTTTGGTAAAAATTAAACTTCATACTTACTTAGTTCAGGCATATAAACTAAAACCCTAAACAAAATCTTGATTTTTAAAACTAAAATTACAATTTTTAGTTATGATTTGTAAGAGCATTTCTGGGTTGCTTCGTTTTGGGGTTTTTGTGAATCTCCTGTGTTCCCAGTGGTCCTAGGGGCCAGGGTTATTTCTGGAGGTTGAGGAGTGGTCGGAGCTCAGAGTAAAAATGGTTGGTGGATGGTATATGACCGGAGGTGATGGTGGGGGCATGTTTTGATTTCTAAACCTAGTTTTGGGCAGTGCTGGGATGTTTGATTGTCACGAGGCCTAGGAGTGATCGAGTTCGCTAGAACTTTGGAAGATAGTAGCTTGGTCATGGACGAAGTGATGGTCGGTGGTGTTGGTGCTCCGGTGGTCGGAGGAGTGGATGCGAAGCATTGACAGGTTTTGGGCAGTGTTGCAGTGTCAAATTCAAGGTTTGGGTGAATGCCTGGATTTTTATTTTTAAGGAGAAATCAAAGTGTGGTGATTGAGGTGGGATGCTTTGGCGATTGATGACTTGTTTAAGTCATCAGAATTGTTCGAAGTCTGGTGGATGATCAGTGCATGTGCGCTGTGCACCAAGTTCTGACGAACTTTGGATTTTGAGGTTTTGTTCTTGAGTTTACTCGAGTAAGTTCAAGGGTTTACTCGAAGTAGTCTGCAGTCTGACTCGAACCAAGTTTTTATTTCCTCGAGTCAGTTTGTTTTGCTTCAGTTTTTTCAAAACCTGTTTGCAAATTAGAAATTAAAGTAAATTTAAATCAAATTTAAGTTGTGAAATAGGTTTAAACTAAGTTTAAATCCAGTTTAGCTAGATTCAAATGAACTTGGAATCTTAAAGTTTTACATGAAATTTGGATTTTTAAATCAAGTTTAAATCAAGGGTTTTAAGCAAATTTAAAATCAAGTTTCAATCAAAGTTAAAACATGGATTCAAGTTTTCTTGAATTCAAATCTGGAAGTTAAAATCAGTTTTAAATCTGAGGGTGTTTTAAGAAAGTTTATATTAAATATTGTTTTAAAACAAAAAGTAGATTTATTTTCAAACAAATGTTTAAACTTAAATTTTTATAAACTTCTTTTTATAAAAGGATTTTTAAATGAAAGTATATTATTTGTTTTAACTTGAATTTGCAAGTTAAATAATTAATAGCTTAATTTTAAATAAAAATTAAGTAATCTAGTTTAAAAATTTTCTTATATAAGTTTCATATATAAACAATGTACCTTACATTGTTTAAAAGTTTTAGAAATTAAACTTTAAATTTGGTTAAATTTTTAAATGATAAATCATTTTGAATCTTAAATTCAAAATGTAATTTAAATTTATATTCAAAAGTGTAATGTTTTACACTTTAATATTAATTAAGTCATTAATATAAAAATAAATTATCTTAGAGATAATTAAGGCATTAAATGATTTAATTAATAAGATAATAAAGGAATGATTTATTTATTAAATTTATAAATTAATGATTTAAATTAATTTATAATTAGAGATTAATTAAGAAGTAAATTAAGTAATGTTATTAGTTAATGAAGATAATTAACTAAGGATTATTAATTAATTAATTAATTAATGTGATTAATTTTGATATTTAATTAGATTAATTACATAATCTTTTGTAATTGTTAAATGTAATTACTTGATAAAAGTAATTAAGAGGTAAATTACTTATTGTAATAAATTAGATGATATGATTAAATTAAGCTAATTAATTTAGTCTAATTAATTTAAGAAAATCATTTGATAAATTGATAAATGTAATTACTTAGTATATTTAATGGAGCATAATTACTTAGAGAAGTAATTAATGTTAATTACTGAATGTAATTAGTGGAAATGATTTGTAAATAAAGTAATTTGGGTAATTACTTTTGCAATTAATCAAGGGATTAATTAATGGAGATAATTAATTATGGGATAATTAATTTATTAATATAGGTAATTAAGGATAGTTAATTACTGGTATGTTATCAATTCAAGGGTGATTAATAATTGTGTTTAATTTAAAGATTAATCGCTTAATGTATTTAATTTAAATGAAGTAATTTAATTTGAATCTAAATTAGAGATCATTAATTAATAATTGTATAATTAATGATGTACTTAAGAATTGATTAATTAAGAAATAATTAATAACGTGGTGATTAATTTATGAAATTAATTAAGGATAAATGTAATTAATTTCATTTAATTAATAAATAAAGTAATTATTTGTTAATCACTATGCATGATTTAGGATAATTAATTTTGTGAAATTAATTAAAGACTAATTACTTATTGTAATTTGGAAATGATTAATCAAAAGGTGTTTAATTAAGATGGATACTTAATGGATCATTAATTAATTTGATTTATAATTAACTAATGGTTCTATAAGCAGGATTTATAGATGAAGTAATTAATTTAATTTACTTTAAATTAATTAGAGGTAGAAGTAGTTAATTTAATTCCTTTTAAATTAATTATAAATGGTATAATTATAAATCATTGCTTCTGGATGAATGATATTGATATTTCATTTATTGACTGTGATCTCAGATATGAGATGAGAAATATCTATGTGTTATGGATGTATGCTTTAAGTATGATAATATTTATTATCTGATTGGGATGATAATATTAATTATCTTTTTATGATGATAATGTGATTACCTATTGTGATATTGTGAATTATCTATCTGTGTGTGTATTGATAATATTGAATTAAACTGTTAAGACTAAATAGACAACTTGGCTTTAAAAGATACGTTTTGGATTTCGATGAGACCGGGATCGGGTTTCCATATTTGGACATTCGAAAACCACATCGATCCAAATTAACGATAGGTCGTGAATCTGAAGTGAAGATGAGGATTCAAAGTGCAAGGGTTATTGTCGTTAACTCTGAGGGTGATTCCAAAATGAGTGTAACGAGATAATGCCTTCGGTTTCGTTCGAACCTGGAACGAACTTGTATGGATTGAATGCTTTCAGAACATCGTAAGGTGGGCGATGAGCATGCTAAGAAATGTATTCTCTAAAGGTAATCGCAGCCTCAAGCCTCGTCAACAGGGAGTGGCTAAAACAAGGGAGGTGCAGCAAGGTTAGGTGGGTCATGCCCAAGCATGATGAGATATACCCCTATCTAGATGTCCCTTAATTTTCGGCTGTGTGGGTGGTTGACTGCAACAACTGCCGGGGTTATCTTGTTCGGGACTGTTCAGTAAGGAATGGTTCCGGCCTTGTGTTGTAGGGGGTCGGGAGTGATCCTCGGTACGTTGATCTAGGCCACATACAGTGACGAGCGGTACCCCAGTAGACCTGCCGTTGTGTGGAATCCACAATCTAATAAGTGCCAACGGTTTTGATTGTATTACCCACTTTTGTGGCTAGTAGCTGGAATTTAATGAATGTAACAATTTAGGCTATTTTCTATTTACTTGAAAACCCTAGACCTATTATAATATCAATGAATTTCTTAACAAATGTTTGGGTTAGCGTAAGGTAAAAACTTACCGATGTTTATGTGTGGGGAGTCTTACGTGATACCTTTTGTTTTCAAAAGGATTTTCAAAATTAAGCAACTTTAACCTGTTACTCACATCATACCCATGTCCGACCCGGAGTTTATTTCTGTTTTCCTAAACTCTCGGGTACTTAAATTTTTATGAGTAGCCAAGGGATTCAGGTTGGCTTTGACGAATCCTAGAGGTGCAATGGAGCAGGGGGCTTCAGCGTTTGTGGATATATTTTGTGTTCCGCTGTATTGGTATCTCTGTGTTGTATTGTGAATTGAGTTGTGTTGGCTAGACAGGTGTTTATAACTGTCTAATATGTGATGTATTACCTGTATAACTCTGATTGATGTTGTATATTATGAAAATACTTAGGTGATTAATATAATTTATTCGTTCCGCTGTGAGATTCTGATGTGGTTGTTCTTTCTTCTCAATCTTTTCTATTTTCTCACCCCTTTCTTTCTTCAAGATGATACGTCTTCATGGGCGTAGGAAGCCGGGTCGTCACAGATGCGCTAGTAGTTTATTCTTCATTCCGTACAATTTAAAAGTTTTGAACCCGAACAACTATTTGTTTGCTTGATTGAATGGTTGCTTTGTATTTGTTGTGTATGATGTTTGTTGAAATTGATGGTTGTTTTATTGATTTGTTGTTAGTGATTGAAACCACTTAAATATTTCACTTTATATAAATTGTTAACCCTTTGGATTTTATGAGTGAAATGCAGGTTATGGAAGCAATTGCTACTGCTTTTGGTTCCATAAATTAAGCGTAGATTGCCCAAAAATAGGTACGTTTCGGATTACGGTTTATAGCGCTATTTAATATATTTTTCCGGGTTGGGATATAATATTTTGGATAATATATGTAATGTAATTGTTATATTTTGATATTATACTATCTCCCAAGCTATCCGTACAAAGGAGACTCTGCCGAATTTTTTCGTAAATTTCTGGACTTAGAAATTATTTTGAAAATGTTTTTCCAAACTTTATTTATTTAAGTATAAAAAGATATAATGATTATAAAATGGGTATATTTTTTTTAAAGTAATAAATTTTGTAAATTATTGTCTATAAGACAATATTTTGAATAAGATGTATTGTTATTTAAATTCTTCCTTCTCCCTTCTTTTTCCTTTTTAGGGACGAAAATTATTGAGTGGGGGAGAGTGTAGCGACCAGTAAATTTCATGGATTTAATTTGGTTAAATCAATGAGTTGTGTAATTAAATTTAGTAGAAATAAAAAATTTACAAACAAATTTTGAAATGAACGATAAATTAAAATATGCAAATGGTGACTTAAAACCTATTTACTAGCAATTTGAATAAAATTTCAATAAATGAAATGGGGTAAGCAATATACCTGGATATAAAATTCATTTAAGGGGAATTTATTTAATATGTTAATGTAAAGTTAGAAATATTGGAATAAATGATAATTTCCATTCATACTTGTAAGCAGTTATTATAAGTTGCATGTTTAAATGGTTGATTGAATTGGAATTTAAATTTAATTAAATGGAAAATTATAGTTTACAATAACGAAAATTTAGGTAATAAAGTCAGAACAAGTGGTTAAATAATAACCAAAATAAGGGAATAGTATTAATGTAAATAAAGTGGAAACAAATTGGATATAATGAAATAAATGTAGGCATTTAATAAACTAATTAATGTGGATTACAATAAATGATAATTAAATAAAAGTCAACGTTCTCTAAGTAATCATATTTTTGCTGAAAAGTAATACGCAATTGATTGGATGTGATTACGAAATATAAAATTTGTGTATACACGGGATTTTTATGGAGATTGTTAAGTAATAGACCTATAAAGGCATGTAAAGGAAATAGGTAACAATCTATATGTTATTTATTTTATTAGTAGGATGAATAAAGGTTGGAATTCAAATTACAATTAAAGGAGAGTAGGTAGTACGTTATTATGAAGTAAAAATAAAGGTAAGATAACAACTATTATAAATTTCCTAATTAAACGGGGCAATGAATTTATTTGAAATAACGATCATTTAAATGTGAGTAATTACAATGTCGTTATTGATTACAAGCGTTACTTTAATAATTATGATTAATTGAGGAATTAATACGAGAAGTATGTAAATAACTATGAAAGTAACACGTTATAAATTGATTATGACCTAAACTTAAGTGTAAGTTAAAGGTTGAAATTGAATCTAATCCATTTAATTGGAAACTTATTAAAATAAATTGGATTCAATTTATAATAAAGGGGTTATTTTAAGAAATTGAAATAAATTCTATAATGGATGAATTAAGTTACTTTAAATCGAGATGGGAATTGGTTTAAAGAATTTTAAATTTATAAGTAAATCAAGATGATAAAATTTATGAATTATAGAATCTGAATTTTTTTAGTGAGTTAATTTATTTAATTTATAATAATTAGATTTTTGCAAATGAATGAAATCAAATATTTAATGTTACGTTAGTTTAAAAATTAATTTGAAATTTGGAAATATTTGTGTAATAATTTTAAAATCCAATGGTAAAACCTTCCATTTGAAATTATGAATGGAATAATTATGGGTAAATTCAATTTAATGGAAATTTTGGAAATTTATCTATAATTTTGAATTTTATGAAATTGAAGATTTCTACTGATTAATCTTTAATAAATTGACCTTTAAAATTAGTTAAATCATTGTAAATGTTTGAAAATTATAAGGTGATAAAGATTGCAAAGTTTAGAATTTTTAACGCGAAATTTGATTTGATTAATTTATTTTAAATTTATTTAATTAATATAAAAATGACCATTTTGGTCACGGACTTGGATTTCAACGAAACCAGTTTCAGCGGATCCGTAACGGTGAATTATTGTAGGGTTTCATGTTTCGTAGCGATCGGACTTGTCGTTTGATCATATGAACGCGAAACGCCTTGAAATCAATTTATTTGAAATCAATTTGAAAATATTGATTTCGGCATAACTTCTTCATACGAAAGAATTTGGACGTGAAACTATTTCCATCGCGTTCAGAATATTTTAAAACACCTATTTCGATATATGGGTTTATCCAATTTCGTTATGGGTTCAGAACGGGCTTTTTGGGCCACGTTAGCGGTAGCACGTACATCTATCAACCCGATCCATCTATTTTTTCAACTTTATCTATAAATACCATACTAAACCCTAGCCTCCATCTATTCTCATTTATCTGCACATAAAAATTTCATCAACTCTACCTCTTCCTCAATGGCCAAGATCCACATTCAATTCGAAATCAAATGAAAATTCAAACTCTCTGGAAAAATTCAAAAAAATTATAGTACGAATCTACGCGTAGCTTCTGTTTTTGCAATTGGTGTTCGAGTCAACCGAAAATCGCAGTCAAAGACGAGATTCGGGGTTTTAATTCCGTCGTCAATCGGTGAAATTATTAGAGGGGTTCTGCAGTGCTCGGCTCCAGGATGTCGGGGATGTTGGTCGTTTGACGTAATTTGGCCTTAGGCGGCCGGAATTCCTAAATTTGGGTTCAAAAACCCTAATTGATTGACGTGGAGCGCGGCGACTTTGGCCACCGGAGGTGATGTCAAGGCCTTGGCAGGTGTGACCTGGCGAGGTGAGTCCAGCGGTGGGCGTGGCACGGTCTACGGTGGCGTATCGGTGAAGGTTGAGGAGGTCAAAGGTGCATGGGTTGCGTTCTATTCGCTGGTAGGAAGGAGCGCGATAATTTTTCGGTGACGTGTCCGTTTCTGTTAGGATGAGCATTATTATTTTATTTTATTTTTGAAATTCAAATGTACAAATCAATGTAACTTCTGCATACGATATATGTTTCACACGCGGTTTTCTCCACTAGGTTCGTATTGGGATTTCAGATACTTTGACGCTGGTTTGGACGGATTTGGAGACTGTGAAATTTTTCAGTTTAAACTGGATTTAAATTCAATTTAAATCCAAAAAGGTGAGTGTTTTAACCCACTCACAACTTCTAAAATTTCGTATGTTTGTTAAATTGGTTTACGATATGAATAGACATTCATTTATGACTGTTTGGCATATTTTATTCATCATCTCGGTTAGATTGCATTTATTTAAATTAAATTGTTATTTAATTTTATTATTGCATATAAATTGACAGTTAAATTTGTTATTATTTTTGCATATAAACTTCCAATTAGACAGTTATTAATTTATTATTGAATATAAACCGTTCATTAATAACTGTTATATTTTATATGTTGTATATTGATGTTCTGTTCAAATTGGATGAAGATTTTAATAATGGTTGATGATTGATGTTGGTGAATGGATGATGTGTTCTATATTATGTAATCTACAAGTTATCATGCATTTCATTTCATTCGGGATTGCGGTTTGAAATGATATATAACCGTAATTATTATTTTAAATTACGGATTGAAATGATAGATATCCGTATCACTTGACCATAGGGTAGAAAATTATATGCAGACACCGTAGGCCTTTATATATATAAATATTTTAAAATGATTTCTATGGTTTGGATAGGATACGGTTTAATAAATATTAATTTTTGATCTTATATAAAATCTTATTTTATATATATATATATATATATATAGTTAAATTATTGAATTTAAGCTATGTATGAATTTGTTAAATGAAATTAAATAAGTTGAATGATGGAGTTTGATAATTATATTATTAAGTACAGTTTTAAGCTATTGTGTGTATATATATATAGAGTTTTAAATGGTTCAAATCATTTAAAATTGGAAAATAAATTTGAAATTTATTTGGAATTGAGCTTATTTAAAAATTAAACTCGACAAGTTGGTGTAACTTATTAAACTTGGAAATTTTAATGGTATGATATTTATAACTGGATTTTTATTCAAGATAAATTAAATGAATATTTCTAGTGTAACTAAATTGAAGGAAATGTTTAATTGTTAGAAATTTGAGTTTTATTTTATGGATTTATTTTGTGAATATTTCAAACTAAATAATAGGAAAATAAATTTGTTGAATAAAATTTCCAACCGTAGTTTTGAAATTGTTAAATACTCAAAGTTCGAATATATTGAAATCGAAGTGTTTTATTGAAACTGAAAGTGAATCTAAATTATGGGGTTTAGACCTAAAATTTTAAATGAATAAAATTTTGAAGTCGCGGAAATTATTTTATAAAGTGAATTTAAATTCAAACTATTTTATTCTATATACTGTTTGAATATCACAACCATTCAAGTTTTAGAAGTTATGATTTTAAAGATATGTATTTCGAAGTATTATGTTTTGGAAGTTATAATTCAAATGTTTGGTTTCCAGATGTTATAAATTTTAAAGCATATGATTTTGGAAAATGAATATATTTGAAATAAAATGATATTATTGATTTGGGTTTTATAAAAATAATATCAAAATGAGTTGTTTGGAAATGGAAATGATATCGTATTTATGGGTTTTGAAATGGATAATTATATTCTGGTTTTTAAAGTATAAACTATTTTTAAAGACCGCAGCGTTATAATAACGTTTGGTTGTTGAAGAGACTGAGATAGGAAGTTGTCATAGTCTCTGCCAACTCCGAAAACCACTTTAACAACCGTGTATGCAGTGGAGATTCCAAAATGAAGTAGGTTGGTGGCGGCGTGTCCTCTGAGATAAATACGTGGACTCAACTCCCGTGAGTTGGCATAAGATGGCTAAAACAGGAGTGATGGGAGGGTTAATAAGGTAGCACCTTAGATCGGACACTTCCCTTCGATACTATACTCTGACTTTGGATTGATTCAGTGGCCACCTTCACTTTTGATTTATTTGATTTGGGGAGTTTGGCCAAGGTGGGCGGTAGCTGCGCGCTACGCGTTACCACCGACCCGGAAGCGTAATTGGTATATCTACCCTGGCATTGCCTGGTTGTGCCGTGTCACCAACCATACCGAGCCTTTACTATGAGTTTCTATTTGTGTCGTGCCTATGGAGTGTCTTCTCGTAGTCTCCCAATCAGGAGATATGCAGGCATTGTATAGACTATTGGCAGTATTACGTGTTAAGGTGGAAAATGTAGATCCTTAACGCTATTTTAAAGTAAGTTTATTTTACTAATAGACACTATTATAATAGCGAAATATACTACATAGTAAATAGTTTAACGGATCCTTAAGAGATGTAAATCCCGAGCATCTCTTAAGTTACTACACTCATATTTATTTTTGTTAATTTAACTTACATAAGATCTTTTAGTTCTGACTCGAGTGTTTTGTCCTTTCAATTTGCTCGGGTCAGTCCGAGCATTTCAGGATTTGAAGATTAGCTCTGGCGGACGAAGACGAAGATTTGTATTTTTATTATTTATATCACTACACTCATACTGTTCCGCTGCATTATTATTGGTATGGGTAACTCTGATATGTGTTATATAAATATAATCAAATGTTTTGTAAACAGCTTTATAAACTGTATATTTGATTATTATATATTATCCTTCCGCTATGAGATTCTTTCTTGTTTTTATTTCTTTCTTGTTTTTCTAATTTACCCCGTAACAATCCGCCCTTCCGTATGGTTGGACTTGGCACGTGGGTCGATTTAAAGCGTGCTGAAAGGCAGGATGTTACAGTTTTGTTCAGTTTTAAAAATATATAGTTTAAATCGATATTTAAAATAGCCTTCCAGGGCATAGTCTCGGTATTTCGACAAACTTGTTCCGTTGGATCCGTAATAGTATATTATTGTCGGCTTTCAATTTTCGTAGCATTTGGAGTTATCGTGTGGTCGTACGGCAGATAAATGCCCTGAATTTATATCCAAAAATTTACTATAATAACTGAGTCCAAAAAGCTATCTTCTCCATACGATCGACTTAGGCCTCGAATTTTTTTCCATTGCATTCAAAATAGGGGTACAATATTATAAACGCTTGGCAGCATGCCTCGATAGGAGATCGAGATTATGAGTTGCGATAATTGAGACAATTTAAACTTAAATTTAAATTTGAATATAAATAATATAATTAAAATACTGTAGCGCAGACACATAAAGGAAACTTTAAACTCGTGTTCTTCATGATGGAACACGCATCTTCTTTAAAGGAGAAATAACCAAATGAAAATAAATGGAACGAGAGCATCAGAATTGGTTAAAACTTCATTCATTCCCTTTCTCCTTTTGTTTTCCCAATCTTCATATGGTCGATATTTAATTTCGTTCTCCTCCTCGCCTTAAAACTAGAATCCCCTACATTATCCCAAATCGTAAACTTCTTCGATTTCTTATAAAAAGACAAAAAAGGTTCGAATCAAATTCAAAAATGGAGGGTTGCTTCGAATCAGATCGCGGCCAATCTGTCTCGTCCTCTTCGACGTCGTGGGGCTTGCGACTATTTGGGGTTTTTGAGGGGTTTGATGGGGAAGGTGTATCGGCCGATGGGTTCATAGGTTGCGTAGAATAGGTCAAGTAAAGCTGAGGCAAGCTCGAGCTCACGAGCCGAGGCCGCGACCTGTCCTTTTGGCGATGGATCGAGAATTTCTTTTGGGATTCGACATCATAGCGGTCGGCGTAGTAGATGGCGACGAAGGAGAGACCATGTAACGACCCGCCCTTCTTACCGCCCCTAGTTGGTAATTAAACCAACTTGAAACATTCAAAAGGACGGATTGTTATTCAGTTTATAGAGTTTAAAAAGAATCAGCCACAGAATCACAGAATAATCATAATATTTCACATAATGAATTTTACTTACATATATCAGAGTTTGTACAATGCATTAATTTATACAGCGGAATATTTCTTTTAAGTACAAAAATAAATTCCCGAAAAAGCTAAAGTGAAGCGCTTCCCTTCTCTCTAACTTCAACGCCCGAAAAATCTTCAAGCAGTAAAATACTGGGTCTGACCCGAGTATTATATTCAAAAGAAAATAATACACTGGTCAGTCTAATTCAAACTCAGTTATTAGTGCATAGAGGCAATAATAATCAATTAACAATTAGACGATAGTTAAATATAAATTCACTTATCCGATCCTTTCAACAAAGAAAACGGATAACGGTAAACATAACACTTAACAGTGTTAAACAACAAATCAGCAGATTCAAATTATCAATGAAGATAGATGAAGGGATTTTTAAATGAAGATAATTTAGAAAACAATAGAATTGCCAAAACGGCAATTAACTACAAAATCATCAGAATGCGATTCAAAATATATTGAATTGGCAACATAAAATAAATTTCCATCAATAGAAAACATCATTTAAAACATCAAGTCTAGTAGGGCTGCAGTACACGCACTTGTGTACGGCCTCGCCACATTTTAAAATGTTAACTCCGTCTGGCTGCTCGCCACTACCGTAATGAAATATGCAAAAGATCATAAATCAAAACAAAATAGTATATCAATAAAATTAACACCGTGTGGCTGCAGTTCATGCTTGCGTGCACTGTCTTGCCACTATCGTGATGATGTACTCAGAAGATCAACGAACCAAAATCAATGAAGGTTCAAATATCAATTCAAAATGTGGATACTGTGTGGCTGCAGTTCACGCTTGCGTGCGCTACCTTGCCACTACTGTAATGAAATATGCAAAAGATCATAAATCAAAACAAAATAGTATATCAACAAAAGCCATGCTGTGTGGCTGCAGTTCACGCTTGCGTGCACTACCTTGCCACTATAGTGATGATGTACTCAAAAGATTAACGAACCGAAATTAATTAAGAATCAAATATCGATGCAACGCAAACCGACAAGGCAACTGCATAAACTAATCCCAGGGAAAACTGCACAAATGAAAGTGCAGTCACCAAATCTGGGTAACAACAAAGACATGCTTAACAAAGTCGAGTGAAGCTAACCAACATACAAATCAGGTCAGTGACCCCTTCATATGTGCAGTCCAGATTAAAGTGACAACAGGGACAATTCAACAAATCCCGTAAGATAACCAATACAACAAGCTCAATGTTCAAGCTACTGCACAATGCAAATAAAGACCAGTCCACAAGTATACCCAGCCACACATATATATGATCATGTGGCTACATAGCGCAAAGACCATATGAAGGAAATGCACATGTTAATTGGATAGCAAGTGCCACCAAGTGATGCAAGAAAATGAAACAGACAAGATGGAATTAAATCAATGGCAACCTCACAACCAACTAAGTCAGACTTCACTAAACAATGGACCAGTGCATAGTGTCTTCTACATAATAGAGACTTGTATTTATATTTGAAACTTTGTTTAGAAACTCTGGTCAAAACCGTGTTTAAAAATAAATTAGATCAGCTTCTTTGAGTTCTTCCAGAGATTTTGAACTAACTGTGTAACTTAATATATGTTTAAATTTTAGGTTTGGAATATAACCACCCTTATTGGCTTAATTCTAAGTTCAAACAAAACAATGTTTCAATAGAGAATGATTTTTAAATTAAGAACACTGCACTGTGAAAATTCAAAACAGAGGGGTGTATAATAAACAGCCTGCCCATAAATGTTATCATTCACAGAGCATTCATGTAAAAGAATATAAACACGCATATTCTCATCCATATATGCATCAGGATTATATGTTTAAATTGTTATTAATTTATGTTACTCATTATTCAAACAAATGCACTACAATACGTATACGAGACATGGGCATCTGTGGAACACAATGTCACAAACTCAAAGAAGATAATGTCACAATAACCAAGTATGTCACAGTAACTCAAAGAATATAAACTCAAAGAATATAATTTACAGTTGCATCAGTTCACAACCACAAGTATGCAGTAGCCAATGTGATCAAACAAGCATAACTCATACAAGCTTGTTGTCATGTAAAAGATTTATATGCTTAGATTTTAAAATGTTACTCACTGCAATAAAATAAAACTGCAAAGCCAAACCATAAAAAAAATGAAAAGGTCATTATGTTTTCATTTTAATTCTGTATGAAAGTCATGTATTATACATATAACGTGTGACATAAAATTTCTTGCGTGTATATACAAATAGTGCCAAGCCTTTTTAAGTCTTTCAACTCCAATGTGTACGTATATGTTATATCACACGAAATTGTTGAGACAGCAGCATATTACCCAGATTTTTTTTCTTTTGAACTTTCAAAACTCAAGCATGTCAAAAATTTAAAAACTCAAACATGTCAGGCTACAAGAATGCACAGTTAACTTGGATGAAGACATGAGTGCTAAACTGGAATGCACACGATGTCAAAATAAAGGCCAAAGTGAACAAGATCAGTGTGAAGGCCGAAGTCAATATTAATTCATGGAATCACATAAACAAGTTAATGCCAAAGTGTCAAAATCTGGTAATATCCAAAATTTAGGTGAAGCCGTGAACAACTGATTGTACTCAATATGAACAAGTCAAATTCGAAATCATGGTGGCCAAGATAATTGACCAAGTTAAACAACAAAACCATGGGAAGTAGTATCAGAATATACGAATTTGAAAAAGTCAGTGAAATCTCAATCAAGTAACATCAATTAGAAAATATCAACAGCATGGAACGAAACAACTTCCAAACAAATGTAACTGGATACATACATGCAGTGCATATATGTACACAAATGAATGCAGTTCAGTACTCAATGCAATCCAATGACTTCGGTACGACAAATAAAGATGCAACTTAATGCAAAATGACCAAAGGGGACTGCAACAGCCAGAATGGCGACATGCAGTATGCAATGATACTCGATGACCAAGCCTTAACCAAATGTAATAACAACGTACAAGTTCAAGAACCCAAATGTAATAATAGTAGCCTTAATTTATATGACCAAGTGGCTACATAGTATGGAGTGCACAACAGGTTTAAGATTTAGATCAGTTCAGCAATCTACAACTTCAATTGACTCAAGTGAAATTATCAAGTGAAGCCAATATGACAACAGTGAATGCATAGTGACTACATGAATTTCATGGAGACAATGCCTATACGGCTGCAAATAACTCAACAATCCATAATGCAGTAACATACTTACATGAATGGATGTATACACAAAGCAAAGCAAGCTAGTAACTCATCATAATTCAAACTACAATTTTAAACAGCCATGACCAGACAAAAGCCAAAGCCAAACATTCACGAAATCAAAATGGTCGAAGTCAAAGAAATGTCGAAGTCGACAAAAATCAATTCACCGAGTGAACCAAAAAAAAATCCTCATCACAGCAAACGATTTCAGAAGAATCAAACAACCGAAGTCAACAAGAAACAATTTTTTTTTCTTTCATTTAAACCAGCTAGAAAAACACGAAATCAACTTGGCCTTAGCCTCGAACAAATCAGCTTGAAAAATCAGAAATCAACAAAATTTTGAATTAAATGTGAGTGAAATAAATCACTCACCTTTGCCTGACGTGAATTGGAGCAACCGCGAGTGGAGAGAAGGAATCAAATCGATCGTGCAAAACGAAACCGACGCCTTGAATTGAATGAGCCCCAATTTGGATCGAAGGACAAAAGAACAAGGCCGCCATTATTTTATCGTTTGATTTTTTTTTCTTCTCAGAAATGAAGAGGGTTTCGAATGAATATAAGAGAAGGGGAGACGTGATTTTTGGGCACGATTTAGGGCGTGGTTGAAGGCGTAAGTAATGGCGTGTTTTTAGCTGATAAAAGTAAGGCAGTTGTGCTAATTATGTTACATATATTATTATACTATTATTATTATTATTTTTCATTTTTAAATTCAATTTGTTTTGTATAAATTCTCTTTACTTTGTTTTGTTTAATTTTGTTGTTAAAATTTTAACTAAGTGTATTTGTTTATTTTATTTTGTATTGATTAAAATTTTATTCCTTTTTATTTAAGCTAAAGAAAAATGTTATTAAAACTAACCATCTTTTATTAATTTAAATAAATAAAAATCCTTAAATCCAAATTATTTTTCTAAGTCATTAGTTCGAATTTTAAATACAAATTCAATATTCAATTTCAAACTCCAAAGTCAAATTCAAATTTTATTCAACTTTAAATAAATTAAATTCTAAAATTTAATCGCCAATTCATAGTTATATTGGGAATTCAAACTAAACCATCATTCAAATATTTAAAATTAATTAAATATTCCCAATTTAAATTGTTCAAAATTCAGGGTTGTTACAATCTTCCCCCCTCAAAAGAATTTCGTCCCGAAATTGTAAGTTAGGAAAAACGATTGTTAAAATCTCACCGATATTTATACCCTACACAATTTTTTTTACCAAGTTCGAATCTTATTAAAATAAATAAATATAGGATTGATTCCATTTATTTTATCTCACTAGCTTTGTTCATTATTTTCTAAAATCAAGACGTAAAAGTCTTTTACCAAAATTTTCGACTTACAAAACTCAAATTTAAACTTGAAACTCTTCGTGCTAAAGATTTGCATATTATATATATATATATATATATATATATATATATATATATTTCAAAGCTATGGACTTTCAAGATATTTTAAAGATCTTGTTCCTTAATTCAATTAGGTTGGAATTATGTAATTCTAATTTCAGTCTATTGATTTGCTATTTAAAGTTTTGAAAATACTTGCTAACTCGAAGTTTAACAAGTCTATCGTCGTTCTTACAGAATTAGGCATACGCTGGCCAGGCGCAGGACTAAAAATCTCCAAGTACTAAATATACTTGCTTCAACTACCAGTGAAAATACTTTTAAAAATTCTTTTAAAAATGGATATGGAAAGAACGTCACCCCATGGATCACATTTTACCCGGCGGTTACGCTACTATCCCAGTAGAAACGCTTGTAATCTGTAGATTTCACATCTCTTGAATTTCGCCATGGTTGTTGCCATAGATCGCGGTACACATGGAGGTTTCGCTACTATCCCAGTAGAAACGCTTGTGACCGTAGGCATCTCGCCCCTCAAATTACGCTTTGGCCTCTAGATCACAGTTTACGCGGCGGTTGCGCTACTATCCCAGTAGAATCGCTTGTAACTGTAGGCATCACGCCCCACGAATTACGCCAGCATACATCATCAATTCACATGATCCCAACACGATGATCCATCGTGGGGGATTCCAGTCCCAATGGATATTCCACTAATGGAAATTCTACGTAGCTACGATTTTTCAAACGGACACTCACATCGAGTTCCAATCACCTTCACAAATTTTAAATGGAAGGTACTTTTCCATATCCTCAGTTTAGAAAACATATGTCATATACATATAGTACTTCATTTCACATTTTGTACATATCATACCTATGTAAACTTGCATAGGATTTTCATAATAATGACTTTCCAAACTGATGGTTTTCGAATTATTACATTCATATATATAAGTTACGAAAACCACAATATCTCATATTCATTGCAAATGGAGAATTCCAAAATTTTCAATCTCGTTTAAATTTTCCCTTAAGTCGATTTCAAAATTTAAGGTTATCTCAAACCCAATTCACATTCATAATCCAATTTATTATCGACTTCACACTCGATTTGGATCTCGCATTACATCGTCAATTCTCAACACATAATTGATGTCTACCGATATATAACCTCTAAGCTCGTACGTCTCAGAGAAGGATGTTAAGCTAAAAGAATAAATTCTCCGCCACCATAGATATATATTTAATATAGATCAATTGCTATGTCATCAATTCACCATGTTAGACATACAATACAAACCGAACATCCAAATTTCAAGTTGAACTAATTGTTCAAATTTCCCAAAAATATTTTTACAAGATATATATAATTTTCCACACTTAACCATTTGAAAACAAATTTCAAATCATTTTTCACCTTTCAATCTTTGAAAACAAATTTCAAAGCAATTTCCTTAAACGGAAACACTTCCCTTTCTTTTATAAATTCCATAGTGAATTTACATTTCCAGAATATCTATGAATATACGATTTTCAAATCGATTTCTAATATTCATTATCAATTTATCTTTAAACGATAAAATCTCAAAACATTCACTTCGTATTGGAAAAACATTTCCATACTTATTTAATAATAAGTAATTCACAAATCAATTTTATTTTCAACACTTGGAAAACATTCAATATACTTAAATCATAATCAAGTATATATATTTCATTTTTAAGGAAAGCGTCCTTTTAAACACATTTATTTGAGTCACAACGAATGTTGTGTAAAACATCGTTACGACGACCCAAAATCACTAGTATAGGGATTCGAATTTAAGACAGATATATAAATCCCAATACTATATAAAACATTTCCTTTCGAAAACCATTTATTATAACAACAGTGTTATAGTCCACCATTTCCTTTTATTTCTCGAAAACGTCTATTTCAACAATGAATGTTGAAATCTATGTATTCGATACTTAATGCATTTTAAAACATCTTTAAAACCATTAACTTCTTTTCATAATATCACTTCCCTAAAACATATCCGTTTTATTAAATAATATATTCACTGTCCAAAATCGCGAATATACATCGTTTATTCAATTCAATGTTTCTACACATTTATTTTAAAGAATTATCCACCGTCCAAAATCGTGGATAAAATTCCCAACCAACTTTTACAATCACAATATTTAACTTAAAGGACAATTCGCTATCCAAAATCACGAATATATCTCCTTTAATAACTTCTATGTTTCATTTATCAAATTCAATTGGTTCCGAATTTATAAACAATCTTTACAGATTCCATTTCTATTTATAAAACTTCGATTTATAAATTTCCTTTACTAATTCAATTCAATTTTTATAACTCAATTATATACCAAAAGTCCATTTATAAGTTAAGTACTTATAATCCGTTTATTTACTATATCGTTCTTCACAACATTTGAAATCAATTTTTCAAAAGAATTTAGAATCAAATTTCCAAATTATAGTTTAATGATCCTCTTGGCTATACTAAATTGACATGTCATTTTATTTTCCAATTATTGATTTTGGAGATATTTGAAATATTTGATTTAAACAAATTCATTAATTCACTTAACTTATATTTTATTTTCCATAAATCTCAGCAATTCGATAATGGGTTTTCGAATGATCGAGACTCAAATCTAAGGAGACCTTACCGAAAAGAGACTATCGCAAATCTAAAATTAGAGAGGGGAATTTCCGAAAAGATTTGAATTTTCAAAATACCTTTTATTTTAAAAAAACAATTTTGTACTTCTTTATATTTGAAAAACGTTTTCTTTAAAGTGATTCTAGTAACTATTCATATTAAACATCATAAACTAAGCTTTGTATAAACCAAAGCTCTTATACCACTTTTGTAACGACCCGCCCTTCTGACCGGCCCTAGTCGGTAATTAAACCAACTTGAAACGTTCAAAATGATGGATTGTTATTCAGTGTGACGCCCCACCTCTATACCCACGCTAGCCAAGAACATTACGGTGAATGCTGTCAACTAGCACGGAGAATAAGGCTGTTGAGGAGCGACCATCCGTGTAATTGCTTTGTGCGAGCATCGATATGTCAGATAGTATAACATGCGATACTTTATCAAGAGGAAATCCGACATACCGACACAAACTCAAAGCTACTACACAGTGGCTATAATATCTTCAGAAACAAATATAGAAATAAACATAACACAAATCAGTCACAGACAACTCATATCACAAAGGCGGAAATAGATATGAATATTACACTAGGAAGTGTACATCAGAGTAATGGTCTAAAAAGATCCACAATATCACAAAAGAATAGTTATATGAACTACACAAAAGAATAAGTACACATTATGGAGTCTATATCTCAAATGTATACAACAAAAACTACTAATCTAAGTAGTTAACCAAAAGTCAGAGAAATCAATCCCAAGAGAGAAGTCAAGAAGAAGCACCTGTAACATCTCGGTCTGACCCGAGTATTATTTAATAAGAAAATAACAAACGGATCAGTCTAACTATAAATATCAGATGAAACGATATAGAATAAGAGATATGACTAAACACATAATAATCACAATTTCAAGCTGTGATATACATAGGTAATTGAAAATCTACGAGAGATTAATCAATATCACCAAATCTACACAAGAATCAAAGAAATGCCATACTCCTTATTTCGTTCATCAAACCACAAATATTGACGATTTTATCAATGTCAATCACAAAAGTCAATGACACACAAATTCACCTATGCATAAATATTGATAAAACTTATCAATGGAAATCACGAAAATTGGTGAAGCACAAATTCTAGAAATCATCTCAAGAAATCCAGTAAATGACACACAAATTCACCTATGCACAAAAATTGATAAATGATATCAATAGAAATCACAAAAATAGGTGAAGAAGAAAATCTGAGAATTCTACACACGAAATCCAGAAATCACACAAAATAGAGGGAGGAGGCCTATCACACGAACGGGGGCATGAAAACTCACCAACAGCTGTAACACATGAACGAGAAGCTATCTCATGGTAGCTAGCCATTAATTTGACACACGAATGGTTCGAAGACCTGACACACGAATGGTCTGAAGACCGTGGGTTGCTACCCCACCAAATTGAGTTGAAACTCCACAAAACGGGGTTTAGTCTCCCTCGCAGACAAAGAGACATCGCACATTGCTAGTCTAAATCACAAAAATGATCGTCATGATCATCGAGAAGTGTCAATTACAGTAAGCTAGTAAATATATGAGCTTAGCTTCATATCCCATAACCACTAGCTTAACTTAAATATTTACGAACAAATTGTAGATCTCCACTAGAAAATTGTCACAAGAGATTCAATCGAACAAGTCCAAGAATTAACTGGCGAAGTAAACGCAAGCGTTTCATACCACTTGTTTTACCAAGCCGTTTAATTAGATTTCTCATACGAGTGAGGAAAAGGTTTATATATACTAATAGATTGGAAAATGGTTTTATAAACGAATTTGGTATTAAAATAGAATTGAAATCGTTTGAGGAAAGAGTTTTGATATTTACTACTAGTATTGAAACCTTTATATTTTTAAAGTGACAAAACACGAAAATGATTGTAGAACAATCAACCACCAAAATTCACATTCAAAGACGTGAATAAAAATCCAAAGAAATCGATCTGAATCCATCAAAATGGGTATTCCCAAAAATTCCAAGAAGAGAGGTATTTAAAGTTGTAGCTACAACAAGTGAGAAATAACACGAATCGATGGAGTTTGGAAACCAAGCAAAAACATGCACAAATAGGCATAATAAGGCAAATTGGTGCAGGTCAGTCGACTGACACAAAGGTCCAGTCGACTGAACCAGACGCAGGGAAAAATAATTTCCTGCAGTCAGTCGACTGACCTAAAATTTCAGTCGACTGAATGCAGGAAAACAGAGGACCCGAGCCTCTGCTAGCTGCCTTCGGAATGCCTATATGCTACAGCCAGTCGACTGACCCAAAGGTCCAGTCGACTGACTGGCACCAAGGCTATTTTCTTAGCCTATGAAATGAAGATGCAATCTTCATCAAAATGCAATCGAGCGAGCACGGTCACTAAGGGTTTATGCAAATCGACTACCCGGTCCAATAAGCTCTTCGATGCATCACCAAAAACAAGTTCAAACAACAAAGCTATGATTTTTGAAGATTTGAACTCAAAACACTAAAATTTGGAATGTTCACAAAACCTATCCAAATCAAAATCAAATACACATGAATATGTGTTAGGAATTCATACCTAACAATCAAAGATAATCATAGACCTAGATGTGAGATTAAAAATCTCACCTTTTCACAATATCGAACAAGAAGAAGCTTGAAAGCAAATGGAGAATCAACCTCTCTTCAACACAACCCAATTGAGCTTGAATCTAAGCTCAAAACAAGAACATTCCCGAAATTAGGTTTAGGAATTTCTGAAATTGGTAAGAGAATAAGTTGGAGAAGAAGGAGAGAAGCTTACCAATGGGTTCTTCTTAAGTTTGGAGCTAGGAATTTGATTTGCAAGAGAAACTAGGATTTTGGAGTTTTAATTTCCAATCTCTCCCACCATTAATGCTAAGAAAACTGAAAAGAGAAAGAAGTGAGGGAGATTGGGGAGAGTGGTTCAGTTTTGGAGTATAAGTTAAAACATAGGGCTGAGCCCAAAACCAAACCCAAAGTGAAAAGTAGTAAAAATCAACTTTCTCCAAACCTATCGAAGCTTATACTCAAAAAGGTCGCAAATGGCATTTTAAACTCAATAGGAGTGGTCCCGAGTCCTAATTCGACCGTTTGCAAAAAGTAGCTTTTCGGACTAAAATTCGACTAATGATGAAATATTTAAATAAAATATTTAAATATAAAATCGACAAATATGCGGGTTGTTACACACTCCCCTCCTTAAAGAAATTGCGTCCTCGCAATATTTAAGAAGAAGATATGTAGTAACAACCATAAAAGCATATTCAACACAAAAGAAATTTGAAATAAGAAGTTCACCTCAAAGAGCGCGAGAAAGTAAGTCCGGATGTGTTCGCTCGATGTACTCTCTAGATTCCCAAGAACAATCCTTAGGATTTGAAGACCATTGAACTTTAACAAGCGGAACATCTTTATTTCGAAGTCGTTTGACCTCCGAAGCAATGATACGAATAGGATGTTGCTCATAAGTTAAATTAGGCGAAACTTCAATCTCTTCCACAACACCAGACTCAAGAATAGAATCGAAATCTCGAAGGCACTTCCGAAGTTGAGAAACGTGAAACACGTCATGGACAGCAGAAAATTGAGCCGGTAATAAAAGGCGATAAGCCATGGAACCAATACGTTCGGTGATAGGAAATGGCCCAATATATCGAGGCGCCAATTTTCCCGATCGACTGAAACGTACAACACCTTTCATAGGTGAAACACGAATGAACACAAGATCTCCCACAGAAAATTCTAACTTCCTTCTCCGGTTATCGGCATAGGATTTTTGCCTACTCTGGGCTTCTTTCATCCTATGACGAATAAGATCAATCTTTTCTGTGGAATCACGAATAAAATGTGGACCTAAAACCAGCTTCTCACCGGCCTCAAGCCAACAAGAAGGAGATCGGCATGGCCTTCCATAGAGTGCCTCGAAAGGTGCCATACCAATACTAGATTGGAAGCTATTATTATAGGAAAATTCAACAAGTGAAATATGATCTTCGCAACTTCCACCAAAATCAAGAACACATGCACGAAGAAGATCTTCAAGAGTTTGATTCACACGCTCGGTTTGTCCATCGGACTGGGGGTGATAAGCGGTGCTAAAATTAAGCTTCGTTCCCAAAGCTTTTTGAAGACTCTTCCAAAATCCACTAGTAAACAATGGATCACGATCGCTAACAATAGAAGTAGGAACTCCATGCAATTTAACAATATCTTTGATAAAGAGCTTGGCCAAAAGAGGAACGGTTCGGTTAGACCGAACGGGAATAAAATGGGCGGATTTAGTAAGTCTATCTACAATCACCCATAAGCTATCATGACCCGAACGAGAACGGGGAAGGCCATCTATAAAATCCATGGAAATTTGTTCCCACTTCCAAATCGGAATTTCTAAAGGTTGCAATAACCCACCGGGCCTTTGATGTTCGGCCTTAACGAGTTGGCAAGTCATGCAACGCTTAACGAAGTTAGCGATGTCAAGTTTCATTCCCTCCCAATAATAAAGTCGCTTCATATCTGCGTACATTTTACTACTTCCGGGATGAATGGTAAATTTAGAACGATGAGAATCTTCTAAAATATCTTTACGAAGATCACTAATATTTGGTACGATAAGTCTACCAAATCTCCGAATGCCGCCACGAGAATCGATATCAAATTCTTTCAATCCTTCAATATCAATTTTATCGCTAATATTTTGGCCAAGAAGAGCCATTTCGGGATCTAGCCTTTGAGCTTCAAGAATGCGGTCTAGAAGAGAAGGATGAGCCTCAAGGCTACATAAAACAAGTGATGAACATAAATCGGATACACGGTCTCGAATTTCGCAAGTGGATAAAATCTCGAGATCGTTCCATTCGGATATCATCATAGAAACAACAGCTTGTTGTTTACGGCTAAGAGCATCGGCGACATGATTACCCTTACCGGGTGTATAAAGAATATCAAGATCATAAGGTGCAAGAAACTCGAGCCAACGCAGTTGAAGCAAATTAAGTTCCTTCTGAGAGAATAAATATTTCAAGGATTTATGATCGGTATAAAGAACAAATTTCCCTCCTAAAAGATAATGACGCCAAATACGAAGAGCAAAAACAATAGCCGCGAGTTCTAAATCATGAGTGGCATATCTAGACTCGGCAGGCTACAATTGCCTAGAAGCATAAGCAATAACACGTTCTCTTTGCATAAGAACGGCACCCAAACCAACGCGACTAGCATCGGTATAAACAATGAAATCTTGATTCCCCTCGGGAATAACAAGAATAGGAGCATCAGAAAGGAGTTCTTTCAATTTCTGAAAAGAAGCTTCACATTTGTCCGACCAAATGTATTTAATACCTTTCTTCGTTAAGCTAGTGAGAGGCACGGCAATCTTAGAAAAGTCTTTGATAAAATGGCGGTAATAACCTGCTAATCCAAGAAAAATACGAATCTCCGTCACACTCTCCGGTCTCTTCCAATCTTGAATCGCTTCAATCTTTGAAGGATCAACGGAAATTCCGGATTCGGAAATAATATGACCGAGAAACTTCACACGAGATTGCCAAAAGTGGCACTCAGAAAATTTTGCCTTTAATTGATTACTCCTAAGAGTTTCCAACACAATCCGAAGATGTTTTTCATGCTCCTCCTCGGTTTTAGAATACACAAGAATATCATCGATAAAGATGAGAACAAACTGGTCGAGGAAGTTTTTGAAAACTCTATTCATAAGGTAAACGAAATACGCCGGAGCATTCGTTAGACCAAATGGCATTACAAGCCATTCATAAGATCCATACCGAGTACGGAACGATGTCAAAGGAATACTATCCTCTGCAATACGAAGCTGATGAAATCCAGTAGCTAAGTCTAATTGTGAAAAGACCTTAGCACCGCTAAGCTGATCGAATAGATCATCAATCCGAGGTAAAGGATATTTATTTTTGATAGATCATTAAGCTTGCGGTAGTCAACGCAAAGCCTAAGTGTACCATCGGATTTCTTCACAAAAATAGCTGAAGCTCCCCAAGGCGAGGAACTAGAGCGAATAAATTGCTTCGTCTCCAATTCAGATAATTGTTTACTCATCTCCTCATTTTCTTTATTGGACATACGATAAGGAGGGCGAGTGATAGGTTGAGCTCCAGGAATAAGATTAATTCTGAACTCAATTGCTCGCTTAGGTGGTAATCCTAAAACGGGCTCAAATATGTCGGAAAATTCACAAACGACGTGAATAAGAGAAATAATATCACCTTCATCATCATCATCGTCATCACGAGGATTTAAAGAATACAAAGATGCAACCAAGCTGGAATCTGAATCTTGAAGATTAATAGAAATCTGCTTAACAGATTGAGGACGTCGAAGATGGATAGTCCGCTCAGGACATAGGATACGAGCTTCATAACGGTTAAGCCAATCCATTTCCAAAATCATTCCAAAGCCTAAATAACGCATGACATGCAAATCGGCTAGGAAAGAAAAATCACACAAAATAATCTCGACATCTTTACATAATAAACTGATTGTTGCGGATCCACCAACCGGATTCGCAATTCTTAAAGAAGCCATTAAACAAAAAACATCCAAAGAAAAAGTATCAACAAGTTCTTTTGATATAAAAGAATGGGACGCACCCGTATCAAAAAGAACTCGAATAAGATGATCACGAAATAAAATAATTCCATGCAGAATAGAATGAGAAATACCTTGGCCACAAGATGTGTTGCCAGGGGCTTGAGCAACATTAAGCTTTCCCTCCTTCCTAGTTTGAAGTTTGGGACACACATGCATAAAATGGTCCGGGCTCTTGCAATAGCGACAAGTACGAGGCTTTGAACACTTGTTCGCAAAATGGTCTTTCGAACCACAATTATAGCATTTCCCTTGAGTAGAGGAAAAGGTCTTTTCAGCAGGAGTTGCTTGCCTCCCTTTCTTATTGGGATAAGGGCCTTTGAATTTGCTTGGCCTCTTCTTGTTGTTGAAGTTTGGTTTGGAACCCACCACTTCAACATCGTTCTCCCTATCCGCCTCTTCAAGACGAAGAGCAATATCAACGAGTTGGTTGAAAGAAACTTCTAATTTTAGAAGTAATGGCTTCTTGAGATTTTCGTTTAAGCCATAAACGAATCTCTGGTTCTTATTTAAAGGGGTGTTGATGTATTCAACCCCGTATTTAGAAAGCGACTCGAAGGAGGCGACGTAATCAGTCACGGAGGACTAACCTTGAACAAGGTCTATAAATCGTCGAGCCAATGTCACTTTTTCAGCTTCCGGTATGAATGTCAACTCGAAGAGTTCTCGGAATTTCTCCCAAGTGAGATCCGCTTCATTAGTTTCAGAAATAAGAAGCTCGTACCAGTCCAATGCTCTTTCTCGGAGCATACTTGAGGCCACCTGAACTCGGTGAAGGTCAATAAGATTCATGCGAGAAAAGATTCAATTGCATGACCTTAGCCAAGCCTGTACTTCAATAACAGTTTCGGAACCTTTGAATGGCTCCCTACCCAAATTAGTGTAATCTCTACACAAGCGTGCAAATCCCGACTTTGGGTGAGTAGGTTCCGGGTTAGCTCCAGCTGCTTGAGCATTCGTCACTAAATCAAGAAGCTGTTGAGCAGTCATAAAAACTCCATCTTGGGGTGGAGTGCTAGACGGTACGGCTCTGGGGCGGCCTGGTCTAGACATTTTTCTCCCTTTAGAAAGAAAGAAGAAGAAGAAAAATGTTATTCACCAAATTGAATATCAAGCAATCTTGATAGATAACAAGGAATCATAAGGAAAATAGGATGAATCAGTACGAAGACTCGAATTAAATCCTAAAGAACGACTCCTAAGATGGGCTTAGGACGATGATCCTTGTTATAATATTCCATATTGTTCCGAAGTTTGGCTCTGATACCAAGCTGTAACGCCCCACCTCTATACCCACGCTAGCCAAGAACATTACGGTGAATGCTGTCAACTAGCATGGAGAATAAGGCTGTTGAGGAGCGACCATCCGTGTAATTGCTTTGTGCGAGCATCGATATGTCAGATAGTATAACATGCGATACTTTATCAAGAGGAAATCTGACATACCGACACAAACTCAAAGCTACTACACAGTGGCTATAATATCTTCAGAAACAAATATAGAAATAAACATAACACAAATCAGTCATAGACAATTCATATCACAAAGGCGGAAATAGATATGAATATTACACTAGGAAGTGTACATCAGAGTAATGGTCTAAAAAGATCCACAATATCACAAAAGAATAGTTACATGAACTACACAAAAGAATAAGTATACATTATGGAGTCTATATCTCAAATGTATACAACAAAAACTACTAATCTAAGTAGTTAACCAAAAGTCAGAGAAATCAATCCCAAGAGAGAAGTCAAGCAGAAGCACCTGTAACATCTCGGTCTGACCCGAGTATTATTTAATAAGAAAATAATAAACGGATCAGTCTAACTATAAATATCAGATGAAACGATATAGAATAAGAGATATGACTAAACACATAATAATCACAATTTCAAGCTGTGATATACATAGGTAATTGAAAATGTACGAGAGATTAATCAATATCACCGAATCTACAAAAGAATCAAAGAAATGCCATACTCCTTATTTCGTTCATCAAACCACAAATATTGACGATTTTATCAATGTCAATCACAAAAGTCAATGACACACAAATTCACCTATGCACAAATATTGATAAAACTTATCAATGAAAATCACGAAAATTGGTGAAGCACAAATTCTAGAAATCATCTCAAGAAATCCAGTAAATGACACACAAATTCACCTATGCACAAAAATTGATAAATCATATCAATAGAAATCACAAAAATAGGTGAAGAATAAAATCTGAGAATTCGACACACGAAATCCAGAAATCACACAAAATAGAGGGGGGAGGCCTATCACACGAATGGGAGCATGAAAACTCACCAACAGCTGTAACACATGAACGAGAAGCTATCTCATGGTAGCTAGCCATTAATTTGACACACGAATGGTCCGAAAACCTGACACACGAATGGTCCGAAGACCGTGGGTTGCTACCCCACCAAATTGAGTCGAAACTCCACAAAACGGGGTTTAGTGTCCCTCGCAGACAAAGAGACATCGCACATTGCAAGTCTAAATCATAAAAATGATCGTCATGATCATCGAGAAGTGTCAATTACAGTAAGCTAGTAAATATATGAGCTTAGCTTCATGTCCCATAACCACAAGCTTAACTTAAATATTTACGAACAAATTGTAGATCTCCACTAGAAAATTGTCACAAGAGATTCAATCGAACAAGTCCAAGAATTAACCGGCGAAGTAAACGCAAGCGTTTCATACCACTTGTTTTACCAAGCCGTTTAATTAGATTTCCCATACGAGTGAGGTAAAGGTTTGTGTATACTAATAGATTGGAAAACGGTTTTATAAACGAATTTGGTATTAAAATAGAATTGAAATCGTTTGAGGAAAGAGTTTTGATATTTACTACTAGTATTGAAACCTTTATATTTTTAAAGTGACAAAACACGAAAATGATTGTAGAACAATCAACCAACAAAATTCACATTCAAAGACGTGAATAAAAATCCAAAGAAATCGATCTGAATCCATCAAAATGGGTATTCCCAAAAATTCCAAGAAGAGAAGTCATTAAAGTTGTAGCTACAACAAGTGGGAAATAACACGAATCGATGGAGTTTGGAAACCCAGCAAAAACATGCACAAATAGGCACAATAAGGCAAATTGGTGCAGGTCAGTCGACTGACACAAAGGTCCAGTCGACTGAACCAGAAGCAGGGAAAAATAATTTCCTGCAGTCGGTCGACTGACCTAAAATTTCAGTCGACTGAATGCAGGAAAACAGAGGACTCGAGCCTCTGCTAGCTGCCTTCGGAATGCCTATGTGCTACAGCCAGTCGACTGACCCAAAGGTCCAATCGACTGACTAGCACCAAGGCTGTTTTCTTAGCCTATGAAATGAAGATGCAATCTTCATCAAAATGCAATCGAGCGAGCACGGTCACTAAGGGTTTATGAAAATCGACTACCCGGTCCAATAAGCTGTTCGATGCATCACCAAAAACAAGTTCAAACAACAAAGCTATGACTTTTGAAGATTTGAACTCAAAACACTAAAATTTGGAATGTTCACAAAACCTATCCAAATCGAAATCAAATACACATGAATATGCGTTAGGAATTCATACCTAACAATCAAAGATAATCATAGATCTAGATGTGAGATTAAAAATCTCACCTTTTCACAAAATCGAACAAGAAGAAGCTTGAAAGCAAATGGAGAATCAACCTCTCTTCAACACAACCCAATTGAGCTTGAATTTAAGCTCAAAACAAGAACATTCCCGAAATTAGGTTTAGGAATTTCTGAAATTGGTAAGAGAATAAGTTGGAGAAGAAGGAGAGAAGCTTACCAATGGGTTCTTCTTAAGTTTGGAGCTAGGAATTTGATTTGCAAGAGAAACTAGGGTTTTGGAGTTTTAATTTCCAATCTTTCCCACCATTAATGCTAAGAAAACTGAAAAGAGAAAGAAGTGAGGGAAAATGGGGAGAGTGGTTCAGTTTTGGAGTATAAATTAAAACATAGGGCTGAGACCAAAACAAAACCGAAAGTGAAAAGTAGCAAAAATCAACTTTCTCCAAACCTATCGAAGCTTATACTCAAAAAGGTCGCAAACGGCATTTTAAAATCAATGGGAGTGGTCCCGAGTCCTAATTCGACCGTATGCAAAAAGTAGCTTTTCGGACTAAAATCCGACTAATGATGAAATATTTAAATAAAATATTTAAATATAAAATCGACAAATATGCGGGTTGTTACATTCAGTTTATAGAGTTTAAACAGAATCACAGAATAATCATAATATTTCACATATTCAATTTTACTTACATATATCAGAGTTTGTACAATGCATTAATTTAAACAGCAGAATATTTCTTTTAAGTACAAAAATAAATTCCCGAAAAAGCTAAAGTGAAACGTTTCCCCTCTCTCTAACTTCGATGCCCGGAAAATCTTCAGGCTGTAAAATACTGGGTCTGACCCGAGTATTACATTCAAAATAAAATAATACACAGGTTAGTCTAATTCAAACTCAGTTATTAGTGCATAGAGGCAATAATAATCAATTAACAATTAGACAACAGTTAAATATAAATTCACCTATCCGATCCTTTCAACAAAGAAAATGGATAACAGTAAACATAACACTTGACAGTGTTAAACAACAAATCAGTGGATTCAAATTATCAATGAAGACAAATGAAGGGATTTTTAAATGAACATAATTTAGAAAACAACAGAATTGCCAAAACGGCAATTAACTACAAAATCATCAAAATGTGATTCAAAATATATTGAATTGGCAACATAAAATAAATTTCCATCAATAGAAAACATCATTTGAAACATCAAGTCTAGTAAGGCTGCAGTACACGCACTCGTGTACGGCCTCGCCACATTTTAAAATGTTAACTACGTGTGGCTGCTCGCCACTACCGTAATGAAATATGCAAAAGATCATAAATCAAAACAAAATAGTATATCAATAAAATTAACACCGTGTGGATGCAGTTCACGCTTGCGTGCACTGCCTTGCCACTATCATGATGATGTACTCAAAAGATCAACGAACCAAAATCAATGAAGGTTCAAATATCTATTCAAAATATGGATACTGTGTGGCTGTAGTTCACGCTTGCGTGCACTGCCTTGCCACTACTGTAAGAAATATGCAAAAGATCATAAATCAAAACAAAATAGTATATCAATAAAAGCCATGCCGTGTGGCTGCAGTTCACGCTTGTGTGCACTGCCTTGCCACTATAGTGATAATGTACTCAAAAGATTAACGAACCGAAATTAATTAAGAATCAAATATCGATGCAACGCAAACCGACAAGGCAACTGCATAAACGAATCCCAGGGCAAACTGCACAAATGAAAGTGCAGTCACCAAATCTGGGGAACAACAAAGACATGCTTAACAAAGTCGAGTGAAGCTAACCAACATACAAATCAGGTCAGTGACCCCTTCATATGTGCAGTCCAGATTAAAGTGACAACAGGGACAACTCAACAAATCCCGTAAGATAACCAATAGAACAAGCTCAATGTTCAAGCTACTGCACAATGCAAATGAAGACCAGTCCATAAGTATACCCAGCTACACATATATATGATCATGTGGCTACACAGTGCACAGATCATATGAAGGAAATGCACATGTTAATTGGATAGCAAGTGCCACCCAGTGATGCAAGAAAATGAAACAGACAAGATGAAATTAAATCAATGGCAACCTCACAACCAACTACGTCAGACATCACTATACAATGGACCAGTGCATAGTGACTTCTACGTAATAGAGACTTGTATTTATATTTGAAACTTTGTTTAGAAACTCTGGTCAAAACCGTGTTTAAAAATAAATTAGATCATCTTCTTTGAGTTCTTCCAGAGATTTTGAACTAACTGTCTAATATAATATATGTTTAAATTTTAAGTTTGGAATATAACCACCCTTATTGGCTTAATTCTGAGTTCAAACAAAACAATGTTTCAATAGAGAATGATTTTTAAATTTAGAACACTGCACTGTGAAAACTCAAAACAGAGGGGTATATGATAAATAGCCTGCCCATAAATGTTATCATTCACAAGCATTCATGTAAAAGAATATAAACACACATATTCACATCCATATATGCATCAGGATTATATGTTTAAATTGTTATTAATTTATGTTACTCATTATTCAAACAAATGCACTGCATCAGGTATACGAGACATGGGCATCAGTGGAACAAAATGTCGCAAACTAAAAGAAGATAATGTCACAGTAACCAATTATGTCACTGTACCTCAAAGAATATAACCTCAAAGAATATAATTTACAGTTGCATCAGTTCACAACCACAAGTATGCAGTAGCCAATGTGATCAAAGCAGCATAACTCATACAAGCTTGTTATCATGTAAAAGATTTATATGCTTAGATTTTAAAAGGTTACTCACTGTAATAAAATAAAACTGCAAAGCCAAACCATAAACAAAAATGCAAAGGTCATTATGTTTTCATTTCAATTGTGTATGAAAGTCATGCATTATACATATAACGTGTGACATAAAATTTCTTGCGTGTATATACAGAATGTGCCAAGCCTTTTTAAGTCTTTCAACTCCAATGTGTACGTATATGTTATATCACACGAAAGTGTTGAGACGGCAGCATATTACCCAGATTTTTTTTCTTTTGAACTTTCAAAACTCAAGCATGTCAAAATTTTAAAAACTCAAACATGTCAGGCTACAAGAATGCACAGTTAACTTGAATAAAGACATGAGTGCTAAAATGGAATGCACACGATGTCAAAATAAAGGCCAAAGTGAACAAGATCAGTGTGAAGGCCGAAGTCAATATTAATTCATGGAATCACATAAACAAGTTAATGCCGAAGTGTCAAAATCTGGTAATATAAAAAATTTAGGTGAAGCCGTGAACAACTGATTGTACTCAATATGAAAAAGTCAAATTCGAAATCGTGGTGGCCAAGATAACTGACCAAGTTAAACAACAAAACCGTGGGAAGTAGTATTAGAATATACGAATTTGAAAAAGTCAGTGAAATCTCAATCATCCAAGTAACATCAATTAGCAAATATCAACAGCAGGGAACAAAACAACTTCCAAACAAATGTAACTGGATACAAACATGCAGTGCATATATGTACACGAATGAATGCAGTTCAGTACTCAATTCAATCCAATGACTTCGGTATGACAAATAAAGATGCAACTTAATGCAAAATGACCAAAGGGGACTGCAACAGCCAGAATGGCGACATGCAGTATGCAATGATACTCGATGACCAAGCCTTAACCAAATGTAATAACAACGTACAAGTTCAAGACCCCAAATGTAATAATAGCAGCCTTAATTTATATGACCAAGTGGCTACACAGTATGGAGTGCACAACAGGTTTAAGATTTAGATCAGTTCAGCAATCTACAACTTCAATTGACTCAAGTGAAATTATCAAGTGAAGCCAATATGACAACAATGAATGCACAGTGACTACATGAATTTCATGGAAACAATGCCTATACAGCTGCAAGTAACTCAACAATTCATAATGCAGTAACATACATACATGAATGGATGTATACACAAAGCAAAGCAAGCTAGTAACTCATCATAATTCAAACTGTAATTTTAAATAGCCATGACCAGAGAAAAGCCAAAGCCAAACATTCACGAAATCAAAATGGTCGAAGTCAAAGAAATGTCGATGTCGAGAAAAATCAATTTACCGAGTGAACCAAAAAAAAATCTTCATCACAGCAAACGATTTCAAAAGAATCAAACAACCAAAGTCAACAAGAAACAGTTTTTTTTCCTTTCATTTAAACCAGCTACAAAAACACGAAATCAACTTGGCCTTAGCCTCAAACAAATCAGCTTGAAAAATCAGAAGTCAACAAAATTTTGAATTAAATGTGAGTGAAATAAATCACTCACCTTTGCCTGACGTGAATTGGAGCAACCTCGAGTGGAGAGAAGGAATCAAATCGATCGAGCAAAACGAAACCGGCGCCTTGAATTGAACGAGCCCCAATTTGGATCGAAGGACGAAAGAACGAGGCCGCCATTATTTTATCGTTTGATTTTTTTTTCCTCTGAAATGAAGAGGGTTTCGAATGAATATAAGAGAAGGGGAGACGTGATTTTTGGGCACGATTTAGGGCGTGGTTGAAGGCGTAAGTAATGGCGTGTTTTTAGCTGATAAAAGTAAGGCAGTTGTACTAATTATGTTACATATATTATTATACTATTATTATTATTATTATTATTTTTCATTTTCAAATTCAATTTTTTTTGTATAAATTCTCTTTACTTTGTTTTGTTTAATTTTGTTGTTAAAATTTTAACTAAGTGTATTTGTTTATTTTATTTTGTATTGATTAAAATTTTATTCCTTTTTATTTAAGCTAAAGAAAAATGTTATTAAAACTAACCATCCTTTATTAATTTAAATAAATAAAAATCCTTAAATCTAAATTATTTTTTTAAGTCATTAGTTCGAATTTTAAATACAAATTCAATATTCAATATCAAACTCTAAACTCAAATTCAAATTTTATTCAACTTTAAATAAATTAAATTCTAAAATTTAATCGCCAATTCATAGTTATATTAGGAATTCAAACTAAACCATCATTCAAATATTTAAAATTAATTAAATATTCCCAATTTAAATTGTTCAAAATTCAGGGTTGTTACAGATCGTTGATTTGATTTTCGCAAAACGAGGTTATGGTAATTTAAATTTTTAAGTTTTTAAATTTATTACCACTTAAGTTAAATGGGAAAAATAGTTGTTTTAAATTTACAGCAAATACACACACACACACACACACATATATGTATTTAGAATTAACAATTTCTTTAAAATTAACAGGTTGTTATGGAAACAATTGATATTTTTACACTGATTAGAGGTTAATTGGGTTGATATATATGTAGGTTAAGGAAAAAAATACTTTTACTTACTGGTCAGTTTCAATACATATATATATATATATATATATATATATATATATATATATATATATATATATATATATACAAAAGTGGTTAAGATTCAGATTGACAAGTATAAAGACAATTTGTTTTTTTAATTAACCTAAATAAATATATCTATGTGTATATGCCAGTTAGGAGACAGAGAAGAGAAAATTTTATAGTAAAATAAATATTCATTTTGTTATTTACTGAAAAAAATGTGTTTACAGCAAAATAAATATCTCTTTATCATTTACTGGAATATATACATATGTATTCCTGTTTTTAAATTACTGTTAAATTTTTAATGTATTAAGGTGGTTAATTTGTTTAATTGGTTTATTAAATTATTTTATTTTGTTAATAAAAATTATATTTGATAATCAAGCTATATACTTTTTTTATCATGTTCAAATTGAAAAATGTATATAAGATTTATGAAGGCAGCAGTTTTAACTGTTTTGAATTGGAAAGTAATATAAAATTTTGATTTTGGAAATTATAAAGATTATTTTATATAACGCATGTGGTTTTAAAAGGAAAATTAATTTAAAATAAAATTATTAGTTAAAACCAAAGTAGTAGGGAAATTAATTTGTTAAATGGCAATAAATTGTGGGGTTAATTCAAATATTGATAAATCATGAATTGTTTATATAAGGTTTAAAAAAAATCGTGAAAAGAAGCTGGACAGGAAATGGATTGCAAAACAAAAGAAAAGGTGAGAACTTCTCACTTAATCGGATTACCCGGTTTAATTTAAATAGTTAAATTTAAAATTATTGGTTGTTTGTTTGGATTAATAATTGCTACCAGTTGGATTGGTATGTTATATATATATAGTATATATATCGGAGTGATTAGTATTACCGCATTATATAGCGGATGAACCCTATGCACCCCGCATAAGAGCGGATGACCCCATATACCGCGATATTCCACCTCGAAGTGGAATTGGTATTTTATATTGTGCTAACATGTAACAACCCGCATATTTATCGATTATATATTTAAATATTTTGTTTAAATATTTTATCGTTATTTGGATATTGGTCTGAAAAGCTACCTTTTGCAAATGGTCGAATTAGGACCCGAGACCACGTCCATTGAGTTCGAAATGTCGTTTACAATTTTTTTAAGTATAAACATTGATAGGTATGGAGTTAGTGAAATTTCACTAACTTTTCCCGCTTTGGACTTTGGGTTAGTCTAGCCATTATAACTCAAGCCCACTTCTCTCCTTCTCCTCACTCTTCATAAATTCCTACCAAACTCTAGCTCACGCATTAATGGTGAGTGGAAAGGGAAACTAAAACTCCAAACCTAGGCTTCTACTTCAAATCCATCTTTCAACTCCAAATTCAAAGAGAAGATATTGGATTCAAGCTTCTTGTGTTGAGATTAAAATGGATTGATTCTTGCTTTGCTTTAAAGCTTCATTTTCATTCATTTTTGGCCCAAAGGTGAGATTTTTATCTCACATTCTTGTCTATAACTATCTTGGACTGTTGGGAATGAATTCCCATCACTTTAGCATGTGCATTTGCATTTGGTTTGGATTGGATTGGCGAAAAACTACAATTTTTAGTGTTTTTGGTAAAATTCTGCACTTAGGTCGCTCTGCCTATGCTAGACCGTTTGCGTGGAAAAGTCTCGGTCACCATATAGTTCGTTTCTGGCCTTAAACTTATTCGCATGCTTTAGGTCGTTCGCCTTGGAATTAGGTCATAGGTCGTAGGTCGTGGGCTGCTAGGTCGTAGCTCGTGGGCCGCTTGGTCGTAGGTCATTAAGCCTTAGGTCGTTAGGTCGCTCCCTTTGTTGGAAACGTTACCTCGGTCTTAGGTCGCTTGGATCTAGGTCGCTTTGCCTTATAACGTTAGGTTGCACGGCTTTGTTAAGACGTTAGGTCGCTCGCCTTTTTGTCCCTTAGGTCGTTCGGCTCGTTCACACGTTAGGTCGCTCGGCCTTTTTCACAATTAGGTCGCTAGGTCACGAGCCTCGCTAGGTCGCCGAACCTTTATAAGTCGTAGGTCATCTCTGACCTTAAACCACTCGGCCGCATTAGGTCGTGTACATTTTAGATCGCATGTTTCACTCGGCCGTTAGGCCTTTACCTCGTTAGGTCGTAGGTCGCTCGACCTTATTACCTTGTTAGGTCGCGAGTCCCTTAGGTCACTCGCCTCTGTAAAATCGACCTTATTACCTTGTTAGGTCGCTCGCTCGTTAGGTCGAACCCCCTAGCGGGGGTGTTGCCCCCGCACCCCCACCTTGGGGGGTTGGCACCCTCCACCCCCCCGGACCCCCCTCCGTAGGGGATCTTATCTGAAAAACATTCAACAAAACTTGCTTTGTTGAGATGCTGAGTTGAACATTCTTCGAGACAAACTATCTTTGGCTTCTCGGTCGATTTTATGGTATCACGGCCTTGCTAAAAAGGAGGGATAACAACTTTAGAAATATGAAGGTTTCAATACTAGTAGTAAATATCAAAACTCTTTCAAAAAAATGATTTCAACTCTATTTTCAATAACAAAGCTCTTTTCTTAAACCGTTTTCCAATCTACTAGTATATACAAACCTTTACCTCACTCGGATGAGAAATCTAATTAAACGGCTTAGTAAAACAAGCGGTATGAAATGCGTGCATTCACTTCGTCGGTTAATTCTTGGACTTGTTCGATTGAACATCTTATGACAATTTGCTAGTGAAGATTTACAGTTTGTTCGTAAATATTTAAGTTAATTAAGTGGTTATGGGATACGAAGATAAACTTTTATATTTACTAGCTTAGTGTAATTGACACTTCTCGTTAATCACGACGATCATTTTATGATTTAGACTAGCAATTGTGCGATGTCTCTTTGTTTGCAAGGTTAGACTAGACCTCATGGGTGTGATTCCGACTCACACATATCTCTTTGTCCGCAAGGTTAGTCTAGACACCATTTGTGTGATTCCACTCACACATACCTTTTTGTTGCGAGGTTAGGCTAGAAACCATTTATGTGATTCCACTCACACATACCTTTTTGCTTTTCGGTTAGCCTAGACCTCATCTGGGTGATTCCGACTCACCCACATGGGGTAACTCCCCATGATCTTCGGACCGTTATGTGAAAGACCTCTTTCCCTTTTTATGTGATTTCTGGATTTCTTGTGTTGATTTCTGGAATTTATTTCATTGACTTGTTATGAGTACAAGTTTAGGTTATGATGCCCTCTTTGGATCTTCGAGAAGATTCTTGTGATATCGATTTATCTCTTATTGATTGATCTTCTGTTGATCATCATTTGCATACTTATAGTAGTATGTCAGTATGGATATTTTATGTTTATGCCATATCTTTTATTTTATACCATGTCATCTGATATTTATAGCTAGACTGATCCGTTTATTATTTTCTTAAATAATACTCGAGTCAGACCGAGATGTTACAGGTGCTTCTGCTTAACTTCTTCCTGGGATTTGCTACTCTAACTTTTGCCTAACTATTTAGATTAGCAGTTTTTGTTGTATACACTTGAGATATAGACTCATAGTTGTATTATTTTGTATAGCACGTGTTGCTATTCTTTTGTATTATTGTGGATCTTTTTGACGACCACTCTGATGTACACATTCATGTGTTAGTAATATATTCATATCTTCTTCCACGTTTGTGATATGGATGTCTGTGACTGATTTGTGTTATGCTTATTTCTATGTTTGTTTCCGAAGATTATTTATAGCCACCGTGTGATAAGAAATCACATGGATGGTCGCTCCTCAACTGCCTTATTCTCCGTGCTAGTTGACAGCACTACACCGTAGTGTTCTTGGCTAGCGTGGGTATAGAGGTGGGGCGTCAGATAACATCTGTGGATGCAGGGAAACCGATTGGAGGGATCCAACTGGATTCCTCAAATGTTGATGTTATTTCATTTTCTGTGATATAATTTATTTATGATCTATGATTGATTATATGGGAAATTGAAATTATTAAAAGCTATTGTTTGGCCGAATATATTTTGGTATTTTAAGATACTAGAAATATAAAAATTGGACTTTTGCAAGGAAATAAAGCAGAGAATTTGAAGTAAAATAATTTTAGAGAATTGAATAAATTAAAAGAAGGAATTTGGAGAGGATAAGGTTGATTTTTGAAATCATATTTAACAAATTCCAAGTATAGGGAAAAAGATTTTTTTTATAAATGGAAATAAATGGATTTTGAGAACTTAAGTAGTATTGTTTAAAAGTTGAAGAATTCATTTACAAATTCGTATTTTAAATGGTTTGGGAAAAATAAAGGGAGAATTTTGAATAAAGAAGGTAATGGATATTTTCAGTTTAAATTAAGACGTCGAATCATAAATAAAGAAGTAAGTTTAAAATTAATAGATTTTGAAAAAAATTTGAATAAGCAAAGGAATTTTATTTAAAATGGAGTTGGTTTTGAAAATTGATTTAAAAAACTGATTAAGTATTTGAAACTGCGTTTTAAAAGGAGGATGGCACTATGGAATTTATAAAATAGGTTTGTAAAGAGAAATAATATATCAATGGATATTTGGAGATATAAATTCACGGTGGAAATTTATAAAGGATTGTGTAATTTGTTTTTTAAAAATAAATAGTGGTTTCTTTTTATAGGTATGAAAGAAAGGCATATTTCCTTGAAAAGCCAAGTACGTTTTCAAAGCAGATTTTTAAGTATAAGTTGAAAGTTTTAAAGTTGTCTTAAAAGAATGTTTTTGAGATATTATTTATTTTAAGTTGTTTAGAATTTGGAAGATAAATATTTAATAAATTAGTTATAGTATTAATTATTTTAAAAGGCTAATTGGTATTATGATTTAAAAAGATAATTATTAATATTTATATTTTATAAAGTAATTTTATTTTTAAAACTAGTTTTGCTAAAATTTTGTAACAACCGCGATTTTTGATTACGGTCGAAATAAAAATTTTAAATAGAAATTTTAAATTGAGATTTGAAAAAGAAAGAAGAATTGGCAAATCATTTACAAAGTCAGTGAATACTTCAAAATGGTTGCATGTTTGAAATGAAATGCATTAGCCTTTTACATATATGAAAGGAATAGGCCAGTTAATGACAAAAGGTAAAACTTTGCTAGCACCACAAATTTTGTAGAAGCAAAGTTGAACATTTTTACTACCATCATCACTTTATATGCAGCCTTGTCCCTTTTTCCTTCTAAGGCACATTTTCATTAAATGCTATTGTACCCAAAAATGCTTGCTAGCACTCCTTTTGTTTGACTTATACACAAATTGGTAAAAGAAAGGTAGCCTGCATCATTCTCTTGTTCACATATTGGTGAAAGAAAAATAAACACTTCATCATTCTTTTTTTTAGCTTCCAGGGCTCAATAAAGCTTTAATGGCGGTTAATTTCTTGCTTGCTTTGGATCTTTGTTGCTAATTGATTCTAAAACCAAATTTGAGGTGAGTTTAAACTCACGCTTCTAATTGAAACAATGCTGCTTGTTTTTTTATGTTGTTTTGTTGTTTTTGTTGGGTTGAAACTTTTCGTTGCTAAGTTGTTTATATATTTTATGCGTGCACTTGCAATGCACTGGATATAAGAGAAACTAGCAAGCACAAAAACACAGTTTCACCAATGTTTGAAATGTTATCCGCTCACTTTATACGTGCATGCGTGAAGTTTGTATTGCAAAGAAAAATCAAGTCCTGGCGTTCATTTTATTTTTCTTTCATTTATTGTGTGAATGCAAGTGTTCTCTGGACCATTTTTTTGTGAAAACATGTTGTATACGAAAACTAAGTTTAGGTACTATTACTTTGTTTTGTTTCATTACTTGCGTGTATATGCACTTCATGCATGCATATGTCCATATTGCACAAAATAAGTAGTATACCTCATTGCTCACATGCAAATATGGTTAGTGCGAATCTATATCCAGGTTGAAGATATAAAATTTGTCTATAATCATTTTGTACGTGCATGCATATTATAACTTCGTCCAAGTATTTTTGTTCTTTCCATGCATGTAAGCCTTATTACCCAGACCATTATTTTTTTCATCCATGCATAAAGTATAACTAGGTCCAAGTCATTTGATTTTGCATTTGTTTCTTGCGTGCATGCAAGTTGTTTATTACATTTTACATTTTTGATTATTACATTTTTGTGCAAAGTAGTAGCATACGAAAACCAAGACTATATAATTTACCTAAACGTACAATAGGATAGGCACTAAACACGAAAATTGATGGATCACTTTATTTTTAATTACTTCATCACTTGCATGTAAGTAGGCATGACCCAGTTACATTATTTTTTTATCTCATTATGTACAGGAGAGTATGCATTTTTTAATGTAGTGTTTCCAAGTTGTGTTATTTTATTGTAATTCATTTACGTGTGTGCGAAAATGTTTGCACGTTAGCATTTCCCAAGTCATCTACATTTGCATATGGTCACTTTCTTTTGCACATTTGTTACTTGCGTCAAAAAAAGTGTAGTCCAGACCATTATATTAATTCTTGCGTACATGAGTTTAGGACCACGACCACAAAGTGTAGTCCAAGTCATTGTATATTTTGTTAACTGTGTGAATACTGCCAGGGTCTTACCAATGTTTAATTTATTTTGAACAGGTGTTTTGTTTTGAAACGTATTTTGTTGCCGTTATTTTTATAACAGATTTTTACCACGATGTTTATAGTTGAAGCGTGTCGTTTTGATGAGATTTTTGACGACTAAAAATTATTGTTGTTTTGACTTCAGTAACCGTCAATTTAAAGTGAATTTTCAAGCGGCTATACCGCAACACTGAATTTATATCCGTTTTTAGGTGTTTTTTGAAGCGTAATTTCCTTGCCGAAATTGCTGTAGAAATTTCTATTTTAATCACATGATTTTAAATCGTTTTAAAATATAATTGTTTCCAAAAAAATTCGGTTTACGCTTTCAAAGAATGAGAAATTGATTTAAACGCTTCAACAAAATTAAGGACTGTGAACCCTTACTTTTACTGATTCGATTATTTCCAGACTTGTCCATTTGAGAACATAAAAAACAATTATTGATGTAAAATACACAATTTTGCATTTTCAAGGAAACAATGATGAGATTTAAACGATTTAGCAAAATTGCGAAGTATGGAACCACGCCTTTACTAATTCGGTTAAATCAGGACTTGTTAATTGAAATATTTGCCGTGGAGTTGCTGCTTGAAAATTTTGATGTTTTTTTTGTGCTTGCGAGCCACTATGATGGACCTTCTAGTCAATTACCAGTACTAGACCGTCTGGTCATTTATTAGACCATCGGGTCATTTTTAGGGCGCCAAATATTATGATGACAGTTGCAACGACCCGTAAATTTCGATAGTAAATTTGGTTAATTTAATTAAATTTAGAAAGAAATGAAATTTTATAATTTATGTCGAAATAAAGTTTAAGAATGAATTGTAGCAACCAATTGTTGACAATTAAAGTAAAATCGATAAAAGTGAAATAGCGCGAATTGTGCACTTGTGCACAAAATTTAAAATAAGTAAATTAGCGTAAAAGTGGTGTAAATTAAAGGATTTGTATATAATTTATAGTAATTGATTAAATTCGGTATTATGTAGGTAATTATAATAATTGGTTGAAGGTGGACAAACATAAGTGTAACCTTGCCATGTAAACAATTACTATAAGTTACCTGTTTAATTAGTGGATGGAATTGGAAATAAATTTTAGTAAAAATAGATAAATGTTACATTTATGGGGATGTGATATAATGTTAGAATTTAGATGTAGCATTTATAATTAAAATTTAAAATTTAGAATAAAATTGCAATTAATTGAAAATAATGTAAATCATCTTACTTGGTTATAAGTTTAATATAAGCAACAAATGGAAATGCTGAATTAGTGAATCATTAATAAAAACTAGAATGGAATTCCATTAATCTAATAACGGAAAGAGTGAGTAATAAGTGAACGTAATTAGTAGTGTGAAAATAAATGGCAACACGGATATGTAAGTAATAAAGGCATATTTATGTGATTAAGGGGTAACGATAATGTTTATTGTATGTTACCTATTGTTAATTGAAATTTTTGATATATGTAAATTAAATAGGAACATAGATTTATTTATAAGGTAGTAAATGATATAATAAAGGTATGAAATATTAAAGTATGTAATGCAATGGATATCATAAATAGAATGGAATAAATTAGTGTATATATGGAATAATAATCTGGGTTGATAAGTAACGAATTTATAAAGGCATTGGAAAGCAATAAGTGACAATTAATATAGATTTATTTGTTTGATGTGCAAATAAACTTTGGTAATCAATTAAAATAAATCAAATTTAACGTTTTGCTAATGTAAATTTAAGTAATGTTAAATTTATTCATAATATGAATTGGTTGATTTAATAAATGGAAACTTTGATTTGTGAATAATAAAAAGTTTGAAACCAAGTAAATAAAATTTATTGAGGACATTCAATCGTAATTTATGTATATATTTGGCAAGTAAATCAAATCGATTTATAGGAATCAATTTTTAATTAATTGGAAGGAAATCTATAATACATGAATTCATTTGTAAGAAAATGAAATTTATTACTATATTAATTGGAAATTTTAATAAGATGATAAAATTTATGAATTATAGGATTTGAATTTAAATAGTGATTAAATTTATTCAATTTATAATAATTTGATTAATTACAAATGAATGAAATTAAATATTTAATTATTACGTTAATCTAAAAATTATGTTGAAATTGGAGAATATTTATGTAATAGCTTTGAACCCAATGTTAACTTCCTCCATTTCGCCATAATGAATTGAATAATAAGAATGAATAGTGAATTCAATGGAATTACTGAAAAGTTAATCTATAATTGATTAATATAATGAAATTTGAATTTACGCTGAAATTTATGATTGAATCAACATTTAATTGACATCTAAATTGGTTTAAATCATTGAGATTGTTTAAGAAAACAAAAACGATAAGATTTGTAAATTTTGGAAGTGAAATTGAAAAAAAGTGATTTAGTTAATGACTTTTTAATTTAATTAATTAATGGAAAAATAGCCATTTTGGCCACTAACTCGGATTTCGACGAAACCAGTGTCAACGGATCCGTAACGGTGAATTATTGTAGGATTTCAAGTTTTATAACGATTGGACTTGTTGCTTGATCGTACGGATTCGAAGCGCCTTGAAATCAATTGAAATCAATTTGAAAAATATTTATTTTAGCATAACTTCTTCATACGATGGAATTTGGACTTGAAACCTTTTCCATTGCGTTTAAAATATTTGAAAACATCCATTTTTATACGTGGGTTGACTCAATTCATTACGGAGTCAGAATGGGTTTTTCGGGCCACTTTATCGTTTAACGCGTATATCAACCCGATACATCTATTCTGTTCTAGTTTGTCTATAAATATCCCGTTATAAACCCTAGCAGTACTCTATTCCTCATTTCTATACGTACAGAAACTTTTGTACTCCTCTTCCTCAATGGCTGTAAACCCTAGTTTATCCAATTAAAATTACAATTCAAAGTCAAAGTCAAATTTTCAAACTCCTCAAAAAAAGTAGAAAAAAATATATGTTGAAGATCTCGAAGTGCGTAATATTCTGGTGTGATTCGTTTTTCAAACCGGGTTTCGGTGTGGTCGGAAATTGATGATCTATTCACGGCCGTTCATCGTGTCGGAATAAACTGCGTCTGATCGGAAAATCCCTTCTGGGTTTTGTAGAGGGGCTAGTGCGTTGTTCATCGGCAAAGTTTAGCGGAAAATCGACGGTTGGAGTTGGCAGAAATCGCAATATAGGGTTTTGAAAACCTAGGTTGGAGGCGGCGGCTGCGCAACCTAGGGGTGCCGCATTTGGGCTCAACGATGGAGTGGGCGAAAAGGAGTTCGATGATGGTAGTGGTTTGGCAAACGGTGGTGGAGGATCGGTGAAATTTGTGGTCAATGGTCGGTCGATCTGCCTTTTCAGTTCCTGTAGTGCGTGTGCATTTCTTATGTGAGGAAGAAGGTTAGTGATGACGTGGCAACAAGTATGTGTTATCTTTTATTTTATTTTAATAATTATTTTCAATCCCATTTATCGCAATAACTTTTGCATATGATATCCGTTTTACGCGCGGTTTCTTTTGTTAGGATGCTATTGAAATTCCGGACACTTTGATGCAGGTTTGGACGGATTCTGAAACTGCAAAATTTTTGGGTTTAAACTGAATTTAAATTCAATTTAAATTCAAATGGTGAGTGTTTTAACCCACTCACAACTTCTAAGGCTTCTTATGTTGGTTAAATTAAATTTTGTTGTGATTTAAAATTTATCTATGATTGTTTGGGCATATATTTAATCATCATCTCAGTTAGATTGCATTTATTTAAAATAAATTGTTATTTAATTTATTTTTGCATATAAAATGCCAGTTAAATTTTTATTTATTTATTTTAGCATATAAACTGCCAGTTAAACAGTTTTAATTTATTATTGAATATAAACAGTTAGTTAATACTTGTTGTTTATTATTCGTTCTATAGTGATGTTATTGTTTATATTGGATGATGATTGTTATAAATGGTTGATGGTTGATATTGGATGAATGAATATTGTATTTTATATTGTATAAACTGCAATTTATTGTGCATTTTCATTTCATTCGGGATTAGAATTTGAAATGATACATAACCATAATTTTTATTTTAAATTATGGATTGAAATGATAAATATCCGTATTACTTGACTATAGAGTAGAAAAATTATATACAAACACCGTTGTCTATATATAAAACTATTTTGAAAGGATTTCTATGGTTTTGGAAAGAAAATACGGTTTAATAAATAATAATTTTTGATAGTATATAAATGCTATTCTAAATATATGTGTGTATATATATATAGTTGAATTCTTGAATTTAAGCTATGTATAAAATTGATTTATAAAAAAATGAGGTTAAAAATGAAGTAGATTGTTTTATATTATATGGTTAAGTACCTATTTAAGATATTGTATATATAGAGTTTTCAAATTACTTAATAAAAATTAAGTTGGAAATAAATGTGAAATTTGTTTGAATTGAATTATTTATGAATTATGCCCAAAAAAATTGATTTGAAATTTAAAATAAATTGAGACTTTAAGGGGTATGTTTCTTATAACTTGATTTGGTATAGAGTGATTTAAATGAATATAAAGTTGATGTAAATGAATATATCAAGTTAATAAAATTGAAAGAATATCCAGTTGTTTGAAGTTAAAGGTTTTTACTTAAATGATATTAGGTTTATTTAGCAAACATTTCAAATCTAAATAATAGTAATTGAAATTGATATGTGTCGAATTATCAAAGAACAGTTTTGAAATTGTGGAATATTTTAAAGCTTTGAAATATATGGAAATTTGAAATGGTATATTTGAAGGTTTCAAATCTATATTTGGAATTGATTTGTGAAATTAAAGAAGCTAATTTATATATAAAGTAATTTAATATTAAACCATTTAAATATTGGGAGTTATGTTTCAAAGTTATGGGTCAAGGTATTATGATATGAAAATGCTATGATTTTGGGAAAACAAATATATTTGAAATAAAAATAATATTATATTGATTGGGTTTTATAAATGATTTCATATTAATTTGGGTTTTAAAACAGAAATGATATCGTTTTAGTATGGATTTCAAATGGATATTTTATTCTGGTTTTTAAAGTATAAACTATTTTGAAAAGACCGCGGTGTTATAATAACGTTTGGTTGTTGAAGAGACTGGGATCGGAAGTTGTCATACTCTCTGCCAACTCCGAAAACCACTTTAACAACCATGTACGCGGTGGAGATTCCAGAATGAAGTAGGATGGTGGCGGCATTTCCTCTAAGGTATATACGTGGACCCGACTCCCATGAGTTGGCATAAGGTGGCTAAAACAGGAGCGATTCTCGGGCCAATGAGGTCATTCCTCTGATCGGACGCATTCCTTCGATATTATACTCTGACTTTTGGGTTGATTCGGTGGCCACTATTGATTTTTGATTTTTGGGGGTGTTGTTCGAGGTGGGCGGTAGTAGCTGCTACGCGTTACCACCAGCTTGGATGCGTAATTGGTATATCTACCTTGACATTGCCTAGTTGTGCAGTGCCACCTACCCTAGCGCGCCTTGTACGAGTTTCTATTTGTGTTATACCTATGGAGTATCCTCTGGTAGCCTCCCGATTAGGAGGTATTTCGGTACTGTATAGACTATTGGCATTATTTGTGTTAAGGGGAATAATGGGTCACTCCTTAGCGCTATTTAAAAGTAAGTTTATTTTACTAATAGACACTATTATAATAGCGAAATATTACTACATAGTAAATTGTTTGACGGATCCTTAGTAGATTTCAATCCCGAGCATCTCTTAATTTACTACACACATATTTATTCCTGTTGATTTAACTTACATAAGATCTTTTAGTTCTGACTCGACTGTTTTGTTTTTTCAATTCGCTCGGGTTAATCTGAGCATTTCAGGAATCGAGGACTTTATTTCTGGAGGAAGAAGACGAAGATTTCATTATTATTATATTATACTGTTCCACTACACACTGTATTCCGCTGCATTGATTATTATTCACTGGTATGTGCAACTCTGATATGTATTGTATAAGAATAATGGAATGTTCTATAAACAGCTTCATGAACTGTATATTTGATTATTATATTTTATCGTTCCACTTCAAGATTCTATTTTGTTTTTCTTTCTCTACTTTTTCTTATTTACCCCATAACAATCCGCCCTTCTATATGGTTTAAGTCTGACGTGGGGGGTTTATCTTCGATTTAAAGCGTACGAAAAGGCGGGATGTTACATCTGGTATCAGAGCTTTGGTTTAGCGATAAACCTTAGCTTTGTGGGGTTGACTCTTTACTAATAGCGTAGTAATACCCTATGATGAGTCACTGTGTAACGACCCCAGATTTAAATTCAGTATGAATTGACAATTAATTTCATTTCTGAATAAAATTGTGAAACAATTGGTAATTAATATAAATTTTAATAGAAATTTGGAATTTATCGAGAATTAAATTGGATATTTGAAAATAAACATATATAAAAAAACAGTGAATGAATGTGAAATGTAAATTAAAACAATTAACATTATGTTATAAAATCAATGCACATTAATAAAACAAAATATAAGCAAATTGATAGGTATGTAAGTATGAAACAAGTAACAAGTACAAACAAATAAAAGAAGAAAGTATATTTGTACATGAAGAAAAGAGGCAACCTGGCAAAATAAAAATAAGAATAAACAAATCATTCAAATACAAAACAAAGAAACAAAGTTGTAAATAAATATGCAAAGTAAAACAAAACTAAAGCAAAGTACAATACTCCATGAACATAAACAAAGCAAGTAGAAGAAGTATGCAGCCGAAATATAAGGCAATACAAAGCCATAAGACTAAAGTAAATCTATGAACAAAACAATAGAATAAGGCAACTATAGAGACATAAAGTACATCAACCCTTAATTCCATCATCTCTAAGTACACTTTCCTGTACATCAGCCGAGTAAAGTAGTATGTAGGGAAAAGAAAAATGTAAGCATAGGAAATAGCTTGCTAACGAAAATATGAAGGACCTATGCAATTAATGCCATGTCCTTAGCCACTAAAATGTTATACATCAGCCACCATAACATATTTATCACCTGTACAAACAATATAAAATACCCTGTACAAAGTGATATCCCTGTGAACTCACTCTAAATATAGCAATCTTCATCAGTTCGTTCATTTGAACTGGATACCTCAAGAAAATAATGTCAACTTAAACTTAAACAAAGATTACAAACAATCAACATAAAACATCAGAGCAATCAAAGAAAATCTGAGAACAAGGAAGAAACTTCGGCTAATAGTTCAAACCAGAGTTTCAAACTTTGCAAAGTTTAAAAAGATTTCAACTTGAAGGCTTCTGGAAAACAAGATGTTTAACGTGAGTAACTTCATATTTTAAAATAATCTAAGTTTTAAATTTAGTTGTATGATGAATATCAGAAATTGTGTTGTGTGGAAATATATGTACTTCATTGAATTTTTGATGAGATGAAGCCTGCACATATTTTTATCTGGATGTTGCTCTGTTATAAATCTCAGAAGTCGGAGTTACTTCGAGAAAAATCATATTTGTTCAACCTATTGATTGTTAGAACAAAACATATAAACAAAATATGTTTGGGTAAGTATAAAGTGGATTTTAAAATTTATTTCATGCTAAATAAATTGGTCTGCTCTGGAAAAAAAAACATAAGAACAGTTAAAATTCAACATAAGTGACATTTTCGAACATCTTGAATTGTCAATTCAAATTTGCAAATAGGTTTCTACATCAAAAATAGGATTTTTAAAGCTCAAATCATATTTTTTTAGTAATGGTATGAATTGGCATTTCAGGGTTGATCATTTTGGGATGTTTTGGTTGTCTCGGGCAATACGCTTGATGGGGAAGGTCGGGGTTTCTTCCGGTGATAGTAGAATGACCGGTGAGTGGAGGAAAAATGTTGGATGGGCATGCAGATGACAGTGGCGATGGCGGTTGAGCTGGAAAGCTCCTAAACCTATTTTTAACTAGGTTACATTTTTTTTTGATCGGCACGTGTCCTCTAGTGGATCAAGTGCTTCGGAGGTTTGGGAATTCGTAGATGGATGGTAGGCGAAGTCGTGGCCGGTGGTGGTGGTTTTCCGGTAGTCGGAGGAGCAGAGGTGAGCTATTGACAGGTTTGGGATGTGTTGGGTCCAGCGTTTCCAGGTTTCGACCTTGCAATCGAATTTCAATTTCGAGCGAACGATGGATTTTCGATGACCGGAAACTAATGTGGGGAGGTTCGTCGACTTGTCTCGATGACCGGCAAGGGACCGGAGGTGAAGGCGGCACGGTGCACGTGCACCGTGCATTTTGGAGGGGCTGACGATTTTGAGGGTGTGCTGCTTTTATTCACTCGGGTTTTTGGAGTATTGACTCGATGCAGAAGCGATGGAGTTTATTTATTTTCTCGAAGTAAATTGTTGGCATTGGGTTACTTTGGCATGCTACAGGTTTTTATTAAAAAAAACCTGTCATGTTTTTTTTTGGGTTTGTTTCTTATGGGAGACTCGGGTCAGACGAGTGCTTGACTGGAAGCGATGGAGTTTAAAATAAAATAAAAAGTAAAGCAATAAATAAAAATAGAGATTTAAACTTAATTTTAAATCTGGATTCAAATTTGAATCTGAATCTTAGTTTTGAAGTAAAAGAAATTTGAAGAAAAAAAATTAAATTGTTTTAAATAATTTGATTGATAAATGTTCTTTACATTTATTTTTAAGGATTATAAATTAAATTTAAATTTGATTAATGTTTAAATGGTTAATCATTTTGGATCTTAAATTCAAAATGGAATTTAAATTAGGATTTAAAAGTATAATGTTTTAAATATACACATAAACGTTAATTAAAGCCTAAGTAAAGGAAATGAATTATATTAAGGATAATTAAGGTTTTTAGTAATTTAATTAATAAGGTAATTAAAGAATGATTTATTTAATTTATAAATTAGATTAATTTATAATTTTAAATAATGATTTAATCTAAGAAATTTTTCTTAAGAAAGTAAATTAAGAAATGCTATTAGTTAATGAGGATAATTAATTATCAATTATTAAGTAACAAGATTAATGTGATAAATTTTGGTAACAAATTAGATTAGTTAATTGAATAAATTGTAAATTGTTAATTACTTAATGAAAGCAATTAAGGGGTTAATTACTAATAAGTAATTAAATTTGGATATTTAGATTAAATTAATGATAAAGATAAATTGGTAATTAATGATTTGTTATTATGAGATGATTGCTTAATGGTAAGTAATTAAAGAGTAAATTTCTTGAAATAATGAATTAAGAAGTGAATTAATTATATAATTGGTTCAAGAGTCAATTTAACTAATATGATTGATTAAGAATAATTTAATTAATTATAGTGTTTGATAAATTAATTTATATCAAATGATTTGGAATCAATAAACCGGAATGGGATAATTAATTCATAAGTAATTTATTTACTTGGAAATAAATTGAATTGATTAGGATTAAACGATTAATTAATCCTACTTATAAATGACTATTGAATACTTGACCTTACTTTTGAATGATTGTATTTTATAAAATGCCTTGAATTGATTGTCCTATCTGATCTATGATATGTTATTCTGTAAATTGTGGTATGTATAATTTATTCATTTATTGATGATACATCTCTATATTATCTGTGAATTTTTAAATGACGATAAGCGTTATAGTTTATATCGCTTATCAACTATATTCTGTGTTTTGATCTATGATGATTGAATGATATTGCACTATTGTGTTAAACCCCTGGACCACACTTATACACACACCAATATGGATTTCACGAGGAAATCGATTAAGTCACAAATTTTTGAAAATAGTTTTGTATTTGAATTTTTAAATTCAAATGTTTTGAAAATGGATTGGGTTTGAAGTGAAAAGCTTTTGAAATGGAACTTCAAAGATGAGATTTATTTTGAATAACTTGGTAAAGTATGAAGTTTAAATAATTTGATTTAAACTTAAATACAAGATTTGAAATGAATTCTAGGATTTGAAACCAGGGATAAAAAAATGTTATACCAGTTATATATGGGTTAAACTACTTTAAATGTATTGATTTGGGAATTTGAATTTAAATTCAAGAGCTTTAACTCGTGTAAATATAATTGGATTTTTCTGAAACGAAAACTGTTTGTTTTCAAATAATAAAAGCTTTCACATAGTAAATGAACGTCCAATTTGTATTAAAAAGAATTTCAAGTTTGAAAATGAAGATAATTTCCAAGTTGTGAAAACGATTTGAAAGCTATAAGTTGAATCTTGATTTAAAGATTCAACAAGTTAATCGAATTTTGAAAGCTATGAGTTAAATCTTTGATTTAAAGTTTTAATGAGTTAATCCAATTTGAATGGAAATTGTTTTGAAATCTACGAATTGATCTTTGTGAAATAAATCTTTTCGTAATATAAAGATTTGAAATGGTAATTGGTTTAAACCAGTTGAAAAGGAAAGTTTTTGGATTTTAAGTTGTGACTTAATTGAAACCCAAATATCCATATGTTTTTGAAATACTGCGCTCACTGTTCGGTTTAGCCGGGAGAGGACCTTTGTGTCATATATCCCATTCCGAATATGTGATATGTCGTTATGAATTGCATATGAAGACCGGTGTTGAAGACCGGATATTTTCGAAAACGAAAGGACAACTCGTCGAATGTCTTCGCATCGACTGGTCCCCGGTATAGAGACTCCATATGTGATGGGAAGTCCGAACGCGATTAGTGAATATCCGGATTGCAAGGACTTCTTTTGAAGTGCCTTCGGTTCTGTTCGAACCCGGAACATACTTGTATGGATTGTATGTCTGACATTACAAATTGAGATATAAAGCTGATTTCTTTCAAATATATTTCTGTTGGTGGTGGAGAATTTATTCTCTTAGTTTAACGCCCTTCTCTGAGACGTACGCGCTCAGAGGTTATGTAGTTGATGGTTATCAGCGATATATTCCCAATTTGGTAATGTGACATGCTGAGTGTTGCTGTGAAATGATCATTTGTTTGATCATTTATCTTTTTGATCATTACTTTGATCATTTGTTGACCCAAAGCATGGCTTTGTACCAAAGTGTGGCTTTATGGACGAGACTTCGTCGAACCTCACACCCCGGAATGGTCAAAACAGGAAAGATGCAGCAAGGTTATTGGGGGTAGCACCCCTTAGGGTATGTGCATTTCCTTCTGGATAGAAGTGGTATCATGGTATGGATCCCAGATACTTAACTTATGTTGATATCGCAGATATATATATATATATATATATATATTACTTCGTGATTTGTTGCTAGGGCCCCGGTTAAAGGTTGGTTACAACAGGGAGATGGCATACTCATGTCAGTTGTTACCCAGTTAGGGGTAACCCGGCCTTGTGTTGGCAGGGATCCGGTTAGGTTCTCGGGACGTCATTCTAGAGGCGTTTTCATGTGGCAATGGGAAGTTCCTTGGCCTTACCATTTGTTGGAAATCCAAAGAAACAATACGATCTTGTACGGTTTTAGTTGTACAACCTGCCATGGAATGTGGCGGTAACCTGCTATTGAACATGGTAGCTATAGTAGGCATAAGTGTGGAATGCCTATGCTGGCTAAGATTTATATCTTTACTTTCGAAATGAATTTTTCCTACACTATGCACTAGTAATAATATCAAATGTTTCTTCTTAATGCGTGTCAAGCATCTTTGACTATCATAAGGAGAAATCTCCTCCGATTCTGCGTTTGCATTGTTTGTGTGTGCGGGAGGCCTTAAGGTAGTCTCATTTCTAAAAAGCATTGCGAATCTATTTTAAAATATTTCTTTGTTTGTTTTTAAAGATAAACTGTTTTTGTTGCTCACACCAGTCCCATGACTGATCCGAAGTTTATTGTTTCTTTCCCAAACTCTTGGTGCCCAAAATTTTCTACACGAGCAGTTCAGAGTTGGGTTTTTCGGATAGCTAGTTCAGTCTTTGGATGTGGATGAGACTTGCTTGTCTTTGCGTATCGTGATGTTGAACGATTTGCTGCTGCTGGAGTTCTCTTTTGAAGACTATCTTAGAGTTATATTGTTCCGCTGCTATCTCTTGTATCATATCTCTGATGTATATTGATATTCATTGTACCACTCTATTGTATCAGATATTGTATCTTTGTCGTATATCAATATATTATTCTTCTTTTCCGCTGTGTTGTTTACTTAATGTTGTTATAAGCTCCAGCGACTCGGATTTGAACGGTCGAATCTACGGCATTGAGTACGATGTAAAGTATGGATGTCGATTTTCGAGCACGAAAAATTCATATCGTTACATTTGGTATCAGAGCTAAGGTTGAAACTTTATCTCAGGAGTACAACACATTAAGTAGCTCATTAGAGATAGGGTGAAGTATACCTAGAATGAGTATATCCCTAAGATATCTGTTTGAATGCCTCGGTAAATTCTCTTGCTATCCACTGATAGTGAGTATGAGTGGAAGAAGAGAACGAGATAGGGGACAGGGAAATACGACTATAAATGGTCAATACCCTGCAACAGTGGAAACAATCTTTCTTTATCAAATTTTCTTTGATTCGTTTCTAAATTCTTTTGATTGCTTCGTGACAGCTCCAGAAAGAAGTTTTCGTTGTGATGGTGGCCCTATGAATCGTTGTAGAAAATCTTTAATTCGTATCTTCATCAATTTCTTATCAGTTTTTCGTTTTAAACTTTAATGAATTTGAAATTTAGAATTGAAATTTTGAATAAATTGGAAATTTTAAATTGAGTCGAATTGATTAATGGAATATGAAGGATAATTTGAATTGAATCGATAAAACGATTTTGTTTAAAACTAAGTTTGAAATTCTATTGAAATTTCTTGTGAATATCAAAGTCCGAAGAGGAACAAATTGGTATATATTTTGAGATATTCTGACTTGAATTTGGAATCCATATCTTGTGTTTGAGGAATTATAGGAGATCGTATCTATCTATCTCTGTGTTATTTTTGTGCTTGCGAATTTCGAGGACGAAATTCTTTTAAGGGGGGAAGTCTGTAACGACCCCGGATTTAAATTGAGTATGAATTGACAATTAATTTCATTTCTGAATAAAGTTGTGAAGTAATTGGTAATTAATATAAATTTTAATAGAAATTTGGAATTTATTGAGAATTAAATTGGATATTTGAAAATAAACATAAATTAAAAAAATAGTGAATGAATGCGAAATGTAAATTAAAACAATTAACATTATGTTATAAAATCAATGCACATTACTAAAACAAAATATAAGCAAAATGATAGGTATGTAAGTATGAAACAAGTAACAAGTACAAACAAATAAAAGAAGAAAGTATATTTGTACATGAAGAAAAGAGGAACCCTGGCAAAATAAAAACAAGAATAAACAAACCATTCAAATACAAAACAAAGAAACAAAGTTGTAAATAAATATGCAAAGTAAAACAAAACTAAAGCAAAGTACAATACTGCGTGAACATAAACAAAGCAAGTAGAAGAAGTATGCAGCCGAAATATAAGGCAATACAAAGCCATAAGACTAAAATAAATCTATGAACAAAAGAATAGAATAAGGCAACTATAGAGACATAAAGTACATCATCCCTTAATGCCATCATCGCTAAGTACACTTTCCTGTACATCAGCCGAGTAAAGTAGTATGTAGGCAAAAGAAAAATGTAAGTATATGAAATAGCTTGCAAATGAAAACATGAAGGACCTATGCAATTAATGCCATGTCCTTAGCCACTATAATGTTATACATCATCCACCATAACATATCTATCACCTGTACAAACAATATAAAATACCCTGTACAAAGTGATATCCCTCTGAACTCATTCTACATATAGCAATCTTCATCAGTTCGTTCATTTGAACTGGATACCTCAAGAAAATAATGTCAACTTAAACTTAAACAAAGATTACAAACAATCAACATAAAACATCAAAGCAATCAAAGAAAATCTGAGAACAAGGAAGAAACTTCGGTTAACAGTTCAAACCATAGTTTTCAAACTTTGCAAAGTTTAAAAAGAATTCAACTTGAAGACTTCTGGAAAACAAGATGTTTAATGTGAGTAACTTCATATTTTAAAATAATCTAAGTTTTAAATTTAGTTGTATGATGAATATCAGAAATTGTGTTGTGTGGAAATATATGTATTTCATTGAATTTTTGATGAGATAAAGCCTGCACATATTTTCATCTGGATGTTGCTCTGTTATAAATCTCAGAAGTCTGAGTTACATCAAGAAAAATTATATTGGTTCAACCCATTGATTGTTAGAACAAAACATATAAACAAAATATGTTTGGGTAAGTATAAAGTGGATTTTAAAATTTATTTCATGCTAAATAAAGTGGTCTGCTCTGGGAAAAAAAACATAAGAACAGTTAAAATTCAACATAAGTGAAATTTTCGAACATCTTGAATTGTCAATTCAAATTTGCAAAAATATTTCTAAATAAAAAATAGGATTTTTAAAGCTCAAATCATATTTTTTTAGTAATGGTATGAATTGGCATTTCTAGGTTGATCATTTTGGGAAGTTTTGGTTGTCTCGGGCAATACGCTTGAAGGGGAAGGTCGGGGTTTCTTCCGGTGATAGTAGAATGACTGGTGAGTGGAGGAAAAATGGTGGATGGGCATGCAGATGAAAGTGGCGATGGCGGTTGAGCTGGAAAGCTCCTAAACTTAGTTTTAACTAGGTTACATTTTTTTTTGATCGGCACGCATCCTCCAGTGGATCGAGTGCTTCGGAGGTTTGGGAATTCGTAGATGGATGGTAGGCGAAGTCGTGGCTGGTGGTGGTGGTTTTCGGGTAGTCGGAGGAGCAGAGGCGAGCTGTTGACAGGTTTGGGATGTGTTGGGTCTAGCGTTTCCAGGTTTCGACCTTGCACTCGAATTTCAATTTCGAGCGAACGATGGATTTTCGATGACCGGAAACTGATGTGGGGAGGTTCGTCGACTTGTCTCGATGACCGGCAAGGGGCTGACGATTTTGTGGGTGTGCGGCTTTTATTCGCTCGGGTGTTTATAGTATTGACTCGATGCAGAAGCGATGGAGTTCATTTTACTTTTTTTTTTCGAAGTAAATTGTTGGCATTGGGTTACTTTGGCATGCTACAGGTTTTTATCAAAAAAACAAACCTGTCATGTTTTTTTTTTTGGGTTTGTTTCTCAGGGAAAACTCGGGTCAGACGAGTGCTTGACTCGAAGCGATGGAGTTTAAAATAACATAAAAAGTAAAGCTATAAATATAAATAGAGATTTAAACTTAATTTTAAGTCTGGATTCAAATTTGAATCTGAAACTTAGTTTTGAAGTAAAAGAAATTTGAAGAAAAAAAATTAAATTGTTTTAAATAATTTAATAATAAATGTTCTTTACATTTATTTTTAAGGATTATAAATTAAATTTAAATTTGATTAATGTTTAAATTGTTAATCATTTTGGATCTTAAATTCAAAATGGAATTTAAATTTGGATTTAAAAGTGTAATGTTTTAAATATACACTTGAACGTTAATTAAAGCGAAAGTAAAGGGAATGAATTATATTAAGGATAATTAAGGTTTTTAATAATTTAATTAATAAGGTAATTAAAGAATGATTTATTTAATTTATAAATTAGATTAATTTATAATTTGAAATAATGATTTAATCTAAGAAATTTTTCTTAAGAAAGTAAATTAAGAAATGCTATTAGTTAATGAGGATAATTAATTATGAATTATTAAGTAACAAAATTAATGTGATAAATTTTGGTAACAAATTAGATTAATTAATTGAATCAATTGTAAATTGTTAATTACTTAATGAAAGCAATTAAGGGGTTAATTACTAATAAGTAATTAAATTTGGATATTTTGATTAAATTAATGATAAAGATAAATTGGTAATTAATGATTTGTTATTATGAGATGATTGCTTAATGGTAAGTAATTAAAGAGTAAATTTCTTGAAATAATGAATTAAGAAGTTAATTAATTATATAATTGGTTCAAGAGTCAATTTAATTAATATGATTGATTAAGAATAATTTAATTAATTAAAGTGTTTGATAAATTAATTTATATCAAATGATTTGGAATTAATAAACCGGAATGGGATAATTAATTCATAAGTAAGTTATTTACTTGGAAATAAATTGAATTGATTAGGATTAAATGATTAATTAATCCTACTTATAAATGACTATTGAATACTTGACCTTACTTATGAATGATTGTATTTTATAAGATGCCTTTAATTGATTGTCCTATCTGATCTGTGATATGTTATTCTGTAAATTGTGGTTTGTATAATTTATTCATTTATTGATGATACATCTGTATATTATCTGTGAATCTTTGAATGATGATAAGCGTTATAGTTTGTATCGCTTATCAACTATATTATGTGTTTTGATCTATGATGATTGAATGATATTGCACTATTGTGTTAAACCCCTGGACCACACTTATACACACACCAATATGGATTTCATGAGGAAATCGATTAAGTCCCAGATTTTTGAAAATAGTTTTGTATTTGAATTTTTAAATTCAAATGTTTTGAAAATGGATTGGGTTTGAAGTGAAAAGCTTTTGAAATGGAACATCAAAGATGAGATTTATTTTGAATAACTTGGTAAAGTATGAAGTTTAAATAATTTGATTTAAACTTTAATACAAGATTTGAAATTGAATTCTAGGATTTGACACCAGGGATAAAAAATGTTATACCAGTTATATATGGGTTAAACTACTTTAAATGTATTGATTTGGGAATTTGAATTTAAATTCAAGGGCTTTAACTCGTGTAAATATAATTGGATTTTTCTGAAACAAAAATTGTTTGTTTTCAAATAATAAAAGCTTTCACATAAGAAATGAATGTCCAATTTGTGTTAAAAAGAATTTCAAGTTTGAAAATGAAGATAATTTCCAAGTTATGAAAACGTTTTGAAAGCTATAAGTTGAATCTTGATTTAAAGATTCAACAAGTTAATCGAATTTTGAAAGCTATGAGTTAAATCTTTGATTTAGAGATTTAATGAGTTAATCCAATTGGAATGGAAATTGTTTTGAAATCTACGAATTGATCTTGGTGAAATAAATCTTTTCGTAATATAAAAATTTGAAATGGTAATTGGTTTAAACCATTTGAAAGGAAAGTTTTTGGATTTTAAGTTGTGACTTAATTGAAATCCCAATATCCATATGTTTTTGAAATACTGCGCTCACTGTTCGGTTTAGCCGGGAGAGGACCTTTGTGTCATATATCCCATTCCGAATATGTGATATGTCGTTACGAATTGCATATGAAGACCGGTGTTGAAGACCGGATATTTTCGAAAACGAAAGGACAACTCTTCGAATGTCTTTGCATCGACTGGTCCCAGGCATAGAGACTCCATATGTGATGGGAAGTCCGAACGCGATTAGTGAATATCCGGATTGCAAGGACTTCTTTTGAAGTGCCTTCGGTTCTGTTCGAACCCGGAACATACTTGTATGGATTGTATGTTTGACATTACAAATTGAGATATAAAGCTGATTTCGTTCAAATAAATTTCTGTTGGTGGCGGAGAATTTATTCTCTTAGCTTAACACCCTTCTCTGAGACGTACGCGCTCAGAGGTTATGTAGTTGATGGTTATCGGCGATATATTCCCAATTTGGTAATGTGATATGCTGAGTGTTGCTGTGAAATGATCATTGTTTGATCATTTGTGATATGATCATTTGTTTGATCATTTATCTTTGTGATCATTACTTTGATCATTTGTTGACCCAAAGCATTGCTTTGTACCAAAGTGTGGCTTTGTGGACGAGACTTCGTCGAACCTCACACCCCGGAATGGTCAAAACAGGAAAGATGCAGCAAGGTTATTGGGGGTAGCACCCCTTAGGGTATGTTCATTTCCTTCTGGATAGAAGTGGTATCATGGTATGGATCCCAGATACTTAACTTATGTTGATATCGCAGATATATATATATATATATATATATATATATATATATATATATATATATATATATTACTTCGTGATTTGTTGCTAGGGCCCCGGTTAAAGGTTGGTTACAACAGGGAGATGGCATACTCATGTCAGTTGTTACCCAGTTAGGGGTAACCCGGCCTTGTGTTGGCAGGGATCCGGTTAGGTTCTCGGGACGTCATTCTAGAGGCGTTTTCATGTGGCAATGGGAAGTTCCTTGGCCTTACCATTTGTTGGAAATCCAAAGAAACAATACGATCTTGTACGGTTTTAGTTGTACAACCTGCCATGGAATGTGGCGGTAACCTGCTATTGAACATGGTAGCTATAGTAGGCATAAGTGTGGAATGCCTATGCTGGCTAAGATTTATATCTTTACTTTCGAAATGAATTTTTCCTACACTATGCACTAGTAATAATATCAAATGTTTCTTCTTAATGCGTGTCAAGCATCTTTGACTATCATAAGGAGAAATCTCCTCCGATTCTACGTTTGCATTGTGTATGTGTGCGGGAGGCCGTATGGCAGTCTCATTTCTAAAAAGCATTGCGAATCTATTTTAAAATATTTCTTTGTTTGTTTTTAAAGATAAACTATTTTTGTTGCTCACACCAGTCCCATGACTGATCCGGATTTTATTGTTTCTTTCCTAAACTCGAGGTGCTCATAATTTTCTACACGAGCAGTTCCGAGTTGGGTTTTTCTAATAGCTAGTTCAGTCTTTGGATGTGGACGAGACTTGCTTTTCTTTGCGTATCGTGATGTTGAACGAGCTGCTGCTGCTGGAGTTCTCTATTGAAGACTATCTTAGAGTTATATTGTTCCGTTGCTATCTCTTGTATCATATCTCTGATGTATATTGATATTCATTGTATCACTCTGTTGTATCAGATATTGTGTCGGTATCTTATAGCAATGTATTATTCTTCTTTTTCGCTGTGTTGTTTACTTAATGTTGTTATAAGCTCCGGCGACTCGGATTTGGACGGTCGAATCCACGGCATTCGAGTACGATGTAAAGTATGGATGTCGATTTTCGAGTGCGAAAAATTCGTATCGTTACACACTGAGTTAGTGTTATATAAAGGTTTTAATATTGTGTTAGTCCGTTCCGTTTTGTAATTATAAATTCTGGTTGATGCATGGGACGCTATGACATCAATAGGGATTTCTAAACACTTAATAGGACAAACCGACATAATATTTGGTTTTAATATCGGTGAATGAAATAATTTTGCCTATTATATTTTCTATATATATAGTAAATTTTATAAAGATTTTATCTGGTTGCAATAAATTGGTTGTTAGGTAATAAAATTTAAAAACAATAGGTAAAATAAGATTTAAAATAAAATAAATGAAACTGGAAATTTAGAACTTAAGTCCCGAGGTTTTGAAAATTCTTTCGATGATTTTGGAATATAAAAATAATATTATTAGAAGTATTTTTTGATCTATCTATTTCAATATAATTTGAAAGAATTGTTTAAAAAGAAAATTTGGAACAGAAATAAGTTCTGTACTCCCCTCGCTGTCGCTGGAAAATAATTTCGATGATTAGTGCACGCATCATCGACATTCATTTTTGAGTTCAAAGTGGGGAGGTGTAAGCACCCGAAAATTTCGATCCCGAAATTTCCAGATAGTTAGTGAAAGAAGAAACAGAAAGAAGAAGAAATAGAAAGAAACACACAATCTCACATTCGCAGCGGATAAAATATAATATCAACAATAATAATAGTTATACAAAAGAAATCTATATCTATCAATTTATATTTATATACATCAAAGTTACAGTGAACATATACAATCAATATGTCCCAGATATGCATCAATATATCCAGCGGCAATACTCCATACGTTCCTGCCATCCAGCTCGTTCCTGAGCTCCACAAAGTCCTTACCTGAAAATCTGTAATACTCGGTCTGACCCGAGCATTACATCAAAGTAACACCCAGGTCAAGCTGGAAACTAGCGTGAGTAAACCCATCTAACATGAAATACTAATGCATAAACTTGAGTGAAAATCAAGGAAACTCGCAACTTTTCGAGTTCTTCCTACATTATAGTAAATCATTTATCTCATACCACAATTCTCAGGTTAAATGTCCATGCTACTTAATTTATTCCAATCCAGCCTGTTTAATTCCATACATCCAATTATATAGAACTTAGATTACAGAATCGAAGTGGTTTCGGGTATTTACTAATACCCGACTCCGGTCTCTTCGAATTCAATACTATCTTATCCCAATTTATTCAAGTGATTAAAATTTAAATACTGGATGTCACTTTTCATAATAATTAATCAAAGGTAACCACATTATATCAGTTCAACCCAACATATCATACTACAAAGCATTCCATTTCACAAAGCATCACAATCACATATCAGGATTAAGAAATAATCCAAGGCATTCAAATATCTATCGATTATTCATAAGCAAGATAGATTAGTCATACCATTCCCATAAATCTAATTAACTACCAATGGATTAAATTAATTATTTATTATTCGTACGTCTTGCTTATCCAATTAATTAATCATCCCTTAATTTTATTCATCTTGATTAATCATACTTGATTAATATTTCTTTTGTTAACGTGAAATTCTGATGCTAACACCTCGGTGTGTGTAGAAACAGTGTGAAAGCACCACCCGTGAATGCGGAAATCAAGAAATAGCAGTAAGTAACAGAAAATGCAGTAAATGAACACTGAGTTTATAGTGGTTTGGCTTATGATCAAGCCTACGTCCACTTCAATCCTTTTATTGCTGATTGGATTTCAACTTATTACAATCTCTTCCAATTGCAATTCAATTCCATTCAAAAGACAAGTAGCTAGAGAAAACTTCGATGCAACAAAGTTCTTCGAATCCATGATTGAATGTGTTGAATCTTTGTATGAAGTTTTATCTAAGCGTCTTGCGTGAGCTTGAAGTGATGGAGTGTAGCATGCTTTGAAGATAGTAAAGTTCTAATGCCTTGAATAAAAAATGATCCCCCCCCCAAAAGTCCCTTGAATGTTGGAGGTGGTCACGTATTTATAGGGGTTTTCCTCCTTAAGTCGTAAGTCGTGCTTGACTCATGGTTAACTCGTGGCCGAGTCAAGTTGGGTCGTGGACGACTTAACTGGCTGAGTCCAAGATTGGTATCAGAGCACCCTCGGTCTCCTTGATATAGCACAAGTCCTAAGTCGTCCACGAGTCAACCCTCTTCGACACAAGTATTGTGACAGCGGGCTACGACTCAGTGGTTTTAGGTTGTAGGCGAGTCATACTGAGTCGTGAGTCGTGAGTCGTGAGTCGTGGCCTATGTACAACTCTACTTCTTACTGTCTCGAGTCCTTAAGTTGTGAACTTGTTGAGTCCGTAACTAATTAGGTCGTTGAGTCGATAGTCTTGATGAGTCGCGTATCAGTTAAGTCGCAATACTTTTTAGATCGTGTACCCACTGAATCACTGACCTCTTCAAGTTGCTTGGGGCTTCAAGTTTCTAACTCGTTAAGTCGGTGATTCACTGAGTCGGCCTGTCTCATGAACTGTTCCCCCCTTGAGTCGTTTTGTTCCTCTAAGTTGCCTTAAGCCTTAGCTCGTCAGCTAATTGAGTCGCAACCAGTTGAGTCAGTCCATTCATTAAGTTGTTGAGGTTTATTGAGTTGCAGGTCCATTGAGTCGTTAAGGACCTTAAGTGGATGAGTCGGCCCAGATTTCAACTCGTTGGCAGAACGGGGTTAACATTTTCCCCTCGAAGTACACGCCTAAGTCGTAGGTCGTGTGCTTCGACTCATCTTAGCTCGTGTGCCGACTCAAGCTCTACTGCCCAAAGCTATAAAAACCAGAGTCGCTCCCCTTTTCTTCTCATTCCCTAACATTTAAACCGTGTCTGCCATTAACGCACCTTCAAGCTCCCAAAGGCGATTTCGATCAGATTCATCTCCGATCATCTCTAACATCATACTGTGTAAGCGATCTCACTTTCCCTATGATTGTCGATCATCTCTAACTTATGCGCCCCATCTTCATCTTTGATTTGCCCCTTTGAGCCCTGCGAACTTGGTTGTTTTGGTCATCAACGGACTTAGGGTTATCTATTCTGATGATCCACGATTCGAAGCGATTCAGTGGTGTGATAGAGCTAGGATTGTTGATCGAGAGTTTATTGGATTAACGGGTTAGGAATTAGAAGGTTCATGGGATAGGAGGGAGACGGTTCATGGGTTAAGAGCTAGAAGGTAGACGGGTTTAGGAATTGTATGGTAAGTAGGCCAATCAGAGTGGAGCATTGCCTCGGATGCGACTCAATAATTCTGGGCGACCTGATATCCTTCCCGGCTCAACTCTGGACCGGCTTACTAATCCTCACGTCACAAGTCTTGAGTCGTGGCCGAGATAGGACTTGGAGAATTTTCTCATAACTTTGAACCGAAATCTTTTCTCCCTTCTATGCTTTACGACTTAAGCATTGCCGACTCAAAGGGTTGACGACTTATAGCATAAACGACCTAAGCTTCCTCATAACCTTTAAATTGTGGGCGAGTTAATATATCGAACTGTCTCGGAGCATAATCCTGACTTGAACTTTAACTTGGATTGCTGAAATAAACTGCCTGAATATTGATTTGTTTGGACTTTAACCTGTTAAACTTTGTTGCATATTTTAGTTTTACAGATTGCTTCAATTTGCGAATCTACAACCTGCTTAATACAATAGTCACAGAAAATTGGAAAGAATATACTGCCACTGATTGCCCTCATCCAATGACAGATTAGTTAATAGAAGATAATTAACTTAAATAGATTGTGTGAACGAAGTGCTTCAATTCAACGAATTCAAGTAGAGTATTAAAGCAACATTGATATAGTCAATTGAAATCGACTGGTTTGCACCAATACTGCCCTTGAACTTTTTAAATTAACAAGTCCTGAAATTTAGTAATCGATCAATTGTCGACTAGTTTAACTTTAGTTATATTTACTTGTCATTATTATTAGTTCTGCACAACACTTCACACTTTTAGGAAACGTGCACCTTCATGTTTGAACATCCAGTTAATTATGTAGAATGGCTTCACATCAAGGAGAAGAAGAAACGGAAGCTCAAATGAGAGAGACCTTTCAAGTAGCTGTTCCCGTGGCAAATCCCCCAGAGAGTGTTCCGACTAGCCTTACCTCGAGAGCGTTTATTCAGATACGCACTCATTTTGGTTTTGCTGAAAATGAAGTACTTTTTCCCAGGCCAAATGATACTGCTGACAGTCCTCCCCGTGGTTTTGTCGCAGTCTACTGTCAAATGTGCTTAAGCGGGGCGATTCCCCCCTTCAATGACTTCCTTCGAACCTTCCTCTTTCGGCTGACAATTTCTCCGTTCCAACTTCATCCTAACGGCTATGCTATCCTGATGGGGTTGTGTGTTCTGTTTAGGAGAACTCTTGACCGCTTGCCAAGCTTTGAAGAAATCTGTTACTTATGCTCTTTCACAAAAATTAGAAATCATCCTTCTATCATAGTTATAAGGAGCGCTAGGAATCACAAACTCATCACTGATCTCTCTCACAGCGCTCATGGATTCTTAACTCAGTATTTCTTTGCTCGCTGCCCACCAGGGTTTTACACCATTTGGAGAGTAGGAAGTAAGATTAGCTGCTTTAATTTTTCTATTCCTGAGCTTTTTTGAGATCAGAGTTGCTAAATGCTAATTTCTCTCTTTCCTTTTCCAGCACTTCCTCCTCCTTCTAAAGATCCAAGTCTCAAACAAATTTTTGAAAGTCTAAGTGCCATGGCCAAAGAGGAGAGGAGTATAAAGTTTTTGTTGAGGGATGAACTTTTACATCAATATGGGCTTCTACATACTTCTCGCTCTACGCACCCTCACGAAGCCCCAGATTCTCCAGCTAAAACTCCAGATGCCCCGCCTCCTACTAAAGAGCCTGTGCAGGGAGAAACTACCATTGAAGCTTCACTAGTGAAATGTTCGACTCCGAAGGATGCTGCGAGGCCGTCTGATAAGTCTGCACTTGCCCCAATTATTGAAGAAGAGGAGCCCCTTCATCAAACCGGGGAGCATGTTGAGGAAGGAATCGATGGAGGGAGCCTTGTTGGGCACGATGGTGATGACATCTTTGGGAGTTTAAGCGACATAATGACCACTTCTCAAGAACTCTTTAAAGATGACTCTGCCAGTGTTAAGGTTATATCTCCGGTGGTTGAAGCGACATCCGCCCTTAAACAGACTCCTTTATCCCAAGAACTGTCACCGACGGTGAATTCAATTGCTCTCCCTCAACCGAGGAGCGGTTCGTTAGTTCAGCGCGCGTAGTTTGCACATCACACACGACTAGGATTCTTTGACATCTTATATGCTTAGCTCTTCATACTTTCCAAAAAATTCTAAAGTTGTGTTTTTTCCAATTTCAAGTTCTTCAATGAAGCGAGATGGCTCGTATTATGATGACTTCCAGCGATACGGGAGATGCGGCCTGTATGACTATAAGCGCTATCTTCCTGTTCACAGAGAGACTGATGAAGAGAGGGCCGCTCGGAAGGCTCGGGAGAGACGTGCCCATGAAGAACATTATGGAAGACCGAATGATCGATACGATTCATCCCACAAAGAGGGTGACTCCCACAAACGCAAATCTCACGATGACAGAGGGAAGAGTCACATAACTGATGACCCAAGTAAACGGGCTAAAGTCAGTGAGCAACCAATGCCTGCAACTTTTGAAAAGATTACCGCTCCTATTCCTTCTCAGTCTCCTACCCCTTCCTGTACTGATATCGAGGCAATCATCAACAGGCCTTCTTACCAAGTTGGACCAGGTCCAGCCACTCTCCAAAGTCGATTTCCAAATTGGTGCTTAAAAGGAGTTCGCTTTGACCTTGACCTGGTTCCCATAGATAAAAATGCCATGTTACGGAACCTTGATGCCGTTAGAATTGACATTGAGAGGATGTCAAGTGGCGAAAACTTGTTGATGAGCTCCAAAGTGTGAATCGGGCCAATCTCGAAGCTATGATGACCATGGAGAATGACAAAACCGAATGGCAAAAGACCCTTAAGCAGCATGATGCAGAAATGAGGAGCATTGCCGATTATAATGAAAAACTTGAAGCGGAAGTTGGGAAACTCAAAGAGGAGCTTGCCACTTCCTCCACTTCTTATTATCAAAGGGAGAGTGTGCTCCAGCAGCAGGTGCGGGATGCTCATGCTGCGCAAAGGGATGCCGAGGCCAAGGCTGATGGGCTGGAGCAAATTGTAGAGGGCTACCGTACTGATATTACTCAGTTACGAGGGAAAACTAACTTTCAGGTTGTGGAAGTTGAAAAATTGAAAGCTCAACTATCTAAAGTCGAAAGAGAGCGAGATGAGGCTATTGCTGGTAGAATTGCAGCTGAAGAAGCTCATGAAGCTACCAAAGCTGACATCGGCTCGACATTATTTGAATTCTATTTGCAAAGTGTGTTAGGGCGTGGCATTCTTGCATTTCTGGGTCCCAAATATGTGGTTACCCTAGCTGAAGTATGCGAAGCTGCGCTTGATATGTCTAAAGGCACCGGGTACACTGAAGAGGAGATAGAGGCGGACTATTTAGACTTCGAAGCTCGCGCAGCTCTTGCTAGAGGGAAGGAGCAACTTGCTAGATCGCGAGTTGAAATGATGGGGGAAGAGCATCAAGAAAAAGAAACAACTTTGACTGCCCCTGTCCCTCCTTCAACTTCAGTCGATGTTGACATTGCTGGTTCTAGCTCTCATACACCGGTTCCTACTAAAGCTGATACCGGAGCCATAATTACACAAGCCGTAGATGAGACACAAGAGAGTGCTGAAGCTCTAGACTACGAAATTGATGTGATACCACCAACTTCTCCAGGTAACCCTAATAATGCTCAGGGGGACAACTTGCTAGTTTCTTACGGATTTGACGAGCTTCTTGATTATTTCTTTAATCTCGACGAGCCATTGTCTCCTCTTTTTGCCGGAAATACTGACACTTTTAACTTTTCCTCCATAGAGAAAGCGCCGGGCGTCGTTCAAACTTCTCCACCTCCTGTTATTGTTCCTATGCCTCCCCCAATCACTCCTACTCCTCATCTGGGATCACAGGAAGAAATAATAGGTGCCCTTCGGGGCTTGGATGACCCAGCTGCTTCGCAAGAGCAAAAGGACGAAGGACCTGAGGGAGGTGAGATATCTCCGGAGCGGACTCCTTCTGATGACATAACTTTGTCTAAACTTGTTACTCCAGGAAGTGAATCTTCTTCAAAGAGGAAAAAGAAGCGCGGAACATCAAAGAAGAGGAGGAAGAGCATCATTGCTACTGAAGAGGAACCGGAAGTTGAACCAGTTGTACCTCCCTCTCCTTCTTCCCTCATGCCTAAAGATCGAGCCAAAAAGCTAACCATCTGGCCGGGTGAAGGGTCCAAAGGTGGCAAGAAGAAATGAAGATTCCAGTTTTTAGCTTTTTGTTTTTTGCACGTACTGGTCGGGGATTGTGCGGGTACCGGCCCCCGCTTTCTTTATTTCGAAACTTGTATCTGTAAGAAATTGTAATAGAATTGAATAAAATGATCCTTTATTTGTACAAACTTCTTGTTTGTATTTGATAATGCATTTATTTTTTATTTTTGTACAAGTTTCTTTATATAATATTGCAGTGGGCTTATGGTATGTTGTTTGAGCATTATTTTTGCCAATGTAGCTATACCATGTTGCCCCCATACCATAAGCTCGTTGCAATACTTTCAATTTCGAGGGGACTTGTACTCTTTTCTCTTTTTGGAGAATACTTATTCCGTTCTTAGAGGAATACTATTCTACTTGAAATAGAGTTGTCCTCGTTTCGTATGAGTTCTCACGCCCTACCCTTCGAAAATATCACTTTTTTTAAAAAAAATATAGATGAACCGATCTTCCTTCAAGAGCTAAAGTGTAGCTTTGAAGAGGACTTTCTTCTTTCTTTCTTTTTTTTTGTTTCGCATTTCTGATGAAATGCTTCTTTGGAAAGTTGTACCTCTGAGGAGGGATTTTTCACGTTTCAACACTTGGAAGTTTTATTTCAATCTTGGTGAAACGTGTACCTCCAAAGAGTTGTGCCTCTGAAGAGAGCCTTTTCACATTTCAACACTTGGAAGTTTTATTTCAATCTCGGTGAAACGTGGGCTTCCGAAGAGGTCTTTCTATCATTTCAGCTCCTAGTGAAGTGGACCTCCGAAGAGCGACTCTTACACTTCAGCTCCTAGTGAAATGGGCCTCCGAAGAGGGCTTTCCACGTTCCAGCACTTGGAAGTTTCATTTCAATCTCGGTGAAATGTGTGCCTCCGAAGAGGTCTTTTTATCATTTCAGCTCCTGGTGAAGTGGACCTCCGAAGAGCGACTCTTACACTTCAGCTCCTGGTGAAATGTGCCTCCGAAGAGGGCTTTTTCACGCTTCAACACTTGGAAGTTTTATTTCAATCTCGGTGAAACGTGTGCCTCTGAGTGGGGCTACTGCCTGGGAGTTACTCTCTTATGGTTGGATGGATTTACGGGGCGGTCACAAGTTACTTGGACGTTCATTGTGCAAACTGTCTCAACTAGTGAACAAGTGCCTTGCCTCCCCACGGGGAAGAAGGTGCCTCTGGTCGTCTTATGGACTCCCAGGGCGAACACAAGTTACTTGGACGTTCATTGCACAAACTGTCTCAGCTAGTAAACAAGCACCTCGCCTTCCCATAGGGAAGGTGCCTCCGATTGTCTCACCCATAGAGGAAGAAAACTCTCATTTTGCGGCTTAAGCCGTCAGGGGTCTTTATCCTCCGAAGAGTTGTGCCTCCGAAGAGGGCTTTTCCACGTTTCAACACTTGGAAGTTTTATTTCAATCTTGGTGAAACGTGGGCCTCCGAAGAGGTCTTTTGTTGGTGCTGGTCAGCTTGCCCATTACTTTTTGCTGGTTGTCCGTATTGGTAATCTCTTGGTACCATCTTTAAGCATGCGTCATTTTATTATTGGGTTGCTTTATCCAAAGGAATGTATTCCAGCGGAACTGTGGTTTGTTTAAAGTACTTCTCAAAGGAATGTACTCCATCGGAACCATTGTTTGCTTAAAGTACTTCCTATATAGGACTTCGGCCCTAGAGTCTTTTGCTGCTTAAAGCTTGCTTGCTTTTAAGTGATGCCAAGGATTGCAATTGCTTAGTACTGCGATGGGTAAGTCTGCTTTTTTTTAAAATTGCCTGCGAATTTAAATCGATATTTCAGCAATATATTCGAAGTACTTTACCTATCGAAATAAAATAAGCGACTTGTAACAGTAAAGAACACAAGATTTATAGTGGTTCGGCCAAAAGTCGGGCCTACATCTACTTTATAGTTCTCATTATTCACTCGCACTGGTTTTACATGAGCTTTCAATACAAGAATCATACAATCATAATTCTTTTACAACATTTCACTAAAGCTTTTAAGTAAAATATGGACGCAAGTGATTGCTGTTCCAGGCTCTCGGGATTGAATCTCCTTCAACGGTTATGAGTTTGAATGTGCCATCAAGAAGTTTGCTGCCTATGACATATGGCCCCTCCCAGTTTGGCCCGGACACTCCTGTTGCTGTCCTAATTCTTTTCAAGACTAAATCCCCAATTTCAAAGCTGCGATGGCGGACTTTGGAGTTGAAATGCCTGGCTATTTTTTCCTGATGAGACGCAACTCTGAGCTTAACCTCTTCTCTTTTTTCATCAAGGAGGTCAAGTGCCTCAAGTTGAAGTTTTTCATTTTCAGCTTGATCGAAGTGAATTCTTCTATGTGAAGGGACTTTCGCCTCTACTGGAATCATTGCTTTTGATCCATATGCCAATGAGAATGGAGTGTGCCCAGTTGCAGTTTTATGAGTAGTTCTGTATGCCCATAGTGCCAGTGGTAGCTTATCGACCCAACCACCTTTTGCTTTTTCCAATTGCTTTTTGATGGTTGACTTGATGATTTTGTTTACTGCTTCCACTTGCCCGTTTGCCTGCGGATGAGCCACTGCTGAAAAACTCTTCTGGATTTTGAATCGTTTGCAGAAGTCCTGGAATTCCTCGCTTTCAAATTGAGTACCATTCTCTGTGATTATTTTCTGTGGCACACCATACCTGCAAATGATATTTTTAGTCACAAAATTTATCATTTTCTTAGAGGTAATAGTAGCCAAAGGTTCAGCTTCAGCCCATTTAGTAAAATAATCAACTGCAACAATAGCATATCTAATCCCTGATTTGGCAGTCGGTAATGGCCCAATGCGATCCATTCCCCAAATGGCAAATGGCCACGGACTGACCATTTGTGTTAGTTCAGTGGAAGGTGCTCTAGGAATTTTGGCGAATCTCTGGCACTTGTCACATTTCCGAGAATATGCAGCAGCATCTCGATTAATTTCCGGCCAAAAATATCCATAATGGAGAATTTTCTTTGCTAACGTCTGACCACCCATGTGATCTCCACATTCCCCTCCGTGTACTTCAGCTAGAATTGTCTTAGCTTCATCTTTAGTTACACATTGGAGTAATGGCATTGAAAACCCCGCCTGTACAATCGGCCGTCTTGGACTATATATCTGGAGGCTTTCCTTAGAAGCTTATGTCTTTCTCTCGAATTTTCTGGCAAAGAACCTCTGAGTAGATAGTCCAGTATTGGAGTCATCCATGATTCTTGTTCCTGAGATACATTCATAATCCAGTCAACATCCATCTCGTCTGTACTTGGTGCTGACAGGACTTCTACGGGGACTAATCCCAATAGTTGAGCTTCACCAGTACTTGAATACTTTGCGAGGGAATCTGCCTTCATATTCTCTTCCCGGGGAATATGGCTTATTGAATAATGATCAAAATCCTCAAGAAGCTCCCAGGCCTTTGACAAATAAGCGGGTAGATTTCCTCCTTTAGCTTGGAATTCCTTCTTGACTTGGCATACGATAAGCTGAGAGTCACTGAAGATCTGTAATATTCTGATATTTAGCTCCTCAAACCTGCAATGAGAGCTTCATATTCTGCCTCATTATTCGTCGAAGGAAATTCCAGCCTCAGTGCATAACACAATGATCGTCCTTCAAGGGTTTCAAGGACAACCCCTGCCCCAGAACAGTAGTCATTCCTTGTGCCATCAACGTATAATTTCCATCTCACCGGGACGTCATTAGTTTCCTCTTCCTCACTATCACCTTTATCCGTGCATTCTGCAATGAAGTCTGCTAAAGCTTGTCCGTTGATAGCTCTTCGGGGATGGTAAGTGATGTCATATTGACTGAGTTCAATATCCACTTTAAAAGACGGCCCGAAGACTCAGGGCGAAACAGGACTTGCTTCAGAGGTTGATCAGTGAGGACTTTGATGGGATGAGCTTGAAAATACGGCCTCAATTTCCGTGATGCAATCAATAGGCAATAGGCGAGTTTCTCCAGCTTCGAGTAATTCATCTCTGCCCCAGTGAATCTTTTACTAATGTAATAGACTAGTCGCTGGATTCTTGTATCTCCTCGAACCAATGCTGCACTCAGAGCGTGAGATGATATTGCCAGATATATGTAGAGATCTTCACCATTGTCGGGCTTTGAGAGTATTGGAGGCTCTTCCAAATGACGAACCAGCTCATCAAATGCGTTCTGGCACTCGGGAGTCCAATCAAAGTTTTTTCTTCCTTTCTTTAGAGCGTCAAAGAATGGAATGCATTTATCAGTAGCTTTAGAAATGAATCGGCTCGCAACAACTTTTCCGTTAAGACTCTGCAGTTCCTTCTTTGTTCTAGGAGCTTTGACCTCCTTCAAGGCAGTGATTTGAGCAGGATTAGCCTCAATGCCCCTAGCGCTCACAATAAATCCCAAAAACCTTCCGGACTCCACTCCGAATGAACATTTCAACGGATTAAGCTTCATTCCGTATCTCCGGAGGACCGCGAACATTTCCGCCAAGTGATCCATGTGGTCAACTGCTTTTTTTGACTTTACCAACATATCATCGACATAGACTTCCATTGTCTTTCCGATCTGCGGTTTAAACATGGTGTTAACAAGCCTTTGGTAAGTTGCCCCCGCATTCTTGAGTCCGAAGGGCATGACTTTGTATGAGTAAAGACCAACATCTGTTATGAAGATCGTGTCCTCCTGATCTGGCTCATGCATCATGATCTGATTGTACCTGGAGTAAGCATCCATAAAAGACAACAATTCATGTCCCGTCATTCCGTCCACCAACTGATCAATTGTAGGCAGCGGGAAACAGTTGGGGCAAGCTTTATTCAGATCTGAGAAGTCAATGCATACTCTCCACTTCCCATTAGCCTTTTTAACCAGGACAGGATTTGAGACCCAATCCAGGTAAACAGATTCTCTGATGAAACCATTCTCCATGAGTCGGTCGACTTCTTCTTTCAGCGCTGCTGACCTCTCTGGACCCTGAATTCTTCTTTTCTGTTTTACTGGCGTGAACTTTGGATCAATGTTGAGAGCGTGTACCGCAATCTCTGGTGATATTTCGCACATGTCAGCATGAGTCCATGCGAATACATCTAAATTTGCCTTCAAGAACGAGATCAGAATATTCTGAGCTGTAGTGTTGAGTTGTGAACCCACATTCAGCACCTTGTTTGGGTCCTTTAAGTCAACAGGTACCGGCACTGTCACCTCTACCGGCACTACTCTATTTTCCCCTGCACTAGCATTTCTTGGATCCATCTCTCTCCGAGCACCACTATGTTCGCCAGTGCAGGGACCAACCTGTAGTTCCTACAAGGTTCGTTCTTTGATGCGGACTGAAGGCGCCGCATCTTTTCCCATTTCTCCCTTCTTTGTTTCACGTAGCTCTGCAAGATAGCACTCCCGCCCCACGTTCTGATCCCCTTTAATTATCCCAATTCCGTTATCAGTGGGAAATTTTATAGTTAGACACCATGGGGCGAGAACAGCTTTGAATGCAGCCAGGGTCTGTCGGCCCAAGAAAGCATTATAAGCGGAAAATTCTTCAACAACTATAAAGGTCTGCTTTCGAGCTACCTTTCTCGGCCCCTTTCCGAGCTCTACAATCAAGTCTATAGTCCCAATCGGCTGCTTTGGCTCCCCAGCGAAGCCAGCAATTTTCAATGACGAAGCCTGAACGTCAGCCATTTGTATCTTCATCTGGTCAAAAGTTTTCTTGAAGAGAATATTACACGAAGCCCCGCAATCGACCAGAATTCTTCTCACAGTGGCCGGGCCAATACCGGCAGAAATGACCAGAGGATCTATCGTAGGGGCTTCAATACCCATAGAGTCCCTGGCGCTAAATATGATGTCATCAGGGAAAGCTTTCTGTTGTTTCAATGGTGCAGCATCCTCTAACACAAAAACACTTTCCTCTGTGGGTGCATGCTTCAGTGCACGAGCATACCTTTCCATCTCACCCCAGCTCCTGCCTGCTGGGTGAGGACCTCCCGTTATCACATTAATGACAGGCCTGTCTGACTCATGCTCCACGGCCTTCTCACTCGAGCTTGGATGGTGAGCGGGGACTTGTTGCCTTTGGACTGATGAGGTTGTTGTGTCCCTACCCCTTTTAACATACTCTTGGAGCTAGTTCTTTTTCAACAGTTGCTCAATTACTTCCTTCAAGTGTCGGCATTCGTTAGTGTCATGACCAGGCTGATTGTGAAACTGACAGAATCTTCCACTTTTCTCCATTTTACCTCCAACCCTCATCTTAGGTGGCGTAGGATAACTGATATTATCTTTGGTTGCAAAGAAGATATTCTCAGGGGTATGAGTCAAGGGTGTGAAGTTGAAAGCTCGACCCTTCTTTGCATCCCCTTGTTTCTTTCCGCCGTCATTCCCCCTTTTCTGAGCATTGGATTCCTTTTTGTCTGGAGCGTTATTATCATTCTTAGTTTCTGCTAACGCCACCTTAGCCGATGCTTGAAGGCTTTCCAAGCGCATGAACTCATCGGCTTTTTTATAGAATTTATCGAGTGAATTTGGTTCTTTCATTTTCAACCATTCTTCAAACTTGCTCGATTTATCAATTGCCCTCATCAAGTATGTTAAGACCATGCGTGGCTCAGCATTATCAACCTTGGCCAAAGCTATGTTGAATCAATTCAAAAACGATTTGATGGATTCTCCTGGGTTTTGCTCCAGACTTGACAATGACATTATGTCCTTTGCTTTAGAGGCGTACAACCGAAACTGCTCCTTGAACTTCTTAGTTAAGTCCGAGAACTGATCAATAGATCTAACTGCCAACTTGGTAAACCATAATAAAGCTACTCCTTCCAAATACACCGGGAAGCACCGGCACTTAATCTCATCGGATGCCCAGGCGCCAGTCATATGCCAGTCATAATTATACAGAAATTCGTTAGGATCACTAGTTCCTTTGTAAGCTGGAATAGTGGGCGGAACAAATTTTCTCGGGAATTCAGCTTTCAGAATCCTCTCGGTGAATGGAGTTTTGCTTGGAGCAAAGCCCCACTCTTTCTCATCCTCGTCCTTTCGCATACTTTCTTTCATGATTTGACGGACCATCCCTGAAAAATACTCTTCATCATCCACAGGCCCTGCGGGGAAAACGTCAGCCATTGTTTCAGAGTTCTGCCTTGACAGTCGTTCACGAAGGGTCGGTTGAGGTCCCGATCCTCCATCCTGAGGAAGTGGCCTTTCAACGGGGCTTACCGCCCTTTGAGAAGTATTCCCTCTAACATCCTGAGCTCTATCAGCAGAGTTTCCTTCTTTATTTGTTGGCTGACTATTAGCCTCGAGCAAATCATTTAGCTTATTCAATATCAAGGTATTCTGAGCATTCTGAGCCTCTAATTGTTGATTCAATCCCAAAACCACAACGTCCAATTCCGCTCGCGTAACTCCTACAGTTGGGGTTGTCTAACTCAGAGGAGGAGAAGTGGCGGTGTTCTCTTGAACATCATCAGATCTGGCAGATCTACGTTTCCTTCCGGGAGCCATAATTTCTGTTAGACTTCTTGTCTTAACGGAGATTCTTTCCTCAAAGTTTGGTGAAGCAATGATGTAAATATCCTGAGATCGATGTTCTCAGTGAAAGCACCAAAAATGTTAACGTGAAATTCTGACGCTAACACCTCGGTGTGTGTAGAAACAGTGTGAAAGCACCACCCGTGAATGCGGGAATCAAGAAATAGCAGTAAGTAACAGAAAATGCAGTGAATGAACACAGAGTTTATAGTGGTTCGGCTTATGATCAAGCCTACGTCCACTTCAATCCTTTTATTGCTGATTGGATTTCAACTTATTACAATCTCTTCCAATTACAATTCAATTCCATTGAAAAGACAAGTAGTTAGAGAAAACTTCGATGCAACAAAGTTCTTCGAATCCATGATTGAATGTGTTGAATCTTTGTATGAAGTTTTATCTAAGCGTCTTGCGTGAGCTTGAAGTGATGGAGTGTAGCTTGATTTGAAGATAGTAAATGTTAACCCCGTTTTCATTAACGAGTTAAGACTCAGGCCGACTCAACTGGTTACGACTTAATTAGCTAACGAGTTAAGGTTCGCGACGACTTAAAGGAATGGAAAGACTCATGGGGATTAACGTTTCATGGGACAGGCCGACACAGTGAGTTACCGACTCAACGAGTTAATGCCTTAGAGGAGCAGAGTGGCTTAACTAGTTAGTGGTTTATGGGGCAGACCGACTCAGGGTTTTACCGACTCAACTGGTAGCGACTCAGTTGGCTGACGAGTTAAGGCTCAAGGCAACTTAGAGATATAGGACGACTCAAGGGGTTAACGGTTCACAAGGCAGGCCGACTCAGTGCATTACCGACTCATCAAGACTATCGCCTCAGCGACTCAACAAGTCCATGACTCATCATAAGAAACGACTCAAGAGGATTAACGACCTAAGAAGAAGAGTCCCTAAGTCGCTTCACCTGTATAACGCTACCTGATAAGTCGTTAACGACTTAACGACTCATGACTCAGAATGACTCGTCCGCGACTTAAAGCCATTGAGTTGTAGTCCATTGCCACAGTGCCTATGCCAATGAGGATTGACTCGTAAGCCACTCAGGACTTAGCTTAAAATCTAGCAAAGGAATGGGCCATGGAGAAACTAAGGGCTTGGTTCGATGAGTCGGCCACGACCTAATTTGACTCGACCACGAGTCAAGTATGAGTCGAACACGACTCACGACTCAGGGCTGAAAACTCCTATAAATACATGGCCATCTCCAACATTCAAGGGACTTTTGGCTCATTCATTTCAAGCGTCGTTACTCTGCTGCATTCCGAACTACTCCAACACTTAAAGCTTTTGAGATATAAAGAACGCCTCAAGGAACTTCACGAAGAAATCATACATGTCCAACATGAGTTAAAGGATTTGAATCGACATTGAAGTTTAGGCTACTTGTTCTAAGTCACTTGTAACTTGAAGTGTGTTGTAATCAAAGTGTAATTGCATCGACTTGTAATCAAATCGTCAATAAAGATATTCAAAGTGGACGTAGGCTCTCTCTTAAGCCAAACCACTATAAAATTGCTGTTGTTTACTGCTTTTTCGCTATTATCTGCTTATAATCTGTTCCCGAGCTATCGGGTGTTGCTTTCACAATCTCACTTCATATGCCGGGGTGTTAGCGTTCAAATTTTAGCGTTAACAGTAAAGTTCCAATGCCTTGAAGAAAAAATGACCCCCCCCACACAAAAGTCCCTTGAATGTTGGAGGTGGTCACGTATTTATAGGGGTTTTCCTCCTTAAGTCGTAAGTCATGCTTGACTCATGGTTAACTCGTGGCCGAGTCAAGTTGGGTCGTGGACGACTTAACTGGCTGAGTCCAAGCTTGGTATCAAAGCGCCCTCGGTCTCCTGGATATAGCACAAGTCCTAAGTTGTCCACGAGTCAATCCTCTTCGACACAAGTATTGTGACAGCGGGCTACGACTCAGTTGTTTTAGGTTGTAGGCACGTCATACTGAGTAGTGAGTCGTGAGTCGTGGCCTTTGTAAAACTTTAACTTCTTACTGTCTCGAGTCCTTAAGTTGTGAACTTGTTGAGTCGGTAACTAATTAGGTCGTTGAGTCGATAGTCTTGATGAGTCACGTATCAGTTAAGTCGCAATACTTTTTAGATCGTGTACCCACTGAATCGCTGACCTCTTCAAGTTGCTTGGGGCTTCAAGTCTCTAACTCGTTAAGTCGGTGATTCACTGAGTCGGCCTGTCTCATGAACCGTTCCTCCCTTGAGTCGTTTTGTTCCTCTAAGTTGCCTTAAGCCTTAGCTCGTTAGCTAATTGAGTCGCAACCAGTTGAGTCGGTCCATTCTTTAAGTTGCTGAGGTTTATTGAGTTGCAGGTCCATTGAGTCGTTAAGGACCTTAAGTGGATGAGTCGGCCCAGATTTCAACTCGTTGGCAGAACGGGGTTAACATCTTTAATTGCATTAAGTAATTGATTCTTAATAATTTCAAAATTAATTATCCTTCACTAAAGTAATTATCTGTGATTAATTATTATTTATTACAAATTTAATTATCCATAGAACCCATTAATTAATCTCAAATTATTTAATTAATCAAGTGTTAATCTATACTTAATTAATTGTTAATCACTTGATTAATAAATTTTAAATCATTAATTTAAAACCAAACCTTATCTAATTTATGATTGCTTAATTACAAATTATTTGATCTTAATTAACTTACTTAATACTTTAATTAATTAAATAAAACCCTTAATAATTTAATTAATTATCTCAAATCATTAATTAATTAATTACAAATCTTAATTACATTAACCATTTTAATGAATTATAAACCATTAAATTATAATTAACTTTAAGATAAACATTGATCTTATTAATGATTATATTATCAAAAATAATAGTATTTTAAAAACAAATTGTTTTTAAATTTACCTTTAAATTGCATTTTTAAATTCAAGATTTAAAATGAAAACAATTCTTAACTTTAACAAAGCTTTTAAAGCAATTCAAAAAAAAAAACTTTAGTATTACATGTTAAAGAATTTATTTGTCTTATAAAAGAATTTTAAAACCAAATTAAATTTGAACTTAAACCATACTTTAAAACATTAAAAGCTGTTTTAAAACATTTAAATTCAAAAGCTTTATTTATTTCAAACTAGAATTAAACTAAGCTTGAATTCAGATTTTTAACTACATTTAAAATCCTGTTGCATGCTTTATTTCAGATTTTTAAACCATAATATACAATACTGTAACAAATTTTTAAGAGTTAAAAACATTTCATTCATTTTTTTTATAAACCTTATTTATTTTTAAAAACCAGAATTCAAATCCGAATTGGAACCAAGCTTAAAAACTTGATTCAAAACTCTTCTTATATTTGGCTTCCAAATTTTTAAATTTCATTTAGATCCTGATACACTGACAGTTTTAAAGTAAACCTGTAACAACAGATTTTACTCGAGTTTCCCTCTAAATTCTTCGAGACAATCTTTCCCTCAACTTCGAGCAAACTCTCAAATGCCTCGAGCGTTTACTCGAGTACAATACCCCACTCAAAATTCCCAGATCATCAGAAAATATGAGCACCGTGCACATGCACGGTGGCTCTGACCATCACCGGTCAACCCCTACTGCATCAACTCATCAGAAACAACCTTTGCGCAACGTCACGATTATTAAAACATTGATATCTAACTCGAATTTGAAATCGAGTATTTAACCCAAAATCTGAACTTAATCCAAAACCTGAGTCGACTTCAAATTCCAATCTCCGATCACTAGAGAGGCAATGTCTCCGGCCACACCCTCCTTTACAAACTCTCATCCCATTCCCAAACTCTAGTGGAGCTCGATCCACCAGAGGCGATGAACGCACTCATTTATTTCCCAACCCAAAAACTAAGGTTAAAATCAAAAATTAGTCGCCGCAGCCACCTCCACTCATATGTCATCAACCTGACAATTTTGCTGACCCCTCCGACCCTTGTTCTACCTTCAGAAAGAATTCTGCCATCTCAGATCAACTGGATTGACAGAGGTTACTCAAAACCTCTAAATTGAACAAATAAGAACTTCTCATTCACTATTTAACTAAAAATCATAATTTTACCCCTAAAATTTATGTCTAAGGTTTAGGATTTAGTTTATGTACTTGAATTGCATAATTAACCTGATTGAATTTTTTTCAGAGACTTTGAGTTTCCTGTCTAATTTGTTTTTCAGAGCAATTACAGTTTTATCTAAGTTTAATACATTTTTAGAAATTTAATTCATAATCGAACAAACAATATTTATTTAGATCCTTAGTTTTAAAAATCAATGGATCAAGGGGAATCATTTAAATTGAAAAAAACTAGGCTTGAGATATACAACAGAAATGTTCTACAGGCATTACAAAATCAACATACATCACACATCACAAATGCACATGAGTTTTTCAACATATTTACAAATACAACTTATTTTAATCATGATTCAAACAACCAGATCTACCTAAAAAATTTAAAAAAAAATTGTGTTACTCACAGTATTGAAGCGGAGAACAGAGTACATGATCTTGCTTCCAAGCTTATTTGAGTTAATCATATGATTAATTATTGCATGCAATATTTTTCAACAATTTATCACAACATCATTGTCAATAGGTTTAAACATTAAAAGGGCAGCAGTTTACTCACAATTTAGAAACAGAGCTTGATTCCTGAAACTTATGTTGCCTGACTTTGCTTTTGACTTTAGAAAACCTTGATTTAAGAATGAAATGTTCTGAAACTTGAACTTTTGAAGCTGAAATGCCTGACTGTACCGGAACAAGATGAAGTTGGCTTAAGACTTTGAAACATTGATGTTGAGAGATAGCATTATGAAGCTTTAAAACTGGATTGACAGGTTTTTGAGTTTGAAGGATTGAATATGGTTTTAGCCTTGAAGTTATAGGGTTTGGTATAAATTTTGTCAAAAGTTTTGGTTCCAAGTTTGCAATATTGAAACATGCTACATGTTTGAAGAAAATGTTTTATTCCTTTGTTTGTGGAAGTTGCAGATTCTTATTTTCAGTTTTGATTCATCTTTTAGTTTTTCTTCATTCCCTTTTTTTTAAGAATCGAAGTTTTAGATCTGGGAATTTTGCCTGATTCTCACATTTTGTTATAATTGAATTTTAAAGAAAATATTGCCACATGTAATTTTTGCATGTCATCAATCTTACAAATGTTAAGTTGTAAGTAAACAAGACTTACAAATGGTTTAAAGTATTATTTTAAATTTTTAGTTAATTTTTTTTATGCTTATAAACTAATTTATTCTCATGTGAAATTTTTAAAAGAAAGAATATAACCCTTTGTCAATTTCCATACATCCTACTTTACACTTATATAATATATATGTATCCTTTTAAATTTTCTCGTATTATAAAATTTGCACACATCTATTGTTATAGTTTCAAATCCACTTATACATACATCCGGGCATCATTAATAATCAAATTTATTTGTTTTGTCCAGATAAAATCAGTACCCAATAGTTTAAAATCGATTAATTATCCATTTAACAACTATTAAAAATCCGAGATATCACATTCCTCCCCCCTTTAATCTTTTCGTCCTCGAAAAGAAATGAAGCCAGAATTTATTAAAAAGCTTATTTTTAGAAAAATTATTCTTTGAAACACTTTTAAAATCTACATAATATTATAAAATGGTTTTATAAAGATACTTTTTTAACTCGATGTTTTAACCAGTCCATCCTTGTTCTCACAGAAATTCGGTCATACGTTGATCAGGCATAAGACTGAAAATCTATAAGTACTTAGCAGATCCGTTTTCAACACCCAGTGAAAATACTTGGAAAATAATTTTATTGAAAATATAGAAAACATTTTGAAAACAGAGGAAATATCTTTGGTAAGAATGCTCTGGAAATCATCACCCCCATCCATGGTCACAGTTACATTCCAGGGTTACGTTGCCATCGCAGCAAAAGTACATGTAACTACAGCCTCTCCGCGGCCTCTCGATTACGCCATGGAACCCACACAACAGATCACAGTTACACCCAGGGTTACGTTGCCGTTGCAGCAAAAGTCCACGTAACTGTAGGCTCTCAGCGACCTCTGATTTTCGCTGTCGAAATGAAACCTCTCCACTCCTACATAGGTCGTAGTCCACCGATATAAAATCAAACGCAGACTGTTGGTTCTCAGCGGCACACACGACTTTCGCTATGTTATACCATAGATCACAGTTACATCCTGGGTTACGTTGCCATCGCAGCAAAAGTCCATGTAACCGTTGGCTCTCAGCGGCACATACGACTTACGCTATGGTATACTCTAGTCATAATCCCCAGGAACTAGTTTTGTCCGGACTCCTCACAGGATCAACTTTAGAACCCCCCTTGGGGCTCAAGGCAGCACCACCCGGTGGTACTCCTGAGAAGTTCATTTCAAGGGAGCGCCTTTTTCCCCAGAGCCATCATCAAAACATTTTATACTATACATATATAGTATCTTTAAATCATACACCTAGTATGATCTCATACAAAGCTCCTTTACTCAAAATCGATTATTCCAAAATTGATAATTCTCAAACTAGGCTTTCCAAATTCAATATTGATTTTACCTAAAAATCAAAAGCCTTTCCAAATCCATAGGTTCCCAAAACCTTTTTCCAAAATCCTCATATGATCCTTTATATATGTGTGTGTGTGTGTGTGTATTCTGATATATAAAATCTTTTAGAACTTTGGATCATTTCAAACTTGTATAAAACTCCTTTTATACTTCAAAACACCTTCAAAATCTTTTTTTTTTGGCAACGGATTCAACAGGGGAGTTTCATTTTATAAAACAAAGATATTTAACTTCGTTTATTCAAAATCAAATATTCCAATTTGATTACTCTTTACAAAACCACTTACCGTATCACTTACTTCCATAAACAAAATTTCAACCATAGAAATATCCAATTTCCACTTTACTTCATTATATATTTCACAAAATATATTTTTTATTTCACAAACCATTTCACATTTCTTATCCACAAATTCCTAGTATCAATTTTATTCAAGTCCGCACGATGTACACATATCATCTGTACGCTATACCAATTTGATCGCTCACTCGATCGCACAATTTCACTTCCGAACTAGTATCGTTCACCCGGCTTTCTAGTGCGGATACAGATCTGGTTTCTTGATCAGAAACCTTCATTCTCCTTGCATAGTCATAACTATGATAGAGAACATCCAGAACCAATCGACAATCCGTATCCAGGTTCGCCGTCGAAAATCAAGTGAAAAATCCCACTCGGATCGATATAACTATCTCCAAATTCTGTGCTCGAATCTGAATCAAATCACTGTGCGAATAGAATAGCATACATACAACCTACGTATTTATCTTTATTGGTTATTAGCCAAATTAATTCCATTTCTATTCACATTCACGTTGATTTTCATTCACTTACTCACAACCGCTTAAATCCATTCGGATTAGAGGTATATCTCGATTGGGTATGTAAACAATAACAGTTTGAACTCCGAACAGTTTATTTAGAAAATAGCTTGAAAAATTAGAAATAGATAAGTAGTTGAAAAATAATTACTAGTTTGTAAAATAGGTGTAAAATAGTTAGAAAATAGTTAAAATAATTATACAAATTTAAATAATTGCAAAATAATAGTAAGATAGTAATTAGTTTTGTAAAATAGTTGAAATATAGTAATTAGTTTATAAAATAGTTGGAAAACAGTTTCAAAAATAATTGTAAAACAAGTATAAGATAGTTTGGCTTAAAAAAGAAAAGTTGTATATATAGTGAATAGCTTGGAAAAAAATAGGTTTATACTAAAACAATTTATGTTAAAATAGTCTAGAGTCAAAACTGCCCACTTCCCAATCTTCATTCTTATCAATCAATTTAAATTTCCACTTCCATTTCAATTGACCCAATTCCAATTTTAAATAACTCCAATTTCCATTGGGCTTGATTTATTCCCAGTTCAAGTAGAATTAATTCTCAATTCCTTATTCAATTTAGATCAAATTCCATTTGATTTTAAACATATTCCACTTTAATTACAATCCCAAGTTATTCCAATCACTTTGGACTAATATCCATTCAATTGAACCCACTTCAATTTCAATCCATTTCAACTCCAGTTTGAAATAATTCCAATTTCAAATTCCATTTCCAAATCAAGTTGAATTATTCTTGATTTCCTCCCAAATTTAATTCAAATTCCATTTGAATTTAAAACTATTCAGTTTTAATTATAATTTGAACTAATTTCTAATTTCAAATTTAAACCTTCTCGAATTATATAAATTCGAGTTAATACTTCAAATGTTGATTTAATTCCTTTAAATCAATTTACCCGTTTTATCCCAACAATGGGTTACCATACTCCATTTCTCATTCATTTAAACAAATCCAATTCACAACTTAAAGATTTTTAAAAACAATAGGATGATATCATCTAATTCATCTTAAAACATCCATCAATTTACAATTTCCAGATCTCAAACCCATTTTCAGATCACATAAACTCCCAATTCAGATTAACAATTTAACTCCCCAAATTAAATTCCAATTCCATCTTTAAATTCCCAGATCGTGTGATCATTCCAACTTATTTAACCTTTTCCCAAGTTAAACTCAATTTACTTAATTCAATCAACCTTACCTAATTTGAACTTCCTTTTCAAATTTTAAACTTCTCATAAATAATCTCCCACTTGTTAAGTTCAAAAACTTATCACTTTGGGTATCATATCTCATTCTAGATTTAAAACTCAACATCTAGAGTTTATTTCAAATTATCCTTGATATCATGTATAATCACATATATACATATTTATTTCTTTTACATACCAAGTTACACTTTAAAATTTTAAACCACCTTTGGTTTTATTTAAAACAAATTTCTTTTAAATTTTCAAACAACTCTTTTTTCGAAATAGGAGCATTCATTCAAATGCACTAAATAATCTTATTTATTATTTCTTTAAATTAATTACACCATTAATTAATTCCAATTAATCACATTCGGTAATTAACTTATTCTTAATTACCTTTATTAAGTAATTTTCCCTTAAATTACTTACCACTAGTTACTTCATTAAGTAACTTCCTCTTATTTATCAACTCCAATTATTATCCATTTATATTAATCTCATTAAATAAAATTTAATTAATTACATAAAATATTTGATTATCCTTATCCTGAAAACTTTCCCAAATTCAAGATTTAATTTCAGTTTGAATTCATTTCAAACTTATCTTTATTTAATTTTAATTTGGTTGTAATTCTATTACCACTTAATTCTTACTATTACTTTTAATTTAATTAGTATTACAACCAATTTCCTTAATATAATAGATGATCTATTTCTTATATAAGATTCATTTACTTTTGAAATCATTTAAAAATCTTTATATTAGAAAATACCAAGTACACTCTCTCATATTTATACACTCAACTCATTATAGGGTACTACTTACCCTATCCTTAATGAGTAATCCTACTAGAGGCAAGGTTCTCACTTAACCTTCAGCTCTGATTCCAAATGTAACGACCCGAAAATTTCGATCCCGAAATTTCCAGATAGTTAGTGAAAGAAGAAACAGAAAGAAACACACAATCTCACATTAGCAGCGGATAAAATATAATATCAATAATAATAATAGTTATACAAAAGAAATCTATATCTGTCAATTTATATTAATATACGTCAGAGTTATAGTGGACATATACATTCAATATGTCCCAGATATGCATCAATATATCCAGCGGCAATACTCCAAACGTTCCTGCCATCCAGCTCGTTCCTGAGCTCTACAACGTCCTTACCTGAAAATCTGTAATACTCGGTCTGACCCGAGCATTACATCAAAGTAACACCCGGGTCAGGCTGGAAACCAGCGTGAGTAAACCCATCTAACATGAAATACTAATGCATAAACTTGAGTGTAAATCAAGGAAACTTGTAACTTTTCGATTTCTTCCTTCATTATAGTAAATCATTTATCTCATACCACAATTCTCAGGTTAAATGTCCATGCCACTTAATTTATTCCAATCCAGCCTGTTTAATTCCGGGTATTTACTAATACCCGACTCCGGTCTCTTCGAATTGAATACTATCTTATCCCAGTTTATTCAAGTGATTAAAATTTAAATACTGGATGTCACTTTTCATAATAATTCATCAAAGGTAACCACATTATATCAGTTCAACCCAACATATCATACTACAAAGCATTCCATTTCACAAAACATCACAATCACATATCAGGATTAAGAAATAATCCAAGGCATTCAAATATCTATCAATTATTCATAAGCAAGATAGATTAGTCATACCATTCCCATAAATCTAATTAACTACCAATGGATTAAATTAATTATTTATTATTCATACATCTTGCTTATCCAATTAATTAATCATCCCTTAATTTTATTCATCTTGATTAATCATATTTGATTAATATTTCTTTAATTACATTAAGTAATTGATTCTTAATAATTTCAAAATTAATTATCCATCACTAAAGTAATTATTTGAGATTAATTATTATTAACTACAAATTTAATTATCTATAGAACCCATTAATCAATCTCAAATTATTTAATTAATCAATTGTTAATTTATACTTAATTAATTGTTAATTACTTGATTAATAGATTTTAAATCATTAATTTAAAACCAAATCTTATCTAATTTATGATTGCTTAATTATAAATTATTTGATCTTAATTAACCTACTTAATCCTTTAATTAATTAAATAGAACCCTTAATTATTTAATTAATTATCTCAAATCATTAATTAATTAATTACAAATCTTAATTACATTAACCATTTTAATGAATTATAAACCACTAAATTCTAATTAAATTTAAGATAAGCATTGATCTTATTAATGATTATATTATCAAAAATAATAGTATTTTAAAAACAACTTGTTTTTAAATTTACCTTTAAATTGCATTTTTAAATTCAAGATTTAAAATGAAAACAATTCTTAACTTTAACAAAATTTTTAAAGAAATTCAAAAAAAAAACTTTAGTATTACATGTTAAAGAATCTATTTGTCTGATAAAAGTATTTTAAAACCAAATTAAATTTGAATTTAAACCATACTTTAAAACATTCAAAGTAGTTTTAAAACATTTAAATTCAAAAGCTTTATTTATATCAGACTAGAATTAAACTAAGCTTGAATTCAGATTTTTAACTAAATTTAAAATCCTGTTGCAAGCTTTATTTCAGATTTTTAAACCATATTATACAATACTGTAACAAATTTTTAAGTGTTAAAAACATTTCATTCATTTTTTTTTATAAACCTTATTTATTTTTGAAAACCAGAATTCAAATATGAATTGGAACCAAGCTTAAAAACTTGATTTAAAACTCTTCTTACATTGGGCTTCCAATTTTTAAATTTCATTTAAATCCTGATACACTGACAGGTTTTAAAGTGAACCTGTAACAACAGATTTTACTCGAGTTTCCCTCTAAATTCTTCGAGACAATCTTTCCCTCAACTTCGAGCAAACTCTCAAATGAATCGAGCGTTTACTCGAGTATAATACCCACTTACAATTCCTAGATCATCAGAAAATATGAGCACCGTGCACATGCACGGTGGCTCTGACCATCACCGGTCAACCCTTACCGCATAAACTCATCAGAAACAACCTTGCGCAACGTCACGATCATTAAAACATTGATATCTAACTCGAATTTGAAATCGAGTTTTTAACCTAAAATCTGAACTTAATCCAAAACCTGAGTCGACTTCAAATTCCAATCTCCGATCACCAGAGAGGCAATGTCTCCGGCCACACCCTCCTTTACAAACTCTCATCCCATTCCCAAACTCTGGTGGAGCTCGATCCACCAGAGGCGATGAACGTACTCATTTATTTCCCAACCCAAAAACTAGGGATAAAATCAAAAATTAGTCGCCGCAGCCACCTTCACTCATATGTCATCAACCTGACAATTTTGCTGACCTCTCCGACCCTTGTTCTACCTTCAGAAAGAATTCTGCCATCTAAGATCAACTGGATTGACAGAGGTTACTCCAAACCTCTAAATTGAAAAAAGAAGAACTGCTCATTCACAATTTAACTAGAAATCATAATTTTATCCTTAAAATTCATGTCTAAGGTTAAGGATTTAGTTTATGTACTTGAATTGCATAATTAACTTGATTGAATTTTTTTCAGAGACTTTGAGTTTCCTGTCTAATTTGTTTTCCAGAGCAATTACAGTTTATTGTAAGTTTAATAAATTTTTAGAAATTTAATTCATAATCAAACAGACAATATTTATTTAGATCCTAAGTTTTAAAAATCAATGGATCAAGGGGAATGATTTAAATTGAAAAAAACTAGGCTTGAAATATACAACAGAAACGTTCTACAGGCATTACAAAATCAACATACATCACACATCATAAATGCACAGGAGTTTTTCAACATATTTACAAATACAACTTATTTTAATCATGATTCAAACAACCAGATCAACCTAAATTTATTTTTAAAATAAAAGTGTTACTCACAGTATTGAAGCATAGAACAGAGTGCATGATCTTGCTTCCAAGCTTATTTGAGTTAATCATATGATTAATTATTGCATGCAAGATTTTTCAACAATTTATCACAACATCATTGTCAACATGTTTAAACATTAAAAGGGCAGCAGTTTACTCACAATTTAGAAACAGAGCTTGATTCCTGAAACTTATGTTGCCTGACTTTGCTTTTGACTTTAGAAAACCTTGATTTAAGAATGAAATGTTTTGAAACTTGAAATTTTAAAGATGAAATGCATGACTGTACCGGAACAAGATGAAGTTGGCTCAAGACTTTGAAACATTGATGTTTCCAGATAGCATTATGAAGCTTTAAAACTGGATTGACAGGCTTTTGAGTTTGAAGATTTCAATATGGTTTTAGCCTTGAAGTTACAGGGTTTGGTATAAATTTTGTCACAAGTTTTGGTTCCAAGTTTGCAATATTGAAACATGCTACATGTTTGAAGAAAATGTTTTATTCCTTTGTTTGTGGAAGTTGCAGATTCTTATTTTCAGTTTTGATTCATCTTTTAGTTTTTCTTCATTCCCTTTGTTTTATAATCGAAGTTTTAGATCTGGGAATTTTGCCAGATTCTCACATTTTGTTTTAATTGAATTTTAAAGAAAATACTGCCATATGTAATTTTGCATGTCATCAATCTTATAAATGTTAAGTTGTAAGTATACAGGACTTACAAATGGTTTAAAGTCATATTTTAAATTTTTAGTTAATTTTTTTTTATGCTTATAAACTAATTTATTCTCATGTGAAATTTTTAAAAGAAATAATATAACCTTTTGTCAATTTCCATATATCCTACTTCACACTTATATAATATATATGTATCCTTTTAAATTTTCTCATATTATAAAAATTGCACACATCTATTGTTATAGTTTCAAATCCACTTATACATACATCCGGACATCATTAATAATCAAATTTATTTGTTTTATCCAGATAAAATTAGTACCCAATAGTTTAAAATCGATTAATTATCCATTTAACAATTATTAAAAATCCGGGATATCACATTCCTCCCCCCTTTGAATCTTTTCGTCCTCGAAAAGAAATGAAGCCAGAATTTATTAAAAAGCTTATTTTTAGAAAAATTATTCTTTGAAACACTTTTAAAATCTACATAATATTATAAAATGGTTTTATAAAGATACTTTTTATAACTCGATGTTTTAACCAGTCCATCCTTGTTCTCACAGAAATTCGGTCATACGTTGATCAGGCGTAAGACTGAAAATCTATAAGTACTTAGCAGACCCGTTTTCAACACCCAGTGAAAATATTTGGAAAATAATTTTATTTAAAATATAGAAAATTTTTTGAAAATAGAGGAAATATCTTTGGTAAGAATGCTTTGGAAATCATCACCCCCATCCATGGTCACAGTTACATTCTAGGGTTACGTTGCCATCGCAGCAAAAGTACATGTAACTACAGGCTCTCCGCGGCCTCTCGATTACGCCATGGAACCCACATAACAGATCACAGTTACACCCAAGGTTATGTTGCCGTCGCAGCAAAAGTCCATGTAACTGTAGGCTCTCAGCGGCCTTTGATTTTCGCTGTCGAAATGAAACCACTCCACTCCTACATAGGTCGTAGTCCACCGATATAAAATCAAAAGCAGACCGTTGGCTCTCAGCGGCACACACGACTTTCGCTATGTTATACCATAGATCGCAGTTACATCCTGGGTTACGTTGACATCGCATCAAAAGTCCATGTAACTGTTGGCTCTCAGCGGCACACACGACTTACGCTATGGTATACTCTACTCATAATCCCCAGGAACTAGTTTTGTCCGGACTCCTCACAGGATCAACTTTAGAACCCCCCTTGGGGCTCAAGACAGCACCACCCGGTAGTACTCCTGAGAAGTTCATTTCAAGGGAGCGCCTTTTTCCCCAGAGCCATCATCAAAACATTTTATACTATACATATATAGTATCTTTAAATCATACACCTAGTATGATCTCATACAAAGCTCCTTTACTCAAAATTGATTATTCCAAAATCGATAATTCTCAAACTAGGCTTTCCAAATTCAATATTGATTTTACCTAAAAATCAAAAGCCTTTCCAAATCTATAGGTTCCGAAAACCTTTTTCCAAAATCCTCATATGATCCTTTATATGTGTGTGTGTGTGTGTATATATATTCAGATATATAAAATCTTTTAGAACTTTGGATCATTTCAAACTTGTATAAAACTCCTTCTATACTTCAAAACACCTTCAAAATCTTTTTTTCTGGCAAAGGATTCAACAGGGGAGTTTCATTTTATAAAACAAAGATATTTAACTTCGTTTATTCAAAATCAAATATTCAAATTTGATTACTCTTTAAAAAGCCACTTACCATATCATTTACTTCCATAAACAAAATTTCAACCATAGAAATATCCAATTTCCACTTTACTTCATCATATATTTCACAAAATATATTTTTCATTTCAAAAACCATTTCACATTTCTTGTCCACAAATTCCTAGTATCAATTTTATTCAAGTCCGCACGATGTACACATATCATCCGTACGCTATACCAATTTGATTGCTCACTCGATCGCACAATTTCACTTCTGAACTAGTATCGTTCACCCGGCTTTCTATTGCGGACACAGATCTGGTTTCTTGATCAGAAACCGTCATTCTCCTTGGGTAGTCATAGCTATGATAGAGAACATCCAGAACCAGTCAACAATCCATATCCAGGTTCGCCGTCGAAAATCGAGTGAAAAATCCCACTCGGATCGATATAACTATCTCGAAATTCTGTACTCGAATCTAGATCAAATCACTGTGCAAATAGAATAACATACGTACACTCTACGTATTTATCTTTATTGGTTATTAGCCAAATTAATTCCATTTCTATTCACATTCACGTTGATTTTCATTCACTTACTCACAACCGCTTAAATCCATTCGGATTATCACCTCTATTCTTATCTTGATTGGGTATTTAAACAAAAACAGTTTGAACTCCGAACAGTTTATTTAGAAAATAGCTTGAAAAAGTAGAAATAGATAAGTAGTTGAGAAATAATTACTAGTTTGTAAAATAGGTGTAAAATAGTTAAAATAATTATAGAAATTTAAATAATTGCAAAATAATAGTAAGATAGTAATTAGTTTTGTAAAAAAGTTGAAATATAGTAATTAGTTTATAAAATAGTTGGAAAACAGTTTCAAAAATAATTGTAAAACAAGTATAAGATAGTTTGGCTTTTAAAAGAAAAGTTGTATATGCAATGAATAGCTTGGAAAAAAATAGGTTTATGCTAAAACAATTTATGTTAAAAATAGTCTAGAGTCAAAACCGCACACTTCCTAATCTTCATTCTTATCAATCAATTTAAATTTCCACTTCCATTTAAATTGACCCAATTCCAATTTTAAATAATTCCAATTCCATTGGGCTTGATTTATTCCCAGTTCAAGTAGAATTAATTCTCAATTCCTTATTCAATTTAGATCAAATTCCATTTGATTTTAAACATATTCCACTTTAATTACAATCCCAAGTTATTCCAATCACTTTGGACTAATATCCATTCAATTGAACCCACTTCAATTTCAATCCATTTCAGCTCCAGTTTGAAATAATTCCAATTTCAAATTCCATTTCCAAATCAAGTTGAATTATTCTTGATTTCCTCCCAAATTTAATTCAAATTCCATTTGAATTTAAAACTATTCAGTTTTAATTATAATTTGAACTAATTTCTAATTTCAAATTTAAACCTTCCCGAATTATATAAATTCAAGTTAATACTTCAAATGTTGATTTAATTCCTTTAAATCAATTTACCCTTTTTATCCCAACAATGGGTTACCATACCCCATTTCTCATTCATTTAAACAAATCCAATTCACAACTTAAAGATTTTTAACAACAATAGGATGATATCATCTAATTCATCTTAAAACATCCATCAATTTACAATTTCCAGATCTCAAACCCATTTTCAGATCACACAAACTCCCAATACAGATTAACCATTTAACTCCCCAAATTAAATTCCAATTCCATCTTTAAATTCTCAGATCATGTGATCGTTCCAACTTATTTAACTTTTTCCCAAGTTAAACTCAATTTACTTATTTCAGTCAACCTTACCCAATTTGAACTTTCTTTTCAAATTTTAAACTTCTCATTAATAATCTCCCACTTGTTAAGTTCAAAACTTATCACTTTGGGTATCATATCTCATTCCAGATTTAAAACTCAACATCTAGAGTTTATTTCAAATTATCCTTGATATCATGTATAATCACATATATACATATTTATTTCTTTTACATACGAAGTTACACTTTAAAATTTCAAACCACCTTTGGTTTTTATTTAAAACAAATTTCTTCTAAATTTTCAAGCAACTCTTTGTTCGAAATAGGACCATTCATTCAAATGCACTAAATAATCTTATTTATTATTTCTTTAAATTAATTACATCATTAATTAATTCCAATTAATCACATTCGGTAATTAACTTATTCTTTATTACCTTTATGAAGTAATTTTCCCTTAAATTACTTACCACTAGTTACTTCATTAAGTAACTTCCTCTTATTTATCAACTCCAATAATTATCCATTTATATTAATCTCATTAAATAAAATTTAATTAATTACATAAATTATTTGATTATCCTTCTGCTGAAAACTTCCCCAAATTCAAGATTTAATTTCAGTTTGAATTCATTTCAAACTTATCTTTATTTCATTTTAATTTGGTTGTAATTCTATTACCACTTAATTCTTACTATTACTTTTAATTTAATTAGTATTACAACCAATTTCCTTAATATAATAGATGATCTATTTCTTATATAAGATTCATTTACTTTTGAAATCATTTAAAAATCTTTGTATAAGAAAATAACAAGTACGCTCTCTCATATTTATACACTCAACTCATTATAGGGTACTACTTACCCTATCCTTAATGAGTAATCCCACCAGAGCCAAGGTTCTTGCTTAACCTTCAGCTCTGACACCAAATGTAACGACCCAAAAATTTCGATCCTGAAATTTCCAGATAGTTAGTGAAAGAAGAAACAGAAAGAAGAAGAAAAAGAAAGAAACACACAGTCTCACATTCGCAGCGGATAAAATATAATATCAATAATAATAATAGTTATATAAAAGAAATCTATTTCTGTCAATTTATATTTATATAGATCAGAGTTACAGTGGACATATACAATCAATATGTCCCAGATATGCATCAATATATCCAGCGGCAATACTCCAAACGTTCCTGCCATCCAGCTCGTTCCTGAGCTCCACAACGTCCTTACCTGAAAATCTGTAATACTCGGTCTGACCCGAGCATTACATCAAAGTAACACCCGGGTCAGGCTGTAAACCAGCGTGAGTAAACCCATCTAACATGAAATACTAATGCATAAACTTGAGTGAAAATCAAGGAAACTCATAACTTTTCGAGTTCTTCCTTCATTATAGTAAATCATTTATCTCATATCACAATTCTCAGGTTAAATGTCCGTGCTACTTAATTTATTCCAATCCAGTCTGTTTAATTCCACACATCCAATTATATAGAACTTAGACTACAGAATCGAAGTGGTTTCGGGTATTTACTAATACCCGACTCCGGTCTCTTCGAATTCAATACTATCTTATCCCAATTTATTCAAGTGATTAAAATTTAAATACTGGATGTCACTTTTCATAATAATTAATCAAAGGTTACCACATTATATCAGTTCAACCCAACATATCATACTACAAAGCATTCTATTTCACAAAACATCACAATCACATATCAGGATTATGAAATAATCCAAGGCATTCAAATATCTATCAAATATTCATAAGCAAGATAAATTAGTCATACCATTCCCATGAATCTAATTAACTACCAATGGATTAAATTAATTATTTATTATTCATACATCTTGCTTATCCAATTAATTAATCATCCCTTAATTTTATTCATTTTGATTAATCATACTTGATTAATATTTCTTTAATTACATTAAGTTATTGATTCTTAATAATTTCAAAATTAATTATCCTTCACTAAAGTAATTATCTGAGATTAATTATTATTAATTTCAAATTTAATTATCTATAGAACCCATTAATTAATCTCAAATTATTTAATTAATCAAGTGTTAATCTATACTTAATTAATTGTTAATCACTTGATTAATAAATTTTAAATCATTAATTTAAAACCAAATCTTATCTAATTTATGATTGCTTAATTACAAATTATTTGATCTTAATTAACTTACTTAATCCTTTAATTAATTAAATAAAACCCTTAATTATTTAATTAATTATCTCAAATCATTAATTAATTAATTACAAATCTTAATTACATTAACCATTTTAATGAATTATAAACCACTAAATTCTAATTAAATTTAAGATAAGCATTGATCTTATTAATGATTATATTATCAAAAATAATAGTATTTTAAAAACAACTTGTTTTTAACTTTACCTTTAAATTGCATTTTTAAATTCAAGATTTAAAATGAAAACAATTCTTAACTTTAACAAAAATTTTAAAGAAATTCAAAAAAAAACTTTAGTATTACATGTTAAAGAATCTATTTGTCTTATAAAAGTATTTCAAAACCAAATTAAATTTGAATTTAAACCATACTTTAAAACATTCAAAGTAGTTTTAAAACATTTAAATTCAAAAGCTTTATTTATATCAGACTAGAATTAAACTAAGCTTGAATTCAGATTTTTAACTAAATTTAAAATCCTGTTGCAAGCTTTATTTCAGATTTTTAAACCATATTATACAATACTGTAACAAATTTTTAAGTGTTAAAAACATTTCATTCATTTTTTTTATAAACCTTATTTATTTTTAAAAACCATAATTCAAATTGTTAACTCCACTTTTTCAGCAAGGCCGTGATATCAAAAATTGACCGAGAAGCTAATGATAGTTCGTCTCGAAGGATGGTCAACTCAACCTCCCAACAAAGCAAGTTCTGTTGAATGGCTTTTCAGATAAGATCCCCTACGGAGGGGGGTCCAGGGGGCAGCGCCGCCGGCAGGGTGCGGGGCAGCGCCCCGTCCAAAACAGTATATGACCTAAAGCTTCAACAAGTTAACGGGTTAGAGGAAAAAGCGACCTAAGAAGTGCAACGACCTACCGATTTAAGGAAGGAACGACTTAGCGGCTTAAGAGAATAGACCGACTCAACAGCCTCGAGGAGTTACCGACTCAACAACCTTAACTTGTTACCGACTTATCATGAGTCCTCTACGAGTTACGACTTATCATGAGTCATCTACGAGTTATGACTTATCATGAGTCCTCCACGAGTTATGACTTATCATGAGTCCTCTACGAGTTAAGACTTATCATGAGTCCTCTACGAGTTATGACTTATCATGAGTCCTCTACGAGTTAAGACTTATCATGAGTCCTCTACGAGTTAAGACTTATCATGAGTCATCTACGAGTTATGACTTATCATGAGTCCTCTACGAGTTATGACATATCATGAGTCCTCTACGAGTTAAGACTTATCATGAGTCCTCTACGAGTTAAGACTTATCATGAGTCATCTACGAGTTATGACTTATCATGAGTCCTCCACGAGTTATGACTTATCATGAGTCATCTACGAGTCAAGACTTATCATGAGTCATCTACGAGTCAAGACTTATCATGAGTCATCTACGAGTTAAGACTTATCATGAGTCCTCTACGAGTTATGACTTATCATGAGTCCTCTACGAGTTAAGACTTATCATGAGTCCTCTACGAGTTAAGACTTATCATGAGTCATCTACGAGTTATGACTTATCATGAGTCCTCTACGAGTTATGACTTATCATGAGTCCTCTACGAGTTAAGACTTATCATGAGTCCTCTACGAGTTAAGACTTATCATGAGTCCTCTAAGAGTTAAGACTTATCATGAGTCATCTACGAGTTATGACTTATCATGAGTCCTCTACGAGTTATGACTTATCATGAGTCCTCTACGAGTTTTGACTTATCGTGAGTCCTCTACGAGTTATGACTTATCATGAGTCCTCTACGAGTTATGACTTATCATGAGTCCTCTACGAATTAAGACTTATCATGAGTCCTCTACGAGTTATGACTTATCATGAGTCCTCTATGAGTTATGACTTATCATGAGTCATCTACGAGTTATGACTTAACTCCGAAAAATGTCTATAAATACAACCATAGCTCCAACTAGAAGGGGACCTTTGGGCTCATTCTTCTCAAGCGCCGATACTCTGCTGCATTCCAAACCGACTTTACACTCAAAGCTTTCAAGACACGTAGAACGCTACCAACAACTTCAAGAAGAAATCTCATACATCCGACATGGATTTGAAGACTTTCATTTACATTGAAGCTTAAGCTACTCGTTCAAAGTGTTTGATAGTTCAAAGTGTATTGTACTTGGAAGAATTGTATCGACTTGTAACGAAATCATCAATAAAGATATTCAAAGTGGATGTAGGCAAACTCTTAAGCCGAACCACTATAAAATTGCTGTTGTTTACTACTTATCTGCAATTTTCTGCTTATACTCTGTTCCCGAACCATCGGGTGGTGCTTTCACGTTAATTCTATACTCACCGGGGTGTTAGCGTTCAAATTTTAGCGTTAACATTTTTGGTGCTTTCACTGAGAATTGAACTCAGGAATACTTTCACCATCGCTTCGCGAAAGTTTGTTGAAAGAATCTCTCTAAAGACCAAAAGTTTATTGGAAATAATGGCTCCTGGGAGAAAGCGAAGTTCCGCAAGATTCGATAATGTTCAAGAGAATACCGCTACCTCTCCTCCTTCAAGTCAAGCAGCTCCAACTGCTGGAGTTACACGAGCAGAATTGGACGCCGTAGTTTTGGGATTGAATCAGCAATTGAATGCTCAAAATGCGCAGTTGGAAGCCCAGAATGCCCAGAATACCTTGATTATGGATAGGTTAAACACTCTACTTGAGGCAAATCACCAACGACAGGATAATGAAACAATCTATGCTGAAGATGCCCGTGACCCCTAAGAGAAAGGTATTCCTCAAAAAGCAGACAACACCACTGCAAGGGGACCTTCCCAAGCTGAAGGTTCAGGCCCGCAACCAACTTTTCGCGAATATTTGCCCTGGCAAACTTCCGAAAGAACAGCGGATGCAGACGTCTGCCCGGCAAGACCTTTGAACGATGAGGAGTACCTATCAGGGATGGTTCGCTCGATTATGAAAGAAAGCATGCAAAGGCAAGAGGATGAAAATGATTGGGGATTTGCCCCGAGTAAGACACCTTTCACCGAAAAAATCTTAAATGCAGAGATTCCCAAGAAATTTGTACCTCCTACCATCCCAGCTTATCGAGGGACAAGTGACCCTAATCAATTCCTGTACAAGTACGATTGGCATATGACCGGGGCAAGAGCAACAGATGAGATCAAGTGCCGTTACTTTCCGGTATACTTAGAGGGAGTGGCCTTACTTTGGTTCACAAAGCTGCCAGTTAGATCCGTGGATCAATTCTCTGACTTAACACGGAAGTTCAAGGATCAGTTCAGGCTATATGCTACAAAAGCCAAGGATATAATGTCTCTCTCTAGTCTAGAACAAAACCCCGGAGAATCTACCAGATCATTTTTAAATCGTTTCAATATAGCCCTAGCTGAAGTCGAGAACGCAGAGCCAAGGATGGTTTTGACTTATCTAATGCGGGCTATCGATAAATCGAGTGAATTCGGTAAATGGCTAAAAATGAAGGAGCCAAACTCACTTGAGAAATTCTATAAGAAGGCTGATGAATTTATGCGTTTGGAAAGCTTTCCTGCGACATCAAGAGCAATCGAGGCCGAAATTTTGAATGTGGGTGTTACTTCTGATAAAAGGGAACCTAGAGGACAGAAGAGGAAGAACGATGGTGGAAAAAAGCAGAGAGACTTGAATAAAGCTCGCCGCTTTAAACCTTCAGATTTTACTCTCTTAACTGATACCCTGGAGAACATCTTTCTCGCAACCAAGGATGCTTTTGATTATCCTAAGCCACCTGAGTTGAAGGTTGGGAAAAATGCTATGCATAATGGGAGGTTCTGTCAGTTCCACAACCAACCTGGTCATGACACCAATGAATGTCGTCATTTAAGGAATTTGATTGAAGAACTATTGAGACAGAATAAACTTCAGCAATATGTCAAAAGAGACAGGAATGACCCATCCTCATCCACTCAGGGGAGGCCCTCACCCGGCGGGCAGGAATCATGATGGGATGGAAGGATACGCTCATGCTCTAAGAAAAGCCCCGAAGGGAGAGAATGTTCCTATTCTCACACCGGAGATTCGATCCCGAGAAGCTTGGGACAGCAATGATTTGCATCCATGTTTTACTTTAAGGCTTTGTTACAAATTGTAAAAGAATGATGGATTTATCATTCTCATATTAAAAGTCATTGTAAAAACATTGCAAATGAAATATAGGAACTATAAATCTTGTGTTTTCTATTACTATAAAAGACCTGTTTTATTTCGAAATGCCAAATATCTTGAATATATTGCTAAAATGTCGATTTAATATTGCAGGCAATCAAAGCAAAGCTTACCTAGTCAGCACATCGCAAAGCAAAGCGATTCCTATAAGTCATTGAGCAAATAAATGTCAAGCCAGAAAAGGTTCCAAATTGAATTCCTGCATAAGAAATGTTCCTCACGAACAGTTGATACAACCAAAAGGGCACCTTCCCAACGCGATGGTTTCAGGCCCTCGCTAACCGACAAAGATCATTTGTGCAAACAGACATCTTGTCGGGTAGTTTGGGTCTGCCCTATGGATTCACTTAACAATGAGGAGCATTTCTCTGGAAAAGAGACAAATAACTTGCAAAGAAAAGAACATGGCTATGGAAATGATAACGAGGAATCGCTAAGGAGCGGATGGTGAAGAGGCATGGGCAAGCAGACAGAAAACACACAAGCCCTCTTCGGAGGCAAAAGTCCTCCAATGAGGCACGCTTCCCATGTTTGAAGCGCAAGCTAAAGTCCTCCAATGAGGCACACTTCCCAAGTTTGAAGTGCAAACTAAAGTCCTCCAATGAGGCACACTTCCCAAGTTTGAAGTGCAAACTAAAGTCCTCCAATGAGGCACACTTCCCAAGTTTGAAGTGCAAACTCAAGTCCTCCAATGAGGCACACTTCCCAAGTTTGAAGTGCAAACTAAAGTCCTCCAATGAGGCACACTTCCCAAGTTTGAAGTGCAAACTCAAGTCCCCCAATGAGGCACGCTTCCCATGTTTGAAGCGCAAACTAAAGTCCTCCAATGAGGCACGCTTCCCATGTTTGAAGCGCTAACTAAAGCCCTCCAATGAGGCACACTTCCCAAGTTTGAAGTGTAAACTAAAGCCCTCCAATGAGGCACGCTTCCCATGTTTGAAGCGCTAACTAAAGCCCTCCAATGAGGCACACTTCCCAAGTTTGAAGTGTAAACTAAAGCCCTCCAATGAGGCACGCTTCCCATGTTTGAAGCTTAAACTAAAGCCCTACTCAAAGGCACAACCCTTCAGAGGATAAAGACCCCTTCGGGGGCACATTTCACTAGAGCTGAAGTGCAATCTCTGTGGAGGCCCACTCCTCCAGAGTTGAAATGTCAAATCAAAGCCCTCCAACGAGGCGCAACAAAAAAAAAAAAAAAAAAGGGCTTCTCCAATACAAGGCGCACTCTACCAGAGCAAGAATAATATTTCCTCAGAAATGAAAAATTATTCTCCAAAGAAAGAGTGCATGCCTTCCAAAAATGGAAGAGTCATTCTCTAAAGTAAGAGTACAAGTCTTCTAAAAACAGAAGAATTGTTCTCCAAAAATCTCCTCAAAATGGAGAACATTACAATGAGCTGTGGTATGGGGCAATATAATATTGCTACGTTAATAAAAGCAGAACCCAAGCAACATACCACAAGCTCACTGCAATATCATGAAAAGAGAATAAAGAAACTTGTATGAAAATGAGGAACAAATACATTCTCAAATACAGACAAAAGTTTCTATAAAATTTGTTATGCACGTGCAGGTTTCAAAAGGCAAAACAAGAAGGATGACCCCACACCGTCAAATGGAGAAAAACATTACACCAATAAGGCTTCCGCAATAGGTTCCATTGATGCAAGTTCCTTTGCGAAAGATGGGGCATCTGAAGTTTCTGCTTGAAAACCAGGGGCATCGTGAAGCTAAGTCGACCAAAAGGAGTGCAAAAGTCCGAATTAGTGCAAGAATTCATCTTTCAGCAAAAATTCAACACTCCTCTCCTTAACCGTCACAGCACTTAGTCTTTTAAAAATTGACTTGTGACTGGAATATTCGGAAAAAGGAAGGAAGTGCTGCAAAAGTAAAGAATGAAATTGGTACCGGACAACTTGGATTTTGAAAATCCCAGAAATGGAAAGATCCAGTTTGCCCCACTACTCTTCTTATCAAAAGGATATTTTATATGAAGAACTGAATATTCAAAAGTAAAGGTGCACGTTTTCTAAAAGCGTATGAAGTGTTGTGCAAAGCTACTAAAATAACAAGTAATTAAAGCAATACTTGAAATAATACTGGTTGGCATATGTCAATTCAGAAAATTCGAGGCTTGTTATTTGAAAGTAAGTGCGGTGTCAATGCAGATAGCAGTTATAACTGTGTAAACTTTGTGTTGATACTTCATTCAAGACAGTTGATTCGCAACACTTCATCAAGACCATACTAATTTGCTTACAGTAAAATACCAGTTCTTCGATCTAATCCATCACTCGATATGGGCAATCGGTGATGAGTATATTCGCCCTATTTTTCTACAAATGTTGCGTTTAACAGGTTGTTAAAATAATCTGTAAAGAGATGCAGCAAGTTCAGGTCAAAGTTCCATTGAATCGCATTGGTCAAGTTTAAAAGGCTTCAGGTCAAAAGCAATGCAAAGTTGCCTAAGTACAAGCTCAGCAGCTCAGTAGAGCACGAGTTAAGAAGAATCGAAGCACACGACCTAGTCCCTAGGCGTATACTTCGAGGGGCAAGTGTTAACTCCACTTTTTCAGCAAGGCCGTGATATCAAAAATTGACCGAGAAGCTAATGATAGTTCGTCTCGAAGGATGGTCAACTCAACCTCCCAACAAAGCAAGTTATGTTGAATGGCTTTTCAGATAAGATCCCCTACGGAGGGGGGTCCAGGGCGCAGCGCCGCCGGCAGGGTGCGGGGCAGCGCCCCGTCCAAAACAGTATATGACCTAAAGCTTCAACAAGTTAACGGGTTAGAGGAAAAAGCGACCTAAGAAGTGCAACGACCTACCGATTTAAGGAAGGAACGACTTAGCGGCTTAAGAGAATAGACCGACTCAACAGCCTCGAGGAGTTACCGACTCAACAACCTTAACTTGTTACCGACTTATCATGAGTCCTCTACGAGTTACGACTTATCATGAGTCATCTACGAGTTATGACTTATCATGAGTCCTCCACGAGTTATGACTTATCATGAGTCCTCTACGAGTTAAGACTTATCATGAGTCCTCTACGAGTTATGACTTATCATGAGTCCTCTACGAGTTAAGACTTATCATGAGTCCTCTACGAGTTAAGACTTATCATGAGTCATCTACGAGTTATGACTTATCATGAGTCCTCTACGAGTTATGACTTATCATGAGTCCTCTACGAGTTAAGACTTATCATGAGTCCTCTACGAGTTAAGACTTATCATGAGTCCTCGAAGAGTTAAGACTTATCATGAGTCATCTACGAGTTATGACTTATCATGAGTCCTCCACGAGTGATGACTTATCATGAGTCATCTACGAGTCAAGACTTATCATGAGTCCTCCACGAGTTATGACTTATCATGAGTCATCTACGAGTTAAGACTTATCATGAGTCCTCTACGAGTTATGACTTATCATGAGTCCTCTACGAGTTAAGACTTATCATGAGTCCTCTACGAGTTAAGACTTATCATGAGTCATCTACGAGTTATGACTTATCATGAGTCCTCTACGAGTTATGACTTATCATGAGTCCTCTACGAGTTAAGACTTATCATGAGTCCTCTACGAGTTAAGACTTATCATGAGTCCTCTAAGAGTTAAGACTTATCATGAGTCATCTACGAGTTATGACTTATCATGAGTCCTCTACGAGTTATAACTTATCATGAGTCCTCTACGAGTTATGACTTATCGTGAGTCCTCTACGAGTTATGACTTATCATGAGTCCTCTACGAGTTATGACTTATCATGAGTCCTCTACGAGTTAAGACTTATCATGAGTCCTCTACGAGTTATGACTTATCATGAGTCCTCTATGAGTTATGACTTATCATGAGTCATCTACGAGCTATGACTTAACTCCGAAAAATGTCTATAAATACAACCATAGCTCCAACTAGAAGGGGACCTTTGGGCTCATTCTTCTCAAGCGCCGATACTCTGCTGCATTCCAAACCGACTTTACACTCAAAGCTTTCAAGACACGTAGAACGCTACCAACAACTTCAAGAAGAAATCTCATACATCCGACATGGATTTGAAGACTTTCATTTACATTGAAGCTTAAGCTACTCGTTCAAAGTGTTTGATAGTTCAAAGTGTATTGTACTTGGAAGAATTGTATCGACTTGTAACGAAATCATCAATAAAGATATTCAAAGTGGATGTCGGCAAACTCTTAAGCCGAACCACTATAAAATTGCTGTTGTTTACTACTTATCTGCAATTTTCTGCTTATACTTTGTTCCCGAACCATCGGGTGGTGCTTTCACGTTAATTCTATACTCACCGGGGTGTTAGCGTTCAAATTTTAGCGTTAACACAAATCTAAATTGGAACCAAGCTTAAAAACTTGATTTAAAACTTTTCTTACATTTGGCTTCCAAATTTTTAAGTTTCATTTAAATCTTGTTACACTAACAGGTTTTAAAGTAAACCTGTAACAACAGATTTTACTCGAGTTTCCCTCTAAATTCTTCGAGACAATCTTTCCCTCAACTTCGAGCAAACTCTCAAATGAATCCAGCGTTTACTCGAGTACAATACCCCACTCAAAATTCCCAGATCATCAGAAAATATGAGCACCGAGCACATGCACGGTGGCTCTGACCATCACCGGTCAACCCCTACCGCATCAACTCATCAGAAACAACCTTGCGCAACGTCACGATCATTAAAACATTGATATCTAACTCGAATTTGAAATCGAGTATTTAACCCCAAATCTGAACTTAATCCAAAACCTGAGTCGACTTGAAATTCCAATCTCCGGTCACCGGAGAGGCAATGTCTCGGGCCACACCCTCCTTTACAAACTCTCATCCCATTCCCAAACTCTGGTGGAGCTCGATCCACCAGAGGCGATGAACGTACTCATTTATTTCCCAACCCAAAAACTAGGGTTAAAATCAAAAATTAGTCGCCGCAGCCACCTCCACTCATATGTCGTCAACTTGACAATTTTGCTGACCCCTACGACCCTTGTTCTACCTTCAGAAAGAATTCTGCCATCTTAGATCAACTGGATTGACAGAGGTTACTCAAAACCTCTAAATTGAACAAATAAGAATTGCTCATTCCCAATTGAACTAAAAACCATAATTTTACCCTTAAAATTCATGTCTAAGGTTAAGGATTTAGTTTATGTACTTGAATTGCATAATTAACCTGATTGAATTTTTTTCAGAGACTTTGAGTTTCTGTCTAATTTGTTTTCCAGAGCAATTACAGTTTATTATAAGTTTAATAAATTTTTAGAAATTTAATTCATAATCAAACAAACAATATTTATTTAGATCCTAAGTTTTAAAAATCAATGGATCAAGGGGAATGATTTAAATTGAAAAAAACTAGGCTTGAAATATACAACAGAAACGTTCTACAGGCATTACAAAATCAACATACATCACACATCACAAATGCACATGAGTTTTTCAACATATTTACAAATACAACTTATTTTAATCATGATTCAAACAACCAGATCTACCTAAAAAATTTAAAAAAAAAGTGTTACTCACAGTATTGAAGCAGAGAACAGAGTGCATGATCTTGCTTCCAAGCTTATTTGAGTTAATCATATGATTAATTATTGCATGCAAGATTTTTCACCAATTTATCACAACATCATTGTCAACAGGTTTAAACATTAAAAAGGCAGCAGTTTACTCACAATTTAGAAACAAAGCTTGATTCTTGAAAGTTATGTTGCCTGACTTTGCTTTTGACTTAGAAAACCTTGATTTAAGAATGAAATGTTTTGAAACTTGAAATTTTGAAGCTGAAATGCATGACTGTACCGGAACAAGATGAAGTTGGCTCAAGACTTTGAAACATTGATGTTTCCAGATAGCATTATGAAGCTTTAAAACTGGATTGATAGGTTTTTGAGTTTGAAGATTTGAATATGGTTTTAGCCTTGAAGTTACAGGGTTTGGTATAAATTTTGTCACAAGTTTTGGTTCCATGTTTGCAATATTGAAACATGCTACATGTTTGAAGAAAATGTTTTATTCCTTTGTTTCTGGAAGTTGCAGATTCTTATTTTACGTTTTGATTCATCTTTTAGTTTTTCTTCATTCCCTTTTTTTTAGAATCGAAGTTTTAGATCTGGGAATTTTGCCTGATTCTCACATTTGGTTATAATTGAATTTTAAAGAAAATACTGCCACATGTAATTTTGCATGTCATCAATCTTACAAATGTTAAGTTGTAAGTATACAAGACTTACAAATGGTTTAAAGTCTTATTTTAAATTTTTAGTTAAATTTTTTTTATGCTTATAAACAAATTTATTCTCATGTGAAATTTTTAAAAGAAATAATATAACCCTTTGTCAATTTCCATATATCCTACTTCACACTTATATAATATATATGTATCCTTTTAAATTTTCTCATGTTATAAAATTTGCACACATCTATTGTTATAGTTTCAAATCCACTTACACATACATCCAGACATCATTAATAATTAAATTTATTTGTTTTATCCAGATAAAATTAGTACCCAATAGTTTAAAATCGATTAATTATCCATTTAACAATTATTAAAAATCTGGGATATCACAGAAGGCCACTATAGTAATTTTATTTCGGAGCTGTTTTGATAAACAAATAAAAAATTTAAATTGTTTTAAATATAATTGGACATATAATATACATTTATCTATTATGTTAAATGATTTCTGAATAAAACCCGATATCTGGTTCTTAAGTTCCAGTTAATTAATCAATTAGTGCAGTAAAATGGAAGTTAACTAACAATTGAAACGTCTAGATGAAATAAGAAATATAATGCTAAGTTTTAAATGAGATTAAAAGAAAGTTGAAACTGTAATCTTATATAACGAAAGATATAATTATTGAACATTTAATTAATTAAAAGAAATGGGATAAACTTGTATGATTTCCAATTACATTTAATAAAAAAAGCATATATATAACTTACCAAACATTAAAAGTTGAAATGTTTAATAGAAAATGTAATGGGAATTGTACAAGTAAAAGTACGTAAGGAAGTGTTCAATAAATTGCTTTTATTAAAAAAGAATTGAAGTTATAATTGATATAAACTTAAGCGTAATGCAAGTAATTAATAAGATTCTGTAATAAATAAAAATTTGGTGTTGCAGTAAACTTAAGTATAAGTGAAATAATACTAATTAAATATAATAGAAGGCAGGTATTGTGACGACCCGCCCTTCAACTACCAGAAAGACGTATCATCATTAAGAAAGAAAGGGATGAGAAAATAGAAAAGATAGAGAAGAAAGAACAACAACACCAAAATCTCACAGCGGAATGAAACAAATATAATATATCACATAAATATTACATAGGTTTTTACATATATCAGAGCTATAAAGATCATACAACACATACTAGACATTTATAAACTCCTGTCTAGTTAACACAAGTCAATATACAATACAGATAGACAGCTCAGAGACATCAACACAGCGGAACACCATACACATGTATATATATATACATATACATACATACATACATACATATATATATATATATAGCTACAACGTAGAAGCCTCCTGCTCCATTGCTCCTCCAGAATTCGTCAAATCTAACCTGAATCCCTTGGCTACCCGTAAAAATTTGGGTACCCGAGAATTTATGAAAACAAAAATAAACTCCGGGTCAGACATGGGTCTGGTATGAGTAAACGGTTTAAAGTTGTTTAACTTTGAAAAAAAACATTTGAAATAAAGGTATCACGTAAGACTCCCCACAAATAAATACGGGTAATTTTTTACCTTACGCTAACCAAAACATTTCATAGGAAATTCAGTGATATTATAATAGTGTCTAGGGTTTTCAAGTAAATAGAAAATAGCCGAAATTGTTACATGATTAAATTCCAGCTACTAGCCACAAAAGTGGGTAATACAAATCAAAACCGTAGGGTCTCGTAGGGAAAATGGATTTCCAACAATGGCAGGGATACTGGGGTACCGCCCGTCAAAGTACGTGGCCTAGATCACCGTACCGAGGATTACTCCCTTCATCCCCTGCAACACAAGGCCGGAAACATTCCTTACTGAACAGTCCCGAACAAGATAAACCCCGTGGTTGGCGCGACCAACCACCCACTAAGCCGATATATATATATAAGGGACATCTAGACAGGGGAAATATCTTGTCCTTCTTGGGCATGACCCACCTAACCTTGCTGCATCTCCCCTGTTTTAGCCATTCCCGGTTGATGAGGCTTGAGGCTGCGATTACCTTTAAAGAATATATCATTTAGAATGCTCATCGTCTGCCAGACGACGTGCTGAAAGCATTCAATCCATACAAGTTCGTTCCTGGTTCGAACGAAACCGAAGGCATTATCTCGTTACACTCATTTTGGAATCACCCTCAGAGTCAACGACAATAATCCTTGCATTCTGAATACACCATCTCGATCTTCATTTTAGGATTCACGACCTAACGTTTAAATTGGATCGATGTGGTTTTCGGAGAATCAAATTTGATTCTTCCGATCCTGGTCTCATCGAATCCAAACGCCATTTTAAGGGCCAAGTTGTCTAATTAACTTAAACAATTTAAATAATTTAAATTCAACAACTGAATTAACATAGCATTTATCACAGATAAAACATATACAAGCATCATAGATATAACAAAACATATCATAGAGCAACATAGGATATCATCGCATAAATATCCAAATCAGATATTCAATCACATCAGTCCATAAGCAGTCATCTTCAAGTCTTATTTGTAATTAATTCAATTTTAGAATTAATTACCTAAGAGTTGATCATTTAACTCTATTTAATTAGTCATTAGTTTATAATCAATTACTTATTTTACCCCGGATTGTTTAATTAATGATTTCTTAATTTATTATTTAGTCATAATCACATACTTATTTTATTTCAAACTATCAATTACCTAATTATTTCTTAACTCGGTTATTTACTTTAATTAACCATTTAATTTAATGATGTTAATTATTAATCAACTTAATTACCCATTTATTTACTGCTGATTACCTCCTTAATCCTTTATTTATTCTTAATTAAACTACTCGATTAATTAACTATTAATCATTCATAAATTATCTTAAGTAGATAATTACAAATTTATCAATTATTTATAATCTATGACTAATTATAATTTAAGAGTAATTGTTCTTAATTTCTTCCTAAACTAATTAAATGTTCAACTTAATGAAACATTTAAAGGTCTTCTCTTAAATTTTGAAAACCAATTATAATATTAACTCCAAACTTAATTATTAGATAACCTTATATTTAATGTAATTAATTACTTAATTTGTTACCCTAATTCATATATTAACTTAATTAACTAATTTAAACTTCTTAATTACAAATTAATTAAATAGGGATCAAGAATCTTAACTTTAAAACTAAACACTTATTAATTAAAAATGTTTAAACGTTAGTTAAATCTAATCACGTATCTTTAATTGACTACTAAATTAAGATATTCATTTAAGTTGAAAACATTTTTAGCAATAACTTTATTTTTACTTTGCACTAATACAGTTTAGTTAACAAGGTTGGTTACGCTTAAGCTTTGAAACAATACCCGAGAAAAATCTTACTACACACGAGAAAGAACCCGAGTTTCCCATCCAACCTTCCCATGTCTTTCCCCCACTGAACCCATTCTTCCTCTCTCTCTCCTTATTTATTCCCTTCTTCTCATTTTTTTAATTAATGTTATAACTAACTGTAGAAACCACTACGTAAACGACCAAAGACAAACTCGAAGCCCCCCCTCAAATTACCTGAGTACGAGTACGCGACGACCCATAGAAATTCGACAGACACCCCACCACCACCGTGCACGTGCACGGTGGCCCATTACGTCTCCGGCGACTCGCGACAACGTCAACAAACCCTAATTCGACCACATACTTGAATTCAAAAGCCAACTCGAAGCAACGGCCTCGAAATCGAAAATTACCCCTCAGGGTGGTCTGCAACTCGAACAACGGCAGAGACAAAATGCTTCAACCTCCCAGCGTTTACCATTATTTGAGTCGCGCTTCCTACCACGTGTCGCCAATGTCACCGTCATTCATTCCTCCAAAATACTCCGAGCTCCGTCATCTCTAGATGAAGAAATCATTGAACAAAAAGACCCAACAAAACACGTGAACTAAACCCTACTTATATCACAAACTCAAAAATTGTGCACTTGAAAAATAATTTGACATTTTTCTAGTGTTAATACAACTTCAACCTTGCTTCATAGGAAATTTCAATGGTTAAATTTTTGTTGAATCAACCAATATTTATAAAAATCAACTTTCGGCTTTTCTTAAAACTGCACCTCAAACTTTGATCTAAAAATTATCATTTTACTTTTAAAAATCCTAACTTTGCATGTTTGTTTAATATAAGAATTTGAATTAACAATTTAAAGTTGTTGAATTTTGCACATATTGATTGTTTACTGCAACTTGAATATACAAAGGTTTGAACTTCTCTACCACCTTCAGAACTTATCTCCAAGTCATAATTTTCAGTTTGAACAAGTATATTTAACTTCAATTCCTATGTATAGGGTATTTGTAAAAAGAAACATTCAAATTCCTCTCTGTTCATTGTTCTATAATCAAAGGATATAGAACAGTTCCCAACTATTTGCAGTGTACTGGAATGTACAAATTCATATTCAACTATATAACAAACACAGAATTTCTTAGATCAATCAAGTATAGTTTAATCACATATGATTCAACAGAGGGTAGTTCAGTTTCTAGATGAACACAGTTTTGATCTTGTTTCCCAGCCTTCAAGCGTTGAATTTCAACTCCAACTCTTGAATGTTGTTGATGTTGAACAAGCTTGTTTGTATTAAGCCCAAGTTACAGTTTTTTTTTTATTATGAACGAACTGAAATATAAGATGATGTATATAGGGAGAATATAGGCTTAAGACATGTTGCAATAGATTTTTTTATGCACTTGAAATATCTTTTTTTTTTTAGTACTAGAGATTTTTATTTCCAGGTTGTAGGCTGATAAGATTAGTTTGTGTGCCCCAATAATTAGTTTTGTCTTGTATATATTATCACACTTATCTTTATATATTTTCTCAGTTTTGTTCAATTTGATTTTAAAAGCATATTGAGCTTTATATTACCCTGCCTTATGGTTGAAGCTTCTTCATTCATATATATCTTTAAAAGGGTGCAACCTGACTTGATTTTTTTTTTATATGGGCAGATTTTCCTGGTTGAAGTGTACAGGTTTGCTTACATTTAAATTGACAAATTGTTGGCCGAGAGGAAATCAAGTACAAGTTTTTGTTCACCAAATATGTTACATACTTATTATGTCAATCTGTGCATAAATATTGTATGCAGTCCTAAATTTTCAGGCAATCACTTTGCTTGCAAATGAAGCCTTATTTGTATGTAAGCACTTCCTTATTACTTTTAGTCAAATAGTTGATTCACATGCACTTCTAACAGGTATTGATATATGTTATATTTTGGTTGCTGTGAATTCTTGGCTTATGTATGAAGCTTGGGTTATAAAGATATTTTGTTTTGTTATTATGTTACTTGTTTTATTTACTTCAAGAATTTCTAGTTTGGCCTTGCAGTCGAACTCTTTCATATACATGAAGGTATTATTTAAATATCTGGTATGTTATTATGCTATTTCTAGCTTGCAATTTGTTATACATATTTGTCAGGTTTACTCTATGCTTTACAGGCAACACTTGGTCTTACAAATGAAGATATGTTCACATATATATTTGTCTTATTATTATTTCTTGTATTTATATTTGTATTTAACTATGACAAACAATATTTGAGTTATGTTCAACATGGAGATTTATATTTGCTCCATACATTTATTTATATTCTTATGTTAGCTACCAATTATTAGATCATATACATGTGTTTGACTTATATTTATTTTGAACATTATCATCTATCTGTATGTTATCTTTTATACTGTTAGAATAATATTTAAACATCATAATCTATAGATACTACTATCAAAGGTTAACCAAAAGAAAGTATTTTAATTTAATAATGTAAGATAAATATTATAAGGAAATTTATTTTTAAATTTCAAACATTATTATTCGTAGGTACTATTTATAATAAATATAAACAAAGTAAAGTATCTTAATCAAATTATATAAGATAAATTTTATTGAGATGCTTATTTTCAAATTTCCAAATCCCTTTTTAAAATACAATTTATATAAGTAAATAACAATATATCCCAAGATCACATTCATTTTAATATGATCAATTTACATTTTCTATTTAATTAGATTAATCATTTATTAAAATAACCGGGGCCGAAATCCAGGGTCGTTACATTCCTTTCCCCTTAAAAGAATTTCGTCCCCGAAATTTAGAACAAAGATAATTTAAAAGCTGTTATATCAACCATTCAACATAAATATCATTTATATATTAGCAAACAATCAAATAGTCTATCCTAACAAACAGCACTAATTGTCCGAACACGAACCTGGATAAGCTTTCGTAAAATTATCGAGAGTTGTTTTCTCGATGATCAACAATCCAAACTGGATTCCTGACCACAGTTAAATTTGATTCAACCTTCAAATTCCTGAATTACCGGTTTAACAACAATGAAGAATCATGAACCAATTTCCAGGATGGGATATACGGAATACACAATAAATTCCAGATATCCACTCCGGAAATTCAATACTGAAATCTACAGTATCATTTCTTACCAAATTTTATTGCCTTCTTTATAGAATTTCAATATTTATACAATCAAGCCCGTACGATGTACATATACCATTCATACGCAATATCAAATTTGATCGCTTGCTCGATCACACAATTTCATTTCCGAACTAGTATCGTCCACCCGACTTCCTAGTGCGGACTTAGAATTGGCTTCTTGATCAGAAACTGTCATTCTCCTTGCATAGTCACAACTATGATAGAGAATCCCCAGAATCAATCAAAATCCAAATCCATGGTTTGTCGTCGAAAATTGAGTGAAAAACCCTAACTTGGATCGATATAACTATCCCGAAATTCTGTGCTTGAATCTGGATCAAATTGTTATGCGAATAAAATAATATACGTACATCTTACGTATTTATGTCCATTGATTATCAACCATATCAATTTTCTTTTATTCACAATATTTGATTTCTATCCACTTAGAATAATTTTTCTCAGTATCAATTTTACTTAAGAATTCCACCACCCATTCCTTAAATTTAATATAAGCATTATATATTCCCTTATTTTATTACTCTACCACTATAGCCTTAATCTTCTTATTTAAATCTGAATTACCAATTCCATATGAATTCAACTTTCTTAACTCTAAATATTGAACCTTTATTGACTAGCTCCATTTATAACTGATTCCTATTATTATTATTTTTAAATTAGTTTCATTCCTAAGTTTACTCTAAATTTCAATTTTAAGTTGTTTTGTTGCTAATTTTTTTTAATATAGTTTTCAAATTCTTAAAAGCTTTGACATATTCTCCATTTGTTTAGCATTACATATTTCCATAAGCACAAATATAAGGTTCCAATCCTCATCACAATTAATTTCAATCAATTCTCAAACCATTCCCTTTTAATTAAAAGGAATTTACAACTTTCTTGCTTATATAATCCATTTGAGCAATACAAACTCATATTCAAAATCATCTTATTTTGCTTCCAATAATTCATAGAATTTTATCTATTTCTCATTTTCTTCAAACAACCAATTTTCTTATGCAATTTAACAATATCATTGTGAATAAATGATTACTTAAGCTTTATAACAAATCTTAAATTGATTTCAACTTAATTTACACTTGAGTCCATCTCATTTAATTTATTCACAATCCTTTCATTGCATTTTCTTTTATTTTAAAAGTTTGATTCCAAACCATTTTATTAAACTCGACAACCAATATTTTACACAATCATCTCATAATTCACTTAAGTCATTTATTTCCGTCAAACTGTTCCACCTAACAACTTAGGTTTATTCTATTTTACCATTTCCATTTAAATCCTCGATTTGATTTTTTTCCTTTAATCAAATCCCAATTATTTTCTGATTAGTTTTTTTATCCATTCTTAAATTTTAATTTACATTAACAATTCATTATTGAATTTATTCACAATAAGTTATTCAATTTATACTTGAATTAGATTTGTTTACAACTCACACTATTTCTATTTAAATCCAATTCAATACTTTGGTTTACATTTACTTATTTACATAAGAATTTTATTTCATTCAGTATTATCAGTAACTCGCTTGAATTAATTTAAATTCAATTTTATTTTAACTCAACTTCAGTTAAAATTTAGCTACTTACAAATCTTTTAAATTTATCCCTCAATATATGAGCTCAAAACTTACTTATCTACTTAGCAGCTTATATTACTCATTTGAGTCATTTCATCTTATAATCACAAATTCAGATTATTTATATTACATACATACATATATATATATATATATATATATATATATACAACACTTGCTATTTTAAGGTATAAATTTTCACCTTACAATCACAATCATTTTACCTTCAAATTTTACATCCAAATAAGTTCATATTGAACTTCAATTCCATTTAGCTTATCTCAGGTTAAACTCAGGTATATTTTCTTATTTCCATTTACTTAAGTTAAATTTTAATTCCAGGATTACAATTCCCGATTTCTTCTTATTAATATCAACTTTACTTTATAAGTTCAATAGTTGATTTATTCAAACCTTTCACATTATCTAAATAGAATTTCTTAGAATTCAGTTTCCCGTTTTTCATCTCTAAAACCATTTTGAAATGATAGTCAAATTTCAAACACTTGTTTGCACCTAAACAAATTTTCCCTTCGAAATTTCTAAAATAACTTGTATACCCAACAAGCCCAAACAATTTATCATGACCAATATCCTGGTAGCAACCCATCACTTTAGAAACTCGAAAATGAATACTGATGATGTAGCCATCACCATTAGGATTATTTTCCAGCGACTGAAGTGAGTCTAGTGCTTTCTTACTTCCACAATTGCCTCTCAAAACAATTTCCTTTCAACAATATTTTCCAAAACAGTATTACATTGTTGCCTTCAAATCTTTGGAAAAAACATTTCAAACATTCCCAAGATTTTAAATCCCCAAATCCTTTTGTTTAAATTCATTTTTCAAATTTCCGGGACTTAAATTCTAGTTTAATCAGATTTCAGTTATATTCCTTTTTATTTAAAATCATTCTTAAATAATTTTATTTGGTTATAAACCACTAACATTTAAAATTTATTTGATTGTACTATTAACAATCAAATATCCAAGTATATATAGTTATTTTAGAAAAATATTTCTTTTATATCAAAATATAATTTTGGGTAAAATTATTTCATTTACCCATCTTTAAAAACAATACTGTGTCGGTCAATCTTGTTTAAGAGTTTAGGAATCCCTATCGATGAAATGGCGTCCCACACATCGACCAGAATCCATAAACACTCGACAGATAAATCAACACAATATAAAAACAATTTTTAAATTCACTAACAAGTACGTGCTCATATCTATTTATACACTCAAACTCATTTTAGAGTACTACTGATTCTATTCCATGAGTAATTCCTACCAGAGCCAAGGTTATTCCCAATCTATGCTCTGATACCAACTGTGACGACCCGCCCTTCAACTACCAGAAAGACGTATCATTATTCAGAAAGAAAGGGATGAGAAAATAGAAAAGATAGAGAAGAAAGAACAACAACATCAAAATCTCACAGCGGAATGAAACAAATATAATATATCACATAAATATTACATAGGTTTTTACATATATTAGAGCTATACAGATCATACAACACATACTAGACAGTTATAAACTCCTGTCTAGTTAACACAAGTCAATATACAATACAGATAGACAGCTCTGAGATATCAACACAGCGCAATACCATATATATATATAAATATATATATATATATATATATATATATATATATATATATATATATATCTACAACGTAGAAGCCTCCTGCTCCATTGCTCCTCCAAAATTCGTTAAATCTAACGTGAATCCCATGGCTACCCGTAAAAATTTGGGTACCCGAGAGTTTATGAAAACAAAAATAAACTCCGGGTCAGACATGGGTCTGGTATGAGTAAACGGTTTAAAGTTGTTTAACTTTGAAAAAAAACATTGGAAATAAAGGTATCACGTAAGACTCCCCACAAATAAATACGGGTAAGTTTTTACCTTACGCAAACCAAAACATTTCATAGGAAATCCAGTGATATTATAATAGTGTCTAGGGTTTTCAATTAAATATAAAATAGCCGAAATTGTTACATGATTAAATTCCAGCTACTAGCCACAAAAGTGGGTAATACAAATCAAAACTGTAGGGTCTCGTAGGGAAAATGGATTTCCAACAATGGCAGGGCTACTGGGGTACCACCCGTCACAGTAAGGGGCCTAGATCACCGTACCGAGGATTACTCCCTTCATCCCCTGCAACACAAGGCCGAAACCATTCCTTACTGAACAGTCCCGAACAAGATAAACCCCGTGGTTGGCGCGACCAACCACCCACTAAGCCGAAATATATATAAGGGACATCTAGACAGGGGAAATATCTTGTCTTGCTTGGGCATGACCCACCTAACCTTGCTGCAACTCCCCTGTTTTAGCCATTCCCGGTTGATGAGGCTTGAGGCTGCGATTACCTTTAAAGAATATATCACTTGGAATGCTCATCGTCCGCCAGACGATGGGCTGAAAGCATTCAATCCATACAAGTTCGTTCCGGGTTCGAACGAAACCGAAGGCATTATCTCGTTACACTCATTTTGGAATCACCCTCAGAGTCAACGACAATAATCCTTGCATTCTGAATACACCATCTCGATCTTCATTTCAGGATTCACGACCTAACGTTTAAATTGGATCGATGTGGTTTTGGGAGAATCAAATTTGATTCTTCCGATCCCGGTCTCATCGAATCCAAACGCCATTTTAAGGGCCAAGTTGTCTAATTAACTTAAACAGTTTAAATAATTTAAATTCAACAACTGAATTAACATAGCATTTATCACAGATAAAACATATACAAGCATCATAGATATAACATAACATATCACAGAGCAACATAGGATATCATCGCATAAATATCCAAATCAGATATTCAATCACATCAGTCCATAAGCAGTCATCTTCAAGTCTTATTTGTAATTAATTTAATTTTAGAATTAATTACCTAAGAGTTGATCATTTAACTCTATTTAATTAGTCATTAGTTTATAATCAATTACTTATTTTACCCCGGATTGTTTAATTAATGATTTCTTAATTTATCATTTAGTCATAATCACATACTTATTTTATTTCAAACTATCAATTACCTAATTATTTCTTAACTCGGTTATTTACTTTAATAAACCATTTAATTTAATGATGTTAATTATTAATCAACTTAATTACCCATTTATTTACTGCTGGTTACCTCCTTAATCCTTTATGTATTCTTAATTAAACTACTCGATTAATTAACTATTAAACATTCATAAATTATCTTAAGTAGTTAATTACAAATTTATCAATTATTTATAATCTATGAATAATTATAATTTAAGGGTAATTGTTCTTAATTTCTTCCTAAACTAATTAAATGTTCAACTTAGTGAAACATTTAAAGGTCTTCTCTCAAAATTTTGAAAACCAATTATAATATTAACTTCAAACTTAATTATTAGATAACTTTATATTTAATGTAATTAATTACTTAATTTGTTACCCTAATTCATATGTTAACTTAATTAACTAATTTAAACTTCTTAATTACAAATTAATTAAATAGGGATCAAGAATCTTAACTTTAAAACTAAACACTTATTAACTAAAAATGTTTAAACGTTAATTAAATCTAATCACGTATCTTTAATTGACTACTAAATTAAGATATTCATTTAAGTTGAAAACATTTTTAGCAATAACTTTATTTTTACTTTGCACTAATACAGTTTAGTAAACCAGGTTGGTTACGCTTAAGCTTTGAAACAATACCCGAGAAAAATCTTACTACACACGAGAAAGAACCCGAGTTTCCCATCCAACCTTCCCGAGTCTTTCCCCCCCGAACCCATTCTTCCCCTCTCTCTCCCTGTTTCTTCCCTTCTTCTCATTTTTTTAATTAATGTTATAACTAACTGTAGAAACCACTACGTAAACGACCGAAGACAAACTCGAAGCCCCCTCAAATTACCCGAGTACGAGTACGCGACGACCCACAGAAATTTGACAGACAACCCACCACCACCGTGCACGTGCACGGTGGCCCACTACGTCTCCGGCGACTCGCGACAACGTCAACAAACCCTAATTCGACCACATACTTGAATTCAAAAGCCAACTCGAAGCAACGGCCTCGAAATCGAAAATTACCCCTCAGGGTGGTCTGCAACTCGAATAACGGCAGAGATAAAATGCTTCAACCTCCCAGCGTTGACCATTATTTGAGTCGCGCTTCCTACCACATGTCGCCAACGTCACCCTCATTCATTCCTCCAAAATACTTCGAGCTCGGTCATCTCTAGATGAAGAAATCATCGAACAAAAAGACCCAACAGTACACGTGAACTAAACCCTACTTGTATCACAAACTCAGAAATTGTGCACTTGAAAAATAATTTGACATTTTTCTAGTGTTAGTACAACTTCAACCTTGCTTCGTAGGAAATTTCAGTGGTTAAATTTTGTTGAATCAACCAATGTTGATAAAAATCAACTTTCGGCTTTTCTTAAAACTGCACCTCAAACTTTGATCTAAAAATTATCATTTTACTTTTAAAAATCCTTGTTAACCCCACCTCGGTGATGACTCGCCGACCTAGTAACTTATCATGAAAACCGACCTAACTGAGTAGGGCATAAGAGGCATGCCGACCTAACCTCTTAAGAAGCATGCCGACTTAATGCTCAGAAGACGGTTCCGACTTATCATGTGTACCGACCTATCTACCCAAATTAGTGGCCGACCTAAATGTCGAAAGTAAATCAGTTTACACTAGTGTCGGAACCTCGGCCACTCGGCGATGACCTAGGGGATAAATGAGAAGGAGGTGTTAAAACTTAACACATAGCACTTTAACTCTGCAACGACCTAGGACTTGAGATTTGAAGCCAGGGGAACATGCGCCTCCCATTTAAACCATAGGCCGTGCATAGGTGGGAAAGGCCGATCTACGACCTAGCCTAACCCGGAGCCGACTCACGATCCAACTCATGTCGGCCGCTGCTTACAACTTGACACCAAGAATCCCTATAAATACACGACTATCTCCAACTTTTAAGGGACTTTTTTTGGGGAAGGATATTTTTTCAAGACATTGAAACTCCACTATCTTCAAAGCAATCTACACTCCATCACTTCAAGCACACGCAAGACGCTTAGATCAACTTCGCACAGGAATTCAACACATTCAATCATGAATTCGAAGAACCCTGTCACATCGAAGTTTTCCCTAGCTACTTGTTTCTTTTTGAATTGAATTGGATTGTAATTAAAGGAGATTGTAACAAGTTGTAATCCGATCAGCAATAAAAAGGATTGAAGTGGACGTAGGCTTGATCATAAGCCGAACCACTATAAACTCTATGCTCATTTACTGCATTTTCTGTTACTTACTGTTATTTCTTGATTCCCGTATTCACGGGTGGTGCTTTCACATCGTTTCTACACACACCGAGGTGTTAGCGTCAGATTTTCACGTTAACATTTTTGGTGCTTTTACTGAGAACATCGATCTCAGGGTATTTACTTCATTGCTTTACCAAACTTTGAGGAAAGAATCTCCGTTAAGACCATAAGTCTAACAGAAATTATGGCTCCCGCAAGGAAACGTAGATCTGCCAGATCTGATGATTTTCAAGAGAACACCGCCACTTCTCCTCCTCTGAGTCAGACAACTCCAACTATGGGAGTTACGCGAGCGAATTGGACGCTGTGGTTTTGGGGTTGAATCAACAGTTAAATGCTCAGAATGCACAATTAGAGGCTCAGAATGCTCAGAATACATTGATATTGAATAAGCTAAATGATTTGCTCGAGGCTAATCGTCAGCCAACAAATAAAGAAGGAAACTCTGCTGATAGAGCTCAGGATGTTAGAGGGAATACTTCTCAAAGGGTGGTAAGCCCCGTTGAAAGGCCACTTCCTCGGGATGGAGGATCGGGACCTCAACCGACCCTTCGTGAACGACTGTCAAGGTAGAACTCTGAAAGAATGGCTGACGTTTTCCACGCAGGGCCTGTGGATGATGAAGAATATTTTTCAGGGATGGTCCGTCAAATCATGAAAGAAAGTATGCGAAAGGACGAGGGCGAGAAAGAGTGGGGCTTTGCTCCAAGCAAAACTCCATTCACCGAGAGGATTCTGAAAGCTGAATTCCCGAGAAAATTTGTTCCGCCCACTATTCCAGCTTACAAAGGAACAAGTGATCCTAATGAATTTCTGTATAAGTATGACTGGCATATGACTGGCGCCAGGGCATCCGATGAGATTAAGTGTCGGTACTTCCCGGTGTACTTGGAAGGAGTAGCTTTTGTTATGGTTTACCAAGTTGGCAGTTAGATCCATTGATCAGTTCCCAGACTTAACTAAGAAGTTCAAGGAGCAGTTTCGGTTGTACGCCTCTAAAGCAAAGGATATAATGTCATTGTCAAATCTGGAGCAAAACCCAGGAGAATCCATCAAATCGTTTCTGAATCGATTCAACATAGCTTTGGCCGAGGTTGATAATGCTGAGCCACGCATGGTCTTAACATACTTGATGAGGGCAATTGATAAATCGAGCAAGTTTGGAGAATGGTTGAAAATGAAAGAACCAAATTCACTCGATAAATTCTATAAAAAAGCCGATGAGTTCATGCGCTTGGAAAGCCTTCAAGCACCGGCTAAGGTGGCATCAGCAGAAACTAAGAATGATAGTAACCCTCGAGACAAAAAAGAATCCAATGCTCAAAAAAGAGGGAATGACGGCGGAAAGAAACAAGGGGATGTAAAGAAGGGTCGAGCTTTCAACTTCACACCCTTGACTGATACCCCTGAAAATATCTTTTTTGCAACCAAAGATAATATCAGTTATCCTGCGCCACCTAAGATGAGGGTTGGAGGTAAAATTGAGAAAAGTGGAAGATTTTGTCAGTTTCACAATCAGCCTGGTCATGACACTAACGAATGCCGACACCTGAAGGAAGTAATTGAGCGACTGTTGAAAGAGAACAAGCTCCAACAGTATGTTAAAAGGGGTAGGGACACAACAACCTCATCAGTCCAAAGGCAACACATCCCCGCTCACCATCCAAGCTCGAGTGAGAAGGCCGTGGAGCATGAGTCAGACAAGCCTGCCATTAATGTGATAACGGGTGGTCCTCACCCAGCAGGCAGGAGCTGGGGTGAGATGGAAAGGTATGCTCATGCACTGAAGCATGCACCCATAGAGGAAAGTGTTTTTGTGTTAGAGGATGTTGCGCCATTGAAACAACATAACGTTTTCCCTGAAGACATCATATTTAGCGCCAGGGACTCTATGGGTATTGAAGCCCCTACGATAGATCCTCTGGTCATTTCTGCCGGTATTGGCCCGGCCACTGTGAGAAGAATTCTGGTCGATTGCGGGGCTTCATGTAATATTCTCTTCAAGAAAACTTTTGACCAGATGAAGATACCAATGGCTGACGTTCAGGCTTCGTCATTGAAAATTGCTGGCTTCGCTGGGGAGCCAAAGCAGCCGATTGGGACTATAGACTTGATTGTAGAGCTCGGAAAGGGGCCGAGAAAGGTAGCTCGAAAGTAGACCTTTATAATTGTTGAAGAATTTTCTGCTTATAATGCTTTCTTGGGCCGACCGACCCTGGCTGCATTCAAAGCTGTTCTCGCCCCATGGTGTCTAACTATAAAATTTCCCACTGATAACGGAATTGGGATAATTAAAGGGGATTAGAACGTAGGACGGGAGTGCTATCTTGCAGAGCTACATGAAACAAAGAAGAGAGAAATGGGAAAAGATGCGGCGCCTTCAGTCCGCATCAAAGAACGAACCTTGTAGCAACTACAGGTTGGTCCCTGCACTGGCGAACATAGCGGTGCCCGGAGAGAGATGGATCCAAGAAAAGCTAGTGCAGGGGAGAATAGAGTAGTGCCGGTAGAGGTGACAGTGCCGGTACCTATTGACTTAAAGGACCCAAACAAGGTGCTGAATGTGGGTTCACAACTCAACACTACAGCTCAGGATATTCTGATCTCGTTCTTGAAGGCAAATTTAGATGTATTCGCATGGACTCATGCTGACATGTGTGGAATATCACCAGAGATTGCAGTACACGCTCTCAACATTGATCCAAAGTTCACGCCAGTAAAACAGAAATGAAGAGCTCAGGGTCCAGAGAGGTCAGCAGCGCTGAAAGAAGAGGTCCACCGACTCATGGAGAATGGTTTCATCAGAGAATCTGTTTACCTGGATTGGGTCTCAAATCCTGTCTTGGTTAAAAAGGCTAATGGGAAGTGGAGAGTATGCATTGACTTCTCAGATCTGAATAAAGCTTGCCCCAAAACTGTTTCCCGCTGCCTAGAATTGATCAGTTGGTGGACGGAACGGCGGGACATGAATTGTTGTCTTTTATGGATGCTTACTCCGGGTACAATCAGATCATGATGCATGAGCCAGATCAGGAGGACACGAGTTTCATAACAGATGTTGGTCTTTACTGCTACAAAGTTATGCCCTTCGGATTCAAGAATGCGGGGGCAACTTACCAAAGGCTTGTTAACACCATGTTTAAACCGCAGATCGGAAAGACAATGGAAGTCTATGTCGATGATATGTTGGTAAAGTCAAAGAAAGCAGTGGACCACATGGATCACTTGGCGGAAATGTTCGCGGTCCTCCGGAGATACGGAATGAAGCTTAACCCGTTGAAATGTTCATTCGGAGTGGAGTCCGGAAGGTTTTTGGGATTTATTGTGAGCGCCAGGGGCATTGAGGCTAATCCTGCTCAAATCACTGCCTTGAAGGAGGTCAAAGCTCCTAGAACAAAGAAGGAACTGCAGAGTCTTAACGAAAAAGTTGCTGCTTTGAGCCGATTGATTTCTAAAGCTACTGATAAATGCATTCCATTCTTTGACGCTCTAAAGAAAGGAAGAAAAAACTTTGATTGGACTCCCGAGTGCCAGAACGCATTTGATGAGCTGGTTTGTCATATGGAAGTGCCTCCAATACTCTCAAAGCCCGACAATGGTGAAGATCTCTACATATATCTGGCAATATCATCTCACGCTCTGAGTGCAGCATTGGTTCGAGAAGATACAAGAATCCAGCGACCAGTCTATTACATTAGTAAAAGATTCACTGGGGCAGAGATGAATTACTCGAAGCTGGAGAAACTCGCCTATTGCTTATTGATTGCATCATGGAAATTGAGGCCGTATTTTCAAGCTCATCCCATCAAAGTCCTCACTAATCAACCTCTAAAGCAAGTCCTGTTTCGCCCTGATACTTCGGGCCGTCTTTTAAAGTGGAATATTGAACTCAGTCAATATGACATCACTTACCATCCCCGAAGAGCTATCAACGGACAAGCTTTAGCAGACTTCATTGCAGAATGCACAGATAAAGGTGATAGTGAGGAAGAGGAAACTAATGATGTCCCGGTGAGATGGAAATTATACGTTGATGGCGCAAGGAATGACTACTGTTCTGGGGCAGGGGTTGTCCTTGAAACCCCTAAAGGACGATCATTGTGTTATGAACTGAGGATGGAATTTCCTTTGACGAATAATGAGGCAGAATATGAAGCTCTCATTGCAGGATTGAGAATCGCTAAAGAGCTAAATATCAGAATATTACAGATCTTCAGTGACTCTCAGCTTATCGTATGCCAAGTCAAGAAGGAATTCCAAGCTAAAGGAGGAAATCTACCCGCTTATTTGTCAAAGGCCTAGGAGCTTCTTGAAGAATTCGATCATTATTCAATAAGCCATATTCCCCGGGAAGAGAATATGAAGGAAGATTCCCTCGCAAAGTATTCAAGCACTGGTGAAGCTCAACTATTGGGATTAGTCCACGTAGAAGTCTTGTCAGCACCAAGTACAGACGAAATGGATGTTGACTGGATTATGAATGTATCTCAGGAACAAGAATCTTGGATGACTCCAATACTGGACTATCTACTCAGAGGTTCTTTGCTAGAAAATTCGAGAGAAAGACAGAAGCTTCTAAGGAAAGCCTCCAGATATATAGTCCAAGACGGCGGATTGTACAGGCGGGGTTTTTCAATTCCATTACTCCGATGTGTAACTAAAGATGAAGCCAAGACAATTTTAGCTGAAGTACACGGAGGGGAATGTGGAGATCACACGGGTGGTCAGACATTAGCAAAGAAAATTCTCCGTTATGGGTATTTTTGGCCGGAAATTAATCGAGATGCTGCTGCATATTCTCAGAAATGTGACAAGTGCCAGAGATTCGCCAAAATTCCTAGAGCACTTTCCACCGAGCTAACACAGATGGTCAGTCCGTGGCCATTTGCCATTTTGGGAATGGATCTCATTGGGCCATTACCGACTGCCAAATCAGGGATCAGATATGTTATTGTTGTAGTTGATTATTTTACTAAATGGGCTGAAGCTGAACCTTTGGCTACTATTACCTCTAAGAAAATGATAAATTTTGTGACTAAAAATATCATTTGCAGGTATGGCGTGCCACAGAAAATAATCACAGACAATGGTACTCAATTTGAAAGCGAGGAATTCTTGGACTTCTGCAAACGATTCAAAATCCAGAAGAGTTTTTCAGCAGTGGCCCATCCGCAGGCGAACGGGCAAGTGGAAGCAGTAAACAAAATCATCAAGTCAACCATCAAAAAGCAATTGGAAAAAGCAAAAGGTGGTTGGGTCGATAAGCTACCACTGGCACTATTGGCATACAGAACTACTCATAAAACTGCAACTGGGCACACTCCATTCTCATTGGCATATGGATCAGAAGCGATGATTCCAGTAGAGACGAAAGTCCCTTCACATAGAAGAATTCACATCGATCAAGCTGAAAATGAAAAACTTCAACTTGAGGCACTTGACCTCATTGATGAAAAAAGAGAAGAGGTTAAACTTAGAGTTGCGTCTCATCAGCAAAAAATAGACAGGCATTTCAACTCCAAAGTCCACCATCGCAGCTTTGAAATTGGGGATTTAGTCTTCAAAAGAATTATGATAGCAACAGGAGTGTTAGGGCCAAACTGGGAAGGGCCATATGTCATAGGCAGCAAACTTCTTGATGGCACATTCAAACTCATAACTGTTGAAGGCGATTAAATCCCGAGAGCCTGGAACAGCAATTACTTGCGTCCATATTTTACTTAAAAGCTCTACTGAAATGTTGTAAAAGAATTATGAATGTATGATTCTTGTATTGAAAGCTCATGTAAAACCAGTGCGAGTGAATAATGTGAACTATAAAGTGGATGTAGGCCCGAGGCCGAACCACTATAAATCTTGTGTTCTTTACTGTTACAAGTCACTTATTTTATTTCGATAGGTAAAGCACTTCGAATATATTGCTGAAATATCGATTTAAATTCGCAGGCAATTCTAAAAAAAAAAGTCAGACTTACCCATCGCAGTACCAAGCAATTGCAATCCTTGGCATCACTCAAAAGCAAGCAAGCTTTAAGCAGCAAAAGACTCTAGGGCCAAAGTCCTATATAGGAAGTATTTTAAGCAAATGTTGGTTCCGCTGGAGTACATTCCTTTGAGGAGTACTTTAAGCAAACCATAGTTCTGCTGGAATACATTCCTTTGGATAAAGCAGCCCAATAATAAAATGACGCATGCTTAAAGACGGTACCAAGAGATTACCAATATGGACAACCAGCAAAAAGAAATGGGCAAGCTGACCAGCACCAACAGAAGACCTCTCGGAGGCCCACGTTTCACCAAGATTGAAATAAAACTTCCAAGTGTTGAAACGTGGAAAAGCCCTCTTCGGAAGCACAACTCTTCGGAGGATAAAGACCCCCGACGGCTCAAGCCGCAAAATGAGAGTTTTCTTCCTCTATGGGTGAGACGATCGGAGGAACCTTCCCTATGGGAAGGCGAGGCACTTGTTTACTAGCTGAGACAGTTTGTGCAACGAACGTCCAAGTAACTTGTGTTCGCCCTGGGAGTCCATAAGACGACCAGAGGCACCTTCTTCCCCGCACGGAGGCAAGGCACTTGTTCACTAGTTGAGACAGTTTGCACAAGGAACGTCCAAGTAACTTGTGACCGCCCCGTAAATCCATCCAACCATGAGAGAGTAACTCCCAGGCAGGCACACGTTTCACCGAGATTGAAATAAAACTTCCAAGTGTTGAAGCGTGAAAAAGCCCTCTTCGGAGGCCCATTTCACCAGGAGCTGAAGTGTAAGAGTCGCTCTTCGGAGGTCCACTTCACCAGGAGCTGAAATGATAAGAAAGACCTCTTCGGAGGCACACGTTTCACCGAGATTGAAATAAAACTTCCAAGCGCTGGAACGTGGAAAGCCCTCTTCGGAGGCCCATTTCACCAGGAGCTGAAGTGTAAGAGTCGCTCTTCGGAGGTCCACTTCACCAGGAGCTGAAATGATAAAAAGACCTCTTCGGGAGCCCACGTTTCACCAAGATTGAAATAAAACTTCCAAGTGTTGAAACGTGAAAAGGCTCTCTTCAGAGGCACAACTCTTTGGAGGTACGTGTTTCACCAAGATTGAAATAAAACTTTCAAGTGTTGAAACGTGAAAAATCCCTCCTTAGATGTACAACTTTCTAAAGAAGCATTTCATCAGAAATGCGAAACAAAAAAAGAAGAAGAAGAAAGTCCTCTTTAAAGCTACACTTTAGCTCTTGAAGGAAGATCGGTTCATCTATATTTTAAAAAAATAAAAAAATAGAAAGAAGAGACCCTTCCTACAAAGACTAGAGTGTTCTTCGGAGGCCCGCTCTACTATGTAGGAGAATTCACTTTGTAAAATATATATATATATATATATATATATATATATATATATATATATATACACAAATAAAAAGTGATATTTCCGAAGGGTAGGGCGTGAGAACTCATACGAAACGAGGAGAACTCTATTTCAAGTAGAATAGTATTCCTGCAAGAACGGAATAAGTATTCTCCAAAAAGAGAAAAGAGTACAAGTCCCCTCGAGATTGAAAGTATTGCAACGAGCTTATGGTATGGGGGCAACATGGTATAGCTATATTGGCAAAAGTAATGCTCAAACAACATACCATAAGCCCACTGCAATATTATATAAAGAAACTTGTACAAAAAAAAAAATAGATGCATTCTCAAATTCAAACAAGAAGTTTGTACAAATAAAGGATCATTTTATTCAGTTCTATTGCAATTTCTTATAGATACAAGTTTCGAAATAAAGAAAGCGGGGGCCGGTACCCGCAAAATCCCCGACCGGTACGTGCAAAAAACAAAAAGCTAAAAACTGGAATCTTCATTTCTTCTTGCCACCTTTGGACCCTTCACCCGGCCGGATGGTTAGCTTTTTGGGTCGATCTATAGGCATGAGGGAAGAAGGAGAGGGAGGTACAACTGGTTCAACTTCCGGTTCCTCTTAAGTAGCAATGATGCTCTTCCTCCTCTTCTTTGATGTTCCGTGCTTCTTTTTCCTCTTTGAAGAAGATTCACTTCAGAGAGTAACAAGTTTAGACAAAGTTATGTCATCAGAAGGAGTCCGCTCCGGAGATATCTCACCTCCCTCAAGTCCTTCGTCCTTTTTCTCTTGCGAAGCAGCTGGGTCATCCAAGCCCCGAAGGGCACCTATTATTTCTTCCTGTGATCCCAAATGAGGAATAGGAGTGATTGGGGGAGATAGAGGAACAGTAACTGGAGGTGGAGAAGTTTGAATGACGCTCGGCGCTTTCTCTACAAAGGAAAAGTTAAAAGTGTCAGTATTTCCCGCAAAAAGAGGAGACAATGGCTCGTCGAGATTCAAGAAATAATCAAGAAGCTCGTCAAATCTGTAAGAAACTAGCAAGTTGTCCCCCTGAGCATTATTAGGGTTACCTGGAGAAGTTGGTGGTATCACTTCAACTTCGTAGTCTAGGGCTTCAGCACTCTCTTGTGGCTCATCTACGGCTTGTGTAATTATGGCTCCGGTATCAGCTTTAGTAGGAATCGGTGTATGAGAGCTAGAACCAGCAATGTCAACATCGGCTGAAGTTGAAGGAGGGACAGGGGCAGTCAAAGTTGTTTCTTTTTCTTGATGCGCTTCCCCCATCATTTCAACTCGCGATCTGGCAAGTTGCTCCTTCCATCTAGCAAGAGATGTGCGAGCTTCGAAGTCTAAATAGTGCGCCTCTAGCTCCTCTTCAGTGTACTCGGTGCCTTTAAACATATCAAGCGCGGCTTCCCATACTTCACCTAGGGTAACCTCATATTTGGGACCCAGAAATGCAAGACTGCCACGCCCTAACACACTTTGCAAATAAAATTCAAATAATGTCGAGCCGATGTCAACTTTGGTAGCTTCATGAGCTTCTTCAGCTGCAATTCTACCAGCAATAGCCTCATCTCGCTCTCTTTCAACTTTAGATAGTTGAGCTTTCAATTTTTCAATTTCCGCAACCTGAATGTTAGTTTGCCCTCGTAACTGAGTAATATCGGTACGGTAGCCCTCTACAATTTGTTCCAGCCCATCAGCCTTGGCCTCGGCATCCCTTTGCGCAGCATGAGCATCCCGCACCTGCTGCTGGAGCACACTCTCCCTTTGAGAATAAGAAGTGGAGGAAGTGGAAAGCTCCTCTTTGAGTTTCCCAACTTACGCTTTGAGTTTTTCATTATAATCAGCAATGCTCCTCATTTCTGCATCATGCTGCTTAAGTGTCTTTTGCCATTCGGTTTTGTCATTCTCCATGGTAAGCATAGCTTCGAGATTGGCCCGATTCACCCTTTGGAGCTCATCAACAAGTTTTTGCCAATTTGACATCCTCTCAATGTCAATCCTGACGGCATCAAGGTTCCGTAACATGGCATTTTTATCTATGGGAACCAGGTCAAGGTCGAAGCGAACTCCTTTTAAGCACCAATTTGGAAATTGGCTTTGGAGAGTGGCTGGACCTGGTCCAACTTGGTAAGAAGGCCTGTTGATAATTGCCTGGATATCAGTACGGGAAGGGGTTAGAGACTGAGAAGAAGTAGGAGCAGTAATCTATTCAGAAGTTGCAGGCATTGGTTCCTCACTGACTTTAGCCCGTTTACTCGGGTCATCAGTTATATGACACTTCCCTCTATCATCGTGAGATTTGCATTTGTGGGAGTCACCCTCTTTGTGGGAAGAATCGTATCGGTCATCCGGTCTTCCATAACGTTCTTCATGGACACGTCTCTCCCGAGTCTTCCGAGCGGCCCTCTCTTCATCAATCTCTCTGTGAACAGGAAGATAGCGCTTATAGTCATACTGGCCGCGTCTCCCGTATCGCTGGAAGTCATCATAATACGAGCCGCCTCGCTTCATTGAAGAACCTAAAATTGGAAAAAGCAAAACTTTAGAATTTTTTGAAAGTGTGAAAAGCTAAGTGTGTAAGATGTCAAAGAATCCTAGTCATATGTGATGCGTAAACTACACGCGCTGAACCACGAACCGCTCGTCAGTCGAGGGGTAACAACAGGTTTTATAGCTAACGGCAATTCTCCGGATGAGGGGGTCTTTTTAAGGGCAGAAGTTGCTTCAACTGTCGGAGATATAACTTTGGTAACAGCAGGGCCATCTTTGAAGAGCTCTTGAGAGGTGATCATTATGTCGCTCAAATCTTCGAAGATATCATCACCGCCATGCTTAGCGGAGCTCCCTCCATCAACTCCTTTCTCAACGTTCTCCCCGGTTTGAAGAAGAGGTTCCTCTTCTTCAATGATTGGGGCAAGTGCAGGCTTATCGGTGGGCCCCGCAGCGTCTTTCGGAGTCGAACATTTCACTAGCGAGGCCTCAATGGTAGTTTCTCCCTGCACAGGCTCTTTAGCAGGAGGTGGGGCATCTGGAGTTTTAGCTGGAGAATCCGGGGCTTCGTGAGGATGCATAGAGCGAGAAGTATGTAGAAGCCCGTATTGATGCAAAAATTCATCACTCAACAAAAACTTGACGCTTCTCACTTCTACGGCCACGACACTCAATCTATCAAAAGTCTGCTTATGGACCGGATCTCTAGAGGGGAGAGGAAGTGCTGAAAAGAGCAAAGAATGAAATTAGCAACTGGTAATTCGGATCTCGAGAAAGATTGAAAATGGAGAAAATGGAAACAGTTAATCTTACTTCCTACTCTCCAGATGGCATAAAACCCTGGGGGGCGGCGAGCAAAGAAAAATTGGTACAAAAATCCATGAACGCTTTTGGTAAGATCAGAAATAAGTTTGCGGTTTCTAGCGCTCCTCACAATTATAAGGGAAGGATGATCTTTACTCTTTGCAAACGAGCATAAGTAACGCATTTCTTCAAAACTTGGCAAGCGATAAAAGTTCTTCTAAATAAAACACACAACCCCATCAAGATGGCGTAGCCATTAAGATGAAGTTGGGACGGAGAGATTGACAACCGAAGGAGAAGAATTCGAAGAAAGTCATTAAAAGGAGGGATCGCCCCGCTTAAGCACATTTGACGATTGATTGCAATAAAACCATGGGGAGGATTGTCGATAGTATCACTTGGCCTAGGGAGTAGGACATCACTTTCAGTAAAACCAAATTGAGTACGCAGCTGAGTAAATGCTCTCGGAGTTAGAATAGTTGAGGTTCTCCTTGGTGGGTTCTCTATAGGAAGAGCTGTCGGAAAAGTTTCTTCCTCTTGAGCTGCCATTTCTTCTTGATGGGAAGTCATTCTACATAAACAACTGGATATTCAAACATCAAGGTGCACATTTCCTAAAATATGTGTGGTGTTGTATAAAATTAACAAAGCAATAAACGAATATAACTGGAATGAAAACTAGCAAGTATTTGTTAGTTATGAAATCCAGGGACTATTGTTTTAAGCCTAAATATGCAAGTATAATGTTGATGCAGACAAATCAGTTCAAATTGATAATACTTTGCATTGGTATTTAACTTTAGTTGATTGATTCACAAGCATTTCATGCAATCTAATTAAGTTGCTTATCTTGTCTCGACTAATCTATCATTTGATGTGGGCAGTCAATGGCAGTATTTTCGCCTTGGTTTTCTTTATTTGTTATTGTCAACAGGTTGGCAGCTTATAAGTTAATGCGGTCTGTAAAATAATACAATGAGATTCAAGCAAATTTAAAGTTGGGGCAGTTCAAAATTTAGGCAACTTAGTTCGGCAGTTCAAGTCAAATACTCAAAGTGGGTCTATGCTCCTAAATGTCAACACGTCCAAAGCTTACGTATTAACTCGGTTACGATTTAAAAGTCTTTCGCGAGATAAGGCTAAGTCGGTAGCGGGTCGGAGTCTAAGCAGTTTAATTCGGCGAATCAGTCCTCTAGGTCGCAAGGGAGAGATAAGAAGGCAAGCTCCGATTCAAAAGGTAGGAACTTCTCCAAGTATTAACTCGGTCACGATTCAGGCCTTAAAGTTTAGATCGGCAAGTTTCCTTCAAGCATTATCTCAGCCACGACTTAAGGTCACTTAAGAGCCAGGTCGGCCAAAGGCTAAGCCACCCAAATTCACTAACTCGCTCCCGAACCAACAACCCACGGCATTCAACCCGTTAACCTAATAACCATTCCATCAACAGTCGCCTTCATTCATTCCGACCAATCACCCAATAATGCGATTCAAAATTTTCACAAATTCGATGCCATGCCATCAGATATCATCTAGTTTGAGGTAATAAACTGCCTTCGTTTTATCAATGATCACCTCGAGCAACCTACGCCTTGCCGATTATAAGTATGATGGATTTTGTGATGGGACGTCGTGCAAAGGAACGATTCGAGTTCGAGCAACAAGGTTTACGAATCGACAGTGACCTACAATCTGAAGAAGAATGAGGTTACCTACGCGATCAACGGTAGAGATTATCGGTGACTGGTTGGAATAGAATCGCCTTTAAGAATTTGAGGATGCTTCAATGGCGGAATCAAGCAGGAAAACAAGTGACGAAGAAGAAGAAGGAATGCCAACTTATACTCCACAGTGGAACACTTGGGGCGGTGTACGCGGTATAACTGTTAGGTCGCACACGACCTACCAACCTAAGAAGGGACGGGTTAAGGGCAATCGAAGCACACGACCTAATCCTTAGGCGCATACTTCGAGGGGCAAATGTTAACCCCACCTCGGTGATGACTTGCCGACCTAGTAGCTTATCATGAAAACCGACCTAACTGAGTAGGGCATAAGAGGCATGCCGACCTAACCTCTTAAGAAGCATGCCGACTTAATGCTCAGAAGACGGTTCTGACTCAGCATGTGTACCGACCTATCTACCCAAATTAGTGGCCGACCTAAATGTCGAAAGTAAATCAGTTTACACTTGAGTCGGAACCTCGGCAACTCGGCGATGACCTAGGGGATAAAGGAGAAGGAGGTGTTAAAACTTAACACATAGCACGTTAACTCAGCAACGACCTAGGACTTGAGATTTGAAGCCAGGGGAACATGCGCCTCCCATTTAAATCGTAGGCTGTGCATAGGTGGGAAAGGGCGACCTACGACCTAGCCTAACCCGGAGCCGACTCACGATCCAACTCATGTCGGCCGCTGCTTACAACTTGACACCAAGAATCCCTATAAATACACGACTATCTCCAACTTTGAAGGGACTTTTTTTGGGGGAGGATATTTTTTCAAGACATTGAAACTCCACTATCTTCAAAGCAATCTACACTCCATCACTTCAAGCACACGCAAGACGCTTAGATCAACTTCGCACAGGAATTCAACACATTCAATCATGAATTCGAAGAACCCTGTCACATCGAAGTTTTCCCTAGCTACTTGTTTCTTTTTGAATTGAATTGGATTGTAATTGAAGGAGATTGTAATAAGTTGTAATCCGATCAGCAATAAAAAGGATTGAAGTGGACGTAGGCTTGATCATAAGCCGAACCACTATAAACTCTGTGCTCATTTACTGCATTTTCTATTACTTACTGTTATTTCTTGATTCCCGTATTCACGGGTGGTGCTTTCACATCGTTTCTACACACACCGAGGTGTTAGCATCTGATTTTCACATTAACAATCCTAACTTTGCATGTTTGATTAATATAAGAATTTGAATTAACAATTTAAAGTTGTTGAATTTTGCACATATTGATTGTTTACTGCAACTTGAATATACAGAGGTTTGAACTTCTCTACCACCATAAGAACTTATCTCCAAGTCATAATTTTCAATTTGAACAAGTATATTTAACTTAAATTCCTATGTATAGGGTATTTGTAAAAGGAAACAGTCAAATTCCTATTTGTTCATTGTTCTGTAATCAAAGGATATAGAATAGTTCCCAACTATTTGCAGTGTACAGGAATGTACAAATTCATATTCAACTATATAACAAACACAGAATTTCTTAGATCAATCAAGTAATAGTTTACTCACATATGATTCAACAGAGGGTAGTTCAGTTTCTAGATGAACACGGTTTTGATCTTGTTTCCCAGCCTTCAAGCTTTGAATTTCAACTCCAATTATTGAATGTTGTTGATGTTGAACAAGCTTGTTTGTATTAAGCTCAACTTACAGTTTTGTTTTCTTTTTTTTTATTATGAACGAACTGAAATATAAGATGATATATATAGGGAGAATATAGGCTGAAGATATGTTGCAATAGATTTTTTTATGTACTTGAAATATCTTTTTTTTTAGTACTAGTGATTTTTATTTCCAGATTGTGGGCTGATAAGATTAGTTTGTGTGCCCCATTAATTAGTTTTTTCTTGTATATATTATCACACTTATCTTTATATATTTTCTCAGTTTTGTTCAATTTGGTTTTAAAAGCATATTGAGCTTTATATTACCCTGCCTTATGGTTGAAGCTTCTTCATTCATGTATATCTTTAAAAGGGTGCTGCCTGACTTGATTTTTTTTATATAGGCAGATTTTCCTGGTTGAAGTGTACAGCTTTGCTTGCATTTAAATTGACAAATTGTTGGCCGAGAGGAAATCAAGTACATGTTTTTGTTCACCAAATATGTTACATACTTATTATGTCCATCTGTGCATAAATATTGTATGCAGTCCTAAATTTTCAGGCAATCACTTTGCTTGCAAATGAAGCCTTATTTGTATGTAAGCACTTCCTTATTACTTTTAGTCAAATAGTTGATTCACATGCACTTCTGACAGGTATTGATATATGTTATGTTTTAGTTGCTGTGAATTCTTGGCTTATGTATGAAGCTTGGGTTATAAAGATATTTTGTTTTGTTATTATGTTACTTGTTTTATTAACTTCTAGAATTTCTAGTTTGGCATTGCAGTCAAACACTGTCATATACGTGAAGGTATTATTTAAATATCTGGTATGTTATTATGCTATTTCTAGCTTGCAATTTGTCATACATATTTGTCGGGTTTACTCTATGCTTTACAGGCAACACTTGGTCTTACAAATGAAGATATGTTCACATATATGTTTGTCTTATTACTATTTCTTGTATTTATATTTGTATTTAACTATGACAAAAAATATTTGAGTTCTGTTCAACATGGAGATTTATATTTGCTCCATACATTTATTTATATTCTTATGTTAGCTACCAATTATTAGATCATATACATGTTTTTGACTTATATTTATTTTGAACATTATCATCTATCTGTATGCTATCTTTTATACTGTTAGAATAAGATTTAAACATTATCATCTATAGATACTACTATCAAATGTTAACCAAAAGAAAGTATTTTAATTTAATAATGTAAGATAAATATTATAAGGAAATTTATTTTACATTTCAAACATTATTATTCGTAGGTACTATTTATACTAAATATAAACAAAGTAAAGTATCTTAATCAAATTATATAAGATAAATTTTATTGACATGCTTATTTTCAAATTTCCAAATCCCTTTTTAAAATACAATTTATATAAGTAAATGACAATAAATCCCAAGATCACATTCATTTTAATATGATCAATTTACATTTTCTATTTAATTAGATTAATCATTTATTAAAATAACCGGGGCCGAAATCCAGGGTCGTTACAGGTATTGTATGTAAGAAATTTTATATTTAAGTAAATGATTGAAGTTACTTACTTCGAAAATAAGCAGAAAGATGATCACTATAAATAAATAAATTAAGCAATGAATAAATGAATGTATTTTAATAAAATGGAAAATTTCATGATATGAATAAGTGAAAATGAGATTTTGTTAGAAATGAGTGAAAGTAAATCAAACTGTAAGAAATAAAATGTAAATTAAAAAGATAAATTATTATATGAATGAAATTTATGAAAAAATTAACTTGATCTATTGGTTGGAATTGTTGTTGTCTTGGTTTATGGTGGTTTGGGCAATTAAACTTTAAATTTGTTGGAAGGTATGAATAATCTATTTAGTTTCACCTATGACTGTTGAGTAAATGGTGCAATTAATAGTTTATTTTCCATTCCGCACAATTTAAAATTTTGAACCCGAACAACTACCTGTTTTGTTTGTATGGATGGATAGTTGAATTGTGTTTATTCTGTGTGATGGTTGTATGCTGTTTGTTGCAATTGATTGCTGTTGTATTGATTGTTATTTTAGGTTGAAACAACCTTAAATATTTCATTTTATACAATTGTTAACCTTTTGGATTATATAAGTGAAATACACGTTATGGAAGCAATTTCTACTGCTTTTGATTTCGTAATTAAGCGTAAATTGCCCGACAAATAGGTACGTTTCCGGATTACGGTTTATAGCGTTATTATTTTGTTTTCCCGTGTTGGGATAAATATTATTTGGAAAGTATATGTTTTATATTGTTATATTTGGTATTATATTTACTCCCGAGCCTCCTCGAACAAAGGAGAGTTTACCGAAATTTTCCGAAAATTTTGGACTAAGCAAAATTTTTGAAAAATATTTTCCAAGCTTTATTGATTTAAGTATGTTAACGCTTAAATTTAAACGCTAACACCCCAGTGTGTAGATAGCAGTTATGAAAGCACCACCCGTTGGTACGGGAACAAGATACAAGTAAAGAAATTGTAGAAAAGCAGTAAAAGACAACAGTTTTATAGTGGTTCGGCCTAAAATCGAGCCTACGTCCACTTTGATCTCTTTATTGCTGAAACAAGTACCACTTATACAACTTTCTTCAATTACAATCCACTCTAGTCTGTTAGTACAAACTTTGACGGAGAATTATCTTTCAAACTCATGATGAATGATGTAGATTCTCTCTCTTGGAATTTGATGTAATGTCTTCGATGTTTGGAGTGCTCGAAGTGTTGCTTGAGTCGAAGAAATGGCAGAGTATTGGCGCTTCGAGAATGAACCAAAAGTCCCCCCAGAGTTGGAGGTGGATGTCTATTTATAGAGAGTTCTGGGTGAAAAAAAAGTTGCTAAGTCCTAACTCGTTGCCGACTTAAGGTAAGTCGTTGCTGACTTAGGATGAGTCGTGACCGACTCATTGAGCCGAGTCTCTGGTTTGTAGAGAGCTTCCTGCCTTTTTCGAACCCACGCTTCAAGTACTAGGTCGTTTACGAGTTATCTGGTTGTAGTTTCTGGCTTGTTTGTATAAGCCGTATACGACTCATCATAAGTCGTAGGTCGTGGTTGACTTAACCAGCTGCCTTCGGCTTAAAGCTGAGTTCAGGCTTTGTGAAGGCGAGTCCTAACCCGTAGACGAGTTAAGAGATAGTGTCTTTAGGTCGTACACCTTTTTTTTTTAAGTCGTAACACTTGTTAACTCGGTCAAGCTTTAATCTGTTATGTCGTAGCTCCCTTAAGTCGTCCTTGCCTTCTTAGTTTCCTTGAGCCGTTAACTGACTGAGTCGCTATCAAATGAGTCGGTATCCCTCTTAAGTAGATGAGTCGGTACCTTCCTTAAGTAGATGAGTCGGACTATCCCTTCCTTAGCTCGGTTGAGTCGTTGGTCCACTAAGTCACTGATCTCCATGAGTCGTGAGTCCCTCTTAAGAAGATGAGTCGCTACCAGTTGAGTCGTTGAGCAAAACGAGGTTAACATTTGCCCCTCGAAGTATGCGCCTAAGTCGTAGGTCGCGTGCTTCGACTTATCTTGTCTCGTGCGCCGATTCAACTTTCACCACCCACAGCTATAAAACACCTGAGTCGTTGCTCTTACTTCCTTCTTCTCATTTCCTAACTTTGAAACCGTGTCTGCCATTAACGCCCCTTCAAGCTCCCAAAGGCGATTCCAAGCTTACCAACCGTCATCCCATCCTTTAACTTCATATTGCGTAAGTAAATCTTATCAATAATCAGCCGCATCCATCATCAACTCACCAGTATTCCACTCGCCGTCCTTAATACACTTTCGCGTGCTGCATTTTCCTATAAATCACGATTCGATTAATCCTTTGATTGAATTATTGTGGCGATTCTTGTGAATATGGTAATGCACCGGATGTATGGCGGATTTGAGGCGATTTATGTTGGATTTTCGATTGATTCGTGATGATGTGAGACAGAGATGGTCAATTACAGTGATTCATGTTAACTGGTTAGTGAATTTGGGAGAGATAAGGAAGGCTTTGATGGGTTAACTGGGTTAATGGGTCCTTGGCTTCACGGGTTAACTTAAGAGATGATGTGGCAGTGTGTGAGTGGAGAACCGACCTTAGGGGCCTTTGTAGAGTTAATCATGCGCGACTTGATGCCTTAACCGTATTAATTCAGACGACTCAGGTCTTAGGTCGTATGAACGACTCAACCCTTTAGGTCCTTTTGACGACTTATCCTTTTAAACCGCGAACGATTCAAACCATAAGCCGTGAGCGACTCAACAACTTCCATGCGACTCAGTAGCCTTTACCCTTGACTTTAATCCGACCTAGCAAGTTTTACGACTCAAGCCATGAGTCGTAACCGAGTTAGAACTTAGAAGATTTCTTGTTGCTTTGAACTGGAGCCTCCCTTCTGTTCCTTGATTTACGACTCTTAGCACTGCCGACTTATAACATCAGCGGTTTAAAATTGAAGCAACCTAACTTAACTCGCCTCACTTTCCTTAGGTCGTAGCCGAGTCATCCAAATAACCAATGACTTAGCTTAACCCGTATAAAGAATTCTTGAGTCGTTGACAACTTAACACTTGTAAATTTTGTTTGAACTTTGAACTGTTGAACTTTGCTGCATTCTTTTACAGATTACTTCAACTTGCAAGCTAACAATCTATTTGATACAACATTTACAGAAAATTGGGACGAATATACTGCCATCGACTGCCCACATCAAATGACAGATTAGCTAATGATAGATGATTAACTTAAATAAATCGTGTGAACGAAGTGCTATCGATTTCAAGTGGAATATTAAAGCAGCACTGGATTAGTCAATTGAAACTGACCAGCCCGCATTAATATTATGCTTGAGCTTTAAATAACAAGTTCCGAAATTACCGTAGTCAATCGATCGTCAACCAGTTTAATTCCAGTTATCTTTACTTGTTATTATTTTTTTATTAGCTTTGCACGACACTTCACACTTTTTAGGAAACGTGCACCTTCGCATTTGAACATCCAGTTGCTTGTGTAGAATGACCTCTCATCAAGAAGAGCCGATGGGCCATGCTGAAGATGTCTTCCCAGTAGCCATCCCTATAGACAACCCTCCGGAGAGAACATCCACAACTTTGAATCAGCGGGTGTTTAACCAACTGCGCGTCCAGTTTGGCATTGATGATGCTGACATCTTATTTCCGGGGCCAAATGACACCGCGGATAGGCCCCCTCTTGGTTTTGTTGCTGTTAATCGCCAAATGTGCTTGAACGACGCTATTCCTCCCTTTAATGACTTTCTCCAACAGTTCCTGCTTCGGTTGTCTATCTCTCCATTCCAATTACACCCCAATGGCTATGCCATTCTGATGGGGTTATGTGTTCTATTCAGGAGAGTTTTGGATCGATTACCAAGCTTCGGGGAGATCTGCTATTTTTTCTCATTCACGAAAACTAAAGACCATCCCTCCATCGTGGTTACAAGAAGCGCTCGAAACCGCAAACTTATTACTGATCTCTCCGAAAGCGCTCACGGATTTTTGAATCAGTTTTTCTTTGTTCGCTGCCCTCCAGGGTTTTATGCCATCTGGAGAGTGGGAAGTAAGATTTCCTGTCTTTACTTTTTCCGTTTTGAAACTTTCTCGAGATCTGAACTCTCAGTTGCTAATTTCATTCTTTTCCTGTTTTTAGCACTTCCACCCCCTGCTAGGGACCCAAGTCTTAAGCAAATTTTTGAAAGATTAAATGCCGTGCCGGTAGAAGAGAGGAGCATAAAGTTTCTGCTAAACGATGAATTTTTACATCAATACGGACTCCTCCATCCCTCTCGCTTTACTCGGCCTCGTGAAGCTCCAACGGAGGTTCCTGATTCTCCGGTGAAAACTCCTGATCTTCCGATCTCCACTAAAGAGCACATACGAGGAGAAATTTCTGCAGAAACCTTATTAGTAAAGTGCTCTACTCCAAGAGACGATACGGGACCCTCCGAAAAGCCCGCACTTGCTCCCATTATTGAAGAAGAAGAGGAGCCCCTTTCCCAAACCAGGAAGAGTGCTGACAAAGGAGATGATGGAGGGAATCAGGTTGGGCATGACGGTGATGACGTCTTTGGGGATTTAAGTGACATAATTATCACTTCCCAAGAGCTCTTTAAAGAAGACCCTGTTCATGGTAAAGCTATACCTCCGACGATTGAAGCAACATCTGCCCTCCAACAGACTCTAACTCCTTTATCTCAAGAATTGTCATCAACAGTGAAATCTATCACTTCCCCCCAACAGAGGAGTGGTTCGTTAGTCCAACGCGAGTAGCTTGCACTTCACACACAACTAAGGATTTTCCAGCACATTTATGCACTTATCTTCTTATACTTTAAAGATTTCTAAAGCTTATCTTTTCTTATTTCAGATTCTTCAATGACACGCGGCGGATAATATTATCAGGATTTCCAACGCTACGGGGGGCGTGGTCAATATGATTATCGGCGTTACTTTCCCTCCTATAGAGAGTCTGACGAAGAGAGGGCTGCTCGAAAGGCTCGTGAAAGGAGGGATGCAGAAGAGCGTTATGACAGAAGGGATAGGGATGAGCACCATGATTCTCTACAGAGAAGTGACGATTCTCACAAAAGGAAATCTCACGACGACCGAGGAAAAGGTCATGTAGCTGAAGATTCAGGCAAACGAGCCCGATATGGTGAGAGACATGCTTCCACTATTCCCGAAAAGCCTACTGCCCCTGCCCCACTTGACATTCCTTCCGACTCTCCTGCTCTCGGGAAGGAGGACATCCAGACAATAATAAGCAGGCCTAAATTTCAAGTGGGACCTGGCCCAGCCACTTTACAAAGTCGTTTTCCACAATGGTGCTTAAAGGGTGTGAGATTCGACCTTGACCTGGTTCCTATTGACAAGCCTGCTATGCTACGAAATCTTGACGCCGTCAAACTTGATATCGAGAGGATGTCAAACTGGCAGAAGCTTGTTGATGAGCTTCAATGAGTTAACCGTGCCAACTTAGAGGCCATGCTCACCATGGAAAATGATAAGGCCGAATGGCAAAAGGTCGTTGAGCAACACGATACCGAAATGAGGAACATTGCTTCTTACAATGAGGAGCTTGAAGCAAAAGTCGAGGAATTGAAACATGAGCTTGCTGCTTCCTCTACTTCATATTCTCAGAAAGAAGAAGTGCTCCTGAAGCAAGTGAGAGACGCTCACGCTAGCCAGAGGGATGCCGAAGACAGGCTCGAAGCACAAAAAAGAATCAGTGAAGGCTATGTCTCTGATATTGCTGAGCTTCGAAAGAAAAACAACTCCCAGGAGGCGGAGATACAAATGCTTAAGCTTCAGCTTGCCAAAACTGAAAGGGAGCGCGATGAGGCTGTCGCCGGCAAAATCGCAGCCGAAGAATCTCATGAAGCGACCAAAAACAGCTTCGGCTCAACATTATTCGACTTCTACTTGCATAGCGTCTTGGGGCGTGGAAGCCTCGCTTTTCTTGGTCCTAAGTATGAAATCACTTTAGCTGAAGTGTGGGAGGCCGCTCTTGAGATGCTTGGTGCTGAAGGGGCCGGTTACGACGAATCAGCCCTGGAAAGGCATTATTTTGATGATGACGCTCGCGCTGCCCTTGCCAAGGGAAAGGAACAACTTGCCAAATTAAGAACTGAAGTGACGGAAGGGGACCGGCTGGGGAAAACCACTTCAACTACTCTAGTCCAGCCACCTTCTTCGTCTGAAGTCGACATTATTGGTTCCAGTTCCCATCTCGCATCTCCCACCAAAGTTACCACTGATATTACAAGCATACAAGGTGGAGACGAGGGTGAAGAGAGCGCTGATGCGCAAGCTTATGAAGTCGATATCAGGAAACCAGCTTCTCCAGGTAACTTCACTGTTAATCTCGCTACTGTCAATTCTGCTCAAGCGGGTTACTCATTTATTTCGCATGAGTTTCACGAGCTCCTTGGCTATTTTCTCAACCTTGACGAGCATTCATCTCCTCTCTTTACTGACTTCATTGGTGAACCTTCATTTCCTTTTTTTACTGACTTTAACCTCTTTTCTTCTGTAGAAAAAGTATCAAGCACTGCTCAAATCTCTACTTCTCCGGTAATCCCTCCTCCATCTCCTCAGGTGGCTCCTCCTTCTGCTTCGCAGCCTGGATCACAGGAGGAACAAATAGAGGCTCTCCATGGCCTGGATGATCCCATTGCTTCGCAAGAGCAAAAAGATGAGGGACTTGAGGGAGGTGACATATCTCTGGAGCGGACTCCTTCTGACGATATAACTCTATCTAAACTTGTCACTCCAGGAAGTGAGTCTTCCTCAAAGAGGAGAAGGAAGCAAGGAGCATCAAAGAGGAGAGGGAAGATAATCACTGCCACTGAAGAGGAGCCAGAAGTTGGGCCAGCTGCGCCTACCTCTCCTTCCTCCCCTATACCCACTGGTCGACCTGAAAAGCTGGTCATTCGGCCGGGTAAAGGGTCCAAAGGCAGTAAAAAGAAGTGAAGACTTTAGCTTTTTGTCTTTTGTATGAACTGGCCGAGAGTTGTGCGGGTATCGGCCCCCGCTTTTATTTTGAAAACCTGTATCTGCATTATAGTTGAATAAAATGATTCTTCGTTTGTACAAACTTCTGTTTGAATTTGAGAATGCATTTACTATTTATTTTCTTTTTTGCACAAGTTTATTTACACGATATTGCAGCGAGCTTATGGCATGTTACTTGAGCGTTACCTTTTGTTGGTTCGGCTATACCATATTGTGTGTAATTATACTATATTGCCCCCATTCCATAAGTTTGCTGCAATATTCTATACTTCGAGGGGACTTGCACTCATATTTGCTAAAGAATAATTATTTTATTCTTTAGAGAAAATTTTTGTAGAGTACAACTCCCTTCGTATAAGTTTCTACGCTTTTTCGTTCGAAGAAATCACTCTCTTTTTTTTTTTTTTTTTTTTTGCTTATGTGCATATTTTACCAAGTGAATTCCTCTATGTGGTAAAGCGGACCTCTGAAGGGTACTTTAACTTCTTTTCTTTTTTCTTTTTTTTCTTTTTTAACGATCATTTTCCATAGTAGGTAAATTACTCTTCCTTTGAAAGTTAAAGTACGCCTTTGATGAGGATTTTTTTTTTTATACAAAGTTGTACCTCCGAGGAGGGATTTTTCACGTTTCAACACTTGGAAGTTTTATTTCGATCTCGGTGAAACGTGTACCTCCAAAGAGTTGTGCCTCTGAAGAAAGCCTTTTCACGTTTCAACACTTGGAAGTTTTATTTCAATCTTGGTGAAACGTGGGCTTCCGAAGAGGTCTTTCTTCTTGATTGTGTCCCCGGGAGGAGGTTGTACCTCTAAGGAGGGATTTTTCACGTTTCAACACTTGGAAGTTTTATTTCAATCTTGGTGAAACGTGTACCCCCAAAGAGTTGTGCCTTTGAAGAAAGCCTTTTCACGTTTCAACACTTGGAAGTTTTATTTCAATCTTGGTGAAATGTGGGCTTTCAGGAAGGTCTTTGTTTTGTTTTTGCATTTCAACTTTGGTGAAGTGAAATTCCGAAGAGCGGTTATTACACTTCAACTCCTGGCGAAATGTGCCTCCGAAGAGGGCTTTTATTTTGTTTACATTTCAACTCTTGTGAAGTGATATCCCGAAGAGCGGTCATAACACTTCAACTCCTGGTGAAATGGGCCTCCGAAGAGGGCTTTTATTTTGTTTACATTTCAACTCTGGTGAAGTGATATCCCGAAGAGCGGTCATAACACTTCAACTCCTGGTGAAATGGGCCTCCGAAGAGGGCTTTTATTTTGTTTACATTTCAACTCTGGTGAAGTGATATCCCGAAGAGCGGTCATAACACTTCAACTCCTGGTGAAATGTGCCTCAGAGAGGGTTTTCATCGCCTGGAAGTTACTCTCTCATGGTTGGAGGGTCATGACTCCTCCAATCTTTTTTGTTGAGTAGAGAACTTTCTTTTTTGTGGCGTATGACCCATTAGAGGTCATTTATCCTCCGAAGAGGACTTGCGCTGCAGATGGTAGCTTTGGTTGTTCCTCTGTTCACTTGCTTATGCCTTTTCAGCGATCCTCTCTCTTTTTTTTCTTTTCAAGTTTTCTTTCCCCTTTTCTTGCAAATGGCTTGTTTAATCCAAGGAAGTGTACTTCATTGTTAGGCAAGTTCGTGAGAACGGGCACTAGCTTCCTAATTGGATATTTGTTTGTCCAAACAATCTCAATTTATCAGCAAGGGCCCGTTTCTATCGAAATCATTAGCCGTTCAATTGAAGTATTTCCTATCTAGGATTTGAATTCGGGGTCTTTACGACTTGAAATTTGCTTGTTGAATGATGGTGAGAATCGCTCGGTCTTATTATGCGCAAGTTCTTTTTCCATTGTCTGCAAAAATTTAAATCGACATTTCAGCAATACATTTTATGTACTTTTATATCGAAAATAAAGCAAACATGTAATAAAAATAAGGAACACGAGATTTATAGTGGTTCGGCCAAGAATTTGGGCCTACATCCACTTTATATTCTTTCATTATTTACTTGCATCAGTTTCACAATTGCTTTCAATTACAAGAATCATACATTCATAATTCTTTTTACAATGTTTCAACAGAATTTTCAAGTAAAGTATGGACGCAAGTGATTGCTGTTCCATGCCCTTGGGATTTGATCTCCATCAACAGTGGTGAGCTTGAATGTGCCGTCAAGAAGTTTCTGACCTATTACATACGGTCCTTCCCAATTTGGCCCAAACACACCTGTCGCGGTCATAATTCTTTTCAGGACTAGATCTCCAATTTCAAAGCCGCGTTGTCGAACTTTGGAATTGAAATGTCTGGCTATCCTTTGCTGATGAGCTGCAACTCTGAGATTAGCTTCATCTCTTTTTTCATCAAGGAGATCCAGCGCTTCAAGTTGTAGCTTTTCATTTTCTGCTTGATTGAAATGGATTCTTCTGTGTGAAGGGACCTCTGTTTCAACCGGGATCATTGCTTCCGATCCGTATGCTAACGAAAAAGGAGTATGCCCAGTTGTAGTTTTGTGAGTAGTTCTGTATGCCCATAGTGCAAGTGGTAGTTTATCGACCCAACCACCTTTTGCTCTTTCGAGTTGCTTTTTGATGGTTGATTTGATGATCTTGTTCACTGCTTCCACTTGCCCGTTTGCCTGCGGATGAGCTACTGCCGAAAAGCTTTTCTGGATTTTGAATCGCTTGCAAAAATCCTGGAATTCCTCGCTTTCAAACTGAGTACCATTGTCTGTGATTATTTTCTGAGGCACACCGTATCTTCAAATGATATTCTTGGTCACAAAGCTTATCATTTTCTTTGAAGTGATAGTAGCCAATGGTTCAGCTTCAGCCCACTTAGTAAAATAATCAACTGCAAAAATAGCATATTTAATCCCTGATTTAGCAGTTGGTAGCGGCCCAATGAGATCCATTCCCCAAATTGCAAATGGCCATGGACTGACCATCTGTGTTAGTTCGGTAGAAGGTGCTCTAGGAATTTTGGCATATCTTTGGCATTTGTCACATTTTCGAGAGTAATCTGCAGCATCCCGATTAATTTCTGGCCAAAAATATCCGTATCGGAGAATTTTCTTTGCTAATGTTTGACCACCTGAATGATCACCGCATTCTCCTCCATGCACTTCAGCTAGGATTGTTTTGGACTCTTCCCGGGATACACATCGAAGCAATGGCATTGAGAATCCCCGTCTGTACAATCGGCCATCCTGAATCACATAGCGAGAGGCCTTCCTTAGTAGCTTTCGTCTTTCTATCGAGTTTTCTGGCAGAGAACCTCTGAGTAGGTAATCCAGTATTGGAGTCATCCATGACTCTTGTTCTTGAGATACATTCATAATCCAGTCTATATCCATCTCGTCTATACTTGGCGCTGAAAGGACTTCTACAGGGACCAATCCCAATAGTTGGGCTTCACCAGAACTTGAATATTTTGCGAGGGAATCTGCCTTCATATTCTCTTCCCGAGGAATGTGGCTTATTGAATAGTGATCGAGTTCACATAGGAGTTCCCAAGCCTTTGACAAGTAGGAAGGCAGGTTTCCACCTTTTGCTTGAAATTCCTTCTTGACTTGGCATACAATAAGCTGAGAATCACTGAAAATTTGTAATGCTCGAATGTTAAGCTCTTTAGCGATTTTCAGACCTGCAATAAGAGCTTCATATTCTGCTTCATTGTTTGTTGAAGGAAATTCCAGTCTTAGTGCATAACATAATGATCGACCTTCAGGAGTTTCAAGTACCACTCCGGCTCCAGAACAGTAGTCATTTCTTGCGCCATCAACATACATCTTCCACTGGATTGGAGAATCATTGATCGCTTTTTCCTCACCATTATCTTTCTCTGTGAATTCTGCAATGAAATCAGCTAAAGCTTGTCCGTTGATTGCCTTTCGGGGATGATAAGTGATGTCATAATGACTGAGTTCAATGTTCCATTTCAGAAGGCGACCCGAAGTTTCTGGGCGAAATAGGACTTGCTTTAGAGGTTGATCAGTGAGCACTTTGATAGGATGAGCTTGGAAATATTGCCTCAGTTTCCTCGATGCAACTAGTAGGCAATAGGCGAGTTTTTCCAACTTGGAGTAATTCAGCTCTGCCTCAGTGAGTCTTTTGCTGATATAGTAAACTGGATGTTGAATCCTTTTGTCTTCCCGTATCAGCGCTGCACTTAGAGCATGAGATGATACTGCCAAGTATATAAGAAGATCCTCACCATTGCCTGGTCTAGAAAGTATCGGAGGCATTTCCATATGACGGATCAACTCTTCAAAAGCTTTTTGGCATTCGGGAGTCCATTCAAAGTTCTTCTTTCCTTTTTTCAGGGCATCGAAGAATGGGATGCATTTATCAGTAGCTTTGGAAATGAACCGACTCAGGGCGGCGATCTTTCCGTTGAGACTCTGCAATTCCTTCTTTGTTCTAGGAGCTTTAACTTCTTTCAAGGCAGTAATTTGAGCTGGACTAGCCTCAATGCCCCTAGCACTGACGATAAAACCTAAGAACTTTCCGGATTCGACCCCAAATGTACATTTCAGGGGGTTAAGCTTCATTCTGTATTTCCGGAGGACTGCGAACATTTCTGCTAAGTGTTCAATGTGATCCGCTGCTTTCCTGGACTTTACTAACATGTCGTCGACATAGACTTCCATAGTTTTGCCCAATTGCGGTTTGAACATAGCATTAACAAGTCTTTGGTAGGTTGCCCCTGCGTTTTTTAATCCGAAGGGCATAACTCTGTAGCAATAAAGTCCAACATCTGTAATAAAGCTTGTATCCTCTTGATCCGGCTCATGCATCATGATTTGGTTATAACCGGAGTAGGCATCCATGAAGGATAGCAATTCATGTCCCGCAGTTCCGTCTACCAGTTGATCGATCCTGGGTAATGGGAAGCAATCTTTGGGGCAAGCCTTGTTTAGATCAGAAAAATCGATGCACACTCTCCATTTCCCATTAGCTTTCTTGACCAACACAGGATTTGAAACCCAATTCGGATATGTAGATTCTTTGATGAAGTTATTTTCCATGAGTCGATCAACTTCTTCTTTTAATGCTGCTGACCTTTCTGGACCTTGGGTTCTTCTTTTCTGTTTAACTGGCGTAAACTTTGGGTCAATATTCAGAGCGTGTACTGCAACTTCTGGGGATATTCCACACATATCGGCATGAGTCCAAGCAAAGACATCCAGATTTGCCTTCAGGAAAGATATCAAGATATTCTGAATTGACACATTAAGCTGTGAACCCACATTCAACACCTTATTTGGGTCCTTCGGGTCAACAGGTACCGGGACTGTCGTTTCCACCGGTACTACTCTATTCTCCCCTGTACTGGCTTTTCTGGGATCCATTTCTTTCCGTGCCCCGCTGTGCTCGCCAGTGCAGGGTCCGCTCTGTAATTGCTACAAGGCTGGTTCCTTGATGCGGACTGGGGTTGCCGCACCCTTTCCCATTTCTCTTTTTCTTGACTCTCGTAGCTCTGTCAAATAGCACTCTCGCGCAGCATTTTGATCCCCTTTTATAACTCCTACTCCATTGTCAGTAGGGAATTTAACAGTGAGGCACCACGGGGCTAGGATAGCTTTGAATGCTGCGAGTGTTGGACGGCCAAGAAAGGCATTATAAGCAGAAAACTCATCGACAATCACAAATGTTTGCTTGCGGACCACTTTCCTTTCTGCTTCTCCAAGTTCTACAAGCAGATCGATGGTCCCAATTGGTTGTTTTGGCTCCCCAGTGAAGCCAGCGATCTTCTGTGATGAGGCTTGCACATCGATCATAGGGATTTTCATCTGGTCAAATGTCTTTTTGAAGAGGATATTACATGATGCTCCGCAGTCAATGAGGACTCTTCTGACAATGGCTGGTCCAATACCAGCCGAGATGACCAAGGGATCTAAAGTAGGAGCTTCAATACCTGTAGAATCTCTGGCTCTGAAAATAATATCATCACTGAAAGTTTTCTGTTGTTTAAGGGGCGTAGTGTCTTCTAGAACAAAGACGTCTTCTTCGGCTGGAGCATATTTCAAAGCCCTGGAATATCTCTCCATCTCACCCCAATTCTTGCCTGCTGGGTGAGGTCCTCCGGAAATGACATTGATAACGGGCCTTCCAGATTCATGCCCCGTAGCTTTCTCACCTGCCCCAGGCTGATGAACAGGAGCCCGCTGCCCCTGACTCGACGATGCAGGATTGTTGCTATTCTTTTTCACGAATTGCTGCAACTTGTTTTCTCTTAGCAACTCTTCAATCAGATTTTTCAGCTGGCGGCATTCATCAGTTTCATGACCTGGTTGATTGTGGAAGCGGCAGAATTTCCCGCTCTGTATGGCTTTTTTCCCGGTTCTCAAAGGGATAGGTTTAGGGAAATCGACGGAATCTTTAGTGGCCAGGTAGATGTGCTCCGGCGTATGTGATAATGGAGTATATTCTGATGGCTTGAAGGACCGGGGCTTCTTCAGATTACCCTGTTTCTTTCCATTATTATTCTCCCTTTTTTGCCCCACCGATTCATTCTTGCGTGGAGCGATAGTGTTGTCTTCAGCTTTTTCCAACACTGCCTTTACTGGCAAAGGACGACTTTCCAAGCGAATGAATTCGTCTGCTTTTTTGTAGAACTTCTCGAGAGAGGTTGGCTCTTTCATATTTAACCATTTCCCAAATTCGCTTGACTTATCGATAGCCCTCATTAGATAAGTCAAGATCATTCGTGGTTCAGCATTGTCCACTTCTGCCAGCGCTATATTAAAGCGGTTCAAGAAAGATCTGATAGACTCACCAGGATTCTGCTATAAACTGGACAATGACATGATATCCTTGGCCTTGGAAGCATAAAGTCTAAACTGCTCCTTGAATTTTCTGGTCAAGTCTGAAAACTGATCTATAGATCGGACTGGCAGCTTGGTAAACTATAGTAGAGCCACCCCTTCAAGGTATACGGGGAAATATCGGCACTTTATTTCGTCAGAAGCTCTGGCACCTGTCATGTGCCAATCATATTTATACAAAAATTCGTTTGGATCACTTGTCCCTTTGTAAGCTGGGATGGTCGGAGGGACAAACTTCCTTGGAAATTCCGCCTTTAAGATTCTTTCAGTAAACGGAGTTTTGCTTGGAGCGAAACCCCATTCCTTCTCATCTTCAACCCTTTGCATACTTTCTTTCATGATCTGCCGGACCATTCCAGAAAGATATTCTTCATCATGCCGAGTTCTAGATCCACCGGCCTCAGGTGCTGCCTGCTCAAAGGGACTAGTAGGCCTTTCAGGAGCATTTCTTTCATCGTGAATGTTGCCAGCATGGTTCCTTTCATTACCAGCCGGTTGATTGTTTGCCCCAAGTAAATCGTTCAACTTATTCAGAATCAGAGCATTCTGGGCACTTTGAGCCTCTAGCTGTGCATTTTGGGCGTTTATCTGCTGGTTTAACCCTAGAATCACAGCATCCAACTCCGCTTTCGTAACTCCAACAGACGGAGTAGGTTGATTAGGCACAAGGGAAGCGGAGGTTCCCTCTTGAATGTTTCCAGATCTGACAGATCTACTTTTCCTTCCAGGAGCCATAATCTCAGATAGACTTCTGGTTTTTAAAGAAATTCTTTCTTCAAATCTCTGCGAAGCAATGATGACAGTTGTCCTGAGTTCAATTCTCAGTGAAAAGCACCAAAAATGTTAACGCTTAAATTTAAACGCTAACACCCCAGTGTGTAGATAGCAGTTATGAAAGCACCACCCGTTGGTACGGGAACAAGATACAAGTAAAGAAATTGTAGAAAAGCAGTAAAAGACAACAGTTTTATAGTGGTTCGGCCTAAAATCGAGCCTACGTCCACTTTGATCTCTTTATTGCTGAAACAAGTACCACTTATACAACTTTCTTCAATTACAATCCACTCTAGTCTGTTAGTACAAACTTTGACGGAGAATTATCTTTCAAACTCATGATGAATGATGTAGATTCTCTCTCTTGGAATTTGATGTAATGTCTTCGATGTTTGGAGTGCTCGAAGTGTTGCTTGAGTCGAAGAAATGGTAGAGTATTGGCGCTTCGAGAATGAACCAAAAGTCCCCCCAGAGTTGGAGGTGGATGTCTATTTATAGAGAGTTCTGGGTGAAAAAAAAGTTGCTAAGTCCTAACTCGTTGCCGACTTAAGGTAAGTCGTTGCTGACTTAGGATGAGTCGTGACCGACTCATTGAGCTGAGTCTCTGGTTTGTAGAGAGCTTCCTGCCTTTTTCGAACCCACGCTTCAAGTACTAGGTCGTTTACGAGTTATCTGGTTGTAGTTTCTGGCTTGTTTGTATAAGCCGTATACGACTCATCATAAGTCGTAGGTCGTGGTTGACTTAACCAGCTGCCTTCGGCTTAAAGCTGAGTTCAGGCTTTGTGAAGGCGAGTCCTAACCCGTAGACGAGTTAAGAGATAGTGTCTTTAGGTCGTACACCTTTTTTTTTTAAGTCGTAACACTTGTTAACTCGGTCAAGCTTTAATCTGTTATGTCGTAGCTCCCTTAAGTCGTCCTTGCCTTCTTAGTTGCCTTGAGCCGTTAACTGACTGAGTCGCCATCAAATGAGTCGGTATCCCTCTTAAGTAGATGAGTCGGTACCTTCCTTAAGTAGATGAGTCGGACTATCCCTTCCTTAGCTCGGTTGAGTCGTTGGTCCACTAAGTCACTGATCTCCATGAGTCGTGAGTCCCTCTTAAGAAGATGAGTCGCTACCAGTTGAGTCGTTGAGCAAAACGAGGTTAACAAAGTATAAAATATATAATGACCGTAAATTTGTATATTTTATTTAAAGTAACTAATTTTGTAAATCTAATTGTTTATAAAATTAAAGTTTTGAACAAGATGTATTGATTTCTTAATTCTCCTTTTCCCTTCTTTTTCCTTTTCAGGGACGAAAGGTTTTAGTGGGGGAGAGTGTAACAACCCGTAAATTTCGATAGTAAATTTGGCTAATTTAATTAAATTTTGTAATTAAATTTAGAACGTAATGAAATTTTATAATTTATGCCGAAACAAAGTTTAAGAATGAATTGTAGCAACCAATTGTTGACAATTGACGTAAAATCAATAAAAGTGAAATAGCGTAAATTGTGCACTTGTGTATAAAATTTAAAATAAGTAAATAAGCGAAAAAGTGGTTTACATTAAAGTATTTGTATATAATTTTTATTAATTGATTGAATTCGGTATTATGTAGGTAACTATAATAATAGGTTGTGTTTGCACAAAAAATGGGCAAACACCTCCAAGTCGTATTATTTAGTTGATTATATGTGATTTTCAGTGATTTTAGATGAGTATGTAAATATGAAAGAAGTAGGGGCTGAAATGTAAAAGACACACAGATTTATAGTGGTTCGGCCAGAATGTGCCTACGTCCACTTTATATGTTATTATCTTCTTTCTTTCAGGTTACAGGTACAATGCTTCGTATATCAGTATATGAAAGTAGTTTGAAAGTTCCTTCCTTGCTTGAGCTCTCAAACTTGTCTGCCATTGTTGTACCCCTGCCCCTCTATTTATAGAATGAGGTAGGGGGCAGGGGTCTTGGTTGTATATAGATGCTAGTGGGCCCGGGCTGAAGCAATCTGGACCGGCAGTTGTCTGGTTCGGCGAGGTCTCATTCGGCATGGAGCATGGACCGGTGGTGGTGTGGTCCGGTGTAAGGCGTGCATCCGGTGGTTGTTTGGACCGGCTTGTGTAAAAGAGAGGGTTGGTTCGGTGACAACCTTGGTCCGGTCGTAGGTTGATTCGGCGATGGAGACTGGGCCTTGGTCCGGTGCTTGTCTGGACCGGCTGTGCAGAGGGGGTGTGTCCGGGCAAGTATGGCCGAATGGAGGGAGGCCGAATGGGAAGGAGGCCGAATGAGGTGGAAACCGAATGAGCAGGGGACCGAATGAGCAGGGGGCCGAGCGTGCATGGGGCCGAATGAGCTTCTATACTGAGAATTTTGGATGGACTTCTAGGTTAGTGTTGAGCTCCTTGGCTGTCGAACGAAGTGGAGGCTGCGAGCCTGGGTGAAATTGTGACTTCCTGGTCCCTAGATCTTCTGGGTGAGAATTCGCCCAACAGGTTGAAGCTGGATAAGCTTAAGTGTAACCTTGGCATGTAAACAATTACTATAAGTCACCTGTTTAATTAGTGGATGGAATTGGAAATAAATTTTAGTAAATATAGATAAATGTTATATTTATGAGGATGTGATACAATGTTATAATTTAGATGTAGCATTTATAATTAAAATTTACAATTTAGAATAAAATTGCAATTAATTGAAAATAATGTAAATCGTCTTACTTGGTTATAAGTTTAATATAAGCAACAAATGGAAATGTTGAATTAGTGAATCATTAATAAAAATATGAACTAGAATGGAATTCGATTAATATAATAACGGAAAGAGTGAGTAATAAGTGAACGTAATTAGTAGTGTGAAAATAAATGGCAACATTGATATGTAAGTAATAAAGGCTTATTTATGTGATTAAGGGGCAACGGTAATGTTTATTGTATATTACCTATTGTTAATTGAAATTTTTAATTAATGTAAATTAAATAGGAACATAGATTATTTATAAGGTCGTAACTGATATAATAAAGGTATGAAATATTGAAGTATGTAATATAATGGATATCATAAATAGAATGGAATAAATTAGTGTATATATGGAATAATAATCTGGGCTGATAAGTAATGAATTTATAAAGGCATTGGAAAGAAATAGGTGACAATTAATATAGGTTTATTTGTTTGATGTGTAAATAAACTTTGGTTATTAATTACAATAAATCCAAATTTAACATTTTGTTAATGTAAATTTAAGTAATGTCAAATTTATTCGTAATATGAATTGGTTGATTTAATAAATGGAAACTTTGATTTATGAATAATAAAAAGTTTGAAACCAAGTAAATAAAATTTATTGAGGACATTTAATTGTAATTTATGTATAAATTTGGCAAGTAAATCAAATCAATTTATAGGAATCAACTTTTAATTAATTGGAAGGAAATCTATAATAAATGAATTCATTTGTAAGAAAATGGAATTAATTTCTATATTAATTGGAAATTCTAATAAGATGATAAAATTTATGAGTTATAGGATTTGAATTTAAATAGTGATTTAATTTATTTAATTTATAATAATTGGATTAATTGCAAATGAATGAAATTTAATATTTAATTATTACGTTAATTTAAAATTTTAGCTGAAATTGGAGAATATTTATGTAATAGCTTTGAACCCCACGTTAACTTCCTCCATTTGGCAATGATGAATTGAATAATAAGAATGAATAGTGAATTCAATGGATTTTCGAAAAGTTAATCAATAATTGATGAATATAATGAAATTTGAATTTACGCTGAAATTTGTGATTGAATCAACATTTAATTGACATCTAAATTGGTTTAAATCACTGAGATTTTTTAAGAAAACAAAACTGATAAGATTTGTAAATTTTGGAAGTGAAATTGAAAAAAATGATTTAATTAATGAATTTTTAATTTATTTAATCAATGGAAAAATAGCCATTTTGGCCACTGACTCGGATTTCGACGAAACTGGTTTCATCGGATCTGTAATGGTGAATTATTGTAGGATTTCAAGTTTCCTAACGATCAGACTTGTCGTTTGATCGTACGGACTTTAAACGCCTTCAAATCAATTGAAATCAATTTGGAAAATATTTATTTTAGCATAACTTCTTCATACGATGGAATTTGGACTTGAAACCTTTTCCATTGCGTTTAAAATATTTTAGAACATCCATTTTGATATATGGGTTGACCCAATTTCGTTGCGGAGTCAGAACGGGCTTTTCGGGCCACTTTATCGTTTAACGCATATACCAACCCGATCCATCTATTATATTCCAGTTTGTCTATAAGTATCCTGTTATAAACCCAGCAGCTCTCTATGTAACAACCCGGGTTTTGCCTAATTTATAATAATCATTAAACGATTAATCATTAAACGATTAGTTTGGTTGGTAATTGCTGTTGGAAGTTTTTAAATCAGGTTTAAATTCTTTTCAAAATTTGTTAGGGTATGTGGGCTTTAAGTAAAGGCTCGGCCCACGTTCCTTTTCACTTTTGTGCCGTGATAATTAACTAAAGCAAGTACCGTTTCCCCTTTTATTCTATCTCATCTCAAACCCTAAAAGCAAACAAACGAAAGAATTAAAATGGTGGCTCGTGCTCGTTTCCCTTGCTTCAGTAATTAGGGCTTCGACCGACTTTGTGGTGTCGCGACTTCGTTTTGCTCGATCGCGAGATGGATCGCGTTGTTCGGTCAATCGTTTGTGCTCCGTTAAAAAAGGTGAGTGATTTTATTTTTCACTCACATCTAATTTAAATTCTATGCCTCGCGTTCGATTTTGTCTTGTGATTATGAATTTTTGTTGGCTTCGGCCATATCATTGTTTTGATAGTGAACTGTAATCTGTGGACTTGGGTCATCAGTTAGCCACAGCTTCGATTTTTGGACTTGTTCAATTTTTGGTAAAACACTGCATTGATTTCGAACTTGCGATTTCCCTGGTTATTGACTTGCGACTTGATTTTCTTCCGTGAATTTCTCTTTGTGCTTCTTGATAATGATAATCTTCGACTTTGGCACTGAATTGTTCATTCACGGCTTCAACTTATTTTGGTAGCACCAGATTTTAACTTAATTTGTATCACTGACTTCGAGTAGGTAATTCAGTTGCTGTTGGCTTCATGAATCTTTACTCACTTGCCGATTTCATGTAGTCACTTCTGTTCTCTTTGTCTATCTGATGGCATTTGATTCAGATTACTTTTCGTTGCTCTGTGAAAATTGGTGGCTCTTGTGCATGTCGAATTTGCATGTATATATATTGGGTTGATTTTTGTTATAGCTGATAGTGTACACTTGGTTGCACTGCCACTTTGTTGGAATGACTTTGACATTGTTTTAGGGTTATGGTCTTTGACTTGGGTAATGCTTGATTTAACCATTGTCCCTGTGACTTCTGCACAGTGACTATTTTCATGTTGCCTTCTATCTTTGTTGGAAACTGCATACGTGTGCATGTAGTTTACAATATTGAAATATTTACTACTAGCTACACACGTGAAATAACACTTTGCATTATTGAAATGATTTACTTCCTAGCTGCATGCTTGGGTAATTATTTTTGCAAACATTGAAATGTTCAAGTTGTCATTATACTTGTTAGAAAACACGGTTTGAAGAATGTTTGGATTTTCATGAAAAAAAAGAAAAAGAAAAGGCCTCTAATAAATGTTAATACTTATTATAGAAAGAAGCTTTGGAATATATAACCAAGTATACATATGTTGCAGGCTAATATGATCTAGCGTGACCATTCATGTTGAATTCATTCACCACTGCTGCATTCCAGTATGCTTTGAATCACTGTTGCATTGCTCATATCTTTATCATTGATTGTTGCACTGATATCACTTCTTGGTACACCACCTTGTAGTCCTCATTACACTGTATATTCATCGAGGCAATTGTCCATTTATCTGCATTGACTTCATGTAGCTTGTGAGGTGGCAGTACACTAGGATTCGATAGCTTTGGGTCTGTTGATTACTGGCCTTAAACATTTCACTTTACTGGTCTTCATATATGAACTGCTCACTGTCCGGAGTTGTGCATTGGTTATCCACTTGACTTGGTTAAGCTAATACATGTTGTCACATTAATCTGATCACTGCATTCATGTTCATCGCGTAGTTCACTGTATTAATTTGTAACTGCAGTTTGTTTACATATAAATTACTGCATTAGTTTGTAAATTGTGTTGAAGTCACTTGACTTCGATATCTTTGGACACTTGATTTACTAGCTGCCTTGTACTTATTCCTACATCATCACTGTAGTGGCAAGGCAGTGCACGCAAGCATGAACTGTAGCCACACGGTATGGTTTATGATATTTTATTTTGTTTTTGATTTATGGATCATTTGCGTATTCCATACGCTGTAGTGGCGAGGCAGTATACGCGTGCGTATACTGCAGCCCTACCAGAGTTGATGTTTTAAATTAGATTTTGTCGTTAATTGCCGTTTAGGCCATTCTGTTGTTTTCTAAATTATCTTCATTGATATTCTTTTAATTTATCTTCGTTGATAATTTGGATTTGCTGATTTGTTGTTTAACACTGTTACATGTTATATTTATCGTTATCCGATTTCTTTGTTTAAAGATCGGATAGACGAGATTTAATGTGACTGTCGTCTATTTGTTACTTAATTATTATAACTTCTGTGCACTAATAACTGAGTTTGAATTAGACTAACCCGTGTATTATTTTCTTTTGAATTTAATACTCGGGTGAGACCTGAGTTATTTCAGGTTGTAGATATCTTGCTTTGGGTTGCTGTTTAAGCTATGAAGACTTTTCATATCTTTTGGAGTTGTCTTGTCGTAGTATAGGTTGATATGTATTCATGTATATTAGTCGATAATGTACTTGTATATATAACTTCCTGAGTCGACTGTTGTAGTTGTATCATATGTATTGTGTCAAAATGTATTGTAACTGACATCAGTTATTATATATATGAGATTTTTCGTTTATCTGTGTTCTGCATTTATATTATCTGTGTTATTATTATAATTATTGTCCTAAACTATTATGAACCATCGTAGTTCGTTTTATACTGGAATTGGGTATGTCGATGGGAGTAAATAAATAAGAGATGAAAAATAAAAATATATATACCACTCCTATCGAAATAACCAATACTAGTGTAAGGCCTAACTACGGATGGCCGCTTCTATCCAGCCTTATTCTTCGTGATAACAGACAGTATTTCCTTTAATACTCTTTGTTATTGTGAGCATAGAGGTGGGGTGTTACACTCTATTTCTCATGTCTTTATGTACAGAAACTTCTGTACTCCTCTTCCTCAATGGCTGTAAACCCTACTTTATCCAATTCAAATTATAATTCAAAATCAAAGTCAAATTTCGAAACTCCTCAGAAAAAGTTGAAAAAAATATATGTTGAAGCTCTCCAAGTGCGTAATCTTCTGGTGTGATTTGTTTTTTAATCCAGGTTTCGACGTGGCCGGAAATTGATGATCTATTCATGGCCATTCATTGTGCCAGAATCAACTACAACTGATCAGAAAATCCCTTTTGGGTTTTGTAGAGGGGCTAGCGTGTGTTTCATCGGCGAAGTTTGGCGGTGAATCGATGGTTGGAGTTGGCAGAAATCGCGATTTAGGATTTTGAAAACCTAGGTTGGAGGCGGTGGCGGCACAGCCTGGAGGTGCCGTGTTTGAGCTCGGCGATGGAGTGGTCGAAGAGGAGTTCGATGATGTTAGCGGTTTGGCGAACGGTGGTGGAGGATCGACGAAATTCGTGGTCAATGGTCGTTCGATCTGCTTTTTCAGTTCCTGTAATGCGTGCGCGTTTTTGACGTGAGGAAGAAGGTTAGTGATGACGTGGCAACTAGTATGTGTTCTCTTTTATTTTATTTTAATAATTGTTTTCAATCGCATTTATCGTCATAACTTTTCTATCGCATTCTGAGACTGGCAAATTTTTGGGTTTAAATTCAATTTAAATTCAAAAGGTGAGTGTTTTAACCCACTCACAACTTCTAAGATTTCTTATGTTTGTTAAATTAAATTTTAATGTGATTTAAAATTTATTTATGATTGTTTGGGCATATATTTAATCATCATCTCAGTTAGATTGCATTTATTTAAAATAAATTGTTATTTAATTTATTTTTGCATATAAAATGCCAGTTAAATTTTTATTTATTTATTATAGCATATAGACTGCCAGTTAAACAGTTTTAATTTATCATTGAATATAAACTGCTAGTTAATACTTGTTGTTTAATATCCGCTCTATGGTGATGTTATTGTTTATATTGGATGATGATTGTTATAAATGGTTGATGGTTGATATTGGATGAATGAATACTGTATTTTATGTTGTATAAACTGCAAGTTATTGTGCATTTTCATTTCATTCTGAATTACAGTTTGAAATGATATGTAACCGTAATTTTTATTTTAAATTGTGGATTGAAATGATAAATATGTGTATCACTTGACCATAGGGTAGAAAAATTATATACAGACACCGTGGTCTATATATAAAACTATTTTGAAAGGATTTCTATGGTTTTGGAAAGAAAATACGGTTTAATAAATATTAATTTTTGATAATATATAAATACTATTTTAAATATATGTACATATATAGTTGAATTCTTGAATTTAAGCTATGTATAAAATTCATTTATAAATAAAATAAGTTTAAAAATGAAGTAGATTGTTGTATATTATATGGTTAAGTACCTATTAAAGATATTGTATATATAGAGTTTTTAAATGACTTAAATAAAAATTAAGTTGGAAATAAATGTGAATTTTTTTGAATTGAATTATTTAAGAATTATGCTTGAAAAATTTGATTTGAAATTTCAAATAAATTGAGATTTTAAAGGGTATATTTCTTATAACTTGATTTGGTATAGAGTGATTTACATGAATATAAATTTGAAGTAAATGAATATATTAAGTTAATAAAATTGAAAGAATATCCAGTTGTTTGAAGTTAAAGGTTTTTACTTAAATGATATTGGTTTATTAAGTAAACATTTCAAATCTAAATAATAGTAATTAAAATTGATATGTGTAGAATTACCAAAGAATAGTTTTTAAATGGTGGAATATTTTAAAGCTTTGAAATGTATGGAAATTTGAAATGGTTTATTTGAAGGTTTCAAATCTATATTTGGAATTGATTTGTGAAATTAAAGAAGCTAATTTATTATATAAATTAATTTAATATTAAACCATTTAAATATTGGGAGTTATGTATCAAAGTTATGGGTCAAGGTATTATGATATGAAAATGCTATGATTTTGGGAAAACGAATATTTTTGAAATAAAAATGATATTATATTGATTGGGTTTTATAAATGATATCATATTAATTTAGGTTTTAAAATAGAAATGATATTGTTTTTGTATGGATTTGAAATTGATATTTTATTCTGGTTTTTAAAGTATAAACTATTTTGAAAATACCGCGGTATTATAATAACGTTTGGTTGTTGAAGAGACCGGGATTGGAAGTTGTCATACTCTCTGCCAACTCCGAAAACCACTTTAACAACCGTGTACGCGGTGGAGATTACAGAATGAAGTAGGATGGTGGCGGCGTTTCCTCTAAGGAATATACGTGGACCCAACTCCCGTATGTTGGCATAAGGTGGCTAAAATAGGAGCGATTCTCAAGCCAATGAGGTCATTCCTCTGATTGGACGCACTCCTTCGATATTATACTCTGACTTTTGGATTGATTCGATGCACACTTTTGATTTTTGATTTTTTCGGGTGTTTTTCGAGGTAGGCGGTAGTAGCTGCCACGCATTACCACCAGCCCGGATGCGTAATTGGTATATCTACCTGGCATTGTCTAGTTGTGTCGTGTCACCTACCCTATCGTGCCTTGTGCAAGTTTCTATTTTTGTCATACCTTTGGAGTATCCTCTAGTAGCCTCCCGATCAGGAGGTATTTCGGTACTGTATAGACTATTGGCATTATTTGTGTTAAGGGGAATAATGGGTCACTCCTTAACTCTATTTAAAAGTAAGCTTATTTTACTAATAGTCACTATTATAATAGCGAAATATTACTACATAGTAAATAGTTTAACGGATCCTTAGGAGATGTGAATCCCGGGCATCTCTTAAGTTACCGCATGCATATTTATTGCTGCTGTTTTAACTTACATAAGATCTTTTAGTTCTGACTTAACTGTTTTATTTTTTCAATTCGCTTGGGTTAGTCCGAGCATTTCAGGAATCAAGGACTTTATTTCTGGAGGAAGAAGATGAAGATTTCATTATTATTATTATTATATTATACTATTCCACTACACATTGTATTCCGCTGCATTGATTATTATTCACTCGTATGTGAAACTCTTATATGTATTGTATAAGAATAATCGAATATTTTGTAAACAGCTTCACGAACTGTATATTGGATTATTATATTTTATCGTTCTGCTGCAAGATTCTATTTTGTTTTGCTTTCTCTACTTTTTCTTATTTACCCCATAACAATCCGCCCTTCTATATGGTTTAAGTCTGATGTGTGGGGTTTATCTTCAATTTAAAGCGTACGAAAAGGCGGGATGTTACACCTGGTATCAGAGCTTTGGTTTAGCGATAAACCTTAGCTTTGTGGGGTTGACTCTTTACTAATAGGGTGGTAATACCCTATGATGAGCCACTGAGTGTATATATATGAGAGAGCGTATTTGTTAGTGTTATATAAAGGTTTTAATATTGTCTTAATCTATTCCGTTTCATATTTATAAATTCTGGTTGATGCATGGGATGCCATGACATCAATAGGGATTTCTAAACACTTAATAGGACAGACCGACATAATATTTTGGTTTTAATACAAGTGATGAAATAATTTTTCCTATAATATTTTATATATAATAAATTTTATAAAGATTTTATCTGGTTCCAATATATTGGTCGTTAAATAATAAAATTTAAAAATAATAGGTAAAATAAGACTGAAAATAAAATAAATGAAACTAGAAATTTAGAACTTAAGTCCCGAGGTTTTGAAAATTCTTTCAATGATTTTGGAACATAAAAATAATATTATTAGAAGTATTTTCTGATCTTTCTATTTCAACATAATTTGAAAGAATTGTTTTAAAAGAATATTTGGAAAAGAAATAAGTTCTGTACTCCCCTCTCTGTCGCTGAAAAATAATTTCGATGATGAGTGCACGCATCATCGACATTCATTTTCGAGTTCGAAGTGGGAATGTAACGACCCTGAATTTTGAACAATTTAAATCGAAAATATTTAATTAATTTTAAATATTTGAATGATGGTTTAAATTGAATTTCCAATAAAACTATGAATTTGGCGATTAAATTTTAAAATTTAATCTATCGAAAGTTGAATAAAATTTGAATTTGACTTTGGAGTTTGAAATTGAATATTAAATTTGTATATAAAAATTCGGACTAATGACTTAGAAAACATAATTTAGATTTAAGAATTATTATTTATGTAAATTTATAAATTGACGGTTAGTTTTAATAACATTGTTCTTTAACTTAAATAAAAGGGAATAAATTTATTAGTACAAAATACAAGTATAAAATCTAATTGTAATACATGTTAATATAAAATTATGTTTGATAGTTGAACTTCAAACAAATATATATCTAAGAAGCTTACCAAAGAAGCTAATGAAAAAAATTATAAAGCATTGTACAAGTTAATAAATGCAGCCACCCTACCCTGAAACATCATGTACTTTGTCTTACCTCAGAAGTTAATGCCTTCATTTTCAACTGAGCTTCCTTTTCACTTCATCTTGCACAAAAAAAAAATGACGGCCTAAAATCGTTCGTTCCCCTTTCCAAAAATTAGGGCTTTTCAAGAAGTTCGAGGATGGCGATTTTAAGTGCTCGCGGCTGCTTGATGGAATTCGCCCTCGCTTCAATCCAGATTCATAGTTTTGGTTCGTGAATTTTTGAGGATTTCGGCTCCTCCAATCTGCGCTCATAGAAAGGTGAGTGATTCTAATTATCACTCACATCTAGTACAACTTAGTACTTTGTTTTGCATTTGATTTGGTTTCATCGTTGATGGTGTTAATTTACTTGAGTTTTTTCGCTGTTTCTTTGATGTTAGTGTTTTCTCTGACTTTACCGTGACGATGTTTTTCTTCTTCTTTGTGTTGTTGGCTTGATACTCTGTTATCACCCTCGCTGTTGGGTTGAAGGCTACTTTAAACGACCACGGATTTGAATAGTTATTTGGTATTTGTAACTTTGACACAGTTTGATTTTAAACTGCAAATGACTTTAAGTATTATTATTTTTCGGCATTAACGTCGAATTGTGTTTTATGCTTCAATTTGTTATTCACCTGACTTCGGCTGGTGGAAATGTTTGTCTTGATTTCACAGGAGGCTTCATTTAACAGGACTTACTTTATAATTCCATCTGATATAGTGATGGCATTTGAATATTGTCCTACACATGATGCTTTGTTCTTTTTTTTATCGCTGCTATGTCACTTGTGTACTGTGTCATTTATGCTGCTCTAGAGTGCCATTGTTCTTCTAGAGCTTGAGTTTTTGCTGTGTACTTTGGCATTTCGTGCCTATTGCCTCTTGTCACTTTGTAACCAGTAGCATACTTGATTGGTTGATTTTTTTACTTGACGTTCCTTTCTGACTATCACTGCATAATTTCTTTGACATATTGATGCGCATTGTGTTGTTCCTTCATTTTTATCTCTGATGCATGTTATATCCATGTACACTTCGCTGTGTTCATTTGAGTTGGGCATTGCTTTACACTTGTGGCTGCCTGGTCGATACATGCAATTCACTGAACTGTGGTATCACTTATGCTTTTCGTTATCATGAGTTCATGTTGAAATGTCCTTGAGTTCTGGCATGTGTGCTTCACGTAGTCCTCACTTGCCTCATGACATCCTGTAGCATTTTCTGTTATCAGATGGCATTGGGTTTTGACATTGTACTTCACTGTTTTGAATATTGTCTTTGAAATTTGGTGAGAATTTTGCCTATAATTTCTGATGTTGTCACTTTAAAAAAATCATTGTACTGCCCCTCGACGATGTTTGTCACTGCGTTGTGCTTTGTTCTTTGTTGTAAATGAATTTGTACTGGTAAATTTTCCCTTGTAAGCTCGAGTTTGCATTGTCTTGTCGTATACATATGAACTTGGTTCAAATTTATGTGGTGCATTTTCTTTTAAGCATAGCTACAATGTTTCCATTGTTGTTGGGTACTTGTGTTGCGTGGCACTGGCAATATCTTTGGAGCAGTTTCATTTTGGGGCTTATGTCTTGTCCGCACTTGCATTCCACTGTTGCATTTGTGTGTACGTCACTGGTTGCCAGTTACCATTTTTAGTCTGGTTACAGTGATACTACTGCATTCATATCCTTACTGTCCCATTCTTTTAAACTTGTTTAACAATTGGGTTTTATGGTGTTTTACTTGGTGCCCTCACCTCCACTCGGCTGTCTGCACGTAGTTTGTTCCAATGCCTTTGCGCACTCGGACTTCGTAGTCACAGAGATGTACAGGTTACATGATTCATACTGCCTGGTCATTTTTCTATGTTGTCTCCATTGTGTGGGTTCAGACCTATAGCATACTTGGTCCATTACTTATGCTTGCACCTGTCTTGTGCAGTTGCATTTCGGTCTTGCTTGCTTGTCCCTGTTGCTTTCATTTGCATCTTCATTTTTTACTAGTTACAGTCTCACTCCCATGCTGCTATGTTATGTTTGCATTTACTTGCATTCACTCCAGATGTTATTGACTTCCCCTGAGTATATTGATACATATTAATAACATTTCATCATTGAGTTGTAGCTTGCACTTTTATGTTTCCAGTATGGTAGTTGTATCTTTCTACTGTGCCCTTGGATGCCTGTGGTGGCTGCAATTTTATTGCAGTTTGCCCTTGAAACCAAGAAGTGGTCGCAGTTTCATTTTATATAAAATATCACACTTGATGAAGTGTGCAGCCATTAGTTGTTTGGAAACTTGTTTCTTGAGTTTACTTGAGTATATGCAAGCAGTTGCATTTCGACCTGGCCACGTTGCATGGGTTTTGGTGTTGCAGCTGTGTTGAGTCACTGACTTGACCTCTGCAGTTTCGATTTCTGTTAATATTCACTGTTTTGATGATTTCTATTTCCTCACTGTTATGGCGAGGCAGTGCACGCGTGCGTATACTGCAGCCACACAGTATTGATTTTTTTCCTTTTGCTTTTGGTCCATTGATCCTTTGCGTATTTCATAGATAGTATTGGCGAGGCAGTGCACGCGTGCGTGTACTACAGCCAATCGGTTTTGATGTTTTAAGTAACTTTCCAATTATTTGAATTGATTTGATTTAAACTGATGATTTTGTTGTTAATTGCCATTTAGGCAATTTTGATGTTTTTCCTAAATTATCTCCATTAATAATCCCTTCGTCTATCTTCGTTGATAATTTGAATCTACTGATTTGTTGTTTAACACTGTTAAGTGTTATATTTACCGTTATTCGATTTCTTGTTAAAGGGTCGGATAGGTGAATTTATCTTTGACTGTCATCTAATTGCTATTTAATTATTATTGCTTCTGTGCACTAATAGCTGAGTTTGAATTAGGCTGACCCGTGTATTATTTTCTTTTGAATGTAATACTCGGGTCAGACCGAGTATTTTACAGCTGGAAGATTTTAAGGCAGCGAAGTTAGAGTGAGAGGGGGATATCGCTTTAGCTTTCAGGAATTTTGTACTTAAAAGAAATATTCCGCTGTATAAAATTTAAATGTATTGTATAAACTTTGATATATGTATAAAAAAATTCATTCTTGTGAAATAATATTACTATTCTGTGATTTTGTGGCTGGTTCTGTTTAAACTCTATAAACTTAATAACAATCCGTCATTTTTGAACGTTTCATGTTGGTTTAATTACCGACTGGGGGCGGTCAAAAAGGCGGGATGTTACAAAGTGGTATCAGAGCTTTGGTTTACGCAAAGCTTAGTTTATGGCCTTTAATATGAATAGTTACTAGAATCACTTTAAAGAAAGTGTTTTTTTCAAATCTAGTAAAGTATAAAATTTGTTCTTTTAAAATAAAAGGTATTTTGAAAATTAGAATCTTTTTCGGAAATTCCCCTCTCTAAATTTAGGTTTATGATAGTTTCTCTTCGGTAAGGTCTCCTTAGATTTGAGTCCCGATCATTCGAAAACCTATTATCGAATTGCTGAGATTTATGAAAGAATAAAATATAAGTTAAGTGAATTGATGAATTGGTTTAAACTAAATATTTTGAATATCTCCAAAGTAATAATTGAGAAATAAAATGACATGTTAATTTAGTTATAACCAAGGGGATCATTAAACTATAATTTGGGAATTTGATTCTGAATTCTTTTGAAAATTGATTTCAAATGTTTTGAAGAATGATTTAGTAAATAAATGGATTATAAGTACTTAACTTATAAATGGACTTTTGGTATATAATTGAGTTATATAAATTGGATTGAATTAGTAAAGGAGATTTATAAATCGAAGTTTATAAATAAAAATGGAATTTGTAAAGATTGTTTATAAATTCGAAACCAATTGAATTTGATAAACGAAACATAGAAATTATTAAAGGAGATACATTCGTGATTTTGGACAGCAAATTATCCTTTAAGTTAAATATTGTGATGATAAAAGTTGGTTGGGAATTTTATCCACGATTTTGGACAGTGGATAATCCTTTAAAATAAAATGTGTAGAAACATTGAATTGAATAAATAAGTATATTCACGATTTTGGACAGTGAATATTTTATTAAATAAAACAGATATGTTTTAGGGAAGTGATATTATGAAATGAAGTTAATGGTTTTAAAGATGTTTTAAAATGTGTTAAGAATCGAAACCATAGATTTCAACATTCATTGTCGAAATAGACGTTTTCGAGAGAAAGAAAAGGAAATGGTGGACTATAACACTGTTGTTATAGTAAATGGTTTCCGAAAGAAAATGTTTTATATAGTATTGGGATTTATATATCTATCTTAAATTCGAATCCCTATACTTGTGATTTTGGGTCGTCGTAACAATGTTTTACGCAACATTCGTTTTGACCCAAATAAATGTGTTTAAAAAGAACGCTTTCCTTAAAGAATGAAATATATACTTGATTATGATTTAAGTATATTGAATATTTTCCAAGTGTTGAAAATAAATGGATTTGTGGATTACTTATTATTAAATAAGCATGGAAATGTTTTTCCAATATGAAGTGAATGGTTTGAGATTTTATCTTTTAAAGATAAATTGAAAATGAATATTTGAAATCAATTTGAAATTTGTATATTCATAGATATTTTGGAAATGTAAATTCATTATGGAATTTATAAAAGAAAGGAAAATTTGTTAAAAATAAATATTGATTTATTTTTGAAGTGTGGAAATAAATTTATGGATTTGGAACGTAAGTTTAAAATAAATCGGTAAGGATTTATTTGATTTATTTAAATGAACCATTTTAAGTTTAAAATCTATAAATATTAGGAGGTGTTTCCGTTTAAGGAAATTGCTTTGAAATTTCTTTTCAAAGATTGAAAGGTGAAAAATGATTTGAAATTTGTTTTCAAATGGTTAAGTGTGAAAAATATATCTTGTAAAGATATTTTTGGGGAAATTTGAACATTTAGTTCAACTTGAATTTTTTCAAAAAGATTGAATCTTGAGTTAAATTGAGTTTAACTTCGACACCGAAAACAATATAAGTTGAGTTTTGAATTTCAGATGGTTGATTTGGATTGTATGTCTAACATTGTGAATTAATGACATATCAATTGATCTCTATTAAATATATATCTGTTTGGTGGCGGAGAATTTATTCTCTTAGCTTAACACCCTTCTCTGAGACGTATGAGCTCAGAGGTTATATATCGGTAGACATCAATTATGTGTTGAGAATTGACGATGTAACGTGAAATCCAAATCGAGTGTGAAGTCGATAAATTGAATTATGAATATGAATTAGGTTTGGGATAACCTTAAAATTTCCAAATCGACTTAGAGGAAAATTTTAAATCGGTAATGAGATGGAAAACACATGAATCCTATATTTGTTATGGGTATGAGATATTGAGGTTTTCGAAACTTATATATGAGAATGTAGTAAACTCGAAAACCATCAGTTTAGAAAGAAATTGTTATGGAAAACTTATGTAGGTTTACATAGGTATGATATGTACGAAAGGTGAAGTACTACATATATACGATATTATGTTTTCTAAACTGAGGATATGGAAAAGTACCTTCCATTTAAAATTTGTGAAGGTTGTTGGAACTCGATATGAGTGTCCATTTGAAAATCGTAGCTACGTAGAATTTCCATAAGTTGGTGTGTCCATTTGGACTAGAATCCCTCGCGATAGATCATCGTGATGGGATCATATTGGTTTTGATGTATGCTAGCGTAATTTGAGGGGCGAGATGCCTATGGTTACAAGCGATTCCACGGGGATAGTGGCGTAACCGCCGCGTAAACCGTGATCTGGATATACTGGGGTGATAGCGTAATTTGAGGGGCGAGATGCCTATAGTTACAAGCGACTCCACTGGGATAGTGGCGCAACCGCCGAGTAAACTGCAATCTAGATGCCAAAGCGTAATTCGAAGGGCGAGATGCCTACGGCTACAAGCGACTCTACTGGGATAGTAGCGCAACCGCCGTGTGGACCGCGATCTATGGCAACAACCATGGCGAAATTCAAGAGAGATGAGAAATCTACGGTTACAAGCGATTCTACTGGGATAGTAGTGTAACCGCCGGGTAAACTGTGATCCATGGGGGAACGTGCTTTCCATATCCATTTTTAAAATTTTTAAAAAGTATTTTCACTGGGAGTTGAAGCAAGTGTATTTAGTACTTGGGGATTTTTAGTCCTGCGCCTAGCCAGCGTATGCCTAATGTCTGTAAGAACGACAATAGACTTGTTAAATTTCGAGTTAGCAAGTATTTTTAAACTTTAAATAGCAAATCAATAGTCTGAAATTAAAATTACATAATTCCAACCTAATGAACTAAGGAAGAGGATTTTTTAAATATTTTGAAAGTCCACAGCTTTGGAAAAGATATAAAATGCAAATCTAGAAAATGAAGAATTTTAAGTTTAAATCTGAGGTTTGTAAGTCGAAATTTTTAGTAAAAGAATTTTGTGTCTTGATTGTAGAAATCAATGAACAAAGGAGATAATGAACAAAGCTAGTGAAATAAAACAAATGGAATGAATCCTATATTTATTTATTTGTAATAAGTTTCAAGCTTGGTGAAATTGTGTAGGTTATAAATATCGGTGAGATTTTAACAATTATTTTTCCCAACTTGTAATTTCGGGACGAAATTCTTTTAAGGATGGAAGGTTGTAACGACCCTGAATTTTGAACAATTTAAATTGAAAATATTTAATTAATTTTAAATATTTGAATGATGGTTTAAAATTGAATTTCCAATAAAACTATAAATTTGGCGATTAAATTTTAGAATTTAATCTATCGAAAGTTGAATAAAATTTGAATTTTACTTTGGAGTTTGAAATTGAATATTAAATTCGTATATAAAAATTCGGACTAATGACTTAGAAAACATAATTTAGGTTTAAGAATTATTATTTATGTAAATTTATAAATTGATGTTTAGTTTTAATAACATTGTTCTTTAACTTAAATAAAAGGGAATAAATTTTATTAGTAGAAAATACAAGTATAAAATCTAATTGTAATACATGTTAATATAAAATTATGTTTGATAGTTGAACTTCAAACAAATATATATCTAAGAAGCTTACTAAAGAAGCTAATGAAAAAAATTATAAAGCATTGTACAAGTTAATAAATGCAGCCACCCTACCCTGAAACATCACGTACTTTGTCTTACCTCAAAAGCTAATGCCTTCATTTTCAACCGAGCTTCCTTTGCACTTCATCGTGCACGAAAAAAAAAAATTAGCGGCCTAAAATCGTTCGTTCCCCTTTCCAAAAATTAGGGCTTTTCAAGAAGTTCGAGGATGGCGATTTTAAGTGCTCGCGGCTGCTTGATGGAATTCGCCCTCGCTTCAATCCAGATTCATAGTTTTGGTTCGTGAATTTTTGAGGATTTCGGCTCCTCTAATCTGCACTCGTAGAAAGGTGAGTGATTCTAATTATCACTCACACCTAGTACAACTTAGTAATTTGTTTTGCGTTTGATTTGGTTTCATCGTTGATGGTTTTAATTTACTCGAGTTTTTTCGCTGTTGCTTTAATGTTAGTGTTTTCTCTGACTTTACTGTGACGATGTTTTTCTTCTTCTTTTTGCGGTTGGCTTGATACTCTGTTATCACCCTCGCTGTTGGGTTGAAGGCTACTTTAAACGGCCACGGCTTTGAATAGTTATTTGGTATTTGTAACTTTGACACAGTTTGATTTTAAACTGCAAATGACTTTAAGTATTATTATTTTTCGGCATTAACGTGGAATTTTGTTTTATGCTTCAATTTGTTATTCACCTGACTTCGGCTGGTGGAAATGTTTGTCTTGATTTCACAGGAGGCTTCATTTAACAGGATTTACTTTATAGTTCCATCTGATATAGTGATGGCATGTGAATATTGTCCTACACATGATGCTTTGTTCTTTGTTTTATCGCTGCTATGTCACTTGTGTACTGTGTCATTTATGCTGCTCTGGAGTGCCATTGTTCTTCTAGAGCTTGAGTTTTTGCTGTGTAATTTGGCATTTCGTGCCTATTGCCTCTTGTCACTTTGTAACCAGTAGCATACTTGATTGGTTGATTTTTTTACTTGACGTTCCTTTCTGACTATCACTGCATAATTTCTTTGGCATATTGATGCACATTGTGTTGTTCCTTCATTTTTATCTCTGATGCATGTTATATCCATGTACACTTCGCTGTGTTCATTTGAGTAGGGCATTGCTTTACACTTGTGGCTGCCTGGTCGATACTTGCAGTTCACTGAACTGTGGTATCACTTATGCTTTTCGTTATCATGAGTTCATGTTGAAATGTCCTTGAGTTCTGGCATGTGTGCTTCATGTAGTCCTCACTTGCCTCATGACTTCCTGTAGCATTTTCTGTTATCAGATGGCATTGGGTTTTGACATTGTACTTCACTGTTTTGAATATTGTCTTTGAAATTTGGTGAGAATTTTGCCTATAATTTCTGATGTTGTCACTTTAAAAAAATCGTTGTACTGCCCCTCGGCGATGTTTGTCACTGCATTGTGCTTTGTTCTTTGTTGTAACTGAATTTGTACCGGTAAATTTTCCCTTGTAAGCTCGAGTTTGCATTGTCTTGTCGTATACATATGAACTTGGTTCAAATTTATATGGTGCATTTTCTTTCAAGTGTAGCTACAATGTTTCCATTGTGGTTGGGTACTTGTGTTGTATGGCACTGGCCATATCTTTGGAGCAGTTTCATTTTGAGGCTTATGTCTTGTCCGCACTTGCATTCCACTGTTGCATTTGTGTGTACGTCACTGGTTGCCAGTTACCATTTTTAGTCTGGTTACAGTGATACTACTGCATTCATATCCTTACTGTCCCATTGTTTTAAACTTGTTTAACAATTGGGTTTTATGGTGTTTTACTTGGTGCCCTCACCTCCACTCGGCTGTCTGCACGTAGTTTGTTCCAATGCCTTTGTGCACTCGGATTTCGTAGTTACAGAGATGTACAGGTTACACGATTCATACTGCCTGGTCATTTTTCTATGTTGTCTCCGTTGTGTGGGTTCAGACCTGTAGCATACTTGGTCCATTACTTGTGCTTGCACCTGTCTTGTGCAGTTGCATTTCGGTCTTGCTTGCTTGTCCCTGTTGCTTTCATTTGCATCTTCATTTTTTACTAGTTACAGTCTCACTCCCATGCTGCTATGTTATGTTTGCATTTACTTGCATTCACTCTAGATGTTATTGACTTCCCCTGAGTATATTGATACATATTAATAACATTTCATCATTGAGATGTAGCTTGCACTTTTATGTTTCCAGTATGGTAGTTGTATATTTCTACTGTGCCCTTGGACGCCTGTGGTGGCTGCATTTTTGTTGCAGTTTTCCCTTGAATCCAAGAAGTGGTCGCAGTTTCATTTTATATAAAATATCACACTGGTTGAAATGTGCAGCCATGAGTTGTTTGGAAACTTGTTTCTTGAGTTTACTTGAGTATATGCAAGCAGTTGCATTTCGACCTGGCCACGTTGCATGGGTTTTGGTGTTGCAGCTGTGTTGAGTCACTGACTTGACCTCTGCAGTTTCGATTTCTGTTAATATTCACTGTTTTGATGATTTCTATTTCCTCACTGTTGTGGCGAGGCAGTGCACGCGTGCGTATACTGCAGCCACACAATATTGATTTTTTTCCTTTTGCTTTTGATCCATTGATCCTTTGCATATTTCATAGATAGTATTGGCGAGGCAGTGCACGCGTGCGTGTACTGCAGCCAATCGGTTTTGATGTTTTAAGTAACTTTCCAATTATTTGAATTGATTTGATTTAAACTGATGATTTTTTTGTTAATTGCCGTTTAGGCAATTTTGATGTTTTTCCTAAATTATCACCATTAATAATCCCTTCATCTATCTTCGTTGATAATTTGAATCTACTGATTTGTTGTTTAACACTGTTAAGTGTTGTATTTACCGTTATCCGATTTCTTGTTAAAAGGTTGGATAGGTGAATTTATCTTTGATTGTCGTCTAATTGCTATTTAATTATTATTACTTTTGTGCACTAATAACTGAGTTTGAATTAGACTGACCCGTGTATTATTTTCTTTTGAATGTAATACTCGGGTCAGACCGAGTATTTTACAGCTTGAAGATTTTAAGGCAGCGAAGTTAGAGAGAGAGGGGGATACCGCTTTAGCTTTCAGGAATTTTGTACTTAAAAGAAATATTCCGCTGTATAAAATTTAAATGTATTGTATAAACTCTGATATATTTATAAAAAAATTCATTCTTGTGAAATAATATTATTATTCTGTGATTCTGTGGTTGATTCTGTTTAAACTCTATAAACTAAATAACAATCCGTCATTTTTGAACGTTTCATGTTGGTTTAATTACCGACTGGGGGTGGTCAAAAAGGCGGGATGTTACAGGGAAGGCCACTATAGTAATTTTACTTCGAAGTTGTTTTGATAAACAAATATAAAATTTAAATTGTTTTAAATATAATTGGACATATAATATACATTTATCCATTGTTTTAAATGATTTCTGAATAAAACCTGGTATTTGGTTCTTAAGTTTCAGTTAATTAATAGTTTCAATTAGTGTAGTAAAATGGAAGTTAACTAATAATTGAAACCTCTAGAAGAAATAAGAAATATAATGCTAGGTTATGAATGAGATTAAAGGAGGGTTGAAAATGTAATCTCATATAATGAAAGATATAATTATTGAACATTTAATTAATTAAAAGAAATGGGATAAACTTGTTTGATTTTCAATTACATTTAATAAAAAACATATATATAACTTACCAAATATTAAAAGTTGAAATGTTTAATAAGAAATTGTAATGGGAATTGTACAAGTAAAAGTACGCAATGAAGTGTTCAATAAATTGCTTTTACCAAAAAAGAATTGAAGTTATAATTGATATAAACTTAAGCGCAATGCAAGTAATTAAAGAAATTCTGTAATAAATAAAATTTGGTGTTGTAGTAAACTTAAGTATAATTGAAATAATACTAATTAAATATAATAGAAGGCAGGTATTGTATGTAAGAAATTTTATACTTAAAGTAAATGATTGAAGTTACTTAGTTTGAGAATAAGCAGAAAGATGAACACTGTAAATAAATAAATTAAGCAGTGAATGAATGTATTTTAATAAAAAGGAAAATTTCATGATATGATAAGTGGAAATGAGATTTTGTTAGAAATGATTAAAAGTAAATGAAACTCTAAGAAATAAAATGTAAATTAAAGAGTTAAATTATTATATGAATGAAATTTATAAAAAATTAACTTGATCTGTTGGTTGGAGTTGTTGTTGTTTTGGTTTATGGTAGTTTGGGCAATGATACTGTAGATTTGTTGGAACGTATGAATAATCTATTTAGTTTCACCGAAGACTGTTGAATAAATGGTGCACTTAATTGTTTATTTTCCAATATACACAATTTAAAATTATGAACCCGAACAACTACCTTTTTTGTTTGATGTGGATGGATAGTTGAATTGTGTTGATTCTGCGTGATGGTTGTACGCTGTTTGTTGCGATTGATTGTTGTTGTATTGATTGTTATTTTAGGTTGAAACAACCTTAAATATTTCATTTTGTACAATTGTTAACCTTTTGGATTATATAAGTGAAATACAGGTTATGGAAGCAATTGCTACTGCTTTTGATTTCGTAATTAAACGTAAATTGCCCGACAAATAAGTACGTTTTTGGACTACGGTTTGTAGCGTTATTATTTTGTTTTCCCGTGTTGGGATATATATTATTTTCGAAAATATGTGTTTTATATTGTTATATTTGGTATTATATTTTCTCCCAAGCCTCCTCGTACAAAGGAGACTCTGTCGACATTTTTCGAAACTTTTGGACTTAGCAAAATTTTTGAAAATATTTTCCAAACTTTGTTGATTTAAGTATAAAAGATAAAATGATTGTAAATTTTTATATTTTATTTTAAGTAACTAATTTTTTTAAATCTAATTGTTTATAAAATTAATGTTTTGAATAAGATATATTGATTTCTTAATTCTCCTTTTCCCTTCTTTTTCCTTTTCGGGGACGAAAGGTTTTTAGTGGGGGAGAATGTAATGACCCATAAATTTCGATAGTAAATTTGGTTAATTTAATTATATTTTGTAATTAAATTTAAAAAGAAATGAAATTTAATAATTTATGTCAAAATAAAGTTTAAGAATGAATTGCAGCAACCAATTGTTGACAATTGACGTAAAGTGAAATAGCGTAAATTATGCACTTGTGTATAAAATTTAAAATAAGTAAATAAGCGTAAAAGTGGTGTAAATTAAAGGAATTGTATATAATTTATAGTAATTGATTGAATTCGGTATTATGTAGGTAATTATAATAATTGGTTGAAGCTAGATAAACTTAAGTGTAACCTTGGCATGTAAATAACTACAATACGTTGCCTGTTTAATTAGTGGATGAAATTGGAAATAAATTTTAGTAAAAATAGATAAATGTTACATTTATGGGGATGTGATATAATGTTAGAATTTAGATGTAGCATTTATAATCAAAATTTACAATTTAGAATAAAATTGCAATTAATTGAAAATAATGTAAACCGTCTAACTTGGTTATAAGTTTAATATAAGCAATGAACGGAAATGTTGAATTAGTGAATCATTAATAAAAATATTAACTAGAATGGAATTCGATTAATATAATAATGGAATGAGTGAGTAATAAGTGAATGTAATTAGTGGTGTGAAAATAAATGGCAGCATTGATATGTAAGTAATAAAGGCTTATTTATGTGATTAAGGGGTAACGGTAATGTTTATTGTATGTTACCTGTTATTAATCTAAATTTTTAATTAATGTAAATTAAATAAGAACATTGATTTATTTACAAGGTCGTAATTGATATAATAAAGGTATGAAATATTGAAGTATGTAATGCAGTGGATATCATAAATAGAATGGAATAAATTAGTGTATATATGGAATAATATCTGGATTGATAAGTAATGAATTTATAAAGGCTTTGGAAAGCAATAGATGACAATTAATATAGGTCTATTTGTTTGATGTGTAAATAAACTTTGGTAATCAATTACAATAAATCCAAATTTAACGTTTTGTTAATGTAAATTTAAGTAATGTTAAATTTATTCATAAAATGAGTTGGTTGATTTAATAAATGGAAACTTGATTTACAAATAACAAAAAGCTTAAAACCAAGTTAATAAAAGTTATTGAGGACATTTAATAGTAATTTATGTATAAATTTGGCAAGTAAATCAAATTAATTTATAGGAATCCATTTTTATTTAATTGGAAGGAAATCTATAATAAATGTATTCATTTGTAAGAAAATGAAATTAATTTCTATATTAATTAGTAATTGTAATAAGATGATAAGATTTATGAATTATAGGATTTGAATTTGAATAGTGATTTAATTTATTTAATATATAATAATTGGATTAATTGCAATTGAATGAAATTAAATATTTAATTATTACGCTAATTTAAAAATTAAGTTGAAATTGCAGAATATTTACGAAATAGCTTTGAACCCAATGTTAACTTCCTCCATTTGGCCATAATGAATTGAATAATAAGAATGAATAGTGAATTCAATGGAATTATTGAAAAGTTAACCTATAATTGATGAATATAATGAAATTTGAATTTACGCTAAAATTTAAGATTGAATCAACGTTTAATTGACATCTAAATTGGTTTAAATCACTGAGATTGTTTAAGAAAAAAAACCGATAAGATTTGTAAATTTTTAAAGTGAAATTGAAGAAAAGTAATTCAATTAATAAAATTTTAATTTATTTAATTAATGGAAAAATAGCCATTTTGGCCACTAACTCGTATTTCGACGAAACCAGTTTCATCGGATCCGTAACGTTGAATTATTGTTGGATTTTAAGTTTCGCAACGATCGGACTTGTCGTTTGATCGTACGGACTCGAAACGCCTTGAAATCAACTGAAATCAATCTGCAAAATATTTATTTTAGCATAACTTCTTTATACGATGGAATTTGGACTTGAAACCTTTTCCATTGCGTTTAAAATAATTTAAATCATCCATTTTGATATATGGGTTGACCCAATTTCGTTCCGGAATCAGAGCGGGCTTTTCGGGTCACCTTATCGTTTAATGCGTATACTGTTAACGCTAAAATTTGAACGCTAACACCCCGGTGTATGAGTTATAGTTGTGAAAGCACCACCCGATAACTCGGGAACAGATTACAAGCAGATAGTAGCGGAAAAGCAGTAAACAACAACAATTTTATAGTGGTTCGGCTTAAGGGTATAGCCTACGTCCACTTTAAGTACTTTTATTGATGATCTCGTTACAAGCTGATACAATTCTTTCCAAGTACAATACACTTTGAATTACAAGTCACTTAGAACAAGTAGCCTAAACTTCAATGGAGATTAGAGTCTTCAAATCCATGTTGGATTTGTGTGATCTTTTCTCGAAGTTGTTTGTAGCGTTCTTCGTGTCTTGAGAGCTTTAAGTGTTGGATTGGTTTGGAATGCAGTAGAGTAACGACGCTTGAAGAGAATAGGCCCAAAAGTCCTTTCCTAGTTGGAGTTAGGATCATATTTATAGGCATTTTTCAGAATAAGGTCGTAGGTCGTGACCGACCTAAGTAAGGTCGTAGGTCGTGACCGACCTAAGTAAGGTTGTAGTCGACCTGAAGAGTATTGGCCCCTCCTTCCTCACGCATGCTGATTTGCACAAGTACTAGGTCGTGAGCGACCTATCCCCCTGTGGCATTGCATAGTCTTCTATATTATGGTATTTAGGTCCTTAGCGACCTAACCTAAGTTGCGAGTACTTTCCTGCAGCCATAGTTAATCTTAAGTCGCTGAGTCCCTTAGGTCGCGACCTTCCTTAGGTCGCGGAGCTCCTTAGGTCGGTGGATAGTTAAGTCGCGGAGTTCCATAGGTCGAGTCCATCTTCAGGTCGCACTCACTCTTAGGTCGCGACCTCCTTTAGGTTGTAGCTTTCTGTTAGGTCGCAACAATCCTTAGATCGCCAGGTTACTTCTGCAGTTAAGTCGCGCCCTTCCTTAGGTTGCTTGTCCTTTTAGGTCGCGGCCTTTTTGGGTCGCTGCTGCCTTTAGGTCGAGACAATCTTAGGTTGCAACACCGTCGCTGCTGCCTTTAGGTCGAGACAATCTTAGGTCGCAACACTTTAGGTCGCAGCTACTCTTAGGTCGCTGGGTTCCGCTAGGTCGTAACCTTCTTCAGATCGCTAGGTCGCTTCACTAATTAGGCCGCTAAATCGTTTCATCTCTTGAGTCACTAGGTCGCGTCTTTAGTTAGGTCGCTTACTTTTTAGGTCGCGGCAATAATAGGAGTTAACATCTGCCCCTCGAAGTATAGGCCTATGTCATAGGTCGCATGCTTCGACTTATCTTTGCTAGGTCGTGAGCGACCTGAAACATATGCTAACTCGCGTGTCTACTCGCCTTCTTCTTTCAGCTCCATATAAACTGCTAGGTCGCTTCTTCTTCATTATCTAACTGCTTCAATTTCTTGCTCTGCCATTAACAGAATTCCGCGATTTCAAAGACGAACTCCAGCAAATCATTCGGCAATTCATTCTTGCTATCAAATCACGTAAGCATCTTCGATCTTCATTCATTCCATAATCACCATCGAACCACGAATTCTACCCCCTTAACCCCAACTCGATTTTGTACGTCGTGCTTCACTCTGAGTTGCATTGTGATCAATTCCTGTTCGTCACTGGCTATTGTTGTTGTTGTGATTCTCGAACACACGACAGTGAGTTAGGTCTAGATCAGAGATATATGGAGTCGTTTTTCGAATGACTTGGTGGTATGAAAAGACGATGATCTTCATGATTAGAATGAGGAATTCTGCGCTATTAGTGTTAAGGGGTTACTGGGTCTGATGTGCTTTGGCGTGGATAGGAAGTCAGCGACCTAGTAAATCTGAGCATCTTAAGATAACTTACGACCTAAGGGAAGCTTGAGGACTTTCAAATTCGCGACTTAATTCTTAGGTCGCGTTGGGATTTGAACGACCTAGGACTTGGCGAATTTGCACATGCACTTTGAACAGGACGACTTAACAACTTAGCGACCTATCATTCATGAATGACTGCACAGCGACTTAATATATCAACGACCTATACTTTGCGGCATAGGCTTTAGGTCGCGGCCGAGTTAGGACTTGGAAAGTTTGTACTGCCTTGAACCTTTTAACTTGCATAGTGCGACCTAATGAAGCCCGACCTATGCTAGGTCGCTGGACGACCTAAGACTTGTGAAATTCTGTGAAGACTTGGTTGAATTGTTTGAACTTGAATTCTGTTGCACTTTGTTATAGGTTATCTCTAATGCTAATAACCTATTAAACATAACATTTGCAGAAAACTGGGACGAATATACTGCTATTGACTGCCCACATCGAATGACAGATTAGTCGATAAAGAATAATCAACTTAAATGAACTGTGTGAACGAAATGCTGTGAACCAATGAATTCAAGTGAAGTGTTAATGCAAAACTAAAATATCCAGTTAAAGCTGATTCGTTCGCATTAACACTACACTTGAGATCTATATTAACAAGTCCTGAAATCTCATAGTCGACTAATTGTCAACTAGTTTGATTTCAATTATGTTTGCTTTCTTTCTTTTTCCTTTTTTTTAGTTCTGCACAACACTTCACACTTTTTAGGAAACGTGCACCTTCTCATCTGAACATCCAGTCGCTTATGTAGAATGACGTCTCAACAAGAAGAGATGATAGAACACACCGAAGGGGTTTTCCCGCTTGCTATTCCACTAGAGAATCCTCCAGAAAGAACTCCTACCCTTTTGAAACAGCGGGCGCTTAATCAATTATGCGTTCAATTTGGCATTGCCGAGGCAGAAGTTTTACTCCCTGGACCAAATGACTCTGCTGATAGACCACCTTACGGTTTTGTTGCCATTAATCGACAAATGTGCTTGAGTGGAGCAATTCCTCCTTTTAATGAATTTCTTCGACAAATCCTCCTTCGACTGACGATCTCTCCTTTCCAGCTGCACCCCAATGGCTATGCTATTTTGATGGGATTGTGCGTTCTGTTCAGGAGGACTCTTGACCGTCTTCCGAGTTTTGAGGAAATCTGTTACTTATGCACTTTTGCGAAGAACAAGGACCACCCTTCAATTGTACTTGTAAGAGGTGCGAGGAACCGCAAACTTATTTTGGATTTGCCGGAGAGTGCACATGGTTTCCTGAATCAATACTTCTACATTCGTTGTCCCGCAGAATTTTACGCAGACTGGAGAGTAGGAAGTGAGATCTTTTTTCTCTTCTTTCTTTAATTTTATTCTAAGTTTTACCTCGTTCGTATTGCTAGATGCTGATTCCATTCCTTATTTTTACAGCACTTCCTCCTCCTTCTAGAGATTCCAGCCATAAGTCAATTTTTGAAAGGCTAAGCACTGTGGCTGCTGAAGAAAGAAGCGTAAAATTTCTATTGACAGAAGAACTTCTTCATCAGTTTGAGCTTCTACATCCTTCTCGTTCCACTCAAATTCATGAAGTTCCAACTGAAATTCCTGATTCTCCGACGGAAACCCCTGATGCCCCGGTCTCTATTAAAGAGCACATGCAGGGAGGAACTTCTATAGAAACTTCACTGGTAAAGTGTTCAATTCCGAAGGTTGTTGTGGGGCCATCTCACAAGTCTGTACTTGCCCCAGTTACCGAAGAGGAAGAACCCCCACGATCTTCCGGAAAATCTACTTAAGAAAGCAAGTTCCAAAAAACAAGATGGCGATGATGTTTTTGAGGGGTTGAGCGATTTAATTGTGACATCTCAAGAACTTTTCAAAGATGATGTTTCTAAAACTATCTCTTCTGTAATCGAGGCGACATCTTATTTACAACAAATGTCAACTCCTCCTACTCAAGTTATCACTACCTCTATTCCACAGAGTGGTTTGTAACTCGATGCGTGTAGTTTACACGTTACACGACACTTTGGATTTCTCATCACTTCTATGCACTTATCTTCTTGTACTTTAAAGATTTCTAAAGCTTATTTTTATTCCAGATTCTCCTATGGGGCGCAGCGGCTCGTACTATGATGATTTCCAGCGCTACGGGAGGCATAGCCAGTATGATTACAGGCGTTACCTCCCTTCTTACAGAGAATCGGATGAAGAGAGGGCCATCAGGAAAGCCGACGAGAGACGAGCATATGAAGAACGTCGCCGAAGGGAACAAGAAAGACATGACCCTCCCCACAGAGTTGATGATACTCAAAAGAGAAAAGCTCACGATGAGAGAGGTAAAGGTCACATAGACGATTCTTCTAGCAAGCGGGCTAGACTTACCGAAGAAACAATGCCGACAGCTTCTGAACATGTTCCTGCTCAATCTCCTGCTCCCGTTCGCTCCGACATTCAAGCAATCATCAACCGGCCCGCATACCAAGTCGGGCAAGGTCCTCCCACTCTTCAAAGTCGATTTCCTCAGTGGTGCTTGAGAGGGGTTCGATTTGATCTCGACTTGGTTCCTCTTGACAAACCGGCTATGCTGCGAAACCTTAATACTGTCAGGACCGATATTGAAAGAATGTCGAACTGGCAAAAACTTGTCGACGAGCTTCAGAGGGTTAACCGAGCCAATCTCGAGGCCATGCTCACAATGGAGAACGATAAGGCTGAGTGGCAGAAGACTCTCGAACAGCATGACGCCGAAATGAGAAGTATTGCTTCCTATAATGAAAAGCTGGAAGCGGAAGTAGAAAAGCTTAAGGAAGAATTAGCTACTTCATCTACTTTCCATTCTCAAAAGGAGAGCATGCTTCAGCAATAAGTACGAGATGCGCATGCCAGTCAAAGGGCAGTCGAAGATAAGCTTACACACCAAGAGAAGGTCATAGAAGAATATCGTGCTGAAACTTTACAGCTGCGAGAACAGGCCGGCTCTCAGAGCTTGGAGATAGAGATGCTAAAAGCTCGACTTGCTATAGCCGAAACGGAGCGTGACGAGGCTGTTGCTGGTAAACTCACGGCCGAAGAGGCCCATCAAGCAACCAAAGCTGATATTAGCTCCACATTATTTGATTTCTATCTGCATTGCATTTTGGGGCGTGGCAGCCTTGCCTTTCTAGGCCCTAAATACGAAATTACATTAGCTGAAGTCTGGGAGGCAGCACTTGATATGCTAGGTGGCAAAGGTGCTGGCTACGCCGAGACAGCTCTTGAAGAGCATTATCTCGATGATGATGCCCGCGCTGCTCTTGCCAAAGGAAAAGAGCAACTCGCCAAAGTACGGGCCGGAATGGCAGAAGGGGAACGTTCTGAGAAAGAAATACCGCCTACCACTTCTGAACGTCCTTTAGTTTCTCCCGAAGTGGACATTACAGGCTCTAGTGCTCATTCGCCGCCTCCTATAAGAACCGGGGTAATCACCCCTACTGATGATGAGGCTTTGGAGGACATCGGGGCTCAGAATTATGAGATTGAGCTGACGAATCAAACATCTTCAGGTAATTTTGATATTGGTCCGATTCAGGTGGATCGCTTGCTTACTCCTCAAAAGTTTGATGAGCTTCTCGATTACTTCTTGAATCTCGACGAACCCATATCTCCCTTCTTTCGGGGAGATACTAATATTTTTAATTTCTCTTCTGCAGTTGAAACGCCAAGTGCTGTGCAGACTTCACTTCCTCCGGTTATCCCTCCTCCGTCTCTTCAGGTGACTCCTCCTTCTGCTTCATAACCCGGGTCACAAGAGGAACAGATTGAGGCTCTTCATGGCTTGGATGACCCTATCGCTTCGCAAGAGCAGAAGGACGAGGGACTTGAAGGAGGCGAGATCTCTCCGGAGCGGACTCCCTCTGATGACGTAGTCTTGTCCGCTCTTGTTACTCCAGGGAGTGAGTCTTCTTCGAAGAGAAGAAAGAAGCACGGAACATCAAAGAGGAGGGGGAAGAAAATCATCACTACTGAAGAGGAACCGGAAGTCGCACCGGTTGCACCTCCCTCTCCTTCTTCCCTTATTCCTATAGATAGACCTGAAAAACTAATCATTCGGCCAGGCAAAGGGTCCAAGGGTGGCAAAAAGAAATGAAGACTTCAGCTTTTAGCTTCTCGTCTTTTGCATGTATTGGTCGAGAATTGTGCGGGTATTGGCCCCCCGCTTTTCTTTTATTGAAACTTGTACCTGTATATAAAGTAATGTTGAATAAAATGATTCCTCTTTCTTTGTATAAACTCCTGTTTGAATTTGAGAATGCATTTATTATTCATTTTTGCACAAGTTTATTTATATGACATTGCAGTGAGCTTATGGTATGTTGTTTGAGCGTACTTTATCGATGTAGCTATATCATATCGTATATAACTATACCATGCTGCCCCCATATCATAAGCTTACTGCAATTTTCTATACTTCGAGGGGACTTGCACTCTTATTTTCTGTAGAATGACTATTTCATTCGTAAAGAGATTTTTCATAGAGTACAGCCCCTTTCATATAAATTTTTACGCTTTGTCCTTCGAAGAAGTCACTTTTTCCTTTTGCGTATGTACACATTTTGCCAAGTGAATTCTTCTATGGGGTAAAGCGGACCTCTGAACGTACTTTAACTTTCTTTCCCCTTTTTTTTTTTTTTAGAGTAGGTAAATCACTCTTCCTTCGAAAGTTAAAGTATGCTCTTGATGAGGATTTTTCTTTTAAATAGAAATTTGTACCTCTGAGGAGGGATTTTTTCACGTTTCAACGCTTGGAAGTTTTATTTCGATCTTGGTGAAACGTGTACCTCCAAAGAGTTGTGCCTTTGAAGAAAGCCTTTTCACGTTTCAACACTTGGAAGTTTTATTTCAATCTCGGTGAAACGTGGGCTTCCGAAGAGGTCTTTCTTCTTGATTATGCTTCCGGAGAGGGGGGTTGTACCTCTGAGGAGGGATTTTTCACGTTTCAACACTTGGAAGTTTTATTTCAATCTTGGTGAAACGTGTACCTCCAAAGAGTTGTGCCCTCGAAGAAAGCCTTTTCACGTTTCAACACTTGGAAGTTTTATTTCAATCTCGGTGAAATGTAGGCTTCCAGGAAGGTCTTTCTTTTGTTTTGCATTTCAACTTTGGTGAAGTGAAATTCCGAAGAGCGGTTGTTACACTTCAACTCCTGGTGAAATGTGCCTCCGAAGAGGTCTTTATTTTGTTTGCATTTCAACTATGGTGAAGTGAAATTCCGAAGAGCGGTTGTTACATGTTAACCCCACTGAAGCTTAGGCCGACTCATCAGATAAAGCATTAAGCGACTCAGAAGATTTACGACTCACCATGAGTCGTTAGCGGTTCAAGTGTGCAAATCAGAAAGCCAAGTACAATTAACTCGCGTACGACTCAATGACCGAAGAAGGAACTCACCGACTCATATGATCTAGGTCCGACTCATCAAAGACCGGCTCAGCTAGTCTCCGACTCAACTGTTGTGCGACTTATGGAAGTTTCTGACTCAGCGACTCAAGACTCAGCGACTCATGACTCAACGACTCATGGTTCAACGACTCAACAGGTTCGCGACTCATCCTATGGAACGACCTAAGGAATGTCATGACTTATGGACACCTACGACTTATGATAAGTCGAGTACGACACATGCTAATATGAGAGGAGTTATGATGAGTTGACTCGGGAATGACTTATCTCTTGGGAACAAGCCAGCAGTTCGGCCTTGAGTTAACATGGGGCGACTCACCATGACTCGTCCACGACTCAAAATCGTTGAGTCGTAACCCATCGCCACAATGCCTAGGAAAATTGACTCGGACACGACTCAAGACTTGTCATGAAATCCAGCAGAGGAATAAGCCATGAAGAGGGGAAAGGTTGGTTTTATAAGTCAACCACGACTTAGCCTGACTCGGGGACGACTTAGCTTGAGTCGGTCACGACTCAAGACTTATGCGCAGAATTCATGTCCAAGCTTGCCTATAAATACATAGCCACCTCCAACATTCAAGGGACTTTTGGCACATTCTCTTCATACACCGTTACCTTGCTGCATTGAGAACTTCATCAACACTTAGAGCTTCCAAGATTAGAGGAATACATCAAAGAAATTCACGAAGAAACCACACATCTTCAACATGAATCTAAGGACTTTAATCGAAATTGAAGCTTAAGACTTGTTCCAAATCACTTGTAACTTGAAGTGTATTGTACTTGAGAAGAATTGTATCAGCTTGTAACGGGATTATTAATAAAAGTACTTAGAGTGGACGTAGGCTATACCCTTAAGCCGAACCACTATAAAATCGTTGTTGTTTACTGCTTTTCTGCTATTACTTGCTTGTAATTCTTTCCCGATCTATCGGGTGGTGCTTTCACAACTACACTTCACACACCGGGGTGTTAGCGTTCACATTTTAGCGTTAACATTTTTGGTGCTTTCACTGAGAATTGAACTCAGGAAAACTGTCATCATTGCTTCACAGAGATTTGAAGAAAGAATTTCCTTAAAAACCAGAAGTCTATCTGAGATTATGGCTCCTGGAAGGAAAAGTAGATCTGTCAGGTCTGGAAACATTCAAGAGGGAACCTCCGCTTCCCCTGTACCTAATCAACCCACTCCGTCTGTTGGAGTTACGAAAGCGGAGTTGGATGCTGTAAACCAGCAGATAAACGCCCAAAATGCACAATTAGAGGCTCAAAGTGCCCAGAATGCTCTGATTCTGAATAAGTTGAATGATTTACTTGGGGCAAACAATCAACCAGCTGGTAATGAAAGGAACTATCCTGGCAACATTCATGATGTTAACGAAAGGAATGCTCCTGAGAGGGCTACTAGTCCCTTTGAGCAGGCAGTTCCTGAGGCTGGTGGATCTAGAACTCGGCATGATGAGGAATATCTTTCCGGAATGGTCCGGCAGATCATGAAAGAAAGTATGCAAAGGGTTGAAGATGAGAAGGAATGGGGTTTCGCCCCAAGTAAAACTCCGTTTACTGAAAAAATCTTGAAGGCGGAATTTCCAAGGAAGTTTGTCCCTCCGACTATTCCAGCTTACAAAGGGACAAGTGATCCGAATGAGTTCTTGTATAAATATGATTGGCACATGACAGGTGCCAGAGCCTCTGACGAAATAAAGTGTCGATATTTCCCCGTATATCTGGAAGGTGTGGCTCTACTATGGTTCACCAATTTGCCAGTCCGATCTATCGATCAGTTTTCAGACTTGACCAGAAAATTCAAGGAGTAGTTTAGACTATATGCTTCAAAGGCCAAGGACATTATGTCACTGTCGAGTTTAGAGCAGAATCCTGGTGAATCTATCAGATCTTTCTTGAACCGCTTTAATATAGCGCTGGCCGAGGTGGACAATGCTGAACCACGAATGATATTGACTTATCTGATGAGAGCTATTGATAAGTCAAGCGAATTTGGGAAATGGTTGAATATGAAAGAGCCAACCTCCCTCGAAAAGTTTTACAAAAAAGCAGATGAATTCATTCGCTTGGAAAGTCGTCCTTTGCCAGTAAAGACAGTGTTGGAGAAAGCAGAAGACAACACTGTCGCTCCACGCAAGAATGAATCGGTGGAGCAAAAAAGGGAGAATAATAATGGGAAGAAACAGGGTAATCTGAAGAAGCCCCGATCCTTCAAGCCATCAGAATATACTCCATTATCACATACGCCGGAGCACATCTACCTTGCCACTAAAGATTCCGTCGATTTCCCTAAACCTATCCCTTTGAGGACCGGGAAAAAAGCCATACAGAGTGGGAAATTCTGCCGCTTCCACAATCAACCCGGTCATGAAACTGATAAATGCCGTCAGTTGAAAAATCTGATTGAAGAGTTGCTAAGAGAGAACAAACTGCAGCAATTTGTGAAGAAGAATAGCAACAATCCTGCATCGTCAAGTCAGGGGCAACAGGTTCCTGTTCATCAGCCCAGGACGGGTGAGAGAGCTACGGGACATGAATCTGGAAGGCCCGTTATCAATGTCATTACAGGAGGGCCTCACCCAGCTGGCAAGAGCTGGGGTGAGATGGAGAGATATTCCAGGGCTTTGAAATATGCCCCAGCCGAAGAAGATGTCTTTGTTTTAGAAGACACTACGCCCCTGAAACAACAGAAAACTTTCAGCGATGATATTATTTTCAGAGCCAGAGATTCCACAGGTATTGAAGCTCCTACTCTAGATCCCTTGGTCATCTCGGCTGGTATTGGACCGGCCATTGTCAGAAGAGTCCTCATTGACTGCGGAGCATCATGTAATATCCTCTTCAAGAAGACATTTGACCAGATGAAAATCCCTATGATCGATGTACAAGCCTCATCACAGAAGATCGCTGGCTTCACTAGGGAGCCAAAGCAACCAATTGGGACCATCGATCTGCTTGTAGAACTTGGGGAAGCAGAAAGGAAAGTGGTCCGGAAGCAAACATTTGTGATTGTCGATGAGTTTTCTGCTTATAATGCTTTTCTTGGCCGTCCAACACTCGCAGCATTCAAAGCTATCCTAGCCCCGTGGTGCCTCACTATTAAATTCCCTACTGACAATGGAGTAGGAGTTATAAAAGGGGATCAAAATGCTGCGCGAGAATGCTATTTGACAGAGCTGCGAGAGTCAAGAAAAAGAGAAATGGGAAAGGATGCGGCAACCCCAGTCCGCATCAAGGAACCAGCCTTGTAGCAATTACGGGGCGGACCCTGCACTGGCGAGCACAGCGGGGCACGGAAAGAAATGGATCCCAGAAAGGCCAGTGCAGGGGAGAATAGAGTAGTGCCAGTGGAAACGACAGTTCCGGTACCTGTTGACCCGAAGGACCCAAATAAGGTGTTGAATGTGGGTTCACAGCTTAATGTGTCAATTCAGAATATCTTGATATCTTTCCTGAAAGCAAATCTGGATGTCTTTGCTTGGACTCATGCCGATATGTGTGGTATATCTCCAGAAGTTGCAGTACACGCTCTGAATATTGACCCAAAGTTTACGCCAGTTAAACAGAAAAGAAGAACTCAAGGTCCAGAAAGGTCAGCAGCATTAAAAGAAGAAGTTGATCGACTCATGGAAAATAACTTCATCAAAGAATCTACATATCCGAATTGGGTTTCAAATCCTGTGCTGGTCAGGAAGGCTAATGGAAAATGGAGAGTGTGCATCGATTTTTCTGATCTAAACAAGGCTTGCCCCAAAGATTGCTTACCGCTACCCAGGATCGATCAACTGGTAGACGGGACTGTGGGACATGAATTGTTATCTTTCATGGATGCCTACTCCGGTTATAACCAAATCATGATGCACGAGCCGGATCAGGAGGATACAAGCTTTATCACAGATGTTGGACTTTATTGCTACAGAGTTATGCCCTTCGGATTGAAAAATGCAGGGGCAACCTACCAAAGACTTGTTAATGCAATGTTCAAACCGCAATTGGGCAAAACTATGGAAGTCTACGTCGACGACATGTTAGTGAAGTCCAGGAAAGCAGCGGATCACATTGAACACTTAGCAGAAATGTTCGCAGTCCTTCGGAAATACAGAATGAAACTTAACCCTCTGAAATGTACATTTGGGGTCGAGTCCGGAAAGTTCTTAGGTTTCATCGTCAGTGCTAGGGGCATTGAGGCTAATCCAGCTCAAATTACTGCCTTGAAAGAAGTTAAAGCTCCTAGAACGAAGAAGGAATTGCAGAGTCTCAACAGAAAGGTCGCCGCCCTGAGTCGGTTCATTTCCAAAGCCACTGATAAATGCATCCCATTCTTTGACGCCCTGAAGAAAGGAAAGAAGAATTTTGAATGGACTTCCGAATGCCAAAAAGCCTTCGATGAGTTGATCCGTCATATGGAAACGCCTCCAATACTTTCTAGGCCAGGCAATGGTGAGGATCTTCTTATATACTTGGCAGTATCATCTCATGCTCTAAGTGCAGCGCTGATACGGGAAGACAAAAGGATTCAACATCTGGTTTACTATATCAGCAAAAGACTCACTGGGGCAGAGCTGAATTACTCCAAGTTGGAAAAACTCGCCTATTGCCTACTAGTTGCATCAAGGAAACTGAGGCAATATTTCCAAGCTCATCCTATCAAAGTACTCACTGATCAACCTCTAAAGCAGGTCCTATTTCGCCCTGAAACTTCGGGTCGCCTTCTAAAATGGAACATCGAACTCAGTCAATATGACATCACTTATCATCCCCGAAAAACAATCAACGGACAAGCTTTAGCTGATTTCATTGCAGAATTCACAGAGAAAGATAATGGTGAGGAAGAAGCGATCAATGATTCCCCAATCCAGTGGAAGATGTATGTTGATGGCGCAAGAAATGACTACTGTTCTGGAGCCGGAGTGGTACTTGAAACTCCTGAAGGTCGATCATTATGTTATGCACTAAGACTGGAATTTCCTTCAACAAACAATGAAGCAGAATATGAAGCTCTTATTGCAGGTCTGAAAATCGCTAAAGAGCTAAACATTCGAGCATTACAAATTTTCAGTGATTCTCAGCTTATTGTATGTCAAGTCAAGAAGGAATTTCAAACAAAAGGCGGAAACTTGCCTTCCTACTTGTCAAACGCTTGGGAACTCCTATGTGAACTCGATCATTATTCAATAAGCCATATTCCCCGGGAAGAGAATACGAAGGCAGATTCCCTCGCAAAGTATTCAAGTTCTGGTGAAGCTCAACTATTGGGATTGGTTCCCGTAGAAGTCCTCTCAACACCAAGTATAGACGAGATGGATATAGATTGGATTATGAATGTATCTCAAGAACAAGAGTCGTGGATGACTCCAATATTAGATTACCTACTCAGAGGTTCTCTGCCGGAAAATTCGATAGAAAGACGAAAGCTACTAAGGAAAGCCTCTCGCTATGTAATTCAGGATGGCCGATTGTACAGACGGGGATTCTCAATGCCATTGCTTCGATGTGTATCCCGGGAAGAGTCCAAAGTAATCCTAGCTGAGGTGCATGGAGGAGAATGTGGTGATCATTCAGGTGGTCAAACATTAGCAAAGAAAATTCTCCGATACGGATATTTTTGGCCAGAAATTAATCGAGATGCTGTAGATTACTCCCGAAGATGTGACAGATGCCAAAGATTTGCCAAAATTCCTAGAGCACCTTTTACCGAACTCACACAGATGGTCAGTCCATGGCCGTTTGCGATTTGGGGAATGGATCTCATTGGGCCGCTACCAACTGCCAAATCAGGGATTAAATATGCTATTGTTGCAGTTGATTACTTTACTAAATGGGCTGAAGCTGAACCATTGGCTACTATCACTTCTAAGAAAATGATAAGCTTTGTGACCAAGAATATCATTTGCAGATACGGTGTGCCTCAGAAAATAATCACAGACAATGGTACTCAGTTTGAAAGCGAGGAATTCCAGGATTTTTGCAAACGATTCAAAATCCAGAAAAGCTTTTCAGCAGTAGCTCATCCGCAGGCAAACGGGCAAGTGGAAGCAGTGAACAAGATCATCAAATCAACCATCAAAAAGCAACTCGAAAGAGCAAAAGGTGGTTGGGTCGATAAACTACCGCTTGCACTATGGGCATACAGAACTACTCACAAAACTACGACTGGGCATACTCCTTTTTCGTTAGCATACGGATCGGAAGCAATGATTCCGGTTGAAGCAGAGGTCCCTTCACACAGAAGAACCCATTTCAATCAGGCAGAAAATGAAAAGCTACAACTTGAAGCGCTAGATCTCCTTGATGAAAAAAGAGACGAAGCTAATCTCAGAGTTGCAGCTCATCAGCAAAGGATAGCCAGGCATTTCAATTCCAAAGTTCGTCAACGCAGCTTTGAAATTGGAGATCTAGTCCTGAAAAGAATTATGACCGCGACAGGTGTGTTTGGGCCCAACTGGGAAGGACCATTTGTGATAGGTCAGAAGCTTCTTGACGGCACATCCAAACTCACTACTGTTGAAGGAGTTCAAATTCCAAGGGCATGGAACAGCAATCACTTGCGTCCATATTTTACTTGAAAATTTTGTTGAAATAATATAAAAGAGTTGTGGATGCATGATTCTTGTAATTGAAAGCAATTGTAAAACTGATGCAAGTGATTAATGAAAGAATATAAAGTGGATGTAGGCCCAAATTCTTGGCCGAACCACTATAAATCTTGTGTTCCTTATTTTTATTACATGTTTGCTTTATTTTCGATATAAAAGTACATAAAATGTATTGCTGAAATGTCGATTTAAATTTTTGCAGACAATGGAAATAAAACTTGCGCATAATAAGACCGAGCGATTCTCACCATCATTCAACAAACAAATTTCAAGTCACGAAGACCCCGAATTCGAATCCTAGATAGGAAATACTTCAATTGAACGGCTAATGATTTCGATAGAAACGAGCCCTTGCTGATAAATTGAGATTGTTTGAACAAACAAGCATCCAATTAGGAAGCTAGTGCCCGTTCTCACGAACTTGCCTGACAATGAAGTACACTTCCTTGGATTAAACAAGCTACTTGCAAGAAAAGGGGAATGAAAACTTGAAAAGGGAAAAAAAAAGAGGATCGGTGAAAAGGCATAAGCAAGAAGACAAGGAAACAACCAAAATCCATCATCGGCAGCACAAGTCCTCTTCAGAGGCACAACTCTTCGGAGGGTAAAAGACCTCTAATGGGTCATATGCCACAAAAAAGAAAGTTCTCTACTCAACAAAAAAGATTGGAGGAGTCATGACCCTCCAACCATGAGAGAGTAACTTCCAGGCAATGAAAACCCTTTCTGAGGCACATTTCACCAGGAGTTGAAGTGAAATAGCCGCTCTTCGGAATTTCACTTCACCAGAGTTGAAATGCAAACAAAGAAAAAGACCTCTTCGGAGGCACATTTCACCAGGAGTCGGAGTAGTTACTCTTCCGAGTTTCACTTCGCCAAAGTTGAAATGCAAACAAAATAAAAGCCCTCTTCGGAGGCCCATTTCACCAGGAGTTGAAGTGTTATGACCGCTCTTCGGATTTCACTTCACCAGAGTTGAAATGTAAACAAAATAAAGACCTCTTCGGAGGCATATTTCACCAGGAGTTGAAGTGTAACGGCCGCTCTTCGGAATTTCACTTCACCAGAGTTGAAAGATGAACAAAATAAATACCTCTTCGGAGGCACAATCAAGAAGAAAGACCTCTTCGGAAGCCCACGTTTCGCCGAGATTGAAATTAAACTTCCAAGTGTTGAAATGTGAAAAGGCTTTCTAAGGCAAAACTCTTTGGAGGTACACGTTTCACCGAGATTGAAATAAAACTTCCGAGTGTTGAAACGTAAAAAATCCCTCCTCAGAGGTACAACTTTCTATATAAAAAAAAAAATCCTCATCAGGGGCATACTTTAACTTCCGAAGAAAGAGTAATTTACCTATTCTGGGGAATAATCTTCCTCGGAAAAAAAAAAAAGAAGAGAGAAAAAGAGAGAGAGGGAGTTAAAGTACCCTTCAGAGGTCCGCTTTACCGCATAAAAGAATACACTTGGTAAAAAATGTACTTAAGCAAAAGAAAGAAGTGATTTCTTCAAAGGTCGAAGCGCAGAAACTTATACAAAGAGGGTTGTACTTTGCAAAAATTTTCTTTAAAGAATAAAATAATTATTCTTTAGCAAATATGAGTGCAAGTCCCCTCGAAGTATAGAATATTGCAGCAAACTTATGGAATGGGGGCAATATAGTATAATTACACACAATATGGTATAGCCAAACCAGCAAAAGGTAACGCTCAAGTAACATGCCATAAGCTCGCTGCAATATCGTGTAAATAAACTTGTGCAAAAAATAAATAGTAAATGCATTCTCAAATTCAAACAGAAGTTTGTACAAACGAAGAATCATTTTATTCAACTATAATGCAGATACAGGTTTCAAAATAAAAGCGGGGGCCGGTACCCGCACAACTCTCGGCCAGTTCATACAAAAGACAAAAAGCTAAAGTCTTCACTTCTTTTTACTGCCTTTGGACCCTTTACCCGGCCGAATGACCAGCTTTTCAGGTCGGCCAGTGGGTATAAGGGAGGAAGGAGAGGTAGGCGCAGCTGGCCCAACTTCTGGCTCCTCTTCAGTGGCAGTGATTATCTTCCCTCTCCTCTTTGACGCTCTTTGCTTCCTTCTCCTCTTCGAGGAAGACTCACTTCCTGGAGTGACAAGTTTAGATAGAGTTATGTCGTCAGAAGGAGTCCGCTCCGGAGATATGTCGCCTCCCTCAAGACCCTCATCTTTCTGCTCTTGCGAAGCAATGGGATCATCCAGGCCATGGAGAGCCTCTATTTGTTCCTCCTGTGATCCAGGCTGCGAAGCAGAAGGAGGAGCCACCTGAAGAGATGGAGGAGGGATTACCGGAGAAGTAGAGATTTGAGCAGTGCTTGATACTTTTTCTACAGAAGAAAAGAGGTTAAAGTCAGTAAAGAGAGGTGATGAAGGTTCACCAATGAAGTCAGTAAAGAGAGGAGATGAAGGCTCATCAAGGTTGAGAAAATAGCCAAGGAGCTCATGAAACTCATGCGAAATAAATGAGTAACCCGCTTGAGCAGAATTGACAGTAGCGAGATTAACAGTGAAATTACCTGGAGAAGCTGGTTTCCTGATATCGACATCATAAGCTTGCGCATCAGCGCTCTCATCACCCTCGTCTCCACCCTGTATGCTTGTAATCTCAGTGGTAACTTTGGTGGGAGATGCAAGATGGGAACTGGAACCAATAATGTCGACTTCAGACGAAGAAGGTGGCTGGACTAGAGTAGTTGAAGTGGTTTTTCCCAGCCGGTCCCCTTCCGTCACTTCAGTTCTTAATTTGGCAAGTTGTTCCTTTCCCTTGGCAAGGGCAGCGCGAGCGTCATCATCAAAATAATGCCTTTCCAGGGCTGATTCGTCATAACCAGCACCTTCAGCACCAAGCATCTCAAGGGCGGCCTCCCACACTTCAGCTAAAGTGATTTCATACTTGGGACCAAGAAAAGCGAGGCTTCCACGCCCCAAGATGCTATGCAAGTAGAAGTCGAATAATGTTGAGCCGAAGCTGTTTTTGGTCGCCTCATGAGATTCTTCGGCTGCGATTTTGCCGGCGACAGCCTCATCACGCTCCCTTTCAGTTTTGGCAAGCTGAAGCTTAAGCATTTGTATCTCCGCCTCCTGGGAGTTTTTTTTCTTTCGAAGCTCAGCAATATCAGAGACATAGCCTTCACTGATTCTTTTTTGTGCTTCGAGCCTGTCTTCGGCATCCCTTTGGCTAGCGTGAGCGTCTCTCACTTGTTTCAGGAGCACTTCTTCTTTTTGAGAATATGAAGTAGAGGAAGCAGCAAGCTCATGTTTCAAATTCTCAACTTTTTCTTCGAGTTCCTCATTGTAGGAAGCAATGCTCCTCATTTCGGTATCATGTTGCTCCAGGACCTTTTGCCATTCAGCCTTGTCATTTTCCATAGTGAGCATGGCCTCTATGTTGGCACGATTAATTCTCTGAAGCTCATCAACAAGCTTCTGCCAGTTTGACATCCTCTCGATATCGAGTTTGACGGCGTCGAGATTTCGTAGCATGGCAGGCTTGTCAATAGGGACCAGGTCAAGGTCGAACCTCACACCCTTTAAGCACCACTGTGGAAAACGACTTTGTAAAGTGGCTGGGCCCGGTCCAACTTGAAATTTGGGCCTGCTTATTATCGTTTGAATGTCTGATTTCCCAAGAGCGGGAGAGTCAGAAGGAATGTCGAGCGAGGCAGAAGTAGTAACTTTCTCAGGAGTAGTAGAGGCCTGCTTTTCACTGTAACGGGCTCGTTTGCTTAAGTCTTCACCCATGTGACCTTTTCCTCGATCGTCATGAGTTTTTCTCTTGTGGGAGTCATCGCCTTTTTGCCAAGAATCATGGCGCTCTTCTCTCTCCCTTCTTTCACGACGTTCTTCTTCAGTCCTCCTTTCATGAGCCTTTCGGGCAGCCCTTTCTTCATCAGATTCTCTGTAGGAGGGAAAGTAACGCCTATAATCGTATTGACCACGCCCCCCGTAGCGTTGGAAATCCTGATAATATGATCCGCCGCGTGTCATTGAAGGATCTGAAATAAGAAAAGATAAGCTTTAGAAATCTTTAAAGAATGAGAAGATAAGTGCATAAATGTGCTGGAAAATCCTTAGTTGTGTGTGAAGTGCAAACTACTCGCGTTGGACTAACGAACCACTCCTCAGTTGGGGGGAAGTAATAGATCCCACTGTCGGTGACAATTCTTGGGATAAAGGAGTTGGAGTCTGTTGGAGGGCAGATGTCGCTTCAATCATCGGGGGTACAGTTTTACCACAGGCAGGGTCATCTTTAAAGAGCTCTTGGGAAGTGACGATTATGTCACTTAAATCCCCAAAGACGTCATCACCATCATGCCCAACCTGATTCCCTCCATCAGCTCCTTTGTCGGCACTCTTCCTGGTTTGGGAAAGGGGCTCCTCTTCTTCTTCAATTATGGGAGCAAGTGCGGGCTTTTCGGAGGGTCCCGCATCGTCTCTTGGAGTAGAGCACTTTACTAGTAAGGTTTCTGCAGAAATTTCTCCTCGCATGTGCTCTTTAGTGGAGATCGGAAGATCAGGAGTTTTCACCGGAGAATCAGGAACCTCCGTTGGAGCTTCATGAGGCTGAGTAAAGCGAGAGGCATGGAGGAGTCCGTATTGATGTAAAAATTCATCGTTTAGCAGAAACTTTATGCTCCTCTCTTCTACCGGAACGGCATTTAATCTTTCAAAAATTTGCTTAAGACTTGGGTCCCTAGCAGGGGGTGGAAGTGCTAAAACAGGAAAAGAATGAAATTAGCAACTGAGAGTTCAGATCTCGAGAAAGTTTCAAAACGGAAAAAGTAAAGACAGGAAATCTTACTTCCCACTCTCCAGATGGCATAAAACCCTGGAGGGCAGCGAACAAAGAAAAACTGATTCAAAAATCCGTGAGCGCTTTCGGAGAGATCAGTAATAAGTTTGCGGTTTCGAGCGCTTCTTATAACCACGATGGAGGGATGGTCTTTAATTTTCGTGAATGAGCAAAAATAGCAGATCTCCCCGAAGCTTGGTAATCGATCCAAAACTCTCCTAAATAGAACACATAACCCCATCAGAATGGCATAGCCATTGGGGTGTAATTGGAATGGAGAGATAGACAACCGAAGCAGGAACTGTTGAAGAAAGTCATTAAAAGGAGGAATAGCGCCGTTCAAGCACATTTGGCGATTAACAGCAACAAAGCCAAGAGGGGGCATATCCGCGGTGTCATTTGGCCCCGGAAGTAAGACGTCAGCGTCATCAATGCCAAACTGGACGCGCAGTTGGTTAAACACCCGCTGATTCAAAGTTGTGAATGTTCTCTCCGGAGGGTTGTCTACAGGGATAGCTACTGGGAAGACATCTTCAGCCTGGCCCATCGGCTCTTCTTGATGAGAGGTCATTCTACACAAGCAACTGGATGATCAAATGCGAATGTGCGCGTTTCCTAAAAAGTGTGAAGTGTTGTGCAAGACTAATAAAAAATGACAAGTATATTTAACTGGAATTATACTGATCGATGCTTGATCGATTGTAAACATTTCAGAACTTGTTAATCTAAAGCTCAAGCATAATATTAGTGCAAGCGGGTCGATTTCTATTGACTATTTCAGCATTGCTTTGGTATTTTGTTTGAAATTGATAAGTTAAAGGCACTTCATACACACAATTTATTCAAGTTAATCATCTATTGTTAACTAATCTGTCATTCGATGTGGGCAGTCAATGACAAGTATATTCGTCCCAGTTTTCTGTGAATGTTGTATTGAACAGGTTATTAGCCTGCAAGTCAAAATAACCTGTGAATAAGTGCAATAAAATTCAACAGTTCGAAGTTAATGCAATGGTCCAATGATCAAACAGAATTTACACAAGTCATAACCCATCAACAGTTCAAAAGTTCTAAGTCGGCAGTGCCCTAAGTAATGAGTCGTGGAGATAAGGAGATTATCTCCAAGTCTTATCTCGGCAACGACTCAAGGCTAAGTCTTATCTCGGCAACGACTCAGGGCTTAGGTCGTGGAGTATGTTAAAGGAGCTCTGGTTCAAAATAATAAGGAAATCTCTAAGTTTTATCTCGGCCGCGACTCAGGGGTTCTGTCTCGGTCGCGACTCAAAGCTCAAGTTGAGGAGCATGATGAGTCGTGCCATGATTAAATCGTGAGGGTCACTGGGTCATACGAAAGGAGCCGAGTCAAACCTACAGCAGCATTCGAATCAACCATCTAACCCATTAACACAATAAACTCTCAATCTACAACCCTAATTTTATCGCGTCAGTGGATCGCCTCGAGTTGCAAATCATTGAATCAGACAATCCTCAATCCATCAATGATTAGAGCAACCTAACTCGCAAAGCTCAAGGGGATAAATTGAAGATAAGGACGGTGCGCACAGGGGAATGATGATCGACAATCAGAAAGGAGGCGAAATTGCTTACGTGGTGTGATGTCAGAGATGATCGGAGGAGATTTTTAGTTGAAATTGCTTTTGGGAGCTTGGAGATGTGTTAATGGCGGAAAACGACTCACGAGATCGGTAAAAGAAGAAGAAGATAAGAATGACGATTCATGCTATTTATATACCAAGGTAGTAGGATATGAGTCGGCACACGCGGGGTAAGATAAGTCGAAGCACGCGACCTACGACTTAGGCGTGTGCTTCGAGGGGCAAATGTTAACCCCACTGAAGCTTAGGCCGACTCATCAGATAAAGCATTAAGCGACTCAGAAGATTTACGACTCACCATGAGTCGTTAGCGGTTCAAGTGTGCAAATCAGAAAGCCAAGTACAATTAACTCGCATACGACTCAATGACCGAAGAAGGAACTCACCGACTCATATGATCTAGGTCCGACTCATCAAAGACCGGCTCAGCTAGTCTCCGACTCAACTGTTGTGCGACTTATGGAAGTTTCTGACTCATCGACTCATGACTCAGCGACTCATGACTCAACGACTCATGGTTCAACGACTCAACAGGTTCGCGACTCATCCTAAGGAACGACCTAAGGAATGTCATGACTTATGGACACCTACGACTTATGATAAGTCGAGTACGACACATGCTAATATGAGAGGAGTTATGATGAGTTGACTCGGGAACGACTTATCTCTTGGGAACAAGCCAGCAGTTCGGCCTTGAGTTGACATGGGGCGACTCACCATGACTCGTCCATGACTCAAAATCGTTGAGTCGTAACCCATCGCCACAATGCCTAGGAAAATTGACTCGGACACGACTCAAGACTTGTCATGAAATCCAGTAGAGGAATAAGCCATGAAGAGGGGAAAGGTTGGTTTTATAAGTCAACCACGACTTAGCCTGACTCGGGGACGACTTAGCTTGAGTCGGTCACGACTCAAGACTTATGCGCAGAATTCATGTCCAAGCTTGCCTATAAATACATAGCCACCTCCAACATTCAAGGGACTTTTGGCACATTCTCTTCATACACCGTTACCTTGCTGCATTGAGAACTTCATCAACACTTAGAGCTTCCAAGATTAGAGGAATACATCAAAGAAATTCACGAAGAAACCACACATCTTCAACATGAATCTAAGGACTTTAATCGACATTGAAGCTTAAGACTTGTTCCAAATCACTTGTAACTTGAAGTGTATTGTACTTGAGAAGAATTGTATCAGCTTGTAATGGGATTATTAATAAAAGTACTTAGAGTGGACGTAGGCTATACCCTTAAGCCGAACCACTATAAAATCGTTGTTGTTTACTGCTTTTCTGCTATTACTTGCTTGTAATTCTTTCCCGATCTATCGGGTGGTGCTTTCACAACTACACTTCACACACCGGGGTGTTAGCGTTCACATTTTAGCGTTAACATTACACTTCAACTCCTGGTGAAATGTGCCTCCGAAGAGGTCTTTATTTTGTTTGCATTTCAACTCTGGTGAAGTGAAATTCCGAAGAGCGGTTGTTACACTTCAACTCCTGGTGAAATGTGCCTCCGAAGAGGTCTTTATTTTGTTTCCATTTCAACTCTGGTGAAGTGAAATTCCAAAGAGCGGTTGTTACACTTCAACTCCTGGTGAAATGTGCCTCCGAAGAGGTCTTTATTTTGTTTGCATTTCAACTCTGGTGAAGTGAAATTCCGAAGAGCGGTTGTTACACTTCAACTCCTAGTGAAATGTGCCTCCGAGAGGGTTTTCATCGCCTGGAAGTTACTCTCTCATGGTTGGAGGGTCATGACTCCTTCAATCTTTTTTGTTGAGTAGAGAACTTTCTTTTTTGTGGCGTATGACCCATTAGAGGTCTTTATCCTCCAAAGAGTTCTGCCTTCGGAGAGGACTTGTGCTGCCGATGATGGCTTTGGTTGTTCCTCTGTTCACTTGCTTATGCCTTTCCAATGATCCTCTGCTCTTTTTTTTTTTTAGCTTTCATTCCCCTTTTCTCACAAGTAACTTGTTTAATCCAAGGAAGTGTGCTTCATTGTCAGGCAATTTCATGAGAACGAGCATTAGCTTCTTAATTGGATGTTTGTTTGCTCAAACGATCTCAATTTATTAGCAAAGACCCGTTTCTGTTGAAATTATAGGCCGTTCAATTGAAGTACTTCCTATCTAGGATTTGGATTCGGGGCTTTTGTGACTTGAAATTTGGCGAGGATCACTTGGTCTTTTTATGTGCAAGTTTCACTCCCATTGTCTGCAAAACTTTAAATCGACATTTCAGCAACACATTCTATGTACTTTTTATATCGAAAATAAAGCAAACATGTAATAATAATAAGGAACACAAGATTTATAGTGGTTCGGCCAGGAAATTGGGCCTACATCCACTTTATATTCTTTCATTATTTACTTGCATCAGTTTTACAATTGCTTTCAATTACAAGAATCATACAATCATAATTCTTTTTACAATATTTCAACAAAATTTTCAAGTAAAGTATGGATGCAAATGGTTGCTGTTCCATGCCCTTGGAATTTGATCTCCTTCAACAGTAGTGAGTTTGAATGTGCCGTCAAGAAGCTTCTGACCTATGACATATGGTCCTTCCCAATTTGGCCCAAACACACCTGTCGCTGTCATAATTCTCTTCAGGACTAGGTCTCCAATCTCAAAGCTGCGTTGGCGAACTTTGGAATTGAAATGTCTGGCTATTCTTTGCTGATGAGCTGCAATTCTGAGATTAGCCTCGTCTCTTTTTTCATCAAGGAGATCTAGTGCTTCGAGCTGTAGCTTTTCGTTTTCTGCTTGATTGAAATGGATTCTCCTGTGTGAAGGGACCTCTATTTCTACTGGAATCATTGCTTCTGACCCGTATGCTAATGAAAACGGGGTGTGCCCAGTTGCAGTTTTGTGAGTGGTTCTGTATGCCCATAGTGCCAGTGGTAGCTTATCAACCCAACCACCTTTTGCTTTTTCAAGTTGTTTCTTGATGGTTGACTTAATAATTTTGTTCACGGCTTCCACTTGCCCGTTCGCCTGCGGATGAGCCACTGCTGAAAAGCTTTTCCGGATTTTGAATTGCTTGCAAAAACCTTGGAATTCTTCACTTTCAAACTGAGTACCATTGTCTGTAATTATTTTTTGAGGCACACTGTATCTGCAAATGATGTTTTTAGTCACAAAACTTATCATCTTCTTTGAGGTGATAGTAGCCAGTGGTTCAGCTTCTGCCCACTTAGTAAAATAATCTACAGCAACAATGGCATATTTAATTCCAGATTTGGCAGTTGGTAATGGTCCTACAAGGTCTATTCCCCATATTGCAAACGGCCATGGACTGACCATCTGTGTGAGTTCAGTGGAAGGAGCTCTAGGAATTTTGGCGAATCTTTGACATCTGTCACATTTTGTTGCATCTCGATTAATTTCTGGCCAAAAATATCCGTATCGGAGAATTTTCTTTGCTAATGTTTGGCCACCTGAATGATCTCCACATTCTCCTCCGTGTACCTCTGCTAGGATTGCTTTAGACTCTTCCCTGGATACACACCGAAGTAATGGCATTGAGAATCCCCGTCTGTATAATCGGCCATCCTGGATTATATATCGAGAGGCTTTTCTCAGTAGCTTTTGTCGTTCTTTTGAGTTCCCTAGTAGAGACCCATTGAGCAGATATTCTGTTATCGGAGTCATCCATGATTCTTGCTCTTGAGACATGCTCATGATCCAATCAATATCCATCTCATCAATGCTAGGAGTCGACAGGACCTCCACTGGAGTTAATCCCAGAAATTGGGCTTCGCCTGTGCTAGAATACTTTGCGAGAGAACCTGCTTTCGTGTTTTCCTCTCGAGGAATGTGACTTATCATGTAATGATCGAAATCACCCAAGAGCTCCCAAGCCTTTGACAAGTAGGCGGGCAGATTCCCCCCTTTGGCTTGGAATTCTTTTTTGACTTGGCATACGACAAGCTGAGAATCACTGAATATCTGTAACGCTCGGATGTTTAATTCTTTAGCAATCCTTAAGCCAACGATAAGGGCTTCGTATTCTGCTTCATTGTTTGTTGAAGGAAATTCCAATCTTAGTGCATAGCATAATGATCGGCCTTCAGGGGTCTCAAGTACAACTCCGGCTCCAGAACAGCAGTCATTTCTTACACCATCGACATATAACTTCCATTGGATTGGGGAATCATCGATTGTTTCTTCCTCACTGTTACCCTTATCTGTGAATTCTGCAATGAAATCCGCTAAAGCTTGTCCATTGATTGCTTTCCGGGGATGATAAGTGATGTCATACTAACTGAGTTCAATATTCCACTTTAGAAGACGACCCGAAGTTTCAGGGCGAAACAGGACTTGCTTTAAAGGTTGATCAGTGAGGACTCTGATAGGATGAGCTTGAAAATATTGCCTCAACTTCCTAGACGCAATTAGTAAGCAATAGGCGAGTTTTTCCAACTTAGAGTAATTCATCTCTGCCCTAGTGAGTCTTTTGCTGATATAGTAAACTGGATGTTGAATCCTTTTGTCTTCCCGTATCAGCGCTGCACTTAAAGCATGAGATGATACTGCCAAGTATATAAGAAGATCCTCGCCATCGCCAGGCCTAGAAAGTATTGGAGGCGTCTCCATATAGCGAATCAATCCATTAAAGGCTTTTTGGCATTCGGGAGTCCAATCGAAGTTTTTCTTTCCTTTCTTTAGGGCGTCAAAGAATGGGATGCATTTATCTGTGGCTTTGGAAATGAATCGACTCAAGGCGGCGACTTTTCCATTGAGACTTTGCAATTCCTTCTTTGTTCTAGGAGCTTTGACTTCTTTCAATGCAGTAATTTGAGCTGGACTGGCCTCAATGCCCCTATTGCTCACGATGAAACCTAAAAACTTGCCGGATTCCACTCCAAATGAACATTTTAAAGGATTGAGCTTCATTCCGTATTTTCGGAGGACTGCGAACATGTCTGCTAAGTGTTCTATGTGATCCACTGCTTTCTTAGACTTTACTAACATGTCATCGACGTAGACTTCCATAGTCTTGCCCAGTTGCGGTTTGAACATAGCATTAACGAGCCTTTGGTATGTTGCCCCTGCATTCTTCAACCCGAAGGGCATAACTCTGTAGCAGTAAAGACCAGTGTCGGTGATAAAGCTCGTGTCCTCCTGATCTGGCTCATGCATCATGATCTGGTTATATCCGGAGTAAGCATCCATAAAAGATAACAATTCGTGTCCCGCTGTTCCATCTACCAGTTGGTCGATTCTGGGTAATGGGAAGCAGTCTTTGGGGCAGGCCTTGTTTAAATCTGAAAAATCGATGCATACTCTCCATTTTCCGTTGTCTTTCTTAACCAGCACTGGATTTGAAACCCAATTCGGATAAGTAGATTCTTTGATAAAATTATTCTCCATGAGCCGATCAACTTCTTCTTTTAATGCCGCCGACCTTTCTGGACCTTGAGTTCTCCTTTTCTACTTCACAGGCGTAAATTTTGGATCAATATTTAGAGCATGCACTGCAACTTCTGGGGATATTCCGCACATATCGGCATGAGTCCAAGCAAAAACATCCAGATTTGCCTTTAAAAAAGATATTAAGATATTTTGAATTGACGCATTAAGTTGTGAACCCACATTCAACACTTTGTTTGGGTCCTTTGGGTCAACAGGTATTGGTATTGTCGTTTCCACCGGTACCACTCTATTTTCCCCTGCACTGACTTTTCTAGGGTCCATCTCTTTCCTTGCTCCGCTGTGCTTGCAGGGTCCGCCCTGTAATTGCTACAAGGCTGGTTCTTTGATGCGGACTGGGGCTGCCGCATTCTTTCCCATTTCTCTTTTTCTGGTTTCTCGTAGCTCTGTCAGATAGCACTCTCGCCCAGCATTTTGATCACCTTTTATAACTCCTACTCCATTGTCTGTAGGGAATTTAATAGTGAGGCACCACGGGGCAAGAACAGCTTTGAACGCTGCCAGAGTTGGACGACCAAGGAAAGCATTGTAAGCAGAAAATTCGTCGACAATCACAAAAGTTTGCTTGCGGACCATTTTTCTTTCTCCTTCTCCAAGTTCCACAAACAAATCAATGGTTCCTACTGGCTGTTTTGGCTCCCCAGTGAAGCCAGCAATTTTATGCGATGAAGCTTGCACATCAGCCATACGGATCTTCATTTGGTCGAATGTCTTCTTGAAGAGGATATTGCAGGATGCGCCACAATCAATGAGAACTCTTCTGACAATAGCTGGCCCGATACCAGCCGAGATGACTAAGGGATCCAAGATAGGAGCTTCAATACCTGCAGAATCCCTAGCTTTGAATATAATATCATCATCAAGAATTCTTTGTTGCTTCAAAGGCGTAGCACCTTCCAAAACGAATACATCTTCCTCGGTTGGTACATACTTTAAAGCTCGGGTATATCTTTCCATTTGACCCCAGCTTCTGCCTGCTGGGTGAGGTCCTCCTGTAATGACATTGATAATGGGCCTTCCAGATTCATGCCCTGTAGCCTTTTCAATCGTCCTAGGCTGATGAGTAGGAGCCTGTTGCCCCTGACTAGATGAAGCAGGATTGTTGCTGTTCTTTTTCACAAATTGTTATAGTTTGTTTTCCCTTAGCAACTCTTCAATCAGATTTTTCAACTGTCGGCATTCATCGGTTTCGTGACCGGGTTGATTATGGAAGAGGCAGAACTTCCCACTCTGTATAGCCTTTTTCCCGGTCCTTAGAGGAGGAGGTTTAGGAAAGTCAATAGAATCTTTAGTGGCAAGGTAGATATGCTCCGGCGTATCTGATAAAGGAGTATATTCTGATGGCTTGAAGGATCGGGGCTTCTTCAGATTACCCTGCTTCTTCCCATTGTTATTTTCCCTTTTTTGCCCTACAGATTCATTCTTGCGTGGAACAACGGTGTTATCTTCGGCTTTTTCCAACACTGCCTTTACCGGTACGGGACGGCTTTCTAAGCGTATGAATTCATCTGCTTTTTTATAGAACATTTCAAGGGAATTTGGTTCTTTCATGTTTAGCCATTTCCCAAACTCGCTCGACTTGTCAATACCCTTCATCAGATAAGTCAATATCATTCGCGGTTCTGCATTGTCCACCTCAGCTAGCGCTATATTAAAGCGGTTTAAGAAAGATCTGATAGTTTCCCCTGGATTCTGTTCCAAACTTGACAGTGACATGATATCCTTAGCTTTTGAGGCGTATAGTCTGAACTGCTCCTTGAACTTCCGGGTTAAGTCAGAAAACTAATCGATAGATCGGACTGGAAGTTTGGTGAACCAAAGCAGAGCTACACCTTTGAGATACACAGGAAAATATCGGCACTTTATTTCATCAGAGGCTCTGGCACCAGTCATGTGCCAATCATACTTGTATAAGAATTCGTTCGGATCACTCGTCCCCTTGTAAGCTGGAATGGTTGGTGGGACAAACTTCCTTGGGAATTCAGCCTTTAAGATTTTCTCGGTAAAAGGAGTTTTACTTGGGGCGAAACCCCATTCTTTCTCGTCTTCAACCCTCTGCATACTTTCTTTCATAATTTGTCGGACCATTCCAGAAAGATACTCCTCATCATGTCGAGTTCTAGATCCACCAACCTCTGGAAGTGTTCGTTCAAAGCGGCTGGCAGCTCTTTCAGGAGCATTTCTTTCTTCAGTATCACGAATGTTGCCAGCCAAATTCCTTTCATTATCTGCCGGTAGGCGGTTTGCCCCAAGCAAATCGTTCAACCTATTCAGAATTAGGGCATTCTGGGCATTCTGAGCCTCAAATTGTGCATTTTGGGCATTGATTTGTTGGTTCAGCCCTAAAATTGCAGCATCCAGCTCTGCCTTTGTAACTCCGACAGCTGGAGTGGCTTGATTCGATATAGGGGAAGCGGAGGTTCCCTCTTGAATATTCCCAGATCTGACAGATCTACTCTTCCTTCCAGGAGTCATAATCTCAGATAGACTTCTGGTTTTCAAGGAAATCCTCTCTACAAACCTCTGTGAAGCAATGATGATAACTCGCCTGAGTTCAATTCTCAGTGAAAGCACCAAAAATGTTAACGCTAAAATTTGAACGCTAACACCCCGGTGTATGAGTTATAGTTGTGAAAGCACCACCCGATAACTCGGGAACAGATTACAAGCAGATAATAGCGGAAAAGCAGTAAACAACAACAATTTTATAGTGGTTCGGCTAAAGGGTATAGCCTACGTCCACTTTAAGTACTTTTATTGATGATCTCGTTACAAGCTGATACAATTCTTTCCGATTACAATACACTTTGAATTACAAGTCACTTAGAACAAGTAGCCTAAACTTCAATGGAGATTAGAGTCTTCAAATCCATGTTGGATGTGTGTGATCTTTTCTCGAAGTTGTTTGTAGCGTTCTTCGTGTCTTGAGAGCTTTAAGTGTTGGATTGGTTTGGAATGCAGCAGAGTAACGGCGCTTGAAGAGAATGAGCCCAAAAGTCCTTTCCTAATTGGAGTTAGGATCATATTTATAGGCATTTTCAGAATAAGGTCGTAGGTCGTGACCGACCTAAGTAAGGTCATAGGTCGTGACCGACCTAAGTAAGGTTGTAGTCGACCTGAAGAGTATTGGCCCCTCCTTCCTCACGCATGCTGATTTGCACAAGTACTAGGTCGTGAGCGACCTATCCCCCTGTGGCATTGCATAGTCTTCTATATTCTGGTATTTAGGTCGTTAGCGACCTAACCTATGTCGCGAGTACTTTCCTGCAGCCATAGTTAATCTTAAGTCGCTGAGTCCCTTAGGTCGCGACCTTCCTTAGGTCGCGGAGCTCCTTAGGTCGGTGGATAGTTAAGTCGCGGAGTTCCATAGGTCGAGTCCATCTTCAGGTCGCACTCACTCTTAGGTCGCGACCTCCTTTAGGTTGTAGCTTTCTGTTAGGTCGCAACAATCCTTAGATCGCCAGGTTACTTCTGCAGTTAAGTCGCGCCCTTTCCTTAGGTTGCTTGTCCTTTTAGGTCGCGGCCTTTTTGGGTCGCTGCTGCCTTTAGGTCGAGACAATCTTAGGTTGCAACACCGTCGCTGCTGCCTTTAGGTCGAGACAATCTTAGGTCGCAACACTTTAGGTCGCAGCTACTCTTAGGTCGCTGGGTTCCGCTAGGTCGTAACCTTCTTCAGATCGCTAGGTCGCTTCACTAATTAGGCCGCTAAATCGTTTCATCTCTTGAGTCACTAGGTCGCGTCTTTAGTTAGGTCGCTTACTTTTTAGGTCGCGGCAATAATAGGAGTTAACATATACCAACCCGATCCATCTATTCTATTCCATTTTGTCTATAAATATCCTATTATAAACCCTAGCAGCCCTCTATTCCTCATTTCTATACGTATAGAAACTTCTGTGCTCCCCTTCCTCAATTGTTGTAAAAACTAATTTATCCAATTCAAATTATAATTCAAAATCAAAGTCAAATTTTCAAACTTCTAAGAAAAAGTTGAAAAAAATATATATGTTGAAGCTCCCAAAGTGCGTAATCTTCTGGCGTGATTCACTTTTTTGATGTCCTAGAAATTTAAGCAATATTTATTTAATAATTTCATTTATAATTATTTTAAAATGTGAAATATTGATTAAATAATTTAATTCAAACAGGAATTTTCTTTTGAAGATTAATAATCATTTAATTTGTCAAATGATATTCTTTTCAAAATTTGAAATAATAATAATTCAATTTGAGCATCTTATTGTTTTCAAATGTTAAAAATATTTAAATAATGATAAAATTATCTTTCTAAGCTGATTTAAAGATATTTTATTTATAATGTATAAATGTTTATACATTGTAAATAAAGGATTTGATTTTAATTTTAAATTTAATAAGAATATTTTCAGATTATTATATATATAAATGTATAAATTGTAAATTTGTTAATTTGATTTAAAATTGGTATTGAAAACTTTTCAAAGGTAAATTTAAAAGTCTTTCTTACATTATCAAAGAAATACAAGTAAGTATTTAATTTGTTTATAAAAATAAATATAGTTTAAATTTTATTTTATAATAAAAGTTTATTTTTTTTATTTTAAAGGAAATTGTTTTTCTTTTAAAAAAAGATTTAATTCATTCATATTAGAGTATAGTATTTGGATTTAAAACTCTTGAATAAAATGAATTCAACATTATTTTTCTTTTAAAAATCTTCTCCTTTGAAAATTAGCTTTAAAGGAATATTATTTTGAAAACATTCAAATAAACATTTAAATTTGTGTGTAATTTTATAAAAGAAGTAAACATGTAATTATTTAAAGACTAAATGTTAATAAATATCTAAAACATCTTAAATTAAAATTAGTAATGGTTTTAGAAGAGATTTAGAAACCTTTTAAATTAAAAAATTGCTTTAAATATTAAAATGCATATGTGTTAAATTCTTAAACCATAAAGTGGACACTTGTAAATTTATCTACATCCTAACATAACAAGTGGCAAGCTAATTTATTTTTGAAAATTATTATTATAGATAAGAAAACATAGAAAATTTATTAGTTAAAAACATTCTCTTCAAAAAGAAATCTGAAATCAGATTTGTAAAAAGAAATTTCAAAACCCAAATTCTGTTTAAATCTGCAAATTCAAAACCCAAATCTACACCTCAAATTCATATCTGCAAAACCCTCTCAGTGCATATTTATAAACCTGCAAACAAAAATTCAATATGCAACTTCCACATCAAATTGAAAGTTCAACTTAAAATCTAAGCATATGAAGATGGGTAGCATGCAGTCTAAAATCAACTTCAGAGATCAAAACCTAGAAGTAAATTCATCAAGCAAATTGTAGAACAACTTCATCAAGCAGGTTCAACTTTCAGCATGCAGTTTCAAATCATGTTACTGGAAAAATGAAATCTGCATCTAGATTGTTCTCTGCATCTTCAATAAACATGCGAGTAAGCTTCTTTATTTTTAAAAATAGTTTTCTTTAAAAATCAAAACCAAACATAATTTTCAAAACTTAAGTTTTTATTCACAGAAATCAAAACCTGTTTAAACAAAACTGTTCTGTTTCTATTTTAAAAATGAAATGAGTAATCTCAATGCAAAAAGAAAAGCTTATGTATCTATGCATGTTAATTGATAGAAATCTTCAAATTTATATGATTGTATTGTGATTCTGTGTGTGTGTGTGTGTGTGTGTATAAATACATATATGTGTGTGCTCCAGAATTCTGTATATATGTTCTTGACCTTGAAACTAAGTTAATAGGAAACCCATTATCAACTGGGTTGATCTCTGTTAGAAGTGTTATGTAAATAGAAGTGTTAGTTTAGTATGAATATAAATGTATAAATTATAATTAAATTAAAGGAAACTATTGTTTCTGTAAACAATAAAAATCAGTTAATACTCAAATAACCCAATCAAAATACCTGAAATTATTGAAACAAGTTCATAATCTAAATACATGTTTGGAATCATAAAATTTTAAGACAGAAATAACATTTTAAAACTAACTGTTGAATGTGCATTACAATGTTAAACAGAATTTGGGGTTTTTGGCTTGTTTGATTTTCTAGTGGATTTTGGAAGATGTTATTCTTCCTAGAGGTGGAAGATTGTTTGGGAAGTGGAGGAAAATTTGGCAATAGGTGATCAGAAAGGGGAGGAGATGGTAATTGGTGTTTCCAGGTTCTAACCCTAATTTGGAGTGGTCAGGTTTTGGTAGCTTCTTGATTTTTCTGTGATGCATCGAGTGAGGTACGGTTTTGGGAGGTTGTAGAGGGGATGTAGATGGAGATATGGCCAAAGTCGCGTCGACGATGGTGGTCGGAGGTGGGATCCCTCGGTGTTGACAGGTTTGGGTAGTTGGGTACTGTGGTGTTTCAGGTTGCATTGTCAACCTGAAAATTTTGAATTCGAACTGCAGAATGTTTTCTGATGATCGAATTTGCGTTGAAGGACTTTTGGCGACTCGGTGATGTTCGTTGGGATGGTTGGAAGCCGCCGGAGCGACAGTGCATGTGCACCGTACATGTGGAAGTCTGGTGAACATATGGGAATGTGCAGGATATTTTGACTCGAAGTATTACTAGGGTGTTTTTGATTCTGTCTCGAAGCTTGGGGGTTGGAAACTCGAAGTGGGATAGGGGTTTTCTCGGGTTAGTGTGTTGCAGGGTTAAAACCCGAAGATATGCAGTTTTTTTTTAATTTGAATCTAATTCATATTTTAAAGCTGAAATTTGATTCAAATGAAAGTTAAATGAATTCAAATGAAATTTTGAATTCAAAGTTTTTAAAAATGATAATTTAAAAATTTAAACAAGATTTAAATTTCGTTTTGAATCAAGTTTAAATATAGTTTCAGGTTTACTTTGAAAAACCAGATTTTGATTCAAAACAGTTTTGCAAGTTTTTAAATAATGGACAGATTCAAATGTTTTTAAGAAGATTTAAAAATAAATTTGATTTCAAATAAGATTTAAACTTGAAAGATTTATTTCCTTTAATATTTGAATTAAAGATATGAAGTGTTTAATTTAAATTTGAAAGTTAAAATAACCAATTTATTTTCAAAGCTTGATTTTTTTATTATGTAATTTTGTTTTAAGCCTTTCTTTTATATTTAAGTAATGAATGTTCTTTAACATTTATTTTTATTTCAAGGATTTTAAGTTTATTTAAAATTTGGAAAATGTTTAAAATGGTTAAACATTTTGAAATCTTTAAATTTTAAAATGAAATCTGAATTAAATTTTAGAAATGTATTATTTAAATACATTTTGAATGTAAATAAAGTCATTAATAAGTAAATGAATTATTTGGAAATAATTAAGAATTTATTTATTTATTTAAATAATGATTTGGATTAAATTATAATTAGAGATGATTAATGAAAATTAATCTAAAATAAATTTCTTAAGTAACTAATTAATGAAAATATTGATTAGTAATAATAATAATTATCTAAGGATAATTAAGTGATTGATTAATATAATTAATTTTGATAATTAACTAGATTTATTAAATTGAATATAATCAATTGTAATTTGTTAAGCATAATTACTTGATAAAAGTAATTAAGAGAATAATTACTTATTGTAATTAATTTTGATATTGTGATTTGTTTAAGTTAATTAATTTGGTTTAATTAATTTAAGTAAATAATTTGATGATTTTATGAGAGTAATTACTAAATATAATTAATGGAGCAGGATTACTTAGAAAGGTAATAACGATAATTACTGGAATGTAAGTAGTGAAAGGTGATTTATTTTAATTAAGTAATTTGGATAATTACTTTTGTAATAAATCAAGGATTAATTAATAAAGATAATTAATAATTGGATAACTAATTTGTTAATGAGTAATTAAAGATTGTTAATTACTGAATTTAATATTAATCTAGGTGGTTAATAATTAGATTAATTACTAAATGAAATTAATTTTAATTAAGTAATTTATTTAAATATTAGGGATCATTAATTAATATAATTGATGATGTGATTGTTTAATTAAGTAATAGTTAATTAATTAAGTGATTAATTAATTGTAATTAATTAAGGATAAATATAATTCATTATAGTTTATTAATAAAGTAATTAAATGTTAATTACTTATGAATAAGGTTAATTAATTTGAGAAATAAATTAAATACTAATTACTTATTGGAATTAGAGGATGATTAATCAAATGTGTTAATCAGGTTGAATACTTAATGAATAATTAATTAACTGGGTTAATTAATTAAAGGATATTAAGTAGGATTTAAATGTGGTAATTAATTTAATTTAATTTAAATTCATTAAAAATATAAGTAATTAATTTAATTGTTTTTAAATTAATTAAAATTGATAGTTAATAAATCATTGCTTATGGATATTGTTGAGTGAATGGTTGTGATCCCAGTAATGAGATGAGTTGTATCTGTTTGATATGGATGCTTGGTTAAGGTATGATGATGTGTGATGGATTATCTAGTTGTGATGATTATCTGCTTGTGATGATGATACAGATTATCTGTTTATGATAAGGATGTGATTATCTATTGTGAGATATAGTTTATCCATCTGTGTGAAATAGATAATAATGAAATGAGTTAATTGTTTGAAACCCTTAAGTACAACTTGGACATTAAAATGGCGATTGGTTTCGGTGAGACCGGGATCGGGTTTCCATATTTGGATATCAGAAAACCACATCGATTCCAATTTAAACGTTAAGTCGTTAATCCAAGTGGAGCAAGTGAACACTCGAGGTGTAAGAAATATACGTCAGTATGAGTCTGTGGGTGATTCCGTAATGAGTTTAACGGAATAGTACTTTCAGGTTCGAGATGGTGATTTAGAATGCAAGGGCTATGGTCGTTGACTCTGAGGGTGATTCCAAAATGAGTGCAACGAGATAGTGCCTTCGGTTTCGTTCGAACCCGGAACGAACTTGTGTGGATTGAATGCTTTCAGAACATCGTCAGGTGGACGATGAGCATTCTAAGATTGATATGTCCTATAAAGGTAAACATAGCCTCAAGCCTCATCAACCGGGAATGGCTAAAACAAGGGAGGTGCAGCAAGGCTTCGTGGGTAGCTCCCACTGGAGAGCAAGATTTACCCCTGTCTAGAGGTACCTTTATATTTCGGCCGTGTGGCAGTTAGCGACGGCCAATCTGTTATAATATCACGGTTTTAATTGTATTACGCACTTTTTTGGATAGTAGCTGGAATTTAATAATGTAACAATTTCAACTATTTCTTATTTAATCGAAAACCCTAGACACTATTATAATATCACTGGATTTCCTATCAAATGTTTTGGTTAGCATAAGGTAAAAACTTTTCCATGTTTATGTGTGGGAAGTCTTACGTGATACCTTTTGTTTTCAAAGGATTTTCTAAAGTTAAGCAACTTTTAAACTCGTTTACTCACATCAGACCCCTGTCTGACCCGAGTGTTTATTTTCTGTTTTATTAAACTCTTGGGTACTCATATTATGTATGAGTAGTCAAGTGTTTCAAGATTGTTTTGATGAGTTATGGAGGAGTTAATGAAGCAGGAGGCTTCAGCCTGTAGATATATATAGTGGTTCCGCTGTGTTTGAATTGTATCTGTTTTCCCTTATGTACTTGAATTGTAATTGATGGACATATGTTTATAACTGTCTAGTTTGTGTTGTATTAGCTGTATAACTATGATGTATATAATACTATGTAAAGTTTTATGTGATATATTATAATTTATTCGATTCCGCCGTGAGATTCTGATGCTGTCTGTTTCTTTCCTTTCTTTTCTCTTTTCTATCCCTTTCTTTCTTCTTAATGATGCGTCTTTCTATGGAATGAAAGGCGGGTCATTACATTGTGGTATCAGAGCCAGGTTGAGCAAATACCTAGACTCTGGAGTGCTGTCCTTCTTGAGAGAGCGTATTTGTAATTTTGAATATATATATTTATTTATTTCTACCTATTAGATTGGGTTACCTGTTCAGGTTTTCCAATATAAGTAATAAAGGTAGATAGGGTAGTGGTGTGTGTAACACAACTACCAATGATTGGAGTTCTAGTATTTGAGATTGGTAGTGAATCTGCTAGGGCAGTATTGGGCATCTTGAGTTGTTTTGCAGTTGGTGTGAAGGATTTCTGTAACAACCCGCATATTTAACGATTATATATTTAAATGTTTTATTTAAATATAGCGTCGTTAGTCAGATTTTCGTCCGAAATGTTACTTTTTGCAAATGGCCGAATTGGAACTCGAAACCATTTTCATTGGTTCCAAAATGGCGTTTGTGACCTTTTTGAGTGTGAGCTTTGATATGTTTGGAGTATGTTGAATTTTACAACTTTTTCTAGTTGGGTTTGGGTTGGGTTCAGCCAATTTGTTAGTTTAATAACCTAACTCAGTCCCTCTCCTCTCCGTTCTCTCATTCCACCCTTCAATACAAAAGAAAAACTGAAAATGGTGGAAGGGAAGAGGAAATAGAAATTTGCAAGCCCTAGTTTAACTTGCAAACTTGATTTCTTGTTCCAAAATCAAGGAGAAGCTATAGGTAAGCCTCCTCTTTATCTTCCTTATCTCTTTCTCTCTTCAATCTCAGAATTTCCTAAACTTAACTTAGGAAAATATGTGTTTTATTCTTAGTTTGAAGCTTGTTGTGTTGAAGCGAAGAGTAGTTAGTCTCCTTCTTGTGTTTGAGCATCTTCTTCTTGTTTAGTGATATAAGGTGAGATTTTTATCTCACATCTATGCTTATATATATACATCTTTGTTTGGGTGTAAGAAGGTGAGTTTTGAACTCCCATCTACTTCTCTTGATTTCATTGATGTTGGGTTTGAATTCCTAGCACTTGTTAACATGCATTTGCTTTCGATTTGGATTGCTTTGGTGAAATCGCCAAATGTTGATTTTTGAGGCCAATATATGTAAAACCTTATATGGTTGATGTTTATGCTGTTCGGAGTGTTTGGGTGTGTCGTTAAGGTTAGGTAGTAATTTGACTGTAACGACCCCGAATTTTGAATAATTTAATTTGAGAATATTTAATTAATTTTAAATATTTGAATGATCGTTTGGATTGAATTTTCAATATAACTTTGAATATGGCGATTAAATTATAAAATTTAATCTATTGAAATTGAATAAAAATTTGAATCTTCAATTTTAAGCTGATTAAAAATATTTCAAAGGCTTGTAAAATTTATATTGATAATATTGAAGATTATAGAAGCTTCAGAATTGAAGTTGGAAGTGAATTGTACAGTTTTGAAATTAAATCGTTTGAATCAATATTTAAAAATAGCCGTTCGAGGCACAGTCTCGGAATTCGACGAAACCAGTTCCATTGGGTCCGTAATATTGAATTATTACAGGATTTCAAGTTTCGTATTTTTCGGAGTTGGTATGTGAGCACACGGTGAGTAAACGCGTTGCAATTGAATCGAATTCAATTTAAATTTAATTTTAAATTTAGTCAAAACGTCAACACGTTGTCATCCCTAAAGATATGCCTAAAATCACGAAAAATAATCGTGCAACGCAGAGGGACACGAAATGAGATCGTGCAGAACATACTTCGTTCCCTTTTTAAATATCATCTCCCTCACTTTCAAAAAAAAAAATTCACAGAAGAAAAGTAAAAATAATGGCCGAAGCCTGTGAGGGAATGGAGCCGCATTCACCCCCTTCTCAGTTTCAAAGTCCTATTCCCTCTTTCCTTCTTCAAATCTCTAGCCGAAGCCCTCTTTCAAAATAAAAAAAAACAAAACAACGGCCGAAGCCCTAAATTGAATCGCACGAGCGCGAGGTCGAGGCGACGTGGAGTGGCACGGCGGCGCGCGGCGATCGATGGAGATGGGGAAACGGCGGCTGCAGGTTGGAGGTGTGGCCGCGTGCACGCGCGATAGCGGCGTGTGATTCAAGGCGGCAATTGATTGGGGGAGAGGCGCGGCGGCGTTGTCGTGGAGGTGAACGACACGGCGCACGATGGATGGGGGCGCGCGTGTTCGTTCGTGGGGTTGGGAATTCGAGGCCGAGACATGGTGATGACTTTAGTCGAATTACAGTAAGATTTTTTTTTTTATTATTTGTTTTTGTTCAATTTGATTTAAATATAAAAAAAAAATATGCAGTTTAAATTCTATAAGCTTTGCATTGTTGTTTACTGTAATTATAATATAGGTTGTAAGGTGTCTTTATTTTGGTATAATTTAATGTATATGTATATATAGTTGAAACAGAAATTATATAAATATAACTATATATAGAAAAATACCTATTTTTCATTTACTGATTGAATTTTAAATAATGAATCGTGGAGATAAATTTTTATGAACTTATTTAAATTATTTAGTTGCTTCAAGAATTTTAAAAGGGTTTAAATTGGTGTTTGAAAACGATTTTTTTTTTGAAATTTATAAATTTTTATATAAGGAAATTTGTTAGAAATTTAATTTGCTAAGTGAAGTGATTTATTAAGGGAAAATTTGTTAAAATAAATTTTTGGTTAAATAAAGTTTATTTGACTAAAAGAAATTACCTTAAATAAAATTATTAGTATAAACCCAAAATGGTTAGCCAAATTAAATAAACCTATCAATGGAAATTCAATTTATTAAGTGAAAGATTTATTTAATGGAAATTTAGTTTAAATTTAAACTTTTGGTTAATTAAATATAGCGAATGGAAATTAATTATGCAAATTGTCCAAATGTTATATAAAATAAAGATTGGAATTTATAAAGAATAGTTTTGAATTTAATTTTTGTTAAATCAAAGTATTAAAAAGAAATTGTTTGAAAGCCAAAAACAATTTATTAAAAAGGGATTTAGTTTTAAAATTTAATTGTAGTTAAATAAATTTATTTAAGTAAATTTAGTTGAAATTTAAATTTTATTAGATAAATTTGTTAAGAGTAATCTGTTTAAAAATTAAAAAGGGAATTTAGTTCAATAGGAAATTTTTAGTTAGAATTATTTTAAAAGGAAAATTAGTTAAAATAAATTATTTAAGAAGAAACTGGTTTGAAATAAATATCATTTGTTAAGCAAATCAATTAAATGAAAATAAATTAGTTATTCGATCTGTTCGAATATTAATAAATTGTGTAAATATTTATACAAGGTATAAATCAAGAGAAATCGAGTCAAGATGGAAACGGATTGCAAAATAAAAGCAAAGGTGAGAGCTTCTCGCTCAAAAGGATTTATTTAAATTTTGAATAGTTAGATTTAAAATTTGTTGATTGAATGATTGAATTCTTGAATGATGATTGTTATATATATATATTGGATGTGAATAGACCCTATACGCCGTTAGTAAGCGGAGGTTATTTATTACACACATATACCGCGATATTCCACCTTGAAGTGGAATTGGTATTATATATTATATATAGCAATATATATATATATTGGCATATGTATATATTGCAGTTGATTGATTTCCCGCCTTGTATAGCGGATGAGACCCTATGCGTCGTTAGTAAGCGGATAATATTTTATAAAATCCCATATACCGCGATATTCCACCTCGAAGTGGAATGGGTATTGTGCTAATGTCTGTGGATGCAGGGAAACAGGTTGGAGGGATCCAACTGGATTCCTCAAAAATATTTATTTGATTTCATATATTGTGATATTTGATTGTTTATCATATCGATATATGATATTGGAAAGTCGTGATTGACTATTTGATGTGTTGCATCATCGGATCCAATTTTGAAGTTTAAAAATAACGATTTTGATTTCTAAAGTGATTTTCGGAAATATACGTTTATAAAATATTTTGGAATTGATTCATCTTAAATAAATAAACGTTATAATTTTAATATTATAAAAATTATGATTTTTGAGAAATATAGTTAAAAGTTGATTTTTGAAAATATGGGATTAATGATTTTATAAAATAGTTTAAATCGGGATTTTTGAAGTTATTGTAAAAAGTTTAAAAATAAGATTTATAAAATTTGATTATTTTATAAATCAAAGAAAATGGTGAAATTATAAAGGAGTTTAAAGATGTTTTAAAAAGAAAGATATAAATTGATTTATATAAAAGATTTACAAAATTGATATTTGTAAATTAAAATATTGGAATTATAAAACGAAGTTTTTATAAGAGTTAGAATGAATTGTGAATGAATTTCATAAATGAAATGGAATTATAGAATTATAACGCTGAAGTTATAAATGGAATTTTTATAAGCAGTAGGTTTATAAAATTTGTAAAGAAATAGATTTGGGGCAAATAAATGAATCTTATAAGTTATAAGATTTATAAATTTAGGGAGTTTAAAGAAACAATTTTGTAAACAAATAAATTATAAGTGTTTGACTTATAATATGAATTTTAGTATATCATTGTGATATGAATTGAGATAGGTTAATAAAGGAATTTATAAAAAGGAGTTGATATAAAATAAATAAAAATAGAATTTATAAACGTTGTTTTATAAATCCGCAACGACTTATTTTGATAAATAATTGTTGTAATTTGTTAATGGAGTTATATTCACATTTTAGACAGTGAATAATCATTTAAAATAAAAGGAATAGAAGTGATGAAATTTATTAACAAGGTATATTCACGTTTTTGAATAGTGAATAATAAGTTAAAGAAATTATTTTGGATGTGATGTCTGAAATAGAATTAAAACAATCTAAAGATGTTTTAAAAGCTGTTGAGATTTGAAACCATAGTTTCAACATTTATTGTTGAAATAGATGTTTTCGAGAATTAAAAGGGAATAGTGGATTATAACACCGTTGTTATAATAAATAATTTCCGAAAGGGAATGTTTTGTATAGTATTGGGATTTATATATATCTATTTTAATTTCGAATCCCTATACTAGTGATTTTGGGTTGTCGTGACGATGTTTTACGTAACATTCGTTTTGGCCCAAATAAATATGTTTAAGCGAATGATTTTCTTAAAGAATGAAATATATACTTAATTTCGATTAGGGTATATTAAATATTTTCTAAGTATAGAAAATAAAAAGATCTGTGAATTACTTATTTTTAATAAGTATGGAAATGTTTTCCAATATAAAGTGAATATGTTGAGAATTTATCTTTTTAAAGATAAATTGAAAATGAATAATTGAAAACGTGTATTCATAAATATTTTAGAAATATAAATTAAATATGGAATTTATAAATGGAATTTGGAAAATGAGTTTAAAAATAAATATTGATTAATTTTTGAAGAATGGAAAATATATATATCTTGTAAAGATATTTTTGGAAAATAAATAATTTGGAAAATTATTTGGAATCTGGTGATGTTGGCATATCTATTGATAGTTCAATAACCGACTATCAATATTTACCTTTAAAAAGGTATTTGTTGTGATTTGTTTGAAGTTGGATGCCACACTTATTTTTTTTTAAATAAGCGCTCACTATTCGGGTTAACCGGGAAAGGACCTTGGGGTCGTATAACCCATTCCGAATATGTGATACGTCGTTATGAATTGCATTCGAAGGTCGGTGTTGAAGACCGGATATTTTCGAAAACGAAAGGGTTTCTTGTTGATTGTCTCTGCACTGGCTGATCCTCGGTATAGAGATCTCCATATGTGATGGGAAATTCGGGCGTGATTAGTGAATATCCGGATTGCAAGGACTTCTTTGTAAGTGCCTTCGGTTCTGTTCGAGCCCGGAACAGACTTGTATGGATTGTATGTCTGACATTACAAATTGAGATATAAAGCCGATTTCATTCAAATATATTTCTGTTGGTAGCGGAGAATTTATTCTTTTAGCTTAACACCCTTCTCTGAGACGTACGAGCTCAGAGGTTATATAGTTGAAGGTTATCAGCAATATATTCCCAATTTGGTAATGTGACATGCTGAGTGTTGCTGTGAAATGATCATTGTGTTGATTATTTGTGATAGGATAATTTGTTTGATCGTCTATCCTGGTGATCATTTCTATGATCATTTGTTGACCCAAAGCATAGCTTTTGTATAAAGTATGTTTTTGTGGACGAGACTTCGTCGAGCCTCACACCCCGGAATGGTCAAAACAGGAAAGAAGCAGCAAGGTTATGAGGGGTAGCGCCCTTTAGGGTATGTGCATTTCCTTCTGGAAAAGGGTGGTATCATGGTATGGAGCCCAGATACTTACTCTTGTTGAAAACACTTTATGATTGTGTGAATTGATTGCGAGCGCTCGGTTGAAAGGTCCCAAAGGACCGGGGGATGGCATATTCGGTCAGTTGTTACTCAGTTAGGGGTAACCCGGCCTTGTGTTGGTAGAGATCCGGTTTGGTTCTCGGGGATGTCCATCCAGAGGCATTCTCATGTGGCAATGGGAAGTTCCTTGGCCTGATCATTCGTTGGAAATCCAAAGAAACAATACGAGACTTGTACGGTTTTAGTTGTAGAACCTGCCATCTAATATGGTAGCTATAGTAAGCATACTATAATGGTACCTATGCTGGCTAAGATTTATATTCTACTTTCGAAATATCTTCTACACTATGCACTAGTAATAATATCAAAATTGATTTGATTTTAATGCGTATCAAGCATCTTTGACTAACATAAGAAGAAATCTTCCCCAAGTCTGCGTTTGCATTGTGTGTGTGGCGGGAGGTCTTATGGTAGTCTCATTTTTAAAAGCATTGCGAATTGATTTTTAAAATATTCTTCTATTTTGATTTTAAAGAAAAATAAACTGTTTTAGTTCTCACACCAGTCTCATGACTGACTCGGAGTTTATTGTTTTCCTTCCTAAACTCTGGGTGCCCACCAATTTTCACACGGGCAGTCAAGAGTTAAGGTTTATCAGGATATTCTGGAATTGCTGGAGGCAAGCTGGATTGCATGGCGTATTACTAGTTTATATAGTAGTTCTTTTTCCGCTGCATTGTTTGATGTTGTACACTCTGATGAAATGTAATGTATTGTAATAACTGATATAGTTCTTTGTTTAAAGATTATTCATTTATTTATTATATGTTGTTCCGCTGCGAATTGTGAGATTCTGATGTTGTTCTATTTTCTTTTTTCTGTTCCGTTCTATTTTCTTTTCTCTCTATTTTCTACTATCTTCTCTCTTTCTTCTTCTTTCTTTTTTCTTAAAACCCATAACATTTCGGTTTTTCGGCAACGAAAAATCGTGATCGTTACATTTGGTATCAGAGCTGTTGGTTAAGCGACAACCATGGTTCTGTTGGTTATTACTCATTAGAGATAGAGTCAGCAGTACTCTACAATGAGTTTGAGTGTAATAATAGATATGAGCGCGTATTTTTTAGTGAATATAAAATTGTTTTTAAATCGGGTAAATAAGATAATTTTGCCCAAAATTAATTTTGTATAGAAAAGAAATGATTTTCTATGAATTATTATAGTATATGGTTGCATGATTGTTAGGAAGGGATAATATTGAATTATTATCATTAGTATATGGAATTAAATAAAATAAAATGGATTGATTTCAAGTAAACTAACTTGATAAATTATTAATTCATGGACTAATGAATTGGAATTTGAATTGGTTAAATTAAAGTTTAGTCGTAAGCTAAATTTGAAGATAAATTTGAATTTGTATATAAGTTCAAGTAAGTAAAAGAAATAAATTGAAATTTCCTTTGTTAGTAATTAAGTAAATTCGAGATGAATTGAAATTTAAAATGAATAAGTGAATGTACTAATTAAAATGAATTAGTGAATAAAACTAATTTAAAGTAGTAATATGAATTAGCAAATGAAAGTTAATCGTTAGAATTCAATGTTTGGAATTGAAAATTGAATTTGAATGAAATTTAAATTTTGAATTGAATTCAAATAGAATTGAAATTGTAAATTGAATTCAAATGGAATTGAAATGTTAAATTGAATGAAATAGATATGTAACTTCAATAGTGAAGTAAAAATGTATAGGAAGCATATATTGGAAAATTTTGTAATAGAATTCGCAAAATGGTTTGAATGTTGTAATTGGATATTATGGATGCTACTATTAGCAGGATATACAGGTGTATAAAGGAATTTGGATTTTGATTTTGGAGATAAAATTAAATTGCTCGACAAAAAGGTACGTATTTCAATTTCCGTATGAGATTTGATGATTTTCTTCTCCAGCCACTTGGCTTTCTCTTTTCTTTTTGATTCTGAGGGGCCGTAGTGCCATTTTGTAGTCGTACCGAGCTAGCCGCGCAAAGGAGACGCTGGCGAAATTATTCAAAAATTTAGGGTGTTAGAAAAATTTTGAGAAATTTTGAAAGTTGAAATTTGAATTTAAATTTAAATTTGAATTGTTAGGAGAACAATGTTGTTTGAAACCTATAATTGAAGTTGGAAAGCTAGTTGAAATGATAGTGAATCTTTAGTAAAAAGATTTAGGTTAGTAAGTTGATAAAACTATTTTGAATTGTGAAAAATAGCAGATGGGATAAGGGCATTCTTCTTAACTTGTAACTTCGGGACGAAATTCTTTTAAGGGGGGAAGATTGTAACGACCCAGAATTTTGAATAATTTAATTTGAGAATATTTAATTAATTTTAAATATTTGATGATGGTTTGGATTGAATTTTCAATATAACTTTGAATATGGCGATTAAATTATAAAATTTAATCTATTGAAATTGAATAAAAATTTGAATCTTCAATTTTAAGCTGATTAAAAATATTTCAAAGGCTTGTAAAATTTATATTGATAATATTGAAGATTATAGAAGCTTCAGAATTGAAGTTGAAAGTGAATTGTACAGTTTTGAAATTAAATCGTTTGAATCGATATTTAAAAATAGCCGTCCGAGGCACAGTCTCGGAATTCGACGAAACCAGTTCCATTGGGTCTGTAATATTGAATTATTACCGGATTTCAAGTTTCGTATTTTTCGGAGTTGGTATGTGAGCACACGGTGAGTAAACGCGTTGCAATTGAATCGAATTCAATTTAAATTTAATTTTAAATTTAGTCAAAACGTCAACACGTTGTCATCCCTAAAGATATGCCTAAAATCACGAAAAATAATCGTGCAACGCAGAGAGACACGAAATGAGATCGTGCAGAACATACTTCGTTCCCTTTTTAAATATCATCTCCCTCACTTTAAAAAAAAAAAAAAAATTCACAGAAGAAAAGTAAAAATAATGGCCGAAGCCTGTGAGGGAATGGAGCCGCATTCACCCCCTTCTCAGTTTCAAAGTCCTATTCCCTCTTTCCTTCTTCAAATCTCTAGCCGAAGCCCTCTTTCTCAATAAATAAATAAAAAAAAACAAAACAACGGCCGAAGCCCTAAATTGAATCGCACGAGCGCGAGGTCGAGGCGACGTGGAGTGGCACGGAGGCGCGCGGCGATCGATGGAGATGGGGAAGCGGCGACTGCAGGTTGGAGGTGTGGCCGCGTGCACGCACGATAGCGGCGTGTGATTTAAGGCGGCAATCGCGATGTCGGCAATTGATTGGGGGAGAGGCGCGGCGGCGTTGTCGTGGACGTGAACGACACGGCGCACGATGGATGGGGGCGCGCGTGTTCGTTCGTGGGGTTGGGAATTCGAGGCCGAGACATGGTGATGGCCTTAGTCGAATTACAGTAAGAATTTTTTTTTATATTTGTTTTTGTTCAATTTGATTTAAATATAAAAAAAATATGCAGTTTAATTTCTATAAGCTTTGCATTGTTATTTGCTGTAATTATAATATAGGTAGTAAGGTGTCTTTATTTTGGTAGAATTTAATGTATATGTATATATATGTATATATAGTTAAAACAGAAATTATATAAATATAACTATATATATAAAAATACCTATTTTTCATTTACTGATTGAATTTTAAATAATGAATCGTGGAGATAAATTTTTATGAACTTATTAAAATTTTTTAGTGGCTTCAAGAATTTTAAAAGGGTTTAAATTGGTGTTTGAAAACGATTTTTTTTTTTGAAATTTATAAATTTTTATAAAAGGAAATTTGTTAGAAATTTAATTTGCTAAGTGAAGTGATTTATTAAGGGAAAATTTGTTAAAATAAATTTTTGGTTAAATAAAGTTTATTTGACTAAAAAGCTTAAATAAAATTATTAGTATAAACCTAAAATGGTTAGCCAAATTAAATAAACCTATCAATGGAAATTCAATTTATTAAGTGAAAGATTTATTTAATGGAAATTTAGTTTAAATTTAAACTTTTGGTTAATTAAATATAGCGAATGGAAATTAATTATGCAAATTGTCCAAATGTTATATAAAATAAAGATTGGAATTTATAAAGAATAGTTTTGAATTTAATTTTTGTTAAATCAAAGTATTAAAAAGAAATTGTTTGAAAGCCAAAAACAATTTATTAAAAAGGGATTTAGTTTTAAAATTTAATTGTAGTTAAATAAATTTATTTAAGTAAATTTAGTTGAAATTTAAATTTTATTAGATAAATTTGTTAAGAGTAATCTGTTTAAAAATTAAAAAGGGAATTTAGTTCAATAGGAAATTTTAAGTTAGAATTATTTTAAAAGGAAAATTAGTTAAAATAAATTATTTAAGAAGAAACTGGTTTGAAATAAAGATCATTTGTTAAGCAAATCAATTAAATGAAAATAAATTAGTTATTCGATCTGTTCGAATATTAATAAATTGTGTAAATACTTATACAAGGAATAAATCAAGAGAAATCGAGTCAAGATGGAAATGGATTGCAAAATAAAAGCAAAGGTGAGAACTTCTCACTCAAAAGGATTTATTTAAATTTTAAATAGTTAGATTTAAAATTTGTTGATTGAATGATTGAATGCTTGAATGATGATTGTTATATATATATATATATATATTGGATGTGTATAGACCCTATACGCCGTTAGTAAGCGGAGGTTATTTATTACACACATATACCGCGATATTCCACCTTGAAGTGGAATTGGTATTATATATTATATATAGCAATATATATATATATATATTGGCATATGTATATATTGCAGTTGATTGATTTCCCGCCTTGTATAGCGGATGAGACCTTATGCGCCGTTAGTAAGCGGATAATATTTTATAAAATCCCATATACCACGATATTCCACCTCGAAGTGGAATGGGTATTGTGCTAATGTCTATGGATGCAGGGAAACAAGTTGGAGGGATCCAACTGGATTCCTCACAAATATTTATTTGATTTCATATATTGTGATATTTGATTGTTTATCATATCGATATATGATATTGGAAAGTCGTGATTGACTTTTTGATGTGTTGCATCATCGGATCCAATTTTGAAGTTTAAAAATAACGATTTTGATTTCTAAAGTGATTTTTGGAAATATACGTTTATAAAATATTTTTGGAATTGATTCATCTTAAATAAATAAACGTTATAATTTTAATATTATAAAAATTATGATTTTTGAGAAATACAGTTAAAAGTTGATTTTTGAAAATACGGGATTAATGATTTTATAAAATAGTTTAAATCGGGATTTTTGAAGTTATTGTAAAAAGTTTAAATATAGGATTTATAAAATTTGATTATTTTATAAATCAAAGAAAGTGGTGAAATTATAAAGGAGTTTAAAGATGTTTTAAAAAGAATGATATAAATTGATTTATATAAAAGATTTACAAAATTGATACTTGTAAATTAAAATATTGGAATTATAAAACGAAGTTTTTATAAGAGTTAGAATGAATTGTGAATGAATTTCATAAATGAAATGGAATTATAGAATTATAACGCTGAAGTTATAAATGGAATTTTTATAAGCAGTAGGTTTATAAAATTTGTAAAGGAATAGATTTGGGGCAAATAAATGAATCTTATAAGTTATAAGATTTATAAATTTGGGGAGTTTAAAGAAACAATTTTGTAAACAAATAAATTATAAGTGTTTGACATATAATATGAATTTTTAGTATATCATTGTGATATGAATTGAGATAGGTTAATAAAGGAATTTATAAAAAGGAGTTGATATAAAATAAATAAAAATAGAATTTATAAACGTTGTTTTATAAATCCGCAACGACTTATTTTGATAAAGAATTGTTGTAATTTGTTAATGGAGTTATATTCACGTTTTAGACAGTGAATAATCCTTTAAAATAAAAGGAATAGAAGTGATGAAATTTATTAACAAGGTATATTCACGTTTTTGAATAGTGAATAATAAGTTAAAGAAATTATTTTGGATGTGGTGTTTGAAATAGAATTAAAACAATCTAAAGATGTTTTAATAGCTGTTGAGATTCGAAACCATAGATTTCAACATTTATTGTTGAAATAGATATTTTTGAGAATTAAAAGGGAATAGTGGATTATAACACCGTTGTTATAATAAATAATTTCCGAAAGGGAATGTTTTGTATAGTATTGGGATTTATATATATCTATTTTAATTTCGAATCCCTATACTAGTGATTTTGGGTTGTCGTGACGATGTTTTACGTAACATTCGTTTTGCCACAAATAAATATGTTTAAGGGAATGATTTTCTTAAAGAATGAAATATATACTTAATTTCGATTAGGGTATACTAAATATTTTCTAAGTATAGAAAATAAAAAGATCTGTGAATTACTTATTTTTAATAAGTATGGAAATGTTTTCCAATATAAAGTGAATATGTTGAGAATTTATCTTTTTAAAGATAAATTGAAAATGAATAATTGAAAACGTGTATTCATAAATATTTTAGAAATATAAATTCAATATGGAATTTATAAATGGAATTTGGAAAATGTGTTTAAAAATAAATATTGATTTATTTTTGAAGAATGGAAAATATATATATCTTGTAAAGATATTTTTGGAAAATAAATAATTTGGAAAATTATTTGGAATCTGGTGATGTTGGCATATCTATTGATAGTTCAATAACCGACTATCAATATTTACCTTTAAATAGGTATTTGTTGTGATTTGTTTGAAATTGGATGCCACACTTATTTATTTTAAAATAAGAGCTCACTATTCGGGTTAACCGGGAAAGGACCTTGGGGTCGTATAACCCATTCCGAATATGTGATACGTCGTTATGAATTGCATTCGAAGGTCGGTGTTGAAGACCGGATATTTTCGAAAACGAAAGGGTTTCTTGTTGATTGTCTCTGCACTGGATGATCCCTGGTATAGAGATCTACATATGTGATGGGAAATTCGGGCGTGATTAGTGAATATCCGGATTGCAAGGACTTCTTTGTAAGTGCCTTCGGTTCTGTTCGAGCCCGGAACAGACTTGTATGGATTGTATGTCTGACATTATAAATTGAGATATAAAGCCGATTTCATTCAAATATATTTCTATTGGTGGCGGAGAATTTATTCTTTTAGCTTAACACCCTTCTCTGAGACGTACGAGCTCAGAGGTTATATAGTTGAAGGTTATCAGCAATATATTCCCAATTTGGTAATGTGACATGCTGAGTGTTGCTGTGAAATGATCATTGTGTTGATTATTTGTGATAGGATCATTTGTTTGATCGTCTATCCTGGTGATCATTTCTATGATCTTTTGTTGACCCAAAGCATAGCTTTTGTATAAAGTATGTTTTTGTGGACGAGACTTCGTCGAGCCTCACACCCCGGAATGGTCAAAACAGGAAAGAAGCAGCAAGGTTATGAGGGGTAGCGCCCTTTAGGGTATGTGCATTTCCTTCTGGATAAGGGTGGTATCATGGTATGGAGCCCAGATACTTACTCATGTTGAAAACACTTTATGATTGTGTGAATTGATTGCGAGCGCTCGGTTGAAAGGTCCCAAAGGACCGGGGGATGGCATATTCGGTCAGTTGTTACTCAGTTAGGGGTAACCCGGCCTTGTGTTGGTAGAGATCCGGTTTGGTTCTCGGGGATGTCCATCCAGAGGCATTCTCATGTGGCAATGGGAAGTTCCTTGGCCTGATCATTCTTTGGAAATCCAAAGAAAGAATACGAGACTTGTACAGTTTTAGTTGTAGAACCTGCCATCTAATATGGTAGCTATAGTAAGCATACTATAATGGTACCTATGCTGGCTAAGATTTATATTCTACTTTCGAAATATCTTCTACACTATGCACTAATAATAATATCAAAATTGATTTGATTTTAATGCGTATCAAGCATCTTTGACTAACATAAGAAGAAATCTTCCCCTAGTCTGCGTTTGCATTGTGTGTGTGGCGGGAGGTCTTATGGTAGTCTCATTTTTAAAAGCATTGCGAATTGATTTTTAAAATATTCTTCTATTTTGATTTTAAAGAAAAATAAACTGTTTTAGTTCTCACACCAGTCTCATGACTGACTCGGAGTTTATTGTTTTCCTTCCTAAACTCTGGGTGCCCACCAATTTTCACACGGGCAGTCAAGAGTTAAGGTTTATCAGGATATTCTGGAATTGCTAGAGGCAAGCTGGATGGCATGGCGTATTACTAGTTTATATTGTAGTTCTTTTTCTGCTGCATTGTTTGATGTTGTACACTCTGATGAAATGAAATGTAATGTAATGTAATAACTGATATAGTTCTTTGTTTAAAGATTATTCATTTATTTATTATATGTTGTTCCGCTGCGAATTGTGAGATTCTGATGTTGTTCTATTTTCTGTTTTCTGTTCCGTTCTATTTTCTTTTCTCTCTATTTTCTACTATCTTCTCTCTTTCTTCTTCTTTCTTTTTTCTTAAAACCCGTAACATTTCGGTTTTTCAGCAACGAAAAATCGTGATCGTAACATTGACGTAAGCCCATAATCAACACGCATCCGATTGCTTTCGATTTGTTGGCCATAGATGGCCTAGGTTCAGGAAATGCCTGACCATCAGGTTTCAGACGTCTGAAACTCCTATTTCAGACATCTGGATATTGTTTTGGGGAATATTTTCACCCCCAGATTCAGACGTCTGATGTAACGACCCAACTTCCAAACACCAGGAAGTCGCATCGCTAATAAGAAAGAAAGGGATAGAGAATAGAAAGAAAGAGAAGAAGAAGAAAACAATACATCAGGATCTAAACAGCGGAACGAATAAATTATATTAATAACATGAAATATTTACATAGTTTACACACTATCAGAGTACACAGATAATACAACACATACTAGACAGTTACAAACACCTGTCTAGTTATACAACTCAATACAACGTCACAAATAACTCAGAGATACCAAACACAGCGGACTACTATATAACTACAACGCAGAAGCCTCCTGCTCCATTTGCACCTCCATAATTCGTCAAAGCTAACCTGAATCCCTTGGCTACTCGTAAAAATTTGACTACCCAAGAGTTTATGGAAAACAAAAATAAACTCCGGGTCAGACATGGGTCTGGTGTGAGTAACAGGTTAAAGTTGCTTAATTTTTAAAACCCTTGAAAAGAAAGGGTATCATGTAAGACTTCCCACACATAAACATGGAAAAGTTTTTACCTTACGCTAACCAAAACATTTGATAGGAAATCCAATGATATTATAATAGTGTCTAGGGTTTTCAAATAAATATGAAATAGCCGAAATTGTTACATTTATTAAATTCCAGCTACTAGCCACAAAAGTGGGTAATACAATCAAAACCGTTGGCACTTATTGGATTTTGGATTCCATACAATGGCAGGGCTACTGGGGTACCGCCCGTCATAGTACGTGGCCTAGATCACCGTACCGAGGAGCCACCCTAACTCCCCTGCAACATAAGACCGGACCCATTCCTTACTGAACAGTTCCAAACAAGACAACCCCGACAGTTGTCGCGAATCAACCGCCCACACAGTAGAATAAAAAGGGACCTCTAGACAGGGATCAATCTTGCTCTCCAGTGGGAGCTACCCACAAAGCCTTGCTGCACCTCCCCTGTTTTAGCCATTCCTGGTTTATGAGGCTTGAGGCTATGATTACCTTTATAGGACATCAAATCTTAGAATGATCATCGTCCACCTGACGATGTTCTGAAAGCATTCAATCCATAAAAGTTCGTTCCGGGTTCGAACGAAACCGAAGGCACTATATCATTGCACTCATTATTGGAATCACCCTCAGAGTCAACGACGATAACCCTTGCACTCTGATTCACCATCTCGAATCTATAAGCACTATTCCGTCAAACTCATTACGGAATCACCCACAGAGTTATACTGACGTATAGCCCTTACACCTCGAGTCTTCGCTTGCTCCACTTGGATTAACGACCTAATGTTTAATCGGAATCGATGTGGTTTTCGGATATCCAAATATGGAAACCCGATCCCGGTCTCATCGAAATCCAAAGCGTGTCTTTTAGGTCCAAGTTGTTTTAAGTTTAAAACAATTCAATCTAATTATCTATATACACACAGGTAGATACTTCACATCATCATAATAGATAAACAATATTATCATAAACAGGTAATCATCACAAATTGATAATCTATATTATCATCACAAAAAGATACTTATATCATCATCACAATGCAACCAATGCATCCATAACACACAACACTATTTATCTCATGTCTGAGATTCAAACCATTCCAGGTAAACCATATCATCCGTTCATAAGCAAAGATCTACAATCGCACCGTCTATAATTAATTTAAAAACGAATTAAATTAATTACTTCTATCTCTAATTAATTTAAAGTGAATTAAATTAATTACCGATCTTTAATTAATTTAAAATGAATTAAATTAATTACTTCCTTATTTTAAATCTTGCTTACTTAACCATTAATTGATTACCAATCAATTAAATAATTAGCCCCAAATTAATCACCTTAATTAATCACCCTTGATTAATTATCCTTTAATTACATTCAAGTAATTATTTTTAATTAATTTTACAAATTAATTATCCTAACCAAAATCAGTAATTAATCTTTAATTACTTCAATAATTAATTAATTAATTACATTAATCCTCAATTACACTTATCATTGATTAATTAATCCAAATTAATTAATCCTTAATTACATCATTAATTATATTAATTAATGATCCTTAATTAAATTTAAATTACTTATTTAAATTAATTACATTAAGTAATTAACCTTAATTAAACCACAATTATTAATCATACTTGATTAATTACATTTAGTAATTAACTACCCTTAAGTACTTCCTTAATTACTTCTAAATTACATTTAATAATTAATTATATTTATTAATCAATCTTGATTAATTTCATTAGTAATTAATCACTATTAATTAATTACGTCACTTAGTTATTTCAAATAACTTAATTAATAAATGCTTAAATTAATTACATTAAGTAATTAATTATTAATCACTTCATAAAGAAATTATCTTCACATTAATTACACAAGGTAGTTAATCCCAAAATACCATACTTCAACTAAATATCTTCAGTAATTTACTTATCTTAATTACTTCTCTAAGAAATTCTCCGCCATTGATTACTTATCAATTCATTCAATGATTATTCTAAATTAATTAAACTTAATTAATTAATTTAAACTACACCAAATAATTAATTATAAAGAGTAATTAATATATTTAACTATTTCCATAAAGTAATTCATACTTAATTGAATTTCATAATTGATTATCTAAATTAACTAATCCAATTAATTATCAAAATTAATTACATTAATTAATAAATAAATAATCACAAGTTAATGACCTTCATTAACTCATCATCAATTCTTTAATTACCTTTTCTAAGTAATTAACTTGAATTAATTAATTTTAATTACAAATTTAATTAACCTTAATTAATTTATTTCAAATCTTTAATTAATTAAACAAATTAATTAATTAAATTATTTAAATTACCTTACTAATTTAATGAAACAAAGATCACTAAATCTTAAATTTACTTTTTAAAAATAAAACATTTCTTATTCATGATTACTTTATCATTAATAAAGTAACTTAAAACAATTTAACTTAAAATTGTTTTCAACTTACATTTTAAATTTTAAATTTAAATTGAGAACCAAACTTAACTTTATCAAAGTTTAAAAAGATTCTAAAAACCTTTAAACTTATACTAAGTAATTCCTTATTTATAAAATAAATTTACACCCATATTAAATTTTTAGATTCAAATCATAATTAGAATATGTTTCAACAATTAAAACATTTTAAACATTTCAAAATTTTAAAAACTACTTTTATTTTCAAAAAACATGATTCCAATCTGAATCATATTTCCAGATTTGAATTTTTTTTTAAATCTTCTGTTTTAATTCAATGCTTTATTTTAAATTTCAGATATTTATACCCTTTGATAGATGTTTAAAACATTTTAATTTGAAAGGTTTAAATTAAATTTTCAAACCTGGAATTCAAACCTCTTTTTTAATTCATACATTAAATTTAGATTTAAATTCTGTTTAAACCTGCATTCAGATTCTTAAAACAGGTTTATGGATTGAAAATACAGGTTTTCAAAAATCTCTAAACTCGGAAAATAAACCCGAGCTCCCTCTTATATTACTTCAAGAAAACCCCTTCAATACTTCGAGCAATTCCTTGAATTACTCGAGTATTGACCCGAGTGCAAACTACACTGCAAAACCCAACAAAACACCTGACACATTTCTTGCACCGTGCATATGCACGGTGGTCTTGGCCACTTCCGACCACCACCAAAACTTCGAGCAAGACGACGTTCATCCCTGGAACCCATCACGACCATCACAAACTCACCTCCCCTTCGAAATCGCAATCGAGTTTCCCCTCCTCCATTCAAACCTGACAACAGCATTGGAACATCACCACCAACCTGAAAAACCCTCATTTCTCCCTCCTCCGTCCACCATGTCAATTGCAACTCCGGCCTTGTCTACATCAACGCTCCTTCTACCAATACCATGAATCCTAATACACTCGATCCACTAGAATGAGCGATGTGATCGAAATTACCAGATGGAACAAAACTAGGTTTACAGACTTCGTCACTCTCTCATCGCCTCCACCAAGCCCTATGCATCTTCCTGACATTTCTGCCACACTCCCTGACCACTACACTACCTCTACCAAGAAACCCAAACCTTCTGATCAACTTGATCACCAAAGATATACTCAAACCCATTATCAGTTCAAATAAGAACTACAGTCCCAACTTCTAACTAAACACTATGATTTTAGTTTTAAAAATCATTTTTTTGTTTAAATTTTCAGTTTACATTACTGAATTTATAATTTATAATGTTTGAGTTTTCAAGTTTATTTAACATACTCTGATGTTTCAAGTTTTACAGAGTAAATCGCCAATTTTGTTTTTACTTAATAAGTTTTCTAAACTAAACTATGGTCTAATTAACATAGTTATTACATAATCTAAACATTAACAAAATATTTTAACTAAGCAAGAGGATTCTTTTTTTTTTTAAAGAAACTAGTAACAGAAAGTTTACAGTCATCACATACATTCATATCCAAATTTACACAGAACTTTCATCAATAAATATTCCACAAACTTACTTATTTCAAGGAAAAGAAAACATGCAACAGAAAATACTTATTATTTTTAGATTAGTGAAGTTACTCACCTGTCTTGAGCATGAAGAACAGAGTTCTTAAATTTAGAAAAGCTCTTGAACCTTAAAACTTGAAGACCCTTTGCTTCTTGAAAATTTTAAACTTGTGATGCTTATTGTAAAAAAAACTTGCATGCAGACATAGGCTTTATTTTTGATTTCGAGAATGTTGAAATGTAGAGCCCATTTTATTTTTCTTTTAAATGGAATTGCAGGCAATCTTTGATTTTCCAAATGCAGGCTTTCCCTTTTTTTATTTATTTATGGTATGAATTTGGTTTTCAGGCATTAGAACTTAAGTTTGGGTTTTAATGATTTCAGGTTTGAGGAGTGTTTGCATTGCTTGAACAGATTTGATTATGGATTTGATTCTCAGGTTTGTGAGGAACTTGAGCATTGAAAAGAAATCAAATTTTGAACATGATTTAAATTTCTGTTTTTAAGAGTCTGAAAACAAGTTTGTTTTCAGCTGAAAACTTTTCTTCTAAACTTTTGAAGAAGAAAAAATGGAGATTTAGAAAAGAAGCATGAGGGAATAAAGAAACATGTTTATAAGTGTATAAATGATTTATTTTAAAAATTAAAAGAAAATTAAAATGAAAAGGACACTTGTAAAAAAGAACTAACACTTGTCTTTTGCAATAGTTCATTTACTAACACATGTTATTTAAGAAATTAGAATCTTAACACTTGTCATTATACATATTCTACTTATTCTTTTATTTAATTTAAAAGATAAATAAAATCCTTTTTCTTTATTTAAATACATATAAAGTAGTTTACATAAATGAATGGATATGGTATTTGTTTTTATTGAAGTAAAACAATTTATAAAACATGAAAGCTCACTTACAAAATTTAAATATGGTTATTCATTTGAATTCAAACCAAATTCGATTTATTCATTTTAAAAATCCTATTTAAACTAGTTTATATTATCATATTTTTAATTTTAAAATAATAGTATTGTCTTATTAAAATCTATCTATATTTATACATTTATAATTATTATTTGAAAATAACTCATTTATCAATTTTAAATCATTTATAAAAGAAATCATACATTACTTGTCTTATTTATCTTAATTAAAAGAATTAATGTTTAATATATAAAAAGTATCTTAAATTTTCATATAATTCCAAATTATAATTATTAAGCTATATTTAAAAAGAAATAAAATAAACCTTTGTTTTATCTTATTAAAATTTAAACTATATTTAAAATACAATTATACAATTTTAAAACAATTTCTTTAAGTATTTTAAACCAATTAATTATTTATTAAATAAAATAAAAATCTTTAAATTATCTAAATGAATATTAGAATTTTAAAAACAAGATTTTATTTGTTAATTTAACTTCACCACAAAACTAATCTATTCACAATATATATATATATATATATATATATATATATATATATATATATATAGATACATACATACATTATAAATAGGAAAACAATTATTAGCTTTTAAAAGATAAAATTCATCAATTACACATTTATTTAATTGGATTATTAAATGAAGTAAATTTTTATTAAAATTTTATCAAATCAATTTAATTTTAAATATAGATTATTAAATTGATATTGCTAAAATTTCCGGGATATCACATTCCTCCCCTCTTAAAAGAATTTCGTCCCCGAAATTTAAAAGCAAAAGTAATTTAATAACCCATTTAAAATTTTAAATTTTAAATCACAAACATACATCAATCATATGCTACCAACCATAGCAACCAATTTATCAAATCAAACAAACTTAATTATCCAGATAAAATTTTGGATAAATTTTCCACGAGTTTTCCCCAAGTGTATATATACATATACCGGGATACTCGCCCTACAATATACAAACAATCTAAACTACGAAGCTACAGAGCTTCTACTCATCTAGATCTATAGAACTAGACAAGATATCCGACTACAGACGAGTCTGACCCAACCACTAAACCTTCTTGAACAGCTGGTTCCATTTCCAGAGATAACTCATACACGTATTCCCTCAGAGATACGTGAATCTCATCGAATCCCAGTTATCCAAACTGGCAATTCAATTCTAGAAAACCAAACACCAATCTAACCAAAACACAGAAGAGGTCCAAAACACCCTGGAGCTAGACTTATTAAAACTCTATAGCTCTTTGGATCGGAGGAAAACTTATTCAAAACAAATCTCCGACTCCGGAATCCAAATTCCTTCATCTCTTATCCACAAATCTCTTCGGATGATCCCGGGCTGCCTATATCCAAACTGATCAGCTCAACTCTTGCTGATTCCTTTAAAAACAATCTAGACCAAAAACAACCCAACACAACGATCTTCTCAAGATCAACCAAGATTAGATCACCAACTCCACTCTTCAAACATTAGAAGAACAACTTACTTCTTCTTTCCCGAAAAGGCAAAACAGAAACATTCCCAAACTGCTTCCGCTGCACAACTCTGATCTGGCACAGAAGACACTGCTGACGAAGAATATGAGCACAAACTGGACATCACTTCCCAGAAATATGGCTCAACATATCCAAGAAAACTCAGAATTTCTACCAATCCCGAGCTGCCTCACCAAACCAATCTCGAGAAACCATCCTTCTACTAGCTGATCCACCGGTAGTACTCCTGGAATCCAGACGATAAGAAAACTCAATCTTCAAAAGTGGACAAACCTTCGACTTCACAAAATACAATCAAAAATTCTTCAATACCTCAAATGAACACTCAAACTATCGCAAATCACTTTTGCGATCAATATAGACCAATTCCCAAACAAAACTGTTCTCTCTTTACCAAACAGAACTGCTTACTCTTAATTAGCCAATCCAATAAAGTATTGGGTCCACTTTGCTGCTTCTGAACTCCACCTTCAGAAACTACTCAGCCAGAAAACTTCTGCCAACACAGACACTCCGAGTTGCACTGTTGACACCAATGCCAAAACTTCCTTATCTGAAGTTCTTCGAGAAACTCGGCCCTCAAAGCCAACCACCACATCCTGCTGAACTCAGTCACAACACCGAAGTAGACACACTTCCTAAATCTTGTTCCAAAGAAAACATCTTCGGACATAATCCATGGTCACTGCATCTCATCACGCAGCTACTACTGCCTGAGGTATCAAAATACCATCACATACTTTAGCCGAGCCGACAGATCCGAACTCAACTCATCCATCTTCAAAGATAAGCTCTGAACCTTTACAGGTTTCCTTCCAGAGATCGATGAAATCTCAACACCACTGCATAACTCATTCGAGACGGTATTAGGTCTACAGTCTCAACAAATACACTTCCAACCTCAAACATTCAAACTCCAACCAATGGTAGTAACCGTGTTACACATACCACTACCTTATCTACCTTTATAATTTATATTGGAAAAACCCGAACAGGTATCCCAACAGATAGGTAGAAATAATAAATATACATAGATATATATCAAAACTACAAATACGCTCTCTCAAGATAGACACCACTCAAGAGCCTAGGTATTCACTCAACCTAATGCTCTGATACCACTGTAACGACCCAACTTCCAAACACCAGGAAGTCGCATCGCTAATAAGAAGGAAAGGGATAGAGAATAGAAAGAAAGAGAAGAATAAGAAAACAACACATCAGGATCTAAACAGCGGAACGAATAAATTATATTAATAACACGAAATATTTACATAGTTTACACACTATCAGAGTACACAGATAATACAACACATACTAGACAGTTATAAACACCTGTCTAGTTATACAACTCAATACAACATCACAAATAACTCAGAGATACCAAACACAGCGGACTACTATATAACTACAACGCAGAAGCCTCCTGCTCCATTTGCTCCTCCATAATTCGTCAAAGCTGACCTGAATCCCTTGGCTACTCGTAAAAATTTGAGTACCCAAGAGTTTATGGAAAACAAAAATAAACTCCGGGTCAGACATGGGTCTGGTGTGAGTAACAGGTTAAAGTTGCTTAATTTTTAAAACCTTTGAAAAGAAAGGGTATCACGTAAGACTTCCCACACATAAACATGGAAAAGTTTTACCTTACGCTAACCAAAACATTTGATAGGAAATCCGATGATATTATAATAGTGTTTAGGGTTTTCAAATAAATATGAAATAGCTGAAATTGTTACATTTATTAAATTCCAGCTACTTGCCACAAAAGTGGGTAATACAATCAAAACCGTTGGCACTTATTGGATTTTGGATTCCATACAATGGCAGGGCTACTGGGGTACCGCCCGTCACAGTACGTGGCCTAGATCACCGTACCGAGGAGCCACCCTAACTCCCCTGCAACACAAGAACAGACCCATTCCTTACTGAACAGTTCCGAACAAGACAACCCCGGCAGTTGTCGCGAATCAACCGCCCACACAGCCGAATAAAAATGGACCTCTAGACAGGGATCAATCTTGCTCTCCAGTGGGAGCTACCCACAAAGCCTTGCTGCACCTCCCCTGTTTTAGCCATTCTCGGTTTATGAGGCTTGAGGCTACGCTTACCTTTATAGGACATCAAATCATAGAATGCTCATCGTCCACCTGACGATGTTCTGAAAGCATTCAATCCATACAAGTTCGTTCCGGGTTCCAACGAAATCGAAGGCACTATCTCATTGCACTCATTATTGGAATCACCCTCAGAGTCAACGACAATAACCCTTGCACTCTGATTCACCATCTCGAATCTATAAGCACTATTCCGTCAAACTCATTACGGAATCACCCACAGAGTTATACTGAATAGCCCTTACACCTCGAGTCTTCGCTTGCTCCACTTGGATTAACGACCTAATGTTTAATTGGAATCGATGTGGTTTTCGGATATCCAAATATGGAAACCCGATCCCGGTCTCATCGAAATCCAAAGGGTGTCTTTTAGGTCCAAGTTGTTTTAAGTTTAAAACAATTCAATCTAATTATCTATATACACACAGATAGATACTTCACATCATCATAATAGATAAACAATATTATCATAAACAGGTAATCATCACAAATTGATAATCTGTATTATCATCACAAATAGATACTTATATCATCATCACAATGCAACCAATGCATCCATAACACACAACACTATTTATTTAATGCTGAGATTCAAACCATTCCGGGTAAACCATATCATCCGTTCATAAGCAAAGATCTATAAGCACACCGTCTATAATTAATTTAAAAACGAATTAAATTAATTACTTCTATCTCTAATTAATTTAAAGTGAATTAAATTAATTACCTATCTTTAATTAATTTAAAATGAATTAGATTAATTACTTCCTTATTTTAAATCTTGCTTACTTAACCATTAATTGATTACCAATCAATTAAATAATTATCCTCAAATTTATCACCTTAATTAATCACCCTTGATTAATTATCCTTTAATTACATTCATGTAATTATTTTTAATTAATTTTACAAATTAATTATCCTAACCAAAATCAGTAATTAATCTTTAATTACTTCAATAATTAATTAATTAATTACATTAATCCTCAATTAATTACTTCCTTAATCACTTATCATTGATTAATTAATCCTAATTAATTAATCCTTAATTACATCATTAATTATATTAATTAATAATCCTTAATTAAATTTAAATTACTTATTTAAATTAATTACATTAAGTAATTAACCTTAATTAAACCATAATTATTAATCATACTTGATTAATTACATTTAGTAATTAACTACCCTTAAGTACTTCCTTAATTACTTCTAGATTACATTTAATAATTAATTACATTTATTAATCAATCTTGATTAATTTAATTAGTAATTAATCACTCTTAATTAATTACATCACTTAATTATTTCAAATAACTTAATTAATAAATGCTTAAATTAATTACATTAAGTAATTAATTATTAATCACTTCATAAAGAAATTATCTTCACATTAATTACACAAGGTAATTAATCCCAAAATACCATACTTCAACTAATTATCTTCAGTAATTTACTTATCTTAATTACTTCTCCAAGAAATTATCCACCATTGATTACTTATCAATTCATTTAATGATTACTCTAAATTAATTAAACTTAATTAATTAATTTAAACTACACCAAATAATTAATTATAAAGAGTAATTAATATCTTTAATTATTTCCATAAAGTAACTCATACTTAATTAAATTTCATAATTAATTATCTAAATTAACTAATCCAATTAATTATCAAAATTAATTATATTAATTAATAAATAAATAATCACAAGTTTATGACCTTCATTAACTCATCATCAATTCTTTAATTACCTTTTCTAAGTAATTAACTTGAATTAATTAATTTTAATTACAAATTTAATTAACCTTAATTAATTTATTTCAAATCTTTAATTAATCAAACAAATTAATTAATTAAATTATTTAAATTACCATACTGATTTAATGAAACAAAGATCACTAAATCTTAAATTTACTTTTTAAAAATAAAACATTTCTTATTCATGATTACTTTATCATGAATAAAGTAACTTAAAACAATTTAACTTAAAATTGTTTTCAAATTACATTTTAAATTTTAAATTTAAATTGAGAACCAAACTTAACTTTATCAAAGTCTAAAAACATTCTAAAAACCTTTAAACATATACTAAGTAATTCCTTATTTATAAAAGAAATTTACACCCATATTAAATTTTTAGATTCAAATCATAATTAGAATATGTTTCAATAATTAAAACATTTTAAACATTTCAAAATTTTAAAAACTACTTTTATTTTCAAAAAACATGATTCAAATCTGAATCATATTTCCAGATTTGAATTTTTTTTAAATCTTCTATTTTAATTCAATGCTTTATTTTAAATTTCAGATATTTATACCCTTTGATAGATGTTTAAAACATTTTAATTTAAAAGGTTTAAATTGAATTTTCAAACCTCTTTTTGAATTCATACATTAAATTTAGATTTAAATTCTGTCTAAACTTGCATTCAGATTCTTAAAACAGGTTTATGGATTGAAAATACAGGTTTTCAAAAATCTGTAAACTCGGAAAATAAACCCGAGCTCCCTCTTATATTACTTCGGGTAAACCCCTTAAATACTTCGAGCAATTCCTTGAATTACTCGAGTATTGACCCGAGTGCAAACTACATTGCAAAACCTAATAAAACACCTGACACATTTCTTGCACCGTGCATATGCACGGTGGTCTTGGCCACCTCCGGCCACCACCAAAACTTCGAGCAAGACGTCGTTCATCCCTGGAACCCATCACGACCATCACAAACTCACCTCCCCTTCGAAATCGCAATCGATTTTCCCCTCCTCCATTCAAACCTGACAACAGCATTGGAACATCACCACCAACCTGAAAAACCCTCATTTCTCCCTCCTCCGGCCACCTTGTCTATTGCAACTCCGGCCTTGTCTACATCAACGCTCCTTCTACCAATACCATGAATCCTGATACACTCGATCCACTAGAATGAGCGATGTGATTGAAATTACCAGATGGAACAAAACTAGGTTTACAGACTTCGTCACTCTCCCATCGCCTCCACCAAGCCCTATGCATCTTCCTGACATTTTTTCCACACTCCCTGATCACTACACTGCCTCCACCAAGAAACCCAAACCTTCTGATCAACTTGATCACCAAAGATTTACTCAAACCCATTATCAGTTCAAATAAGAACTACAGTCTCAACTTCTAACTAAACACTATGATTTTAGTTTTAAAAATCATTTTTTTTTAAAGTTTCAGTTTACATTACTGAATTTATAATTTATAATGTTTTTGTTTTCAAGTTTATTTAACACACTCTGATGTTTCAAGTTTTACGGAGTAAATCGCCAATTTTGTTTTTACTTAATAAGTTTTCAAAACTAAAGTATGGTCTAATTAACATAGTTATTACATAATCTAAACATTAATAAAATATTTTAACTAAGCAAGAGGATTCTTTTTTTTTAAAGAAACTAGTAACAGAAAGTTTACAGTCATCACATACATTCATATCCAAATTTGCACAGAACTTTCATCAATAAATATTCACACAAACTTACTTATTTCAAGGCAAAAGAAAACATGCAACAGAAAATACTTATTGTTTTTAGATTAGTGAAGTTACTCACCTGTCTTGAGCATGAAGAACAGAGTTCTTAAATTTTGAAAAGCTCTTGAACCTTAAAACTGGAAGACCCTTTGCTTCTTGAAAATTTTAAACTTGTGATGCTTATTGTAAAAAAAACTTGCATGCAGGCGTATGCTTTATTTTTGATTTCCAGAATATTGAAATGCAGAGCCCATTTTATTTTTCTTTTAAATGGAATTTGTAACGACCCGTATTTTTACGTGTCGATAAATCGTTAAATAGATGCTACTGGGTCGTTACTATTGTTTGAATCATCCAGAGTCAGGTCGTGTGAGCGAATTAGGGAAGCTAGCGATCCAAGGGGTGGACCGAGTTTAGGAGGAAGGGCGACTTAGGCAGTGGGCGACTTAAGAATTTGGAGCGACCTAGTAGTTAGCCGACTTAAGGAATAACAGTTTAAGGTAGTAACCGACCTAGGGATTCGACCGACCTAAGTATAGAGGACGACTTAGTAGTTAACGACTCATAGATGAGACCGACCTATAGTAGTAACCGACCCATAGAATTGACCGACTTAAGGAATTCTTGTGTACTGGCTTAGGTCGTAAGTCGTGTCCCGGTGAGTCGTGAGTCGTGAGTCGGTAGGTCGTTAGGACGTGTATAGTCGAGTCGTGTATTGGCTTGAGCCGTTGGGTCGCGCGCATGTGTAGGTCGTTGAGCCATGGAGTGATAAGTCGGTAGGTTGTGTGGTGTCTTGAGTCGTAGGGTGTTAGGTCGACAAGGGTTAGGTCGTGGACGACTTAAGCGGACGGCCGACTTAAGTGATTTCCAGCCTATAAATAGAAGTGCCTATCTTCATTTTTGGGATCCGGATTTCGAAGTGACGAAGTGCTGCCATTTTGATAGCTCGACTACAACACTTCTTCACTTCTTTTCTTCACTCTAATCTACTGCTTCCATCCATCCAAGATCAAAGATCTAAGAGCCAAAGTTGAAGATCTACATTCTTCGAAGAGAGATTTCACCGTTTGAAGCGGAATCTTGTCGGATCAAGCTAGATCCTTTGCTGTCCAAATATGGAGTTAGTAGCTTTTGAAGTGTTTAGGTGATTCGGTGAGTGGTGGTTATCTCTCACACGGACCCAAAGGAGTATATTGGATCGGTGACTTGTTTGTGTGTTAAAGATAGTGATTTCATGCATTTTCCTTAAGTCTGCATGTAGATCCATCACTCATAAGGTTTTGATATCCATTTTACTACATGTTAACCTATGATAGTTCATTCATCAAGATATTACTTAGAATTCACGCTTGTTAGATTTGGACTCTTTATTTACTAAATTGCCATTATTGTTATAACTATTTATTTAGATCTTTTTTGAATGATTGATTACTTGGATTAATGTTTGATTTGACTGATTGTTAGAAGTTAGTTGATTGATGATTGATTTGGACAAGTTTGGTCGAAGATAATTCAAAAGCCAAGTGGAAAGGCTCTTGAATAAGGAAAGCTGCCTGTGGCATATGAAGCGGATGAAAAAGCTTATATGGATAGATTTGATGATGATGTTGAGATGGGACTTTGCTATGATGTGATGAGGCAAAACATGATGTTGAGATGGGACTTTGCTATAATGCGAAGAAACAAAGCATGATATGAGAAAGCCTTGGTTTAATCCAGACGGAATCATTCCAAACATTTTGATAACTCGGTGATATGGTTCGAGTTTGTTGATAATGGTTGGCTCGAGAGGCGCTTGAGCTAGTATGTGAATAGTCGTTGAGGAGGATGACTAGAAGGTTGATATCACATCGTTATTGAAGGTTCTAGCATGCTCAAAGCAAGAGTACGCTGGGCAAGATTCAATAGTCCCATGGACAGGCTGCGACGACGTGCTAAGTACTCTGGGCAGATTCGATAGTCCTAGGCACGGGCTGCGACGACGTGCGGAGTTATGTCTAGAACCGGGGTTACCATTAGCCCTTGACGGACGGATGAAAAAATGAGCCGGTCATTCAATTAACGATGATATCGAGGCAATGGCAACAGTGATAGCCAGAGTCATGGATGCTTGGATGCTTTGGTTGTATCGTCATTCGGTCTCAAGAGCGATGTTTTGTGGGTGCTTATCTGATCTTGGTTTAGGCCTTGGGGGTTTGTACTTGGAAAACATCGACCTTGACTCGAGTGATAATTTCTTTATTTTAATTGTCTGCTTTGTTATGGTTGTTACGGCTTAATGGGTCTGGGGGGCTATCACTGTAGAAAGAGGTGGAGTGGGATGGTTGGGTTCCTATTCCTTTTTACCCTTTATGCTCTTTTGGTATGTTTGATAGTTGATTTACTGCTCACTAGGACTTTTATCTGACTCAAGGTTTTATGTTCAACTCTTATTACCTTGGGCTGTTCATCCATGTTGGGATGGGAAGACTAGGTAGCAGGTGACAGGTGCTGATCTCAATGACTAAGGCTGTTGATGACGAAGACGAGCTGGAGGCTTTTGCATATTGTTTTCTTACTATATGTACTGGATGTTCCGCTGTTTTATGATTCTTTGAGTGTTATGTAGTGAGGCTTGATGTATTGACTATTCAGATGTTTGTATCAAATTGTTATGAGCTTATATGATGAGAATTCTGTTCTATAAAGCTTCACTATGTATACTTTCTATTGTATTTTATCCATGCGCTATGAGTAATACGATAGAGTTTATTGTTTTACCTTACCCTGATGATCGTCCATGGCGGCCTGGCACACTTTTCAGCGCACTATTTCCTTGTTTAGTGCAGGAGTCATGGGCGGTCGTCACATTTGGTATCAGAGCTTTGGTTAATTGATTTTAGCCAACGCTCGCTGACGTAACTATGTATGAGAGACATAATTGTATTTTTATGGATGATTACTACATATAATATAGTAGCTTGGAAGGATTTGAACTCCTTATGTAGTTTTTTCTCAGGGTATATTAATCATTTCTTTCAGATATTAGGAATGAGTCGAAGAGGGAGACCAACTGCTAGGGGAGGCCGTGCTATTGAGGGGGTTGCTGATTATGCTTCTATGTTCGAGGCTATGATGACTTCGATCATGAGAAGTATGCCAGCTTCGGGGCCATCGGTAGATGTTGGAGTTCAAGTTCAAGCCCCAAGACCAGTGGATTTTGCTAAGTTGTGTAAGGACTATACTGCTCTTGGAGGAAAGATTTTCTTGGGAACAGAATCAACCATAGAAGTCCAGAGATGGATAGATGCTTGTAGAAGGATCTTTGGTGATTTGGGAATTGAGGATGCAACCAAAAGGAAGCTTGCATCAAGACAGCTTCAAGTAAGAGCTTCTGATTGGTGGAATTCTCTCACCATTAATACTCCAGAGGAAGAAATTACTTGGGAGCAATTCCAAGCCAGATTTGAAGCTAAGTTCATTTCTACAGCTCAGAAATCTATTCTGTTCAAGAAGTTTGTGGAACTCAAGCAAGGTGGAAGACCAGTTCTTGAGTATGTTTCGGAGTTTTAAGCCTTGTCCAAGTATGCTCGGTCGTATATTGAATCTCCCTATCAGAAGAATGAGAAGTTTGTGACAGGCCTGGACACTTATCTTGGGAGACAGTTGGTGGATCATTTGGATGACCCATTTGAGAAGCTTGTAGAGAAAGCTCTCAGGCACGAGAATCTGTTTCCTAAGGAAGGATCTGTTGTTGCTATGACCAAGGAGCAAAATGGAAACAAGAAGAGGAAACAGCAGCAGCAGAAGGGTAAGGATGGCCAGAAGAAGCCGAAGGGCGAAGTGACCTGCTACAACTGTCAGCAGAAAGGTCATCTCTCCAAAGATTGTAAGAAACCGAGAGTGCTAGCGAAGTTCCACAACTGTGACAAACCGGGGCATTTCAGGAAGAATTGTCCGAAACCGAGGAAGGACAAGCAGATCGTGCATGCTTATACGTTGGGGGCTGTGCTATCATCTTTGAAAGCTCCTACTGCTGAAGAGGAGGGAAAGATTGTGGTGGTTCAAGGTACTCTTTCCATTTGTGGTATTCCAATTAGAGTGTTATTTGATACTGGGGCGTCGCATTCCATTGTTTGTAGTGAACTTGTAGGCCGGTTGGGTTTGGAACCAGATATTGTTGATAGACCATTGGTTGTGACTAATCCAGTTGGGGGTTCGTCTTGTTTGTGTATGGTATGCCGTGGTCTGGTTGGGTCGAGTCATGATTTCGCTTTTGTTTGTGATTGTTTTGTTTTGAACTTTGGGGGTTTGGAATTATTTTGGGTATGAACTGGCTTAGGAAGTATGCGGCAAGGGTTGATTGTAAGAGGCCGGAGGTGACAGTCGAGAATGTGGAGGGGCGAAAGGTTGTGATACGATGTAAGCATGAAGAAGGCATCTTCATGAGCTTTATGTATTCGCTAGTTGTTCCACGGGATGGACTGTCATCGGTGCCTATTGTGAATGGATTTGAGGATGTCTTTGATGAGGTCAAAGGGATACCGCCGCATAGAGAGATCGAGTTTTGTATCGATCTACTTGAAGGAGCCAGACCTGTTGTGATGCCTCTTAGGCGTATGGCGCCTAGGGAACAGCAAGAGTTAAAGGTGCAAGTTGATGACCTTTTACAGAAAGGATTCATTCGGCATAGTGTGTCCGAATGGGGTGCACAAGTTGTGTTTGCAACCAAAGCGGATGGATCGTTGAGGTTGTGTGTGGATTATCGTGAGCTGAATAAAGTGACTAAGAAGAAAAAGTATCCATTGCCGAGAATAGATGACTTGTTTGATCGGCTTCACGAAGCTAAGGTGTTTTCTTAGATGGATTTGGCAACAGGATTTCACCAGTTAAGAGTGGCTAGGGATAGTGTGCCGAAGACTGCTTTCAGGACACCATCCGGTTTCTATGAGTGGCTGGTAATGCCGTTTGGATTGACCAATGCACCAGCATATTTTGTGGATCTTATGAACAGGGTGTTCAGGGATCAGTTGAACAAGTTCGTACTTGTGTTCGTGGATGATATTTTGATTTATTCCAGAACTGAAGAAGAGCACAAGACGCACTTGCTTATTGTTTTGGAAACCGTGCAAAAACATCAGCTGAAGGCTAGGTTTTCGAAGTGTCACTTCTGGAAGAGTGAAGTTAGGTTCTTAGGTCATGTTATCTCTGGAAATGGAATAGCGGTTGATCCCGCCAAGGTGGCAGCGATCCAGGATTGGGTTAGACCTAAGAATGCATCTGATGTGAGAAGTTTTCTTGGATTAGCAGGATACTATCGTCGATATATCAAAGACTTTTCCAAGATAGCTGCACCGTTAACAGGATTGACGAAAAAGAACCAAGTATTCAGATGGGAAGCTAAGTGTGAGCAAGCTTTCGGAATCCTGAAAGAGCGACTGACAAGTGCTCCTGTTTTGACCATTCCAAGTGGGAATGATGAGATGGTGGTTTACACCGATGCATGTGGTACGGGACTTGGAGCAGTGCTAATGCAGAAGGATAAAGTTATTGCGTATGCAAGCCGACAATTGAAGCTGCATGAAAGGAATTATCCGACTCATGATTTGGAGTTAGCTGCGATTGTATTTGCTCTGAAGATGTGGAGACATTACCAATTGGGAGTCCGATTTGAGTTGTTTACAGATCATAAGTCATTGAAGTATCTTTTCTCCCAAATGGATTTGGATCTTTGACAGCAACGATGGCTAGAGTTTTTAGCATCATATGATTTTGGGATAGCCTATACTCCGGGAAATGGTAACGCAGTGGCAGATGCATTAAGTCGAAGACATGCAGGATTGGGAGCCATGTTTTCAGAATGGAAGAGTCTTCAGTATTTGGCTGGATTTGACTTCAAGCCTAGATGTGAATTGAAACCTGAAACGTTGGCAAACTTATCGATAAGACCTTCTCTTGTGGAAAGAATTGGAAAGAGCCAAAAGCGAGACGATAAGCTTGTCAAGATTATCCATGATTTGGAATCAGGATTGGATCCAGAGAAGGATAAAGGATTCGAGGTCGATCGGGAGGGTTGGCTTCGAAAACAAGGACGATTGGTTGTTCCCGATATAGATGAATTGAGGAATGAAGTTTTGAATGAAAGTCATCACTCGAAGTTGACAATTCATCCAGGTGGAAATAAGATGTATCGGGATATGAAGAGAACCTATTACTGGGAAGGTATGAAGAAAGATGTTGGAAATTTTATTTCCAAGTGCATGAACTGCCAGTTGTTAAAAGCCGAGCAGAAGAAGCCAAGTGCATTGCTTCAGCCATTAGAAGTTCCTACATGGAAGTGGGAGCAAATATCGATGGATTTTATCGATGGTCTACCTAGAACTAGGGCAGGAAATGAAGGGATTTGGGTCATCGTAGATCGTTTGACTAAGAGTACAAGATTCATTCCTGTCCGATCCACTAGGACTGCATCGAAATTGGCTAAGCTATATGTTAAGTGGATAGTTCGATTCCATGGTATTCCGAAGAGCATAGTGAGCGATCGAGACCCATTGTTCACTAGTTAATTTTGGAAGAGCTTCCAGGAAGTTTTGGGAACCGAGTTGTGTTTGAGTAGAGCTTACCACCCTCAAACAGATTGTCAGACTGAGAGAGTCAACCGAGTTTTGGAAGATCTCCTTAGAGCTTGTGTTTTGGACTTCGGAGGATCATGGGAAGATCATCTTAATTTGGTGGAATTTTCATATAATAACAGTTACCAGTCAAGTATTGGTATGGCACTATATGAAGCATTGTATGTAAGACCATGTAACTCTCCGACATGTTGGTTGGAAACAGGAGAAAAGTTAATACTTGGGCCAGAAATGATTCGACAGACTTCAGATTGCATAAAGATCATTCGGCGACGAATGAAGGCAGCCCAAAACCGTCAGAAAAGTTATGCCGATAAGCATAGTTAGGGTTTGGAATTCGACGTAGGTGATATGATTTTTGTGAAGATTTCTCCACTGAGGAATGTTATTCGATTCGGGAAGAAAGGGAAATTGACTCCGAGATTTATTGGACCATTCCCGATCATCGAGCGAATTGGAAAGCTCGCCTACAAATTGGAATTACCAGAAAAGATGTCGGGTGTGCACAATGTTTTTCATGTATCGTATCTACGGAGGTATGTGCATGACCCAAGTACAATGGTTTCTGCTGATAGTTATGAAGATTTAGAAGTTGATCCAGTTGTTAGAAGACCTCGTAAGCCACTTCGTGTTGTGGGAACTGACACGAAACAGCTTAGGAGGAAGGTAGTCAGGTTGCTCATGGTACAATGGAGTGATGATGTTAACGACTGTACATGGGAAGAGGAAGAGAGGATGAAGGTAGCTCATCCTGAACTCTTCAAGGTATGGCCCTAAGGTGTCGTGACATCTCATGAAATTGTAACTTGTTCTAGTTTTAGAATTCTGCATGCTAGGCTAGTAATTGGATGTATGATTTGTTGATTACTATGAATGTTAGGCATGCAGAATAGTTTTTGATTGTTCTTGTTTGTTTAGAATTTCAGGGGCGAAATTCCTAAGGGGGAGAGGTTGTAACGACCCGTATTTTTACGTGTCGATAAATCGTTAAATAGATGCTACTGGATCGTTAGTATTGTTTGAATCATCCAGAGTCAGGTCGTGTGAGCGAATTAGGGAAGCTAGCGATCTAAGGGGTGAACCGAGTTAAGGAGGAAGGGCGACTTAGGTAGTGGGCGAGTTAAGAATTTGGAGCGACCTAGTAGTTAGCCGACTTAAGAGTTGCCGACTTAAGGAATAACGGTTTAAGATAGTAACCGACCTAGGGATTCGACTGACCTATGTATAGTGGACGACTTAGGAGTTAACGACACATAGATGAGAACGACCTATAGTAGTAACCGACCCATAGAATTGACCGACTTAAGGAATTCTTGTGTTCTGGCTTAGTTCGTAAGTCGTGTCCCGGTGAGTCGTGAGTCGGTAGGTCGTTGGGACGTGTATAGTTGAGTCGTGTATTGGCTTGAGCCGTTGGGTCGCGCGCATGTGTAGGTCGTTGAGCCATGGAGTGATGAGTCGGTAGGTTGTGTGGTGTCTTGAGTCGTAGGTTGTTAGGTCGGCAAGGGATAGGTCGTGGACGACTTAAGGAGACGGCCGACTTAAGTGATTTCCAGCCTATAAATAGAAGTGCCTATCTTCATTTTTGGGATCCGGATTTCGAAGCGACGAAGTGCTGCCATTTTGAGAGCTCGACTACAACACTTCTTCACTTATTTTCTCCGCTCTAATCTAGTGATTCCATCCATCCAAGATCAAAGATCTAAGAGCCAAAGTTGAAGATCTACATTCTTCGAAGAGAGATTTCACCGTTTGAAGCGGAATCTTGTCGGATCAAGCTAGATACTTTGCTGTCCAGATCTGGAGTTAGTAGCTTTTGAAGTGTTTAGGTGATTCGGTGAGTGGTGTTTATCTCTCACACTGACCCAAAGGAGTATATTGGATCGGTGACTTGTTTGTGTGTTAAAGATAGTGATTTCATGCATTTTCCTTAATTCTGCATGTAGATCCATCACTCATAAGGTTTTGATATCCATTTCACTACATGTTAACCTATGATAGTTCATTCATCAAGATATTACTTAGAATTCATGCTTGTTAGATTTGGACTCTTTATTTACTAAATTGCCATTATTGTTATAACTGTTTATTTAGATCTTGTTTGAATGATTGATTACTTGGATTAATGTTTGATTTGACTGATTGTTAGAAGTTAGTTGATTGATGATTGAATTGGACAAGTTTGGTTGAAGATAATTCAAAAGCCAAGTGGAAAGGCTCTTGAATAAGGAAAGCTGCCTGTGGCATATGAAGCGGATGAAAAAGCTCATATGGATAGATTTGATGATGATGTTGAGATGGGACTTTGCTATGATGTGATGAGGCAAAACATGATGTTGAGATGGGACTTTGCTATGATGCGAAGAAGCAAAGCATGATATGAGAAAGCCTTGGTTTAATCCAGACGGGATCATTCCAAACATGTTGATAACTAGGTGATATGGTTCGAGTTTGTTGATAATGGTTGGCTCGAGAGGCGCTTGAGGTAGTATGTGAATAGTCGTCGAGGAGGATGACTAGAAGGCTGAGATCTCATCGTTATTGAAGGTTCTAGCATGCTCAAAGCAAGAGTACGCTGGGCAAGATTCGATAGTCCCAAGCACGGGCTGCGACGACGTGCTAAGTACTCTGGGCAGATTCGATAGTCCTAGGCACGGGCTGCGACGACGTGCGGAGTTATGTCTAGAACCGGGGTTACCATTAGCCCTTGACGGACGAATGAAAGAATGAGCCGGTCATTCAATTAACGATGATATCGAGGCAATGACAACAATGATAGCCAGAGTCATGGATGCTTGGATGCTTTGGTTGTATCGTCATTCGGTCTCAAGAGCGATGTTTTGTGGGTGCTTATCTGATCTTGGTTTAGGCCTTGGGGGTTTGTACTTGGAAAACATCGACCTTGACTCGAGTGATAATTGCTTTATTTTAATTGTCTGCTTTGTTGTGGTTGTTACTTCTTAATGGGTCTTGGGGGCTATCACTATAGAAAGAGGTGGAGTGGGATGGTTGGGTTCCTATTCCTTTTTACCCTTTATGCTCTTTTGGTATGTTTGATAGTTGATTTACTCCTCACTTGGACTTTTGTTTGACTCAAGGTTTTATGTTCAACTCTTGTTACCTTGGGCTGTTCATCCATGTTGGGATGGGCAGACTAGGTAGCAGGTGACAGGTGCTGATCTCAGTGACTAATGCTGCTGATGACGAAGACGAGCTGGAGGCTTTTGCATATTGTTTTCTTACTATATGTACTGGATGTTCCGCTGTTTGTATGATTCTCTGAGTGTTATGTATTGAGGCTTGATGTATTGACTATTCAGATGTTTGTATCAAATTGTTATGAGCTTATATGATGAGAATTCTGTTCTATAAAGCTTTACTATGTATACTTTCTATTGTATTTTATCCATGCGCTGTGAGTAATACGATAGAGTTTATTGTTTTACCTTACCCTGATGATCGTCTATGGCGGCCTGGCAAACTTTTCAGCGCACTATTTCCTTGTTTAGTGCAGGAGTCATGGGCGGTCGTCACAGAATTGCAGGCAAGCTTTGATTTTCCAGATGCAGGCTTTCCTTTTTTTTTTTATGGTATGAATTTGGTTTTCATGCATTAGAACTTAAGTTTGGGTTTTAATGATTTCAGGTTTGAGGAGTGTTTGCATTGCTTGAAGAGATTTGATTATGGATTTGATTCTCAGGTTTGTGAGGAACTTGAGTATTGAAAAGAAATCAAATTTTGAACATGATTTAAATTTCTGTTTTTAAGAGTCTGAAAACAAGTTTGTTTTCAGCTGAAAACTTTTCTTCTAAACTTTTAAAGAAAAAAAAATGGAGATTTAGAAAAGAAGCATGAGGGAATAAAGAAACATGTTTATAAGTGTATAAATGATTTATTTTAGGAATTAAAAGAAAATTAAAATGAAAAGGACACTTGTAAATATGAACTAACACTTGTCATTTGCAATAGTTCATTTACTAAAACATGTTATTTAAGAAATTAGAATCTTAACACTTGTCATTAGACATATTCTACTTATTCTTTTATTTAATTTAAAAGATAAATAAAACCTCTTTCTTTATTTAAATACATATAAAGTAGTTTACATAAATGAATTGATATGGTATTTCTTTTTATTGAAGTAAAACAATTTATAAAACATGAAAGCTCACTTAAAAAATTTAAGTATGGTTATTCATTTGAATTCAAAATAAATTCAAAACCAAATTCTATTTATACATTTTGAAAACCCAATTTAAACTAGTTTATATTATCATATTTTTAATTTTAAAATAATAGTATTGTCTTATTAAAATCTATCTATATTTATACATTTATCATTATTATTTGAAAATAACTCATTTATCAATTTTAAATCATTTATAAAAGAAATCATAGATTACTTGTCTTATTTATCTTAATTAAAAGAATTAATGTTTAATATATAAAAAGTATCTTAAATTTTCATATAATTCCAAATTATAATTATTAAGCTATATTTAAAAAGAAATAAAATAAACCTTTGTTTTAGCTTATTAAAATTTAAATTATATTTAAAATACAATTATACAATTTTAAAACAATTTCTTTAAGTATTTTACAAATTAATAATTTATTAAATAAAATAAAAATCTTCAAATTATCTAAATGAATATTAGAATTTTAAAAACAAGATTTTATTTGTTATTTTAACTTCACCTCAAAACTTATCTATTCACAATATATATATATATATATATATACATATAAAAATATATATACATACATTATAAATAGGAAAACAATTATTAGCTTTTAAAAGATAAAATTCATCAATTACACATTTATTTAATTGGATTATTAAGTCAAGTGAATTTTTATTAAAATTTTATCAAATCAATTTAATTTTAAATATAGATTATTAAATTGATATTGCTAAAATTTCCGGGATATCACATCTGAATTGGCTAAATTTCGACCAGAAAGGAAATAGGCCAAAATATGCCTATTTCAGACGTCTGGAAGGTTGGATTCAGATGTCTGAATTCTGTTTTGAAAAACAAATTAATTTTCAGATTCAGATGTCTGAATCCCTTCTTTCAGACGTTTGAATATGCTGTTTTTGCCAAAATGGCCTTATTCGTTTGGTTTTCCAAATTTGATCGATGCATATTGATTCCAATTAGTTGTTTATGGCTATTTGATCTTGACGATTCCTTTTTGAATTTATTCACGGGTTTTTTTATAAATGATTTCTTCAAATCGGATTAAAAGTTCGCTTCTCCGATTTATAAATTCTATTTAAAATATACATGCACAATTTCTCACTTGGAGCGAAGTGGAAGGGTGATTAAATGATTGGGCAAAACACGGACCATGAATCTGTGTGTTTATCTTTCCGATTAATCCCCGACCTATTCAATCGATCATTTTAACCTTCGGTTTTGGTTTACCGATGATATGTGGTGAACTTTGTACTGCTTCGAGTGTGAAATTAACTAACGGATAGTAAACCGTTTAGTGCGAACGAGTGGTTATGGGACTCACGTTACCACTTTCGGATTCCTTTTTGAGAGTTATGACACATTCCGCCAGTTAGTGGTGTCCAGTACTGGGACTTCGACCTTCACCACTACGGTTTGTTGCCTCCAGGCATGTGCCTTCGGGTTTGTGCCTTCGGGTTTGTTTCCCTTTAGTATCGCTTCCGATGTTGGTCATTATGAGCCGCATGGGTGATATTGGGTTGCCCTTTAGTATCGCTTCCGATGTTGGTCGTTACGAGCCGCATGGGTGATATTGGGTTTGGAGTCTTCGGGCTCATGGATCCTTGTTTATACAGTACTGAGCTCAAGCAAATTTTTTGATGTTTCATTCATATGTATATTCCCTAGGAATCGCCCTTCGGTGTTGGTCTTTTTGAGCCGCCTGATATGTTGCGATTACCTTGTGGAACTTGTGTTACCTTCATTGGTATTTGTTATTTGCCTTTGTGGCTTGCTTTGGGATATTCCTATCCTTTGTTTCTATGAGTTTCCGATGATACGAGGCTTGTTATGATATGATTCATCTTTTGTTAGATGATTATGTTATCTCTTTCAGAGATATTTGTTATACCTTATAACCTTGCAGGTTTATTGTTGTTCAGTTTATCTAACTGATTTGTTTAGCTAGATTGACCCGTGTATTCTATACACGGGTCAGACCGAGTTGTTTCAGGTTAGGTGCTTTTGGACTTAGCCTATTTTGCTTCCGCATGGACTATTACGCTTGTTCCTTTTTGTTAAAGCTTTTTGGTAGTCCTTTTATTGTAACTCTGATATATGTATTCTTTTGACTCGTCTGTATATTGTGGTTTGCTATACCACTTAACATGTATTATTTTGTGTACTCTGTTATGTATCAGTATATGTGTATATGATGATCTACTGTTCTTTGATGTGTATTACATTTGAGTTGTTATATTCTGTTCTGATAGATCCTTCAACCACCTATGGTTTTGTTTTATGTATTCATTGGATATGTTGATCTGTTTGCTGTGACTATTGTCGATGTATTCAATAGATATTTTGAGCAAGGCTATAGATGGTCGCTCCTAGCCAGCCTTATTCTCCGTGTTAGTTGACGGCATTACCCTATAGTGTCCTTGGCTAGCGTGGGTATAGAGGTGGGGCGTCTCAATTTCACTAATCTCTAAAGGAAATCTTTTCAAGATTCGAAGTTCATCTTTGGATTGTAAGCTTGGTTGCACTCGTGTGAGTGAATTTTCTTGAGTTTGGATCAGTTGGGAGTACTGAAGCCAGCAATGTTATCTTGGAAACTTCAGGGAGGAATTTTGTCTATATTTGAGTTTGAGACCCAGTTTGGCAGAGTGTTTTGTGCTTGGTTCTCTAGTATGTGTAACTCTAATATGTATTACATAAGTAAATCAAATGTTTTGTAAAAAAGCTTCCTGAACTGTATATTTGATTATTATATTTTATCGTTCCGCTGCAAGATTCTATTTTGTTTATTTTCCTTCTCTACTTTTTATTATTTACCGCATAACAATCCGCCCTTCTGTATGGTTTAAGTCCGACATATGTGGTTTGTCGTCGATTTAAAGCATACGAAAAGGCGGGATGTTACACAAGCGAAGATGTCATATAATATAAGAGAACTAAAAAGAATATAATATCATAATAAAAGTGGACAAACTAGAATAGAAGAGAGGCACTTGTAATTCCGCTTATAACATGTAAATTGAAAAAGAAAGAAAATAATATAAAAGTTACAATTGCAAGTACAATTGTACACATAAGTTATAATTAAAAAAAGAAATTGAAGAGGCTTATTTTATCAACTTCAATCTTGGATTAAGTTAATAAAAAAAAAATAGAAGTGGCCCTTGCCGGCAGCATTCCCTTTCAGTCAAGAATTGATGGTTTCACAATAGCCAGGTAGGGCTAGGCATGCTGATTAGGGTAAATAAGTAGCCAACAGAATAAGAAAAGCAAACTAAACTCATAATAAATTATTAGACGTAGGGTCTAATAAAATGGTAAGATGTGTTTGGAGCAGCCCAAAGGATGAAGAGCCTGACGAAGCAGTTCGCGCTAAATTTTTCAGCATAGAAAGAGCATGTCCAACTTAGTTAGTTTGGGCTAGAAGGATGTTTGAGACATCAACCAGACGTTAGGGTACTCTAGGATGGCTCTCTGGGATAGGCCTAATGAAGCTGCACCCTCGGATGCAGGTCTGTAGGTGTTCCATCAAGAGAGTATGCCTTGACTGCTTTTGCATTGCAGGCCTAACGAAGTAGGCCTATGTAGGGGGTCAAAAGGTTGATGATGGAGTAGGATATTCGTATGACATCGTACTCTGAATTGCGAGTAGGTTTTAATGGGCAGGACCCAAAAGGTAGTCGCATGAGGAGATCAAGCAATAAATCAGAGCGAGTTCGGGAAAGACTTGAGTTAAACCAACAAGCAAATAATTCTTTCACTCTCGAGACATTGGAAATCAGGGGTTAGGCAGCAAGGCTAGGTGGGTAGCGCCCATTCAGGGTGAGGTCATCCCTGTCTAGATGTCCCTTTTATTTCGGCTTAGTGGTGCGGTTGCTGATCCCGAACGCGTGTTGATCTCACTCGAGATTATCCAGTGAGGGGTAGTCCCGGTCTTGTGTCGCAGGGGAGCGGGCGTACTCCTCGGTACTGTGATCTAGGCCATGTACTGTGACAGGTGGTACCCCAGTGCCTAGTCATTAGTTGGAAATCCATTCTCCCTACGAGCCTCGTACGAGTTTTGTTTGTATTACCCACTCCGTGGCTAGTAGCTGGAATTTAATCATGTAACAATTTCGGCTATTTTATAAGTATTTGTATATAGACCGTATTATAATATCAGAGAATTTCTATAAAAATTGTTTTAGCTATCGTAAGGTAAAAACCCGACATGTTTATTTGTGGCATGGTCTTACGAGATGCTTTTGTTTTCAAAGGATTTTTGAAACTTTAATAATCAATTGAGTGTGGTTTCTCATGCTGGTATATACAGACTGACTTGGGTGTTATTTAACTGTAATGCTCGGGTCAGACCGACTATTATAAGATACATGATTTGATGCTGTGGAGCTCAGGAGACGAGCTGGATGACGATGCGCATTCTAGTACTTGTTTCATATATATATTCCGTTGTGTTGAGTAGCTGTGAATCCAGTTGTATGTTATCGATGTTGATGTACTCTGATGATGTAATATATTAAACATATATAGTTTTCTTTTGTGTAAAGACCTGTTATTACGTATATTATATTTTATTCCGCTGCGATGGTTAGATTCTGATATTGTTTTCTATTTTCTTCTTCTATCTCTTCTTTTCTAACACAAATGGTTCGTATTTTCGTGCAACTTGAGTTGATTGATGTAGAATAGTGTTGACTCAAGGGGTGCGGATTTGCAGGTCGTTTTCACTTGGTATTAGAGAGAGGTTGGTGATAACCTTGGCTCTGGTGGGAATTACTCGTAAAATAGAGTCCGAAGTACTCTAGAATGAGTTTGAGCGTATTGATAGATATGAGTGCGTATTTGTTAGTGAATATAAAATTGTTTTTATATTGCGTTGATTTATCGGTTGAGTGTTTATGGATTGTGGTGGATATATGGGAGGCCATGTTATCGGTAGGAGTTTCTAGACTCTTAAACAAGATAAACCGACACAATATTGTTTTAAATAGGGTAAATGGAATAATTTTACCCAAAATTATTTTGTATATAAAAGGAAATAATTTTTCGTAAATTGTTATAATTATATATGGATGTTTGGTTGTTAGAAAGTGATAACATTAAATTATTATCATTGTATGAAAATTGAATAAGCAATAGAAACAATAAACAAAGATTAAGGAATCAATTAGTAAATAAATGGAATTTGTAAATGTGGTTCATAATTGAATAAGGAATTTAAATCGTAATTAAAAACTAAGAAACAAATTCATATATAAATGAAATTTGTAAATGTAAACGATAAATGACAATTATGGTGTGATTAATAATTAAAACAAAATAAAATTACAAACTAATGTTTGAATATAAATTTAAAGAGTTTGGAATTTGAAAATGATTCCCAAAGGTTGGGAAAAAAATAATATATAGGTGAGAAATATTTTTGAATCAGATGTGAAATCTAGAGAAATTTGGAATTTAAAAATATTTGAAGGGTTTTAAAAGAGATAAAAGCGTTGAACTCTTATGGTCGCTGGAAAATAACTTCGGTAATGGCTGCAGCATTATCGATGTTCATTTTAAAGTTTCCAAAAGAGGGATTGCTACCAGGATGTTTTGGATTAATGTTTGTTGGAGGAATTTGGTTGATTCTGAAAATGCAAAGGAATAGTTTGGTGAGATATATATGTTTTCAAAATTGAATGTTGAACTTAAGTTTGAAAAAAAAAATTAATTTGGATTAAATAAACAAGTTTTAAGATTAAAATTTATAAGTAACTGATTAGTTACTATGGTATGCAAATGAAATGAAATTCAATATTGGATGATGCTTGATTTAAATATTTTAAATAAGGTGCAGAATAAGTTCAAATGGACTAAAGATAACTAATGTTTGAAAACAAAATTTATTGGTTGAAAATGAATTGGTGAATAAATATATGGATCAACTATTGTACTTACAAAGTAAAGTTGATATTAATAAGAAGAAATGGAAAATTTTAATCCGAGAATTAAAATTTAACTTAAGTGAATGAAAGGGAAGAAAGTATATTTGAATTTAACTTGAGATAAGTTAAATAAAATTGAAATTGAAATTGAATTAAATTGGATATAAAGTTGAAAGGTAAAATGATTATAATTGTGAAATGAAAATTTATACCTTAAGCTAGTAAGTGTTATATATAATTTGAATTTGGTTATAAGATGTAATGACTTAACTGAGCAATATAAGCTTTTAAGTAAATAAATAAGTTGTAAACTCACATATATTGAGAAATAAAATTTAGTTAAATTTGGATTAAATTGAATCAAAAGTCAGTTGTGTCATGAATATTATTAAATGGAATTAAGTCCTTGCTTAACAAAAAATTCAAAGGAATGGTATGTAACCATATTTAACTGGGATTACGTCAAATAGAATTGAATTGGAGTAGAATTAAATTGAGTTATGGGTGTTATTAAATGGAATTAGATTCTTACCTGAATAAATTCAACAATGAATTGTTAATGTAAATTAAAATTTAATATGGATAAAAGAATAAACTAATCGAATAAATTAGTGAAAAGGTTGGGATTTGATCAAAGGAAAATCAAATCAAAGATTGTGAATAGGTAATAGAGAAATAAAGCTTGAGTTGTATGGAATTAGATTAAAATAAAAATGATTTCAGATGAAAATAAATCCAATTCCAATATGAATAAATTAAAAAAAAATGGGCATGAACTTAAGTTATAAAATGGTAGTGAATTGAAGTAAATTAACTTAAGTTTAAAATTAATAGAAGCATGGGATGATGTCGTGTATAATAAAATGGTTTGGAATCAAATCTTTTTGGATATTAATGAAATGCAATGGAAGTTTGTGAATAAATTAAAATGGGATGGGATTAAGTGTAAATTGAGTTGGAATCAATTTAAAATTGGTTATAAAGCTTATGTTATTATTTATTCGCATTAATATTATCGAATTGCCTTAGTAAATGGGTCGTTCGACGTAAACGGAAGTAAACAAAATAATATGAATCAATAGCAGTTTGATAAATTGATTTTTGCATCAATTGGAAATAAATATGAGTTCGTTTCATTTAAAAATGAGTTAAATGGAATGGTATGTAATTTGGATGCAAACAATTTAAAACTAGTGTCGAAACCTTGCATATGTACTTATGAATGTATATCACATGCATTACTTATGAAATCTATGTGTTAGCTATTTGCATTTAAGTGAAATGTTATTAAATTGCATATATTTAGTACTTACATATTTAGATTGAGTAAGTACAGGTTCAGGGAAGCCGTATGGATGGATTTGATCGTGCAAAATGCTAAAATAATAAGCCGCTTGCTTAAAAATTCTAAATAAGGTATGCCTACGCCGTAAAAATAGGAAATATGAAATGTTTTTGGTTTTTCTGATCATGTGGGTTGATATATATATATTTATATCTTTTTTCAAATTGCAAAAACTCCTCCATACAAAGGAGACTCTGGCAAAAAATTTCAGAAATTTTTGGAGTTAGAAATTTTTTTGAAATCTTTTGGGAAAAATTTTAGTTAGCGACAAAACGATTTCATAATTTGAAATCGAAATAAATTAGTGAATGAAACTAATTTAAAGTAATGATATGAATCAGTTAAATGGAAGATAAAATTAAATATACAGAGTTGAAGATAAATTGAATTCGGATGGAAATGAAAGAATCAATTTGAATAGAAGTAGATATAAACTAGAATGGTAAAGTGAAAACAAATAAAGGAACATATAAAATGCTAATGCTAAACTTAAGAAAGGAATGGTGAATTCTTAATTGGAAATTGATATTACAAATATATTCTAAGTTAATATTTGAATGGATAAATATTGACAATTTGTAAGGAAGTCGTTAAAATGTTTGAATATTGTGATTGGATATTATAGCTATGTAGGATATACAGGTATTATAAAGGAAAGGAAAATTGGTTTTGATTTCAAAAGATAAATTTGAAATGCTCGACAAAAAGGTACGTGTATAAATTTCTGCTAAATTTGATTGGGTTTTTGGATCTAGCCACTTGGCTTTTTGTTTCCTTTTGGAATTTGAGAGCCCGTAGAAGCCTTTTGTAGTTGTACCGAGCTAGCCGCGCAAAGGAGACGCTGGCGAAATTTTTCGGAAATTTAGGGAGGTAGAAATTTTTTGAGAAAGTTTTGATAATTTAAATTTAAATTTAAAGTTGAATGAATGAAGCAAATAGTATTTTTCGAAACTATAGGAGAGTTGAGAAGTTGGTAAAAATGTTAATGGGTCTTTTACAAATAAGATAGTTGATAGGATGTTGAATTGTTGGTTTTGGGAAAAGTAAACGGGTATTGGACCATTCTTCCTAACTAGTAATTTCGGGGACGAAATTCTTTTAAGTGGGTGGAATGTGACGACCTGAAATTTTCGAGCATTTAAATAGGGATATTTAATCGATTTTGAATATTTAAAAGTTAATTTTAACTTGAATTCCAAATATCACTATTTATTCGATAATTAAATTATTGAATTAAATAATTTGAAATTGGATAAAATATGAAATCTGAGATTTTTAGCCCGTTAAAATATAATTTGAAGGCTTATAAAATTTATATTGATAAACATTGAATATAAAAGAAGTGTTAAAATTGAATGTAACACTGAATTGTTCAGTTTTAAAATTTTGTAGTATAAATTGAATTTTAAAAATAGCCTTCCGAGACATAGTCTCAGAATTCGATGAAACCAGTTCCATTGGATCCGGAATGTTGCATTATTATCGGATTTCAATTTTCATTGTGTTTGGAGTTGTTGTGTGAGCATATGATATATAAATGCGCTGAATTTCATATCGAAAATTTAATATAATAATTGGATCCAATTTGCTATCTTCTCCATACGATCGAATTAGGACTCGGTACCTTCTCCATTGTGTTCGACATAGGGGTTTAAGATTATAAACGCCTAGCGGCACGTCTTCGTAGGATGTCGATAAGTTGCGTTTTCGAGACGATTTACATTTGAAATTTAAATATAATATGTAAGTTGTTAACCAATCTAAACCATCGGCCTACTTTCTATCTCCGTCAAACCCTTTTCCTTTACATCAGAGTTTTGTCCCCCTTTTTTCAGCTTTAAGTACAATAACGTCTATTCTTGTTCCCCGTTCCCTTCTTAAACACGCTTTTCTTTTTCTTTATATTACAGCCGAAGCCTTTTTCACTCTCTCGTCTTCTTTATTTCGACATTCCAAATCGAAGTAGTTCGATTCTTAAAAAATAAAAAGAAATAAAATACTAAATAAAACCCTCCCTCTCCTTTCGAATTCATTCTCGTCGCCTCTCCTATTTATTTCAGCTTACAGTATAAGAGCAGCATCGAATTCGACTCGAATTCGATTTTGAAAATAAGGGTTGGCATCGCATTCGCTTAATCGCGAGGCTCGGCGGCAAGCAAGTGAAGCAGAGGGGATTGAATCGCGAGTGATTGGAGTTGCCGTAGGCAGGGTAGGGTGCTCGCGAGTAGATGGTTGTGCTCGATCTGGGTGAGTTAGGGCTTGGTGGATGGGTGCTTCGATTGCAAATTAGGAGGCGGCAGCATAGGAGGGTCGGCGTCGCGATTTTGGATGGAGCTTTGGAAGCAACAGCAATTCGCAAGGCCAGAAGGAGGGGGCCTGTGCTCGTAAGGGGTAGGTCAAACAACCCTAGATTTTTGTATATTATTTAAATTGACTTTCTTTTAATTTTAAATTATTTTAAATTTGTTTTATTTAAAACATTTCATTTTTAAATATAAATGATGATTATTAAATGATTTATAGTTCAAACCAGTATAATTTGAATATTTTACTGTAAAGTGGATTTCTGGTCAAGCTGTTCAAACTGTGACTTTTAAACTTCAAATTTAAATTATTTAAAATCTTAAATTATATCTTTTATTATGAAAATAGATGTAACAACTTGAACACTTCTTTTCGTTTCGTTGAAAACGGAGTTAAACTGTAAAAGTTATGTACATTTCGATTTTGAGTGTAATTTGATTTATTTAACAATTTTGTCTATTATAAATTATATAAAAAAATTCTTTTTCATATTTATTTTAATATGTTATTGTATGTATATTTTTGTATTATAATAATTTTAAAATGAAGTAAACAATTTTTCAAAGTCAATGGTGATTTATCTGTAATTTCTGGACACTGTTTTGGATTTTTAAGCAATTTCTTTTAATCATTTTCTATTTTCTTTAAATTTAATTTTTTTTTATGTGTTAATGGGTTATTTTAAGTATATTTTTTCTTTTAATATTCTTTTAAAGTGATGTTATAATTTTTCCAAAGTTTACTGTGTTGATTTCTTCTTTTTTTCAAAAGGTTGTTTTCTTATTTTCTGCTATTTTTTTCATTGAAATTATATTTAAATTTAATTTTTTTAATGTACTTTTATTTTATATTATTATTTATGTTTAAAAATATATTACAAGATCATATGAATTTTCTAAAATTTATTTTAGGTAATTTCAAATTTTCTAGACTAGTTTACTATTTTTAGCTATTTTCTTTAATTTAAATTTATATAATTAATAAATATCATATATATTTTTATATTTTAGTAAATTTTCGAAATTTTATCTGGGATTATTATTATTTTCAGAAATATCAAGTTATATAAAAAAAATTAAGGAAGTTTGAAAGGTTTTAAAAGCTTTGAAATATAAAGTCGTTTCACCTCCTAAGTCGTTTCTTTTACCGTTTCCTCATTTACTCTTTGACCATTTTTTTTCTTTTTCTATTGAATATCCATGTATTTTCCTTTCTATTCACGTGAGAAACTTCTCACTTTCCATCATCAAACTCACGGCTAGAAGTATTGAAGGAAATGGCTTCCATTTCATCTTCTTCTTCCTTTGTTTTTCTACTTTTCTATTTAAATTTTGTACTTGTTCTCACCTTCATAGCTTGGCTCCTCCTCAACCAGATCTGAACTAACCTCCACCACCCCCTTCCTCTGACCATCTACCATCCTACTACCTCTCCATTTCAGGCCAAGCAAATCCAAGGGGAAGACCACCACAAAAACCATCACAAACTATCACTTATGGCCTAGAATTGTCATCTCCTCCTTCTACCACCATTTGCCGCCACTACCACCACCACCACCACCTCTGACCTGACCTACACCCTCTGCCACATCAACCACCACCACCATCACCACTGGTTGGGCCCACCTATCCTTTGGCCGAGCACAATAGGAACATAGAGATGAAGTTATTGCCTTGTAGTTTCCTTGAAATTGTATAGTTTTGCACCTATACCATCTCATCACTTTTACACCTTGATGGCCGACTAATTTGGACCCCAAACCTAACCCAATCCTCTACCTTAGCTGAGCTTATTCGATGTCTAACTAAAGCATATGAGGTTGAAAACAAGTGCAATTTTTTTAATGTTGTTTTGTGGTTTTGTTTCTAATGCTATTTGGTGATAACTTGCGTTGAAACTTACATATATTTGCATTGTTTGGTGTAAATATTTGAACAAGTCTAATTGCTTTGGCTCTCCACTCTCTTATCGTATCTGTGTTGTCATGCCTTCGTATTGTCGGTATGTGTGCTTTGGCAGCGATCTCCAGCTTTGAACATGTGAGTATTTCTCACCAAACATTATGTACTTATATAAGTAGTAGATTGACACCCTGTGAATCTGTAGAACTATATGATCATGTTATAACTGCTTATATTATTATCATATGTTGTTCACACCTGCTATTACACCTATTATGTTATATGTTACTGTTATTTCATGCTATTCTGCTTATTTTATCTGTCCATCACACTGCAAGTTCCCTTTAGATTAGAATCACTATGGGTTGAAATTATACATACCCAAACAGACTTTAGAATAATGGAAAATTATTATGGGCTGAAATGATAGGCCTGAATGATTTTCATCTTATTTTATTTACTTGGGACCGTGGGTTTGAAATGATAAAACCCGGATTTTTCTTTGTAAATTACGGGTTGAAATGATATATTACCTGTATCACTTTACCAAGCGTAGAAAATTATATACAGGCCCGTAGTTAAAATATGTTTTCTAAAAATTTTAAAATATTTTATAAATTTAATTATTATAATATTTTGATTTAATAATATAATTTTGCAAAGTATTATTGATTTTCTGGAAATCTATAAGTTAAATAAATTATGGAAAAGTTAGAAAATCTGAATGTAAGTTATTTTGGAAATTTTGATTTAATTTTTAATGGAATTTAAATTTACTTTGAAAATACGATAAATTTATGATATTTTGAATTTTAAATTAATTTAAAATGATTTGTATAACATATTAATGATTTTTTAATAAAGTTGAAATGTTAATGAGTGAATATTGAGTTGAATTTGGAAATATAACTTAATTGGAATTTATGAATTTGGTTTAAAAGTGAAATTTTAAGTTAAGTTAAATAAAATGGAATTAAGTTATATTTGAAATTTTAAACTTAAGTGTTAAGTTGAAATTTAATGTAATGAATTTAAATTTGAATGTTGAAATTTAATAAGTGAATTATTAATAAATATTGATTTTTGGAAGGAAACTTAACATTATAAAATCATGAATTTAAGGAAAATTAAACGATGCTTATAAATCTGAAAATGTATGATTTTATAAGTTAAAAAATGATTTAAATAAAAATATAAGTGTTTGTGAAATTCTATTGAATATTTAAAGTTAATTAACAGCATTTTTAATATTGTCTTTTGTTAAATTTAATTGTTTTTTGAATGTAACTTTCTGTAGCATTTTCTAAATGCTGCGAGACTTGAATTTTCATTGTTTTAATAAATTTAAGAGCATAAGTGAACATTGAAAAGTTTAAACTTTTGGCATTTAATAATTTAATTATTAAATGTAATAACTTCATTTTTATGATTTAATAATGAAGTAATTTGTTTTATAATATAACTATTTGATATATTAAAATGATTGAAATGCGGTTTCGAAAGATATGATATTTTAGTATATTAAAATGATTGAAATGTGGTTTCGAAAAGATATGATATTTTGATATATTAAAATGATTTGAAACGAAGTTTGGAAAGATATGATATTTTGATATTAAATGATTTGAAAAATGGAGTTTTGAAAGATATGATACTTTGATATTAAAAATGATTTGAAAAATGGAGTTTTGAAAGATATGATATTTTGATATTAAAATTATTTGAATAGAAGTTCTGAAAGATATGATCTTTTGGAAATGAAGATTTGAAAGGTTATGATATTTTGATATATTAAAATGATTTGAAAGGATGTTTTGAAAGGATATGATAATTTAATATATTGAAATGGTTAGAAATGACTTGATATTTATTTTGATACATTTTGAATTAAAAGATATGGTACGATGATACATTGAAATGGTTTGGAAATGATTTAATCTTTATTTTGATAAAGATTTGGGTTGAAATGATATTTTATTTTGAAATATATAATATTGTTTTAAAGTTATAACTACGGGTTATAATAACGATTGGTTGTTAAAGAGACCGGGATCAGATATTGTCTTATAGCCGGCCAATACCGAAAACCACTTTAACAATTGTGTACGCGGTGGAGATTCCAGAATGAAGTAGGATGGTGGCGACGTTCTCGAGGTATATTACGTGGACCCAACTCCCATGAGTTGGCATATATGACTAAAACAGGAGCTATACCGGGCTACAAAAAGGGCCGCACCCTTTCATCGAGCATGCTCCATCGGAAACAATTCTAGTACTTTTGTGATTCGATACGTGGCGCCACTTTGATTCGGGGGTATGTCTCGAGGTGGGCGGAAGCTGCTGGTTTGCCGTCACCACCGGCCCGGGAGTACAAACGGTGTATCCACCCTGGCATCGCCTCGCGTGCCTTGTCATATCTTATATTGAGCCCACTACGATTTTGGTTTTAAAGATCCGACCGTGTTAAGGTTCACCATCCCCTTAATGCTATTTTCTGTATGATTATACTTTACTGATTAGACACTACTGCATACAGCGCAATATACTACATGGTAAATAGTTTATCGGATCCTTAGAGGATGGGCGGTCCCAAGCATCTTCTAAGTTACTTGTACCTTTACTTCAGTTCACTTGAGTTGATTTACGTTGTATAAGTATGTATGTCCTGACTCGAGTGTTTTTATTTTATTTGCGCTCGGGTCAGTCTGAGTTATTCACAGATTTGGATTTCCACTTTCTGGAGATTGAAATCGCTGGAGATTATCTACTTGTGAAGTTTTATCTTTTGCAGTCTGTTCTTCCTTTCAGCTCTTGTATTAGTAGACTGCTATTTAGTGAGACTTCCTTTGTACTTTATTTCTTCTGTTGTATTTTATGTAACTCTGAAATTTTTATATAGTAGCTTCATGAACTACTATTTCTTTTACTTCCGCTGCATTATTATTACTCTGTGTCTATGATATGTGATTTTTATTTACTGTATATTCTGAGATTTGCCAAATTTTTATTTACAACGCGGTATTTTGAGCAATTCAATTCCAACATGTGTGTCTAACTATACACTTATAATGGATGCGAATGGTTGAAAATATCGGGTCGTCACAGCAGAGCTTTGGTAGCTCTAGGCAAAACTCAGCATATGGAGTGAATGTATTTACAAAATCACTTTAATTCGAGTTTGAATCTCTTCCTTTTTGACTCGATTCCTTTGAATTTTGGAACATTCCCTACGGTTCCAAAATCCATTCATGTCTCTCACTATTTATCTTCTTTTGGTTCTGGAGTATCCCATAAATCCACTTCAAAATTATATTTATAATAAGTTGGTAGTCCCGCCAATCTAAAAAAAAATGAATTGTAAAAGGGTGAAACTCCTTTACAATTAGCATCGATTCACCAGTATATCAATCCTTGGTTTAGATGCTAATATCTTTTGTTATCCCAAACTCTAACTCTTAAGATCGAATGAAGATTTACCCTAAAAAAATCCACATTGATCTCATTCTTTAAGTCACGGTTGACCCGGTTAAGGTTGCCCGCGATTTATTTAAGCTTACCCACCTCCCTACTTTGTTATTTAATCATCTTGTCTTTTGTTTCCAATCTATTCTTCCAAACATTATGAACTGCACTTCTATATCTATGTTTTGTTTTATATATTGTGTTATTTGGATTGTTGATGTTGATAGGGTTTCTGATCGATTCGTCTGATCAACGCTATCGATAGGATTTCTAAAACACTTTGACAGAATAAACTAACACAATATTATTTTAAAATTTGGTTATGAAATAAATTTTGATATATAAGTAAATTTATGAAACTTAATAAACTGATTTAAATTGATTATTTGAAGTGATTATACTTGATTTGGGAACTGAAATGAATTTAGAACAAGAAATTTGAGAATTTAATTTCCGATGGTTTCGTGTTTAAAGTTTTAAAGGGTTATATTATTTAAAGTATTTTCGAATAGAAATTTGTTTTCAAAGAACTTGAAAGTTTAAATATTAGTGCTCTTCTCCTTGTCGCTGGAAAATAACTTCGGTGATGACTACAGCATCATCGACATTCATTTTCGAGTTTCGAAGTGAAGAGACCACTCTGTAGTCTTGCTACAGCTCTGTTATGGAAATCAATTTGATTTGAATTTCTAAAATATGACTTGATCTATAGTATATATAGACATATGATTTAAATTTGATTTGATAAACTATGTACATACCTTTAGTTATCTCTAAATGGTTTGAAGAAATCGGAAATTTAGTTCTTAAATTTTATTTTTAAGAATAATTTCAATTATAAAAAGAAACTAAAATTTTTGGATGAATATTCAAGCATGAAATGATTTAATTGTATAATACAATTGCATTCAATACAACTTACCTTAATTTTTCAAATGTTAACAATGTAATTGGATAATATAAAATATAAAAAGATTTTTTTTAATAAAATGTGAGTGGTTATAATAAATGTTATACACTTAAATTTTAATTATAAAATGATTAACGAAGGTAAATATAATAAAGGGTAATTGAATAACTTACAATATAAAATAATGTTAAAAGAACTAAGAATAAAAGAAAGCGGTTATAACAAGTGTAAGTATATTTAACATAAGTGATAAATATATTGAGCGGAATAAATTTAATTTTAATTAGGAATAAAGAAGAATAAGATTTATTAAGTACATTGTGAGTGTAATAAATGATTATTTTTCAAACACATGGTTTAAAGAATTGTTGATTTAAGGTGATTGGATAATAAGATAATGAAATTTGGGATAGTTAAGATTTGTTTAACTTGTGTAAAGATTTATTCTCTATTTAAGATTAAATTTCCATGCTTTCAAATTTATTTCCTTATTTTGTTTTTCAAACTATCTTTTTGTTGCCCTTATTATCCTTATCTTGCTATAGACTAGTATAGGCATCTTTCTATAATCTTTCTGTTTAGAAATCTTTCTATAATCTTCGATAATTTTCACCTTGCGAAACTTACCTATAACAACAGTTATCAGGTATAATTTTCAATCTTCTTGTCATCTTATCTTCATCCTATTTCACTCTATCTTTTTCTATGCTTTTCCGTACCATATGCCTTTACGAGGACAAAAAGTTTTGAGTGGGGGAGAGTGTAACATCCCTAGATTTTTGTATATTATTTAAATCGGACTTTCTTTTATTTTGAAATTATTTTAAATTTTTTTTATTTCAAACATCTCAATTTTAAATATAAACGATGATTATTAAATGATTTATAGTTCAAGCTAGTATAATTGGAATATTTTACTGTAAGTGGATTTCTGGTCAAGCTGTTCAAACTATGACTTTTAAACTTCAAATTTAAATTATTTAAAATCTTAAATTATATCTTTTATTATGAAAATAGATGTAATAACTTGAACACTGCTTTTTGTTTCGTTGAAAACGGAGTTAAACTGTAAAAGTTATCTACATTTCCATTTTGAGTGTAATTTGATTTATTTAACAATTTTGTCTATTATAAATTATATAAAAAAAAATTCTTTGTCGTATTTATTTTAGCATGTTATTGTATGTATATTTTTGTATCATAATAATTTTAAAATGAAGTAACAATTTTTCAAAGTCAACGGTGATTTATTTGTAATTTCTGGACACTGTTTTCGATTTTTAAGCAATTTCTTTTAATCTTTTTCTATTTTCTTTAAATTTAATATTTTTCTTATGTGTTAAAGGGTTATTTTAAGTATATTTTGTCTTTTAATATTTTTTAAAGTGATGTTATAATTCTTCCAAAGTTTACTGTGTTGATTTCTTCTTTTTTTTAAAAGGCTGTTTTCTTATTTTCTGCTATTTTCTTTATTAAAATTATATTTAAATTTAATTTTTTTTGTGAACGTACTTTTATTTAATATTATTATTTATGTATAAAAATATATTACAAGCTTATTAACGCTAAAAATTGAACGCTAACACCCAGGTGTATGTAGAGGTTAAGTGAAAGCACCACCCGTGAACACGGGAATTAGAAACAAGTAGGAAAGTCACAGAGAAAGCAGTAAAAGACAACAATTTTATAGTGGTTCGGCTTTAGATTAAGCCTACATCCACTTTAATCCCTTTTATTACTGAATCAATTACAACTTTACAACAATCTTCAATTACAATACCGATGAGACAAACAACTAAAACTCCGATGTAGAAGAATTCTTTGAATCCATGTTGATTGTGTTAGATTTCCTCTCGAAGTTAGTTGAGATGCCTTTCGTGTTTGAAGTGTCGAGTGAGTCGAGAATTCAGTAGAGTATCGGCGTTCCAGGAATGAGCCAAAAAGATCCCTTTTTAGTTGGAGTAGGTGGGGTATTTATAGGAGAGTTCGGCTTTAAGTCATAGGTCGCGAGCGACCTTGGATAGGTCGTAGGTCATCTGCTACCTAATGGGAGTTGTCTACGGCTTATACATGGAACACTCGATCGCTCTGGAGAAACTAACAAGTCATAGGCCATGGCCGACATAGGTAGGAAGCGGCATAGGAAGCTCCTTTAGTTTGTTTAGGTCGTGAGCGACTTAGGTATAGGTCGTAGGTCGTGGGCGACTTAGTAGATACGATTTACGGCCTAACAGGAGCACCCTTGATCATTCAGGTCATAGATTGTAGGCGACCTAGGGAAGGAACGACATAGGGAAGACAAGTTACCTTGGCTTTTTGTAGCTCGCTAGGTCGCTAGGTCGCGTATACCTTTAGGTCGCTAAGTCACCTCCGTCCATTGGTCATTTATGCTCTAGGTCGCTCAGTCTATTTAGCAACTAGGTCGTTTAACTTGCTGGGCGCTTTATGTGTTAGGTCGCTTACTCCCTTAGGTAGTTAGGTCGCGTTCTTCTGTAAGTCGTTAAGTCATAGTACCCTTTAGGTCGTTAACCCGCTTCAGCAGTTAGGTCGCTGTTAACTCATTGATTCATAGGTCGCTAGACTATCTACTCCTTTAGGTCGCTGAGCTCTGTAGGTCGCAGGGTCGTCGATAACTTTAGGTCATTGAGCCTTTCAATCTTTTAGGTCGTGAGTCACGGAGAAGAGGAGTTAACACTTGCCCCTCGAAGTATGCGCCTAAGGATTAGGTCGTGTGCTTCGATATCTTTTAACCCGTGCAAGCTTAGATCGTTAAGTCGCGGGCGACTTATGAGAGGGTTAGGCCGCTCGTGTCGATTCGTGTTCCTTTCTCTCCCCTATATAAGCTGTTAGGTCGTTTTCTTCTTCCTTCACCTTACTGACTGTTCGAAACCGCCATTAACGAATTACTGAGCTCTCGAAGGCAAGAATTCAACAAAGTAGCCACCGATCATCTTCATCGTGTAAGTGGATTTGCTCACTATTCGACCCTTGATCATCATCGAGTTATGAACTCCACATTTTCCTTCCCTAACCCAAATCCTTAAGCTGTGCTTCACCAAAAGTCGTATTATGGTTGATTGTTGCTTGTCATCGGTCGCACTATCATTATGATTCCCGCGATCATGGCAATGTATCAAGTTCATGATGGATTTGAGATAACTTGGCTCGATTTTTAGGTTATTTTTGTGATGAGGGGTTATCGGGTTAATGAGTTAGTGGATAGCAAGCTGTGCTGTGACGCCTCTGAGCGATACCATGAAGTAGACGCGTGGCAGAATGTAATTGGAGAGCAGGATTAGGGTTGTTGGTTTGAATGTGACTCACGCGACCTATCTTGCTCGCGACTTTTCTTACTGGAACAACTCAAAGCTTAAAGTAGAACGACCTAACAGATTAACGACCTATCTTCCGGCGGCTTAGGTTTTAGGTCGCGGCCAAGTTAGAATAGCTGACTTAACTTTTAGATCGCGTGAGCGACCTAGTCTTTAGGTCGTGTGAACGACTTAGTGCCTAGGTCGTTCGAGCGACTTAGGACTTAAACAAATTTTGAGTTGCTTCTTGCGACCCAAACCAATCTCAATCCAACCTGTTAGGTCGTGAGCGACCTAAAACTTAGAGAATTTTTTGACTTGGATTGTGACTTAAGGACTTGAACAAAACTTGAAAGCTTCAGAATTTTGATAGAACTTGAATGAATTTCCAACTTGAACAGCTAGAATGAACTGCTTGAACTCATCGTACACTTTTACAGATTATATTAACTTTAATGCTATTAACCTGTTAAATACAACATTTGTATAAAATGGGACGAATATACTGCCATTGACAGCCCACATCGAATGACAGATTAGTCGATAAAAGATAATCAACTTAAAGAAAATATATGAAATGTTGTGAATCAACAAACTCAAGTTAAGTATTAAAGCAATGCTGAATTAATCAACCAAAGCTAATCTGTTTGCTTCAACACTGTACTTGAACTTAAAACAACAAGCTCTGAAGCTTTTTAACTGAAAACTATTAACTAGTTTAATTTCAGTGATATTTTCTTGTTGTTTTATTAGTTTTGCACAACACTTCACACATTTAGGAAACGTGCACCTTCATATTTGAATATCCGGTTCCTTGTATAGAATGTCTTCTCAAGAAGAGATCATAGAGCAATCTGAAGGAGTCTTCCCGATAGCTATCCCATTGGATAATCCTTCGAAAAGAACTTCAACTACCCTCAGTCAGCGGGCATTCAGCCAATTACGTATTCAATTTGCGATTGCCGAAGCGGTTGCTATTCTTCCTGGGCCAAACGATACGGCTGATAGGCCGCCTCTCGGTTTTGTCCCTGTCAACCGTCAGATGCGCCTTCGCAGTGCCATTCCTCCTTTCAATGAATTTCTTCAACAACTCCTTCTCGACTAACCATCTCTCCCTTTCAACTGCATCCCAATGGCTATGCCTTCCTGATGGGATTGTGCATTCTATTTAGGAGGACACTCAACCGTCTTCCGAGCTTCGAAGAAGTTTGCTATTTATGTACATTCGCAAAGAATAAAGACCACCCCTCCATCATGATCGTGAGAAGTGCCTGGAACCGTAAACTTATTACCGATCTCTCCGAGAGTGATCACGGTTTTCTGAATCAGTTCTTCTTCGTTCGCTGTCCCCCAGGGTTTTATGCCATCTGGAGAATAGGAAGTAAGATTTCTCATCCCTGTTCTTTCCATTTCAACTTTTCAAGATCCGAATTGCTAAGTGCTAACTTCATTCTTTTCTTTTACAGCACTTCCTCCTCCCTCTAGAAATCCCAGTCACAAGACGACTTTTGATAGATTAAGTGTCGTGCCGATTGAAGAAAGAAGTATTAAGTTTTTGCTGACAGATGAACTTCTGCACCAATGCGAGCTTCTGCACCCCTCCCGTTCCACTCAACCACATGAAGTACCCGACTCTCCAGTAGAGGCAATGGATGCCCCAGTTTCCGTTGGATAACCTATGCCGAAAGAACGCACTGTTGAGGCTTCATTGGTAAAGTGTTCCACTTCAACTGATGTTGCGGGGTCATCCGTCAAACATGTACTTGCCCCGATCATCAAAGAAGAGGAGCCTCCTCAACAACCCAGGAAATCTGGTGACAAAGGGGCTGAGAGAACAAGTCCCGCTAGCCACAGCGGTGATGATATTTTTGAGGGGTTGAGCGACCTGATGATTACTTCACAGGATCTTTTCAAAGATTATCCTATCACTGCTAAAGTTACTTCTTCAACAGTCGAAGCGACATCCGTTCTACAACAAACTCCGTCAGCCCAAGAGTTGACACTAGCTGTTAAATCCATCATCACCTCCCAACCCAGGAGTGGTTCGTGATTTGACGCACGTAGTTTTCACGTTACATACACTTGGGACTTTTTAGCACTTATATGCGTTCAACTCTCTTGCTTTCAAAATTTCTGAGTTTATCTTTTCTTCATTTTCAGATTCTCCAATAGGAAGAAGTGGCTCCTACGATGACGATTTCCAGCGTTATGGGAAGCGCGGTGCTTATGACCCTAGGAGGTATCTTCCTGCCTCTTGGGAAACTGACGAAGAAAGAGCTGCGAGGAAAGCTCGTGAAAGGCGGGCCTATGAAGAACGCCACGAAAGACGAGATGAGCGACATGACTCTTCCCAGAGGGAAGATGATTCTTATAAACGGAATTCCCGTGATGATAAATGGAAAAGCCACATCCCTGAAGATGCTAGTAAAAGGGCGATACATGGCGAAAAGCCGGCGTCCGAACTTCCTGGAAGGCCCGCTGCTCCTGTACCTTCTCAACCTCCTGCCCTTACTCGTAATAATATTCAAACAATTATTGGCAAGCCTCATATCAGGTTGGAAAAGGTCCAGCCACTCTTCAAAGTCGGTTTCCGCACTGGCGCTTGAAGGGAGTGCGCTTTGACCTTGATTTGGTTCCGACTGACAAGCAGGCTATGCTCCGCAATCTTGATGCCGTCAAACTCGATATTGAGAGAATGTCGGGTTGGCAAAAGCTAGTCAACGAGCTTCAGAGGGAAAACCGCGCAAATCGTGAGGCCATGCTAACAATGGAAAACGATAAATCTAAATGGCAGAAAACTCTTGAGCAGCATGACGTAGAAATGAGGAGCATAGCCACTTACAATGAAAAGCTTGAAGCAGATGTCGAAAAACTTATGAAAGAGCTCGCCACTTCTTCCACTTCTTGTTCTCAGAGAGAAGAAGTGCTTCTAAAACAAGTGAGAGATGCTCACGCGGCACAGATAGATGCCGAAGCTAAATTTGAAGCACATCAACAAGCTTTAGAAAACTACCGGGCTGATGTTGCTCAACTTCGGGAGAAAACCAATGCCCAGAACTTGGAGATTGAACTGTTGAAAACTCGACTTTCTAAAGCTGAAAAGGAGCGTGATGAAGTTGTTGCCGGCAAAGATGCAGCCGAAGAATCTCATACGGCAACCAAAGCTGAAGTCGGCTCCACTTTATTCGAGTTTTACATCCACAGTGTTTTGGGGCACGGTAGCCTTAAGTTTTTGGGGCCGGCATATGAAATCACTTTGGCCAAAGTGTGGGAGGCCATACTTGATATGTTTGGAGGAGCCGGGTATGCCGAAGTAGATTTAATGGCGCAATACCTAGATGATGATGCGTGTGCCGCTCTTGCTAGAGGAAAGGAGCAGCTTGCCAAAGAGGGAGCTGAAACGATAGAAGGAGAACTTTTGGGAAAGGCAATTTCAACCGACCCAGTTCTACCTTCAGTTTCAGCCGATATCGATATTGCTGGCTCCAGTTCCCATTCTCCTCCTCCTGCTAAAGTCGTTACTGAAAGCGCACTGCCCACACTGGAGATGAGACTCAAGAAAGCGCTGAAGCGCAGGACTTCGAAGTTGACATAGTAAAGTCCGCTTCTCCAGGTAACCTCAATGTTGTTCTCGCTCAAGTGGACTGCTTGTTCACTTCGACCGAGTTCGATGAGCTTCTTGCTTACTTCTTAAGTGTCGATGAGCCATTATCCAGTCGTTTTATGAGGAATACTGACTTTAACTTTTCTTCTCCTGTAGAGAAAGCACCAAGTATTGCTCAGCCTTCCCTCTTCCAATTGTTTCCTCTCCACCTCTTCAGATTACTCCCCCTTCCGTTTCTCAACCGGGGTCACAAGAGGAGCAGATAGAAGCTCTTCAAGGCTTGGATGACCCGGTCGTTTCTCAAGAACAGAAGGCCGAAGAACCTGAAGAAGGCGAGAGAACCCCGAAACAGACTGCTTCTGATGACATAACATTATCCACTCTTTTCTCTCCGGGCAGTGATCCTTCCTCAAGGAAGAAGGGGAAGCGTATAGTTTCAAAGAAAAGGAGAGAAGCTTCTGCTGGCGAAGAGAAAACAGAAGAAAGTCCAATTGCACCCCTTCCTCTTTCTTCCCCTACTCCCACAAGCCGGACCAAAAAGTTAATCATCCGGCCAGGTGAAGGCTCAAAAGGTGGCAGGATTAAGAAGTGATCAGTTTAGGACTTATGCTTTTCACCTTGCTTTTTGCTTTTTTGCTTGTGTATACATAAAGACTTATGTTGACCGGCGATTGTGCGGGTACCAGGCCCCGCCTTCTTTAGTTTTGAAACCTAAACATGTATTAAAAAATTTATAGTATGGAATAAAATGATTCTTTTACCTGTACAAACTTCTGTTTGTATTTGAGAATGCATTTATTCTTTTTTTTATACAAGTTTCTTTATTTTCCTTGCGTGATGTTGCAGTAAACCTATGGTATGTTGCTTGAGCATTGTTTTTATTTTTGCGTCTATATTATATTGCCCCCATACCATGGTTTATTGCAATCTCTCTCACATTGGTAGAATTTTAGAGAACAACTCTTCTGCTTCGAGAAGACTTGTGCTCTTTCTTTGGAGAACAACTTTTCCATTTGAAGGAGGTTTGCATCTGTACTTTATGGGATAATATTTCCGTTTTAAGTAAATATTTTCCTGATTTAGTAGAATGCGACTCGTATTGGAGAAGTTTTCTCTCTTTTTTTGTGTTGCGAAGTTTTACACTTCACTTTTATTTTGGCAAGCGAATTTTCCTTCATGGTACAATGGGCATTCGAAAAAGGGCTTTGACCTGCTTGTGCCTCCAAAGAGGGCTTTTGTTTGATTGTGCCTTTGGGGAGAGGGCTTTTTGTTTGATTGTGCCTCTGGGAAGAGGGCTTTTTGTTTGATTGTGCCTCTGGGAAGAGGGCTTTTTGTTTGTGCCTCTGGGGAGATGGCTTTTTGTTTGTGCCTCTGGGGAGAGGGCTTTTTGTTTCTGCCTCTGCGAGAGGCTTTTATTTTTTCCCTGTCCGCTGGGAAGCAGGCCTCCAAAGAGGGCTTTTCACATTTCGACTCGTGTGAAGTTTTATTTCAAATCACGGTGTAATGTGTGCCTCTAAGTAGGGCTTTTGCCTGGAAGTTGGAGTTTCCTTCTCTCGGTTGGATGGGTTCATGGGGCGGACACAAGTTACTTGGGTTGTTTGTTTGCACAAATGTTTTCAGCTAGTTAACGATTGCCCTGTGCCACCGGTCGGTCCACAACTTTCTGTCGAGAAATAGAACTCTCTTTTTCTGGCTAGTCCCATTAAAGGTCTTTTAGCATTTCAACTATGGAGAAATGGGCATCCGAAGAGGGCTTTTCACATTCCAACACTTGTGAAGTTTTATTTCAAATCTCGGTGGAATGTGTGCCTCCGAGTAGGGCCGTTGCCTGGAAGTTTGGAGTTTCCTTCTCTCGGTTGGATGGATTCACGGGGCGGACACAAGTTACTTGGATTGTTTGTTTGCACAAACATTCTCAGCTAGCTAACGAGTGTCATGTGCCACTGGTCAGTCCACAACTTTCCATCGAGAAGGAGGACTCTCTTTTTCTGGCACGCCCTATTAGAGGTCTTTATCCTCCGAAGAGTTGTGCCTCCGAAGAGGGCTTGTGCCTCCGAGGAGGTCTTTTGCTGTTTGCTGCCCACTCGCCCATATCTTTTTGCCATTTGCTCGTATCAGCGGTTTCCTGTTATCATTTCCAAGCGCACATTCCTTTCTTTTGCAAGTAGCTTATTCTATCCAAAAGAGTGTACTTCATTGTTAAATGAGTTCACAGGGATAGACACATGCTAATTAATCGAATGTTTGTTTGCACAAACGATCACAATTAATTAGGAAGGGTCTACCTCTGACGGAACCACTAACTGTTTGCTTGAAGCACTTCTTATATAGGATTTGAATCTGGAATTTTTGTGGCTAGATATTCATTTGTTGAGTGATGTCAGGGATCGCTTGGTCTTATGATGGGTAAGCTTTGTTTTAATAGCCTGCAATATTAAATCCACATTTTAGCAATACAATTGAAGTACTTTATATATCGAAATAAAATAAGCAGTAGAGAACACAAGAATTATAGGGGTTCGGCCAAGAACTGGGCCTACATCCACTTTATAGTTCTTATTATTCACTTGCACTGGCTTTACAATGGCTTTCAATACAAGAATCATACATTCATAATTCTTTTTACAAACTTAAGAAAAGCTTTTTAAGTAAAATATGGACGCAAATGATTGTTGTTTCAAGCTCTTGGAATTGGATCTCCTTCGACAGTTGTCAGTTTGAAAGTGCCATCAAGAAGTTTTTGGCCTATGACATATGGCCCTTCCCAGTTTGGCGCAAACACTCCTGTTGCTATCGTGACCCTTTTCAAGACTAGATCTCCAATCTCAAAGCTACGTTGGCGAACTTTGGAATTGAAATGCCTGGCAATTCTTTGCTGATGGGCTGCAATTATGAGCTGAGCCTCTTCCCTTCTTTCATCAAGGAAGTCGAGCACTTCAAGTTGCAACTCTTCGTTTTCAGCTTGGTTGAAATGAATTCTTCTTTGTGAAGGGACTTCTATTTCCACCGTAATCATTGCTTCTGATCCATATGCTAATGAAAATGGAGTGTGTCCGGTTGCAGTTTTGTGGGTAGTTCTATATGCCCATAGTGCTAGTGGAAGCTTATCGACCCAACCACCTTTTGCTTTTTCCAGTTGTTTTTTGATGGTTGATTTGATAATTTTGTTTACTGCTTCCACTTGCCCGTTTGCCTGCGGATGAGCCACTGTTGAGAAGCTTTTCTGGATCTTGAATCGCTTGCAAAAATCTTGGAACTCTTCACTATCGAATTGGGTTCCATTGTCTTTGATTATCTTTTGAGGCACACCATACCTGCAAATGATATTCTTAGTTACAAAGTTTATCATCTTTTTAGAGGTAATAGTAGTTAATGGTTCAGATTCAGTACATTTAGTAAAATAATTAACAGCGAAATAACATATTTGATTCCGGATTTGGCGGTTGGCAAAGGCCCGATGAGATCTATTCCCCAAATAGCAAATGGCCACGGACTGACCATCGGTGTTATCTCTGTGGAAGGTGCTCTTGGGATTTTTGCAAATCTCTGGTATCGATCACATTTTGGGGCATAGCTTGCAGCGTCACAATTAATATCTGGCCAAAAATACCCATAACGGAGAATTTTCTTTGCTAGAGTTTGACCACCTGAATGGTCTCCACACTCTCCTCCATGTACTTCAGCTAGAATTGTTTTAGCTTCTTCCTTGGTCACACATCGGAGTAATGGCATTGAGAATCCCCGTCTGTACAATCGGCCATCTTGAATTATGTATCTGAAGGCTTTTCTTAGTAACTTCTGTCGTTCTTTTGAACTTTCTGGTAGAGAACCGTTGAGCAGATATTCCATTATCGGAGTCATCCATGATTCTCGCTCTTAATATATAGTCATGATCCAATCAATATCCATCTCATCAATGCTTGGAGCTGACAGGACTTCCATAGGAACTAATCCCAATAATTGAGCTTAACCAGTGCTTGCGTACTTTGAGAGAGAATCTACCTTCATATTCTCTTCTCGGGGTAAATGATTTATCGTATAATGGTCAAGATCATCGAGAAGTTCCCAAGCTTTTGACAAACCAGCAGGCAGATTTCCTCCTTTAGTCTGAAACTCTTTCTTGACTTGACATACAATAAGCTATGAATCACAGAAGATCTGCAACACTTTGACATTCAACTCTTTAGCAATTCTCAAGCCGACAATAAGAGATTCATATTTTGCTTCATTGTTTGTCGAAGGGACTTCCAATCTCAACGCATAGCACAATGACCGCCCTTCAGGGGTTTCAAGCACAACCCCATCTCTGGAACAGTAATCGTTTCTTGCACCATCAACGTATAATTTCCACTGAATTGGGGGATTATCAGTTACTTCTTCCTCACTATCTCCTTTATCTGTACATTCTGCGATAAAATCTGCCAAAGCTTGTCCATTGATTGCTCTCCGGGGATGATAAGTGATGTCATATTTGCTGAGTTCAATATTCCACTTCAGAAAACGACCCGAAGTCTCAGGACGAAACAAGACTTGATTTAGAGGTTGATCAGTGAGGACTTTGATAGGATGAGCTTGGAAATACGGCCTCAACTTTATTGATGCAATCAGTAGACAATAGGCGAGCTTTTCCAATTTTGAATAATTCATCTCTGCCCCGGTGAATCTCTTGATGATATAATAGACCGGGCGCTGAATTCTTGCGTCTTCCCGTACCAATGCTGCACTGAGAGCATGAGATGAGATTGCCAAATATACAAAAAGATCTTCACCAATATCCAGCTTAGAAAGTATTGGAGGAGTTTCCATATGACGAATCAACTCATCGAAAGCTTTCTGGCATTCAGGAGTCCAGTCAAAATTTTTCCTTCCTTTCTTCAGTGCATCAAAGAATGGAATGCATTTATCAATAGCTTTGGAAATGAATCAAGTCAAGGCAGCGACTATTCCATTAAGACTTTTCAATTCCTCTTCGTTCTTGGAGCTTTTACTTCTTTTAAGGCCGCAATTTGAGTAGGATTAGCTTTAATGCCCCTAGCACTCACAATGAAACCCAAAAACTTTTCGGACTCCACCCCGAACGAACATTTCAAAGGATTAAGTTTCATTCCATACTTTCGGAGGATTGCAAACATTTCCGCCAAGTGGTCCATATGATCTACCGCTTTCTTTGACTTCACCAACATATCTTCAACATAAACTTCCATAGTTTTGCCAATTTGCGGTTTGAACATAGCATTGACGAGTCTTTGGTAAGTTCCCCTGCATTCTTAAGTCCGAAAGCCATGACTCTATAGCAGTAGAGACCAACATCGGTGATGAAGCTTGTATCCTCCTGATTCGGCTCATGCATCATAATCTGGTTGTATCCGGAGTAAGCATCCATGAAAGATAACAATTCGTGCCCTGCTATTCCATCCACCAACTGATCTATCATGGGTAATGGGAAGCAGTCTTTAGGGCAGGCTTTGTTTAAATTTGAGAAGTCAATGCAAACTCTCCATTTCCCATTTGCTTTCTTAACCAGTATTGGATTTGAAACCCAATTCGGATAAGTAGACACCTTGATGAAACCATTCTCCATAAGCCGGTCAACCTCTTCTTTCAACGCTGCTGACCTTTCAGGACCTTGGGTTCTTCTTTTCTGTTTTACCGGTGTAAACTTCGGATCAATATTCAGAGTATGTACTGCAATTTCTGGGGATATTCCGCACATATCATCATGAGTCCAAGCGAATACGTCCAGATTTGCCTTCAAGAATGATGTTAAGGAATTTTGAACCGTCGCGTTAAGTTGCGAACCCACATTCACCACTTTGTTCGGATCTTTCGGGTCAACAGGTACTGGCACCGTTACTTCCACTGGCACCACTCTAGTCTCCCTTGCACTAGCTTTTCTGGGATCCATTTCTCTTCGTACCCCGCTATGCTCGCCAGTGTAGGGTCCACCCTGTAATTGCTACAAGGTTGGTTCTTTGATGCGGACTGAGGCCGCTGCATCTTTTCCCATTTCTCTCTTCCTCGCTTCGCGCAACTCTATCAGATAACATTCTCGCCCAGCATTCTGATCCCCTTTAATAACTCCAACTCCGTTATCCGTGGGGAATTTCATAGTAAGGCACCACGGGGCGAGAATTGCTTTAAAAGCCGCAAGAGTTGGTCGGCCTAGAAAGGCGTTGTAGGCAGATAATTCGTCAACAATTACAAAATTCTGTTTTCGAACTACCTTCTTCTCCCTTCTCCAAGCTCTACGAACAAGTCAATAGTTCCAATGGGCTGCTTCGGTTCCCCAGTAAACCCAACAATTTTCTGAGACGAAGCTTGTGTTGAATATGCGTTTATATGATTTTTGTTTGATGATAATAAACATATATACATTCGTTTAAATGTATTTGTTAATATACTATTTATTTTCACAGAATAAATAAATATTTGCTGAATAAAAATAAATAACACAATTTTTGAATTCAAAAGAATATTTTATTCACACAAATATTTATTACAATTTTTAAATAGTACAAATTCAAACTCTCACTATTCACTATACAATTTTGATACAATTTCTAATTACAACACTATTTTACATATTCACCTCACTACATATCACTCACACTCGTATTTTTATCTTCAACTGCATTCCAATTTGAATCCAGCATCTGAGAAATCTGCAAAAATATTTACTAACGCAGTAAAATTGAAAAAGAAATATTTTTGCGATATAAAATGAAATATGATTTTTAAAAATGATATTGCCTCAGTTATTTGGGTTGTTCGTCATCATATTTTTGTATCTGTGCATATCAGTATTTTATCAGGAACAAAAGTGGCTGCAGTACACTGTGTGCACTGCCTCGCCTACTCGTGTGTGCAAAACAAAATGCACAGCTAACAAATCAAGTACAAGGTCAAACCCAGACAGGTTCAACTCAAGTAAACAACAGTGGCAGATAAAGCAACATCAAGTTGAAACAGACTCAAGTTCAATAATTATGACCAAAGAGAAGCTTAAGTCAATGCACAGTGCTAACATATGCATCTAAGTGACACAGTGAACAAGCAATATGCAAATGCATACACAAGAGGCAACATGAATGGAAACTGCACCAATGCAAGTCAAAACTGCGAGTATGGTGATGCAGTCAACAAGGCAATAGTACAAGTGAAACAAGCAATGAAGTCAAGACACTAAGCACTGAAAGAAAGATAGTCAAAGACAGAAGCACACTAATATGCAACAGTATGGCTATATGCATGCATATGGAATACAAGGCAACAAGTACACATGAATGCTATGATCAGCCTCAAATCAATGGACATGCAGTACATCAACTACAAAGTGCAAACGAGAATCAAGTGAAGTATTTCTGTCAAAAGTACAGCAACTCAAGGAGCAATACAATGAACAAATTCATACGAGCTCAGACTACAAGTTCAAGTGAAAGTGCAGACAAATGACCAAGCACAGCCTCAACATCACAGGACCAGACCACACACACATACACACACACATGTATGTATATACATGAACTAGATTGAAGCACACTGGAATACAACTGCAAATATCAAGACCAGAAAAACAAGACCACAAGTACTCAACAACAGCCAGCACCAACAGTGATGCAAGGTACAGCATGCCAGAGCTACAAATAAGCAAAGGCACAACTCAAATTCAAATAGCAACTGCAAATATCCAATATGCAACATGGCCGTGGATGGTACAACAACAAAGACCAAGGCTACAAAAGTGAATATCTCGGTGCCAACATATCCAACTAGAAGTGCAACTACAAGATACAGCAAGCACAACAACATCAATGTCAACAGTTAAAATGGCCAGAGACAAAAGCTCACAGAGGCCAGAGAATTGAAGAAAACTATTGCAGTGAAGCAAGTTCAAATATAATGAAACAGCATGTACAGGACAGTGAAACAGCCAAGCAAATCGAACCAAGTCAAAGTGAAATCGACGTATCAATGTTGAACAAGTCAAGCCGTAATCAACATCAAAGCCGTGGGATGCAAGCGTCAAATTATACGAGATTGACAAAGTCAAACAAATCCCAAGCATCAAAATATAGAGTTCGAATACGAAAATTAAAAAGTAACAAATATACGATTATGAACTAGTCAGAGGAAATCATCAACATCCATACAATATCGAACGGCCAAATCAACAATTTTGAAAATATCAGACGTACGCAAATTAAGGAAATCGAACGCGTATAAAACCCTAATCATCATCGGCAAAATTATCATCGAGTTCAAGCATTCAAGCAGAGAATTAAAAGAGCAAAAAATCACTTACAGAAGCCATCTCGAACTCGAACAAATTCGAAGCAACCGAAGTGAGCAACAGCGATTCGATCGAACAAGGCTTCAGGCAATTAACCACTGATTCGATCAACTTAGAATCGGAGCTTCGAAATAGCCCTAAATCTCAGAGCCAAGCAAAGAGAACAAAGCCCTAAAAGAGGAACGGCCTCCATTACAACGAAGGGAATAGAAAAGAAAGGAGACGGGTTGAATAATAAAAGGGGCCGGCCTATTTACTTTTATTGTTTTATTATTAAGGGTTTTAAATTTTTAGATAGGGTTATTTTACTTTAAATTGTTTTTAGTTTGTATTTCTTTTTAAACCGTTTTAATTTTCTAGTCGTGTGACTAGGGTGCAAACTACGGTTTGTAGTTTGGGAATTTGCAACTCGGTAGTTGAGTTGTGGTCAAGGTTTTGAGCGTAGAGTTAGAATAGTCAATAGCGGGTATAGCGAGTTTACGTGTGTAAGCGAGGGACTTTCTAATTTCTAGTAGAAACCTTGGGGCAGCACGTAGGCAGGGTTTTGCCGAAGCTGGGTAAATTCTGTGTTGTTCTGTTCTGCATTTTATTATTCTGTTATTTATTTCTGTGCTGGTAATATTCTGTGATCCGTGTTAATATTAGTTTATAAGCTTCCGCAATTAATTTTTATAATTAACACTATCACCCTATTCACCCCCCCTCTAGGGTGAAATCGATCCTACAAGTGGTATCGGAGCGAGGTTTAGAAGCCAATTTATTTTGAAAAAATTCGATTTTTCAAAAATCAGTTTTGTTTTAAAAAAAAAAAAAATTCAATTTTTCAAAAGTCAGTTTTTTTTAAAAATTTGATTTTTCAAAAACCAGTTTTTGTTTAAAAATTTGAATTTTTAAAATGGCTTCTTTTAATAACGCTTTTGCAGAGGGGCAGTCGATAGTTAGACCACCAATGTTCAATGGTGAATATGCTTATTGGAAAAATAGGATGGAAATTTTTCTGAAAACCATTGACGCATGGAATATTGTTGAGACAGGTTATAGAATACCAACTATAACTGTAGATAATCAGGAAATAGAGAAACCAAAGGATCAATGGACAGAACTAGAAAATAGATTACAAAATACTAATGCTAGAGCTATGAATTCTATTATCTGTTCATTAGATCAATTTGAATTTAATCGTGTCTCACATTGTCTAACTGCGCAGGAAATATGGCACACGCTCGAAGTGACTCACGAAGGAACATCTCAAGTTAAAGAATCTCGCCTTGCAATGCTAAGCAGCGAATACGAGAACTTCAAAATGGCGAAGGAAGAAAATGTCAAAGAGATGTACGGACGACTCTCCAATATCGTATACAAATCAAAAGCTCTCGGAAAAACATACACCGAATTGGAAATAGTCCGGAAAATCCTCAGAGTCCTTCCACGAAGCTTTGAAGCAAAAGTAACTGCCATACAAGAATCGAAAGATTTAAAACAACTCAAAGTTGAAGAACTCATCGGAAATCTCACCACATATGAACTAGAAATGAAATTCAAAGAAGAGCGTGAAGAAGGAGACACTCGAAAGAAATCAATAGCTCTCAAAGGAACAACTAAAAGTGACGACGATGACGATGGTGCAGAAGAACTAGAGTTGTTAATAAAGAAATTCAAAAAGTGGAATCACAAACACGGAAATCCAGCTCGAAATCAGGAAATGAAAAGCAGAATAAGCAAAGCATTTGACCACTCAGAAGAACAGAAGTTCATTTGTTATAATTGCAACAAACCCGGTCATATCAAGCCCGATTGTCCACAAATTAAACTCAGCCATGTAAAGAAACAGAAAAAGAAAAGTTTTGCAGCCACTTGGGATGAAATAGACGAGAATAATCAAAGCACTGGCAGTGAAAGCGAAAAAGCAGAATTGTGTCTTCGAGGTGATACAACTGACAGTGACGATGACGAGCCAAGTGAGGTATCAAAACTTACCCATTCTGAGTTGCTTATATATTTTCATGAAATAAACGGCTGTTATGAACGACTTAGGGAAAAATATGCTAAACTTGAATCACAAAAAGATACTTTGATAGAATGTAATGAACAACTTGACCAATTAGTTAAAACCTATCAGAGTAGGATCCCTAAGTGTGATAAGTGTCCAACATTCGAAGAGGAAATTAGAAAATCAGAAATCAATATAAAATCACTTGAAAATGAAATTCTGATTTTAAAAGAAAATGAAAATACTAGGAGAGAAAATTCTATCAAAAAGTGCACTCAATTGTTGAACGAAAATAATTCTCTCAAAACACAAGTCCAACATTTGTCAACGACTTTGGATAAATTTTCAAAAAGTGAAAAATCGTTGAATATGCTATTAGGAAAGCAAACTGTTAATACGGTTAGACAGGGACTTGGATATAATAATTCGAAAACTGTTGAAAGCAACATTAATCAAGTTAATTCTATGTGCACAATTTGTAGAAAATATGGACACAATCACAATAATTGTTGGTATAGACCCAAACATGTGAAAACTATACCGATTTGGGTTCCAAAAGGCACAAATATAAAAACTCTCAAAGTTAAACAAATCTGGGTGCCGAAGGGAACAATTATAAATAGTTTTGGGTCTCCACAAAATTATTTTTCTAAATATTCTGCCACTAACAATCATGGACCTATGAAAACAAATAGGTCACATAAATATTTTCCCGTGTAGGTGTGGTGGGAGGCTAAGGAACAACAACGGTGTTATCTGGATTTTGGCTGTTCCAGAAACACAACGGGCGACAAAGCAAAGTTCCTTAGCCTAGTATAAAGGTGACAGAATCACAATGGGCAACGTCGGAAAATATCGTAAAGGTAAATCAGGTAAATTTATTTTTGAACGATATATTATTTGTGAAAATCTGCACCATTTTCTGAATAAAATCAGCCAATTATGCAATGATAATATGATGATGATTTAATGATGATTTTGATTCTGACTTTATTCAAAATAGTTAGCCAATTATATTCTTATGCCAAAAACACTATAAAATTCTCTAGAATAACTTGATATATAGGTTTGGGATAAAAATAGTGTTTTGATTGGATAATACTTTTTGTTATAATATTTTTGGCTAAATCTAAATTCATGGTTTGACACGGCCTAAATTTAAAATCCTAATGAATTCTGTTTAAAATTATAAAAAGGATTTTAAGAAATTTTTGAAATTGTAAAAAGGATTTTAAGGAATTTTTTTTTGAAATTCAAGAAATTGCTTGGAATAAAAATGAAGTTTGATGGATTGTAAAATTGACACTTTGATATATGTTTGATTGTTGACACAGTCTTCATTTCAAATCCAAGAAAATTTCATTCAAAATTTGTTGATAATAATCATGAGATAATTTGTTGAAATTTTTTGATGCACAATTCATGGTTTGGTCTATCAAATTCAACGAGTGAATATTGAGTGAAATTGAAATTCAGATGCAGATTACACTGGTAATATAGTTGTAGAAAAATTACTAGTGGAATGTGATTATTACTTGACACATTCATTTGCTGCATCGTTTTTCAAAGAAAATGTCTGCATATTTTTCATTTGAAATATTTTTTTTAATAGCAGAAAATTTTCTTTTAAAACCCCCTGGAGAAAATCATTTTTGACCATATTTTCAGATTAGTCATTTTGAAAAATTGGTTTCATAATTATTTTTGAATTTGATTTTAAATGACTATATTGACTAATCTGACTCCCTAATGTTTATCGAAAAGAAAAACAGTAATTGAAAAAGTGATGAGTGTTGATATTTATCATATATTATAACTCGAGAAAGTATAATTAGAAAATTTCTTTAGAAATTTAAACAAGAGTTATAAAACTTTTTGTTGGTAAAAATTCCATGACCATCTCTATATCTATCATATTTCTAACAACCATCACTCATCAAAATTCTATATAGTTTGTCGATATGTGGTACTTTAAACAGGAATCGTTCGTTTTTCATTTTCACATTTTTTTTTAAAAAAAAAAGCAAAAATAAATAAATAAATAAATACCAAAGTATTCACTCTCATTTAAAAGTCCTCACGGTTATGCATGGGTGAATTACTTGGAATTTGTTATGTGCTTCCATGCTCATTTAAAAGTCCTCACGGTTATGCATGTATGGAACGCATATCAAAAGTTGATTTTTTTTTTCTTTCTTTTAAAATAAACAAGTTGATTCTAATCCCATTTAAAAGTCCTCACGGTTATGCGTGGTTAGAAGATACTTGAATTCATTTTTTTTTAAAATAAAATTGGAATACTACTAATCTCATTTAAAAGTCCTAACGGTTATGCATGATTAGTAGATATTCAAATTCCTGATATAAAAATACCACAAATAGACACAATTGTATGGTTTTATTTGATGAAATCATTCATACCATTCTAAAGTGGAATATGCGTCAATTAAAGGATTTATGATTTTTGTTTGATTTTTTTATTGAAATTTAATTTTTATATTCAATTGAGTTTTAATGTTGAATTAATATCGATCACTATATCTCTACTTTTCTATTACTATTATTCTTTTGCTGATAACAAAAGGGGGAGAGAAAGGTTAAGATTTTGTCAAATAAAAATCAAGAAAATGTCAAATAATTTTCCATTTGCATATAGGCTCATTCACACATTTTATTTGTATGCATATATGTAGGGGGAGTCATATATGTAGGGGGAGCATCATGTAGAGAGGAAGCATTCAAATAGAGGGAGTAAATTGAATCATCAAATACATTTAAAGTATTCAAAATCTTAAATATATGTTTGTTATCATCAAAAGGGGGAGATTGTTGAATATGCGTTTATATGATTTTTGTTTGATGATAATAAACATATATACATTCGTTTAAATGTATTTGTTAATATACTATTTATTTTCACAGAATAAATAAATATTTGCTGAATAAAAATAAATAACACAATTTTTGAATTCAAAAGAATATTTTATTCACACAAATATTTATTACAATTTTTAAATAGTACAAATTCAAACTCTCACTATTCACTATACAATTTTGATACAATTTCTAATTACAACACTATTTTACATATTCACCTCACTACATATCACTCACACTCGTATTTTTATCTTCAACTGCATTCCAATTTGAATCCAGCATCTGAGAAATCTGCAAAAATATTTACTAACGCAGTAAAATTGAAAAAGAAATATTTTTGCGATATAAAATGAAATATGATTTTTAAAAATGATATTGCCTCAGTTATTTGGGTTGTTCGTCATCATATTTTTGTATCTGTGCATATCAGTATTTTATCAGGAACAAAAGTGGCTGCAGTACACTGTGTGCACTGCCTCGCCTACTCGTGTGTGCAAAACAAAATGCACAGCTAACAAATCAAGTACAAGGTCAAACCCAGACAGGTTCAACTCAAGTAAACAACAGTGGCAGATAAAGCAACATCAAGTTGAAACAGACTCAAGTTCAATAATTATGACCAAAGAGAAGCTTAAGTCAATGCACAGTGCTAACATATGCATCTAAGTGACACAGTGAACAAGCAATATGCAAATGCATACACAAGAGGCAACATGAATGGAAACTGCACCAATGCAAGTCAAAACTGCGAGTATGGTGATGCAGTCAACAAGGCAATAGTACAAGTGAAACAAGCAATGAAGTCAAGACACTAAGCACTGAAAGAAAGATAGTCAAAGACAGAAGCACACTAATATGCAACAGTATGGCTATATGCATGCATATGGAATACAAGGCAACAAGTACACATGAATGCTATGATCAGCCTCAAATCAATGGACATGCAGTACATCAACTACAAAGTGCAAACGAGAATCAAGTGAAGTATTTCTGTCAAAAGTACAGCAACTCAAGGAGCAATACAATGAACAAATTCATACGAGCTCAGACTACAAGTTCAAGTGAAAGTGCAGACAAATGACCAAGCACAGCCTCAACATCACAGGACCAGACCACACACACATACACACACACATGTATGTATATACATGAACTAGATTGAAGCACACTGGAATACAACTGCAAATATCAAGACCAGAAAAACAAGACCACAAGTACTCAACAACAGCCAGCACCAACAGTGATGCAAGGTACAGCATGCCAGAGCTACAAATAAGCAAAGGCACAACTCAAATTCAAATAGCAACTGCAAATATCCAATATGCAACATGGCCGTGGATGGTACAACAACAAAGACCAAGGCTACAAAAGTGAATATCCCGGTGCCAACATATCCAACTAGAAGTGCAACTACAAGATACAGCAAGCACAACAACATCAATGTCAACAGTTAAAATGGCCAGAGACAAAAGCTCACAGAGGCCAGAGAATTGAAGAAAACTATTGCAGTGAAGCAAGTTCAAATATAATGAAACAGCATGTACAGGACAGTGAAACAGCCAAGCAAATCGAACCAAGTCAAAGTGAAATCGACGTATCAATGTTGAACAAGTCAAGCCGTAATCAACATCAAAGCCGTGGGATGCAAGCGTCAAATTATACGAGATTGACAAAGTCAAACAAATCCCAAGCATCAAAATATAGAGTTCGAATACGAAAATTAAAAAGTAACAAATATACGATTATGAACTAGTCAGAGGAAATCATCAACATCCATACAATATCGAACGGCCAAATCAACAATTTTGAAAATATCAGACGTACGCAAATTAAGGAAATCGAACGCGTATAAAACCCTAATCATCATCGGCAAAATTATCATCGAGTTCAAGCATTCAAGCAGAGAATTAAAAGAGCAAAAAATCACTTACAGAAGCCATCTCGAACTCGAACAAATTCGAAGCAACCGAAGTGAGCAACAGCGATTCGATCGAACAAGGCTTCAGGCAATTAACCACTGATTCGATCAACTTAGAATCGGAGCTTCGAAATAGCCCTAAATCTCAGAGCCAAGCAAAGAGAACAAAGCCCTAAAAGAGGAACGGCCGCCATTACAACGAAGGGAATAGAAAAGAAAGGAGACGGGTTGAATAATAAAAGGGGCCGGCCTATTTACTTTTATTGTTTTATTATTAAGGGTTTTAAATTTTTAGATAGGGTTATTTTACTTTAAATTGTTTTTAGTTTGTATTTCTTTTTTAACCGTTTTAATTTTCTAGTCGTGTGACTAGGGTGCAAACTACGGTTTGTAGTTTGGGAATTTGCAACTCGGTAGTTGAGTTGTGGTCAAGGTTTTGAGCGTAGAGTTAGAATAGTCAATAGCGGGTATAGCGAGTTTACGTGTGTAAGCGAGGGACTTTCTAATTTCTAGTAGAAACCTTGGGGCAGCACGTAGGCAGGGTTTTGCCGAAGCTGGGTAAATTCTGTGTTGTTCTGTTCTGCATTTTATTATTCTGTTATTTATTTCTGTGCTGGTAATATTCTGTGATCCGTGTTAATATTAGTTTATAAGCTTCCGCAATTAATTTTTATAATTAACACTATCACCCTATTCACCCCCCCTCTAGGGTGAAATCGATCCTACAGCTTGAACGTCAGCCATTGGAACTTTCAATTGGTCGAACGTCTTTTTGAAGAGAATATTGCAAGAAGCACCGCAATCTACAAGCACTCTTCCCACAATAGCCGGCTCAATGCCCGCAGAGATAACCAAGGGATCCATGGTTGGAGATTCAATACCCATAGAGTCCCTGGCTCTGAACACAATATCATTGTTAAAAGTTTTCTGCTGCTTCAAAGGTGCAGCGTCTTCTAGCACAAAAACACTCTCTTCTGTTGGTGCATATTTCAAGGCACGAGTATATCTTTCCATCTCGCCCCAGCTTCTGCCAGCTGGGTGAGGACCTCCTGTAATCACATTAATAGCAGGCCTTTCTGATTCATGCAAAGTATTCCTCTCACCCGAGCCAGATGGATGAGCAGGAAGTTACTGACCCTTAGTAGACGAAGTTGCGTCATTTCTACTTCTCTTAACGTATTGCTGCAACTTGTTTTCTCTCAATAGTTCTTGAATTAAATTTTTCAAATGGCGACATTCGTTTGTAGCATGACGGGGTTGATTATGAAACCAATAGAATCTCCCACTTTGAGCAGCTTTTTTGTTAACTCTCATCTCAGGCGGTTTAGGATATTCTACCTCATCTTCGATAGCAAAGAAGATATTCTCCGGAATGTCAGTCAAAGGAGTGAAATCTGAAGATTTTAATAAGCGAGGTTTCTTCGTATCTTTCTGTTTCTTCCCACCATTTTTCTCCCTTTTCTGACTCCCGGATTCCTTTTGATAGGGGAAGCAGTATTATCCTTAACCTGTGTCAATGCCACTTTAACTGGTGCCCGAAGGCTTTCCGAGCGCATGAATTCATCAGCTTTCCTATAGAATTTCTCAAGTGAATTCGGTTCTTTCATCTTCAGCCACTTCCCAAATTCGCTTGATTTGTCAATTGACCTCATCAGGTATGATAAGACCATTCGTGGCTCTGCATTGTACACTTCAGCCAAAGCTATGTTGAAGCGGCACAAGAAGGACCTGATAGATTTCCTAGGAATCTTTTCCAAGCTTGATAGCGACATAATGTCCTTTGCCTTTGAAGCATACAACCTGAATTGCTCTTTAAACTTCCGAGTCAAATCGGCGAACTGGTCTACGGATTGGACCGGAAGTTTTGTGAACCAGAGCAGAGCCACTCCTCCAAGTATACCGGAAAGTACCGGCATTTGATCTCATCAGATGCTCTAGCACCAGTCATGTGCCAATCATACTTATACAGGAATTGATTGGGGTCACTTGTTCCCTTATAAGCTGGGATGGTCGGAGGAACAAACTTCCTTGGGAATTCTTCCTTTAGAATCTTCTCAATGAACGGAGTTTTGCTCAGAGCGAATCACCATTCCTTCTCATCTTCATCTCTCTTCATGCTTTCTTTCATGATTTGTCGCACCATCCCCGAAAGATATTCCTCATCATTCAAAGGACCTGCAGGACAGACTTTGGCCATTTTCTCGAATGTTTGTCGGGACAAACGTTCGCGGAGAGTTGGCTATGGTCTCGATCCTCCAGCTTGAGGAGCTGTTTCTTTGGTGGGGCTAGCTGCTCTTTGTGGAATATTCCTTTCTTCAGGATCATGAATATCATCTGCAAGGTTTTCTTCGTTATTCACCGGTTGACGGTTTGCTCCGAGCAACGAATTTATCATCTCAAGCATTAAAGCATTCTGAGTTTCCATCTGCTGGTATAATCTAGATACTACAGCATCTAACTCTGCTCGTGTAATTCCGGCAATTGGTGCTACTTGACTTGACGAAGGGGAAGTGGCAGTATTTTCATGGACATTACTAGGTCTTGTATATCAACGCTTTCTTCCAGGAGCCATTATTTCTGATAGACTTCTGGTTTTGGTAGAGACTCTTTCCATAAACTTTGGCGAAGCAATGACGAAGATAGCCTGTGTTCGAGTTCTCAGTGAAAGCACCAAAAATGTTAACGCTAAAAATTGAACGCTAACACCCCGTGTATGTAGAGGTTAAGTGAAAGCACCACCCGTGAACACGGGAATTAGAAACAAGTAGGAAAGTCACAGAGAAAGCAGTAAACGACAACAATTTTATAGTGGTTCGGCTTTAGATTAAGCCTGCGTCCACTTTAATCCTCTTTATTACAGAATCAGTTACAACTTTACAACAATCTTCAATTACAATACTGATGAGACAAACAACTAGAACTCCGATGTAGAAGAATTCTTTGAATCCATGTTGATTGTGTTAGATTTCCTCTCGAAGTTAGTTGAAATGCCTTTCGTGTTTGAAGTGTCAAGTGAGTCGACAATTCAGCAAAGTATCGGCGTTCCAGGAATGAGCCAAAAAGATCCCTTTTTAGTTGGAGTAGGTGGGGTATTTATAGGAGAGTTCGGCTTTAGGTCGCGAGCGACCTCGGATAGGTTGTAGGTCGTCTATGACCTAATGGGAGTTGTCTACGGCTTATACGTGGAACACTCGATCGATCTGGAGAAACTAACAAGTCATAAGCCGTGGCTGACCTAGGTAGGAAGCGGCATAGGAAGCTCCTTTGGTTTGTTTAGGTCGTGAACGACTTAGGTATAGGTCGTAGGTCGTGGGCGACTTAGTCGATACAGTTTACGGCCTAACAAGAGCACCCTTGATCATTCAAGTCATAGATCGTAGGCGACCTAGGGAAGGAACGACATAGGGAAGACAAGTTACCTCGGCTTTGTGTAGCTCGCTAGGTCGTGTATACCTTTAGGTCTCTAAGTCACCTCAGTCCATACGTCATTTATGCACTAAGTCGCTCAGTCCATTTAGCAACTAGGTCGTTTAACTTGCTGGGCGACTTTATATGTTAGGTCGCTTACTACCTTAGGTAGTTAGGTCGCGTTTTTCTATAAGTCCTTAAGTCGTAGTACCCCTTAGGTTGTTAACCCGCTTCAGCAATTAGGTCGCTGTTAACTCGTTGATTCATAGGTCGCTGGACTATCTACTACTTTAGGTCCCTGAGCTCTGTAGGTCGCAGGGGCGTCGATAACTTTAGGTCATTGAGCCTTTCAATCCTTTAGGTCATTGAGCCACGGAGAAGAGGAGTTAACAAAGCTCATATGAATTTTCTAAAATTTATTTCATGTAATTTCAAATTTTCTAGACTAGTTTACTATTTTTAGCTATTTTCCTTAATTTAGCTTTATATAATTAATAAATATTATATATATTTTTATATTTTGATAAATTTTCGAAATTTTATCTGGGATTATTATTATTTCCAGAAATATCAAGTTATATAAACAAAATTAAGGAAGTTTGAAAGGTTTTAAAAGCCTTGAAACGAAAAGTCGTTTCACCTCCTAAGTCGTTTCTTTTACCGTTTCCTCATTTACTCTTTGGTCATTTTTTTCTTTTTCCTATTGAATAGCCGTGTATTTTCCTTCCTATTCACGTGAGAAACTTCTCACTTTCCATCATCAAATTCACGGCTAGAAGTATTGAAGGTAATGGCTTCCATTTCATCTTCTTCTTCCTTTGTTTTTCTACTTTTCTATTTAAATTTTGTACTTGTTCTCACATTCATAGCTTGGCTCCTCCTCAACCAGATCTGACCTGACCTCCACCACCCCCTTCCTCTGACCATCTCCCATCCTACTACCTCTCCATTTCAGACCAAGCAAATTCAAGGTGAAGACCACCACAAAATCCACCAAAAACCATCACAAACTATCACTTCTGGCCTAGAATTGTCATCTCCTCCTTCTACCACCATTTGCCGCCACTAGCACCACCACCACCACCTCTAACCTGACCTCCACCCTCTGCCACATCACCCACCACCACCTGCACCACTGGTTGGGCCCACCTAGACTCCGGCCGAGCACAATAGGAGCATAGAGATGAAGTTGTTGCCTTGTAGTTGCCTTGAAATTGTATAGTTTTGCACCAATACCATCTCATCACTTTTACACCATGATGGCCGACTACTTTTGATGCAGCACGACCTATGGAAGCACAAGGCTTAGGTCGAACACAGGCTAAGCTAGGTCAGTACCGACCTAAGGAGAAAGAGTTACGAGTTAGTGAAGCTTTAAGTCGGCTACGGGTTAGGTGCTTGGATCGGACCCGACCTAACAGACCACAGGGGAAGAAGTTACGACTGAATTGGTATCGGAGCTTGATGAGTCGTACACGACTCAACGATTCACCTATAAGTCGTTTCCGACCTAAGGAATCATGTATGGAAAGGGAGCGAGTTAATGAAGAAAGGCTGAATCGGGACCGAGCTAATTGGAGACCAGAGGGACAGTTGTGCCGAGCTAACGAGCTACGACTTAAGATAAGTCGGTAAGTTGCAGCATAAACGAGTCGTAGGTCGGTAAGATGTTGAGTCGGCAATAACTTGAGTCGGTCATGTATGTAAATAAGTTGAGTCGTATGTTGTATGTTAGGTCGTACTTGGTTAAGTCGGCCATATTTGAGTCGTTGCATGTGCTGTATGGAAAAGGGGGTTGAGTCGCTTTGTGTTAAGTCGGTCACGACTTAAGTTGAGTCGTAGGTCGGTCAACGACTTAGGGACTGGGTCGAAAACTCTATAAATAGGGGCGTGTGTTGTACATTTGAGAGGTTGATTTTTGAATAAAATTCTCTTTTGTTAGCTTTGTGCTTTCATACCAATTGGTAGTTGAGTGTAATCTCCTATCTCCTCTTTCGGTTAATCGAGTGCGCTCGATTCAACGATCGTAGAAGCCGATTCACGGAATCTAGTGCGCTAGATCAACGTGCGAAGAATCATAGATCTTTTAACACGGTATAGTGCGCTATCAACGTGTTTGAGATAGCTAGAGTTCGGTATCTTTGGATCAACGAACTTGGGCATTTTTGGTATCTTCAACTCACCGATTGCTACATTTCATCGATTGAAGTTTTGTTTGATTAATCCGCTGCGTCAGTTTATTGGTATCAGAGCCATACTTAGCCAATCATAGCTAAGTTGATTCTTTGAGCCAAGTTTTGAAGTTTTTGAAGTTTGAAGTTGTTCATTGTGTTCATATTGAAGTTGCAACAAGTTTGAATTGTTTGATCCATTACATTTTGGATCAAAGTGAGCAAAGGAGTTTGAAATTGAAGAAGGCCGTGTATACTAGCGGGGAGTAGCCGAGCCTTGTGGAGTGTTTGAATTTGGAGCCGACTTAACCTAAGTCGCGACTTGTTGCCGAGTCAAGGGTTAAGCCGAGTCAAGCTAAGCCGTACATTGTTGAGCCGAGACTTGTTATTTTGTTGAAAGCTTTGGAGTTTTGTGTTTGAATTGTAGAAGTTTGAGAAGTTTTTCAATCATGCCACCAAGGAGAGCTAATCGTCATCAAAACGTTGAAGCTTTGTATCGTAGAGAAGAAGCCGAGCTTATGGAACAACGTATTAATGAAAAATTTGATGAAGGCATTGGAAAATTGGAGAAATTGATGAATGATTTGAATCAAAGGAGGAGATCACCAAACTCGAACCATGGAGGAAACCGAGTTTCGCCATCGGTTACGGAAGCGAGGAGGGTATCGCCACATTCATGTAGAGATAGAAGAGAAACATCAATATCGTCACGAAGAGATCATCATAACTATGCACATGAAGAGAGGAGAAGTCAACGTGAATTTGACAATGAAGCATATAGAGATAAAGAGAGACATAGTCAAAGAAGCATGCATGAACGAAAGGATGATAATGGTCGAGATCGATGTAGACGTACTTTTGATTTTGTTGAAGAAGGTGATAGAGCTAGTATTCATTATCGAGATCGAGACCAAATTCGAAATTCTTATCGGGATGTTGAAGATGATCGTCGATGGGAATCGGGTATGAAGATGGAGATTCCGGAATTTAAAGGCGGGATGGTTGCTGAAGAGTTCTTAGATTGGTTGTCTAATGTGGAGGAAATCTTTGATTTCAAGGAGGTCCCGGAGAATCGAAGGGTGAAGTTGGTTGCTACTAGGTTGAGGGGGAGAGCTTTGGCATGGTGGCAGCAAACTAAACTTACTAGGGAGAGAATGGGGAAGTCAAAGATAGAATCGTGGGATAAGATGAAGAAGATGATGAGATCTACTTTCTTACCTTACAACTACCAATCACTTATGTACCAGAGGTTGCAGAATCTGAGGCAAGGGACAAAGTCTGTTAGTGATTATGCTGATGAATTTTACCAACTCATTGCCAGGAATGATATTATGGAAACGGAAGAACAGCTAACTGCTAGATTCATTGGGGGATTGAGAATGCAGATCCAGGATATGGTTAATATGTTTGATCCTAGATCAGTTGCAGAGGCACATCAGAAAGCGTCGGCTTGGGAGAAACAAGGAAGACGTGGAGGTGGTGTGTTTACTCATTCCAATAATCAAGCAAGGGGTGTTGGTGGAAGTTCTAATGTTTCTAAACCTGTTTCAAAGCCAGTGGTGAAGGAGGCTGAGAAGGCGAAGGTTAGCAGTGGGTTCAAGTGTTATAATTGTCAGGAGTTGGGTCACAAAAGCAACGAATGTCTGAAGCCGAAGAAGAGAACCATGGTTGCAGAAGTTGAGGAGGATGATGGTGAGGAGGCAGAATGTTCAAATACACCTTATGTTGAGGAGGAAGAAGAATTGTTCGGAGATGAAGGTTGTAATCTTATGTTGAGGAGGTCATGTTTAACACCAAAGCAAGAGGAGGATTGTAGTTGGTTGAGAAGCAATATTTTTCAGTCGACGTGCACTATTCTGGGAAAGGTTTGCAAGTTCGTTATTGATGCGGGAAGTTGTGATAATATTATTTCTGCAGAAGCAGTGAGGAAATTGAACTTGAAGACTGAGAAACATCCTAAACCGTACAAGCTAGCATGGTTAAGGAAGGGTGGTGAAGTGAAGGTGTGTCGAAGGGCTTGTGTTAATTTTTCTATTGGGAAGAAATACAAAGATGAAATTTGGTGTGATGTTGTGGATATGGATGTTTGTCATCTGTTGTTGGGCAGACCGTGGCAATTCGATAGAGCAGTTCAACATGATGGTCGTGCCAATAGTTACAGTTTCATGTTCGAGGGTACTAAAATCACTTTGGTTCCTAAGAAGCAACAACAAAAGGAGAGCAAGCTAGAAGAGATTGAGGAATTGAAAACTCTGTTGACTTTGAAGGAGTTTGTCAAGGAAGTCGAAGAAGAACCAGAAGTGTTTTTGTTGATTGGGAGAGAGAGTAGTGAAGAAGTTGAAATTCCAGAAGCAGCAAAGCCAATTTTGAAAGAATTCGAAGATGTCTTTCCAGAGGAGTTGCCTAAGGAGTTACCGCCACTTAGAGACATTCAACATCAAATTGATCTTGTTCCGGGAGCAGTGTTACCACATCGACCACATTACCGAATGAGTCCGAAGGAACATGAGGAGTTACGAAGGCAAGTGGAAGAGTTATTGGAACAGGGACGAGTTCAGGAAAGTTTGAGTCCATGTGCTGTGCCAGCATTATTAGTACCAAAGAAGGACGGAACTTGGAGGATGTGTACTGACAGTCGAGCTTTGAACAAGATTACTGTTCGTTATAGATTTCCTATGCCAAGGTTGGATGACTTACTGGATCAGTTGAGTGGGGCAACTATATTTTCGAAGATTGATTTGAAGAGTGGTTATCATCAAATTCGAATCAGACCTGGAGACGAATGGAAGACAGCTTTCAAGACAAGTGAGGGGTTATACGAATGGTTGGTTATGCCATTTGGTTTATCAAATGCACCTAGTACATTCATGCGGGTGATGAATCAAATCTTTAGACCATTCATTGGGAAGTTCGTCGTGGTTTATTTCGATGACATTCTGATTTACAGCAGGAGTACGGAGGAGCATATTCGACATTTGAGGGAAGTATTGATTATTCTTCGTGAAGAACAATTTTATGCTGCTACGAAGAAATGTGTGTTTATGACGCACAGTGTTTTATTCCTGGGTTATGTTGTCTCAGGGGAAGGTATTCAAGTTGACCAGAGTAAAGTTGAGGCAGTCAGGAATTGGCCTCAGCCAAAGACAATCACGGAAGTGAGAAGTTTTCATGGGCTAGCGTCATTCTACCGAAGATTCATTCCACACTTCAGTAGCGTGATGGCACCAGTTACTGATTGCATGAAAGGGAAACAGTTTGCATGGTCAGAGGAAGCGGGGGTTGCCTTTGAGAAGATCAAGGAATTGTTGACGTCTGCACCAATTCTAGTTCTACCTAATTTTCAGCTATTGTTTGAATTGCATACTGATGCTTCGAAGGTTGGGATTGGAGGAGTGTTGAGTCAACAGGGGAGACCTATTGCATATTTCAGTGAAAAGTTGTCAGGGGCAAAGATGAGATACAGTACATATGACGTTGAATTTTATGCTGTTGTACAAGCTGTTAAACATTGGAGACACTATCTATTTCAGAAGGAATTTGTTCTTTACACAGATCATGAAGCATTGAAGCATTTACAAGGGCAGGATAAAATTTCAGCAAGACATGCATCATGGATTTCATATTTACAGCAGTTTACTTTTGTCGTTAAGCACAAATCAGGGGTGACAAATCGGGTAGCTGATGCTTTGAGTAGGAGGAGTCATTTATTAACGACAATGAAGGTTGAAGTGACGGGGTTTGAAATGTTGCCAGAGATGATTAATGAAGATCCTTACTTTGTGAAATATGTTGAGAAAGTGAAGGATGGGAGTACCGATGAATTTATGATAGTTGATGGTTTTCTGTTTAAGGGAAATCGTTTATGTATTCCGGATTGTAGTCTGAGGATGAAGATTGTGAAGGAGTTACACGAGGAAGGGCATGTGGGCCGTGATCGTACTTTGCAGTTGATTTCACAGTCTTATTTTTGGCCGTCGATGAGAAAAGAGGTTGAAAGATTCGTGGAGAGATGCCATATTTGCCAAGTTTCAAAGGGAACAGCGACGAATGCAGGGTTGTATATGCCATTACCTGTACCGTCTAAGCCATGGGTTGATATTAGCATGGATTTCGTTTTGGGTTTGCCTAGAACTCAAAGGGGAAATGATTCGATATTTGTTGTGGTGGACAGGTTTTCGAAGATGGCACATTTTGTTTCTTGCAAAAAGACGGCGGATGCTGTTCGTGTTGCTCAATTATTTTTCAAGGAGATTTATCGACTTCATGGTTTACCAGAATCTATTGTTTCTGATCGAGATACTCGTTTTCTGAGTCACTTTTGGTTGAGTTTGTGGAAGGTGGTGGGAACGAAACTGAAATTTAGCAGTGCTTATCATCCGCAAACTGATGGACAGACGGAAGTTGTTAACAGGTCATTGGGAAATTTGTTGCGTTGTCTTGTACAGGATAATTTGAGAAGTTGGGACATGAAGTTATGCCAAGCTGAATTTGCACATAATCATGCAGTGAATCGTAGCACGGGATTCAGTCCATTTTAGATCGGATATTCAAATTTACCCAGGGGACCGTTGGACTTAGCAGTGGTACCTCAATCGAAAAAGACAGTTAAACAAGCTGCTGATTTTTTTGAAGGTTTAACGGAGTGCCACAGGATCGTTCAGGAACGATTGGAAAAGTCGAATGAGAAATATAAGAAGACTGCAGATTTGAAGCGACGAAATGTTGAATTTAACGAAGGCGATTTGGTTTATGCAGTGTTGACAAAAGACCGTTTTCCGGTAGGAACATACAATAAATTGAAAGCACGGAAAATTGGTCCAGTTGAAGTTTTGAAGAAAATCAATAAGAATGCATATCGATTAAAGTTACCAGATGATGTTTATACTTCTGATGTTTTCAACGTCAAACATTTAGTTCCGTATCATGGAGATGAACAGTCTGATGAGGAAAAAGTTACAAATTCGAGGACGAATTTTTCTCAACCAGGGGAGGATGATGCAGCACGACCTATGGAAGCACAAGGCTTAGGTCGAACACAGGCTAAGCTAGGTCAGTACCGACCTAAGGAGAAAGAGTTACGAGTTAGTGAAGCTTTAAGTCGGCTACGGGTTAGGTGCTTGGATCGGACCCGACCTAACAGACCACAGGGGAAGAAGTTACGACTGAATTGGTATCGGAGCTTGATGAGTCGTACACGACTCAACGATTCACCTATAAGTCGTTTCCGACCTAAGGAATCATGTATGGAAAGGGTGCGATTTAATGAAGAAAGGCTGAATCGGGACCGAGCTAATTGGAGACCAGAGGGACAGTTGTGCCGAGCTAATGAGCTACGACTTAAGATAAGTCGGTAAGTTGCAGCATAAATAAGTCGTAGGTCGGTAAGATGTTGAGTCGGCAATAACTTGAGTCGGTCATGTATGTAAATAAGTTGAGTCGTATGTTGTATGTTAGGTCGTACTTGGTTAAGTCGGCCATATTTGAGTCGTTGCATGTGCTGTATGGAAAAGGGGGTTGAGTCGCTTTGTGTTAAGTCGGTCACGACTTAAGTTGAGTCGTAGGTCGGTCAACGACTTAGGGACTGGGTCGAAAACTCTATAAATAGGGGCGTGTGTTGTACATTTGAGAGGTTGATTTTTGAATAAAATTCTCTTTTGTTAGCTTTGTGCTTTCATACCAATTGGTAGTTGAGTGTAATCTCCTATCTCCTCTTTCGGTTAATCGAGTGCGCTCGATTCAACGATCGTAGAAGCCGATTCACGGAATCTAGTGCGCTAGATCAGCGTGCGAAGAATCGTAGATCTTTTAACACGGTATAGTGCGCTATCAACGTGTTTGAGATAGCTAGAGTTCGGTATCTTTGGATCAACGAACTTGGGCATTTTTGGTATCTTCAACTCACCGATTGCTACATTTTATCGATTGAAGTTTTGTTTGATTAATCCACTGCGTCAACTTTGGACCCCAAACCTGACCCAATCCTCTGCCTTAGCTGAGCTTATTCCATGTCTAACTAAAGCATACGAGGATGAGAACAAATGCAATTCGGTTAATGTTGTTTTGGGGTTTTGTTTCTAATGCTGTTTGGTGATAACTTGCGTTGAAACTTACATATATTTGCATTTTTTGGTGTAAATATTTGAACAAGTCTAATTGCTTTGGCTCTCTACTCTCTTGTCGTATCCGTGTTGTCGTGCCTTCGCAGTGTCGGTATGTGTGCTTTGGCAGCGATCTCCAGCTTTGAACATGTGAGTATTTCTCACCAGACATTATGTACTTATATAAGTAGTAAATTGACACCCTATGAATCTGTAGAACTATATGATCATGTTATAACTGCTTATATTATTATCATAAATGTTCACACCTGTTATTACACCTATTATGTTATATGTTACTGTTATTTCATGCTATTCTGTTTATTTTATCTGTCCATCACACTGCAAGTTCCCTTTAGATTAGAATCACTATGGGTTGAAATGATACATACCCGAACGGACTTTAGAATAAGGGAAAATTATTATTGGCTGAAATGATAGGCCTGAATGATTTTCAACATATTTTATTTACTTAGGACTGCGGGTTTGAAATGATAAAACCCGGATTTTTCTTTGTAAATTACGGGTTGAAATGATATATTACCCGTATCACTTTACCTAGCGTAGAAAATTGGATACAGACCCGTAGTTAAAATATGTTTCCTAAACATTTTAAAATATTTTTATAAATTTAATTATTATAATATTTTGATTTAAAATTAAATAAAAATATAATTTTTTAAAGTATTATTGATTTTCTGGAAATTTATAAGTTAAATAAATTATGGAAAAGTTAGAAAATCTGAATGTAAGTTATTTTGTAAATTTTGATTTAATTTTTAATTGAATTTAAATTAACTTTAAAAATACGATAAATTTATGATATTTTGAATTTTAAATTAATTTAAAATGATCTGTATAATATATTAATGATTTTTGAATAAAGTTAAATTGTTAATGTGTGAATATTGAGTTGAATTTGGAAATATAACTTAAATTGGAATTTATGAATTTGGTTTAAAAGTGAAATTTTAAGTTAAGTTAAATAAAATGGAATTAAGTTATATTTGAAATTTTAAACTTAAGTGTTAAATTGAAATTTAATGTAATGAATTTAAATTTGAATGTTGAAATTTAATAAGTGAATTATTAATAAATATTGATTTTTGGAAGGAAACTTAACATTATGAAATCATGAATTTAAGGAAAATTAAATAATGCTTATAAATGTGAAAATGTATGATTTTAAAAGCTAAAAATGATTTAAATAAAAATATAAGTGTTTGTGAAATTCTATTGAATATTTGAAGTTAATTAACAGCATTTTTAATAACGCCTTTTGTTAAATTTAATTGTTTTTTGAATGTAACTTTCTACATTTTCTAAATGCTGCGAAACATGAATTTTCATTGTTTTAATAAATTTAAGTGCATAAATGAACATTTAAAAGTTTAAACTTTTGGCATTTAATAATTTAATTATTAAATGTAATAACTACATTTTTATGATTTAATAATGATGTAATATGTTTTGAAATATAACTATTTGATATATTAAAATGATTGAAATGTGGTTTTCGAAAGATATGATATTTTGATATATTAAAATGATTGAAATGTGGTTTCGAAAGATACGATATTTTGATATATCAAAATGATAGAAATGTGGTTTCGAAAAGATATGATATTTTGATATATTAAAATGATTTGAAACGAAGTTTTGAAAGATATGACATTTTGATATTAAATGATTTGAAAAATGGAGTTTTGAAAGGTATGATACTTTGATATTAAAAATGATTCGAAAAATGGAGTTTTGAAAGATATGATATTCTGATATTAAAATGATTTGAAAAGAAGTTCTGAAAGATATGATATTTTGGAAATGAAGCTTTGTAAGGTTATGATATTTTGATATATTAAAATGATTTGAAAGGAAGTTTTTAAAGGATACAATAATTTAATATATTGAAATGGTTAGAAATGACTTGATATTTATTTTGATACATATTTGAATTAAAAGATATGGTACGATGATATATTGAAATGGTTTAGAAATGATTCAATCTTTATTTTGATAAAGATTTGGTTCGAAATGATATTTTATTTTGAAGTACATAATATTGTTTTAAAGTTATAACTACGGGTATAATAATGATTGGTTGTTAAAGAGACCGGGATCGGATATTGTCTTATAGCCGGCCAATACCGAAAACCAATTTAACAACTGTGTATGCGGTGGAGATTCTAGAATGAAGTAGGATGGTGGCGACGTTCTCGAGGTATATTACGTGGACCCAACTCCCGTGAGTTGGCATATATGACTAAAACAGGAGCTATACCGGGCTACACAAAGGGTTGCACCCTTTCATCGAGCATGCTCCATCGGAAAAATATCTATTACTTTTGTGATTCGATACGTGGCGCCACTTTTATTCGGGGGTATGTCTCAAGGTGGGCGGAAGCTGCTGGCTTGCCGTCACCACCGATCCGGGTGTGCAAATGGTGTATCCACCCTGGCATTGCCTCGCGTGCCTTGTCATATCCTTATATCGAGCCCACTACGATCTTGGTTTTAAAGATCCGACCGCATTAAGGTTCACCATCCCCTTAACGCTATTTTCTATACGATTATACTTTACTGATTAGACACTACTGTATATAGCGCAATATACTACATAGTAAATAGTTTAACCGATCCTTAGAGGATGGGCGGTCATAAGCATCATCTAAGTTACTTGTAGCTTTACTTCAGTTCACTTGAGTTGATTTACGTTGCATAAGTATGTATGTCCTGACTCGAGTGTTTGTATTTTATTTACGCTCGGGTCAGCCTGAGTTATTCACAGATTTGGATTTCCACTTTCTGGAGATTGAAATCGCTGGAGATTATCTACTTGTCAAGTTTTATCTTTTGCAGTCTGTTGTTCCTTTCAGCTCTTGTATTAGTAGACTTCTATTTAGTGAGACTTCCTTTGTACTATATTTCTTCTGCTGTATTTTATGTAACTCTGAATTTTTATATAGTAGCTTCATGAACTACAATTTCTTTTACTTCCGCTGCATTATTATTAATCTGTGTCTGTGATCTGTGATTTTTATTTGCTGTATATTCTGAGATTTGCCAAATTTTTATTTACAACGCGGTATTTTGAGCAATTCAATTCCAACATGTGTGTCTACCTATACACTTATAATGGATGCGAATGTTTGAAAATATCGGGTCGTCACATTAGGGGTAGTTGTGCCTGGGTTGCGAGGCAGGGTGGTGCTTGGAGGTCGCCACGCGTGTTCTGGGCAGGGCAGGCGCCAACTTTCGAGTTAGGTATTGTTTTTCAATTTCGACAATAAAATTACACTAAGTAAATTATTTATTTTTGTTTATACACTGAAATATATTCATATACAGTTTAAAATATAATAGGGCTTTTGAAATGTTGTAAGATGTATAAACATGTAGATATTTAAATATTTAAATATATATAGGTTATTCTAGTATATGTAAATATAAAGGAAATTAAGTTAAAATTAAACTATTAGTTTAAAATAACATTTGTCGATTTAAATTAAATGAATAAATAATAATAATAAAATTGTTCGATCAATTCAAATATTAATATAATATATATTCGAGGTCTAAATAATGGAGAAACTAGCCGGTGTGGATGGGTTGCAAAACAAAAATAACTAAAGGTGAGTTAATCTCACTCAGCTGAATTTAAATTTAAATTTAAATGATTAAATTTAAATAATTGTTTGAATGGTTTAATTGATTGATGTGCTATAGTATGGTATATTTTGTAATTGGTATTTTATATTGTACTAACGTTTATGGATGCAGGGAAAACAGGTTGGATGGATCCAACTGGGTCCCTCAACATTTATTTAAATTATTTAACATTCTCTGTTGTGATTGTTTGATATTCTATGATGAATTATATTCGAATATTGAATGCTATGGTTTGATAGGATGTATCTGGGTATAATGAATCACTAAAAATATATAAATTGGATTTTGGTAAGAAAATAAATGAAGTGAATTTGTAAACGAAATAATTATAGAAAATTTGAATAAATTAAGAATGAATTGAAAAGAATTGGAAGTGATATTAAAATACTAATAAATAACTTCGAGCATGAAAGAAACAAGATTTTGAATAAACAGAAAATAAATGAATTGTAAAATAAAGTGATATTAATTTAAAGGAATAAAGAATTATATTAAATTTTAAAGTTAAATTTATTTCAAAGGATTAAGAAGTAAGTTGAGAAATCTAAAATTGGTTTTTCAATTAAAAGTAGTTTAATTATAATTAAGGAATAAAATCGGAAATTAACGGATTTTGGAAAAAAGGAAGTAAATTGGAAATCAGCTTGGAAATTGTTTCAAGTGTTTGAATTGGAAATTTAAAGAAGAATGTGAAGAGCAGTATATTTCTCTGGATAGCCAAGTACGTTCAAAGTAAATTTTTAAATATAAGATAAAAAGTTTAATGTTGTTTTTAAAAGCGCGTTTTAGGAATTTATTATTTCTAAAAATCAAAATTCTAAAGTAAATATTTTGCAAATCTATTATCGTAGTAATTATTTAAAAAGTGACTTATTATTTTGTTTTAAAAAGTGAAAACCTAGTTTTATATTATAGAATGTAACCTTATTTTCAAATATTTTTATAGTATGTATTTTTAGTAAATTATTGAAGTAGTTTTACCTTAAATGTTTTAAGGTATATTTCAAAGTCAAGTGTTTTAAATTATTTTAAAAAGAAAATATAAAATTTTGTGCTTGGTGATACCAGTGGAAATAGAAAATACTTGGAATTTATTCTGAGAAAGGAAGATAGTTTGAAAACTGTTTTCAAAAGGGTTTGAAAAATGGGAATATATCTTGTGAAGGTATTTTGAGATAAATAAGTAATTTGGGAAATTATTTATTGTGTGATGGGTGTTGTGAATATTAATGGATAGTTAAATTACCAGCTATCAATATTGGACAAATGCGTTGATCATTTCGAAGAGACCGGGATCGGGATTTATTTCTCGAAAACCACTTCGATCCGGATTGTACGTTTCGTGGGAAATGAGTGTGGATTCGAAGATGGAGCAGTGAAGTGCAAGGGCTAGTCGCTACTAATCCTGAGGATATTTCCAAAATGGATGTAGTAGCAATAGTGCATTCGGGTCCGTTCGAACACGGGACGGACTTGTATGGATGAATGCTTTCGTAAACAACGTCACGTGGACGATGGGCATTCTAAGGATATGTTCTAAAAAGGTAACGCTTAGCCTCATGCCTCATCAACCAAGAATGACTGAAAATCACGGGTTATGCAGCAAGGATAGGTGGGTAGCACCCATTCAGGGTGAGGTCATCCCTGTCTAGAAGTCCCTTTTATTTCAGCTTATTGGTGCGGTTGCTGATCCTAACCGCGGGGTGATCTCAATCGGGATTATCCAGTAAGGGGTAGTCCCGGTCTTGTGTTGCAGGGGAGCGGGCGTACTCCTCGGTACTATGATCTAGGCCACGTACTATGACAGGTGGTGCCCCAGTGCCTAGTCATTAGTTGCAAATCCATTCTCCCTACGAGCCTTGTATGAGTTTTGTTTGTATTACCCACTCTGTGGCTAGTAGCTTTAATTTAATCATGTAACAATTTCGGCTATTTTATAAGTATTTGTATATAGACCCTATTATAATATCAGAGAATTTCTATAAAAATTGTTTTAGCTATCATAAGGTAAAACTCCGACATGTTTATTTGTGGCGTGGTCTTACGAGATGCTTTTGTTTTCAAAGGATTTTTGAAACTTTAATAATCAATTGAGTATGGTTTCTCACGCTGGTATATCCAGACTGACTCAGGTGTTATTTAACTGTAATGCTCGGTTCAGACCGAGCATTATAGGATACATGATTTGATATTGTAGAGCTCAGGAGACGAGCTGGACGATGATGCGTATTCTCGTACTTGTTTTATATACATATTCCGCTGTGTTGAGTAGCTGTGAATCAAGTTGTATGTTACTGATGTTGATGTACTCTGTTGATGTAATATATCAAACATATATAGTTTTCTTTTGTGTAAAGACCTGTTATTATATATATTATATATTTTTCCACTGCGATGGTTAGATTCTGATATTGTTTTCTATTTTCTTTTTCCACCTCTTCTTCTTTAACCCAAATGGTTCGTATTTCCATGCGACTTGAGTTGATTGATGTAGAATAGTGTTGACTCAAGGGGTGCGGATTTGCGGGTTGTTTCATATCCGTTATATCCGACCAACACAATAGAGATTTACGGGGTCTACCATATAATGCCTTGAAAGGTGCCATCTCAATACTTGCTTGATAGCTACTGTTGTAGGTAAACTCGACTAATGTCAAATGATCCTCCCAAGAATCTCCAAAGTCTATAATGCATAGCCATAGTAAGTCTCCCGAAACCCTATTTACTCTTTCATTTTGTCTATCAGTTTGGAGGTGGTATGTAGTACTCAAAGTCAACTTAATCCCTAAAGCCTCCTGTAGGCTCTCCATAACTTGCTAATGAAAAGAGGATCTCGGTCGCTAACTATACTAGTAGGAACTCTGCATATCCTAATGACCTCTCCCATGTATAGAGCCACCAACGATGCCGCCATCCTTGTATTCCTCAATGGTATGAAATGAGCATACTCGGTCAACCGATCAACTATGACCCAAATGCTCTCATTTTCTCTCCTACTCCTAGGTGATCATCTGTAAAACCCATGGAGATACTCTCCCACTTCCAGTGAGGAATATCCAATGTTTGTAACTGTTAACTCCATCTCGGCCGTGACTCACCGATCTAACACATCAAATAGGTAGCGACCCAGCGTTCAGCCGACCTAAGGTACGAAGGGATGCCGACCTAGTATCTTAGCATGTAAGACCGACTTAACTGCTCGAGGCTTAGGAGGGATACCGACCTAACAGGCTCGAGAGAGATGCCGACCCAAAGTCTTAACAAATGGACACTGACCTAACTACCTAATGCCTTAAAGGAGACCGACCTAAGCTTTGAGGTAATGCCGACATAGGGCTCAAAGGAAGAACCGACCTAAGACTTACGAAAACCTACCGGCCTAACTTGACTACCGATCTAGCTACCTAAGGAAATTGCCGACCTAACTGCTATGGACAAGTTGAACTACACTTGAGTCGCGACCGACTTATGATTTAAGCCAGGTCGTTCGCGATCTAGGCATAAGAAAGAGAACGCGGTGCAACAGCTACACACGCAGCACGATAACTCGGCAGCGACTTAGGACTTGGGATTTGGGGCCAGAAGAACATGTATCTCACATCTAAACCGTAGGCCATACATGAATAAAAGAGGGCGACCTACGACCTAGCCCGGAGCCGACTCACGATCCAACTCATCTCGGCCGCTGCTTACAACTTGACACCAAGAATCCTTATAAATACGCGACCACCTCCAACATTCAAGGGACTTTTGGCCAATCATTTCAAGCGCCAATACTCTGCTGAATTCTCAACTCACCCGACACTTCAAGATCGAAAGGCATCTCAACTAACTTCAAGGGAAAATCTAACGCAATCTACGTGGATTTGAAGAATTCTTCTCTACCAAAGTTCTAGTTGTTTGTCTCGTCATAATTGTTATTGAAGATTGTTGTAAAGTTGTAATTGGTTTAGCAATAAAGAGAATTAAAGTGGACGTAGGCTTACCTTGAGCCGAACCACTATAAAATCGTTGTTATTCACTGCTTTTTCTGTGATTTTCTGCTTATACTCTGTTCCCGAATCATCGGGTGGTGCTTTCACAACTACACTTTATACACCGGGGTGTTAGCGTTCAAATTTTAGCGTTAACATTTTTGGTGCTTTCACTGAGAATTGAACTCAGGAGAATCATCATCATTGCTCCACGAAAGTTTGTTGAAGTAACCTCTCTGAAGACTAGAAGTTTATCTGAAATCATGGCTCCGGGGAGAAAGAGTAGATCTGTTAGATCTGAAAATGTTCAAGAGGGAACCTCCGCTTCCCCAGTACCTAATCAGGCCACTCCACCTGTTGGGGTTACAAAAGCGTAGTTGGATGCTGTAATCTTAGGGCTGAACCAGCAGATAAATGCCCAAAGTGCACAATTGGAGGCTCAGAATGCCCAAAATGCCCTAATTTTGAATAAGTTGAATGACTTGCTTGGAGTAAACCTTCAACCAACGGGTAATGAAAGGAACTTCGCTGGCAACATTCATGAGGATGAAGAAAGAAACATTCCTGGGAGGGCTGCCAGCCCCTTTGAGCGGACATTTCCTGAAGTTGGTGGATCGAAAGCTCGAAATGATGAGGAGTATCTTTCTGAAATGGTTCAACAAATCATGAAAGAAAGCATTCAAAGGAATGAAGATGAGAAGGAATGGGGTTTCGCTCCAAGTAAAACCCCGTTTACCGAAAGAATCTTAAAGGCTGAGTTCCCAAGGAAGTTCGTCCCTCCAACTATCCCAGCTTACAAAGGAACAAGTGATCCGAACGAATTCTTGTATAAGTATGATTGGCACATGACAGGTGCCAGAGCTTCTGATGAAATAAAGTGTCGATATTTTCCTGTATATTTGGAAGGTGTAGCTCTGCTTTGGTTCACCAAGCTACCAATTCGGTCCATAGATCATTTTTCTGACCTAACCCGGAAATTCAAGGAGCAGTTCAGACTATACGCTTCAAAAGCCAAAGATATCATGTCATTGTCAAGTTTAGAGCAGAATCCAGGGGAAACTATCAGATCTTTCTTGAATCGCTTTAATATAGCGCTGGCCGAGGTAGACAATGCAGAACCACGGATGATCTTGACCTATCTGATGAGGGCCATCGACAAGTCGAGCGAATTTGGAAAATGGCTTAACATGAAGGAACCAAATTCCCTTGAAAAATTCTACAAGAAAGCAGATGAGTTCATACGCCTGGAAAGCCGTCCTATACCGGTAAAGGCAGCATTGGAAAAAGATGAAAAAAACATTGTTGCTCCACGCAAGAGTGAATCTGTAGGACAGAAAAGGGAAAATAACGATGGGAAGAAACAGAAAAATCTGAAGAAGCCTCGTTCCTTCAAGCCATCGGAATATACTCCTTTATCGGATACGCCGGAGCGTATTTACCTTGCCACTTAAGATTCTGTTGATTATCCTAAACCTCCCGTTCTTAGTACCGGGAAAAAAGCTGTACAAAGCGGAAAGTTTTGCCGCTTCCATAATCAACCCGGTCATGATACCGATGAATGCCGCCAATTGAAAATTTTGATTGAAGAATTGATAAGGGAAAACAAGCTGCAGCAATTTGTGGAAAAGAATAGCAGCAATCCCGCTTTGATGAGCAGGAGCAACGAGCTCCTGCTCATCAACCCAGGACAAGTGAGAAGACTGCAGGGCATGAATCCGGAAGGCCTGTTATCAATGTCATTACGGGAGGACCTCACCCAGTAGACAGGAGCTGGGGTGAGATGGAAAGGTATACCCGAGCTTTGAAGTATGTACCGACCGAGGAAGATGTATTTGTTTTGGAAGGTGTTATGCCCCTGAAGCAACAAAAAACTTTCAATGATGATATTGTGTTCAGAGCCAGGGATTCCACAGGTATTGAAGCTCCTACCTTGGATCCCTTAGTCATCTCGGCTGGTATCGGGCCAGCTATTGTCAGAAGAGTTCTCATTGATTGTGGCGCGTCCTGCAATATCCTCTTCAAGAAAACATTCGACCAAATGAAGATCCCTTTGGCTGATGTGCAAGCCTCATCGCAGAAAATCGCTGGCTTCACTGGGGAGCCAAAACAGCCGATAGGAACCGTTGGTTTGCTTGTAGAACTTGGAGAGGGAGAAAGAAAAGTGGTCCGCAAGCAAACTTTTGTGACTGTCGACGAATTTTCTGCTTATAATGCTTTCCTTGGCCGTCCAACTCTCGCAGCATTCAAAGCTGTTCTGGCCCCATGGTGCCTCACCATTAAATTTCCCATAGATAATGGAGTGGGAGTTATAAAAGGGGATCAGAATGCTGGGCGGGAGTGTTATCTGACAGAGCTACGAGAAACAAGGAAAAGAGAAATGGGAAAGGATGCGGCAACCCCAGTCCGCATCAAAGAACCAGCCTTGTAGCAATTACAGGGCGGACCCTGCACTGGCGAGAACAGCGGAGCACGGAAAGAGATGGATCCTATGAAAGCCAGTGCAGGGGAGAATAGAGTGGTACCAGTGGAAACGACAATACCAGTACCTGTTGACCCAAAGGACCCAAACAAGGTGTTGAATGTGGGTTCACAACTTAATGTGTCAATTCAGAATATTCTAATATCTTTTTTAAAGGCAAATTTGGATGTTTTTGCTTGGACTCATGCCGATATGTGCGGAATATCCCCAGAAGTTGCAGTACACGCTCTAAATATGGATCCAAAATTTACACATGTGAAGCAGAAAAGGAGAACTCAAAGTCCGGAAAGGTCAGCAGCGTTAAAAGAAGAAGTTGATCGGCTCATGGAGAATAACTTTATCAAACAATCTACCTATCCGAGTTGGGTTTCAAATCCAGTGTTGGTTAAGAAAGCCAACGGAAAATGGAGAGTACGCATCGATTTTTCAGATCTAAACAAGGCCTGCCCCAAAGACTGCTTTCCATTACCCAGGATCGATCAACTGGTAGACGGAATAGCGGGACACGAATTGTTATCTTTTATGGATGCCTACTCTGGATATAACCAGATCATGATGCATGAGCCAGATCAGGAGGACACGAGCTTTATCACCGACGTTGGTCTTTACTGCTACAGAGTTATGCCCTTCGGACTGAAGAATGCAGGGGCGACATACCAAAGACTTGCTAATGCTATGTTCGAACCGCAATTAGGCAAGACTATGGAAGTCTACGTCGATGACATGTTAGTAAAGTCTAAGAAAGCAGTGGATCACATAGAACACTTAGCAGACATGTTCGCAGTCCTCCGAAAGTACGGAATGAAGCTGAACCCTTTAAAATGTTCATTTGGAGTGGAATCCGGAAAGTTTTTAGGTTTCATCGTGAGCGCTAGGGGCATTGAGGCTAGTCCAGCTCAAATTACCGCCTTAAAGGAAGTCAAAGCTCCTAGAACGAAGAAGGAATTGCAAAGTCTCAATGGAAAAGTCGCTGCCTTGAGTCGGTTCATTTCCAAAGCCACAGATAAATGCATCCCATTCTTTGACGCCCTAAAGAAAGGAAAGAAAAACTTCGATTGGACTCCCAAATGCCAAAAAGCCTTTGATGAATTGATTCGCCATATGGAAATGCCTCCAATACTTTCTAGGCTTGGCGATGGCGAGGATCTTCTTATATACTTGGCGGTATCATCTCATGCTTTCAGTGCAGCGCTGATACGAGAAGACAAGAGGATTCAACATCCAGTTTACTATATCAGCAAAAGACTCACTGGGGCAGAGATGAATTACTCTAAGTTGGAAAAGCTCGCCTATTGCCTACTGATTGCATCCAGGAAGTTGAGGCAATATTTCCAAGCTCATCCTATCAGAGTCCTCACTGATCAACCTTTAAAGCAAGTCCTGTTTCGCCCTGAGACTTCGGGTCGTCTTCTAAAGTGGAATATTGAACTCAGTCAATATGACATCACTTATCATCCCTGAAAAGCAATCAACGGACAAGCTTTAGAGGATTTCATCGCAGAATTCACAGATAAGGGTAACAGTGAGGAGAAAACGATCGATGATTCCCCAATCCAATGGAAGTTATATGTCGATGGCGCAAGAAACGACTATTGTTCTGGAGCCGGAGTTGTACTTAAGACCCCTGAAGGTCGATCATTATGCTATGCACTAAGATTGGAATTTCCTTCAACAAACAATGAAGCAGAATACGAAGCCCTTATCGCTGGCTTAAGGATTGCTAAAGAACTAAACATCCAAGCATTACAGAGCTTCGGTGATTCTCAGCTTATTGTATGCCAAGTCAAGAAGGAATACCAAGCGAAAGGGGGAAATCTGCCCGCCTACTTGTCAAAGGCTTGGGAATTCCTGGGTGATTTCGATCATTACATGATAAGTCATATTCCTAGAGAAGAAAACATGAAAGCAGATTCTCTCGCAAAGTACTCTAGCACAGACGAAGCTCAATTTCTGGGGTTAACTCCAGTGGAGGTCCTGTCGACTCCGAGCATTGATGAGATGGATATTGATTGGATCATGAGCGTGTCTCAAGAGCAAGAATCATGGATGACTCCAATAACAGAATAACTGCTCAATGGCTCTTTACCGGAAAATTCAAAAGAACGAAAGAAGCTACTGAGGAAAGCCTCTCGCTATATAGTCCAGGATGGCCAGTTATACAGACGGGGATTCTCAATGCCGTTACTTCGATGTGTATCCAGGGAAGAGTCCAAAACAATCCTAGCTGAGGTGCATGGGGGAGAATGTGGTGATCATTTAGGTGGTCAAACTTTAGCGAAAAAGATTCTCCGATACGGATATTTTTGGCCAGAAATTAATCGAGATGCAGCAGACTATTCCCAAAAATGTGACCGATGCCAAAGATTCGCCAAAATTCCTAGAGTTCCTTCCACTGAACTCACACAGATGGTAAGTCCATGGCCGTTTGCAATATGGGGGATACACCTTGTAGGACCGTTACCAACTGCCAAATCTGGAATTAAATATGCCATTGTTGCTGTAGATTATTTTACTAAGTGGGCAGAAGCTGAACCACTGGTTACTATCACCTCAAAAAAGATGATAAGTTTTGTGAGTAAAAATATCATTTGCAGATATGGTGTGCCTCAAAAAATAATTACAGACAATGGTACTCAGTTCGAAAGTGAAGAATTCCAAGATTTTTGCAAACGATTCAAAATCCGAAAAAGCTTCTCAACAGTAGCTCATCCGCAGGAAAACGGGCAGGTGGAAGCAGTAAATAAAATTATCAAGTCAACCATCAAGAAGCAGCTTGAAAGAGCAAAAGGTGGTTGGGTCGATAAGCTAGCACTAGCACTATGGGCATAAAGAACTACCCACAAAACTACGACTGGCATACTCCGTTTTCATTGGCATACGGATCAGAGGCAATGATTCCGGTAGAAACAGAGGTCCCTTCACATAGAAGAATCCATTTCAATCAAGCGGAGAATGAAAAACTACAGCTTGAGGCACTAGATCTCCTTGATGAAAAAAGAGAAGAGGCTGAGCTCAGAATCGCATCTCATCAGCAAAGGATAGCCAAACATTTCAATTCCAAAGTTCGCCAATGCAGCTTTGATATTGGAGATCTAGTCCTAAAAAGAATTACGACAGCGACAGGTGTGTTTGGGCCAAATTGGGAAGGACGATATGTCATAGGTCAGAAGCTTCTTGACGGCACATTCAAACTCACTACTGTCGAAGGAGATCAAATTCCAAGAGCTTGGAACAGCAATCACTTGCGTCCATACTTTACTTGATAGCTTTGTTGAAATATTGTAAAAAGAATTATGAATGTATGATTCCTGTAATTGAAAGCGATTGTAAAACTGATGCAAGTGAATAATGAAAGACTATAAAGTGGATGTAGGCCCAAATTCTTGGCCGAACCACTATAAATCTTGTGTTCCTTATTATTATTACATGTCTGCTTTATTTTCGATATGAAAAATACCTTAAATGTATTGCTGAAATGTCGATTTAAATTTTTGCAGGCAACGAAAACAAAACTTGCACATTACAAGACCAAGTGATTCTTGTTATCATTCAACAAACAAAATCCAAGTCACAAAATTCCCGAATTTAAATCCTAGATAAGAAGTGCTTCAATTGAACGGTCAATGATTTCGTCGAAAACGGGCTCTAGCTAATAAATTGAGAAGTTTGAAAAAACAAACATCCAATTAAGAAGCCTATGTCCGTTCTTGCGAACTGGCCTAGCAATGAAGTACACTTCTTTGGATTAAACAAACTACTTGTAAGAGAAGGGAGTGCGAGCTTGAAAAGAAAAAAATAATAGAGGATCACTGAAAAGGCATAGGCAAGTGGACAAGGAACAACTAAAGCCCTCTTCGGAGGCACAAGTCCTCTTCGGAGGCACAACTCTTCGGAGGATAAAGACCTCTAACGAGGCATATGCCGCAAAAAAAGAAAGTTCTCTACTCAACCAAAAAAGATTGGAGGAGTCATGACCCTCCAACCATGAGAGAGTAACTTCCAGGCAATCCTCGGAGGCCCATTTCACCAGGAGTTGAAGTGTTACAACCGCTCTTCGGAATTTCACTTCACCAGAGTTGAAATGTAAAACAAAATAAAAGCCCTCTTCGGAGGCCCATTTCACCAGGAGTTGAAGTGTAACAACCACTCTTCGGAGTTTCACTTCACCGGAGATGAAATGCTTAAAAAAAAAAAGAGAGAGCCTCTCCTACGGGGCAGAAACAGAAAGACCTCTTCCCAGAGGCACAATAAGACAGAAAGACCTCTTCCCAGAGGCACAATAAGACAGAAAGACCTCTTCCCAGAGGCACAATAAGACAGAAAGACCTCTTCCCAGAGGCAGAAATGAAAAGACCTCCTCCCAGAGGCACAATCAAGCAGAAAGACCTCTTCGGAGGCACACGTTTCACCAAGATTGAAGTAAAACTTCCAAGCGTTGAAACGTGAAAAAGTCTTCCTCAGAGGTGCAACTTTTCAAAGAAACAAAAATCAAGAAGCCCTTTACTGTGGCAAGTAAAAAAAAATAATCCTCATTAAGAGCACACTTTAACTTTCAAAGGAAGAGTGAATTACTTTTTCTAGAAAATTCTCTTCCTCAAAAGAAGTTGAAGTACTTTACAAATACCCGCTTTACCACATAGAAGATTTCATTCAATAAAATGTGTATATGCACAAAATAAAGAGTGATATCTTCGAAAGTTGAAGCGTTGAAACTTATTTGTGCTCTATTTTTTAATGAAATCATATTCCTCCAAATGTGGAATAATTATTCTCCAAAAAATAAAAGCACAAGTTCCTCATAAAATAAAATATTACAATGGGCTTATGGTATAGGGGCAGCATGGCGTAACTACATCGGTAAAATTGCGCTCGAACAATATATACCACAAGCTCACTGCAATATCGTACAAAGAAACTTGTACAAAAATGAATAGTGAATGCATTCTCAGATATAGACAGAAGTTTATACAAAGAAAAAGAATCATTTTATTCAACACTATTTTATATACAGGTACAGGTTCGAACAAAAGAAAAGCGGGGTGCTGGTACCCGCACAATTTCCGGTCATTGCATGCAAAAAAGGCAAAAAAGCGATATGAAAGCCACAGAACCAGAGCCATCATTTCTTCTTCCGCCCACCTTTTGAGCCCGCACCTGGCCGAATGACCAACTTTTTAGGTCGGCTTGTAAGGGTAGGGGATGAAGGAGAAAGGGGCTTGATCGGACTTTCTTCCGTCTCTTCTTCGCCAGTTAAAGATTCCTTCTTATTCTTCTTCTTGGAAACTCCCTGCTTCCCTCTCTTCTTGGAGGAAGGCCCACTCCCTGGAGAAAGAAGTTTGGATAACGGTTCAGCGTCGGAGCCAGTGGGTTCTGGCGTCCTCTCGCTTCCTTCAGTTTTTTCTCCTTTCGGATCTTGAGAAGCAACGGGATCATCTAAGCCGTGAAGGGCTTCTATCTGCTCTTCCTGTGACCCGGGTTGCGAGGCAGAAGGAGGAGTGACCTTAGGAGGCGGAGAAGGAATAATTGGAGGGGGAGAAGCCTGAACAATGCCCGACGTTTTCTCTGCATAAGGAAAAAAGTTTAAGTCAGTAAAAAGTGGAGATAAAGGTTCGCTGAGATTCAAGAATTAGTCAAAAAGCCCATCAAGTTCATAAGAAACAGATGAGCAGTCTACTTTGGCAAAATTGTCAATGGGGTTACCTACAGAAGTCGGTTCCCTGATGTCAACTTCGTAAGCCTGTGCCTCGGCACTCTCGCCGCCCTCATCTCCACCTTGTATGCTTGTAATATCAGTGGTGACTTTAGTAGGAGATGGGGAATGAGAACTAGAACCGATAATGTCAATTTCGGCTGAAGGAGAAGGTTGAATTGGAGTAGTTGAGGTGATTTTTCCTGAATATTCTCCTGCCGCTGTTTCGGCCCTTAATTTTGCAAGCTGTTCTCTCCCCTTGGCAAGAGCAGCGCGAGCATCATCATCAAGATAATGCTCTTCAAGAGCTGACTCAGCATAGCCAGCGCCTTTACCACCAAGCATATCGAGTGCAGCCTCCCAAACTTCAGCCAGAGTAATTTCATACTTTGGGCCTAGAAAAGCGAGGCTACCACGCCCCAAAATGCTGTGCAGATAGAAATCAAATAATGTTGAGCTGATGTTGGCCCTCGTTGCCTCGTGAGAATCTTCAGCTGCAATTTTGCCGGCAACGGCCTCATCGCGCTCCATTTCAGCTTTAGAAAGTTGAAGCTTCAGCATTTGAATCTCCGCCTCTTGGGAGCTGTTTTTCTTCCGAAGCTCTTCAATGTCAGCGACATAGCCCTCACTAATTCTTTTCTGCACTTCAAGCCTGTCTTCGGCATCCCTTTGGCTGGCATGAGCATCTCTCACTTGTTTTAGGAGCACTTCTTCTTTTTGATAATAAGAAGTAGAGGAAGCAGCAAGCTCATGTTTCAGCTCTTCAACTTTTGCTTCAAGCTCCTCATTGTAAGAAGCAATGCTTCTCATCTCGGTGTCATATTGCTCAAGCACCTTTTGCCATTCGGCTTTATCATTTTCCATAGTGAGCATGGCCTCTATGTTTGCACGATTAACCCTCTAAAGCTCGTCAACAAGTTTCTTCCAGTTCGACATCCTCTCAATATCAAGCTTGACGGCGTCGAGATTTCATAACATGGCAGACTTGTCAATGGGAACCAAGTCAAGGTCAAACCTTACTCCCTTCAGACACCACTGTGGAAACCGACTTTGCAAAGTGGCAGGACCCGGTCCAACTTGGAATTTGGGTCTGCTAATTATTGTTTGGATGTCTGACTTCCCGAGAGCGGGAGAGCCGGAAGGAATATCAAGCGAGGCAGGGGCGGTAACCTTTTCAGGAGTTGTAGTAGTGTTCTTCTCACCATGTCGGGCTCGCTTGCTCGAGTCTTCAACCATACGACTTTTTCCTCTGTCATCATGGGTTTTTCTTTTATGGGAATCGTCACCTCTCTTGAAGAATCGTGGCGCTCTTCCCTCTCTCTTCTTTCGTAGCGCTCCTCTTGAGCCCTCTTCTCTTGAGCCTTTTGGGCGGCTCTTTCTTCATCGGATTCTCTGTAGGAAGGGAGGTAACGCCTATAATCATATTGGCTACGCCTCCCGTAGCGCTGGAAATCATCGTAGTATGAGCTGCTGCGCCCCATCGGAGAATCTGAAATAAAAAGAGATAAGTTTTAGAGGTCTTCAAAGTACAAAACGTGAGAAACATAAAAGTGCCGAAAAAAATTCTAAGTGTGTGTGGCGTGCAAACTACGCACATCAAACTACGAACCACTCTTTAATTGAGGAGTGGTTGTGGGTGTGATAGTCAGCGTCAACTCCTGAGTCGACGGAGTCTGCTGCAGGACAGAAGTTGCTTCAACTACTGAAGAAGAAGCCCCAGTAGTGATAGGATCATCTTTAAAGATCTCTTGCGAGGTGGCGAAGAGGTCGCTCAGCCCTTCGAAAGTATCATCCCTGCTCTGCTTGGCAAGGCTAGTTTTCTCGGCTTCTTCGCCGGATTTCTGTGAACGTCGGGGAGATCCCTGAGGGGCAAGTTCGTCAGATGGCCCCGCAACATCAACAGAAGTGGAACATTTCACTAGCAAAGCCTCGGGAGCAGGTCCTTTTGGTTTGGATGTGTCTGTAGAAACTGGGGCATCCAATGCTCTAGCCGGGGAGTCTGGGATTTCATGAGGATGTGTAGAACGAGAAGTATGCGAAAGCCCGTATTGGTGCAATAATTCATCCCCCAACAAAAACTTGATGCTCCTCTCTGCTACGGCCACGGCACTCAAACTATCAAAAGTCTGTTTATGGACCGGATCTCTAGAGGGAAGAGGAAGTGTTGAAAAGAGCAAAGAATGAAATTAGCAACTGGTAAGTCGGATCTCGAGAAAGTTTAAAAATGGAGACAAGTAATCTTACTTCCTACTCTCCACTCGGCATAAAACCCTGGGGGGCAACGAGCAAAGAAAAATTGGTTCAGAAATCCATGGACGCTTTCGGTAAGGTTAGAAATAAGTTTGCGGTTTCTAGCACTCCTCACAATTATAAGGGAAGGATGATCTCTACTCTTTGCAAACGAGCATAAGTAACGAATTTCTTCAAAACTTGGTAAGCGATCAAAAGTTCTTCTGAACAAAACGCACAACCCCATCAAGATGGCATAACCATTAGGATGAAGTTGGGACAGAGAGATCGACAACCGAAGGAGAAGAATTCGGAGAAAGTCATTAAAAGGAGGGATCGCTCCGCTTAAACACATTTGACGATTGATTGCAATAAAGCCACGGGGAGGACTGTCGGCGGTATCACTTGGCCCAGGGAGCAGGACATCACTTTCAGTAAAACCAAATTGAGTGCGCAGCTGAGTAAATGCTCTCGGGGTTAGAATGGTTGGAGTTCTCTCTGGAGGGTTCTCTATAGGTAGAGCTACCGGAAAAGTTTCTTCCTCTTGAGTTGCCATTTCTTCTTGATGGGAAGTCATTCTACATAAATAACTGGATATTCAAACATCAAGGTGCACGTTTCCTAAAATGTGTGAGGTGTTGTGTAAAATTAACAAAGCAATAAACAAATATAACTGGAATGAAAACTAGCAAGCATTTGTTAGTTATGAAACCCAGAGACTATTGTTTTAAGCTTAAATATGCAAGTATAATGTTGATGCAGACAAATCAGTTCAGATTGTTGATATTTTGCATCGATGTTTAACTTTAGTTGATTGATTCACAAATATTTCATGCAATATATTTAAGTTGCTTGTTTCATCTCGACTAATCTGTCATTTGATGTAGGTAGTCAATGGCAGTATTCTCGCCTTGGTTTCTTTGTTTGTTATTTTCAGCAGGTTCGCAGCTTATAAGTTAATGCGATCTGTGAAATAATACAATGAGATTCAAGCAAACTTAAAGTTGGGGCAGTTCAGAATTTAGGCAAACTTAGTTCGGCAGTTCGAGTCAAATACTCAAAGTGGGACTATGTTCCTAAATGACAACACGTCCAAAGCTTAAGTATTAGGTCAGCTACGATTTTAAAAGTCTTTCGCGAGATAAGGTTAAGTCGGTAGCGGGTCGGAGTCAAACTTAGTTCGGCAACTCAGTCCTCTAGGTCACAAGGTAGAGATAAGAAAGTAAGCTCCGATCCAAAAGGCAGGAACTTCTCCAAGTATTGACTCGGTCACGATCCAAGCCTTAAAGTTTAAACCAGCAAGTTTCCTTCAAGCATTATCTCAACCACGACCTAAGGTCACTAAGAGTCAGGTCGGCCAAAGGCTAAGCCACCCAAATTCACTAACTCGCTCCCAAACCAACATCACACTCCATCAACCCGCTAACCCAATAGTCGTTCCATCAACAACAGACTTCATTTCATTCAAAACTATCAGATCACCCAATAAAAAGTTCAAAGCCCTGCCATCAGAAATCATTGAGCTTGGGGTGGTAAACCATCTTCATCGTTTAAATGATCATCTGAAGCCGAATCGAGCGAACTAGGCTTCATCAGCTATAAGTGTGATGGGATTCGTGATGGAGCAACGTACAAGGAGGCAATTCGAGTTCGAGCGACAGGATTCACAAATCGATAGAAATCTACGGTCGAAAGAAGAGTAAAATCACTTACGCAATGAATGGTAGAAATTATCGGTGGTCAGTTGGAACGAAATCGCCTTCAGGAACTTGAGAATATATTAATGGCGGAATCAAGCAATATAGAAAGTAATGAAGAAAGAAAAAGAAGGTTAACTTATACCATGCAGTGGAGAGACCTGGAGCGGCGCATATGATCTAACTGATGGGTCGCACACGACCCACCGACCTAAAAGTGGACGAGTTAAGAGGTATCGAAGCACACGACCTAACAATTAGGCATATGCTTCGAGGGGCAAATGTTAACTCCATCTTGGCCGTGACTCACCGATCTAACACATCAAATAGGTAGCGACCCAGCGTTCAGCCGACCTAAGGTACGAAGGGATGCCGGCCTGGTATCTTAGCATGGAAGACCGACTTAACTGCTCGAGGCTTAGGAGGGATACCGACCTAACAGGCTCGAGAGAGATGCCGACCCAAAGTCTTAACAAATGGACGCTGACTTAACTACCTAATGCCTTAAAGGAGACCGACCTCAGCTTTGAGGTAATGCCGACTTAGGGCTCAATGGAAGAACCGACCTAAGACTTACGAAAACCTGCCGGCCTAACTTGACTACCGATCTAGCTACCTAAGGAAATTGCCGACCTAACTGCTATGGACAAGTTGAACTACACTTGAGTCACGACCGACTTATGACTTAGGCCAGGTCGTTCGCGATCTAGGCATAAGAAAGAGAACGCGGTGCAACAGCTACACACGCGGCACGATAACTCGGCAGCGACTTAGGGCTTGGGATTTGGGGCCAGAAGAACATGTATCTCACATCTAAACCGTAGGCCATACATGAATAAAAGAGGGCGACCTACGACCTAGCCTAGCCCGGAGCCGACTCACGATCCAACTCATCTCGGCCGCTGCTTACAACTTGACACCAAGAATCCTTATAAATACGCGACCACCTCCAACATTCAAGGGACTTTTGGCCAATCATTTCAAGCGCCAATACTCTGCTGAATTCTCAACTCACCCGACACTTCAAGTTCGAAAGGCATCTCCACTAACTTCAAGGGAAAATCTAACGCAATCTACATGGATTCGAAGAATTCTTCTCTACCAAAGTTCTAGTTGTTTGTCTCGTCATAATTGTAATTGAAGATTGTTGTAAAGTTGTAATCGGTTTAGCAATAAAGAGAATTAAAGTGGACGTAGGCTTACCTTGAGCCGAACCACTATAAAATCGTTGTTATTCACTGCTTTTTCTGTGATTTTCTGCTTATACTCTGTTCCCGAATCATCGGGTGGTGCTTTCACAACTACACTTTATACACCGGGGTGTTAGCGTTCAAATTTTAGCGTTAACAGTAACAATCCTCCTGGCTTCTTCAGCTCTGCCTTCACCCTTTGGCAAGCCATACATCTAGCTACATACTCCGCTACTTGCTTCTTCATATCTGCCTAATAGGAAACACACTTCATATTACGATACATCTCGTCACCACTGGGATGAGTGGTCATCCTAGAATGGTGAGACTCTACTAGTACCGCATCAACCAAATCTATACTATGAGGAACACAAAGCCTATCATCTCTCCATTACCATCCTTTCGAGTCAAAGACATAATGCCTCAAAAGATTTACAATTCTCCTCTACCAATCCTCTCAAAAATATTAACTAAATCATCCTTCTACGAAGATCAAATATTCTCCATCAAGATAGGCTGAACATTTAAAGCTGCTAGTAGTCCTAGGGTAATATCTGATGATGGTCAAAATCAAAGGTAGATATATACTCCAAATGTCTCCAATCTAAGAATAAGGGACTCAACAGTCTCGGATTTTGACGAAACCAGTTTCATTGGATCCGTAATGTCATATTATTGTTGGATTTCAAATTTCGTGTCAATCGAATTTATGGTTTGTCCAGGGCAAGTTAAACGCGTAGAAATCTATTTAAGTAAATTTTTAAATTTAAATATTCGATTCGAAAACCTATCTTCCAAATATGATCGAATTTGCTTCCGGTATGCATTCCATTGTGTTCATAATAGAGGTAAAATATTATAAACGCCAAGCGGCACGCTTTGTTTGGAGTTTGGAAAAATTTCGGATGAGTAGTGTCATGAAATTTTCTATAAATGGCCATGTTTTTATTCATTTTGCACAAACCCTAATTCAACTAGGGTTAGCCGCCGCCTTCTTTTCTATGGCCAGAAAACATTCTCGTTCCTCCTCAATTTTCTCTCCATCCATCGACTTTTAGACCGAGACTTCAACTAGAGATTTGTAGAGGGTAGTGGGATCTAGGGGATCAACGGTTGTGATCATCATCTGTGCTTCTTGGTGGTCGGAATCGAGGTTTGGACGCCAACGGTTTGTGCATGATTTTTGAGATGGATATGGGTTCGAGTTCAATAAAATTCATGGCGATGGTATCCAAGGGCAAGGGCTTCAAAATGATGGCACTTGATCGTTCTCTAGTACATCGGGATGGTCGCGGTAATTAGTTGAACTTAACAGCCATATGGGTTTCTTCACGTGTGAACTTGAATGACGAGGAAGACAAAAGAACAGTGGCCAGATTTGATCAAAGGAAAATGCACGGCTGTGATTTTATTTAGGTTAAAACAAATAAAAGAAAATTGAAAATTATAATATATAAATTCGTACAATCTTTAAAAAGCTGTAACTTCTTCATACGAGGTCGGTTTTTGACGAAACGAATTGCGTTGGGTCCGTATTGGCGAGCATTACATTTTAGAGCTAGTTTAGAGTTGATTGGAGCTAGTGAAAATTTTGGGTAAAATTAAACACTCGTTTAATTTTATTCGAAATGAAACACTACAACTGCTATTGGAAACAATGTGAGTACAACTCACTCTTTCTAACTTACTAATATTTTTATATAATTGAGAATAAATTTATTTTATGACATTGATGATTGTTTGGATGATATATAGTATATTATATATATATATATATATATATATATTGATAGGTATTTGGATATATTCCTGCCCATTGGAGCAGATGAGACCCTATACGTTCCCGTGTATGAGCGAATGACACTTTGTACACACATCTACCTCGAAGCGGACATTGTACACATATTCTAATATGTATATTTATTGCAGGTGATGGGTTGGAGGGATCCAACAAGATTCCACACCCCTACTGACTTATTTATAGATATTGTGATATATGTTGTTATCATACGATATATGATGTTTTAGATGCGGGTATTGATGTATTTAGTGCTATTGCAGCATTGGGCCTATTTTTGATAATTTAAAAATATTAAAGTGGTGATTTCGAATTAAATAGGAATTTCAAGGGATTTTTAAAATACATGTTTTATTAAATTTTGAATTTTTAAAGGAATTGCACTTATTTTCAATAAATAAATGTGATAATTTTTATGTCATAAAAATTATTATTTTTGGGAAATATAATTGAAATGTGATTTTTGAAATATTGAGGTAACTATTTTGTGAAGTAGTTTAAATGGTGACTTTTGAATTATTATAAATGGTTTTTATATATAAGATTTATAAAATTGATATTTTATAAATCAAAATGTGGAATTGTAAAGAATTTTTGTAAATGTTAAAATGGAGTTATAAATGGATTTTATAAGTAAATAAGATTTATAGATTTATAATTTGTAAAGTTATAAATGAATGGATTTGTAAACAAGAGAATTATAAGTAATTAGCTTATAATTTGGATTTTTGGTATCTAAATGAAATAAATGGAACTAGTTAATAAAGAGATTTATAAATAGATGTTTTTATAAAATATAAATGGGATTTGTAAACATTGTTTTATAATTCCAAAATCAATTGAATTGAGTAAGTTAAATATAGAAGTTATTAAAGGAGATATATCCATGCTTTTGGACAGTGGATAATCTTTCAATGAATATATAGAAGCATGGAATTTGCAAAATGAATTATATCCACGATTTCGGACAGTGGATAATCCTTTTAATAAAGTGGAAATTAGCCACAAATGCCTCTTTAGCAAGTGGAATTAGTTTCTAGGACACACAACTGAATTAGTCACTTTTGAGGACAAAACAAAATATAATTACTTTCTAAGGCCTATAAAACTATGAAATTATGTCCTTGAAAGTAATTGGACTGTTGACTTTGTCCTTTAAAGTAATTATTCTGCCGACTTTGGCCTTGGAAGTAATTTCTTTGAATGCGTGTCCTAGAAACTAATTGGACTGCAAAGTTTGTCCTTTTGGTGAAATGCCCTTTTAATAAATGTGTAGAGTATTGAATTTGGATAAGAGAATTATATTCACGATTTTGGACAGTGAATAATATATTAAATAAAATGAATATTTTTTGGAAAGTGACATTTTAAATGGAATAAAATTGTTTGAAGATGTTTTAAAGTGTGTTGAGTATTGAATACATAGATTTCAATATTCATTGTTGAAATAGACGTTTTTGTGAAATAAGGAAATGATGGACTATAACATTGTTGTTATAGTAAATGATTTTCGAAGGAAGATGTTCCTTCTAGTATATGGGATTTATATATCTATCTTATTTTCGAATCCCTATACTAGTGACTTTCGCTTTTCGTAATGTTGTTTTAGGCAACATTCGTTTTGACCCAAATAAAAGTGTTTAAGAGAATCTTTTCCTTAAAGAATAAAATATATACTTAATTCTGATTTAAGTATATGCAATATTTTCCAAGTGTTGAGAAAAAAGAGATTTTGAATTACTTATTATTAAATAAATATATGGAAATTTTTTCCAATGTTAAAATATTGAAATGGTTTTGATAATATATCTTTTTAAAGATAATTTGAAGTGAATATTTAGCAAGTGATTTAAATAATAAAAGATTAATTAAAAGGGCTTAGTGATTTTTATGGTGCCAAATATTTGTTTGTTTGCTTTGATAGTTAAATAACCGACTATCAAATTTAGCCATTTTAGTTCCACAACTTGATGTGGGAGCTATTTAGTCGTACACTTAGTACATTGCCTTCTGTGTAGACTTGATTATCATTTGTGTTGAGGATGTTGATTCGCATAGTGTTGAGTATTACTCCAATCTATCGAGCTTGCTTCTTGGCCCTAAGGATAGTAAGTTGAAAGTTAGAAATGTGATAAGTCCAAGAGATTTAGTTTCTGTATGAAGTTGAGACACGCTTTTATGTTGTTGGTGCGAAGAGATCGGGATCGTTTTATCCGAAGACCACTTCAGACCAACGTATATGCGACGATTGTGAAGGTTGCTTGTGATGATGTTGATATTCTGGATTTTCATAGTGAGCAACTGCTTGTTGATCGTTTGGGGTTAAAATCCCAGTATACATATAGTTGCAGTGGTCTTTTTCATTATGAAATATCCAATGCAAGGACTATCCGCTACTAATCCTAGGGATTTCCAAACAGGATGTGGTGGGAAAGTACCTTTGGTTTGTCTTGTTCCTGCACAACTTGCATGAGTGTTTGTCTGACATTGCATTTCTAAAGATTACGTACATTGGTTTTTACAAACATACATCAGTGGTGGCGGAGAAGGAAACTTCTCTTATCTTAACACCCTGCTTGAGACATATGACCTTAAGGGTTATATTTTTGTATAAGGCAATTAATAGTCGATGGAAATGGTCGTGTGGAATTCGAAGTGACATGATTTGTGATATGTGAAAGGTAATCGTTACCTCGGGCCTCATCAACCAGAAATGACCAAAACAGGGTAAGATGCAACATGGCTAAGTGGGTCGCTCCTAAGTAGGGTATGCTCATCCTCTTTAAATATATCTTTACAGCTATGACGTCATGTATCTGATTATTGTGGTTTGTATGCTATGAGGGCCCTCGAAAAAGGTTGGTAACGACCGAATGATAACATGTTCTGTACCATCTAGTTATAGAGGTGGGCCGGTCTTATGTTGGTAGATGGCAGATGTTATGTGCCTCGGGACATCCATCTAGAGGTGTACCCTTTCGGAAGGCAGTCCCTTCACTTGGTCAGTTGTATGGAAATCCAAACTTCACTACGTACCTGCCATTTTGATTATATTACCCATTTTGGGCTATATGCTGGAATTCAATCAATGTAACAATTTCGGCTATGGTTAATATTATTTGTATAAACTAGACACTAATATAATATCAAAGGATTGGATATGAAAAGTTTTAGTTATCGTAAGTTAAAAACATGTCCGTGTTTATGCGTGGACTTGTCTTACAAGATACTTTTGTTTTTGATAATGGAAAAGTTTGGTAATTTAATAAATTCAGTTGAGTGTGTTTCTCACGCTGGTTTACCAGACTGATCAGGGTGTTCTTCCCTTTCAATGCTTGGGTCAAACCGAGTATATATATAGTTTCATATTTGGTGCTTTTAGGCTTCATTAGGAGAGCTGGGGATCTTCATTACGTATACACATATCAGTATTGATTATCGGCTGTGCGTAGTTGTTGTTTATTATCGGCATTTGTGTGGACAGGTTATTATAACTGTCCAAGCTGATAACTATTGTTGTACTCTGATTGAAGTATAAATATATATTGTTTCCGTTTGGTAAATATTATTGATATTATATTATATGTTCTCCGCTGTGATGTGAGATTCTGTATTGTTCTGTTTGGTTCAGTCTTCTCGCTTTCTTCTCTTCTCTTCTTCTCTCTTCTTTTCTTTCTCCTTGCTTTCCGTCAGTCCGTGTTTTTTGGGTCGGACATGTTTGGATTATTGTTGATTTAAAGGGTACAGATTTGCGGGTTGTCACGCATGGTATCGGGGCTAAGATTTTGTATATTCCTAAGCTTTGATGTGTACTCAGTATTGATAGGGACAATAGCGCCCTAGATTGAGTTGAGTGTAATATATATACGAGGGCGTATTTGTTAGTGATAAGATGTTTTATATTGCGTTTACTTATCCATTGAGCCGTTTGTGAATTCTGGTTGATATATGGGGCTCCATATTATCGATAGAGATTTCTAAACAATTAAATGAGCCAAGTTGACATAGTATCATTTTAAATTGAGTAAATGAAATAATTTTACCTCAATTATATTTTATTTATAAAGTAAGTAATTTTTCAAGAAATTATTATAGTGTATATAAGTTGATTGTTTGGTTGTTGGAAAATGTGAATATATATAAGTTAATAAAAGCTGTTTGAATAATCTTAATAAAAAGAACAATTTTAAAAGAATAAACTATATAAGCAAACGAATTATAAAGTATGGCATATAATTAATATGATAAAAAGTTGTGAAATAATCTTATATATAAGAAGCGAAACTAAATGAATATACTTATAAATGTGAGTTGTAAGTAAAAATCAATATGAAATAAGAATTTGGAAATTTGAATCCCATTGATTTTGACAATTGTTTTTCAAACTAAAAGTGGTTATACTATTATAAATCTAAATTAGATAAATAAACTTGAAATGATCTTATCTAAGTTATGTGAATAGTGAAATTATATAAGTGAAAGGCTTATAAATGTGACTAATAAATAAAAGAATTTATTTTAAAAGAATATAAAGCACTGAATTCACTACTGTTGTTGGGAAATAACAAGGGTGACCATCAGTATCATTTTCGAGTTTCCATGTGATGGATTTGCTACCAATAACAAATTGAAATTGAAGTTTTGTTTTGATAAACAAGTTTAATTTGAAATCCAAATTGAAATTGATAAATATAAATGAATTGAGTTTTGGACTTATAATATGAAATAGATTTGAGTTAGTATAAAATATATGATTTAAAATTTAACTAAAGGAAATTTAAATAAATTGAATTGGATTTGAACCAGATTTGATAAGTTATTGGAATGAAAATTAAACGTAAGGGGTAAATGATTATATAATATGAATTTGGATGTTTAGAAAATTAAGTTTATAACTTATAAAGTGAGAAAATGTAAGTAAAAAAAATTGTTAAAATGGTTAAATAATTTTGTTAAGAAAACGAAATCTGAATTTGAATAGTGATATGAAACTTGACTTAAGTAGAAGCTAAATAAAATAGAATTTGAATTAAAGTAGTTGTGAACTCAAGTGGTATAAGTGAAAGTAAATGTAAATGAAGTTGAAATGAAACATAACTTAGTGATGTTGAATGAACTTGATTTTGGTATCGAAGTAAATTAATAAAGTGATGAATATGAACTTGATTTATATTATGAAATTTAACTTTAATTTTAAAAGTTAAATAGTGAATAAACATGGATTGGAAATGTTGTTATTAGAATTTAATAAACTTGTAACAGCTCGCAAATCCGTACCCCTAAGTCAACACTATTCTACATCAATTAACTCAAGTGAAACGGAAATATGAACCGTTAGGGTCAAAAAAGAAGAGGTAGAAGAAAGAAGGAACTAAACAATATCAGAATCTCATAGTCGCAGCGGAATAAACTATAATAGTAAATAATAGATCTTTACACAAAATGAAACTATATCTATTTTATACATCATATCATCAGAGTATCTCATACAAACAATATTTACCAGTCTGACAATCATACAATCATAGCAGCGGATATATATAAGTACGGATAATACGTCTCAGGCTCCACCCCCTCTCATGCTCCATAACATCTTGCCTTAAACATATAATACTTGGTCTGACCCAAGCATTATAATGAAATAACACCCGAGTCAGTCTGAAATACCAACTGATAATAATGCACCCAAATTGATTATTAAAGTTTCAAAAATCATTTTGAAAACAAAAGCATCTTGTAACACCACACCATAAATAAACATGTCGGGTTTTTACCTTACGATAGCCAAAACACTTTTTATAGATTTCCTCTGATATTACAATAGGGTCTATATACAAATACTTATAAAATATCTGAAATTATTACATTTATTAAATTCCAGCTACTAGCCACATAGTGGGTAATACAGAAACAACTCGTAAAAGGCTCATGGGAAGAATGGATTTCCAATAATGACTAGGCACTAGGGTACCACCTGTCACGGTACCTGGTCTAGATCAGTGTACCGAGGACCATGCCCGATCCTCTGCAACACAAGGCCCAGACTACCCCTCACTGGATAGTCCCGAGTAAGATCACCTCGTGGTTGGGATCAGCAACCGCACCACTAAGCCAAAATGAAAGGTACATCTAGACAGGAACGACTTTACCCGAAAATGGGTGCTGCCCACCAAGCCTTTCTGCATATCCACGGATTTTCAGTCATCCTCGGTTGATGAGGCTTGAGACTAAGCGTTACCTTTTAGAACATTTCACTTAGAATGCCTATCATCCACCTGACGTTGTTTCGAAAGCATTCGTCCATACAAGTCCGTCCCGGGTTCAAACGAAACCGAAGGCACTGTTCCTACTACATCCATTTTGGAAATATCCTCAGGATTAGTAGCGACTAGCCCTTGCACTTCATTGCTCCATCTTCGACTCCAAACACATTTTTGCATGAAACGTACGAACCGGATCGAAGTGGTTTTCAAGAAATAAACCTAGATCCCGGTCTCTTTGAAATGATCAACGCATTTTTCCAATATTGATAGTCGGTGATTTAGCTATCAATTAACATTTACAAACATCCATCACACAATAAATAACTGTTACATTATTTATTTTCCTTGAAAGTATCTTGTATTATATATACCTTTAAAAATATCTTGAATAAAAATACTTAATAAAATATAAACTATTATCTTTAAAATAAAGTTAAATCGTACTAGATCTTGAAATAAAACTATGAAATTCTATACACGTTTCAAATAAAACTCCAATTGATTACCTTTAGAATAGAACCATTTATAAAGTATAAATGTTAGTACTATTCTTTTTAAAACATAATACTACTTACATTTAAAATAATTACTCCTTTATCTAATTTGATAAATGCTTACTTTTAAAATTCTTATAACTTAAATAATTTCTTGAAACATCCTTTAATACAACTTCAACTCTAACGTTTCAAAACAATACTTCAAAAAAGTAATTGGCTTTCAGGGAAATACACTTCCATTCTAGGAATCCAAAGAATTCTTTTATCAATCTAACACAATTTAACCGAACTCAATTTTTCATTCATCCCGTAAAATCCTTCCCATACTTTAAAAATAGCACTTTTTATTTTTAAAACACATTGCCATTTCCTGGAAATCATTTCAAATATACGTTTAAGAAAATATTTAAAATAAGCTCTAGAAATTATTTAATTGAAAATAATACTTAAGGAAATATATTGTAACAACCCGCATATTTTACAATTAAATATTTAAATATTTTATTTTAATATTTTAACGTTAGTCGGATTTTAGTCCGAAAAGTTAATTTTTGCATACGGTCGAATTAGGACTCGGAACCACTTCCATTGAATTCAAAACATCGTTTGTGATCTTTTTGAGTACAAACTTTTATATGTTTGGAGTTAGTGGAATTTTGTCGCTTTTTCACTCTGGGCTTTGGTTTGGTTTAGCACATTATCCTAAACTATTTACTCTAGCTCAACCCCCTTTCCTTCATAATTTTACTTTCATTTCCTAACACTCAAGCTTCATTCAAAATGGAGGAAGGAATGGGAAATTAAAACTCCAAACACAAATTCATTTGCAAATCCAACATCTAACTCCAAATTCAAAGAGAAGCCATTGATTCTTCCATTGATTTCAAGCTTCTTCTTCATTGATTTTGTGTAAAGGTGAGATTTTTATCTCACGTCTTTGTCTATAACTATCTTTGATTGTTAGGTATGAATTCCTAACACTTATTCATGTGCATTAGCCATTGATTTGAATTGAAGTGGTGAAAATCCCAATTTTTAGTGTTTTGGGTTCAAATCTTTAAAAATCCCAACTTTGATGTTTGAACACGTTTTTGGTGATGCATCGAGGAGCCAACACGACCGGGTATACTATGGGCATAATCCCCTAGCGTCCGTGCTCGATCTGTTGCAAATTGGGAGAGTTTTTGCACTTCAAATCCCTAGGTCGCTCGGCCTGCATAAGAATCATTCTCGGCCTGCAGTTAGGTCAGACTGCACAGTAGGTCGCTCCCCTATAGGTCGCGCCGTGCTAGGTCTTTGCTCGGCCTTATCTCCTTTAGGTCGCCTGTATTTAGGTCACACCCCTATAGGTCGTCCTCACATAGGTCGCTCGGCCTTCTCATATGCGTTAGGTTGTTGCACGGCCTTGTTTCGTTAGGTCGCTCGGCCTTAGTCTTTAGGTCGCTAGGCCTTGTTTAGTCGTTAGGTCGCTCGGCTTTTCCCTTAGGTCGTAACTCTCTAGGTCGCTCGGCCTGTTTTCTGGTTAGGTCGCGTGTTCGGGCATTAAGTCGCTCACCATGGATTGGTCGCATCATGTTAGGTCGCTTGTGTTAGGCCGCTCGCACCATTAGGTCGCACCATTCCTTAGGTCGCTCGTCCCTGCACTTATGCCTCTATTCCTTAGGTCGTTTGCAATGTTGAGTCGCATCATTCCTTAGGTCGCTCGCCCATGCACTTATGCCGTTACCTCTTAGGTCGCTCATCTACTAGGTAACGCCGTGTCGAGTAGCAACGGTATTTCCACTTTGTTGAATTTGGAATCGAATTCTTTGGACTTTATTCACGTCTTCGAATGTGAATTTTTGTGATTTATAGTTTCTACAATCATTTTTGTGATTTGTCACTTCATCTTACTCGTACGAGAAATCTAAGTAAACGGCCTAGTAAAACAAACGGTATGAAACGCTTGCATTTACTTCGCCGGTTAATTCTTGGACTTGTTCGATTAAATCTCTTGTGACAATTTTCGAGTGGAGATCTACAATTTGTTCGTAAATATTAAAGTTAAGCTAGTGGTAATGGGACACGAAGCTAAGCTCATATATTTACTAGCTTACTGTAATTGACACTTATTGATGATCGTTGATGATCATTTTTGTGATTTAGACTAGCAAATGTGCGATGTCTCTTTGTCTGCGAGGGAGACTAAACCCCGTTTTTGTGGAGCTTCGGCTCAATTTGGTGGGGTAGCGACCCATGGTCTTCGGGAGATTTTGTGGAGCTTCGGCTAAAAATTAATGGTTAGCAACCATGGAATAGAGTTCCATTTTGTGATACACATGTTGGTGAGTTTTCGTGCTCCCGTTTTGTGATAGGACTCCACCTTTTTGTGATTTCTAGATTTCCATTGATGATTTATGGAATTTGTGTTTTCACCAATTTTCGTGAATTACATTGATAAGTTTTATCAATATTTGTGCATCGGTGAATTTGTGTGTCATTAACTTTTGTGATTGGCATTGGTATTATTGTCAATATTTATAGTTTGGTGGTTTGGTAAATAAAGAGTATGACAACCCTTTTGATCTTTGAGAAGATTCTCGTGATATTGATTAATCCCTAGTTGATTTTCAATTGCATATTTATCACAGTATGGCTTTATGGTTATCATATATTTATGTCATATCTCTTATTCTATGTCATTTTATCTGAGATTTATAGCTAGACTGATCTCTTTATTATTTTCTTATTAAATAATACTCGAGTCAGACCGAGATGTTATATGTGCTTCTGCTTGAATTCACATCTGGGATTATCACCCTGACTTTTGGCTAACTACTTAGATTAGTAGTTTTTGTTGTATACATTTGAGATATAGACTCATAGATGTATCCATATTCTTTTGTCTAGCACTTGTAGCTATTCTTTCGTGACACTGTGTATCTTGTTTGACCACTACTCTGATGTACACTTTCATGTGTTATTTATTCATATTTATTTCTGGCTTTGTGATATGGATGTCTATGACTGATTTGTGTTATGTTTATTTTTGTATTTTTTTTTCGAAGAATATATATAGCCACCGGGTAGTAGCTTTGAGTTTGTATCAGTATGTCGGATTTTCGTGGTACTATCTGACAAATCGGTGCTCGCACAAAGCAATTACACGGATGGTCGCTCCTCAACAGCCTTATCCTCCATGCTAGTTGACGGCATTACCCCGTAGTGTCCTTGTCTAGCGTGGGTATAGAGGTAGGGCGTCACAGCTTGGTATCAGAGCCAAACTTCGGAGCAATGTAGTATAATCTAGCAAGGATCATCGTTCTAAGTGCATCTTAGGAGTCGTGCTTTAGGATTTAATTCGAGTCTTCGTACCGATCCATCCTATTTTCTTTATGATTCCTTGTTAATCTATCAAGATTGCTTGATATTCATTTGGTGAATAAGCTTATCCTTCTTCTTTCTTTCTTTCAAAAGGAAGAGAAATGGTTAGACCTGGCCGTTCCAGCGCCGTTCAATCTCGTGCTATTCCCCAAGATGGAGTATTTATGTCTGCCCAGCAGCTTCTTGATCTAGTAAGGAATGCTTAGGAAACCAGATCTAATCCGGAGTCTACTCACCCTAGGTCAGGATTTGCACGTTTGTGCAGCGATACTACCAATTTAGATGGAAAGCCAATCAAAGGTTTTGAAACTATGATTGAAGTCTAGGCTTGGCTGAGATCGTGCGATCGAATCTTTTCTCGCATGAATCTTATTGGACTTCACCGTGTTCAGGTAGCCTCTAGTATGCTCCAAGAAAGAGCATTAGATTAGTATGAGCTTCTGATTTCTGAAATAAATGAGGCGGATCTTACTTGGGAGAAATTCCGGGAACACATCGAATTAAAATTTATGCCAGAAGCTGAGAAGGTGACTTTGGCTCGCCGATTCATTGACGTTGTTCATGGTGAATCTTCTGTGACAGACTATGTCGCATCCTTCGAGCCACTTTCTAAATATGAGGTCGAGTACATAAACACCCCACTGAAGAAAAATCAAAGATTTGTCTATGGCTTGAATAAAAATCCCAATAAGCCATTACTTCTAAAATTTGAAGTTTCTTTTGATCAACTCGTTGATACCGCTCTTCGTCTTGAAGAGGCAGATAGGGAGAGTGATGTTGAAGTTATGATTGCCAAACCAAACTTCAACAACAAGAAAAGGCCAAATAAGTTCAAAGGTCCTTATCCCAACAATAAGAAAGGGAAGCAAGCCTCTCCGGCAACTAAGACTTCTACCCCAAGTGGTGGGCAATGCTACAACTGTGGTTCTAAGGACCATTATGCGTACAGGTGTTCAAAGCTCGTACTTGCCGCTATTTCAAAAGCCTGGATTATTATTTATCTTCTTGTCCCAAACTTCGAAATAGGAAGGAGGGAAAGCTTAATGTTGCTCAAGCCCCTGGCAACACATCTCGTGGTAAAGGTATTTCTCATTCTATCCTTGATGGCATTATTTTATTTCGTGATCATCCTATTCGAGTTCTTTTTGATATGGGTGCGTCCCATTCTTTTATTTCAAAAGAACTTGTTGATACTTTTTCTTTGGATGTTTTGTGTTTAATGACTTCTTTGAGAATTGCGAATCCGGTTGGTGGATCCGCAACAATCAGTTTATTATGTAAAGATGTCGAGATTATTTTGTGTGATTTTTCTTTCCGAGCCGATTTTCATGTTATGCGCTACTTAGGCTTTGGAATGATTTTGCGAATGGATTGGCTTAACCGCTATAAAGCCCAAATCCTATGTCCTAAGCGGACTATTTGTCTTCGACATCCTCAATCTGTTAAGAAAATTTCTATTGACCTTAAAGATTCGGATTCCAGCTTAGTTGCATCTTTACATTCTTTAAATCCTCATGATGATGATGATGATGAGGAAGATATTATTTCTCTTATTCACGTTGTTCGTGAATTTTCCAACATATTTGAGCCCGTTTTAAGATTACCACGTAAGTGAGCAATTGAGTTCAGAATTAATCTCATCCTTGGAGCTCAACCTATTACTCGTCCTCCTTATCGTATGTCCAATAAAGAAAATGAGGAGATGTGCAAACAGTTATTCGAATTGGAGACGAAGCAATTTATTCGCTCTAGTTCCTCGCTATGGGGAGCTTCGGCTATTTTCGTGAAGAAATCGGATGGTACACTTAGGCTTTGCATTGACTACCGCAAGCTTAATGATCTTACAATCAAGAATAAAAATCCTTTACCTCGGATTGATGATCTATTCGATCAACTTAGTGGTGCTAGATTCTTTTCACAATTAGACTTAGCTTTCAATTTTCATCAGCTACGTATTGCAGAGGATAGCATTCCTTTGACATCTTTCCGTACTCCTTATAGATTGTATGAATAGCTTGTTATGCCATTTGGTTTAACGAATGCTCCCGCTTATTTCGTTGACCTTATAAATAGAGTTTTCAAAGACTTCCTCGATCGGTTTGTTCTCATCTTTATTGATGATATTCTTGTGTATACTAAAACCGAGGAGGAGCATGAAAAATGTCTTCGGATTGTGTTGGAAACTCTTAGGAGCAATCAATTAAAAGAAATTTTTTCTAAATTCCACTTTTGGCAATCTCGTGTGAAGTTTCTCGGACATATTATTTCCGAATCCGGAATTTCCAAGGATCCTCCAAAGATTGAAGCGATTCGAAATTGGGAGAGATCGGAGAGTGTGAGGAAATTCGTAGTTTCCTTTGATTGGTCGGTTATTACCGCCGCTTCATAAAGGCCTTTTCCAAAATTTCCATGTCTCATACTAGCTTGAGAAAGAAGGGAGTTAAATATATTTGGTTGGACAAATGTGAAGCTTCTTTTCAGAAATTAAAAGAACTCCTTTCCGATGCCCCTGTTCTTGCGATTCCCGAGGGAAACCAAGATTTTATTGTTTATACCGATGCTAGTCGCGTTGGTTTAGGTGCCGTTCTTATGCAAAGGGAACCTTTTATTGCTTATGCTTTTAGGAAATTGAAGCCAGTCGAGACTAGATTTGCCTCTCATGACTTAGAGCTCGTGGCTATTGTTTTCGCCCTTCGTATTTGGCGTCATTATCTTCTGGGAGAAAAATTTATTATTTACACCGATCATAAATCCTTGAAGTATCTATTTTCTCAAAAGGAACTTAATTTGCGTCAACAACGTTGGCTTGAATTTCTTGCAGCTTATGATCTTGATATTCTTTATAATCTCGGAAAGGGAAACCATGTTGCAGATGCACTTAGTCGTAAGCAACAAGCGGTTGTTTCTATGATGATATCCGAATGGAATGATCTCGGAATTCTGTCCACTTGTGAGATTCGAGATCGTGTTTCCGATTTATGTTCATCTCTTGTTTTATGTAGCCTTGAGGCTCATCCTTCTCTTTTAGACCGCATTCTTGAAGCTCAAAAGCTAGATCCCGAATTGGCTCTTCTTGGCCAAAATCTTAGGAATAAAATTGATATTGAAGGTTTGAAAGACTTTGATATTGATTTTTGTGGAGGTATTCGAAAATTTGCTAGACTTAACGTGCCAAATATTAGTAATCTTCGTGAAGATATTTTAGAAGATTCTCATCGTTCTAAATTTATCACTCTTCCCGGTAGTAGTAAAATGTACGCAGATATGTAGCGACTTTATTGTTGGGAGGGAATGAAATCTGATATTGTTAACTTTGTTAAGTGTTGCATGACCTGCCTAAGGCCGAACACCAAAGGCCCGGTGGGTTATTCCAACCTTTAGAAATTCCAATTTGGAAGTGGGATCAAATTTCCATGGATTTTACAGACGGCCTTCACCTTTCTCATTCGGGTCATGATAGCTTATGGGTGATAGTGGATAGACTTACTAAATCCGCCCATTTTATTCTCGTTCGGTCCAATCAAACCGTTCCTCTCTTGGCCAAACTCTTTATTAAAGAAATTGTTAAATTGCATGGAGTTCCTACTTCTATTGTTAGTGATCGTGATCCATTGTTTACTAGTGGATTTTGGAAGAGTCTTCAAAAAGCTTTGGGAACGAAGCTTAATTTTAACACCGCTTATTATCCCCAATCCGATGGACAAACTTAGTGTGTGAATCAAACTCTTGAAGATCTTCTTCGTGCTTGTGTTCTTGATTTTGGTGGAAGTTGGGAAGATCATATTTCTCTTGTTGAGTTTTCCTATAATAATAGCTTCCAATCTAGTATTGGTATGGCACCTTCGAGGCACTCTATGGAAGGCCATGCCGATCTCCTTCTTGTTGGTTTGAGGCCGGTGAGAAGCTGGTTTTTGGTCCAGATTTTATTCGTGATTCAACAGAGAATATTAACCTTATTCGTCGTAGGATGAAAGAAGCCCAGAGCAGGCAAAGATCCTATGCAGATAACCGGAGATGGAAATTAGAATTTTCTGTGGGAGATCTTGTGTTTATTCATGTTTCACCAATGAAGGGTGTTGTACGTTTCAGTCGATCGGGAAAGTTAGCACCTCGATATATTGGGCCATTTCCTATCACCAAATGTATTGGTTCCGTGGCTTATCGCCTTTTATTACCGGCTCAGTTTTCTGCTATTCACGACGTGTTTCACGTTTCTCAATTGCACAAGTGTCTTCGAGATTCCGATTCTATTCTTGAGCCCTGTGTTGTGGAGGAAATTGAAGTTTCACCTAATTTAACTTATGAGCAACATCCTATTCGTATTTTGCTTCGGGGGTTAAGCGCCTTCGAAATAAAGATGTTCCACTTGTTAAAGTCCAATGGTCCTCAAATCCTAAGGATTGCTCTTGGAAATCTAGAGAGTTCATCGAGCGAACACATCCAGACTTACTTTCCCGTGCTCTTTGAGGTGAATTTCTTATTTCAAATTTCTTTTGCGTTGATATGCTTTCATGGTTGTTACCTTATATTTTCTTCTTAAATACATTGTGAGGACGCAATTTCCTTAAGGAAGGGAGTCTGTAACAACCCGCATATTTTACGATTAAATATTTAAATATTTTATTTAAATATCTTATCGTTAGTCAGATTTTAGTCCGAAAATTACTTTTTGCATACGGTCAAATTAGGACTCGGAAATACTTCCATTGAGTTCAAAACACCATTTGCGATCATTTTGAGTATAAACTTTGATATGTTTGGAGTTAGTGGAATTTTGTCACTTTTTCACTTTGGGCTTTGGGTTTGGTTTAGCCCATTAGCCTAAACTATTTACTCTAGCTCAACCCCCTTTCCTTCATAATTTTACTTTCATTTCCTAACACTCAAGCTTCATCAAAAATGAAGAAAGGAATGCGAAATTAAAACTCCAAACTGTAGTTCATTTGCAAATCCAACATCTAACTCCAAATTCAAAGAGAAGCCATTGATTTAAAGCTTCTTCTTCATTGATTTTGTGTAAAGGTGAGATTTTTATCTCACATCATTTTCTGTAACTATCATTGATTGTTAGGTATGAATTCCTAACACTTATTCATGTGCATTAGCTATTGATTTGGATTGAATTGGTGAAACTGCCAATTTTTAGTGTTTTGGGTTCAAATCTTTAAAGATCGCGACTTTGATGTTTGAACACGTTTTTGGTGATGCATCGAGGAGCCAATACGACCGGGTAGCCTATGGGTATAATTCCCTAGCATCCGTGCTCGATCGGTTGCAAATTGGGAGAGTTTTTGCACTTCAAATCCCTAGGTCGCTCGGCCTGCACCAGAATCATTCCCGGCCTGCAGTTAGGTCGGCCTAAACATTAGGTCGCTCCCTTATAGGTCGCGTCGTGCTAGGTCGTTGCTCGGCCTTATCTCCTTTAGGTCGGCCTGTATTTAGGTCGCACCCATATAGGTCGTCCCCACTTAGGTCGCTCGGCCTTCTCATATGCGTTAGGTTGTTGCTCGGCCTTGTTTCGTTAGGTCGCTTGGCCTTGGTCGTTAGGTCGCTAGGCCTTGTTTAGTCGATAGGTCGCTCGGCTTTCCCCCTTAGGTCGTAACTCCAAAGGTCGCTCGGCCTATTTTTTGGTTAGGTCGTGTGTTCGACCATTAAGTCGCTCGCCACGGATTAGTTGCGCCATGCTAGGTCGCTTGTGTTAAGCCGCTCGCACCATTAGGTCGCACCATTCCTTAGGTCGCTCGCCCCTGCACTTATGCCGCTATTCCTTAGGTCGTTTGCACTGTTGAGCCACACCATTCCTTATGTCACTCGCCCTTGTACTCATGCCATTACATCTTAGGTCGCTCATCTACTAGGTCGCGCCGTATAGAGTAGCAAGGGTATTTCCACTTTGATGAATTTGGAATCGAATTCTTTGGACTTTATTCACGTCTTCGAATGTGAATTTTTGTGATTTATTGTTTCTACAATCATTTTTTTGATTTGTCACTTCATCTCACTCGTACAAGAAATCTAATTAAACGTCTTAGTAAAACAAACGGTATGAAACACTTGCATTTACTTCACCGGTTAATTCTTGGACTTGTTCGATTAAATCTCTTGTGACAATTTTCGAGTGGGGATCGATAATTTATTCGTAAATATTTATGTTAAGCTAGCGGTTATGGGACATGAAGCTAAGCTCATATATTTACTAGCTTACTGTAATTGACAATTATTGATGACCGTTGATGATCATTTTTATGATTTAGACTAGCAAATGTGCAATGTCTCTTTGTCTACGAGGGAGACTAAACCCCGTTTCTATGGAGCTTCAGCTCAATTTGGTGGGGGTAGCGACCCATGGTCTTCAGGTCGTTTTATGAAGCTTCGGCTCAAAATTAATGGTTAACAACCATGGAACAGCGTTCCATTTTTTTGATACACGTGTTGGTGAGTTTTCATGCTCCCGTTTTGTGATAGGCCTCCCCCCTTTTGTGATTTCTGGATTTCCATTGATGATTTTTGGAATTTGCATTTTCACCAATTTTCGTGATTTACATTGATAAGTTTTATCAATATTTGTGCATTGGTGAATTTGTGTGTCCTTAACTTTTGTGATTGGCATTGGTATTATTGTCAATATTTATAGTTTGGTGCTTTTGTAAATAAAGAGTATGACATCCCTTTTGATCTTTGAGAAGATTCTCGTGATATTGTTTAATCCCTAGTTGATTTTCAGTTGCATACTTATCACAATATGGCTTTATGGCTATCATATATTTATGTCATATCTCTTATTCTATATCATTTTATCTGATATTTATGGCTAGACTGTTCCGTTTATTATTTTCTTATTAAATAATACTCGGGTCAGATCGAGATGTTAAAGTTTGCTTCTGCTTGACTTCACTTCTGGGATTATCGCCCTGACTTTAGGCTAACTACTTAGATTAGTAGTTTTTGTTGTATACATTTGAGATATAGACTCATAGATGTATCCATATTCTTTTGTCTAGCACTTGTAGCTATTCTTTTGTGACATTGTGGATCTTGTTTGACCACTACTCTGATGTACACTTTCATGTGTTATTTATTCATATCTATTTCCGCCTTTGTGATATGGATGTCTGTGACTGATTTGTGTTATGTTTATTTCTATATTTGTTTTTCGAAGAATATATATAGCCATCGGGTAGTAGCTTTGAGTTTGTATCAGTATGTCGGATTTCCGTGGTACTATCTGACATATCGGTGCTCGCACAAAGCAATTACACGGATGGTCGCTCCTCAACAGCCTTATCCTCCGTGCTAGTTGACGGCATTACCCCGTAGTGTCCTTGGCTAGCGTGGGTATAGAGGTGGGACGTCACATATATAGGGTCTCTTAAGTATTTTAAATAAAATTGAACTTTCAAAATAAGGTTATTAAATCAAATATTCATATTAAAATTTCCGTTTGAAAAATTAATACTACTTTACCTTTTTAAAAATAATTAAATACCATAATTACTTAATCAAATATTTGCTTTCACTTAAAAAAATTTTAAAATAATATTTCTTTCCAAAAATATTCTAAACATATTTAAACTGCAAATTTATAATTTGAAAGCTTTCTTAAAAACAAAATAAAATCTCCAGGAGAAAGCACACTTCTCATTCTTTAAAAATAAATCTCGCTATTCTTTTTAACAATTCTCAATTCCCTTTTTAAACCACAAATTTAAACACTTCAAATTATCAACCAATTACTTGAATTTAATTCCTTTTAAATTTGTTATTCAAGAATTTCTTTAATTTTCCTTTAAACCCAATTTATTTATATTTAAAATTTCCAGGTTGTATTCACCAAATCAGAGCACAACACAATTAAATTTCCAATTTATCTATCACAGTAAATAAACAGAGCATAGCATAACAGGATCTAAAAAATTTTTATCACAAAATATAAATGTGATATATTACAGAATATAAATAAATTTCTATTTGTAAGGAATCTAGTTGGATCCCTCCAACCTGTTTTCCCTGCATCCATAGATATTAGAACACAATATATATCGATTCAATTCGATAATAATTATCATATTCAACCAATCAAGCAATCATTTAAATATTGACAATTTAAATTAACTAATATTCCAGATGTGACTGAGTTAAACTCACCTTGGGTTTTCGACGAGCGTTCAAATTTAAATTCGACTTAACCTAAATTCATACTTGCTCGGAAAGATTCCAGAACTGTACCACTACGTAGTACACATCTCTACGATTCCGGCATCGCCAATTTCATCGAAATCATAAACAATCACGGTCGCACACTCTACAGCTCGAAATCTAGGTCGTCCCCCCTTTCTTCCCCACGCAACGCTACAGGTTCAAAAACGAATGAAGAACCTAACATACGAACCCTAACTCCGATGGCCACACCTCCCACTCGCTACCAGAACCCCATCTCCACCGCCACAACGTTTCCCATGCTCCACTCCCCCATCACCCAAAATCTTACGAGGCTCGGTCCCCTAGCGTGCGCGAATTTCAAGAACGAACACGACCTCCTAGCACCTCCAAACGATGACTACAAGCAAGATCCACCGTTGGATGTATGAAGCTTGGCGAGCTCTTCAACTTTACAGTTGGAAGTTTCTGGTATAAGCCCATGGATTAGAAGAAAAGAGGAGGAGAAGATCAAAATGTTTTGGCCATTGAAATAAATAAACGGCTGCTCAAAGAGAAACTAGAGTTTTCGGCCATTGAAATAAACAAACATTTTTATACATAATATCTTCTTTCACAAGCCATAAGCCTACCTGCAAAAGTATATATCTTCGTACAAATATCCATTTATAGTAAAAAATTTAATAACTATGTAAACTAATTAAGAAATAAGCATTAAATTTCTATCATCTCAGCCTAAAATTTTGTCATTTCAAGATATTTATGAAATCTGTCCAAACAGAACAAAGATAAGAAGAAAACAACTGTACTAGATAATACCTTCCTCGTACATACTGTTATTTTATATGTATGTATGCATTTGCTTTTTAGTTCGTTCAGTATCTCATAAAACAAAAGAAGAAAAAGAAGAAGCAAATACTCAATTCAACTGCAGTTCAAAACAGATTCAAGGCAATTCAAACTTCAGGCTTTCAAATGAAAATAGAAATTGTTCTGTTCAAAAGGATTTCTTGGTGAGTAAACATGATTTTTAAAAGCTTTAAGTTTATTTAAATAGTTCAAGGTTTATTGATAATTTGGATTATATGTGCTTCAGTTTTAACTTATGTTTGTGATGTTCTGTACACATCTGATGATTTATACAGGTTGTATAGTTTCTTCCAAATTCAATTTATTCTCAACAAATCATTATTAATCTTAAAATTTGCAACTGAAACAAGGTGGTAAACCCAAATAAAGATTTTTAGAAGATGTTTAAACAACCTTTGAAAAGAATAACAACTATAATACTGTTTTACAGGAAATTAAACAATAAATTTATAAATTCTACTATTTTAAAAATCTAATTCAAGTTTATAACTTGAATGCTTTGTGAAATTTATGATTTTTGAAATGAAAATGAAGATTTTTAGATTTTTATTTAAGGTGTAGTTTGTATATAACCAAAAATTTCATTTTTGCAGATTTTAGGTTATCCATCCAAATTAAAATGCTTAAACTTGAATTGAAGCTAGTATTAGCATCATGGATCTTGAGAATATTATCAAAGAATTTTTCTATTCTATAAATTAAAGGAACAAATTCGATTTAGTGTTTTAGTTGGAGTTCTTGAACATGTAGCATGGTGTGTTCGTCCTCTTCACGTGATCGAGTTGCTCGAGGGTCTTGTGGAAGGTGGCTTGGCGCGTTGTCGTCGTGTGGCCGAAGTTTGGGAGTCATCGGTGGCGTGAGCGGCGGTGGCGTAGCGTATTAGATGGTAGGTAGAGTTACAGTTTTTCGACCAAATGTCCTAATTTCGAATTCGAATTTATGTAAGCGATTTGAGCTTTGATTTTGAGTCATGGGTAAATTTGTGATTTGCCTGATTGGTTGGTGTTCGCCGAAGCTGGTTGGCGTCGCCGTGCATGTATACGGCGATGCGAAGATGGTGTCAGAGTTGTGGTGTTCATCTGACTCGTATCGTGCTCGAGTAGATTAGGTGTTGGCTTCGAGTTTTTATCGTGTGTGAGAATGGTTTTCCAGATGCTATTTATAACTTTGTTTAAAACTTTAAATTCACTGAAGAAAAATAAAAAAGGGGAGAAGAAGAAGAGTTCACCGGGAAGACTCGGGGGAGATAGGTGATTAACTCGAAGTAATGCTCGAGTTTAATCAAGGGTAGCCTCGGGTTTTTGTCAAACTGCTGTATTGCATAATTTAAATAATGTTAAGTAGATTACTTTTGTAACAACCCAATTTTTTAACAAGTATTTTTCACTTGTATTTTTCTAAAAAAAAAACTTTGGGGTTTATTTAAAGTGATTAAAAATATAAAAAAAAACAATTGACCAAATTTTTAATTAAATAATAAGATCTCTGAAATTTTGACATGGTTAAGAATCAACTTTAATTTGGAAATTTGGGGTTTTGTCGAAGATCGTAAATAACTTAATGTCTAGAAAAATCAAGTTTTACTTAAGAAAACATTAATAGCTTCGGTGGTTAAGACATCTGGGCTATTCACGATAGGTCACGAGTTCGAGTCTCAGCATGGTCAGAATTTCGAATTTTTTTGTGTATAAATGAACTGGGAAATTACGCGTTAAAAAGGGCACGTAAATTTAGGGAATAAATACTATATATATATATAAGATAATATATAAGAAAACGTATAGAATTTTAATCCGTTATTTTTCTCTTTCCAGTAAAATTTACTTCCCAATTTATATACATATATAATTTGATTTAAATCATTTCCTTAAAATACTAAATATGGAAATTTAAAGTTGTGAAACGGTTAATTTTGTTAGAAGACAACTCCATTTGAATTTTAATAAAAGGAATTTTGTGTGTGTGTGTGTGTGTGTGTGTGTGTGTGTATATATATAATATGTGAAAACCAATTAAGTTGTTAAGTAATAATTTTGAAGAATTTAGTGTATTAATGAACTGTTAAATTTCGCGTTTAAAGGACGCGTAAAAAAATTTATGGTATAAGTAACAAAATACACGTATAAATTAAAAACGTTATTTTTATATAACTTTGGGTGTTTTATATTACGTCAGTTTGGCGTATTTTAAAAATCATATTTCAATATTCATATGTATTTAAAATATCGTATCAATGGTCTGTATACAAAATCAACGCTTGCTTTAATCACGCATATAAAGTATAGAATCCAAAGCTTTGTATAACTGGCAATTAATATTTTCGCAAGCCTTATCTCAAATCCAGAGGAATAACGTGCATATCCAGGCATCAAAGAAAAAAAAAAGCACGCAAATCTGAATTTAAAATAGAAACGTTCAAATCTGTTTGTAACTGTTCTTTGAAATATAATGATAATAATCAACTCTTCCTTTTTTTGATTTAAACATACCATATATTTCTTCTTAAATCACGCATATATCAATTGAGAGAAAATCAATTTTGCATTCCTTTGCGCGTGACACAAAATTTTATTCTTTTAACATTTTTGGCATTTGCCTCTTACCTTTTTGTTTCTTGAGCATGTCACTGTATTCATTTATTCACGCAACCTAAATGGACCAATATATTTGATTGCCTAAAATCAACTCATGCATTCAAATTTAACCTTGCCTATCTTTTCAAATTCTCACATTCCTATTTATATCTCTCTGTTTCCACTGCCTTTATTTTGCAAGATAAAATTTTTCGTTCCTATAATCACGCATATAAAGTAAAAATCATATTTAAATATACTTATCGATTAAAATATCAGTTAGTATAACAAACGTTACTTTTGTTTTAACTGTCAAAATTTATTTTAAACTTTTGTATATACCTTTTCATCCAAATATCTTTTGCCTAAAATCAATCTCTTGCCTAATATCAGTTCTTCCAAATGCCGTTTCTTCAATCTACAATCACGCAACTATCAAATAAAAAAAAATGTTGAAATCAAAACTCATAAACTGGCAATGAATATCACGCATATAAAATCAAATCTAATTGCTAACCGTGGTCCCTAAAATCACACGGGCCTTATCCGTTCAAACAAGATAAAAACTGGAAATAAATCACCGAGCTCTGCTTGCTTTTTCTTTTTCCATTGATTTCGCCTCAAATCAATTCTTTATCTGCAAAACGTTCAATCTTCTATCAATGCTGCCGTTTTTTTTTTCAATCTCTTGCCAAGGTATTCACATTCAAACTTTTGAACGTACGAAATTTTGCTTTATCAATCAATTGTTTAGGCATGCCAAGATATGTTGCCATTTTTGTACCGAGCCCTTTTGATTTTCTTCACGTATATTTGTTTTCTTGCATCTAAAGCAAACTCTCCCCTCTATAAATATATTAGCCTGGTTCGTATTTTATCTCCTCATCTTGCATAACATCATCCACAAGGAGAAAAGCTTCTATCAGGTAATATTACTATTCCTCTTCTTCTTTTGCATCCTCTCCGTTTTCCTTCTTCAGTTTTGTTTCCTTTGCTTTCCCATCTTTTGGCTCGACCACTGCAACCCTGATTACCACTCTAGTGCTCAGCCAAGTTTCCTACGAGACATATATTTTGAAAAAAAACCTTGTTTCTAGTAGCAGTGGATATGTGTGTTGATGATGAGGTCTTAAGAGAAATGCATTACCTTGCAAATTCATTCAAGTCAGGTCAATAACCTGTAGGAAGCTAGGTTATGGAATTAGTGTAGTTATGATGTAGTAAGTGTTATTCTGGATGTACGTATCATTAATGATCTGTGCATGCTTTACCATCTTGTAACAGTAGATATCAGAGAGACGCAAGTTGTAGGCAGAGAGTTGCGTGAGTTTTGTTTTGCATAGGATGTTAGACATGTTTTAAAAAAAATAAATAAATAAATAAATATAAAACGAGAGTAAAGAAGAATATAACAGAGAGAGAGAAAGAGAGTTTTCAGGGTTCATCAGAATATAACATGTTGACATAGTGAGTGAGCCTTCAGTTGCATATAGGCATATCATATAGGCAGGCTTTTAGTGAAATCTTGACCGTGTTTTAGGTAACTGACTTGGGTAGTTATTCGTTGATGATAGTAAAAATTTTAAAGAAGAAATGATGTATCCGTGCATGTTTATAATATATATATATATATATATATATAAGATTCGGTTGAAAAAAAAAGGGAGAAAGCCTGTAATACTTCAGATAACAGAGAAGATGTTAGGCGGAAATGTTTAGTTGCATATAAAAGCATATAACTGCAATATGCTTTATAGTTGTGTGGGACAGTGCATAAGCCTGTAGGTAGTAGAGTATTGGATGCACTTGTACATGCATATATCACGGCCTATTGGAGAAAAACTTCACCATTTTGTTTTAGATGGCCTTTAGGTAAATTTCACCTTGATTTTTGAAATGGCATGGTTCAGTAATGGGTATGAAAAGTTTCGTTATGTTTTGATAGTATACCCAGTGGAGTGGTCGAGCAAGTCGAACTAATTCTCGTCCTATTTTTAATTTTTGCTTTGACCGTAAATTTCTAAAGTCACGTATCCGGTATTTGGATCTTGTTATAGATTTGAATCTAGGCATGACATCCGGGATGTTTGATCGTTACTCTCTGTTCGTTTCTTTTCCGGTGGATTTTCGTTTTGAATCAAAAAAATTCTGCAGCCTTCAGGTGAGTTTTTCTCACCAGACAAACATGCCTATATTTCTGTGAATTATCGCAAGTGTATGTGTAAATTATTATTTAACTGTTATCTGTCTGTAATATAACGTAGGATGTTAAACTCCATTTAAATAGTAACCTCATCAGTTATTTATCTGTTGTAATATTTCTGCAGTTATATTGTTAAATGTTTATTTACAGATTTAAATCATCACTGCAAGTTCCCTATAAATTTAAATCGTTAAGGCTGAAATGATAGGCCTAAAACGATGATTATTATGCATTTATTCAGTTAACTGTTCAATTTTAACTTGGGATTGCGGGTTTGAAATGATAGAACCCGGGGTTTGTAAAATTGCGGATTGAAATGATATAAATCCGTATCACTTGACCTAGGCTAGAAAATTTTATACAGACCCGTGGTTCCTATAATATTTTTCTGAAATATTTTAAAATTATTTTTAAATGGAAGTTTATAATATTGTGGTTTAATGTATTTAAAGGATTTGTATAAAGATTTAAAATGATTTTTGAATGAGTTAAGATTTTAAATAAATAAATATAACTTCTTTGGAAAAATTCTGGATTTTCGTTAAGATGAGATTTCAGTTAAGAAATAATTGATAATAAGTTGTATTTGGAATTTAAACTAAATTAATAAGTTAATAACCTATTACAGCATTTAAATGCTGTCTTTTAAAATTGGATTGTTTGACCCATAAACTTTAGGTAGCATTTCATAAGTGCTGCAGAAACTGGAATTTGATTGTTTTAAAATGTATGGAAATTAATTTTGGGAAAAAGGTGTAAATTTTGGAATTTAATATGAAATTAGAAATTTTTTAAGAAATTGATTTTTTGATGGATTTAAAGGAAGAATTTAACTTTAAAATTTGGTAAAGGCAATAAATTCCAAATAAATTAAATAAATTTAAAAAGTATGTATAAAGTGGAAAGTTTAAATCAATATTTGATATTGAAGGAATATATTTTGATTTTAAAGTACGAATACCATTTTAAACTGTAACCACGCGTTATAATAATGTTTGGTTGGCAAAGAGAGCGGGATCGGATATCTGGCATACTCTCTGTCGATACCGAAAACCACTTTGACTAACCGTGTACGCGGTGGAGATCCCAGAATGAAGTAGGATGGTGGTGACGGTTCCTTTAAGGTAAATACGTGGACCCGACTCCCGTGAGTTGGCATAAGGTGGCTAAAACAGGAGCGATTCTCGGATTAATGAGGTAGCACCTCTGATCGAACGCACTTCTTCGTATGCCATTCATTACCCCTGTGATTGTTTTGGTGCGCACCTTTGATTTGGGAGTGTTGTTCGAGGTGGGCGGTAACTACGGCTACGCGTTTCCACCGGTCCGGATAGCAATTGGTATATCTACCCTGGCATTGCCTAGGTGCCGTGTCACCTACCATAGCGAGCCTCCTACGAGTTTCTATTTGTGTCCTACCTATGGAGTATCCTCTGGTAGCTTCCCGATCAGGAGGTATTACGGTACTGTATGGACTATTGGCATTATTTGTGTTAAGGGCTATATGGGTAACCCCTTAACGCTATTAAAAAGTAAGTTTCTTTTACAATTAGACACTATTATAATAGCGCAATATACTACATAGTAAATAGTTTAACGGATCCTTAGAGGATGGGCGGTCCCAAGCATCCTTTAAGTTACTTGCTCTATATTACAGTGCACTTGAATTAGCTTACACTATATAAGTATGTATGTCCTGACTCGAGTGTTTATGTTTTAATTTACGCTCGGGTCAGCCTGAGTTGCAGTTCAGTCATCATTCCGGAGCTAGGACTTCTGTAGATCCTTTCAAGTTGTTGGCTTCTCTCTGTCCGCTATCTTATTTATGAAAACAAGACTTTGGGATTTTTATTTGATGATTTTAACTATATTTGGGATGGAAGACTTTGTAATTTGTATTTTTTGAGACTATTTATAGTGGCCTCATGAACCACTAAGTATTTTTAAATTCCGCTGCGAGTATTCTGATTCTGTGTCTGTGATTCTGTGATTAATTATTTACTGCATATTCTGAGTTCTGCCAAATTTATTTTTACAACGCGGTATTTTGAACAATTCAAGTCCGACATGTGCGGATGCGAATGGTTGAAAACACCGGGTCGTTACATCTAGTATCAGAGCTTTGGCTCTAGGCAAAACTTAGAATGTATGGTAAATTTGATTTACAAAATCACTTTCATTCGAGCTTGAATCTCTTCCTTTTTGAATTTTGGAACGTTCCCTGCGGTTCCGAAGTTCATTCGTGTCCCTCACTATTTATTTTTCTTTCGATTCGGGAGTATCCCATAACTCCACTTAGGATGATCTTTATAGTGAATTGGCGGTTTCGCCAATATTCTAATATAGCAGTGAAACTCCTTTACAACTAGCATTGATTCACCGGAGATTTATATTTATCCTCGGTTTAGATACTAGTATCTTTGGTTATTCTGAACTCTATCTCTTCAGATCGAATGTAGATTTACCCCAGAAAATTCACATCGATCTGACTCTTTAAGTCACGGTTGACCTGGTTAAGGTTGCCCGCGATTTATATAAACTTATCTGGTTTCTTATTCTGTTATTTAACAATCGGATCTTCTGATTCCAACTTATCTTTAAATCAAAATTCTATTTAATTTGAGTCCTTCAAAATTTGAATCTCTATCCATGTTTGAAAATTTATTCCTATTTGGGAAAAATCTAATATTATATATATAAGTATAATTTTCAAAATTTAACTAGTTGTTTAGAGATAATAGTGTTTGGTTTTATTTATTGTTTTGTAAACCATTGGTTTTGTCTTATATAAATAATTGAATATAAACATGGTTATAAATTTATTTGGAAACAGAAATGAATTTAAAATAAGAATTTAAGAATTCAATTTCGATAGTTTCAAACCTTGTGTTTAAAGTCTTAAAAGGATATATTATTATTTAAATAATTTTCGAATATAAATTTGTTTCCAAAGAATTTTAAAGTTTTAAAAATTATTGTCTTCTCTTTGTTGCTGGAAAATAATTTCGGTGATGACTACAACATCATCGACATTCATTTTCGAGTATCGAAGCAAAGAGACCACGATGTAGTTTTGCTTCAAAAATTTAATTAATTTGAATTTCTAAAATATGACTTAATTTATAATATATATAGATATATGATTTAAATTTGATTTGACATATACTATATGTATGTATTTATTTATCTCTAAAGGGTTTGAAGTTAATTGGAAATTTAATTCATAAATTTATGTTAAAAGGTGATTCTAATGATAAAATAAAGTCAAATTTGGAATGAATATTTAAACTTGAATAATATAGTTGGAAAATTTTACTTGTATAAATTGCATGCCAATATAACTTACCTAAATCATTCAGAAATTAACTATGTAATTGGATAATGTATAATATAAAAGGATTTTATAAATAAAAAATTTGAGTGGTTATAATAAATGTTATACACTTAAAGTTTCAGTTACAACGAGACAAATAGAGGTAAATAGAAATAAAATAATAATTGAATAATATACAATATCAAATGGTGTTAAAGGAAATTTAGAAATATATTGGAATAGTTATATTAAATATAATCTACTTAATATGTGCGATAAGATATATTAAGTAGAATATATTTAATAATAATCTGGAATAAAGAAGAATTAAATTTGTTGAATAAAGATGATTATGATAAATGACTATACAAATTTCAGATTTTAGAAAATAATTGGATAATAAGATAATTAATTTGGAAATAGTTAAGATTGATTTAACTTCTGTAAAAATCAAATGAATTAAATCAATTATTGAATATTAATTAATTTAAATTGAATTTATATAGTTTAGATATTGAGAAAAATATTTGACAAAGATGAGAAAAATATTGAGAAAAATAAATGTAATTATAGTTTGGAATAAAGAAGAAACTAAATGGGGAATTTGGTTTATTTTGGGAAATGGTAAATGTACTTTAAAAATAAAGTTAAATTACCATTTCAAATTTGGACTAAAATTAAACATTTTAAATTAGAATGTTATAATACCGTGTGAAAAAAATTGAGAAAGAAAAAAAAAAATGAATGATTTTTCTTTTTTTTAGTGTAGGGATATTATACAAGTAAATATGTACATAAATAAATGTTAAAATTTTAAGTATAAATAGATGAAATCAATGATTAATTTAAAATTGAATTTTTATTGTTTAGGTTAATGATTCTAATTTAAGTTTCAATTTAGTTTTATTTCAGGTTGTTTCTATTCCCCTACCTTCTTCCTTTTCGAGGACGAAAAGTCTGAGTGGAGGAGAGTGTAACAGCCCAATTTTTTTAACAAGTATTTTTCACTTGTATTTTTCTAAAAAAAAAACTTTGGGGTTTATTTAAAGTGATTAAAAATATAAAAAAAACAATTGACCAAATTTTTAATTAAATAATAAGATCTCTGAAATTTTGACATGGTTAAGAATCAACTTTAATTTGGAAATTTTGGGTTTTGTCGAAGATGGTAAATAACTTAATGTCTAGCAAAATCAAGTTTTAAATAAGAAAACATTAATAGCTTAGGTGGTTAAGACATCTGGGCTATTCATGACAGGTCACGAGTTCGAGTCTTAGCATGGTCAGAATTTCGAATTTTTTTGTGTATAAATGAACTGGGAAATTACGCGTTAAAAGGGCACGTAAATTTAGGGAATAAATACTATATATATATATATATATATATATATATATATATATATATATAAGATTATATATAAGAAAACGTATAGAATTTTAATCCGTTATTTTTCTCTTTCCAGTAAAATTTACTTCCCAATTTATATACATATATAATTTGATTTAAATCATTTCCTTAAAATACTAAATATGGAAATTTAAAGTTGTGAAACGGTTAATTTTGTTAAAAGACAACTCCATTTGAATTTTAATAAAAGGAATTTTGTGTATATATATATATATAATATGTGAAAACCAATTAAGTTGTTAAGTAATAATTTTGAAGAATTTAGTGTATTAATGAACTGTTAAATTTCGCGTTTAAAGGACGCGTAAAAAAATTTATGGTATAAGTAACAAAATAAACGTATAAATTAAAAACGTTATTTTTATATAACTTTGGGTGTTTTATATTACGTCAGTTTGGCGTATTTTAAAAATCATATTTCAACATTCATATGTATTTAAAATATCGTATCAATGGTCTGTATACAAAATCAACGCTTGCTTTAATCATGCATATAAAGTATAGAATCCAAAGCTTTGTATAACTGGCAATTAATTTTTTCGCAAGCCTTATCTCAAATCCAGAGGAATAATGTGCATATCCAGGCATCAAAGAAAAAAAAGCACGCAAATCTGAATTTAAAATAGAAACGTTCAAATCTGTTTGTAACTGTTCTTTAAAATATAATGATAATAATCAACTCTTCCTTTTTTTGATTTAAACATACCATATATTTCTTCTTAAATCACGCATATATCAATTGAGAGAAAATCAATTTTGCATTCCTTTGCGCGTGACACAAAATTTTATTCTTTTAACATTTTTGGCATTTGCCTCTTACCTTTTTGTTTCTTGAGCATGTCACTGTATTCATTTATTCACGCAACCTAAATGGACCAATATATTTGATTGCCTAAAATCAACTCATGCATTCAAATTTAACCTTGCCTATCTTTTCAAATTCTCACATTCCTATTTATATCTCTCTGTTTCCACTGCCTTTATTTTGCAAGATAAAATTTTTCGTTCCTATAATCACGCATATAAAGTAAAAATCATATTTAAATATACTTATCGATTAAAATATCAGTTAGTATAACAAACGTTACTTTTGTTTTAACTGTCAAAATTTATTTTAAACTTTTGTATATACCTTTTCATCCAAATATCTTTTGCCTAAAATCAATCTCTTGCCTAATATCAGTTCTTCCAAATGCCGTTTCTTCAATCTACAATCACGCAACTATCAAATAAAAAAAAATGTTGAAATCAAAACTCATAAACTGGCAATGAATATCACGCATATAAAATCAAATCTAATTGCTAACCGTGGTCCCTAAAATCACACGGGCCTTATCCGTTCAAACAAGATAAAAACTGGAAATAAATCACTGAGCTCTGCTTGCTTTTTCTTTTTCCATTGATTTCGCCTCAAATCAATTCTTTATCTGCAAAACGTTCAATCTTCTATCAATGCTGCCGTTTTTTTTTTCAATCTCTTGCCAAGGTATTCACATTCAAACTTTTGAACGTACGAAATTTTGCTTTATCAATCAATTGTTTAGGCATTTCAAGATATGTTGCCATTTTTGTACCGAGCCCTTTTGATTTTCTTCACGTATATATGTTTTCTTGCATCTAAAGCAAACTCTCCCCTCTATAAATATATTAGCCTGGTTCGTATTTTATCTCCTCATCTTGCATAACATCATCCACAAGGAGAAAAGCTTCTATCAGGTAATATTACTATTCCTCTTCTTCTTTTGCATCCTCTTCGTTTTCCTTCTTCAGTTTTGTTTCCTTTGCTTTCCCATCTTTTGGCTCGACCACTCCAACCCTGATCACCACTCTAGTGCTCAGCCAAGTTTCCTACGAGACATATATTTTGAAAAAAAAACCTTGTTTCTAGTAGCAGTGGATATGTGTGTTGATGATGAGGTCTTAAGAGAAATGCATTACCTTGCAAATTCATTCAAGTCAGGTCAATAACCTGTAGGAAGCTAGGTTATGGAATTAGTGTAGTTATGATGTTGTAAGTGTTATTCTGGATGTACGTATCATTAATGATCTGTGCATGCTTTACCATCTTGTAACAGTAGATATCAGAGAGACGCAAGTTGTAGGCAGAGAGTTGCGTGAGTTTTGTTTTGCATAGGATGTTAGACATGTTTTAAAAAAATAAATAAATAAATAAATATAAAACGAGAGTAAAGAAGAATATAACAGAGGGAGAGAAAGAGAGTTTTCAGGGTTCATCAGAATATAACATGTTGACATAGTGAGTGAGCCTTCAGTTGCATATAGGCATATCATATAGGCAGGCTTTTAGTGAAATCTTGACCGTGTTTTAGGTAACTGACTTGGGTAGTTATTCGTTGATGATAGTAAAAATTTTAAAGAAGAAATGATGTATCCGTGCATGTTTATAATATATATATATATATATATATATATATATATATATATAAGATTCGGTTGAAAAAAAACGGGAGAAAGCCTGTAATACTTCAGATAACAGAGAAGATGTTAGGTGGAAATGTTTAGTTGCATATAAAAGCATATAACTGCAATATGCTTTATAGTTGTGTGGGACAGTGCATAAGCCTGTAGGTAGTAGAGTATTGGATGCACTTGTACATGCATATATCACGGCCTATAGGAGAAAAACTTCATCATTTTGTTTTAGATGGCCTTTAGGTAAATTTCATCTTGATTTTTGAAATGGCATGGTTCAGTAATGGGTAGGAAAAGTTTCGTTATGTTTTGATAGTATACCCAGTGGAGTGGTCGAGCAAGTCGAACTAATTCTCGTCCTATTTTTAATTTTTGCTTTGACCGTAAATTTCTAAAGTCACGTATCCGGTATTTGGATCTTGTTATAGATTTGAATCTAGGCGTGACATCCGGGATGTTTGATCGTTACTCTCTGTTCGTTTCTTTTCCGGTGGATTTTCGTTTTGAATCAAAAAATTTCTGCAGCCTTCAGGTGAGTTTTTCTCACCAGACAAACATGCCTATATTTCTGTGAATTATCGCAAGTGTATGTGTAAATTATTATTTAACTGTTATCTGTCTGTAATATAACGTAGGATGTTAAACTCCATTTAAATTGACACCTCATCAGTTATTTATCTGTTGTAATATTTCTGCAGTTATATTGTTAAATGTTTATTTACTGATTTAAATCATCACTGCAAGTTCCCTATAAATTTAAATCGTTAAGGCTGAAATGATAGGCCTAAAACGATGATTATTATGCATTTATTCAGTTAACTGTTCAATTTTAACTTGGGATTGCGGGTTTGAAATGATAGAACCCGGGGTTTGTAAAATTGCGGATTGAAATGATATAAATCCGTATCACTTGACCTAGGCTAGAAAATTTTATACAGACCCGTGGTTCCTATAATATTTTTCTGAAATATTTTAAAATTATTTTTAAATGGAAGGTTATAATATTGTGGTTTAATGTATTTAAAGGATTTGTATAAAGATTTTAAATGATTTTTGAATGAGTTAAGATTTTAAATAAATAAATATAACTTCTTTGGAAAAATTCTGGATTTTTGTCAAGATGAGATTTCAGTTAAGAAATAACTGATAATAAGTTGTATTTGGAATTTAAACTAAATTGATAAGTTAATAACCTATTACAGCATTTAAATGCTGTCTTTTAAAATTGGACTGTTTAACCCATAAACTTTAGGTAGCATTTCATAAGTGCTGCAGAAACTGGAATTTGATTGTTTTAAAATGTATGGAAATTAATTTTGGGAAAAGGTGTAAATTTTGGAATTTAATGTGAAATTAGAAAAATGTTAAGAAATTGATTTTTTGATGGATTTAAAGGAAGAATTTAACTTTAAAATTTGGTAAAGGCAATAAATTCCAAATAAATTGAATAAATTTAAAAAGTATGTATAAAGTGGAAAGTTTAAATCAATATTTGATATTGAAGGAATATATTTTGATTTTAAAGTACGAATACCATTTTAAACTGTAACCACGGGTTATAATAATGTTTGGTTGGCAAAGAGACCGGGATCGGATATCTGGCATACTCTCTGTCGATACCGAAAACCACTTTGACTAGCCGTGTACGCGGTGGAGATCCCAGAATGAAGTAGGATGGTGGTGACGGTTCCTTTAAGGCAAATACGTGGACCCGACTCCCGTGAGTTGGCACAAGGTGGCTAAAACAGGAGCGATTCTCGGATTAGTGAGGTAGCACCTCTGATCGAACGCACTTCTTCGTATGCCATTCTATTACCCCTGTGATTGTTTTCGTGCGCACCTTTGATTTGGGAGTGTTGTTTGAGGTGGGCGGTAACTGCGGCTACGCGTTTCCACCGGTCCGGATAGCAATTGGTATATCTACCCTGGCATTGCCTAGTTGTGCCGTGTCACCTACCATAGCGAGCCTCTTACGAGTTTCTATTTGTGTCGTACCTATGGAGTATCCTCTGGTAGCTTCCCGATCAGGAGGTATTACGGTACTGTATAGACTATTGGCATTATTTGTGTTAAGGGCTATATGGGTAACCCCTTAACGCTATTAAAAAGTAAGTTTATTTTACAATTAGACACTATTATAATAGCGCAATATACTACATAGTAAATAGTTTAACGGATCCTTAGAGGATGGGCGGTCCCAAGCATCCTTTAAGTTACTTGCTCTATATTACAGTACACTTGAATTAGCTTACACTATATAAGTATGTATGTCCTGACTCGAGTGTTTATGTTTTATTTTACGCTCGGGTCAGCCTGAGTTGCAGTTCAGTCATCATTCCGGAGCTAGGACTTCTGTAGATCCTTTAAAGTTGTTGGCTTCTCTCTGTCCGCTATCTTATTTATGAAAACAAGACTTTGGGATTTTTATTTGATGATTTAAACTATATTTGGGATGGAATACTTTGTAATTTGTATTTGTTGAGACTATTTATAGTGGCTTCATGAACCACTAAGTATTTTTAAATTCCGCTGCGAGTATTCTGATTCTGTGTCTGTGATTCTGTGATTAATTATTTACTGCATATTCTGAGTTCTGCCAAATTTATTTTTACAACGCGGTATTTTGAACAATTCAAGTCCGACATGTGCGGATGCGAATGGTTGAAAACACCGGGTCCTTACAACTTTCAACAGTTTAGCATTGTAAGACTTAATAAGGTTTAACAAATGTAAGTTGAAACTTAAATAGTAGTTTTAATTATTTTAGTTAATAATGTAACGATGTTTTAAAAACTTAATGATTATTTTAATTTAGCAATTAATTTAAGTATAAAATTTAATTAACAGTAAAGTTTGTATTTAATGATGATTCGATTTTCAATGTTTAAAGAAGAGCTTTAAAATGTTAATTAAATTTAATAGTAATTAATTAATTTTCTTAGGAAGCAATTAAGAATAATTACTTTTTAATTGTAATTAGTGATGGATTAATTGATGATTAAGTAATAAATCAAATTGTAATTAACTACTTAAGTTAATTAATGAATTGTTAATAGATAATTAATTAGGTAATTTAATTAAGAATCAATAAATGATAAATCAAGTAATTGGCAATGAATAAATGGGTAATTAAGTTTTATTAATAATTAAGGTTATTAAATTAAGAATTAAGGAATGGTTAATTAAGGTTATTAATTAATGATTAAGGAATGGTTAATTAACGTTAAATAAATTGATTAGGAAGTAATTAATTAAATAGTGTGAAATAAAACAATTAAGTAATTAATTAACTAAGATTTAATAATTGATTAAGAAATGATTAATTAAATAAACAATTCGAAAGAAATAAGTAATTAATTGTTAACTAATGTTTGATTAAACAGGGTTAAGTGACTAATTCTCTAGTAATTGATTTAATTTGAATTAATTGCAAAAGGAATTAAAGATGATTGCTTATGGATTGCGTATGTAGAATATCCGATTTGTGATATTTATTTGATGATATTCTGTGATGCTCTGTGATATGCGGTGATATATCTATGATGATTGTGTATGATTTATCTGTGATAAATGCTATGTAATTCAATCATTGAATTAAACTGTTTAAGTTCATTAGACAACTTGGCCTTTAAAATGGCGTTTAGATTTCGATGAGACCGGGATCGGGTGTCATTTATGATTTTTCGAAAACCACATCGATCCAAATTAAACGTTAGGTCGTGAATTCTCAAGTGAAGATCGAGATGGTGTTTTCAGAATGCAAGGGTTATCGTCAATAAATCTGAGGGTGATTCCAAAATGAGTGTAACGAGATAATGCCTTCGGTTTCGTTGAACCCGGAACGAACTTGTATGGATTGAATGCTTTCAGCACATCGTCAGGCGGACGATGAGCATTCTAAGATATATGTTCTGTAAAGGTAATCACAGCCTCAAGCCTCATCAACCAGGAATGGCTAAAACATGGGATGCGCAGCAAGGTTAGGTGGGTCATGCCCAAGCAGGACGAGATATAACCATGTCTAAATGTCCCTTTTTATTTCGGCTGTGTGGGCGGTTGCTAGCTACAATCGCGGGGTTATCTTGTTCGGGACTATTTAGTAAGGAATGGTTTCGACCTTATGTTATAGGGGAGTTAGGGTGGCTCCTCGGTACGGTGATCTAGGCCCCGTACTGTGACGGGCGGTGCCCCAATAGCCCTGCCATTGATGGAAGTCCATTTTCCCTACGTGACCCTACGGTTTTGATTTGTATTACCCACTTTTGTGGCTTGTAGTTGGAATTTAATAGATGTAACAATTTCAGCTATTTTCTATTTACTTGAAAACCCTATACACTATTATAATATCACTGGATTTCCTATGAAATGTTTTGGATAGCGTAAGGTAAAAACTTACCCGCATTTATGTGTGGGGAGTCTTACGTGATACCTTTATTTTCAAAAAAATTCAAAGTTAAACAACTTTAACCCATTTACTCATACCAGACCGATGTCTGACCCGGAGTTTATATTTTGTTTTTCATAAACTCTTGGGTACTCAAATTTTTATGAGTAGCCAAGTGATTGGCTTTGGATTTAGATTTCTGGAGGAGCTTAGAGCAGGAGTTCCAGACATATGTAGCTATCTGTCTAGTTCCGCTGTGTAGTTGATGTATGTTGTATCTCTGATGTATATAGTGGCAGATGTATGTATATGAATTTCATGTGTACGATATTGTATAACTCTGATATATGTAAAACTATGTAATAGTTATGTGATGTATTATATTTTGTTCCGTTCCGCTGTGAGATTCTGATTTTGTTGTTCTTTCTTTCTGTTCTTTTCTATTTCTATCCCTTTCTTTCTTATTGATGATACGTCTTTCTGGGAGTAGAAGGGAGGGTCGTCACAGTTGGTATCAGAGCGCTAGGTTAAGCGAATACCTAGGCTCTTGAGTGATTTCTTTTTTGAGAGAGTGTATTTGTAATTCTGATATATATATACACACATATATAATTATTTGAACCTATTTTTTAGGTTACCTGTTCGGGTTTTCCAATGTAAGTTATAAGGGTAGATAGGGTAGTGGTGTGTGTAACATGACTACCAATGGTTGTAATTTGAATTTTGAGGTTGGAAGTATATCTGTCGAGACTGTAGACCTATTACCGTCTCGAATGAACTTTGGGTGGTGTAAGAATTTCATCGATCTCTGAAGGAATCTTGTTAACGTTCGGAGTTCATCTTTGAAGTGTAAGTTTGGATGAGCTAGAGTTCGGATCTGTCGGTTGGACGGAAGCAAGTTATGATATCTGGATACCTCAAGATGTAGTAGCTGAGTAATGAGACACAGTGACTATGGATGTCTCCGAAGATGTTTCTTTAGAATAATTTAAGAAAGTAAGTCTGCTTCGGTGTTGTGGCTAAGTTCAGTAGGGTGTTTCTGTTTGGTTAAAGGTTCGAGTTTGTCGAAGAGCTTTGGATCGGAAGTCTTTGGAATCTGGGTCGGCAGTGCAACTCGAAGTGTTCTCTGTCGTCGAGGAGATTTTTTGGCTTAGCAGTTTTACTTGAGGTAATTTCAGAAGTAGCAAAGTAGTTCCATTTCTTCGATGGGTTGGCTCAATTAGTAAGGCAGTTCTGAATTGGGATGGGGGAACAGTTTCTTTGGAAACTGATTTGGGTAGGTTTTCCAGAGTGTCGTGTGATAATTCTGGAATGTACTTGAGTAGTCTTTTACATGGAGTTGAGACTTCTCAAGAGAAGATAGAAGATATCGATGAGGTCCAAGATTTCCCTGATGTATTTGAGAGAGTCAAGTGTCTGCCTCTGCATCGAGAGGTAGAGTTTCGTGTTGATTTGATTCCAGGAGTTTGTTAAGCATACTCAGGAATCTTTTGGCGAAGGGGTTGATTAGGCCCAGTTTTTCTTGTTGGGGCTTTGTTTTAGTGTTTGTCACTAAATTGGATAGATCGCTAAGATTCTGTATTGACCTAATAAATCGAGTGTTTCGGGATATACTGAATTAATTTTTTCTAGTGTTCATTAATGATATTTTGGTCTATTCTAAGTTTGAAGAAGAGCACAAGCAGCATTTGAGGATAGTGTTGGAAATAATGAAGAGACATGTTTTGAAGGCGAAGTTCTCTAAGTGCCATTTTTGTAAATCGAAAGTTTGCATTTTTCTGGGATTAGCTGGCTACTATAGGAAATTATCAAGGACTATTCGAAGATTTTTTCACATCTGACCAAGTTGACAAGGAAAGGAGCTAAGTACAAAAGGACATCCCAGTGTGAAGAAGCTTTTCAAGAGTTGAAGACGAGGCTAACCAATGCACCAGTGCTTGTTATTTCGGATGGGAAGAGCAAATTAGAAGTTTATACTAATGCTTGTATAGTTGGATTGGGAGCAGTGTTGGTGCTGAATGGAAGAGTGATTGCGTATGCGTGTCGGCAATTAAAGCTACATGAAAGGAACTACGTTACGCACGATCTTGAGTTGTTAGCCATTATTTTTTCTTTGAAGATTTGGAGACATTTTCTCTTAGGAGAGAAGTTTGAGTTATTCACGAACCACAAACCGTTGAAATATCTTTTCTCTTAAAAGGATCTTAATCTAAGGTAGCAGCGGTGGGTCGAGTTTCTAGTATCATATGATTTGGATATTCTGTATACCTCGGGAAAGGCGAATGTTATGGCTAATGCTCTTAGCAGGAATGCAGTTTTGTTTCTTTTAGAAGTTGTTCCATCTCTCCTGGAAAGAATCATTAGTAAGCAAACGGAGGATAGATCTTGTGACGCCCCACCTCTATACCCACGCTAGCCAAGGATACTACAGGGTAATACCGTCAACTAACACGGAGAATAAGGCTGGTTAGGAGCGACCATCTATAGCCTTGCTCTAACTATCTATTGAATACATCGACAATAAACATTCCAAGCAGTTCGACATACCCAATGAATACATAAAACAAAACCATAGGTGGTTAAAGGATCTATCAGAACAGAATATAACAACTCAAATGTAATATACATCACAGAACAGTAGATCATCATATACACATATACAGATACATAACAGAGTTTACAAAATAATACATGTCAAGTGGTATAGCAAACCACAACATACAGACGAGTCAAAAGAATACATATATCAGAGTTACAACAAAATAGGACTACAAAAAAGCTTTAACAAAATGGAACAAGGTGAATAGTCCATGCGGAAGCAAAATAGGCTAAGTCCAAAAGCACCTAACCTGAAATATCTCGGTCTGACCCGAGTATAAAAACATGGGTCAGTCTGGCTAAACAAATCAGTTAGATAAACTGAACAACAATAAACCTGCAAGGTTACAAGGCATAACAAATATCTCTAAAGGAGATAACACAATCATCTAACAAAAGATCAATCATATGATAATAAGCCTCATATCATCGGCAACAAAAAGAAACAAAGGATAAGAATATCCCAAAGCAAGCCAAAAGGCAATAACAAATACCAATAAGGTATACAAGTTCCAAAGGGTAAACGCTACTCATCATGCGGCTCAAAAAGACCAACACCGAAGGGCGATACCTAGGGAATATACATATGAATGAAACATCAGAAAATTGCTTGAGCTCAGTACTGTACAAACAAGGATCCATGAGCCCGAAGACTCCAAACCCAATATCACCCATGTGGCTCATAACGACCAACATCGGAAGAGATACTAAAGGGCAACCCAATATCACCCATGCGACTCATAACGACCAACATCGGAAGCTATACTAAAGGGCAACAAACCCGAAGGCACAAACCCGAATGCACATACCCGAAGGCAACAAACCGCAGTGGTGAAGGTCGAAGACCCAGTACCGGACACCACTAACTGGCGGAATGTGTCATAACTCTCAAAAAGGAATCCCATAATCACTCCTTCGCACTAAATGGTTTACGATCCGTTAGTTAATTTCACACACAAAGTAGTACAAAGTTCACCTCGTTTCATCGGTAAACCAGACCAAAAGGCCAAAACGATCAATCGAATAGGTCGGGGATTAATCGGCAAGACAAACGCATGGATTCATGGTCCGTGTTTTACCTAACCATTTAATCTCCCTTCCACTCCGCTCGAAGTGCGAAATTGTGTATATGCGTTTTAAATAGAATTTATAAATCGGAGAAATGAGATTTTAATGCGATTTAGAGGGATTATTTATGAAAACCCATGAATGAAGTTAATAAGTTATCAAAGCCAAAAGATGCAATGACAACAACCAAAAACCAACTTGAATCGATAAAATTTGGAAAACCAATCAAAATGAGCATAAATAGGCAAAACAGCAAAATAGGAGCAGGTCGGTCGACCGGACTACTGGGCTCGGTCGGCTGGCCAGATGCAGAAAATAAAAAAAACTTGGAGTAGCAGGTCGGTCGACCGGCCACAGGGCTCGGTCGGCCGAACTGTAAATTTCTACAGTTCCTACCCTTCTCCTCTAAATGCAAACTCTTCCAAAACACGACCGTTCGAGCAATGGACCTAAGGAGCCTTATCCAATTGATACCCCAGCTCCATTAGCTCTTCGATTAGCCATCAAAAACATGTTCAAACATCAAAGTTAGGATCTTTAAAGAATTGAACCCAAACGCTAAAATTTTGGATATTCTCCAATTCAATCCAAAACAAAAGCAAGTACATATGAACAAGTGTTAGGAATTCATACCCAACATCAATGAAATTAAGAGAAGTAAATGTGAGTTCAAAACTCACCTTAAACCAAAAACAAAGAAGAAGAAGCTCAATTTGCAAGGAGAAGACCAAAAAATCTCCACTTCTACTCCACTAGCTTCAATCTAAGAATAAAACAAGTATTTTCCTAAGTTTAGGTTTAGGAATTTCTGAGATTGAAGAGAGAAGGAGATAGAGAAGATGAAGAGGAAGCTTACCAATGTCTTCTCTTTGATATTGGAGCAAGAATCAAGTTTGCAAAGAAGAAACCAGGGCTTGCAATTTCTATTTCCCTTTCTCTTCCACCATTTTCAGTTTTGCTTAAGTTAAAGAAATGAAATGAGGGTGAATGGAGAGGAGAGGGACTGAGTTAGGTTAGTAAACTAACAAATTGCCTGAACCCAACCCAAACCCAACTAGAAAAAGTTGTAAAAATTCAACTTACTCCAAACATATCAAAGCTTATACTTAAAAAGATCGAAAACGCCATTTTGGAACCAATGGGGGTGGTATCGAGTCCCAATTCGGCCGTTTGCAAAAAGTAACATTTCGGACCAAACATCTGACTAACGACGCTATATTTAAATAAAACATTTAAATATAAAATCGTTAAATATGCGAGTTGTTACAGATCTTTTGAGGAACTGATTCTTAGAACTAAGAATTGTCGTTATTCTGATTTCAAGGTGGATGATCACGGTGTTTTGAGGATTAATGGTTGGTTGTGTGTGCCTAATATAGATGGATTGAGGCAAGAAGTCTTAGCCAAGTGTCATCAATCTAGACTGAATATTCACCCAGGAATTTCTAAGATGTATAAAGATATGAGATAAATTTTCTGGTGGCCGAGCATGAAGTGGGGTGTAGTTGCTTTTGTTAATAGTTGTGCTTTCTATCAGCAAGTGAAGGAAGATCAAAAAAAGTCAGCCGGTTTGTTGCAGTGTTTGGAAATCCCAGAATGGAAATGGGAGTTAATTTCGATGGATTTTATTGATGGTTTGCCAAGAACTAAGAAAGGAAACGATGGAATATGGGTTATTGAGCATCGTTTAACTAAGAGTTCCCATTTTATACCAGTTAAGCCAACTCGTACTACCGTTTCTGGCAGAGATTTTCTTGAGGGAGATAGTTAGATTGCATGGTGTTCCTGTTAGTATAGTAAGTGATCGTGATTCTATCTTTACCAACAAATTTTGAGAGGCTCTGCAATCAGCTAGGGGAATGAGTCTAAAATTAAGTACAACCTAACATCCTTAGATAGACGGACGGACGGAGGCGATATCATATTCTTGAGGATACGCTGCGAGCTAGTGTATTGGATTTTGGTGGATTTTGGGAAGTCCATCTTCATTTGGTAGAATTCTCCTATACTAATAATAGTTACCAAGCGAGTATTAAGATGGCACCTTATGAAACTCTTTATAGAAGACCGTGTAGATCCCCATCCAGTTGGATAGAGTCGAAAGATCATATTATGCTTGGACTCGTTTTGATTCGTGAAGCTTCTGCTAAAGTTGAGCTTATCAAAAGAAGAATGAGAGTTGTTCGGGATTGTCAGAAGTAGTACATGGATAAGAGAAGAGACTATTGGAATTTGAGATAGGAGATTTTGTTTTTGTCAAAGTTTCCCGATTAAAGGTACCGTTAGATTTGGAAAAGACGGGAAAACTTGCCCGAGATATATTGGAAAGGATTGGTACTGTAGCTTACAGGATTGAATTGCTAGAACTGATGTTTGGAATTCATAATGTGTTCCACGTATCCCATCTAAGGAAGTTTGTTCATGATCCATCATTAGTTGTAGAACCAGTAGTCCAGGAAGATTTGGAAGTCGAGCCGGATTTGACTGTGGTCAAGAATCCAGTTCGGCTTATTGATCAAGACGAGAGGCAACTCAGGTGTAAGGTAGTGAAGCGTGTCAAAGTGCAGTGGAGCGTAGGTCCCAGAGTTTTCACTTAAGAAACTCTAGATAGTTTTGGGAAAGCTTATCCGGATCTGTGTTTGGATAGCTAGTTATGTTTGTTAGGATAGACTGTTTGGTTGTTTGCTAATGTATGAATGATATGTATGTTTGAATGGTTGATACAACAGCTTTTAAATTATCTTTTATTTTAAATTTCGGGGATGAAATTCTTTTAAGGGGGAAGGAATGTAACGACCCTGGATTTTGGCCCCATTATTTTAATGAATATTTAATCTAATTAAACAAAATGTGAAGTTATTCATTTTAAAATGAATATGATTTTGGAAATATTGCCATTTATTTGTATGAATTTGTATTTTTGAAAGAAAATGAATTTCAAAATTTGAAATAAATCTCCCACTAATATTTACAATAAAAATCTATCTTATATGATTTAGTCAAAATACTTTACTTTGTTTACATTTGGTAAATACATATTGATAATAATGTTTGAAATTTTAAAATAAAGTCTCTTAATAATATTTATAATAAAATTTATCTTATATAATTGTATTAAATTGCTTTACTTTGTTATCTTTTGATAAAATATATATAGATGACAATGTTCAAAATAAAATATAAATATTAAATGTAAGTCAAACATATGCATATAATTTAAATATTAATAGTTAAAATACAAAATAGAAATAAAAATAAAAGCCAAATGAATAAATTTGAAAGAACAAAGTATAAACTAAAATAAGACAAAATGTAATGTAAAACGAAACACAAAGTATAGAATGAGATAAAAACAGGTATAACATAATAGCAGAGCAAATATCTTTATATACAAAACCAATGTTAATCTGCAAAATGTATAATGCTAAAAATAAGCACAAAGTATAAAATGAAACAAGACCAAAGTTAAGTAAACCTGACACATATTTGTATAAACTATTCAAACTAAGAAGTCAGATAAAACAAACATTTTTATACATAATATTTTGTTTCACAAGTCATAAGCCTAACTGCAAAAGTATATATCTTTATACAAACATCCATTTACAGTAAACATTTTAATAATCGTGTAAACTAATTAAGAAACAAGCATTAAATTTCTATCATCTCGGCCTAAAATTTTGTCATTTCAAGATATTTATGAAATCTGTTCAAAACAGAGCAAAGATAAGAAGAAAACAACTGTACTACATAATACCTTCCTCATACATACTGTTATCTTATATATATGTATGCATTTGCTTTTTAGTTCGTTCAGTATCTCATCAAAAAAAAGAAAAAAAGTAGAAGCAAATACTCATTTCAACTGTAGTTCAAAACAGATTCAAGGCAGTTAAAACTTCAGGCTTTCAAATGAAAATAGAAATTGTTCTGTTCGAAAGGATTTCTTGGTGAGTAAACATGATTTTTAAAAAGCTTTAAGTTTATTTAAATAGTTCAAGGTTTATTGATAATTTGGATTATATGTGCTTCAGTTTGAACTTATGTTTGTGATGTTCTGTAGTCCTCTGATGATTTATACAGGTTGTATAGTTTCTTCCAAATTCAATTTATTCTCATAAATCATTACTAAGCTTAAAATTAGCAACTGAAACAAGGTGGTAAACCCAAATAAAGTTTTTTAGAAGATGTTTAAACCACCTTTGAAAAGAATAACAACTGTAATACTGTTTTACAGGAAATCAAGCAATAAATTTATAAATTCAATTACTTTAAAAATCTAATTCAAGTTTAAAACTGAATGCTTAGTGAAATTTATGATTTTTAAAACGAAAATTAAGATTTTTAGATTTGTATTTAAGGTGAAGTTTGTATATAAAAAAAATTACATTTTTGCAAATTTCAGGTTATCGATCCAATTTAAAATGTTGAAACTTGAATTGAAGCTAGTATTAACATCATGGTTCTTGAGAAAATTATCAGAGAATTTTTCTATTGTATAAATTAAAGGAACAAATTCGATTTAGGGTTTTAGTTGGAGTTTTTGAACATGTCTACAGCATGGTGTGTTCATCCTCTTCACATGATCGAGTAGCTCGAGGGTCCGGTGGAAGGTGGCTTGGCGCGTTGTTGTCGTGTGGCCGAAGTTTGGGAGTCATCGGTGGCGTGAGCGGCGGTGGCGTAGCGTTTTAGATGGTAGGTGGAGTTACATTTTTTCGACCAAATGTCTTAATTTAGAATTCTAATTTATGTAAGCGATTTGAGCTCTGAATTCGAGTCGTGGGTAAGTCTGTGATTTGCCTGAATGGTTGCTGTTCGCCAGAGCTGGTTGGCATCGCCGTGCACGTGTACGGCGCAGCAAAAATGGTATCGGAGTCATGGTGTTCATCTGACTCATATCTTGCTCGAGTAGATTAGGTGTTGGCGTCGAGTTTTTATCGTGTGCGAGAATGGTTTTCCAGATGCTATTTATAACTTTGTTTAAATCTTTAAACGTACTTGAAAAAATAAAAAAAAGGGAGAAGAAGAAGGTGTACAGGGAAGACACGGGGGGAGATAGGTGATTAACTCGAAGTAACGCTCGAGTTTAATCAAGGGGAGCCTCGGGTTTTTGTCAAACTTCTGTATTGCATTATTTAAATACTGTTAAGTAGATCACTTTCAACAGTTTAGCACTGTAAAACTTAATAAGGTTTAACACTGTAAATAAATTGATTAGGAAGTAATTAATTAAATAGTGTGAAATAAAATAATTAAGTAATTAATTAACTAATATTTAATAATTGATTAAGAAATGATTAATTAAATAAACAATTTGAAGGAAATAAGTAATTAATTGATAACTACTGTTTGATTAAACAGGGTTATGTGATTAATTCTCTAGTAATTGATTTAAATTGAATTAATTGAAAAAAGAGTTAAAGATGATTGCTTATGGATTGTGTATGTAGAATATCCAATTTGTGATATTTATTTGATGATATTCTGTGATGCTCTGTGATATGCTGTCATATATCTATGATGATTGTGTATGATTTATCTGTGATAAATGCTATGTGAATTCAATCATTGAATTAAATTGTTTAAGTAAATTAGACAACTTGACCTTTAAAATGGCGTTTGGATTTCGATGAGGCCGGGATCTGATGTCATTTATGATTTTTCGAAAACCACATCGATCCAAATTAAACATTAGGTCATGAATTCTCAAGTGAACATCGAGATGGTGTTTTTAGAATGCATGGGTTATCGTCATTAACTCTGAGGGTGATTCCAAAATGAGTGTAACGAGATAATGTCTTCGGTTTCGTTCGAACTCGGAAAGTAGTTGGATGGATTGAATGCTTTCAGCACATTGTCAGGAAGACGATGAGCATTCTAAGAGATATGGTTTGTAAAGGAAATCGCAGCCTCAAGCCTCATCAACCGGGAATGGCTAAAACATGGGATGTGCAGCAAGGTTAGGTGGGTTATGCCCAAGCTGGATGAGACATACCCCTGTCTAGATGTCCCTTTTTATTTCGGCTGTGTGGGCGGTTGCTAGCTATAACCGTGGGGTTATCTTGTTCGGGGCTGATCAGTAAGGAATGACTCCGACCTTGTGTTGCAGGGGAGTTAGGGTGGCTCCTCGGTACGGTGATCTAGGCCCAGTACTGTAACGGGCGGTACCCCAGTAGCCCTGCCATTGATGGAAATCCATTTTCCCTACATGACCCTACGGTTTTGATTTGTACTACCCACCTTTGTGGCTAGTAGCTGGAATTTAATAGATGTAACAATTTCGGCTATTTTCTATTTACTTGAAAACCCTAGGCACTATTATAATATCACTGGATTTCCTATGAAATGTTTTGGTTAGCATAAGATAAAAACTTTCCCGTATTTATGTGTGCGGAGTCTTACGTAATACCTTTATTTTCAAATGTTTTTCAAAGTTAAACAACTTTAACCCGTTTACTCATATCAGACCCAAGTCTGACCCGGAGTTTATATTTTGTTTTTCATAAACTCTTGGGTACTCAAATTTTTTTGAGTAACCAAATGATAGGCTTTGGATTCTGATTTCTAGATAAGCTTGAAGCAGGAGTTCCAGATGTATGTAGCTATCTATCTAGTTCCGCTGTGTAGTTGATGTATGCTGTATCGCTGATGTATATAGTGAAAGATGTATGTATATGACTGTCATGTGTACGATATTATATAACTCTGACATATGTAAAACTATGTAATAGTTATGTGGTGTATTATATTTTGTTCAGTTCCATTGTGAGATGTTGTTGTTCTTTCTTTCTATTCTTTTCTATTTCTATCCCCTTCTTTCTTATTGATGATACGTCTTTCTGGGAGTAGAAGTGTAACGACCCAGAATTCCTGTAATTTGAGATTCGGATATTTAATTGACTTTTAAATATTAACAAGTAACGTTTGTAAGCCGAATAAATTTTATTTCGAATATTTAGATTTTTTAAATAAATTAAATTGATAATTTAATATTTGAAATTAAAGAAATAATTGGAAATGGGGTTTAACGTGATTAAAATTGATTTATAAAGTTGTATTTAATCATATTGGAGTAAGAACGATGTCATCGAACTTTTAAAATTGAATTAAAAGTTAAAGTGTAGAAATTGAATATTTTAATATTTAATTGACGAGTAAAAATAGCCGTTTTTCAAAAAAGTCTCGGATTTCAACGAAACCAGTTTCATCGAATCCGTAATGTTAAATTATCGTAAGTTTTCAAATTTCGTGTCAATCAGATTCACAGTTTGACCGGGGCCAGCCAAAACGTAGAGAAATTTGTTTAACCGAATTAATTTAAAAACGATCGTTTATCTCCGTAACTCGTACATATGATCGAATTGGCTCTTGATACCTATTCCATTGTTTCCAGAACACGGGTTAAACCCTAAAAATGCCAGTTACCGTGTGAGATTAGGAGTTCGAAAAAGTCGGATGAATTGTGTTTTGTGAAAATTTCTATAAAAGGACCCATCCTCTTTCTATTTGCAAACCTTATCTCCCTCTAACCCTAGACGCTGGCTAAACAATTTAATGGCCAGAAAACACCAAACTTCTTCCTCGATTTTCTCTCCATCCATCAGCTTTTGGGCCGAGACTTCAACTAGAGATTCGTAGAGGGTAGTGAGTTCTATAAAATCAACGGTTATGATCGGAAACAATGCAGCGGATCGACGGCGATTTTCATTCGTATGGCCGGCCATCGTGCATGGAAATCGAAGCCAAGATGGAACCGAATTCGACCGCGTTTATGGAGGAGGTGCCATTCGTGAAGGGCTTCGACGTAAAGCTCGCAGATCGACTTCTAGTTCGTCGATGTTGGCGCGACTATTAGGGTTAGACAGGCGGCGAATGGGTTCTTGCATGCGCGCGCGTGAAAAACTGGAGGGAGAAGTAACAAACAGCGGCCATGATCTATAGCTCTGGAACGAACGGCCTGGATTGGAAGTAGGATTTAAAAATGAAAATACAAGTTTAATTAATTTATATTTAAATTGTATAAACTTTAAAAAGCCATAACTTGTTCATACGAGGTCAAAAACTGACGAAACGACTTGCGTTGGAATTGTATTATCGTATACTACGCAATGGAACTGGATTGGAGTCGATTGGAGCTAAAATTTTTAGGTAAAATTAAACGCGCGTTTAATTTTATTCGAAATCAACGATGAAACTATTATTAGAAGCAAGGTGAGAACTTCTCACTCGATCGAAATTGTTTCGATTTAAATTTTAAATTGTTAGATTTAAATTTTAAATAGTTAGATTTAAGATTGCTTGATTGTGTGTTTGAATGATAAATTATTATCTATTGTATTGAAATAGACCGTATACGCCGTATATTAAGTGGATGTTATTTCTTAAAAACATATACCGCGATATTCCACCCTGAAGTGGAATTCGTATTATATATGTACTTGGAGTTGATTTTCCCGCATTATATAGCGGATGAGACCCTATTACGCCGCATAATAGCGGATAATATTTTATATAAACCCATATACCATGATACCCGGTATTGGAACGGGATTGGTATTGTGCTAACATCTGTGGATGATAGGGAACAGGTTGGAGGGATCCAACTAGATTCCTCAACAGTATTGATTTATTTACAGATATTTGTGATATATTCTGTTATCATATGATACCTGATTTCCTGGATGTCGTGATTGTTATATTCAGTGCTGTTGCAGCATCGGGCCTATTTTTGGAGTCTTAAAAATGTTAAAATAACGATTTGAGAAGGAATTTTAAAGTATTTTTGAAAGTATACGTTTTATTAAATTTTGGAATTGATTCATTTTAAATAAATAAACGTTAAAAATTTTATGTTATAAAAGTTATGATTTTTGAGAAATATAGTTGAAAATTTATTTTAGAAATATGGTGTTAATGAATTTTATAAAACAGTTTAAATTGAGATTTTTTAAATTATTACAAACAGTTTTATATAAAAGATTTATAAAATTGATATTTATAAAATTAAAAATATTGGAATTATAAAACGAGTTTTTATAAGTGTTAAAATGAAGTACAAATGGATTTCATAAGTGAATGCAAATTTTTGATTTATAAATTGTGAAGTCATCAAATGAGTAGATTTTGTAAAATACAAGTTTTATAAGTAATTAACTTATGAATTGGAATTTGGCATTTAAACGAGATTTGAATATGATTTGTAAATTGTGGGATTTTATAAGTTGAAGTTTTATAAAGTTATATAGATATGAATTTATAAACATTGTTTTATAAATCTTAAATCGACTTATTTTGATAAGTTAATTATTATAGCTTATTAAAGGAGTACATTCATAATTTTCTGACAGTGGATAATCCTTTAAAATAAAATGTGTAGAAACGTTGAATTTGGTTAACGATTTATATTCACGATTTTGGACAGTGAATAATATATTAAGGAAATGTTTTAGGAAGTGATCCTTTAAATAGAATTAAAACAATTTGAAGTTGTTTTAAAATGTGTTAAAGATCTAAACCATAGATTTCAACATTCATTGTTGAAATAGAAGTTTTCGAGGAATAAAAGGAAATAGTGCACTATAACACTGTTGTTATAGTAAATGATTTTCGAAAGGAAATGTTTTATATAGTATTGGGATTTATATATCTATCTTAATTTTGAATCCCTATGCTAGTGATTTTGGGTTGTCGTAACAATGTTTTGCGCAACATTCGTTTTGACTCAAATGAATGTGTTTAAGAGAACGTTTTCCTTAAAAGAATAAAATATATACTTAATCGTGTTTTAAGTATATTGGATATTTTCTAAGTATTGAAATTAAACATATTTGTGAATTACTTATTGTTAAATAAGTACGGAAATGTTATTCCCATATGAAGTGAAATGTTTTGGGTTTTAACTTTTAAAGACAAATTGAAAATGAATAAATATTTGGAAATGTTTTCCAATGTAGAAATTTAAATGGTTTAGAGAATATATCTTTTTAAATATAAATTGAAGTGAATATTTGGCAAGTTATTTAATTATGGAAGATTAATAAAAAGGGCCTAGTGATTGTTTTGGTGCTGAATATTTGTTGGCCTTGATAGTTAAATAACCAACTATCAATATTTACTTTTAAATGGGTATTTGTTATGATTTGCGTGAAATTGAATGCTACACTTATTCTAAAATAAGCGCTCGTTATTCGGTTTAGCCGGGAGAGGACCTTTGGTCATAAATCCCATTCCGAATAATGATATGTCGTAATGGATAGCATTTGAAGACCGGTGTTGAAGACCGGATATTTTCGAAAATGGAAGGATTACCGTTGAATGTTTCTACATCGGCTGATCTCCGATATAGAGATTTTATCACCCTTTGTGATGGGAATTCCGGTCGTGATTAGTGAATATACGGATTGCAAGGGCTTCTTTTGAAGTTCCTTCAGTTCCGTTCGATCCCGGAACGGACTTGTATGGATGTATGTCTGACGTTATAGTTTGAGATGTAAAGCTGGTTTCTACCAAACACATTTCTGTTGGTGGCGGAGAATTTATTCTTTTAGCTTAACACCCTTCTCTGAGACGTACGAGCTCAAAGGTTGATGTGCACGTAAATGTGCATATTTTTATCATCATATTTATTCTTTTTAAATTAAATAAATGATCATATTGGGTATTTTAACTTGTTTAAACCAATATTCATATTATTTGAAATTGTCACATATTCATCTTCATCCACGGGAAAAATGGTCATTTTTGTGCGTATATTAATTTGAGAAAAATTAATTGAAAATTTGTATATATTTTTGTAGGAATTTGATCTCAAATAGAAGTGGTTTCATGAAGATATGCATGCACAAAATTAATACAAAGGAATGAAGATGGAAATAATTCAAAGTGAAGAACATGGAGGACCCCACCTACCCACTACCTAATGTACAAATTAAAGGATAATGCACATGCTAAAAGACATTTAAAGCTTCATGTACATTTAAGTGGGGGATTATTAAAGCTAATGATAACTTGGCCACCACACTTCCTCCAAGGGCATTTTGGGTACTCTCCAAAAATATGCAATAGGGTTTCTAACTTGTATAAATACCCCTTATGTTTCATGTAGCCATCTTCCTCTTAGTTAGTTAGTTTTTGTTTAGAAAATAAAATGAAAGCTCCTCTTTCTCTTTTCATGGCTACTTAGTCATTTTTATTTTATGTAATCTTTTTTATTTTATGCAATTTAGTACATGCTCTGTGCTTTTCATGTTCATTTACTTTCATGTTGTAGTGCAGATCTCTTTTCTTTTATGAAAGTTAATTAGCTTATATTTTCATTTTGCTCTCTTTTTCCTCTTCATTTTGCTTTCATGTTGTAGCTACATTTGTTAATAAAATAACAAATATGAGAAACTAAACCCCTTCAATTTAGGGGTAATGAAGCTCTCTAATTAATGTAGCTTCAACATTTTGTCAATTCATGCTCTCTTTTTGTGCTTAATGATGATGATAGAAATGGTTAACTAGTTGTTTTTGCTTTGAATTTTGATAGGCTATATTGTTGACACCAAATAGGCTATGCTTAAACAATCACTAACACTAATTGCCTCTTCATTAAAATATGATTATGGCAAAAGAAAGTGATTTGAAATTAAAATTTGATGGTCTATATTTCTAATCAATAGTTAATAGGCCATACTTAAAATAGATTTCATTTTCATTTTCTTTGTCAAGTTTCATGAAAGTTAGTAAGTGTTTTAATGGGTTTGTTATAGTTTGATGACTTATGTTAGCTAATTAATCGCTCAAATATGTCATACTTATGATAAACACATCAATTAAAACACTAACGACCATAAAAGTGAGATCATGATTTCAATTGTTGAACTACATGATCTAGAAAGTGGATTTATTCTCTAAATTGTCATTTAACTCTCATATTTGCATTTCTTTTCTTTTTGTTAGTTAGTTCATTTTCTCATTTTCTAGCTTAAACACACTCTCGACTTTGGTTTAATTTGATTGAATAGAATTTTAAAATCATTAATTCCCTGTGGATCGACCCGTATTCGCCACGCGCTACATTCGTACACCGTGCGCTTGCGGTATAAATTTTATTTCAAAAATTCGTTCGACGGTTTTTAAACCGATAGAATTTCATCGACAAACAAGTTTTTGGCGCCATTGCCGGGGTTTTGTTTTAATTTCAATTTTCTATTCTTCGAATTATTTGTATTTGATTTTAGTGTGTTTGTTTGTTTTGTGTGTGTTGTGTTTGATAAAAATAAAAAAAATGTGTGTGTTTGTTTGATTTTGTGTGCGTTTTGTTTGTGTTCTTGTTTGTTTTGCATTTTCATTTGCATTTCCATATTAAAAAAAAACACAATTTCAAAACAAATTTTTCTTTATTTTCAATTACATTAGCATTCAAATTTCTACATTTACAATCCACTGTTGCATTCACTGTTTTAAATTCACTGTTGCATTGTGTACATTCACTGTTTTTCCTTTGACATTTGCATATACATTTGTTACATTACTATAGAGTCACATTCCACAGCCTCTTCACCTCCGTCCAAAACTCCTTTCGCTCTCCTCTGCCTTATTACAACTCTAACATTCTCCTCATTCACCCTAACCACACTACCTACTGCTTACATCACTTCTCTGCCAAACAAACTGCACTAATACAACAGTGCACATCCATCTATACAAACTTCTCTGCCATCCTCCTTTTCACCATTCAACATTCACAACCATTCAATCCTCAATCAACATATAACCACCTCACACCTCTCCGTTGCACTCACTCTCTCCTACAACAATCTCTAAACCATTCCATCATTTGCCTACAAACCATCCACCAATCAGCACTTCTACCACCCAGTCACCAGTCATCTCCAAAACCCAAAGTTCACCACAGTTCAATACATTCAACTTGCTGTTGCCTCACTTGCTGCCATTACTGCCTCAAACATCTCCATTTGCTATAACCAGCAACAACTATACATACCACTGATGCATACTGCACAGCCATAAATACATTTTACCATCCTTCACTTTACATCAACAAACCAACCATCTGATACGACATCTACTTCAGCAACTTCCAAATCCCCGGTTGCGTCTCCACTACCATTTCTTCAAACTATTTCTTGAACAACCACTCCCCAGTCTACACCCCTAGCCACCATTGCATATAACATCTGAACTTCACCCCATACAACCCTGCACACCACTTCCCTGCTTCTCAAAAATTGTCAACAACTCCCCAGTTCAACTACATCTCCCCTCTGACCCACCCATCTTCACATACCTACCACCACCCCTACGACCATTCACTCCATACACTACATCAATTCACCATCTTCATTCTATACCTTCCCTTAACCCACGTCCGAACGATAGTTACCATATTCAACATTCCAGAACTTTGAAACTGTCTACACTCCATTAAAAAAAAAGAAAAAAAACTAAACAAACCCAACCATTACACTGCTAACTGTCCACCATCACCAGTGCCTTCATCCGCATCCTCCTCGACTTCAACTACCACTTTCCCTCAACAAATTCACATCCATCTCTGCTCCTCCTCCACTGTCAAAACTGCTACCATCTTCGACTTCCTCACAATCGTCACAAGCTACAAATCGCCAAGTTCATCTCACCACCAACTGAAAACCCCAAAATCGTACTCCATCTCCCCTTTATAATCATCACTGATCACTCCCTCTACTTCCTCTGCCATTGCTACAGCTCCCCTCAACAGCAACACCAATTGCCAGAAACTTCTCATCGATCAACTTGTAATCGCGACTTCAACCCACCTCTGAATCATCAAAACCGGCCTCGACTTAACTTGAAACTCCAATCAAACTTCGACTCGACCAGAAATCCAGATCCAAGGACGCGAGGACACGACCACTAACTCGAACGAAAATTCTCAAATTTCCCAAATTCAATCGAAAACCCAAATACTTGCACCTCACCGAAATCGTCATCACCAGAAGTCTCCATCCTCCACGTCCAACCCAAATCATCGCCAGGTTTTCACAGACCTCCTCATACACTTGCCTGAGAACACCACGCGCAACCGAAAGACCCAAACTTCCCCACTCCAAGTCGCCGCGCCCCTCAAATCATAACAATCGCCTCGAATTCGAACAACAGGCGTTTTCAAAATTGAATTTTTTTTTGATTTTGTGGAATTCAGGTATTTGTGAATTGAGTCGGTGAATTAGAGAAATTGACTTCATGAATTGTTTAAGTTGGGGTGCTCTGTTTAAAGTAATATAGTTAGTGGGCAGGGTTGTTTTCATTTTCATTTTTTTATTTTTACTTTTTGTTTTTTTACCATCTTTCTTTTGTTTATTCTTCCCAAAAAAAATAAAAAATAAAAATTGTAGGTTGAGTTGAGTTGAACTGATTTTAATTTTTCTTTTCTTAAAAAAAACAATTGTATATATTTCGTTCACTTGTTTTGTTTTCCATTGGTTTAGTAAAAAAAAAAGGGTTTGAATCTGTTTGGTTTTCATTTTAAGTTCCATCCACAAAATTTTTATTTTTTAAGTAAAACCTTACTTTTAAGTTTCCTTTAAAAAAAAACAATTGTATATGTTTTGTTTTTAATTTCAGGTTGCAAAAGCAATTCAAAGGAGAGGAACTGCTGCCAACGCTTCGCTTTTCTTTATAAAAAGAAAAAAAAACTGCTTGCTTGATTTATCTATTGTTTTTATTTGCCTTGCATTGTATATATCTCTTGTTTTTTTATAGTTGCATTGTTGATTGCTTGCATTTGCATATATATATATATATATTTAAAAAAAATCAAAAAAGAATTACATTCATAATTGCATTGTTAATACACGTTTATTTTCTGCTTTGCATTTCATCTTAGGTTTTGATTAATAATAACGGTTAGAAATCAATAACACTTAATTGTATATTGACAATTTGTCTTCTTCGAACAATTTAATTTCTTGGTGTCTAGGCTACGGCAGAGAAATAACCATTATAAATATTACGGTGATTCGTAAATATTATAGTGGTTGTTCCTCTGAAGGTACTTAAACCTTCGGCTGCATTGCTACGGTGATTCGTGGTGCACCATTAACCCCTGCCCGTTACCTGGTTGAGAACTATCTTGTTTATCTAAGACAATTTGTGATTATACAATTTTGGGTTAACTTAGGACACATCATTTGTAATTAACCCTTGCATTCATTTAGTTGCATTAGTTCATGCATATTTTAAAAAAAAACAAAAGATTCAAAATCCAAAACTAAAAAAAATTGTAAACATTCCTTTTCCTTTGAAATTTTTAAATCTTTTTCTTTGAAATTTAAAAAAAAAACTTCCAAAAAAAATTAGAAAAACCAAAATTCAACAAAAAAAATTTGAAAAATAAAAAACAAAACAAAAATAGATTTCCCTTTTGAAAAATAAATTCTCTTTGTAAATATTTTTTGCTTTTAAGAAAAACCAAAAAAAAAAACATTCTTGAAAATGTCAGAATTTCCATATTCACTTGAATTTTACAATAGTTGTGAAACAATATAATCCATATGATTTCAGTCCAAATTCATGTGGATATTTTAACAACAACTATTGTGTAAATAATTCAAATTTCAAATAACAAAATTTTCGAAACAATGACCAACCTTCGACTCTTGAAATTAGCATTGAAATGGGCTCATCTTTACTCGAACTTTCTACACGACAAAATCAAGAGATAAATGATTTATATAATTCTTATTTGTGTAATAACTCGAGTCAAGGATTTCAAAATTTGAATTCAATTCAAAATTCAAACGATTACGATTATAAATGCCAATTTAATTTAGAACTCCAAAATGGATTTCAAACTCAATATGAAAATGGGAACAGCTTTTTGAACGAATTTGGCAATGGGAATAATCTTAACCATGTTACGAGTGGAAATTTTTGTTCTCAACAAATCAAAATCGAAAATTTTCAACTTAATAACTAAAAATTTGATTTTGTTGAACAAATGAATGAAATTTACGATGATCACACGGATTTGTTGTTTGAAACTTATATGAAACAACGTGAACAACAAAATCAAATCTCAACGTGTGATCAGTCAAGTGATAATCCATCTTTTACCATAATTGACGATTTTCAAACAACAACTTTTGAAACTGAAAATAACAATCTTAATAAAGTTGTTGAAAACACGGTAATTTAGTTGGATTTCAATTCTTTTGAGGGTGAGAAACTCGATTTAAATTTCGATCTTCCTTATTCTGAAAATTTGAATACATCAACTTTGAATTTTGAAATGGATGTATGCATTGAAGATGTTGATAATTCAACAAAGGAAGACGAATTTAATGAACATAAATTCTTTGGACTTTTTGAAAATGAGTTGTTGAATCCTAAAGGGGAAAATTTCGATCACCGTTTTGATTTTGAAATTGATAATTTTGAAGAAGTTTTCAATGATAAGTTTGAACTTCAATTTGGTGAAAATAAACTTGAGTTTCAATCAATTGTTTTATCAACCCCAAAAATCATCGAAAATAAAACAACTCATACGATTTTCAATAAAACGACTTTCGTTTTTTCAAATCCACACTCAACTTCGAAATCTTTTACGATTTGGTTTTTCGAGCTTAAGATGTGTCTCGTATACTTTACGAGATAAATGAATCGGTTTTTGGAAGACCGTTTCATTTACTTTTTGACAATATATATTCTGATCTCGTGTAAATACCGTTCGTTTTCATGTAAATAATAATAAACATCCCTTTCACTTGGATTGACTGTGGGGACACAGTCAAAATCAAGTGTAGGGGGAGACTCATCTTCATTTTTTTTTCATGGTTTATTTTTACTTTAAAATCACAAAAATAAAAAAAAAAAATTTAAAAAAAATCCCAAAAACAAATTTTCTTTTGATTTATTTTTAAAAGAAACACTATAAGATAAATATATGGCTTTGGTTTATTAAATTTAAATTTTTGGAAATTTATTTGTCTAAACAAAAATAAAAATGAAATTTGATTACAAATAATAATGGTTTAACTAGTATATAGGAAGATTCATACGTGTTAATTATGAAGTATATCCTAATTGAAAATCTTTGTTTTAAAAAGTGGTTGATTTAAAGTAAAGGATATAACATTTTTTTTGTCTTCTTAGTTAAGTGCTGCTAAGATGATTTTGCAAAACTCTCTCTCTCTTAAAAAAAATAAAAAAAAATAAAAAAAGTAACATCCAAGTATTCACTCTCATTTAAAAGTCCTCATGGTTATGCAGGGGTGAATTACTTGGAATCTTTGATTATGTGCTTTCCTACTCATTTAAAAGTCCTCACGGTTATGCATGTATGGAACACATGTAAAAGAAACATAATAAATACCACCTACGGTCGATAGGTGTATGCACGAAAGTGTGTGCATTCGCCCTGCTATGTACTCCCCTCACATAAGCCCGAAAGGCGGTGCATGGGTGGTATATCTGGCCTCAGTTTACCTGAGCTAGGTGTGTAATTTTTTCTTGCAAATAATGAGAGAGCAAGCAATTGAAATCCTAGCACTATTTTTACTTAGTTGATTTGATTTGTTATTGAAAAGAAATGAAAATACCACTTTGATAAACTTGGATAATCGACTAAGGATCCTTTTCATAATTACACTTTGTTATCAACCGAAAAAACGAGTTAAACTATAGTCTATTTGTTATGATAACTTTGTTTTTATTGAAAATTTTGACGAGTAAATGACTAAAAAATTTCAAGATAATAAACAAAACCTATATTTAACTTGTTTATGTCGATTTAAAAGTAAATCCTTCATTGTAAATATGTTAACGCTCAAATTTAAACGCTAACACCCTGGTGTATAAGATGTGATTGTGAAAGCACCACCCGTTCGTATGGGAAACAGAAATAAGCAGAAAGCATGCAGAAAAACAGTAAGAGACACAGTATTTATAGTGGTTCGGCTTATAATCCAGCCTACGTCCACTTTAATCTTTTTATCACTAGTTTGATTACAATCCTGTACAAGATCTTTCAATTACAACACACTTCAAGTGATAGGATATATAAAACAAGTAGCTCAAGCTTTGATGTTGACAATCATCTTCAAATCCATGGCGAATGTGGATGATTCCTTCATGGAGTTCCTTTAGAAGTTTGTTGGATCTAAAAAGCTTTGAAGTACTCTGGAATTCGGCAGAGTAATGGCGATTGAAGAGAATGAGCCCCCCCAAAAAAAGTCCTTTGCATGTTGGAGATGGTTTCATATTTATAGAGAGTTCTGGGCGGAAAAAGTGCTAAGTCCTAACTCGTGGCCGACTTAAGATAAGTCGTGTTCGACTTAAGGTAAGTCGTCCCCGAGTCACTGAGCCGAGTCTATGGCAGTTCCCCTTTTTTGAACCCATCCCTAAGTTCTAAGTCGTGTACGAGTTATCTGGCTGCAATTGCTAATTTCCTTTCTTAAGTCGTATACGACTCTTTCTATGTCGTAAGTCGTAGTCGACTTAACTAATTGCAACTGGTTTAAAGCAAGTCTTAACTCGTAGACGAGTTAAGAGGTGTGTCTTTAGGTCGTATCCTCTTTAAGTCGTAACTCTTGTTAACTCGTTCAAGCTTTAACCCGTTAAGCTGTAACTTCCTTAAGTCGTAAGGGTCTTAAGTCGTACAAACTGCAGTTATCATTAAGTCGTAGGCCATCAATTTCCTTAAGTCGTAAAGACCTTAAGTCGTTAGCTTTTCTTAACTCGTATGCCTGCTAACTCGTAGAAGATCTTAACTCGCAGAGGATTAACTCGTGGAGGATTAACTCGTGGAAGATCTTAACTCGTACACTTGCTAATTTGTAGATTTGCTAACTCGTAAAGGCTTATCTCGCAAGTAGCTTAACTCGGGTACTCCTTAACTCGTAGGCCGCTTATCTCGTAAGCTTGCTAACTCGTAGAGGTCTTTAAGTCGTAGGAAGTTGCTGACTCATGTATCCTTTAACTCGTACATGCCTTGAGTCGTACATGCCTTGAGTCGTACATGCCTTAACTCGTGGACCTGTTAACTTGTGAACGAGTTAGGGTTAACATTTGCCCCTCGAAGCACACGCTTAAATCGTAAGTCGTGTGCTTCGACTTATCATAACTCGGTCATGTCGTTTCAAATCCCAACCTTTCCAGATATAAAAGCCTGAGTCGTCCTTCTTCTCATCACTTAACCTTTTAAACTGCTTTCTGCCATTAACGCATCTTCAAGCTCTCCGAGGCGATTTCGACCCGATTCATCTCTGATTCTTTCTAGCATCAAACAATCGTAAGAGATCTTGCTTCAAACTTCGTCCGTTAACCATTGTTACTTTATGTATTCAGTTCATCATCTTTGGTTTGCCCCATTCAAACCCTGCGAATTCTATTCGAATTGATTACCGATGAACTAAAATTCATCTGATTTGGCCTATGGTGATTCGCGCTTTGGGGCGATTCATAGTGTAACGGGTTAAGGTTGTCGCTGCTGAAGAAGCCAAGGATGAACAGGTTAAGAGATTTGAAAGGGAGGCGAGTTGGTCGAATAGGTTGATTGAAAATAACAAGGGATCGTCTCATATATGACTCAGCTTCTTCCATGTGACTTAGCGATTTCCATGGGCCGTAGCCGGGTTAAGACTTGGAGGATTTCTAGTTGTTTTGGATCAGAGCCTTTCTCCTGTTCCCCGAGTTACGACTTAGGACTTAGAGGATAAGCAGCTTGATGTGTTGACGACTTAGGATAGGAACGACTCATCCCTTGAGTCGGTTACGACTTAGTACTTGAGTCGGTTTTGACTTAGTACTTGAGTCCGATACGACTTAGCACTTGTGTTTTTTAGGATCTGCTTAAACCTTGAATTGTTGCAGTGATGTTGAACTGTTGAACTTTGATGCCTTCTTTTACAAATTACTTTGACTCGCAAGCTAACAACCTGTCCAATACAACATTTACAGAAAAACCGGGGCGAATATACTGCCATTGATCGCCCTCTTCGAATGACAGATTAGCTAATAACAGTCATTAAACTTAAACAGATTGTGTGAATGAAGTGCTCAACTTATTAACTTCAAGTAAAATACTAAAGCAATACTGAAACAGTCAATTAAAATTGACCAGCTCGCATTAATATTATACTTGAACTAAAGACTAACAAGTTCTGAAATTTTTGTAATCGATCAATCGTCGACTAGTCTTATTTCAGTTATATTTACTTGTTATTTTTTATTAGTTTTTTGCACAACACTTCACACTTTTTTAGGAAACGTGCACCTTCATATTTGAATATCCAGTTGTTTGTGTAGAATGACTTCTCAGGAAGGTGATGCAACAGTTCGGACTGGAGAGGTAACTGTTCTTCCGGCTCCACTGGTTAATCCTCCTGAAAGAGCTCCTACTTCACTATCATACAAAGTTTTTCGCCAGTTGTGTGCTCAGTTTGGTATCGTTGAATCAGATGCCATTCTTCCCGAAAGAAATAACACTGCCGATATAGCTCCTTCTGGCTTTGTGACAATTAACCGGCAAATGTGCCTAAGTGGAGGCATTCCTCCTTTCAACGACTTTTTCCAACAACTTCTCCATCAACTGGCCATTGCTCCATCCCAGCTACACCCCAATGGCTATGCCATTCTAATGGGGTTGTGTGTGCTTTTTAGGAGAACACTTGATCGACTTCCAAGCTTTGGTGAAGTTTGTTATCTATGCTCTTTTACTCGGACTAAGGATCATCCTTCCATTACTGTTGTGAGGAGCGCCCGAAACCGCAAACTGATTGTTGGCCTCCCTGATACTGCTCACGGGTTTTTAACCCAATTCTTCTATGTTCGTTGCCCTTCGGGGTTTTATGGTGTGTGGAGAGTTGGAAGTAAGGGCGTTCAGCTTTATTTCTGACACATGTTTTCCTTATAAAATCTTTTCATAGCCTGAGTAGTTAGATGTTAATTTCCCTTTTTACTTTTCAGCGCTTCCACCTCCTTCTAGAGACCCAGGCTATAAGCAAATTTTTGAAAGATTGAATGCTGTGCCAGTAGAAGAGAGGAGTATAAAGTTTTTGCTGAGAGATGACTTTTTACATCAATACGGGCTTCTTCACTCTTCTCGCTATACTCAGCCTCATGAAGCCCCGACTGAAGTTCCCGATTCCCCGACTGAAGCATCGGATGCCCCCGTTACTATCGAACAACCCTCATCAAAAGAGTCTAACATCGAAGCTTCATTGGTGAAATGTTCCACCCCTACCGACATTATGGGGTCATCTAGTAAGACGGCACTTGCCCCGATTGAGGAAGAAGAAGAACCTTCACAGCCTCTCGGGGGATTAGCTGATGTAGGAACTGAGAAAACAAGTCTCACCGAGCATGATGGTGACGATGTTTATGATGGGTTGAGCGACATAATAGTGACCTCACAGGAGCTTTTTAGAGATGACGTGTCTAAAACTATCTCTCCTATAATTGAGGCGACGTCCCTTCTTCGACTAACACCAACACAAACACCAACTCCTCATACCCAAGCTATCATCACCTCTACACCAATGAGTGGTTTGTAGCTTAATGCGCGTAGCTTGCACATCACACAACACTTAGGATTTTTTGGCATTTGTTCACATTTAACTTCTTTTCTCCGGAAGTTTCTAAGACTTGCTATTTTTGCCTTTTCAGATTCCTCTATGGGGCGCAGCGGCAGCGGTTCTTATTACAAAGACTTTCGACGCTATGGAGGGCGTGGCAGCTATGATTACAAGCAATACTATACCGATCCCAGAGAGACCAATGAGCAGAGAGCTGCGCGAAAAGCTGAAGAGAGGAGAAGGTATGAAGAACGTCATGAGGGAGCGGGCACGCGACATGAATCCTTCCCAAGGGATGATGATTCCCATAAACGTAAAACGCACGATGATAGGGGGAAGAGCCATATTGAGGATTCGAGAAAGCGGACCAAACTTGGCGAGGAGCACGTGCCCGTGACATCTGAGAGACCTGGCGCCTCAGTTTCTATTGACATCCCTTCCAAATCTCCTGCTCTTGAAGGAAGTGCCATCCAAACACTTCTCAACAGGCCTTCATACCATGTTGAAAGGGGCCCCCCGACTTTGCAGAGCCGATTCCCGAACTGGTGTTTGAGGGGGGTACGCTTCGACCTTGATTTGGTCCCCATCGACAAAGAAGCTATGTACAGAAATCTCGATGCTGTCAAGCTTGATATCGATAGAATGTCTGGATGGCAAAAGCTGGTTGATGAACTTCAAAGACTTAATCGGGCTAACATCGAAGCAATGCTGACCATGGAAAATGACAAATCAGAATGGCAGAAGATTCTTGATCAACACAACGCTGAGATGAAGGAGATAGCCGAATACAATGAAAAACTCGAAGCTGAAGTAAAGCAGCTCAAAGATGATCTTGCCTCTTCTACTAATACTTACACCCAAAGAGAAGAGGTATTGCAAAAACAAGTGCGAGATGCGCACGCCAGCCAGAGGGACGCTGAAGCTAAAGCTGAGAGGTTAGAACAAGCTGTAGAGAACCACCGCACTGATGTCACCCAGTTGCAGAATAAACTGAGCGCCCGGGACATGGAGATTGAAGCGCTAAAAGCCCAACTTGCTCAGACCGAAAAAGATCGAGATGAGGCCATGGCTGGCAAAATTGCAGCCGAAGAAACTGCTCAGACCATGGAAACCGATATCAATTCGACTTTATTCGATTTTTATTTACACTGTGTCTTGGGACGCGTCAGCCTCTCTTTTCTTGGTCCTAAGTATGAAATCACCCTGGCCGAGGTGTGGGAAGCTGCTCTTAACATGTTTAAAGACGCCGGGTATGGCGATGAAGATTTTGAGGCGCGTTACCTGGATGAGGGAGCTCGCGTTGCTCTTGCGAAGGGGCGAGAACAACTTGCCAGGATGAGAACTGGAATGGCGGAAGAGGAACGTTCTGGAAAGGAATTAACACTTACTTCCTCTGTCCAACCTCCAGTTTCTCCTGTGGTTGACATCACGGGTTCTAGCTCCTATACTCCGCCTGCAACTAAGACAGTAACTGAAACTACAAGTGCACAAGGCGGGGATGAAGGTGGTGAAAGCAACGAAGCACAGCGATATGAAATCAGCCTCAGAGATCCAACTGCCCCAGGTAAACTTGACACCGGACCAGCCCAAGTGGTGAACTGCTCGTTCGCTCCTTGTGAACTTGACGATCTTCTTGATTATTTTTCAAATGTCAATGAATTCCCGACTTTTGATTATTCCTCAAATGTCAATGAATTCCCGACTTTTGACGAGCCGTCATCCCCTCTCTTTTCGAAAGATACTGATATTTTAAGTTTTTTCTCCTTTGTAGAGAAAGCACCGAGCCAAACTCAAGCTTCTTCTCCCCCGGTGATCCTTCCTCCATCTCTTCAAGTGGCGCCTCCTTCTGCCTCGCAACCTGGGTCACAAGAAGAACAAATAGAGGCTCTTCACGGCTTGGATGATCCCATTGCTTCACAAGAGCAGAAAGATGAAAGGCCTGAGGGAGGTGACACATCTTCAGAGCGAACTCCCTCTGACGAGATTGTTCTATCTAAACTTGTCACTCCCGGGAGTGAGTCCTCCTCAAAAAGAAGAAAAAAGAAGCGAGGGACACCAAAGAGGAGGGGGAAGATAGTCACCACCACTGAAGAGGAGCTGAAAGCTGGACCGGTTGCGCCTTCCCCTCCCACTTCCCTTATGCCCACCGACCGCCCTGATAAGCTGATCATTCGGCCGGGTAAAGGGTCTAAAGGCAGCAGAAAGAAGTGAAGATCTTCAGTTTCTAGTTTTTTGTGTTTTGCATGTACTGGCCGAGAATTGTGCGGGTACCGGCCCCCGCTTTTCTTTATTTTGAAACCTGTACCTGCATTGTAATTGAATAAAATGATTCCTCGTTTGTACAAACTTTTGTTTGAATTAAAGAATACATTTGTTATTCGTTTTGGCATGAGTTTATTTGATATTGCAGCGAGCTTATGGTATGTTACTTGAGCGTTACCTTTTGCTGGTTTAGTTATACCATATCGTGTGTAATTATACTATATTGCCCCCATTCCATAAGTATGCTGCAATATTCTATACCTCGAGGGGACTTGCACTCTTATTTGCTAAAGAATAATTATTTTATTTTTATTTTAAAAAGAATTCTTGTAGAGTGCAACCCCCTTCATATGAGTTTCTACGCGCTTTGTCGTTTGAAGAAATCACTTCTTTCTTTTTTGCTTAAGTACATTTTCTTTTTTACCGAGTGATTTCTTTTATGTAGCAAAGCGGACCTCTGAAGGGTACTTTAACTTCTTTTCTTTTTACGATCATTTTCCATTTGAAAGTTAAAGTACGCTTTTGATGAGGATTTTTTTTTTATACCAAATTGTACCTCTGAGGAGGGATTTTTCACATTTCAACACTTGGAAGTTTTATTTCAATCTCGGTGAAACGTGTACCCCCAAAGAGTTGTGCCTTCGAAGAAAGCCTTTTCACGTTTCAACACTTGGAAGTTTTATTTCAATCTCGGTGAAACGTGTGCTTCCAAAGAGGTCTTTTTTTTTTTTTTTTTTTTTTTTTTTTTTTTTTTTGATTGTGTCCCCGGGAGGGGGTCGTACCTCTAAGGAGGGATTTTTTACGTTTCAACACTTGGAAGTTTTATTTCAATCTCGGTGAAACGTGTACCCCCAAAGAGTTGTGCCTTCGAAGAAAGCCTTTTCACGTTTCAACACTTGGAAGTTTTATTTCAATCTTGGTGAAACGTGGGCTTTCAAGAAGGTCTTTGTTTTTGCATTTCAACTTTGGTGAAGTGAAATTCCGAAGAGCGGTTGCTACACTTCAACTCCTGGCGAAATGTGCCTCCGAAGAGGGCTTTTATTTTGTTTACATTTCAACTCTGGTGAAGTGAAATCCCAAAGAGCGGTTATAACACTTCAACTCCTGGTGAAATGGGCCTCCGAAAAGGGCTTTATTTTGTTTACATTTCAACTCTGGTGAAGTGAAATCCCAAAGAGCGGTTATAACACTTCAACTCCTGGTGAAATGGGCCTCCGAAGAGGGTTTTCATCGCCTGGAAGTTACTCTCTCATGGTTGGAGGGTCATGACTCCTCCAATCTTTTTTGTTGAGTAGAGAACTTTCTTTTTTGTGGCATATGACCCATTAGAGGTCTTTTATTATCCGAAGAGTTGCGCCTCCGAAGAGGACTTGTGGCGCTGATGGTAGCTTTGGTTGTTCCTCTGTTCACTTGCTTATGCCTTTTCAGCGATCCTCTTTTTTTTTTTTTTTTTTTTTTTTTTAAGTTTTCATTCCCCTTTTTCTCACAAGTGGCTTGTTTAATCCAAGGAAGTGTACTTCATTGCCAGGCAAGTTCGTGAGAACGGGCACTAGCTTCCTAATTGGATGTTTGTTTGTTCAAACAATCTCAATTTATCAGCAAGGGCTCGTTCCTATCGAAATCATTAGCCGTTCAATTGAAGTATTTCCTATCTAGGATTTGAATTCAGGGTCTTTGTGACTTGAAATTTGTTTGTTGAATGATGGTGAGAATCGCTCGGTCTTATTATGCGCAAGTTTTATCTCCATTGTCTGCAAAAATTTAAATCGATATTTCAGCAATACATTTTATGTATTTTTATATCGAGAACCAAGCAAACATATAATGATAATAAGGAACACAAGATTTATAGTGGTTCGGCCATGAAATTGGGCCTACATCCACTTTATATTCTTTCATTATTTACTTGCATCAGTTTCACAATTGCTTTCAATTACAAGAATCATACATTCATAATTCTTTTTACAATGTTTCAACAAAATTTTCAAGTAAAGTATGGACGCAAGTGATTGCTGTTCCATGCCCTTGGAATTTGATCTCCATCAACAGTGGTGAGCTTGAATGTGCCGTCAAGAAGTTTCTGACCTATTACATACGGTCCTTCCCAATTTGGCCCAAACACACCTGTCGCAGTCATAATTCTTTTCAGGACTAGATCTCCAATTTCAAAGCTGCGTTGACGAACTTTGGAATTGAAATGTCTGGCTATCCTTTGCTGATGAGCTGCAACTCTGAGGTTAGCTTCGTCTCTTTTTTCATCAAGGAGATCCAGCGCTTCAAGTTGCAGCTTTTCATTTTCTGCTTGATTGAAATGGATTCTTCTGTGTGAAGGGACCTCTGTTTCAACCGGGATCATTGCTTCCGATCCGTATGCTAACGAAAAAGGAGTATGCCCAGTTGCAGTTTTGTGAGTAGTTCTGTATGCCCATAGTGCAAGTGGTAGTTTATCGACCCAACCACCTTTTGCTCTTTCGAGTTGCTTTTTGATGGTTGATTTGATGATCTTGTTCACTGCTTCCACTTGCCCGTTTGCCTGCGGATGAGCTACTGCCGAAAAGCTTTTCTGGATTTTGAATCGCTTGCAAAAATCCTGGAATTCCTCGCTTTCAAACTGAGTACCATTATCTGTAATTATCTTTTGAGGCACACCGTATCTGCAAATGATATTCTTAGTCACAAAATTTATCATCTTTTTGGAGGTGATGGTTGCCAATGGTTCAGCTTCAGCCCATTTAGTGAAATAATCTACAGCAACAATGGCATATTTGATTCCAGATTTGGCGGTTGGTAATGGTCCGATCAAATCTATTCCCCAAATTGCAAACGGCCACGGACTGGTCATTTGTGTGAGTTCAGTAGAAGGTGCTCTAGGAATTTTGGCAAATCTTTGACATCTGTCACATTTTCGAGAGTAATCTGCAGCATCTCGATTAACTTCTGGCCAAAAATATCCATATCGGAGAATTTTCTTTGCTAAAGTTTGACCACCTGAATGATCCCCACATTCTCCTCCATGTACCTCTGATAGGATTATTTTGGCTTCTTCTTTGGATACACATCGAAGTAGTGGCATTGAGAATCCTCGTCTGTATAATTGACCATCCTGGATTATATATCGAGAAGCTTTTCTCAGTAGCTTTTGTCGTTCTTTAGAGTTTTCTGGTAAAGAGCCATTGAGTAGATACTTTGCTATTGGAGTCATCCATGATTCTTGCTCTTGCGACATACTCATAACCCAATCGATATCCATTTCATCAATGCTTGGATTTGACAAAACTTCCACTAGAACTAACCTTAAGGATTGGGCTTCGCCAGAACTTGAGTATTTTGCGAGAGAATCTGCTTTCATGTTTTCTTCTCGAGGAATATGACTTATCGTGTAATGGTCGAATTCACATAAAAGCTCCCAAGCCTTTGACACATAAGCGGGCAGGTTTCCTCCTTTCGTTTGAAACTCCTTCTTGACTTGGCATACTATAAGCTGAGAATCACTGAAGATCTGTAACGCTCGAATGTTTAGTTCTTTAGCAATTTTCAAACCAGCAATCAGAGCTTCATATTCTGCTTCATTGTTTGTTGAAGGAAATTCTAATCTTAGCGCATAGCATAATGACCGGCCTTCAGGAGTTTCAAGAACAATTCCAGCACCTGAACAGTAATCATTTCTTGCGCCATCTACAAATAACTTCCATTGGATTGGGGAGTTCTCGATTGTTTCTTCCTCGCTGTTACCCTTGTCTGTAAATTCTGCAATAAAATCTGCCAAAGCTTGTCCGTTGATCGCTTTTCTAGGATGATAAGTGATGTCATATTGGCTCAATTCAATATTCCACTTTAAAAGGCGGCCCGAAGTCTCGGGGCGAAATAAGACTTGCTTTAAAGGTTGATCAGTGAGGACTTTGATAGGATGAGCCTGGAAATATTGCCTCAACTTTCTTGAGGCAATCAATAGACAATAGGCGAGTTTTTCCAACTTGGAGTAATTCATTTCTGCCCCAGTGAGTCTTTTGCTGATATAGTAAACTGGATGTTGAATCCTTTTGTCTTCCCGTACCAGCGCTGCACTTAAAGCATGAGATGAGACTGCCAAGTATATAAGAAGATCCTCGCCATCGCCGGGCCTAGAAAGTATTGGAGGCGTTTCCATATGTTGAATCAATTCTTCAAAGGCTTTCTGGCATTCGGGAGTCCAGTCAAAGTTTTTCTTTCCTTTCTTTAGAGCGTCGAAGAATGGAATGCATTTATCAGTAGTTTGGATATGAACCGACTTAAGGCGGCAATTTTTCCATTGAGACTTTGCAATTCCCTCTTTGTTTTAGGAGCTTTGACTTCTTTTAAAGCAGTGATTTGAGCTGGACTAGCTTCAATGCCCCTAGCGCTCACGATGAAACCCAAGAACTTCCCAGATTCTACCCCGAAAGAACATTTTAAAGGGTTAAGCTTCATTCCGTATCTTCGGAGAATTGCGAACATTCCTGCTAAGTGTTCGATGTGATCCACTGCTTTCTTAGATTTTACTAGCATGTCATCAACGTAAACTTCCATAGTCTTTCCCAACTGCGGTTTGAACATAGCATTGACCAGTCTTTGGTATGTTGCCCCCGCATTCTTCAACCCAAAGGGCATAACTCTGTAACAGTAAAGACCGACATCGGTGATAAAGCTTGTGTCCTCCTGATCCGGCTCATGCATCATGATCTGATTATATCCGGAGTAGGCATCCATAAAAGACAACAATTCATGACCCGCTGTTCCATCAACCAGTTGATCGATCCTGGGTAATGGGAAGCAGTCTTTGGGACAGGCCTTGTTTAGATCTGAAAAGTCGATGCACACTCTCCATTTACCATTGGCTTTCTTAACCAGCACTGGATTTGAAACCCAATTTGGATAGGTAGATTCTCTGATGAAATTATTCTCCATGAGCCGGTCAACTTCCTCTTTCAATGCTGTCGACCTTTCTGGACCTTGGATTCTTCTTTTCTGCTTTACTGGCGTGAACTTTGGGTCAATATTCAGAGCATGTACCGCAACTTCTGGGGATATTCCGCACATATCGGCATGGGTCCAAGCGAAAACATCCAGGTTTGTTTTCAAAAAAGATATCAAGGCATTCTGAACTGACACATTAAGTTGTGAACCCACATTCAGCACCTTGTTTGGGTCCTTCAGATCAACGGGCACCGGTATCGTTGTTTCTGCTGGTACCACCCTACTCTCCCCCGCACTGGCCTTTCTAGGATCCATCACTTTTCGTGCCCCGCTATGCTCGCCAGTGCAGGGTCCGCCCTGTAGTTGCTATAGGGTTGGTGTTTTGATGCGGATTGGGGTTGCCGCATCTTTTCCCATTTCTCTCTTCCTTGTTTCTCGCAGCTCTGTCATATAACATTCTCGCCCAGCGTTCTGGTCTCCTTTAATAACTCCTACCCCATTGTCTGTAGGGAATTTAATAGTAAGACACCATGGGGCAAGGACAGCTTTGAATGCAGCAAGAATAGGTCGACCAAAGAAAGCATTATAAGCAGAAAATTCATCTACTATCACAAAAGTCTGCTTGCGAACTAGTTTTCTTTCTCCTTCTCCGAGTTCCACAAGCAAGTCAATGGTTCCTACTGGTTGCTTTGGCTCCCCTGCGAAGCCAGCAATTTTTTGCAATGATGCCTGCACTTCAACCATAGGAATCTTCATCTGGTCGAAGGTTTTCTTAAAGAGGATATTACAGGATGCGCCGCTGTCGATAAGAATCCTTCTGACGATGGCTGGCCCAATGCCAGCCGAGATGACCAAAGGATCCAAGGTTGGGGCTTCAATACCGATGGAATCCCTGGTTTTGAATACAATGTCATCATTGAATGTCTTTCGCTGCTTCAAAGGCGTAGTGTTTTCTAGAACAAAAACATTTTCTTCCTCCGGTGCATATTTCAGGGCCCGGGAATACCTTTCCATCTCACCCCAGCTTCTGCCCGCTGGGTGAGGTCCGCCTGTAATGATATTGATAACAGGCCTTCCAGACTCAAAACCTGCATCTTTGCCATTAGTCCCGGATTGATGAGCAGGAGTTTGCTGTCCTTGGTTCGACGAAGCAGGATTATTATTATCATTCTTCTTCACAAATTGTTGTAGTTTATTTTCCCTTAACAATTCTTCAATTAGATTCTTCAATTGACGGCAGTCATCAGTATCATGACCGGGCTGATTATGGAAGCGACAGAACCTCCCACTTTGCACAGCTTTTTTCCCGGTTCTCAAGACTGGGGGTTTAGGATAATTGACAGAATCTTTGGTAGCCAGGTAGATTCGTTCTGGAGTATCTGACAAAGGTGTGTATTCTGATGGCTTGAAGGACCTATGCTTCTTCTGATTATTCTGTTGTTTTCCATTGTTGTTCTCCCTCTTCTGTCCCACAGACTCATTTTTGCGTGGAGCATTGGTGTTAGCTTCAACCTTTTCCAATGCTGCTTTTGTCGATACAGGGCGGCTCTCCAGACGCATGAACTCGTCTGCTTTCTTGTAGAACTTTTCGAGAGAGCTTGGTTCCTTCATATTCAACCATCTTCCAAACTCACTAGATTTATCTATGGCCCTCATCAAATAGGTCAAGACCATGCGGGGTTCTGCATTATCCACCTCAGCTAACGCTATATTAAAGCGATTTAAAAAAGACTTGATAGTTTCCCCCGGATTTTGTTCCAAACCGGATAACGACATGATGTCTTTTGCCTTTGAAGCATATAGCCTAAATTGCTCTTTAAATTTCCTGGTTAGGTCTGAAAACTGATCGATGGACCGGACAGGTAGTTTTGTGAACCAAAGCAGAGCTACGCCTTCCAAATATACGGGGAAATATCTGCATTTTACTTCATCTGAGGCTCGGGCACCCGTCATATGCCAATCATACTTATACAGAAATTCGTTTGGATCACTTGTCCCCCTATAAGCTGGGATAGTTGGAGGAGCAAATTTTCGTGGGAATTCAGCCTTTAGAATTTTTTCAGTAAATGGAGTCTTGCTTGGAGCAAAGCCCCATTCTTTCTCATCTTCGACTCTTTGCATGCTCTCCTTCATAATTTGGCGAACCATTCCAGAGAGATATTCTTCATCATTGCGAGCCCTAGATCCGCCAGCCTCAGGAAGTATTTGCTCAGCGGGGTTAGTGTCCCTTTCGGAAACATTCCTTTCTTCAGTTTCATGAATATTACCAGCAAAATTCCTTTCATTAGCTGTTGATTGACGGTTTTCCCCGAGCAAATCGTTCAACTTATTCAGGATTAAGGCGTTTTGGGCATTCTGGGCTTCCATTTGCACATTTTGAGCATGTATCTGTCTGTTCAACCCCAAAATTGCGGCATCCAACTCTGCTTTCGTAACCCCAACAGTTGGAGTAGCTTGATTTGGTGTTGGGGAAGCGGAGGTTCCCTCTTGAATGTTTGCAGATCTCACAGATTTACTTTTCCTTCCAGGAGCCATGATTTCGGATAGACTTCTGGTTCTTAAAGAAACTTTATCTACAAATCTTTCTGAAGCAATGATGATAGATGTCCTGAGTTCAATTCTCAGTGAAAGCACCAAAATGTTAACGCTCAAATTTAAACGCTAACACCCTGGTGTATAAGATGTGATTGTGAAAGCACCACCCGTTCGTATGGGAAACAGAAATAAGCAGAAAGCATGCAGAAAAACAGTAAGAGACACAGTATTTATAGTGGTTCGGCTTATAATCCAGCCTACGTCCACTTTAATCTTTTTATCACTAGTTTGATTACAATCCTGTACAAGATCTTTCAATTACAACACACTTCAAGTGATAGGATATGTAAAACAAGTAGCTCAAGCTTTGATGTTGACAATCATCTTCAAATCCATGGCGAATGTGGATGATTCCTTCATGGAGTTCCTTTAGAAGTTTGTTGGATCTAAAAAGCTTTGAAGTACTCTGGAATTCGGCAGAGTAATGGCGCTTGAAGAGAATGAGCCCCCCCAAAAAAAGTCCTTTGCATGTTGGAGATGGTTTCATATTTATAGAGAGTTCTGGGCGGAAAAAGTGCTAAGTCCTAACTCGTGGCCGACTTAAGATAAGTCGTGTTCGACTTAAGGTAAGTCGTCCCCGAGTCACTGAGCCGAGTCTATGGCAGTTCCCCTTTTTTGAACCCATCCCTAAGTTCTAAGTCGTGTACGAGTTATCTGGCTGCAATTGCTAATTTCCTTTCTTAAGTCGTATACGACTCTTTCTATGTCGTAAGTCGTAGTCGACTTAACTAATTGCAACTGGTTTAAAGCAAGTCTTAACTCGTAGACGAGTTAAGAGGTGTGTCTTTAGGTCGTATCCTCTTTAAGTCGTAACTCTTGTTAACTCGTTCAAGCTTTAACCCGTTAAGCTGTAACTTCCTTAAGTCGTAAGGGTCTTAAGTCGTACAAACTGCAGTTATCATTAAGTCGTAGGCCATCAATTTCCTTAAGTCGTAAAGACCTTAAGTCGTTAGCTTTTCTTAACTCGTATGCCTGCTAACTCGTAGAAGATCTTAACTCGCAGAGGATTAACTCGTGGAGGATTAACTCGTGGAAGATCTTAACTCGTACACTTGCTAATTTGTAGATTTGCTAACTCGTAAAGGCTTATCTCGCAAGTAGCTTAACTCGGGTACTCCTTAACTCGTAGGCCGCTTATCTCGTAAGCTTGCTAACTCGTAGAGGTCTTTAAGTCGTAGGAAGTTGCTGACTCATGTATCCTTTAACTCGTACATGCCTTGAGTCGTACATGCCTTGAGTCGTACATGCCTTAACTCGTGGACCTGTTAACTTGTGAACGAGTTAGGGTTAACAAAATATTTTCAAAAATTCGCATTCATCTCTTTGTAAATAAATCTTGCATTCTGTAAATATTTTCATCCTGCATGTGGATTTTTGGGTAGTATCCGCTGAAAACCCTCACGAGACAACACTCGTCCTACTGGGGACACTCAGAGGTTTAACGGCTTGTTGCATACGCTCAATGCAATCGTGCTCCCTACGAAAACAGATTTATCTTAGTTTCCCTTTATTCGAGGACGAATAAAAAGATAAGTGTAGGGTTATTTGATGTGTACGTAAATGTGCATATTTTTATCATCATATTTATTCTTTTTAAATTAAATAAATGATCATATTGGGTATTTTAACTTGTTTAAACCAAAATTCATATTATTTGAAATTGTCACATATTCATCTTCGTCCAAGGGCAAAATGGTCATTTTTGTACGTATATTAATTTGAGAAAAATTAATTGAAAATTTGTATATATTTTTGTAGGATTTTGATCTCAAATAGAAGTGGTTTCATGAAGATATGCATGCAAAAAATTAATACAAAGGAATGAAGATGGAAATAGTTCAAAGTGAAGAACAAGGAGGACCCCACCTACCCACTACCTAATGTACAAATTAAAGGCTAATGCACATGCTAAAAGACATTTAAAGCTTCATGTACATTTAAGTGGTGGATTATTAAAGCTAATGATAACTTGGCCACCACACTTCCTCCAAGGGCATTTTGGGTGCTCCCCAAAAATATGCATTAGGGTTTCTAACTGGTATAAATACCCCTTATGTTTCATGTAGCCTCCTTTTAGTTAGTTAGTTTTAGTTTGGAAAATAAAATGAAAGCGCCCCTTTCTCTTTTCATCGCTACATAGCCATTTTTATTTTATGTAATCTTTTTTATTTTATGCAATTTAATACACGCTCTTTCGTTTTCATGTTCATTTACTTTCATGTTGTAGTGTAGATCTCTTTTCTTTTATGCAAGTTAATTAGCTTATATTTTCATTTTGCTCTCTTTTTCCTCTTCATTTTGCTTTCATGTTGTTAGCTACATTTGTTAATAAAATGACAAATATGAGAAGCTAAACCCCTTCAATTTAGGGATAATGAAGCTCTCTAATTAATGTAGCTTCAACATTTTGTCAATTCATGCTCTCTTTTTGTGCTTAATGATGATGATGGAAATGGTTTACTAGTTGTTTTTGCTTTGAATTTTGATAGGCTAAATTGTTGACACCAAATAGGCTATGCTTAAACAATCACTAACACTAATTGCCTCTTCATCAAAATATGATTATGGCAAAAGAAAGTGATTTGAAATTAAAATTTGATGGTCTATATTTCTAATTAATAGTTAATAGGCCATACTTAAAATAGATTTCATTTTCATTTTCTTTGTCAAGTTTCATGAAAGTTAGTGAGTGTTTTAAGGGGTGTGTTATAGTTTGATGACTTATGTTGGCTAATTAATAGCTCAAATATGTCATAATTATGATAAACACATCAATTAAAACACTAACGACCATAAAAGAGAGATCATGATTTCATGTGTTGAACTACATGATCTAGAGAGTGGATTTATTCTCTAAATTGTCATTTAACTCTCATATTTGCATTTCTTTTCTTTTTGTTAGTTAGTTCATTTTCTCATTTTCTAGCTTAAACACACTCTCGACTTTGGTATAATTTGATTGAGTAGAAAATTTTAAAATCATCAATTCCCTGCGGATCGACCCTTATTCGTCGCGTGCTACATTCGTACACCGTGCGCTTGTGGTTATTTTTATTTCAAAATTCGTTCGACGGTTTTCTAAACCAATAGAATTTCCGTCGACAAACAGAGGTTATGTAGTTGATGGTTTCTAGTGATACATTTCCAATTTGGTAATGTGGCATACGAAGTGCTGCCGATCATTTGTTGATCAAAGCACTGCTTTTGTATATAGCGTAGCTTTGTGGGCGAGACTTCGTCGGAACTCACACCCCGGTAATAGTCAAAACAGGAAAGGTGCGGCAATGTTATTAGGGGATAACGCCCCCTCAGTGTATGTCATTTCCTTCTGAATAGAGGTGGTATTATGGTATGCAGCCCTGATACTTAACCTACGTTGTTGCTATAAAATTATTATTTTGTGGTTGTTGGTGAATCCTAGGATTTAGGTCGGTTACGACAGGGGGATGGCATATTCGTGTTGGTTGTTACCCAACCAGGGGTAACCGGCCTTGTGTTGGCAGAGATTCGGTTAGGTTCTCGGGGCGTCTTTCCAAAGGCGTACCCATGTGGCAATGGGAAGTTCCTTGGCCTGACCATTTGTTGGAAAATCCAAAGAAACAATACGAGACTTGTACGGCTTTAGTTGTATAACCTGCCATGGAATGTGGCAGTAACCTACTATTGAACATGGTAGCTACAGTAGGCATAAGTGCGGAATGCATATGATGGCTAAGATTTATATTATATTTTTGAATTGTCTTCCTACACCTTGCACTTATAGTAATAATATCAAAGAAAATTTGCATATCAAGCATGTTTGACTATCATGAGCAGAAATCTCCTCCGATTCTGCGTTCGCATTGTGTGTGTGTGCGGGAGGCCTTATGGTAGTTTCATTTTCTAAAAAGCATTGCGAATCTAATTTAAAATATTTCTTCGTTTATTTTAAAGATAAACTGTTTTAAGTTCTCACACCAGTCACATGACTGACCTGGAGTTTATTGTTTCCTTCCTAAACTCTGGGTGCCCACCAATTTCTACACGGGCAGTCTAGAATTAGGTTATCAGGTCATTCTGGAATTCAGGAGATGCTGTGGAGTTTAGGAGCAAGCTGGATGGCATGGCGTATCAACTATTATATAGTATTTTTTTCCGCTGTTTGTTATTGTACACTCTGATATTGTAATGAGATGTAATGTACTAACTGATATAGTTCTTTTGATTTAAAGATTATTCATTTATCTGTTATATGTTGTTTCGCTGCGATTGTGAGATTCTGATATTGTTCCGTTGCTTTTCTTTCTTTCTTCTTCTATCTTCTACCTCATATTTAACCCTAAGGTTCGGTTTTTCGGCATTCGATTGCTCGGAAGTTGATACAGTGGACGTATTAATGTGAACTTTCGTGAGTCGAAAATCGCAGGCGTCACATTTGGTATCAGAGCATTTGGTTAAGTGACAACCTTGGCTCTGTTGGGAATTACTCATTAGAGATAGAGTCAGTAGTACTCTAAAATGAGTTTGAGTGTAGTAATAGCTATGAGCGCGTATTTGTTAGTGAATATGAAATTGTTTTGTATTGTGTTGACTTAACGGTTGATTGTTTATAGATTCTGGTCGGCGCACTCTAGCTAACCGTATCGATAGGGGTTTCTAAACTCTTAAACGAGATAAACCTACATAGTATCATTTAAAATTGGGTAAATGAAATAATTTTACCTTGATTATGTTTATATAGAAAGGAATAATTTTTCAGAAATTATTGATGTGTATATAAATTGATTGTTTGGTTATTGAAAATGTAAGAATATATATAAGTTAATTAAGGGATGTTTGAATAATCTAAATAAAAACAATTATGAAAGAATAAATTGTATAAGCAAAGAATTATAAGTATGGAATTATAATTAATATGATTTACAATTGTGAAATGATCTTATATAAGTAAAGAGGAAATAGTGAAAATATATAAGGAAAAGACTTATAAATGCGATTTATGAATAAAAGAATTTTTTTTGAAAGAATTTAAAGCATTGGATTCACTACTGTTACTGGGAAATAATAAGGGTGATGATTATGGCATCATCAGCATCATTTTCAAGTTATTGTGTGATGGATTTTCTACCATAGTAAATTGAAAATTGAAGTTTGGTTATGATAAACAAATTTGAAATTAAAATCCAAGTCATAATTGTTGAATGTAAGTGAAACCAAATAATAAAATGGTTAAACAAATTTGTTAAGCGAAACCAGATATGAATTTGAATAAGTGATGAAATTTGACTTTGTTAAAAGTTAAATAGAATTTACTTTAGAATTGGAATCTGAATTGGATTTATAAGGGAAATTTAAGTTACGTTAAATAAGTGATGTTGAATGAAGTTGATTCTGGTATTGAAGTAAAATAATAAAGTGGATTAATAGGATGTGAACTTGAGTTATATAAATGAAATTCAACCTTAATTGTTAAATGGATTAGCAATTGAATTGAACTAATGAATTGAATATTAATCAATCGAATGTAAATAAATTGATATAGAATAATGAATGTAAGTGTTAATTCAATAGGAGCTAGTGAAGTTGAAAAAAATTGAATAATTGAATGGAAGTCAATTTAATATGAAACCAATTGGAATTAAAAGTGTTAAACCAAATTGAATGTAAATTTAATAAATTTGGTTTTGTTGGTTATGATTTGGTTGTTATATGATTGTTAGTTGATTGTATAGAAATTCATATGAAGTTGAATTAATGATATTGAAAGCTGTGTAATTGAATTTGATTTGGAAGTGAACAAACTTGAATATAAATTAGTGAATGTAAACTAATTGAATATGAATAAATGAATGTTAGCAAAAACATCCAATGTTAATGAATCAAATGTGATTTAAATCGGAAAACCTATTCATTGAATATTAATGAGAAGTGAAAGTGTATTGATTTGGTTATGGATGTTAGTTGAATGCTAGTTGTTTGATGATTGCATTTATTGCTTTTGTTGCATTCGCTATATTGGCATATGTAGTTGTTGTAGCGATATATGTGGTATATTACTTTCACATATACATGTTTCTCATGATTTGTTGAGTGTTTCGTAGGAGTGGATTGCGCTTGCTTCGCATTTGGAGCTCGCTTTCATGCTATATTAGCCGTATATGCTCGCTAATAATATATAAGGTACATATCACAGATTACATATCGTACTTTTACATTTTTTTCCCTGCGGGATGCCTCATTACTTTGATGAGATGTATATTTGTGATATATATATATATATCCATTTTTTTCGGATCGAACCGCGCAAAGGAGACTATGGCAAATTTTTCTGAAAGTTTAAGGCATTAGAATATTTTTGAGAAAATTGAAATTTTTTGAAAACTATAACTTTGATTTTGGAGTGAAAAGTTAAATGATATAGTTGGTTTTGAAAAGATAACTATGTGATATTCGAAAACTTAGTAAAGTTATTGTGAGAAGTTTAACTATGCATTTTGGAAAAGTTAAAATGTTTAAATAAATTTGAAATTTAATTTGAACGAATGGTTTTGAAAAATTAATGGATTCTGTAATTTTTTCTTAATTGGCAATTTCGAGGAAGAAATTCTTTTAAGGGGGGAAGTTTGTAACGACCCTGAATTCCTGTAATTTAAAATTCGGATATTTAGTTGATTTTTAAACATTAACAAGTAACATTTGTAAGCCGAATAAATTTTATTTCGAATATCTAGATTTAATTGAATAAATTAAATCGATAATTTAATATTTGAAATTACAGAAATAATTGGAAATGGGTTTTAATGTGATTAAATTTTATTTATAAAGTTGTATTTAATCATATTGGAGTTAGAATGATGTTATCAAAGTTCAAAAATTGAATTAAAAGTTAAAATGTAGAAATTGAATATTTTATTATTTAATTGACGAGTAAAAATTGCCATTTTTAAAAACAGTCTCGGATTTCGACGAAACCAATTTCATCGGATCCATAATGTTAAATTATTGTAAGGTTTCAAATTTCGTGTCAATCGGATATACTGTTTGTCCGAGGCAAGTCAAAACGGATAGAATTTGTGTAAACGATTTAATTTAGAATCCATCGTTTATCTACGTAACTCATACATATGATCGAATTGGCTTCCGATACATATTCCACTGTGTCCGAAACGCGGGTTAAACCCTAGAAACGCCGGTTACCGCGCGAGATTTGGAGTTCGGAAAAGTCGGATGAATAGTGTTTTGTGAAAATTTCTATAAAAGGACCCATCCTCTTCTATTTGCAAACCTTATCTCCCTCTAACCCTAGCCGCCGGCTAAACAATTTCAATGGCCAAAAAACACCAAAATTCTTCCTCGATTTTCGCTACATCCATCAGCTTTTAGGCCGAGACTTGAACTAGAGATTCGTAGAGGGTAGTGAGTTCTATAAAATCAAAGGTTATGATCGGAAACAATGCAGCGGATCGACGGCGATTTTCATTCGTATGGCCGGCCGTCATGCACGAAAATCGAAGCCAAGATGGAACCAAGTTCGACCGCGTTTATGGAGGAGGTTCAATTCGTGACAGGCTTCGACGTGAAGCTCGCCGATCGACTTCTAGTTCGTTGATGTTGGCGCGACTATTAGGGTTAGACAGGTGGCGAATGGGTTCTTGCATGCGCACGCATGAAAATCTGAAAGGAGAAGAAACAAACAGTGGTCGAGATCTATAGCTCTGAAACGAGCAGCTCGGATTGGAAGCAAGGTTTAAAAATGAAAATAAAATGTTGATTAATTTATATTTAAATTGTATAAACTTTAAAAAGCCATAACTTATTCATACGAGGTCGAAAACTGACAAAACGACTTGCATTGGAATCTTATTGTCGAGTAACATGCAATGGAGCTAGATTGGATTCGATTGGATCTAGTGAAAATTTTGGGTAAAATAAAACGCGCGTTTAATTTTATTTGAAATAAACGATGAAACTGTTATTGGAAGCAAGGTGAGAACTTCTCACTCAATCGAAATTGTTTCAATTTAAATTTTAAATAGTTAGATTTAAAATTGCTTGATTGTGTGTTAGGATGATAAATTATTATCTATTGTATTGAAATAGACCCTATAGGCCGTATATTAAGCGGATGTTATTTATTAAAAACAAATACCGCGATATTACACCCTGAAGTGGAGTTGGTATTATATATGTACTTGGAGTTGATTTTCCCGCATTATATAGCGGACGAGACCCTATTACGCTGCAGAATAGCAGATGATATTTTATATAAACCCATATACCGCGATACCCTGTATTGGAACGGGATTGGTATTGTGCTAACATCTATGGATGCAGGGGAACAGGTTGGAGGGATCCAACTGGATTCATCAACAGTATTGATTTATTTACAAATATTTGTGATATATTCTGTTATCATATGATATATGATGTCTTGGATGCCGTGATTGTTATATTCAGTGTTGTTGCAGCATTGGGCTTATTTTCGTAGATTTAAAAATGTTAAAATAATGATTTGAGAAGGATTTTTAAAGTGATTTTTTAAAGTATACGTTTTATTAAATTTTGGAATCGATACATTTGAAATAAATAAACGTTAAAATTTTTATGTTATAAAAATTATGATTTTTGAGAAATATAGTTGAAAATTGATTTTTGAAATATGGAGTTAATGAATTTTATAAAATAGTTTATATTGAGATTTTTGAAAATTATTATAAACGGTTTTATATAAAAGATTTATAAAATTGATATTTATAAAATAAAAAATATTGGAATTATAGAAGGAGTTTTTATAAGTGTTAAAATGAAGTTTAAATGGATTTCATAAGTGAATGAAAATTTTAGGTTTATAAATTGTGAAGTCATAAAATGAATAGATTTTGTAAAATAAAAGTTTTATAAGTAATTAACTTATAAATTGGAATTTGGAATTTAAATGAGATTTGAATAGAATTTGTAAATTGAGGGATTTTATAAGTTGAAGTTTTATAAAATTATATAGACGTAAATTTATAAATAATGTTTTATAAATCCGAAATCGACTTATTTTGATAAGTTAATTATTATAGCTTATTAAAGGAGTATACTCACGATTTTGGGACATTGGATAATCCTTTAAAATAAAATGTGTACAAACGTTGAATTTGGTTAACGATCTATATTCACGATTGTGGATAGTGAATAATATATTAAAGAAATGTTTTAGGAAGCGATCCTTTAAATAGAATTAAAACAATTCGAAGTTGTTTTAAAATGTGTTAAAGATCGAAACAATAAATTTCAACATTCATTGTTGAAATAGACATTTTCGAGGAATAAAAGGAAATAGTGGACTATAACACTGTTGTTATAATAAATGGTTTTCGAAAGGAAACGTTTTATATAGTATTGGGATTCATATATTGTTAACTCCTATGTTAAGCGACTCAGCGACGCAAGGAAGTAAGCGACCCAAGGCAATAGCGGGGCAACTGGAATGATGCTCTGCATCACGACTTGGCAACTTAGAGACCGAAGCGACCTATGAGTTTACAAGATAAAGAACTAACGACTCAAGAGGTGGACGACCTAACGACTCAAGAGGTGGACGACCTAACGACTCAGGAGGTGGACGACCTAACGACACAAGAGGTGGACGGCCTAACTGCTTACAGGAAGCCACGACTCAGCAACCTAAAAGACCTGACGACCTACCGACCTAAGAGGTCCGTGACCTAGCGACCTAAAATCACAAGCGACCTAGTGACCTAATGGGCTATGCGACATAATGGGTTAACAAGTTAGCTTAGGTCGCTACGTTGGATATCTTAGTGCTATAAGTTTGCCAACCATTCCCCTAAGTCGTTCACGACCTAGTACTTCATCCAGAAGAGATCAGTTTTACCTGGGAGGGCCGAAGCTTTCCTCCGCTAGGTCGCTCACATGTGGTCTACGACCTACCTTAAGTCGTTATCTCTGACCTACGACCTACCCATCAGCGACCCATCCTAGGTCGCGTGCAACCTACTAACCCGCTCAGGAGGAGCCAAGTGCAACTAGAATAGGCTGTAGCTCGTTTCCTTTAGGTCGCAACCATCGACCTATGACCTACTTTAGGTCGTAACCTTTGACCCACGACTTACTTTAAGTCGCAGCTTCCGACCTACGACTTACGACCAAAAAACTCCTATAAATACAGCGTGAGCTCCAATATTTGGGGGGATCTTTTGGCTCATTCTCGAAGCGCCGATACTCTTCCATTTTCTCAACTCAAACAACACTTCAATCATTCCAAACACCAAGGACACTACGACAAACTTCAAGAGAAAATCTACATCATTCAACATGGATTCGAAAGATTATTCTCCATCAAAGTTTGAACTACTAGTCTAAAGTGTGTTGTAATTGAAGAAAGTTGTATAAGTTGTACTTGAGTCAGCAATAAAGAGATATAAAGTGGACGTAGGCTTGACTATTTGCCGAACCACTATAAAAACTGTGTCTTTTACTGTCTTTCTGATATTCTCCTGCTTATTTCTAATTCCCGTATCATCGGGTGGTGCTTTCACACTTGCTTTACTCATCACCGGGGTGTTAGCGTCGGATTTTTACGTTAACATTTTTTGGTGCTTTCACTGAGAACCCAACTCAGGATACTGTCATCATAGCTTCGCAGAAATTTGTGGATAGGACCTCTCTAAAAACCAGAAGTTTGTCAGAAATAATGGCTCCTGGAAGAAAGTGCAAGTCTGTTAGATCCGACGATGTTCGTGAGACTACTGCCACTTCTCCTCCTTTGAGTCAAACAACTCCAACTGTTGGGGTAACGAGAGCAGAATTGGATGCCGCGGTTTCCTGGCTATATCAACAGATGGATGCCCAGAACAATCTGATGTTGGAAAGGTTGAACACTTTGCTCTGGGCTAACCGTCAAAAAGTGAATAACGAACCAAACTTTGCTGATAATGTTCATGATGTCGAAGAAAGAGATGTTCCTCAAAGGGCAGCTGGCCCAGTCAAAGACACACCTCCCCAAGTTGGAGGATCAGGACAACAGCCAACTTTCTGTGAGCGCCTGTCAAGGCAGACTTCTATAAAAATGGCCGATGCTTGTCCTGCTGAGCCACTTAATGATGAGGAATATTTCTCAGGGATGGTCCGACAAATCATGAAGGAAAGAATGCAGAGGGAGGAATACGAAAAATAATGGGGGTTCGCTCCGAGCAAGACTCTATTCACTGAAAGGATTTTGAAAGCAAAATTTCCTAGGAGGTTTGTTCCTCCTACCATACCGGCTTATAAGGGGACAAGTGACCCGAATAAATTTCTGTACAAGTATGATTTGCACATGACTGGTGCCAGAGCTTCAGATGAGATCAAATGCCGATATTTTTCTGTATACCTAGAAGGAGTTGCTCTTCTCTGGTTTACAAAACTGCCGGTCCGGTCGATAGACCAATTTTCTGATTTGACTCGAAAGTTTAAGGAACAGTTCAGATTGTACGCTTCGAAGGAGAAAGATGTAATGTTGTTGTCCAGCTTGGAGCAGAATCCTGGAGAATCCGTTAGATCTTTCTTGAATCACTTCAATATAGCTCTAGCTGAAGTAGACAACGCAGAGCCGAGAATGATTTTGACGTACCTGATGATGGTTATTGATAAGACAAGTGAGTTCGGGAGGTGGTTGAAAATGAAAGAACCAAATTCGCTGGATAAGTTTTATAAGAAAGACGATGAATTCATGCGCCTGGAAAGCCTCCAAGCACCGGCTAAGGCGGTATCGATAGGGGCTGGAAATAGTAATGATGTTCCAAATAGGAAGGAATGTGGCAATCAAAAGAGGGGAAATGATGGTCAGAGGAAGCAAGGAGATGCAAAGAAAAGTCGTCCTTTCAACTTCAACCCTCTTACAGATACCCTACAAAACATTTACTTTGCAAACAAAGACACAGTCGAGTTCCCCGCACCAGCTAAGCAAAGGGTTAATAAGAAAGCCGAGAAGAATGGAAGGTTTTGCCGGTTCCACAACCAACCCGGGCATGATACCAATTAGTGCCGTCACTTGAAGGAATTGATTGAGGAACTATTGAAAGAAAACAAGCTTCAGCAATATGTAAGGAGGAACAAGAATGGCCCAACTTCACCAACTCAAGGACAACAGGCTCCCGTTCATCATCCTAGCTCAAGTGAAAAGGCAGCGGATCATGAATCTGGAAGGCCCGTTATTAATGTGATTACAGGAGGACCTCACCCAACTGGCAGAAGCTGGGGTGAGATGGAACGGTATGCTCGTGCATTGAAATATACCCCAACAGAGGAGAACGTTTTTGTGTTGGAAGATGCTGCACCTCTGAAGCAGCAGAAAACTTTTAATGATGACATTATCTTCAGAGTCAGGGATTCTATGTGTGTTGAAGCCCCCACCATAGATCCCTTGGTTATTTCTGCTGGCATTGGGCCAACTATCGTAAGAAGAACACTTGTTGATTGTGGTGCTTCTTGCAACATTCTTTTCGAAATGACTTTTGATCAGATGAAGATCCCAATGGCTGATGTTCAAGCTTCATCGCAAAAGATTGTTGGGTTTACTGGGGAACCCAGGCAGCCGATTGGGACTGTTGACCTGTTCGTGGAACTAGAAGAGAGGCAGAAGAAGGTCGTTCGAAGGCAGACTTTTGTAATTGTTGATGAATTTTATGCTTACAATGCCTTCCTAGGCCGTCCAACTTTTGCAGCCTTTAAAGCAATCCTCGCCCCGTGGTGCCTTACCATGAAATTCCCCGCAGATAATGGAGTTGGTGTTGTTAAAGGGGATCAGAATGCGGGGCGAGAATGTTATCTGATAGAACTGCGTGAAGCAAGAAAGAGAGAGATGGGAAAGGGTGCGGCAGCCCCAGTCCGCATCAAAGAATCAACCTTGTAGCAATTACAGGGCGGACCCTGTACTGGCGAATGTAGCGAAGCACGAAGAAAAATGGATCCCAGAAAAGCCAATGCAGGGGAGAATCGAGTGGTGCCGGTGGAAGTAACGGTACCAGTACCTGTTGACCCAAAAGACCCAAACAAGGTGCTGAATGTGGGTTCACAACTTAGTGCGGCAGTTCATAATATTTTAATATCATTCCTGAAAGCAAATCTAGATGTATTCGCTTGGACCCATGCTGATATGTGTGGAATATCACCTGAAGTTGCAGTACATACTTTGAATATTGATCCGAAGTTTACACCTGTAAAGCAGAAAAGAAGAACACAGGGTCTCGAAAGGTCAGCAGCATTGAGAGAGGAGGTGGATCGGCTCATGGAGAATGACTTTATTAGAGAATCGACTTATCCGAATTGGGTTTCAAATCCGGTACAGGTTAAGAAAGCTAACGGAAAGTGGAGGCTATGCATCAACTTTTCAGATTTAAACAAAGCCTGTCCCAAAGACTTCTTTCCGCTACCTCGGATTGACCAGTTGGTTGATAGAACAGCGGGACATGAATTGTTATCTTTTATGGATGCTTACTCCGGATATAGCCATATCATGATGCTTTAGCCAGATCAAGAGGACACGAGCTTTATTACCGATGTCGGTCTCTACTGCTACAGAGTCATGTCCTTCGGACTGAAGAATGCGGGGGCAACTTACCAAAGGCTTGTTAATACGATGTTGAAGCCACAGATTGGAAAGACCATGGAAGTTTATGTTGACGATATGTTGGTTAAATCAAAGAAAGCAGTAGACCATATGGACCACTTAGAGGAAATGTTCGCTGTCCTACGAAAGTATGGATTGAAACTTAATCCCTTGAAGTGTTCATTCGGGGTGGAGTCCGGTAAGTTCTTGGGTTTCATTGTGATCGCTAGGGGCATTGAGGCTAATCCTGCTCAAATCACCGCCTTAAGAGAAGTCAAAACTCCTAGAACGAAGAAGGAACTACAAAGTCTCAATGGAAAAGTCGCTGCCTTAAGTCGATTCATTTCCAAAGCTACTGATAAATGTATTCCATTCTTTGATGCTCTGAAGAAAGTAGGGAAAAACTTTGACTGGACTCTAGAATGCCAGAAAGCTTTCGATGAATTAATTCGTCATATGGAAACTCCTCCGATACTTTCTAATCCTAACGATGGTGAAGATCTTTTTGTATACTTGGCGACCTCAGCTCATGCTCTCAGTGCGACACTGGTGCGAGAAGACGCCAAAATTCAGCACCCAGTCTACTTTATTAGTTAAAGGTTTACTGGGGCAGAAATGAATTATTCAAAGTTGGAGAAGCTCGCCTATTGTCTACTGATCGCATCAAGAAAATTGAGGCCATATTTTCAAGCTCATCCAATCAAAGTCCTCACTGATCAGCCACTGAAGCTAGTCCTCTTTCGCACTGAGACTTCGGGTCGCCTTTTAAAGGAATATTGAACTCAGTCAATATGATGTCACTTATCATCCCCAGAGAGCAATCAATGGAGAAGCTTTGGCAGATTTCATCGCAGAATGTACATACAAAGGTGATAGTGAGGAAATAGTGACTGGTAATTCCCCAATTCGATGGAAATTGTATGTTGATGGCACAAGAAACGATTACTGTTCCGGGGCTGGGGTTGTGCTTGAAACCCCTAAAGGGCGGTCATTGTGCTATGCTTTAAGATTGGAATTCCCTTCGATAAACAATGAAGCAGATCTTCAGTGATTGCCAAGGAGTTGAATGTCAAAATGTTGCAGATCTGCAGTGATTCACAGCTTATTGTGTGTCAAGTCAGGAAAGAGTTTCAAACGAAAGGAGGAAATCTGCCCGCTTACTTGTCAAGAGCCTGGGAGCTTCTCGATGACCTTGACCATTATACGATAAATCATATACCCCGGGAAGAAAACATGAAGGCAGATTCTCTCGCAAAATATGCAAGCACTGGTGAAGCTCAGTTATTGGGATTAGTTCCTGTGGAAGTCCTATCAACTCCAAGCATTGATGAAATGGATATTGACTGGATCATGACTATATCACAGGTGCGAGAATCATGGATGACTCCGATATTGGAATATTTGCGCGACGGTTCTCTACCAGAAAACTCAAAAGAACGGCAGAAGTTGTTAAGAAAAGCATCCATATATATAATTCAAGATGACCGATTGTATAGGCGGGGATTCCCAATGCCATTACTCCGATGTGTGACCAAGGAAGAAGCTGAGACAATTCTAACTGAGGTACACGGAGGAGAGTGTGGAGATCATTCAGGTGGTCAAACTTTAGCAAAGAAAATTCTCCGTTATGGGTATTTTTGGCCAGATATTAATCGTGATGCTGCAAGTTACGCCAGAAAGTGTGACCGATGCCAGAGATTTGCAAAAATCGCAAGAGCACCTTCCACTGAGATAACACAGATGGTCAGTCCGTCGCCATTTGCTATTTGGGGAATAGATCTCATCGGGCCTTTACCAACTGCAAAATCCAGAATCAGATATGCTATTGTTGCTGTATATTATTTTACTTAATGGGCTGAATCTGAACCATTAGCTACTATTATCTCTAAGAAAATGATAAACTTTGTAACTAAGAATATCATTTGCACGTATGGTGTGCCTCAAAAGATAATCACAGATAATGGAACCCAATTCGAAAGTGAAGAGTTCCAAGATTTTTGCAAGAAATTCAAGATCCAGAAAGCTTCTCAGCAGTAGCTCATCCGTAGGCAAACGGGCAAGCGGAAGCAGTAAACAAAATTATCAAATCGACCATCAAAAAATAGCTGGAAAAAGCGAAAGGTGGTTGGGTCGATAAGCTTCCACTAGCACTATGGGCATATAGAACTACACATAAAACTGCGACGGGGCACACTCCATTTTCATTGGCATATGGATAAGAGGCAATGATTCCGGTAGAGATAGAGGTCACTTCACATAGAAGAATTCATTTCAATCAAGCCGAAATTGAAAAGGTGCAACTTGAAGCCTTTGACTTCCTTGATGAAAAAAGAGAAGAAACTGAGCTCAGAATTGGGGCTCATCAGCAAAGAATAGCCAGGCACTTCAATTCCAAAGTTCGTCAACGCAGCTTTGAAGTTGGGGATCTAATCTTAAAAAGAATTATGATGCCTACAGGCGTGTTTGGGCCAAATTGGGAAGGGCCGTATGTCATAGGCCAAAAACTTCTTGATGGCACATTCAAACTCATAACTGTCGAAGGAAACCAAATTGCAAGAGCTTGGAACAGCAATCATTTGCGCCACTTAAAGGCTTTGATGAAATATTGTAATAGAATGATGAATGTATGATTCTTGTGTTGAAAGCCGCTGTAAAGCCAGTGCAAGAGAATAATAAGAACTATAAAGTGGATGTAGGCCCAGTTCTTGGCCGAACCACTATTAATCTTGTGTTCTTTACTATTATAAGCTACTTTGTTTTATTTTGATATATAAAATACGTCAATTGTATTACTAAAATGTCAATTTAATAATGCAGGCCATAAAAACAACGCTTACCCATCACAAGACCAAGCAATCCCTGACATCACCCAACAAGCAAACGCTAAGCCGTTCATAATTTCCATACTCAAATCCTACGAAAGAAGTGCTTCAAGAAAAAAGTTAGTGATTCTGTTGGAAGTGGGCATTGCTAACTAATTGTGGATGTTTGTACAAACGAGCATCCAGTCAAATAGCCTGTGTCTTCCCCCACCAACTCGCTTAACTATAAAGTATACTTCTGTGGATAAAGGAAATTGTTGGCAATTAAAAGAGAAGTGTATTTGGAAAGGATGTCGGGGATCGCCGATATGAATAGATGGCAAAGAGACATGGGTGAGCAAGCATCAGACAGCAAAAGACCTCTTCGGAGGCACAAGCCCTCTTCGGAGGCACAACTCTTCGGAGGATAAAGTCCTCGAACGGGGCATGCCAGAAGACTTTCTCAACAAAAAAGATTGGTATGGAATGACCGGGAGCACCTTCCCAGCTGGAAGGCTAGGTGCTTGTTCACTAGTTGAGACAGTTTGCGCAGACAAGCGTTCAAGTAACTTGCATCCGCCCCGTGAATCCATACGATGATCGGAGGCACCTTCCCATGTGGAAGGCAAGGCGCTCGTTCATTAGCTGAGACAATCTACACAAATAAGCATCCAAGTAACTTGCGTCCGCCCCATGAATCCAGCCAAACATGAGGAAGAAACTCCAGGCATACTCGGAGGCACGCATTCCACCGAGATTTGAAATAAAACTTCACAAGTGCTTGAATGTGAAAAGCCCTCTTCGGAGGCCCATTTCACCATAGTTGAAATGCTAAAAGGCCTCTAGCGGGCCTCACCAGAAAAAGAGAGTTCTTTCTCGATAGAAAGTTGCAGACTGATCGGTGGCATAGAACACTCGTGTCCTCCCCGTGAATCCATCCAACTAAGAGAAGGAAACTCCAAACTTCTAGGCAAAAGCCCTACTCAGAGGCACACATTTCACCGTGATCTAAAATAAAACATCACACGAGTTGAAATGTGAAAAGCCCTCTTCGGAGGCCCGCTTCCCAACGAACAGGGAAAAGATAAAAGCCTCTCCCAAGAGGTAGAAACAAAAAAAGACCTCTTCCCAGAGGTGCAATCAAACAAAAGTCCTCTTCCCAGAGGCGCAACCAAATAAAAAGACCTCTTCCCAGAGGCACAATCAAACAAAAAACTCTCTTCGGAGGCTCAAGCAGGTTGAAGCCCTTTTTCGGAAGGCCCACTGTACTACGAAGTAAAATTCACTTGCCAAAGCAAAAGTGACTTTTTTCAAAAAGTGAAGTGTAAAAACTTCGCAACAAAAAAAGAAGAAGAGAAAACTCCTCCAATATGAAGTGCATTCTACTAAATTAGGAAAAAATATGCTCTTAGAACGGAAATATTATCCTATAAAGTACAAATGCAAACTTCCTTCAAATGGAAGAGTTGTTCTCTAAAGAAAGAGTACATGTCTTCTAGAAACAGAAGAGTTGTTCTCCGAAACTTTGCCAATGTGAAAGAGATTGCAATAAACCATGGTATGGGGGCAATACAATATAGTCATCAAAAAAATGAAAACAATGCTTAAGAAAGATACCATAGGTTTACTACAACTTCACATAAAGAGGATAAAGATACTTGCATGAAAACAGAAAATAAAAGCGTTCTCAAATACAGACAGAAATTTGTAAGAACCATTTTATTCCATACTATGAGAATTTTATACATATGCAGGTTTCAAAGTAAAAGAAAGCGGGGACTGGTACCCGCACAATCTCCAGTCAACACAAGCTTATATACAAGCAAAAAGAAAAGAGCGAGATAAAAAGCACAGGACCAAAGCCATCATTTTTTCTTCCCTCCTCCTTTTGAGCCTGCACCTGGCCAGATGACCAACTTCTTGCGCCGGCTAGAAAGAGTAAGGGAAGAAGGAGAAAGGGGAACAATCGGACCTGTTTCTGCTTTTTTCTCGCCAGCTGAAGCTTCTTTTTCTTTGAGACTCCACTTTTTCCCCTTTTCTTAGAAGAAGGCCCACTTTCTGGAGTAAAAAGTGTGGCTAATGGCGCATTGTCAGAACCAGTTAGTTCCGGAGTCTCTTTGCCCTCTTCAGTTTCTTCTCCCCTACGTTCTTGTGAAGCAATGGGATCGTCCAAGTCTTGTAGAGCTTCTATTTGCTCCTCTTGTGACCCCGTTTGAGAGGCAGAATTCGGAGTGACCTTAAGAGTCGGGGGAGGAATAACCGAAGGAGGGAAAGTCTGAACAATGCTCAGATCTTTCTCTACAGAAGAAAAGAAGTTAAAATCAGTAAAGAGAGGAGATAAAGGCTCGTTGAGATTCAGGAAATAATCAAGAAGCTTATCAAACTCATATGAAGCAAATGAGCAGTCTACTTGAGCCAGATCAGCATTAAAGTTAACTGGAGAAGTTGGCTTTCTAATGTTAATTTCATAAGCTTGTACTTCAGTGCTTCTTTCGCCTTCGTCTCCGCCCTGTGCGCTTGTAATCTCAGTTACAACTTTAGCCGTGGGCGGAGAATGGGAACCAGAGCCTATGATATCAATGTCGGCCGAAGTCGAAGAAGGGACAGGGGCGATTAAAGGTGCTTCTTTCTCTGGATGCTCCCCTCCCATCATTTCGGCTCGTACTTTAACAAGCTGCTCCTTTCCTCTGGCAAGAGCAGCACGAGCTTCGTCATCAAAGTAATGCATCTCAAGTTTATCTTCGGAATAACCGGCACATTTGAGCATATCCATTACAGCCTCCCACACTTCAGCCAAAGTGATTTCATATTTAGGCCCCAAAAATGCAAGGCTGCCACGCCCCAAGACGCTTTGGACGTAAAAATCAAACAGAGTAGAGCCGATGTTGGCTTTTGTCTCTTTATGAGATTGTTCGTCGGCCCTCCTTCCAGCCATGGCCCCATCACGTTCTTTCTCAGTCTTTAATAGTTGAGCTTTCGACCTCATGATTTCTAAGTCCTGAGAGTTAACTTTCTCCCATAGCTCTGCAAAGTCAACACGATATTTTTCTACCGTCTTCTGTGTAGCTTCAAGCTGGGTTTCGACATACCGTTGAGCGGCATGAGCATCTCGAACTTGCTTCTGAAGCACTTCTTCCTTTTGAGTATAAGAGGTGGAAGAAGTAGCAATCTCGTGCTTAAGTTTCTCGACCTTCGCCTCAAGCTTTTCGTTGTACTCAGCGATGTTTTTCATTTCGGTGTGGTGCTGATCAAGAATTTTCTGCCATTCAGACTTGTCATTCTCCATCGTCAGCATAGCTTCAAGGTTGGCCTGGTTCACCCTCTGAAGCTCATCGACGAGCTTTTGCCACCTTGACATTCCCTCAATATCAAGTTTAATGGTGTCAAGATTTCGTAGCATGGCCTCTTTGTCGATGGGAACCAAGTCAAGGTCGAAGCGGACTCCCTTTAAGCACCAATGCGGGAACCGACTTTGAATGGTTGGCGGACCTCTCTCAACTTGATACGAGGGTCTGCCGAGAAGTGTCTGAATATCGTCTCCTTCAAGGGCAGGAGACTTTGATGGAATTTTAAGAGAAGTGAGAGCAGTGGCCTTTTCTAAAGTTGCAGATGCAGTCTTTTCATCAAGCCTGGCCCGCTTGCTTGGGTCTCCGATGTCATGACTCTTTCCTCTATCGTTATAAGGTTTTCTTTTATGAGAGTCATCGCCTCTGCGAGAAGAGTCATGTTGCTCATCCCTTCTTCCGTACCTTTCTTTATACGCTCTTCTTTCTTGAGCTTTTCGAGCAGCTCTCTCTTCATCAGTTTCCCTATGAGCGGGAAGATAGCGTCTATAATCATACTGACCACGCCTTCCGTACTGTTGAAAGTCGTCATAATAGGAACTGCTACGCCACATTGGAGAACCTGAAAATGAGGAAGAGACAAAACTTGGAAAATCCTGTAAGTAATGTGCGTGAGAGTACATATAAGTGCTGAAAAATTCTAAGTGTGTGCAACGTGCAGACTACGCGCGTCAAACTACGAACCACTCCTTGTTTGCGAAGAAATGATGGGTGTAGTAGCTAACGTCAACTCTTGAGTCGACGGAATCTGTTGCAAGATAGAAGTTGCTTCAACTACTGAAGAGGAAACCCTAGTGGTAACAGGGTCATCTTTAAAGAGCTCCTGTGAGGTGATAAATAGGTCGCTAAACCCTTCAAAATTGTCATCCCCGCTCTGCTTGACAGGACTTGTTTTCCCGGCTCCTTCATCACCGGACTTCCCTGAATGTTGGGGAGATTCTCGAGGCTCTTCTTCTTCAATGACCGGGGCAAGTGCAAATTTGCCAGATGACCCCGCAACATCAGTAGAAGTAGAGCACTTCACCAGAGAAGCCTCAGGAGCAGTTTCTTTCAGTGTAGGCTCCTTAGCAGAAACTGGGACATCCGGTGCCCCGGACGGAGAATCAGGAACTTCATAAGGGTGAGTAGAGCGGGAAGGGTGTAAAAATCCGAACTGATGTAGGAATTCATCCTTCAGCAGAAATTTTATACTTCTCTCCTCAGCAGCCACAGCGTTCAGTCTTTCAAAAATCTGCTTGTGGCTTGGATCTCTACAAGGAGGAGGAAGGACTGCAAAAGTAGAAAGCGAAGTAAACATTTAGCAATTTGGATCTCGCAAAGCTCAGAAAAGGAAAGAATGGGGATAATTTAGCCTACCCCCTACTCTCCAGATAGCGTAAAATACCTGGAGGCAACGAACAAAGAAGGACTGGTTTAGGAAACCATGAGCGCTATCAGTGAGATCGGTGATAAGCTTGCGATTTCTGGCGCTTCTCACATATATAATGGAAGGATGGTCTTTACTTATCGCAAATGTGCATAAATAGCAGATTTATTCAAAGCTTGGGAGGCGGTCAAGCGTCCTTCTGAAGAGAACACAAAATCCCATCAAAATGGCATAGCCGTTGGGGTGCAATTGAAAAGGAGAAATAGCCAATCGACGAAAGAGTTGTTGGAGAAAATTGTTGAAAGGAGGAATGGCACCACAAAGGCACATTTGGCGGTTAACGGCAACAAAGCCGAAGGGAGGACTATCAGCAAAATCATTTGGCCCAGGGAGAATAGCATCTGCTTCTACAATCCTAAATTGGGCGCACAACTGGTTGAACACCCGGTGACTTAGGGTAGTTGGAGTTCTTTCTGGTGGGTTGAACAGTGGACCAGCCATTGGGAGGGCCTCTCCAGTTTATACTACTTCTTCCTCTTGACGAGAAGACATTCTACACAAGGAACTGGATATTCAAATATGAAGGTGCATGTTTCCTAAATGTGTGAAGTGTTGTGTAAAACTAATAAAGCGATAAGTAAATACAACTGAAATCAAACTAATGAACATGTGTCAATTGTTAAATTTCGAGACTTGTCGCTCTAAGTCCAAGTACAAGTGCAGTATTAATGCAAACAGATCGGCTTTAGTTGATTAACATTGCTTTACTACTTCACTTGAATTTGTTGACTCACAACATTTCATACAATTTCCTTAAGTTGAGTTAATTATCTTTTATCGACTAATCTGTCATTTGATGTGGGCGGTCAATGACAGTATATTCGCCCTAGTTTTCTGCAAATTTTGTGTTTAGCAGGTTATTAGCGTCAAATTTAGTATAATCTGTTAAGAAGGCATAGCAAGGTCATGCAAGTTATCTCGGCAGTTCAAAGTTTAAGTTTGGAGTGCAATCAAGTTCTATCAAGATTTTGAAGCTCTCAAGTTATTCAAGTCCTAGGTCGTTCACGACCTAACATGAAAGTCAAAGCAGATCTAGGTCGCAAGAAGTCGTTTGACAATTGTTCAAGTCCTAAGCCGTCTACACGACCTAAAGCCTAGGACGCTAACACGACCTAAGAAGTTAAGTCGTAAACTCTTCAGGTTGTGATGCATATTGAAGGAAAATGGGGCTCAGGTCAGAGTGATGCAAAATCAGTCCAAGTCTTAGCTCGGGAACGACCTAATCCTTATGTCGTTGACAGATAGGTCATTGTTAAATAAGGTCGTTCTACTTTGAAGCCTAAGTCGTCCAAGTGTGATAATTCGCGAGAAAGAAAGGTCGCAGGCACGCAAAGTCGGAAGATGGTGGGTCGTTCGTTTCCCCTGGATTCCGAGAATCTTTGACTCGATTGTCCCAGAGGTCGCTCAGTAGTCTCAGGCCATTTTCCCTTAGAGAAACCCTAAGTCTCATCCCTTATAACTCACTAACCCGTTAATAATCTCCTCGCTCCCTCCAGGATCATGAATCAGTTAGCCTAACATACTGTAATCCATCATCTCCTCCTCGGATCATTGAAAATCACCCCAAAACTGAATCAAGCCACCTCAATTGCATCAGAGATCAATCACTGCATGGTTTACAAGTAAAACATAAGAATATGAAACGATAATCCAGAACTCGCGATTTAGTCACAATTGTGAGGTAAGCAGAAGAGGGAATCACTTACGTAAAATGGTAGTTGGAATGGATTGACAGCTTGATTGGAAAGGATTCGCCTTAGGAAGCTCGAAGGATTGTTAATGGCGGAGGAGGTTATTAGGACAGTTCAGTAAAGGAGAGGGAGCGAGTCAAAGGTTTAAAAAGGGCAAAAAGAAGAAGATGAATCGTCTTATCTCTTGGGTCTCTCACGACCTAACGAAACTAGATCGAAGCACACGACCTACGACCTAGGCGTGTACTTCGAGGGCCAAATGTTAACTCCTATGTTAAGCGACTCAACGACCCAAGGAAGTAAGCGACCCAAGGCAATAGCGGGGCAACTGGAATGAGGCTCTGCACCACGACTACGCAACTTAAAGACCGAAGCGACCTATGAGTTAACAAGATAAAGACCTAATGACTCAAGAGGTGGACGACTTAACAACTCAAGAGGTGGACGACCTAACGACTCAGGAGGTGGACGACCTAACGACTCAATAGGTGGACGACCTAACTGCTTACAGAAAGCCACGACTCAGCAACCTAAAAGACCTGGCGACCTACCGACCTAAGAGGTCCGTGACCTAGTGATCTAAAATCGCAAGTGACCTAGTGACCTAATGGGCTATGCGACATAATGTGTTAACAAGTTAGCTTAGGTCTCTACGTCGGATATCTTAGTTCTATAAGGTTGCCAACCATTCCCCTAAGTCGTCCACGACCTAGTACTTCATCCAGAAGAGATCAGTGTTACCAGGAAGGGTCGAAGCTTCCCTCTGCTAGGTCGCTCACATGTGGTCTACGACCTACCTTAAGTCGTTATCTCCGACCTACGACCTACCCATCAGTGACCCATCCTAGGTCGCGTGCAACCTGCTAACCCGCTCTGGAGGAGCCAAGTGCAACTAGAATGGGCTGTAGCTCGTTTCCTTTAGGTCGCAACCTTCGACCTACAACCTACTTTAGGTCGCAACCTTCGACCCACGACTTACTTTAAGTCGCAGCTTCCGACCTACGACTTACGACCAAAAAACTCCTATAAATACAGCGTGAGCTCCAACATTTGGGGGGATCTTTTGACTCATCCTCGAAGCGCCGATACTCTGCCGTTTTCTCAACTCAAACAGCATTTCAAGCATTCCAAACACCAAGGACACTACGATAAACTTGAAGAGAAAATCTACATCATTCAACATGGATTCAAAAGATTATTCTCCATCAAAGTTTGAACTACTAGTCTAAAGTGTTTTGTAATTGAAGAAAGTTGTATAAGTTGTACTTGAGTCAGCAATAAAGAGATATAAAGTGGACATAGGCTGGACTATTAGCCAAACCACTATAAAAACTGTGTCTTTTACTGTCTTTCTGATACTCTCCTGCTTATTTCTGATTCCCATATCATCGGGTGGTGCTTTCACACTTGCTTTACTTATCACCGGGGTGTTAGCGTAAGATTTTTACGTTAACATATATGTATCTTAATTTCGAATCCATATACTATTGATTTTGGGTTGTCGTAACAATGTTTTACGCAACATTCGTTTTGACTCAAATAAATGTGTTTAAGAGAACGTTTTCTTTAAAAGAATAAAATATATACTTAATCGTGTTTTAAGTATATTGGATATTTTCTAAGTATTGAAAATAAATAGATTTGTGAATTACTTATTGTTAAATAGGTATGGAAATGTTTTTCCAATATGAAGTGGAATGTTTTGGGTTTTTGTCTTTTAAAGAGAAATTGAAAATGAATAAGTATTTGGAAATGTTTTCCAATGTAGAAATTTAAATGGTTTAGAGAATATATCTTTTTAGAGATAAATTGAAGTGAATATTTGGCAAGTAATTTAATTTATGGAAGATTAATAAAAAGGGCCTAGCGATTGTTTTGGTGCTGAATATTTGTTGTCCTTGATAGTTAAATAACCAACTATCAATATTCAGCTTTAAATGTGTGTTTGTTGTGATTTGCTTGAATTTGAATGCTACACTTATTTTAAAATAAGCGCTCGTTATTCGGTTTAGCCGGGAGAGGACCTTTGGGTCATAAATCCCATTTCTAATAATGATATTTCATAATGGATAGCATTTGAAGACCGGTGTTGAAGACCGTATATTTTCGAAATGCATGGATTACCGTCGAATGTCTCTACATTGGTTGATCTTCGATATAGTGTTTTTATCACCCATTGTGATGGGAAGTCCGCTTGTGATTAGTGAATATTCGGATTGCAAGGGCTTATTTGGAAGTGCCTTCGGTTCCGTTCATCCCGTAACGGACTTGTATGGATGTGTGTCTGACGTTACAGTTTGAGGTGTAAAGCTGGTTTCTATCAAATACATTTCTGTTGGTGGCGGAGAATTTATTCTCTTAGCTTAACACCCTTCTCTGAGACGTACGAGTTCAGAGGTTATGTAGTTGATGGTTACTAGTGATACATTCCCAATTTGGTAATGTGGCATACGAAGTGCTACTGATCATTTGTTGATCAAAGCACGGCTTTTGTATAAAGCGTAGCTTTGTCGGCAAGACTTCGTTGGACCTCACATCCCGGTAATAGTCAAAACAAGAAAGATGTGGCAAGGTTATTAGGGGATAACGCCCCCTTAGTGACGCAGCGGATTGTAACGATGACAACGAAATGAAGATTTCGTGTCAAACTAATCGAAGAAACGATTAGATGAAACAAGATAAATCGATGGATTGAAAAATATCGAATGCCCAAATTCGTTGATTTCGAATGATACCGAATTCTAGCTATCTCCAACACGTTGATCATGCACGATACCATGTTAAAAGATCTATGATTCTTCAACGTTGATCTCGCGCACGAGATTCCATGAATCGGCTTCAAATCCTTTGATTCGAGAGCACTCGAATACCACAAATGGAGAAAGGAGCTCACACTCAACTTCCAATTTCAAGAGGCACAAAGGACTCAAACAAAGTTTATTTAAAAATCAACCACCTTACAAATGACCATCACCCCTCTACTTATAGAGATTTACAATTCACACAACACAGTTTTCACCGTCCTAACATAGGTCGCTAACGGCCTACGACCTAACTGGCCTACACATCACGAGTTAACAAATACGTGACTTACCACAACACATCATTACGAAAATACAAGCGACTCAAGAAACATTGAGACATAAGAAGTATTGCGACATAACCTCTTGAATGTCTCAAGAATAAGCGGCATAAGAAAGAGCGATATAACTTCTTGCGACCTATGAAACTACTTCATGCGATTTAAGAACGCAATGGCTTAGAAGAGTATACGGCATTGGATGAGCGACTTAAAGTACGAGTGATATAAAGAATGGAACGACCTAAGATCGGAGCGACCTAAGATCTGAGCGACCTTACTCTTTAGGTCAAAATCCTCTAGGTCGTGACTCGTTTAGGTCGGAGCGACCTAAGGATACGACCACTGGATTGCTTAGCTCGCTAGGCCGGTCATCTTGATTCGTTAGGTCGCTTGGGCGACTCATCGATATGCTAGGTCGTGGGCTACCTAAATCTAATGTAGATTGCGCTGCATCTTCCTCCCCTGGTTGAAAAGAATTGGACCTCGAATTTGCACCTTCCTCTTCCTCGACAGGCTCATTCCCATGAAACGGAATCAAGTATTTGACGTTAAAAACGTCTGTAGTGTGAATATGATCCGGTAACCTCAACTGGTATGCATTATCATTGATCTTCTTCATGATTTCCACTGGACCAATTTTTCGAGCCTTCAACTTGTTGTAAGTTCCAACTGGAAAGCGATCGTTCGTCAACACTGCATAAACCAAATCACCTTCTTTGATGTCTACACTCCCTCGCTTCTTATTCGCCATTTGTTTATACTTCTCGTTCGATGCAAGCAATCGTTCATGAACAGTTCTGTGACACTCCTGCAGCTCATTCACAAAATCACAAACTCGTTTAACAACACCTTTCTAAAATGGCACTGTCGTCAAATCCAACGGTCCCTTCGGAATTGCTGAATATACAACTTGAAATAGACTGAATCCAGTACATCGGTTAACAGCATGATTATGTGCAAATTCCGCTTGACATAACTTCATATCCCAGCTCTTCAAATTATCTTTCGCAAGACATCTCAACAAGTTTCCCAATGATCTATTCACTACTTCCGTTTGCCCATCTGTTTGTGGATGATAGGCCCTACTAAAATTCAGCTTCGTCCCAACCATCTTCCACAGACCCAACCAAAAACGACTTAGAAAATGAGTATCCTGGTCTGACACAATGGTTTCAGGTAGCCCATGTAGTCGATAAACCTCTTTAAAGAATAATTGAGCAACACGGACTGCATCAGCGGTCTTTTTACAAGCTATGAAATGTGCCATTTTCGAAAATCTATCTATCACCACATATATGGAATCATTTCCACATTGAGTTCTTGGCAAATCCAAAACGAAATCCATGCTGATATAAACCCATGGTCTGGTAGGCACAGGCAATGGCATATACAATCCTGCATTCGTAGCTGTCCCTTTGGAAACTTGACATATGTGACATCTCTCCACAAATCTTTCAACTTCTTTTCCCATGAAAGGCCAAAAATATGATTGAGAAATCAACTGCAAAGTACGATCTCTTCCCACATGTCCTTCTTAATGCAATTCTTTCACAATTTTCATTCGTAAACTGCATTCTGGAAAACATAATTGATTTCCTTTGAAAAGAAAACCATCCACCAACACATACTCATCTTTCTTCCCTTTCTCGACTTTATCAACAATCTTAGCAAAGTAAGGATCTTCAACAAACAATTCTGGCAAAACATCAAACCCCGTCACTTCAACTTTCATCGTAGTCAACAAGTGATTCCTTCGACTTAATGCATCTGCCACGCGATTTATCACTCCCGACTTATGCTTCACAACAAATGTAAACTGCAAATAAGCAATCCATGATGCATGCCTAGCTGCAATTTTATCCTGCCCTTGCAAATGTTTTAAAGCTTCATGATCCGTATAAAGAACAAACTCCTTCTCAAACAAATAATGTCTCCAGTGTTTCACAGCTTGCACAATAGCATAAAATTCCACGTCATAAGTATTATATCTCATCTTTGCTCCCAAAAGCTTCTCATTAAAATAAGCAATAGGACGTCCCTTCTGACTCAACACCCTTCCAATCCCAACCTTCGATGCATCAATATGTAACTCAAACAACAACTGAAAATCAGGCAAAACTATAATTGGTGCTGCCGTCAAAAGTTCCTTGATTCGCTCAAAAGCAATTCCTGCTTCCTCCGACTATGAAAACTGCTTGCCCTTCATACAATCAGTAACTGGCATCATCACACTACTAAAGCGTGGTATAAATCTCCAATAAAATGAAGCCAGCCCATGAAAACTTCTCACTTCAGTTATCGTCCTGGGTTTTGGCCAATTTCTGATTGCTTCAACTTTATTCTAGTCCGCCAGTATACCTTCTTCTAATACAACATATCCCAAAAATAAAACACTATGCATCGTCAACATGCATTTCTTCGTTGTAGCATAAAATTGTTCCTGTCACAGTATCATCAACACTTGTCTCAGATGATGCAAGTGTTCTTCTGGGCTTCCACTGTATATCAGTATATCATCAAAATACACCACCACGAACTTCCCAATAAATGGTCTAAAGATCTGATTCATCACCTGCATAAACGTACTAGGTGCATTCTAAAGACCAAACGTCATAACCAGCCATTCATGTAAACCTTCACGTGTCTTCAATGTTGTCTTCCATTCGTCCCCTGGTCGAATTCGAATTTGATGATATCCTCTTTTCAGATCAATCTTCGAAAAGATAACAGCTCCATTCATCTGGTCTAATAAATCATCCAATCTTGGCATTGGAAATCTATACCTTACGGTAATCTTGTTCAATGCTCGACTATCGGTACACATTCTCCAAGTTCCATCCTTCTTCGGTGCCAACAAGGCATACTGCACAAGGGCTCAAGCTCTCTTGAACACACCCTTGTTCTAACAACTCCTCCACCTACCTTCTCAGTTCCTCATGCTCCTTAAGACTCATCTTGTAATGTGGCCTGTGAGGTAATACTGCTCCCGGTACAAGATCGATCTGATGTTGTATATCCCTCAACGGTGGTAACTCTTTGGGCAATTCTTCTGGAAATACAACTTCAAATTCTTCCCGCACTGGCTTTACTTTTTTAGGAATTTCAACCTCTTCATTACTCTCACGTCCAAGCAACAAAAATACTTCAGGTTCATCTTCGACTTCTTTAACAAACTCTTTCAAAGATAGCAAAGTTTTCAGCTCTTCAATCTCCTCCAACTTGCTTTCTTCTTGTTGTCGTTTCTTAGGAATTAAGTGATTTTTGTGCCCTCAAACATGAAACTGTTGCTATTGGTACGACCATCATGTTGCACAGCTCTATCATACTGCCACGGTCTCCCCAACAATAGATGACATACATCCATATCAACCACATCACACCAAATTTCATCTTTGTCTTTCTTCCCAATCGAAAAAGTTACAAATGCTCTTCTACTAACATTCACCTCCCCACCTTTCCTCAACCAAGCTAACTTGTTGGGCTTAGGATGCTTCTCAGTCTTTAATGCCAACTTCTTTACAGCTTCTGAAGAGATGATGTTATCACAACTTCCAGCATCAATAACAAACTTGCAAACGTTTTCCAGAATAGTGCATGTTGACTGAAAAATCTTGCTCCTCAACCAACTAGAATCATCCTCTTGTTTTGGTGTTAAACAAGACATCCTCATCATTAAATTACAACCCTCATCTCCCGACAATTCTTCTTCCTCCTCAACATGTGGTGAATTGCAATATTCTACTTCAGCATCCTCATCTTCAACCTCAGCAATCATCGCTCGCTTCTTAGGCTTCATACATTCATTGCTCTTATGACCAAACTCCTGACAATTAAAGCATTTGATACCACTATTGACCTTGGTCTTAGCAACTTCATTGACAACTGGTTTCGCAACAGCCATGGAAACATTCACATTGCTACAAGCCCCTTTAACTTGATTGTTGGAATTTGTAAACACACCACCTCCTCTTCTGCCTTGCTTCTTCCAGTCTAACGCCTTTTGATGTGCTTCTGCAATAGATCTAGGATCAAACATATTCACCATATCTTGAATCTATATTCTCACCCTCCAAAAAATCTAGCTGTCAATTGCTCTATGTCTCCATGATATCATTCTTGGCAATCAACTGATAAAATTCATCGGCATAATCATTCACCGACTTCGTGCCTTGTCTCAAGTTCTGCAGTCATTGATACATAAGAGATTAATAATTATATGGTAAGAAAGTAGCTCTCATTAACTTCTTCATCTTCTCCCATGATTCAATCTTTGACTTCCCCATTCTCTCCCATGTAAGTTTAGTTTGCTGCCACCATGATAAGGGTCCCCCTCTCAAACATGTAGCAACCAACTTAACTCTTCGATGCTCAGGAACTTCATTGATGTCAAAAATTTCTTCAACATTAGATAACCAATCCAGAAATTCTTCTGCAATCATTCCACCTTTGAATTCTGGAATTTCTGTCTTCATCCCCGACTCCCATCGACGATCATCTTCTACATCCACATATGGATCTCGCACTTGACCTCGATCTCGATAATGCATACTACCTCTATCACCATCCTCATCCAAATCAAATTTGCTTCGATATCTACCTCGTCTATCCACATATCTGTGATCATGCATGGTCCTTCTACCTTGTATATCAATATCGGGATGTGATTCGTTTTCAAACTCACGTGAGGTTCTTCTCTCTTCATGTCTATACTCATGATGATCTCGTCTCAATGAAACTGATGATTCTCTTATTTCTCGATAAGATTGTGGCGACACCCTCCTCGCTTCCGTAACCGATGGCGAAACTCTATTGCCACCATGGTTCGAGATTGGCGACCTTCTCCTTTGACTTTGATTCATGTCAATCATCAATTTCTCAAACTTCCCAATACCTTCATCAAACTTTTCATTGATGCGTTGTTCCATTTGCTCAGCTTCTTCTCTTCTATACAACGCTTCAACATTTTGATGACGATTAGCTCTTCATGGAGGCATTGTCGAAACTTCAACAAATCCAAACACTTTAAATCTCAGCTTGACTTATGAAAAGAATGCTCGGCTCCACTAGCTCAGACCTGATCCAACACTTCAACTTGGCTTGGTTCAACCTAAGTTTTGAACAATCTTCGACCTTGATCAAAACACTTGATGCACGGCTTCAAAACATCAAACAAGCTCGGCTCTATCTTAAACTTCAACACTTCCCTTAACTCGGCTTTGCTTGATTTAGCTCGGCCTTGACTTTTCAAACTCTTGTCTTTAGCTCCAAGGACTTGGCTTAGCTATGATTGGCTAAGTCAAGCTCTGATACCAAACTGACGCAGCGGATTATAACGATGACAACAAAATGAAGATTCCATGTCAAACTAATCGAAGAAACGATTAGATGAAACAAGATAAATCGATGGGTTGAAAAATACCGAATGCCCAAATTCGTTGATCTTGAAATATACCGAATTCTAGCTATCTCCAACACGTTGATCACGCACGATACCGTGTTAAAAGATCTACGATTCTTCTACGTTTATCTCGCGCACGAGATTCCGTGAATCGGCTTCAAATCCGTTGATTCGAGCGACTCGAATACCGCAAATAGAGACAGAAGCTCACACTCAACTTCCAATTTCAAGAGGCACAAAGCACTCAAACAAAGTTTATTTCAAAATCAACGTCCTTACAAATGACCATCACCCCTCTATTTAAAGAGATTTACAACTCACACAGCGCATTTTTCACCGTCCTAACATAGGTCGCCAATGACCTATGATCTAACTAGCCTACACATCACGAGTTAACAAATACGCGACTTACCACAACACATCATTACGAAAATACAAGCGACTCAAGAAACATTGCGACACTAGATGTATTGCGACATAACCTCTTAAACGTCTCAAGAATAAGCGGCATAGGAAAGAGCAACATAACTTCTTGCGACCTATGAAACTGCTTCATGCGACTTAAGAACGCAACGGCTTTGAAGAGAATGCAGCCTTGGATAAGCGACTTAAAGTACGAGTGACATAAAGAATGGAACGACCTAAGATCGGAGCGACCTAAGATCTGAGAGACCTAACTCTTTTGGTCGAAATCCTTTAGGTCGTGACTCGTTTAGGTCGGAGTGACCTAAGGACACGAGCACTGGATTGCTTAGCTCGCTAGGCCGGTCATCTTGACTCATTAGGTCGCTTGGGCGACTCATCAATATGTCAGGTCGTGGGTGACCTAAATCCAATGTAGATTGCGCTGCGTCACTTAGTGTATGTTATTTCCTTCTAGATAGAGTTGGTATTATGGTATGGAGCCCTGATACTTAACCTATGTTGTTGCTACAAACTTATTATTTTGTGGTTGTTGGTGAATCCAGGGATTTAGGTCGGTTACGACCGAGGGATGGCATATTCCTGTCAGTTGTTACCCAGCTAGGGGTAACCTGGCCTTGTGTTGGCAGAGATCCAGTTAGGTTCTCGGGGCGTCCTTCCATAGGCGTAGCCATGTGGCAATGGGAAGTTCCATGGCCTGACCATTTGCTAGAAAATCCAAAGCAACAATACGAGACTTGTACGGTTTTAGTTGTATAACCTGCTATGGAATGTGGCGGTAACCTGCTATTGAACATGGTAGCTATAGTAGGCATAAGTGCGGAAGGCCTATGCTGGCTAAGATTTATAACATATTTTTGAAATGTTTTCGTACACCTAGCACTTATAGTAATAATATCAAAGAAAATTTGCGTATCAAGCATGTTTGACTATCATAAGGTGAAATCTCCGATGATTCTACATTTGCATTGTGTGTGTGTGTGCGGGAGGCCTTATGGTAGTTTCATTTTCTAAAAAGCATTGCGAATCTAATTTAAAATATTTCTTTGTTTGTTTTAAAGATAAACTTTTTAAGATCTCACACCAGTCTCATGACTGAGCTGGAGTTTACTGTTTCCTTCCTAAACTCTAGGTGCCCACCAATTTCTACACGGCCAGCCTAGAGTTAGTTTATCAGGTCGTTCTGGAATTCAGGAGATGCTGTGGAGTTCAGGAGCAAGCTGGATGTCCTGGCGTATCAACTAGTATATAGTATTTCTTTTCTGCTGTTTGTTGTTGTACACTCTGATAATGTAATGAGACATAATGTAATAACTGATATAGTTCTTTTGATTTAAAGATTATTCATTTATCTATTATATGTTGTTCTATTGCGATTGTGAGATTCTGATATTGTTCTATTGCTTTTCTTTCTTTCTTCTTCTGTCTTCTACCTCTTCTTTAACCCTAACGGTTCAGTTTTCCGGCATTCGTTTGCTCGACAGTTGATATAGTTGACGTATTAATGTCGACTTCCATGAGTCAAAAATCGTAGGCGTTACAAGAAGGGTGAGTCGTCACATGTCCCATCATGAGCCAACCCTAGATCGCCCTCGAACAATCCACTTATGATAGTGCCTCGAACTCACGTCTTCGCCCACTCGCACTGCTAGCTCGACACTCCCATCAAGCCATGGCCATAGAAACTCCCACGCGAGCGATCGATTGAAGATGATTTCATTTGAACAGATTTGGATTCAATTTCGAATCCCCCCTCCATATTTTTTGCTCGAACTGGCAAGAGGAAGAAAAGGGGAATGCGGCCTTCTTTTGATCTCAATTGATTTGAAACGAGCTCTTAATTTTTTTATTCCTTTTTGTTTGAATTCATCAAGAAGAAAGAGGGGAGTATTTCGTTCTTTTAAACGAGAAGAGGCATGTTGGAGAAGGTTGGCTGTAGTGATTGATAAGAGAGGAAAAAGTTTGGACGTTAAAGGAATTTTATCCATAATATACTTATATTTAATTAAATTGAAACTGTTTCGATAAATGCAACTCAAAATCATAATTGCCTATCGAGGCGTGCACTAGGCGTTTATAATGTCATATCTCTATTCCAAACGCAATGGAAGGGGTTTAGAGTCCTAATTCGATCGTATGGAGAAGATAGCTTTTTGAACCAGTTATTATATTAAATTTCGATTTAATTTTCACCGTGTTTACTTATCGTACGGCCAAAAAATCACTCCAAACACCATGAAACTTGAAATTCGATAATAATATAATATTACGGATCCAATGGAACTTGTTTCGTCAAATTCCAAGACTGTGCCTCGGAAACCTATTTTTAAATATCAATTTAAACGATGAAATTTTAAGACTTAACAAAACACTTCAGAATCAATTTTTAACACTTTCATTATCTTCAGTTTTATAAATATAAATTTTACAAGCCTTTAAATTATTTTTAACAGGCACAAAACTCCTGATTTAACATTTTACCCAACTTCCAATAGTTTAATTCAATAATTTACTTATCAAATCAATAGTAATGTTTGGATTCGAGTTAAAATAAATCTTTCTGTAACGATCGGGATTTTCGACTCACGAAAGTCGACATTAATAAGTCCACTGTATCAACTGCCGAGCAATCGAAGGCTGGAAAACCGAATTGTTAGGGTTAAAGAAGAGGTAGAAGATAGAAGAAGAAAGAAAGAAAAAGAAACAGAACAATATCGAAATCTCACAATCGCATCGAAACAACATATAATAGATAAATGAATAATTTTCAAATCAAAAGAACTATATCAGTTATTACATTACATTACATTATCAGAGTTTACAACAACAAGCAGCGCAAAAGAAATACTATATATTAACTGATACGCCATGCCATCCATCTTGCCTCCAAATCTCCTACAGCAACTCCTGACTTCTCGAATGACCTGATAACCTGACTCTTGACTGCCCGTGTGGAAATTGGTGGGCACCCAGAGTTTAGGAAGGGAACAATAAACTCCAGGTCAGTCATGGGACTCGTGTAAGAACTTAAAACAGTTATATCTTTAAAAATAAACAAAGAAATATATTTTAAATTTGATTCGCATAACTTTTTAGAAAAAGAAACTATCATAAAGCCTCCCACACACACACAATGCAAACACAGAATCGAAGGAGATTTCTTATTATGATAGTTAAACATGCTTGATACGAGAATTTTTTTGATATTATTACTATAAGTGCGAAGTGTAGAAAAACATTTCGAAAGTATAATATAAATCTTAGCCAACATAGACATTCCGAACTATGCTTACTATAGCTACTATCTAAACAGTGGTGACCACCATAAATAAATGGCAGGTTCTACAACTAAAACCGTATAAGGCTCGTATTGTTTCTTTGGATTTCCAACAAATGGTAAGGCTAAGGAACTTCCCACTGCCACATGGGTATGCCTCTGGAAAGACGCTCCGAGAATCTAACCGGATCTCTGCCAACATAAGGCCGGGTTACCCCTAGCTGGGTAACTACTGACACGAGTATGCCATCCCCATGTGGTAACCGACCTAAATCCCGGGATTCACCAACAACCACAAAATAATAAGTTCGCAGCAACAACATAGGTTAAGTATCTGGGCTCCATACCATGATACCACCTCTATCTAGAAGGAAATGACATACACTAAGGGGCGCTATACCCTAATAACCGTGCTGCATCTTTCCTGTTTTGACCATTATTGGGGTGTGAGGTCCGACGAAGTCTCGTCCACAAAGCTACGCTTTTCATAAAAGCCATGCTTTGATCAACAAATGGTCAGCGGCACTTCATATGCCACATTACAAAATTGGGAATGTATCACTAGTAACCATCAATTACATAGAGCTCGTACGTCTTAGAGAAGGGTGTTAAGCTAAGAGAATAAATTCTCCACCACCAACAGAAATGTATTTGATAGAAACCAGCTTTACATCTCAAATTGTAACGTCAAACACACATCCAGACAAGTCCGTTCCGGGATCGAACGAAACTGAAGGCATTTCCAAAGAAGCCTTTGCAAATCCGGATATTCACCGATCACGTACGGAGTTACCATCACAAAGGGTGATAAAATCTCTATATCGGAGATCAGCTGATGCAGAGTCATTCAACGGTAATCCTTCAGTTTTTGAAAATATCCGGTCTTCAACACCGGTCTTCAAATGCTATCCATTTCGACATATCGCTATTTGGAATGGTATTTATGACCCAAAGGTCCTCTTCCGGCTAAACCGAATAACGAGCGCTTATTTTTAAATAAGTGTAGCATTCAAATTCAAGCAAATCACAAAAAATACCCATTTAAAGGTAAATATTGATAGTCGGTTATTTAACTATCAATAGATATGCACAACATCACTAGATTCCAAATAATTCCCCGATTATTTATTTTCCAAAAATATCTTTACAAGATATATAATTTTCCACACTTCAACAACTTGAAAACAAATTTCAAATCACTTTTCGCCTTTCTAACTTTTGAAAACAAAATTTCAAATCATTTTCCTTACACGGAAACACTTCCAAATATCTATTCATTTTCATTTCAAAATGGTTCATTTAAACCAATTAAATAAATCCTTACCGATTTACTTCAAATTTACGTTCCAAGTCCGTAAAGTTATTTCCACACTTCAAAAATAAATCAATGTTTATTTTTAAAACAATTTTCCCTTCCCTTTATAAATTCCATGGTGAATTCACATTTCCAAAATATCTATTAATATACGATTCTCAAATCCATTTCAAATATTCACTTTCAATTTATCTTTAAAAGATATAATCTCCAAACATTTCACTTCTTATTGAAAAACATTCCCATACTTATTTAATAATAAGTAATTCACAAATCTATTAATTTTCAACATTTGGAAAATATTCATTATACTTAAATCACAATTAAGTATATATTTTATTTTTTTGAGCATAACATTCCCTTAAACACATTTATTTGAGTCAAAACGAATCTTGCGTAAAACATCGTTACGACAACTCAAAGTCACTAGTATAGGGATTCAAAATTAAGATAGATATATAAATCCCGATATTATATAAAACATTTCCTTTCGAAATTCATTCACTATAACAACAGTGTTATAGTCCACCTTTCCTTATTTCTCGAAAACGTCTATTCCAACAATGAATGTTGAAATCTATGGTTTCGATCCTTAACACATTTTAAAACAACTTTAAATCATTTTAATTTTAGTCAAAAGATCACTTCCTAAAATGTTTCATTAATATATTATTCACTATCCAAAATCGTGAATATAAATCGTTTACCAAATTCAACATTTCTACATATTTAATTAAATGATTATCCACTGCCCAAAATCGTGGATATATCTCCTTTTATAAGCTTTCATATTTACTTATCAAATTCAATTGGTTTTGGATGTATAAAACAACGTTTATAAATTCACACACACACACAGATATATATATATATATTATAAAAACTACAACTTATAAAATCCCTTAATTAACAAATTCTAATTATAACTCATTTAAATGCCAAAATCCAATTTAAAAGCTAACTTCTTATAAAACTTTTATTTTACAAAATCTATTCATATTATAACTTCACAATTTATAAATCTATAAATTTCATTCACTTATGAAATCCATTGATCCTTCATTTTAACATTTGTAAAAACTCGTTTTATAATTCCAATATTTTTAATTTATAAATATCAATTTTATAAATCTTTTATATAAACCGTTTATAATAATTAAAAAATCCCCAATTTAAACCATATTACAAATAATCTACTACTTATTTCAAAAGTCACATTTCGGTTATATTTCACAAAAATCAAAATTTTTATAACATAAAATTTTAAACGTTTATTTAATTAAAATGAATCGGTTCCAAAATTCAATAAAACGTATACTTTCAAAAATCACTTGAAAATCCTTTTAAATTCAAAATCGTTACTTTAATAATTTTTTTAAAGTCCAAAAATAGGCCCAATGCTGCAACAGCACCAACATACAACCACGGCATCAAAACATCATATATTAATATGATAACAGAATATAACGAAAATATCAGTAAATAAATCAATATTGTTGAGGAATCCAGTTGGATCCCTCCAACCTGTTTCCCTACATCCATAGATGTTAGCACAATACCAATCCCGTTTCAATACGGAATATCACGGTACATGGGTTTATGTAAAATATTATCCTCTATTATGCGGCGCGATAGGGTCTCGTCCGCTATATAATACGGGAAAATCAACTCCAAGTACATATACAATACCAATTCCACTTCGAAGTGAAATATCGCGGTATATGTGTTTAATAAATAATCTCCGCTTAATATACAGCGTATAGGGTCTATTTCAGTACAATAGATAATATTTATCATTCAAGCATACAATCAAGGAATTTTAAATCTAACTATTTAAAATTTAGTCGAAACATAATTCGATTGAGTGAGAAGTTCTCACCTTGTTTCAAATAGCGGTTGTATTGTTTTATTTCAAATAAAATTAAACGCTTATTTAATTTTACCCAAAAATTTCACTAACTCCAATCGGTTCCAATCTAGCTTCATCGCGTAGTGTTTATCCATACGAACCCGACATAATTTGTTTCGTCCAAAACGGACCTCGTACGACAAAGTTACAGCATTTAAAAATTTACACAATTCAATATAAATCAATTTCACAATTTATTTTTATATTATAAAACCTAAATTTCATCAAGGCCACACGTTTCATCCATAGAATCTAGGCTGTGACTTTTGCTTCTCCTTCCCCAGGTTAAACACACACGCAACAACCCATTCGGCCGCCACCATCATTTAATTATCGCGGCCTCCAACGATCACTTCAACTCGATAGAACACCGTCACTACGAAGCTCGCCTCCTCGGGCACCGACTCCCATCGACCGGCCACACTCGGCCCTATATTCGTCTGGGAAAATGTGCACCATACGCACGACTTTGAATGCCAATTGCCATCAATTCGCTTCGTTGTTTACGATCATAACCATTGAATAGAGAAATCTTGATGCTCTCTACAACTTTGTAGTTGATAATTTGTGATGAATGTTGACGGATTAGAAGAAAATAGAGGAGAAAGAATCGAAGTTCTCAGCCATTGAAATTTAGGCCGGCGGCTAGTGTTTCTTCGATTAGGGTTTGTTGCAAAATAGAAGATGTGAGGTCCTTATATAGAAAATATCGAAACAATATTCATCCCAAAATTTTCCAAACTCCAAACGAAGCGTGCCGCCTGGCGTTTATAATGTTTTACCCCCATTCCAAACGCAATGTAATATATATCGGGAGCCAATTCGATCATATTTGGAAGACAGGTTTTCAAATCGACTATTTAAATTTAAACATTCACTTAAACCCATTTCAGTGCGTTTTAGCTTGCCTCGGACAAATCGTAAATTCGATTGACACGAAATTCGTAAACTTATAATAATATAACATTACAGATCCGATGAAACTGGTTTCGTCGAAATCCGAGACTGTTTGAAAAATTACTATTTTTTTACTCGTCAATTAAATATTAAAATATTCAATTTTCACGAATTAACTTTTAATTCTATTTTAAAAGTACTATAACATCCTTTTAACTCCAATATGTAACAAAATTTTACAAATCAATTTAAATCACTTTAAACCATATTTCCAATTATTTCTGAAATTTCAAATATTAAATTATCGATTTAATTATCCCATTAAATCAAGATATTAGAAATAAAATTTATTCCACTTACAAATTTTACTTGTTAATATTTAAAATCAATTAAATTTTAGAATTTCAAATGACAGAAATTCTGGGTTGCTACAATCTTCCCTCCTTAAAAGAATTTCGTCCTCGAAATTACCAAGTAAGAAAAAGTCTTGAAATCCATTAACTTTTCAAAACCATTTGTTCAAATTAAATTTCAAATTCATTTGAGTGTTTAACTTTCCCAAAACCCATAGTTAAACTTCTTACAATAACTTTACTAAGTTTTCAAATCATACTTAGTTATCTTTTCAAAAAAATTCAATTTTCTCAAAAAATATTCTAACGCCTTAAATTTTCAGAAAATTTTGCCATAGTCTTCTTTGCGTGGCTCGATCCGAAAAAAATGGAATATATATATATATATATATATATACATATATATATATATGTATGTATGTATGTATGTATGTATGTATGTATGTATGTATGTATATCATGAATATACATCTCATCAAAGTAATGAGGCATCCCGTAGGGAAAAAAGTGTAAAAGTACGATATGTAATCCGAGATATGTACCTTATATATTATTAGCGAGCATATACAACTAATATAGCGTTAAAGCGAGCTCCAAATGCGAAGCAAGCGCAATCCACACCTACTAAACACTCAACAATAATGAGAAACATGCATATATGAATGTAATATCAATATATAACATATACCACTACAACAACTACATATGCCAATATAGCAAGTGCAACAAAAGCAATAAATTCAACCATCAACCAACTATCATCCAACTACATCCAATATCTATCCGATAAATAATAACCAAATCAATATGAATTCACTTTTCATTATATTCAATGAATTGTTTTTTTGTTTCAATTTATTCACACTTGATTCGTTATCATTGAATGTTTTTACTAATATTCATTTTCAGTTAGTTTATATTCACTAATTTATATTCAAATTAGTTCACTTCCAAATCAAATTCAATTACACAGCTTTTAATTTCATTAGTTCAATTTCATATGGATTTCTATACAATCAACTAACCATCATCTAACAAACAATGTATATCCAACATTACCAAATTTCTTTACTTTGCTTACATCCATTTAATTTGGTACATCACTTTTAATTAACTTTAATGAATTAACACTTACATCCACTATTTCATATCAATTCATTTACATTCAATTGATTTACATTCAATTCATTCATTAATTCAATTGTTATTTCATTTTACCATATAAATTTGAATTTCATTTATATAACTCAAGTTCACATCTATTTAATTCACTTTATTGATTCACTTCGATACTAAAATCAACTTCTTTCAACATTACTTAAGTTATATTCCATTTCAAACATCATTTATTTAACTTAACTTAAATTTCCATTTATAAATCCAATTCAGATTCCAATTCTCAAGTAAATTCTATTTAACTTTCCTTTGGTTAAATTCCAAAACATATATTTACTAAACTAACCCAAATTCTTTATTCTTTACCAAAGCCAAATTTATTATCTCATATTGTAAGTCCACAACTCGTTTCACTTATATTCAACAATTTCAACTCATAGTTCAAATTCATTTTTATTTACAACTCATATTTATAAATATATTCATATAGTTTCACTTCTTATATATAAGATTATTTCACAATTGTAAATTACATGAATTATAATTCCATCTTAATAATTCATTCACTTATACAATTTTTTTCTTTTAATTAACTTATAAATATTCTTACATTTTCAACAACCAAACAACCATATGTTATAAACATTTACAGAAAATTTATTTCTTTTATATACGAAAATAGTCTTGGGTAAAATTATTTCATTTACCCTATTTCAAAACAATACTGTGTCAGTGTATCTTATTTAAGAGTTTAGAAACCCCTATCGATACAGTTGGCCAGACTGCACCGACCAGAATTTATAACCAATCAACCGATATGTCAACACAATACGAAACAATTTTTTTTATATTCACTAACAAATACGCGCTCATAGCTATTATTACACTCAAACTCATTCCAGAGTACTGTTGACACTATATCTAATGAGTAATTCCCAACAGAGCCAAGGTTGTCGCTTAACCATATGCTCTGATACCAAATGTAACGATCGGGATTTTCGATTCACGAAAGTCCATATTAATACGTCCACTGTATCAACTGTCGAGCAATCGTAGGTCAGAAAACCGAATTGTTAGGTTTAAAGAAGAGGTAGAATATGGAAGAAGAAAGAAAGAAAAAGCAACTGAACAATATCAGAATCTCACAATCGCAGCGGAATAACATATAATAGATAAATGAATTATCTTTAAATCAGAAGAACAATATCAGTTATAACGTTACATCACATTACATTACATTATCAGAGTTTACAACAACAAACAACGGAAAAGAAATACTATATATTAATTGATGCACCATGCCATCCAGCTTGCCTCCAAAACTCCTACAGCACTATTGAATTCCTGAATGACCTGATAACCTAACTCTTGACAGCCCGTGTAGAAATTGGTGGGCAGCCAGAGTTTAGAAGGGAACAATAAACTTCAGGTCAGTCATGAGACTGGTGTAAGAACTTAATATAGTTATATCTTTAAAAATAAACAAAGAAGTATATTTTAAATTAGATTCGCAATGCTTTTTAGAAAATGAAACTACCATAAGGCCTCCCGCACACGCACACAATGCAAACGCAGAATCGAAGGAGATTTCTCCTTATGATAGTCAAATATGCTTGATATGAGAATTTTTCTTTGATATATTACTATAAGTTCGAAGTGTAGAAAAACATTTTGAAAGTATAATATAAATCGTAGCCAACATAGACATTCTGAACTATGCCTACTATAGCTACCATCTAAACAGTAGTGACCACCAAAAGTAAATGGCAGGTTTTACAACTAAAACTGCATAATGCTCGTATTATTTCTTTGGATTTCCCACAAATGGTCAGGCCAAGGAACTTCCCATGACCACATGGGTAAGCCTCTGGAAAGACGCCCCGAGGACCTAACCGGATCTCTGCCAACACAAGGCCGGGTTACCCCTATCTGGGTAACTACTAACACGAGTATGCCATCCCTCGGTCGTAACCGACCTAAATCTCGGGATTCACCAACAACCACAAAATAATAAGTTTGCAACAACAACATAGGTTAAGTATCTAGGATCTATACCATGGTACCACCTCTATCTAGAAAGAAATGACATAAACTAAGGGGGCACTACCCCCTAATAACCTTGTTGCATCTTTCCTGTTTTGACCATTACCGGGGTGTGAGGTCCGGCGAAGTCTCGTCCACAAAGCTACGCTTTTCATAAAAGCCACGCTTTGATCAACAAATGATCAGCAACACTTTGTATGACACATTACCAAATTGGGAATGTATCACTAGTAACCATCAACTACATAACCTCTGAGCTCGTACGTCTCAGAGAAGGGTGTTAAGCTGAGAGAATAAATTCTCCGCCGCCAACAGAAATGTATTTGATAGAAACCAGCTTTACAACTCAAATTGTAACGTCAAACACACATCCATACAAGTCCATACTGTGATCGAACGGAACCGAAGGCACTTCCAAAGAAGCCCTTGCAAATCAGGACATTCACTACTCACGTCCAGAATTCCCATCACAACGGGTGATAAAATCTCTATATTGGAGATCAGCCGATGTAGAGTCATTCGACGGTAATATTTCGTTTTCGAAAATATCCGGTGATCAACATCGGTCTTCAAATACTATCCATTTCGACACATCACTACTCAGAATGGGATTTATGACCCAAAGGTCCTCTCTCGGCTGAACCGAATAACGGGCACTTATTTTTAAATAAGTGTAGCATTCAAATTCAAGCAAATCACAACAAATACCCATTTAAAGGTAAATATTGATAGTCGGTTATTTAACTATCAATAGATATGCACAACATCAACAGATTTCAAATAATTCCCCAATTATTTATTTTCCAAAAATATCTTTGCAAGATATATAATTTTCCACAATTCAACCATTTGAAAACAAATTTCAAATCACTTTTCACCTTTCCAACTTTTGAAAACAAAATTTCAAATCATTTTCCTTACGCGGAAACACTTCCAAATGTTTATTCATTTTAATTTCAAAATGTTCATTTAAACCAATTAAATAAATCTGTTAACGTAAAAAGTCAAACGCTAACACCCCGATGCAAAATAGTGACTTGAATGAAAGCACCACCCGTTAACACGGGAAACAGAGAAAGCAGTAATTCATCGGAAAAGTAGTAAGAGACACAGAGTTTATAGTGGTTCGGCTTATAATCAAGCCTACGTCCACTTCAATCCTTCTTTATTGCTAATATGATTACAATCCTTTACAATTTCCTTCAATTACAATTCATTTCAAAAGATAAGTAGCTAAAAAAACTTCGATGCAAGAGAATTCTCCAAATTCATGGTTGAATACGTTGAATCCCAGCTTGAAGTTGATTGAAGCTTCTTGCGAGTTTCGAATGTTGAAGTAAGGCTTGGTTTGAAGATGGCAGAGTCTTGATGCTTTGAAGAATATGATCGAAAAAGTCCCCTCAATGTTGGAGCTTAGGGTGTAATTATAGGAAATTTCTGGGGCGAAGTATATGTCGCGCACGACCTAGGATAGATCGTAAGTCATTGACGAGTCAAGGGGAAGCGAGCCGCGACTTAGCCGGTCCATCCACTGTTCTCTGTGCTAGCTGGTAAGCCATCACGACTTAAGAGGGATCGCCATCATTTATTGAACAAGTACTAGATCGTGAACGACCTAAGACAAGTTGTAGGTTAGAGGTGGAGACTTAAGATAGGTCATGGGCTACATATGAGCGACCTAACAGATGGGAACTTCGGGCCTTCCAAATAGCACTGGCTTCTCCTGAATGAAGTACTAAGTCGTGGACGACCTAGGGAAAGTCCTCGCGACTTAAGGGAAAGCGGTATAAATCTAATACCAAGCATTAGGTTGTGAGTGATCCAAGGAAGGTCGTAGGTCGAGGAGCGACTTAGTGGTTGTGGGATCCTGGTTTTAGATTGCAGAAGATGCTAGATCGCTTGAGTATTAGGTCGCTATGTCGCATCCTTCCATAGGTCGTTAACTTGTTGTTGATCCATCAGCTCGTTAGGTCGGCAATCCCTTGAGTCGTTAAGTCATGGCTTCCTTAAGTCGGTAGGTCGTGCTATCAGTTACATCGCTAAGCCGTTAAGTCGTCCAACTCTCTAAGTCGTTGTCCTTCTTAAGTCGCTTACCCTTGTTAAGCCGTTAAGCCCTTAAGTCGTCCAACTCTCTGGGTCGCCCCGCTCCTCTAGGTCGTAAACCTTTATGTCGTTAGGTCGTTCCATGAACCTAAGCTGTTAGGTCGTCCCTCTTTAGGTCGTTAGGTCATTTAGGTCTTCTCGTTCCTTTAGGTCGCTGGAAAAGCTGGTTTAACACTTGCCCCTCGAAGTTCACGTCTAGGTCGTAGGTCGTGTGCTTCGACCAAACTTAACTAAGTCGCGGGCGACCCAAGAGATGGCTTAACCTGCACATCTATTTCCTCCTGCCTTATATAAGCGTTAGCTCGTTTCTTCCTCCTCATCAACTGCCCCCATATCCTTTTTAGCCATTAGAGAATTTTCGAGTTCCCCAAGGCGAATCCAAGTTAATCGATCAACAATCCATCTTACTATTACCTCACGTAAGTGAATTTGGTCCCTTATTCAATCGCGACAATTGCTGAAACATGAACCTTTACCTTCTGGCCCCAAATCACCTTTGCACGCCTTGCCTAGCTCTCGAGTTATGCTGCGGTTGATTTCAATCGTTATTGGCTATGTCGTCATTGCGATTCATAGGATTATAGCATCGTGCTAGGTTTATGGTAGCTCTGCGGTGATTTGGATCAGTTTTTGGGTTTTTCTTAAGAAGATGGTGGATTCTGTTGTTAATGGAAGATAACGGGCTATCGGGTTGGAGAGGAGTTAGAGGATTAAGGAGATGACTTGAAATTGCTGAATAACGCCAGAGACGACCTAAGGATTCTGAAAGTGGACGACCTAAAAATTCTTGCAACCCAACAGATACTGAACGACCATCAGATTCGTGACCTAAATTCCTGCAGCACCATTCTTGCGACCTAACTTTTAGGTTGTGTGAGCGACCTAGCCTTTAGGTCCTTAACATGGCTTTCCCTTTAGGTCGCAAACGACTTAACCTTTTGGTCGTGAACGACCTAGCACTTTGACAATTTTTTACTGCCGAACTGATTCCCCAAGCCTAAGCCAATTTCATTTCATCCTGTTAGGTCGTGAACCACTTAAGACTTAGAGAACTTTTGGACTGTGAATACATGGCTTGAACAAAACTTGAAAACCTCAAGATGTGGATAGAACTTGATTGTACTTCCAACTTGAACTTTGAACAGCCGAAATAACTGCATGACTTTTCTATGCTTTCTTAACAGACTATACCAAATTTGATGCTAATAACCTCTTAAATACAACATTTGCAGAAAACTAGGGCGAATATAATGCCACTGATTGCCCACATCCAATGACAGATTAGTAGATAAAGGATAATTAACTTAAAGAAATTGTATGAAACATTGTGAATCAACGAACTCAAGTGAAGTATTAAAACAATGTCAACCGACTAAAGTTGATTTGTTTGCGCTAATATTACACTTGTTTTTGGACTTAAAGCGACAAGTCTTGAAATACTGTAATTGACATATGTTTAATTTCAATTGCATTTGCTTGTTACTTTGTTAGCTTTACACAACACTTCACATATTTAGGAAACGTGCACCTTCATGTTTGAATATCTAGTTGTTTGTGTAGAATGGCTTCACATCAAGAAGAAGTGGTAACTCAAGCAGAAGAGACCTTTCCGATAGCTCTTCCCGTAGTGAATCCTCCAGAAAGATCTCCGACTACCTTGACCCAGAGAGCATTTAACCAGCTACGCATTCAATTTGGCCTTGCTGAGAGTGATGCTCTACTTCTCGGGCCGAATGATACTGCCGATAATCCACCTCACGGTTTTGTCGCAGTCAATCGCCAGATGTGCGAGCAATTCCTCCTTTTAACGATTTTCTTCGAACGCTTCTCCTTCGGTTGACCATCTCCCCGTTTCAAATACATCTCAACGGCCATGCTATCCTGATGGGGTTATGTGTTTTATTTTGGAGAACTCTTGATCGTTTGCCGAGCTTCGAAGAAATTTGCTACTTATGCTCATTTGCTAAGAATAAAGATCATTCCTCCATTACTGTTGTAAGAAGTGCTAGGAATCGCAAACTCATTTTCGATCTTTCCGAAAGTGCACATGGCTTCTTGAATCAGTTTTTCTTTGTTCGCTGCCCCCCAGGGTTTTATGCTATCTGGAGAGTAGGAAGTAAGATTACCCGCTTCATATTTTTTCCATCTTGAGCATTTCGAGATCTGAATTGCTAAGTGCTAATTTTACTCTTTCCTTTTTCAGCACTTCCTCCCCCCTCTAGAGATCCAGGACACAAGCAAATTTTTGAAAGACTAAATGCCGTGGCTGCTGAGGAAAGGAGTATAAAATTTCTGTTGAAGGATGAGTTTCTACATCAGTTTGGACTTCTACATTCTTCCCGCTCTACGCATCCTCACGAAGTCCCTGATTCACCAGCTAAGGCATTCGATGCCCCAGTTTCTACTGATGAACCCATACCGAAGGAACTTGCAACTGAGGCTTCGTTTGTAAAATGTTCTTCTCCAACTGTCATTGCGGGACCATCTTGTAAACTTGCTCTTGCCCCAGTTATCGTAGAAGAAGAAGATCTTCAACAAACCAGGAAGACTACTGATGAAGGGGTTGAGGTGAAGAGCCCTGTTGAACATAGTGGTAATGACACATTCGAAGGGTTGAGCGACTTTATGGTTACGTCCCAAGAACTCTTTAAGGATGACCTGTCTGCTGCTAAAATTGTATCTCCAGCGGTTGAAGCGACATCTACTCTTCAACTGACTCTTCCAGCTCAAGAATCAACATTAGCTGTAAAATCTGTCACCACCCCCCAACTAAGGAGCGGTTCGTAGTTTGGCGCGTGTAGTTTGCACACACCACACACACTTAGGATTTATTGGCACTAATATGCACTTAACTCCTTGCAATTTGAAGATTCTCAAGTTATGCTTCTTTTTCAATTTCAGGTTCTTCAATGGGGCGAAGTGGCTCGTATTATGATGACTTTAAGCAGTATGGCAGACGCAGTCAATATGATTACAGGCGCTATCTTCCCCCTCATAGGGAAACTGATGAAGAGAGGGCTGCTCGGAAAGCTCAGGAGAGAAGAGCATAAGAAGAACGGTACGGGAGAGGGGAAGAACATCGTGACTCTTCCCATAGAGAGGATGATTCCCTTAAACGGAAATCCCATGACGACAAAGGGAAGAGCCGCGCCGCCGAAGGTTCGAGCAAACGGACCAAGCACAATTAAAAGTCATCATCTGACATTCCTAAAGAGCCCATTGCTTTGGTGCCTCCTCAATCTCCTGCTCTCGCTCGTACTGACATTCAGACGATCATTGGCAAGCCCTCATATCAGGTCGGCCCAGGCCCAGCTACTCTTCAAAGTCAATTTCCAAACTGGTGCTTGAAGGGAGTTCGCTTTGATCTTGATCTGGTTCCAATTGACAAACCAGCCATGTTGCGAAACCTTGACGCTGTCAAGCTTGATGTTGAGAGAATGTCGAATTGGCAGAAACTTGTCGACGAACTCCAGGGAGTGAACCATGCGAACCTTGAGGCTATGTTGACCAAGGAGAATGATAAATCCGAATGGCAAAAGACTCTTGACCAAAATGACGCAGAGATGAGAAGCATCGCCTCTTATAATGAAAAGCTTGAAGCGGAAGTTGGGAAGCTTAAAGAGGAGCTTGCTACGTCCTCCACTTCCTATTCTCAAATGGAAAGTGTGCTTCTGCAACAAGTGTGGGATGCTCATGCTAGCCAACAAGAGGTCGAAGACAAACTCATGCGGCAGGAAAAGGTTATAGAAGATTATCACGCTGAAGTTGCACAGTTGCGACAACAGGCCAGCTCTCAGAACCTCGAAATTGAGACGTTAAAAACTCGACTTGCTACAGTTGAGAAAGAGCGCGATGAGACTGTTGCCGGTAAAATTGCCGCACAAGAAGCCCATCAAGACACCAAAGTCGATGTCAGTTCGAAATTATTCGACTTCTACTTGCAAAGTGTCCTAGGGCGTGGTAGTCTAGCATTTTTGGGTCCCAATTATGAAATCACTTTGGCTGAAGTATGGGAAGCTACGCTTGACATGCTTAAAGATGCTGGGTGTCCTAGCGTGCTAGGATGATGAAAGAAGCACCATCAATTGCCCCTGTCCCTCCTTCAATTTCGGCCGGCATTGACATCACAGGCTCCAGTTCCCATTCTCCATCCCCTGCTAAAGTTATAACTGAGATTACAAGTGCACAGAGTAGAGATGAAGGCGAAGAGAGCACCGAAGCACAAGCTTAAGAAGTTGATATCAGGAAACCCACTTCTCTAGGTAATATTAGCGTCGAACCAGGTCAAGTGGATTACACATTTTCTTCGGCCGAGCTTGATGAACTCATTGCCTATTACTTAAGACTCGATGAGCCGTTATCTCCTCTCTTCGCGGGAGATACGAATATTTTTTGCTTCTCTTCTGTAGTGAAAAGGCCCAGGGTCGTAGAAACTTCTCCTGCTCCAGCTGTTCCTCCTCCAACCTTTCAAATTACTCCTACTTCCCAGCCGGGATCACAGGAAGAATTAATAGGAGCACTTCAAGACTTGGATGATCCAGCCGCCTCGCAGGAGCAGAAGGGCGAAGGACTTGAAGGAGGCGAAGTATCCCCGGAGCGCACCCTTTCTGATGACATAAAATTGTCTGCTCTTATCACCCCAGGAAGTGAGTCTTGTTCAAGAAGGAGTAGGAAGCGTACAACTTAATAGAAGAAAGGGAGAAGCATTTCTCTACTGAAAAGGAAACGGAAGTTGATCCAGCACTAGCTCTCTCTCTTTCTCCCCCAACTCTCCCAAGTCGGCTTGAAAAATTGCCTATTAAACCAGGTGAAGGCTCTAAAGGTGGTGGGAGAAAGACGTGATGAGCCCCGCTTTTCCTACTTTGCTTTAGTTTCTGCTTTTTTGCATGTACTGGCCGGAGATTGTGCGGGTACCGGCCCCCGCTTTTCTTTATCCTGAAACATGTACCTGTATAAAATTTTCGTAGTATTGAATAGAATATTCCTTTTACCAATTCAAACTTCTATCTGTATTCGATAATACATTTATTCTTTATTTTATACAAGTTCCTCGTTTCCTTTGTGTGATATTGCAATGAGCCTATGGTTTGTTGTTAGAGAATTGTTTCCATTCTTGTACTTATGGTGTGCTGCCCCTATACCATGGCTTATTGCAATCTCTTTCACATTGGCAAAGTTTTTTAGAGAACAATTCCTCTATTTCGAGAAGACATATACTCTTTCTTTAGAGAGCAGTTCTTCCATTTGAAGGAGGCTTGCATCTGTACTTCATAGGATAATATTTCCATTTTAAGGAAATACTTTTCGTATTTAGTAGGATGTGCCTCATTTTGGAGGAGTTTTTTCTCTTTTCTTTTTTGTTGCGAAGTTTTTACACTTCGCTTTTTGGGGAAAATCACTTTTATTTTGAGTGAATTTTCTCTCGCGGTAAATTGGGCTTTGACTCGATTGTGCCTCTGTTAAGAGGGCTTTTGGTTTGATTGTGCCTCTAGGAAGAGGGATTTTTGTTTGATTGTGCCTCTGGGAAGAGGACTTTTTGTTCCTGCCTCTTGGGAGAGGCTTTTATCTTTTCCATGTTCGCTGGGAAGCAGGCCTCCGAAGAGGGCTTTTCACATTTTGACTCGTGTGAAGTTTTATTTCAGATCATGGTGAAATGTGTGCCTCTGAGTAGGGCTTTTACCTGGAAGTTTGGAGTTTCTTTCTCTTAGTTGGATGGATTCACGGGGCGGACACAAGTGTCCTGTGCCACCGATCAGTCCGCAACTTTATGTCGAGAAAGAACTCTCTTTTTCTGGCGAGGCCCGCTCGAGGTCTTTTGGCATTTCAACTATGATGAAATAGGCCTCCGAGGAGGGCTTTTCACATCTTAGCACTTGTGAAGTTTATTTCAGATCCTGGTGAGATGTGCGCCTCCGAGGATGCCTGGAAGTTTCTTCCCCATGGTTGGTTGGATTCACGGGGCGATCGCAAGTTACTTGGACGTTTGTTTATGTAGATTGTCTCAACTAGTGAACGAGCGCCTTGCCTTCCACTTGGGAAGTTGCCTCCGGTTGTCTCATGGACTCACGGGGCGGACGCAAGTTACTTTGATGCTTGTCTATGCAAACTGTCTCAACTAGTAAACAAGCGCTTTCCCTTCCTGTTGGGAAGGTGCTTCCGATCATTCCATACCATGTTGAGAAAGTCTTTTGGCATGCCCCGTTTGAGGTCTTTATCCTTCGAAGAGTTGTGCCTCCGAAGAGGGCTTCTGTCTCCAAAGAGGTCTTTTGCTGTTTGATGCTTGCCCGCCCATGCCTCTTTGCCATTTATTCATATCGACGATCCCCGTTATCTTTTTCAAATACCCTTCCCTTCTAGTTACAAGCAATTTCCCTTACCCAAAAAATTTACTTCATAGTTAAGCGAGTTGGTGGTGGTAGACACAGGTTATTAACAGTATGCTCGTTTGTACAAACATTCACAGTTAGTTAGAAATGTTCCACTTCCAGCCACATCGCTAACTTTTGTTCGATGCACTTTTTTTGTAGGATTGAGTATGGAAATTTTGGACGGTTTAGCGTTTGCTTGCTGGGTGATGCCGGAGATCGCTTGGTCTTGCGATGGGTAAGCTTTGTTTTTATGGCCTGCATTATGAAATTGACATTTTAGCAACACAATTAACGTATTTTATATGTCAAAATAAAATAAAGCAGTTTATAACAGTAAAGAACACAAGATTTATAGTGGTTCGGCCAAGAACTGGGCCTACATCCACTTTATAGCTCTTATTATTCACTTGCACTGACTTTACAACGGCTTTCATTACAAGAATCATACATTCATCATTCTTTTACAATATTTCATTAAAGCCTTTAAGTAAAATATGGGCGCAAATGATTGCTGTTCCAAGCTCTTGGAATTGGGTCTCCTTCGACGGTTACAAGTTTGAATGTGCCATCAAGAAGTTTTTGGCCTATAACATACGGCACTTCCCAGTTTGGTCCAAGCACACCTGTAGGTGTCATAATTCTTTTTAAGATTAGATGCCCCGCTTCAAAGCTGCGCCGACAAACTTTGGAATTGAAGTGCCTGGCTATTCTTTGCTAGTGAGCTGCAGTTCTGAGTTCAGCCTCTTCTCTCTTCTCATGAAGGAAGTCAAGGGCTTCAAGCTGCAACTTTTCATTTTCGGCTTGATTGAAATGGATTCTTCTATGTGAAGGGACCTCTATTTCTACCGGAATCATTGCCACTGATCCATATGCCAATGAAAATGGAGTGTGCCCCGTCGTAGTTTTGTGCGTAGTTCTATATGCAGATAGTGCTAATGGAAGTTTATCGACCAAACCACCTTTCGCTTTTTCCAGCTGTTTTTTGATGATGGATTTGATAATTTTGTTTACTGCTTCCACTTGCCCGTTTGCCTACGGATGAGCCACTATTGAGAAACTTTTCTGGATCTTGAATTTTTTGCAAAAATCTTGGAACACTTCACTTTCAAATTGAGTTCCCTTGTCCGTGATTACCTTTTGAGGTACTCCATACCTGTAAATGATACTCTTAGTAACAAATTTTATCATTTTCTTAGAGGTAATAGTAGCTAAGGGTTCAGATTCAGCACATTTAGCAAAATAATCCACAGCAACAATAGCATATCTGATTTCGGATTTTGCAGTTGGCAAAGCCCGGATGAGATCCATTCCCAAAATAGCAAATGGCCATGGACTGACCATCTGCGTTATCTCAGTGGAAGGTGCTCTTGGGATTTTAGCAAATCTCTGGCATTTGTCGCACTTTCGGGAGTAGTCTGCAGCATCTCGGTTGATAGTCGGCCAAAAGTATCCATAACGGAGAATTTTCTTTGCTAAAGTTTGACCACCTGTATGATCTCCACATTCCCCTCCATGTACCTCAGCTAGAATTGTCTTAGCTTCTTCTTCAGTCGCACATCGGAGTAATGGCATTGAAAATCCTCGTAGGAATAATCGGCCATCCTGAATTATATACCTTGAAGCTTTTCTTAACAGTTTCTGACATTCTTTTGAACTCTCTGGCGCAGATCCGTTGAGTAGATAATTCTTTATCAGAGTCATCCATGATTCCCGTTCTTGAGATATGGTCATGATCCAGTCTATATCCATTTCATCAATGCTTGGAGTTGACAGGACTTCCATAGGAACTAATCCCAGTAATTGAGCTTCACCGGTGCTTGCATACTTCGCGAGAGAATCTGCCTTCATGTTTTCTTCCCGAGGTATATGGTTTATTGTATAATGGTCAATGTCCTCGAGAAGCTCCCAGGCTCTTGACAAGTAGGCGGGCAGAATTCCCCCTTTGGTTTGAAACTCTTTCTTGACTTGACACACGATAAGCTGTAAATCACTGAAGATCTGCAATGCCCTGATGTTCAGTTCTTTAGCAATTCTTAAACCGGCAATAAGAGCTTCATAGTCTGCTTCATTGTTTGTCGAAGGGAATTCCAATCTTAAATCATAACACAATGATCGCCCTTCAGGGGTTTCAAGCACGACCCCGGCCCCGGAACAGTAATCGTTTCTTGCGCCATCAACATAAAATTTCCACCGGATTGAAGGATTATCGGACACCACATCCTCACTATCGCCTTTGTCTGAAAACTCTGCAATGAAGTCTGCCAATGCTTGTCCATTGATTGCTCTCCGGGGGTGATAGGTGATGTCATATTGACTGAGCTCAATATTCCACTTCAAAAGACGACCCGAAGTCTCAGGACGAAACAGGACTTGCTTCAAGGGCTGATCAGTGAGGACCTTGATGGGATGAGCTTGGAAATATGGCCTCAATTTTCTTGATGCAATCAGTAGAAAATAGGCGAGCTTTTCCAACTTCAAATAGTTCAATTCTGCCCCAGTGAATCTCTTGCTGATGTAGTAGACCGGGTGCTGAATTTTCGCATCCTCCCGTACCAAAGCTGCGCTAAGGGCATGAGACGAGATTGCCAAATAAACAAAAAGATCTTCACCATTGTCAGGCTTAGAAAGTATAGGAGGCGTTTCCATATGACGAATCAGCTCATCAAAAGCTTTCTGGCATTCCGGAGTCCATGCAAAGTTTTTTCTTCCTTTCTTTAAAGCATCGAAGAATGGAATGCATTTATCAGTAGCTTTGGAAATGAACCGACTCAAGGCAGTAATCTTTCCATTGAGACTTTGCAACTCCTTCTTCGTTCTAGGAGCTTTAACTTCTCTTAAGGCAGTTATCTGAGCAGCATTAGCTTCAATGCCCCCTTGCACTCACAATGAAACCCAGAAACTTTCCAGATTCTACTCCAAATGAACACTTCAAAGGGTTCAGCTTCATACCGTACTTTCGGAGGATTGAGAACATCTCTGCCAAGTGATCCATGTGGTCCACTGCTTTCTTTGACTTTACCAGCATATCATCGACATAAACTTCCACAGTCTTGCCAATCTGTGGTTTAAACATGGCATTCACAAGTCTTTGGTAAGTTGCCCCTGCATTCTTAAGTCCGAAAGGCATGACTCTGTAGCAGTAGAGACCAACATCGGTGATAAAGCTCGTGTCCTCCTGATCTGGCTCATGCATCATGATCTGGTTATATCCGGAATAGGCATCCATAAAAGATAACAATTCATGCCCTGCCGTTCCATCCACCAACTGGTCAATCCTGGGTAATGGGATGTAGTCTTTGGGGCAGGCTTTTTTTAGATCTGAAAAGTCAATGCATACTCTCCATTTCCCATTAGCCTTTCTAACCAGTACAGGATTTGAGACCCAATTCGGATAAGTAGATTCCCTGATAAAACCATTCTCCATGAGCCGATCAACTTCTTCTTTCAATGCTACTAAACCTTTCAGGACCTTAAGTTCTTCTTTTCTGCTTTACCAGTGTAAACTTCAGATCAATATTCAAGGTGTGCACCGCAATTTCTGGAGATATTCCACACATATCGGCATGAGTCCAGGCGAATACATCCAGATTCGTTTTCAAAAATGATATCAAAACATTTTGAACCATTGCATTAAGATGCTAACCCACATTCAGCACTTTATTCGGGTCTTTCGGGTCAACAAGTATCGGGACTGTCACTTCAACTAGTACCAATCTATTTTCCCCTACACTGGCTTCTCTTGGATCCATCTCTCTTCGTGCACCGCTATGTTCGCCTGTGCAGGGTCCACCCTGTAATTGCTACAAGGTTGATTCTTTGATGCGGACTAGGCTGCCGCATCTTTTCCCATTTCTCTCTTCCTTGATTCACGCAACTCTGTAAGATAACATTCTCGTCCAGCGTTCTGATCCCCTTTCACCACACCGACTTCATTATCTGTGGGGAATTTTATGATCAGACACCACGGGGCAAGAATAGCTTTAAATGCCGCCAGAGTTGGTCGGCCTAAGAAGGCATTATAGGCAGAAAATTCTCCAACAATAACAAAGGTCCTTTTTCGAGCGACTTTTCTCTGCCCCTCTCCAAGCTCTACGAACAAATCAAGTCCCAATTGGCTGTTTTGGCTCCCCAGTAAAGCTAGCAATCTTTAGTGACGAAGCTTGAACGTCAGCCATTGGAATTTTCATCTGATCAAAAGTCCTCTTTAGGAGAACGTTGCATGAAGCTCCACAATCAACCAGAACTCTTTTAACAGTAGCTGGCCCAATGCCAGCGGAGATGACTAAAGGATCAATGGTAGGAGCTTCAACACCCATCGAATCCCTAGAACTGAATATAATGTCATCATTAAAGTTTTTCTGCTGCTTCAGGGGCGCAACATCTTCTAACACAAAAGCACTTTCATCTGACGATGCATACTTCAAAGCATGTGCGTATCTTTCCATCTCGCCCCAAATCCTGCCAGCTGGGTGAGGGCCTCCGGTAACCACAATTATAACAGGCCTCTCTGATTCATGAGCTGCCGCCTTCCCACTTGAGCCAGGACAATGAACAGGAACTTGTTGTCCTTGAGTTGACGAGGTTGGGCCATTCTTGTTCCTTCTTACATATTGTTGCAGCTTGTTTTGCTTCAATAGTTCCTCATTTACCTCCTTTAAGTGACGACACTCTTTAGTATCATGCCCGGGCTGGTTATGGAACCGGCAAAACCTTCCATTCTTCTCAGCTCTTCCATTAACTCTTTGCTTAGCTGGTGTGGGGAATTCGACCGTGTCTTTGTTTGCAAAGTAGATGTTTTCCGAGGTATCAATCAGAGGGGTAAATTTGAAGGGACGTCCTTTCTTTGCATCTCCTTGCTTCATCTGGGCATCGTTCCCCCGCTTCTGATTGCCAGATTCCTTCTTATTCAGAGCAGCATTGCTATTTCCAGCCCTTGTCGATACCACCTTAGCCGGTGCTTGGAGGCTTTCCAGACGCATGAATTCATCGGCTTTCTTATAAAACTTGTCAAGTGAATTTGGTTCCTTCATTTTCAACCATCTCCCAAACTCACTTATCTTATCAATAGCCTTCATCAGGTACGTCAAAATCATTCTCGGCTCCGCATTGTCCACTTCAGCCAGAGCTATATTGAAGTTACTCAGGAAAGCTCTAATGGATTCTCCAGGATTCTGCTCCAAGCTGGATAACGAAATTATATCCTTCGCCTTTGATGCATATAATCGGAACTGTTCCTTGAATTTCCTGGTCAAATCAGAAAACTGGTCTATCGATCGGACCGGCAGCTTTGTGAACCAAAGTAAAGCAACTCCTTCCAGGTATACCGAAAAATACCGGCATTTGATCTCATCAGAGGCTCTGGCACCCGTCATGTGCCAATCATACTTATACAGAAACTCATTAGGATCGCTCGTTCCCTTGTAAGCTGGAATAGTTGGAGGGACAAACTTCCTTGGGAATTCTGCCTTTAGGATTTTTTCCGTGAATGGAGCTTTGCTCGGAGCGAAACCCAATTCTTTCTCATCTTCATTTCTCTGCATACTTTCTTTCATAATCTGACGAACCATGCCTGAGAAATACTCTCATCATTCTGAGGCTCGGTGGGACAAACCTCCGCCATTCTCTCTGAATTTTGTCTTGACAGTCGCTCACGGAGAGTTTGTTGTGGCCCCGATCTTCCGTCTTGGGGAGGTGTCCTTTCCACTGGATCATCCACCCTTTGAGGGATATTTCTCCCTTCCACATTCTGTACTTCATCAGCAAGATTTCCCTCTTTAGACACCGGTTGACGGTTTGCCTCAAATAAAGCATTCAACCTTTCCATCATTAGGTTATTCTGAGCTTCCATTTGCCGATGTAGCCCGGATACAATGGCATCTAGCTTTGCTCGTGTAACTCCGACAGTTGGAGTTGTTTGACTTAAATGAGGAGAGGTTGCAGTAGTCTCGCGAACATCGTCAGATCTAACAGACTTGCGCTTCCTTCCTGGAGCCATTATTTCAGATAAACTTTTGGTTTTTAGAGAAATCCTTTCTACAAACTTCTGCGAAGCTATGATGACAGGTCCTGAGTTGGGTTCTCAGTGAAAGCACCAAAAATGTTAATGTAAAATGTCAAACGCTAACACCCCGATGCAAAATAGTGACTTGAATGGAAGCACCACCCGTTAACACGGGAAATAGAGAAAGCAGTAATTCACTGAAAAAGTAGTAAGAGACACAGAGTTTATAGTGGTTCGGCTTATGATCAAGCCTACGTCCACTTCAATCCTTCTTTATTGCTAATACGATTACAATCCTTTACAATTTGCATCAATTACAATTCATTTCAAAAGACAAGTAGCTAGAAAAACTTCGATGCAAGAGAATTCTCCAAATTCATGGTTGAATACGTTGAATCCCAGCTTGAAGTTGATTGAAGCTTCTTGTGACTTTCGAATGTTGAAGTAAGGCTTGGTTTGAAGATGGCAGAGTCTTGATGCTTTGAGGAATATGATCGGAAAAGTCCCCTCAATGTTGGAGCTTAGGGTGTATTTATAGGAGATTTCCGGGGCGAAGTATAGGTCGCGCGCGACCTAGGATAGATCGTAAGTCGTTGGCGAGTCAAGGGGAAGCGAGCCCCGACTTTGCCGGTCCTTCCACTGTTCTCTGTGCTAGCTGATAATCCATCGCGACTTAAGAGGGAGCGGCGTCATTTATTGAACAAGTACTAGATCATGAACGACCTAAGACAAGTTGTAGGTTAGAGATGGCGACTTAAGATAGGTCATGGGCTACATATGAGCGACCTAACAGATGGGAACTTCGGGCCTTCCTGATAGCACTGGTTTCTCCTGAATGAAGTACTAAGTCGTGGATGACCTAGGGAAAGTTCTCGCGACTTAAGGGAAAGTGGTATAACTCTATTACCAAGCATTAGGTTGTGAGCGATCCAATGAAGGTCGTAGGTCGAGGAGCGACTTAGTGGTTGTCGGATCCTAGTTTTAGCTTGCAGAAGATGCTAGATCGCTTGAGTATTAGGTCGCTAAGTCGCATCCTTCCATAGGTCGTTAACTCGCTGTTGATCGATCAGCTCGTTAGGTCGGCAATCCCTTGAGTCGTTAAGTCGTGGCTTCCTTAAGTCGGTAGGTCGTCCTATCAGTTAAGTCGCTAAGCCTTTAAGTCGTCCAACTCTCTACGTCGCTGTCCTTCTTAAGTCGCTTACCCTTCTTAAGCCATTAAGCCCTTAAGTCGTCCAACTCTCTAGGTCGCCCCGCTCCTTTAGGTCGTAAACCTTTATGTCGTTAGGTCGTTCCATGAACCTAAGCTGTTAGGTCGTCCCTCTTTAGGTCGTTAGGTCATTTAGGTCGTCTCGTTCCTTTAGGTCGCTGGAAAAGCGGGGTTAACAAAATCTTTACGGATTTACTTCAAATTTACGTTCCGAATCCATAAATTTATTTCCACACTTCAAAAATGAATCAATGTTTATTTTTAAAACAATTTTCCCTTTCCTTTATAAATTCCATGGTGAATTCACATTTCCAAAATATCTATTAATATACGATTCTCAAATCGATTTCAAATATTCACTTTCAATTGATCTTTAAAAGATATAGTCTCAAAACATTTCACTTCATATTGGAAAACATGTCCATACTTATTTAATAATAAGTAATTCATAAATCTATTTATTTTCAACATTTGGAAAATATTCATTATTCTTAAATTACAATTAACTATATATTTTGTTTTTTTAAGGAAAACATTCCCTTAAACACATTTATTTGAGTCAAAACGAATGTTGCGTAAAACATCGTTACGACAACTCAAAGTCACTAGTATATGGATTCAAAATTAAATCCCAATACTATATAAAACATTTCGTTTCGAAAATCATTTACTATAACAACAGTGTTGCCGTCCACCTTTGCTTTTTTCTCGAAAACATCTATTCCAACAATAAATGTTGAAATCTAGGGTTTCGATCATTAACACATTTTAAAACAACTTTAAATCGTTTTAATTCTATTTAAAAGATCACTTCCTAAAACATTTCTTTAATATATTATTCACTGTCAGAAATCATGAATATAAATCGTTTACCAAATTCAACACTTCTACATATTTAATTTAAAGGATTATCCACTTTCCAACATCATGGATATATCTCCTTTAATAATCTTTCAAATTTACTTATCAAATTCAATTGGTTTTGGATTTATAAAACAACGTTTATAAATTCACACACACACACACACATATATTTTATAAAAACTTTAACTTATAAAATCCCTTAACTAACAAATTCTATTTATATCTCATTTAAATGCCAAAATCCAATTTATAAGTTAAATTCTTATAAATCTTTTATTTTACAAAATTTATTCATTTTATAACTTCACAATTTACAAATCTATAAATTTCATTCACTTATGAAGTCCATTGATACTTCATTTTAACATTTATAAAAACTCGTTTTATAATTCCAATATCTTTAATTTATAAATATCAATATTATAAATCTTTTATATAAACCGTTTATAATAATTAAAAAATCTCAATTTAAACCGTTTTACAAATAAATCAACTACTTATTTCAAAAATCGCATTTCGACTATATTTCACAAAAATCATAATTTTTATAACATTAAATTTTTAATGTTTATTTATTTAAAATGAATCAATTCCGAAATTCAATAAAACGTATTCTTTCAAAAATCACTTGAAAATCGTTTTGAATTCGAAATCGTTACTTTAACATTTTTTTAAAAACTCCAAAAATAGGCCCAATGTTGCAACAGCACCAATACATCAACCACGACATCCAAACATCATATATCAATATGATAACAGAATATATCGTAAATATCTGTAAATAAATCAATACTGTTAAGGAATCCAGTTGGATCCCTCCAAGCTGTTTCCCTGCATCCACAGAGGTTAGCATAATACCAATCCCATTTCAATACGGAATATCGCGATACATTGGTTTATATAAAATATTATCCGCTATTATGCGACGCAATAGGGTCTCATCTGCTATATAATGCGAGAAAATCAACTCCAAGTACATATATAATACTAATTCACTACGAGGTGAAATATCGCGGTACACGTGTTTAATAAATAACCTCCGCTTAATATACGGCGTATACGGTCTATATCAATACAATAGATAATATTTATCATTCAAGCATACAATCAAGCAATTTTAAATCTAACTATTTAAAATTTAATTGAAACACAATTCGATTGAGTGAGAAGTTCTCACCTTGTTTCAAATAGCGGTTGCAGTTTTTATTTCGAATAAAATTAAACGCGCATTTAATTTTACCCAAAAATTTCATTAACTCCATTCGATTCCAATCTTGCTCTATCTCGTAGTGTTCGTCCATACGAACCCGACGCAATTTGTTTCATCCAAAACGGACCTCGTACGACAAAGTTACAGCAATTTAAAATTTACACAATTCAATATAAATCAATTTCACAATTTATTTTTAAATTTTAAAACCTAAATATCATCAAGGCCGCACGTTTCATCCAGAGAATCTAGGCCGTGACTTTTGTTTCCGCTTCCCCAGGTTAAACACGCACGCAACAACCCATTCGGCCGCCACCATCATTGAATTATCGCCGCCTCCAACGATCACTTCAACTCGATCGAACACCGTCACTACGAAGTTCACCTCCTCGCACAGTGACTCCCATCGACCGGCCACACTCGGCCCTATATTTGTCTTGGAAAATGCGCACCATACGCATTACTTTGAATGCCAATTGCCGTCGATTCGCTTCGTTGTTTACGATCATAACCGTTGAATAGAGAGATCTTGATGCTCTCTACAAATTTGTAGTTGATAATTTGTGATGAATGTTGACGGATTAGAAGAAAATAGAGGATAAAGAATCGAAGTTATCAGCCATTGAATTTAGGCCGGCGGCTAGGGTTTTTGTCATTAGGGTGTGTTGCAAAATAGAAGATGTGAGGTCCTTATAAAGAAAATATCGAAACACTATTCATCCCCAAATTTTCGGAACTCCAAACGAAGCGTGCCGCCTGGCGTTTATAATGTTTTACCCCCATTTCGAATGCAATGGAATATATATCGGGAGCCAAATCGATCATATTTGGAAGAAAGGTTTTCAAATCGACTATTTAATTTAAAATTTCACATAAACCCATTTCAGTGCGTTTTAGTTTGCCCTGGACAAACCGTAAATTCGATTGACACGAAATTTGAAATCTTACAATAATATAACATTACGGATCCGATGAAACTGGTTTCGTTGAAATCCGAGACTGTTTGAAAAACGGCTATTTTTTTACTCGTGAATTAAATATTAAAATATTCAATTTTCACGAATAAACTTTTGATTCAATTTTAAAAGTTCTATAACATCGTTCTAACTCCAATATGATTTAATACAATTTTACAAATCAATTTTAATAGCTTTAAACCAAATTTCCAATTATTTCTGAAATTTCAAATATTAAATTATCGATTTAATTATACAATTAAACCTAGATATTCGAAATAAAATTTATTTGACTTACAACTTTTACTTGTTAATATTTAAAATCAATCAAATATACGAATTTCAAATGATACAAATTCTGGGCCGTTACACTTTCAAATATCCAAATGCTCAAAAATTCCGGGTCGTCACAGGTTAATTAATGAATGTGATTAATTAAAGATTAATTATTAAATGTTATTAATTAAAAGAGTTATTAATTAATGAAAGTAATTTAAGGATCTTTAATTAATTAATTAATTAATGAGAGCAATTACAGGACTAATTAATGTGAATGGTTAAGGATAATTAATCTATGTGATTAATTAAAGGCTAATTACTTAATGTAATTAAAGAATAATTAATCAAGGATGATTAATTAAGATCGATAATTAAGACGATAATTAATTAATTGGTTTGTAACTAATTAATGTTAAACAAGTAGGATTTACTAGTAATTAAGTAATTAATTTAATTCTTTGGTGGTTAATTAAATTAATTAGGAAGTGTTAAACTTAAATATCTTGCTTATGGATGATGAATGATATTGGATGATTTAGATGTGATATCTCTGATATGTGTTATGTGCTACTTGGTGATATGAGACGAATTGGTTGAATTGAGATAACGTGGATTATCTATATATCGTGGTAAAGTGAATTATCTATCTATGTGAATATAGATAATAAATTGAATTGTTTAACCCTTAAACAACTTGGACATTAAAAAGGCGTTTTGGATTTCCATGAGATCGGGATCGGATTTCCAAATCTGGGTATCTGAAAACCACATCGATCCAAATTAGATGTCAGGTCGTGAATTCAAGTGAAGATCAAGATGAAGACTCGAAGTGTGTAACGACCCGCAAAATTTCGATAATTAAATTGGTTAACTTAATAAATTTTTGGTAACTAAATTTATAAAGAAATAAAAAATTTATAATTTAATATTGAAATTAATGCTGAAATGAAATATTGCAATGGTAATTAAAATTAATTGCTAATAATTTGAATAAAATTCTAGTAAATGAAGTAGTGAAAGTGTTATACCTAGTTATATATTGAATATGAGAAAATGAAGGTAAGTATTAATTAATTAATGAAATAACACATTGTTAACAGTAATTGAATTAAATTTTGGTAATAATGTTAATGCAAGTTAGTAAATAACTAGTTTAGTGCAATCCCAATTGATTGAAAAAATTGTAAGCTTATAATTGATTATAAGTAGTAAATTGAAAAATAAATACAAAGTTATAAAAATTAATGAAATAATACGTAATAAATTATAATTTGATATAATCAATGTTAGATAAGTAATTATAATGTTTGTTGGTTGATAATAAAGTATAAATGGGATTAAATTAGGAAAATGGTCATAATTACTAATTGTTTACCCATTTATTTAATTCATTGTGTTAGATCTAAATCCATTGCAATTAAACGTAATTAAATACTACGTTAATATGAATTTAGTTGATGGCTGTAAAAATATCAGCGTAATTGGATATATACTAATGTTAAATTTATCCACAGGATGATGATTGATTGAATAAAGGGAATGAATACATATTGTATTAATTTAATTGAAATTAAAAATATAATTTATTTGAATTTACTTATATTGAAGGTAGACACTATAAATTTTGCAATAAATCCTTATTTGATTGATATGGAAAATTATGGTTAATGAATTATAAGTTTATTTGTAATCAGAAATGATAAATAATTAATTTAAATTGAAGAAGTGATTAGTTAATTTAATATTAAATTATTTAATTAACCTAAAAGATAGCCATTTTGGCCACTAACTCGGATTTCGACGAAACTAGTTTCATCGAATCCGTAATGGTGAATTATTGTAGGATTTCAAGTTTCGTAGCGATCAGACTTGTCGTTTGATCGTACGGGCTCGAAACGCCTAGAAATCAATGAAATTGAAATCAATTTGAAATAACTTGATTTTATCATAACTTCATCATACAATGAATTTGTACTTGAAACCTGTTCTATTAATTTAAAATATTTAAAAACATCTATTTTGACATATGGGTTGACCCATTTTCGTTTCGGAGGCAGAATGGGCTTTTCGGGTCGTTATCATTCATTTTTCCAAACCAATCAAGCCCATTTGTTCCTATTTCTAGTCTGCCTATATATATCCGGTTATAAACCCTAGCAGCCTTTCTGTTTCTCGTATCTATACATACAAAATTTTTTGTTGCTTCTCTTTCTCAATGGCTGAAAACCCTAATCTTCCCAATCCAATTTCAATTCAAATTTAAAATCAAAAAATTCAAACTCCTCAATATATATCGAATTATATATGAATTATATATCCAATTTCAATCTGGGTTTCGGTGTGGCTGGAAGTCGATGAACTGTTCACGGCTGTTCGTTGATCGTTGATGGACTTCAATGAATCATCAATTTGATGATACCGTTGTGTGGAGATGGGCGAGTGGGACGCATCGGAGCAGTTCGCTGGTCGAATTGACAGCTTGATTGAGGGGACTAAATCGATTAGGGTTTAATTCTTGTGCGGCAGGTGCTCCGTTCTTTGCGAACGATGGTGACATGGAGTGTCGCATGAGGTCGGCGTATGGGGTGAGGTTACAGCCAGCGTTGAGTGAAGCACGGCGGCGTTTGGGGGGCGGCGGCTTGGCTTGCAGGCGTATACGATTTTCTCGGTTGGCCTATAGGGTTTCGATGATGGTGATAGGGTGACGCGGATACTGTGTATATTTTTTGTTTGATTTTAATTTCGAATTCAAATTTCCTAAACTACATAACTTTTACATACGAGGTTCAATTCACACGCGGTTTGATCCACTGGGATCATATTAGGATTTCGGACATTTTCTCGCAAGTTTGGGTAGATATGAGACTGTTCAATTTTGGGGTTTAAATTGGATTTATATTCAATTTAAATTCAAAGGGGAGTGTTTTAACCCACTCACAACTTCTAAAATTTCTTATGTTTGTTAAATTGATTTATGATGTGATTAGAAATTTATTTATGACTGTTTGGCATATTTTGAATCATCACCTCAGTTTATTTAGATTTATTTGAATAAAATAGTTATTTAATTTATTATTGAATATAAACTGCCAGTAAATACCTGTTATTTATTATCTATTCTATATTGATGTTATTGATTGAATTAGATGATGATTGTGATAAATGTTTGATGATTGATATTGGATGAATGGGTGTTGTATTTTATATTGTTATAAACTACAAGTTGTTATGGATTTTTATTTCATTCGGGATGACGGTTTGAAGTGATATACAACCGTATTTATATTTTAAATTACGGATTGAAATGATAAATATCCGTATCACTTGACCATAGGATAGAAAATTATTTACAAACACCGTGGTCTATATACAAAAATATTTTTGAAATGATTTCTATGGTTTTTTAAAGAAATATATAGTTTTATATAAATATTGATTTTAGAGGTTATATAAATGTTATTTATTCTTGATTTTAAGCTATGTATAATTTTTTTTAATATAGAATAAGCTTAATATTAAGTTTGAATTTTTTTGAGATAATACGGTTAAGTATTTAAATTGTATTTTATATATATTTAAATAAATTAAGGTTGGAAGACAAATTAGAAATTTATTTGAAATAGAATTTATTTAAGAATTAAACTCAAATAAGTTCGATGTGAAATTTATTAAATTTGAAAATTTAAAAAGTATGATTTTATAACTTGAGTTTGGTTTAAGGTGGATTAAATGAATATTTCATGTATAAATAAATTAAAGGAAATATTTATTTATTTGTAATTTGGGTTTTATCTAAATAACAATGGATGAATTAAGTAAATATTTCAAAACTAAATAATAGAAAAATTGAACTTGATATATATATATATATATATATATATATATATATATATAATTACCAAACTTAGTTTTGAAATTGTTGAATACTTAAAGTTTGAAACATATTGAATTTGAAATGGTTTATTCTGTGGATCAAGTCTATTTTGAAATCGATATAATTTGGAATATTTTATTTGGAAACTAAATTGAATGGATATTTATGATTTGGGATCTGGTTAAATTTAAAATCGATAAATTCGAGTTGTTTTGGAATTGATTTGTAAAATTGAAGGAGCTATTTTATTATATAAAGTATTTTAAATATTTAAACCATTTAAGTAGTGGAAATTATGTTTCGAAGTTATGAGTTTCAAGGTATTATAATTTGAAAGTGTTATATTTCAAGTGTTTTGATTTTGAAATATTATAACTTTGAAAGTGTTATGATTTTATAAAAGGTATATTTGAAATGAAAATGATATCGTATTGATTTGGTTTTAAAAAGGCAATGATATTTGGTTTTAAAGTATAAACTATTTTGAAAATGAACACGGCGTTATAATAATGTTTGGTTGTTAAAGAGACCGGGATCGGAAGTTGTCATACTCTCTGCCAACTTCGAAAACCACTTTAACAACCGTATATGCTGTAAAATTCCAGAATGAAGTAGGATGGTGGCGACGTTCTTTTGAGGTATATACATGGACCCGATTCCTATGAGTTGGCATAAGGTGGCTAAACCAGGAGCGATTGATGAGCTAATGAGGTAGCTCCTTTGATCGGACACATCCCTTCGATATTATACTCTGAATTATGGATTGATTCGGTGGCCACTTTTGATTTTTATTTGGGGGTGTGGCTCGAGGTGGGCGGTAGCTGCGCGCTACGCGTTACCACCAGCCCGGAAGCGTAATAGGTATATCTACCCTGGCATTGCCTAGTTGTGCCGTGTCACCTACCCAAGCGTGCCTTGTACGAGTTTGATTTGTGTCGTACGTATGGAGTATCCTCTGGTAGCCTCCCGATCAAGAGGTCTTACAGTACTACATAGACTACTGGCAGTATTTATGCGTAAGGGGAATATTGGGTCACTCCTTAAGTAATTTTATTTTACTATTAGGCATTATTATAATAGCTACTACACAGTAAATAGTTTAACGGATCCTTATGAGACGTAAATCCCGAGCATCTCTTAAGTTACTACACTCACGTTAGACAATGGATAGGAGATGTCAAATCTCGGAAATATCTCTGATGCCGTTCCACTCATATTTATTTCTATTGATTTAACTCACATAAGATCTTTTAGCTCTGACTCGAGTGTTTTGTCTTTTCAATTTGCTCGGGTCAGCCTGAGCATTTCAGGATTTGAAGACCCTATTGTGGGAGGGCAAAGATGAAGATTGTATTACTATTATTTATTATATTGTTCCACTACATCACATTGTTCCGTTGCATCGTTATTTATTATTCTTTGGCATGTATAACTCTGATTCTGTGTTGTATAATAAAATAAAATATTTTGTAAAACAGCTTCATGAACTGTTTATCTGATTATTATATTTTGTCGTTCCACTCCAAGATTCTGTTTTGGTTTTTTCCTTTCTCTGCTTTTTCTTATTCACCCCAATAACAATCTACCCTTCTGTTTGGTTTGAGTCTGATGTGTGTGTCGATTTAAAGCTTACAAAAAGGCGGGATGTTACATTTGGTATCAGAGCTTTGGTTTAGCTATAAACCTTAGCTTTGTGGGGTCAGACTCTTTATTAATAGGGTAGTAATACCCAAGAATGAGTCACTGAGTGTGTATATATATAAGAGAGCGTATTTGTTAGTGTTATAAAAGTTATGATATTGAGTGATTTGTTCCATTTTGTATTTATAAATTCTGGTCGGTGCATAGGACGCTATGGCATCGACAAGGATTTCTAAAAACTTAATAGGATAGTCTGACACAATATTTGTTTTGAATATAGGTGAATGAAATAATTTTGCCTATAATATTTTCTATTTATAAAATATGTGACGCCCCACCTCTATACCCACGCTAGCCAAGAACATTACGGTGTAATGCTGTCAACTAGCATGGAGAATAAGGCCGTTGAGGAGCGACCATCCGTGTAATTGCTTTGTGCGAACACCAATATGTCATAAGTACAAGGAAGTCGGACATGCCGATAAAAACTCAAGGCTACTACACAGTGGCTATATATATTCTTCGAAAACAAAAATAGAAATAAACATAACACAAATCAGTCGCAGACATCCATATCACAAAGGCGGAAAAAGATACGAATATAACACATGAAAGTGTACATCAGAGTAGTGGTCAAACAAGATCCACAATATCACAAAAGAATGGTTACATGTGCTAGACAAAAGAATATGTATACATCTAGGAGTCTACATCTCAAAGGTATACAACAAAAGCTACTAATCTAAGCAATTAGCCAAAAGTCAGGATGATAATCCCAGAAGTGAAGTCACGCAGAAGCACCTGTAACATCTCGGTCTGACCTGAGTATTATATATAAGAAAATAGTAAACGGACCAGTCTAGCTATAAATATTAGATAAAATGATATAGAATAAGTGATATGACACAACATATGATAACCACAAAGCCATACTATGATAAGTATGAAATTGAAAATCAATAAGAGATTAATCAATATCACAAGAATCTTCTCAAAGATCAAAAGGAATGTCATACTCAATATCTTCATTCACAAAAGTTAATGACACGCAAATTCACCAGTGCACAAATATTGATAACACATATCAATGAAAATCACTAAAAATTGGTGAAACACAAATTCTAAAAATCATCCATGGAAATCTAGAAATCACAAATAGGGAGAGGCCTATCACAAAACGGAAGCATGAAAACTCACCAACACGTGTATCACAAATGGGACGCTATCCCTTGGTAGCTAACCATAGAGCCGGTGCAGCGACGTAGTACAACGGTATGCCCGAGGAACCATAAACTCGAATAGTTCGGAACAACAACGTAGTGCCGGTACGCCCGAAGATCCGAACACTACAAAAACGTGGATCGCTAGCCCACAAGAATTGGGTCGAAACCCCAAGAAATAAATAGGTCGTTAGCATATAATAAAAATGAGACGAAACTCAATAAAACGAGATACTGTCCCTTACGTGGACAAAGAAACATAGCATATCGCTAGTCATAATCACAAAAATGATCATCATCGATCATCAAGAAGTGTCAATTACAATAAGCTAGCAAATATGTGAGCTTAGCTTCATGTCCTATAACCACTAGCCTAATTAGATATTTACGAACAAATTGTCGATCTCCACTAGAAAATTGTCATAAGAAATTCAATCAAATAAGTCCAAGAATTAGCCGATGAAGTAAACGCAAGCGTTTCATACCACTTGTTTTACGAAGCTGTTTAATTAGATTTCTCATACGAGTGAAGTAAAGGTTTGTATATTTTTAAAGTGACAAGTCACAAAAATGATCGTATAAACGATCAATAACAGAAATTTACATACGAAGACGTGAATAAAATCCAAAGAATATGATTCAAATTCATCAAAATGGAAATACCCCTACGGCTCAATCATTGCGCGACCTAACAGTCGAACGACCGAAGGATATGTGCGACCTAACATGCACGCGACCTAACGCATGAGATGTGCGACCTAACATGCGCGCGACCTAACGCATGTCATGAGCTAGGGGAGCGACCTAAGTAGATGTCGACCGACCTAACAAGGCGCGACTTAAAGCATGAGGCCGACCTAAAAGGAGCAAGCGACCTAAGGGATAAGGAAGCCAAGCGACTTAAGGAGCTAACGGCCTAAGGAAATGAAGTGCGACCTAACTGCAGAAGGCGAAGAAAATGGTGCAACGACCTATCATAGGCGCGATCTAAGCACGAGCGACTTAGCAGGTGAATGATCTAAAGGTCAACAAGGCCGAACGACCTAAGCGAGTGACCTAATATTGACGCGATCTAAGCAATAGAAGAAGGCCAAGAGGTTCGTGTGCAGGCCGAACGACCTAGGGGGCTACGGCCTAAGGGGTACACGACGTACGACCTAGGGCCAAGCGACCTACGACCTAGGGCCGAGCGACCTATCGACCTTGGGGGGAAATGACCTAAATGTAGGCCGAAAGTCCTTCATATGCAGGCGGAGCAACCTAAGGGTATTGGAGCTCAAAACTTACCCAATTTGCAACCGATCGAGCATAGACGCTAGGGGATTATGCCCATAGGCTACCCAGTCGTATTGGCTCCTCGGTGCATCACCAAAAACGTGTTTAAACATCAAAGATTGGATTTTTAATGATTTGAACCCAAAACATTAAAAATTGGGATTTTCACCAATTCAATCCAAATCAATGACAAATGCATATGTAAAAGTGTTAGGAATTCATACCCAACAACCAATGATAGTTATAGACAAAGACGTGAGATAAAGATCTCACCTTTTCACAAATCAATGAAAGAGAACCTTGAAAGCAAAGGAGAATCAACCCAAGAAGCTTGAATCAATGTCTTCTCTTTGAATTTGGAGTTGGATGTTGGATTTGCAAATGATCTTGAGATTGGAGTTTTAATTTCCCATTCCTTCCCCTATTTTTGATGAAGCTTTAGTGTTAAGAAATGAAAGTAAAGTTATGAAGAGAAGGGGGTTGAGTTAGAATTAATAGCTTAGGCTAATGGGCTAAACCAAACCCAAAGTCCATGGTGAAGAAGTGGCAAAATTCCACTAGGTCCAAACACATCATAGTTTATACTCAAAAAGATCACAAACGGTGTTTTGGACCCAATGGAAGTGGTTCCCAGTCCGAATTCGACCGTATGCAAAAAGTAACTTTTTGGACTAAAATCCGACTAAACATAAAATAATTAAATATCAAATCGTAAAATATATGGGTTGTTACAATTTTTTTTTTTAAAAATGATATATATTTGGTTATAATATAATTGTTCTTTGGTTGTGAAATTTAGGAATGTAGGTTGGAAATATGATTTGAAAAGTAAATAGATGACAATAAACTGGAAATTTAGAACTTAAGTTCCGGGGTTTTGAAAATTCTTTCGAATGATTTTGGAATATAATAATAATATTATTTAGAAGTATTTTCTGATTTAAATATTTCAATATAATTTGAAAGAACTATTTTAAAGAAATTTTGGAAGGAAATAAGTTCTGTACACCCCTCTCTATTGCTCGAAAATAATTTCGGTGATGAGTGCACGCATCATCGACATTCATATTCGAATTTCGAAGTAGGAAGGCCACTGTAGTTCTTTTACTGCAGATTTATTTTGATAAACAAATGTAAAATTTTAAATTGTTTTAAATATAATTGGATATATAATTTGTAAGTGTATGCATCTATCTATTATTTTAAAATGATTTGAAACTTAACCCGATTTTTGGTTCTTAAACTTCCGTTAGTGAAATGGATTGTAAATAATTAATAATTGGAATCTCTAATTAAAATAAGAGAATAAATGATAGGTTATAAATGAAAATTTCAAGGAAGTTGAAATTAGTAACCCATAAAACAAATGAAATTACAAGCATTGAACATTAAGCTAATTTAAGGAAATGTGATAAACTTGTATAAATTTCAATTACATTCTTAAAGCCATATATATAAATTAATTAAAAGTTGAAATATCTAATAAGAAAATGTAATGGAAATTATACAAGTAAACCTTAAAGTAATGAAAGTATTCAATGAAGTCCTTTAATAAATAAGAATTAAGGTTATATTATTATAAACTTAAGTTATGATGGAAATGTTACTATAAGTAAATATAATAGAAGGTAAGTATTATAGATAAATGATTATAAACTTAAGTAAATGAATTGATACACTATGAAATTGTAAACATGAATACTATAAATAAATGAATGTAAATAAATGAAATAAACACTGAATGAATGGAAATAAAAATTTGCAAGAAGTAAATGTAAATTAAAAGTTAAATCATTATATGAATGAAAATGAGTTTAAACAATAAATGCTATGAAATGGAGTTAATAAGAATGAACTTGATCTATTGTTTGAAATGATTTTTTGTTTTGGTTTATGTGTTGTTTGGGTAAAAGATACTTTTAATTACTTGGATGTATGAATAATCTATTGAGTTTTATCTAAGACTGTTGAGTAAATGGAATACTTCATAGATATTTGTCATTCTATTTGATTTAAAATGTCTTAACCCGAACAAACCAATTGTTTTGTTTCGCTTGAATGGTTGATTTGTATATTATGTGTATGCTGTTGGTTGCGAATGATTGTTGTTTATATTGATTTGCTTGTTAGTGGTTTAAACAACTTTAAATGTTTCATTTTATATGATTATTAACTCTTTTAGATTATATAAGTGACATACAGGTTATGGAAGCAATTGCTACTACTTTTTGTTTCATAATTAAGCTTTTGTTTGCCCGACAAGTAGGTACGTTTTCGAATTACGATTTATAGCGCTATTATAATATTTTTCCATGTTGTGATATATTATTTGGAAGATATTTTTTTTATATATTATTATATTTCGTATTATATTTTCTCCCAGAACTTCTCCGTACAAATGAGACTTTGCCGAAATTTTTCATGAATTTTGGACTCAGGAAATTTTATGAAATATTTTCAAAAAAAATTTGTTACTTGTTATAAATTGATATATTTTATTTGATTTATTAAATTTTTTTAATTTATTTGTTTATAAAGTTAATATTTTGAATAATATGTATTGTTTACTCAATCCTTTCTTTTCCCTTTTTTCCTTTTCGAGGACGAAAAATTTTGAGTGGGGGAGAGTCTAACGACCCGTAAAATTTCGATAATTAAATTGGTTATGTTAACGTAAAATCAGACGCTAACACCCCGGTGCAAGTAAAGCAAGTGTGAAAGCACCACCCGCTTATACAGGAATCAGAAATAAGCAGGAAAATATTAGAAAGACAATAAAAGGCACAGTTTTTATAGTGGTTCGGCTTATAATCAAGCCTACATCCACCTTTAATCTCTTTATTGCTGACTCAAGTACAACTTATACAACTTTCTTTAATTACAACACACTTTAGACTAGTAGATCAAACTTTGATGTAGAATAATCTTTCGAATCCATGTTAGATGACGTAGATTTTCTCTTGAAGTTTGTCGTAGTATCCTTGGTGTTTGGAGCGCTTGAAGTGCTGTTTGAGTTGAAAAAACGGCAGAGTATTGGTGCTTCCAAAATGAGCCCAAAAGATCCCCCGAATGTCGTAGCTCATGCTGTATTTATAGGGGTTGTCGGACAGGCCTTAAGTCGTGAGCGACTTAAGGTAAGTCGTAAGTCGAAGGCTACGACTTAAGATGGGTCATGAGTCGTTAGCGAGCTAAGGGGTTATGAGTTACGACCTAACTGGTTCGCACCCGGCCATCTGAACTAGCTATTAGGTTCTAGCGACCTAACGGAGAGCGGCATGGTTCAACAAGTGCTAAGTCGCGAGCGACTTAAAGTAGGTTGTGAAAGCACTAGGTTGCTGCCGCTTTATCTCCTTAGGTCGTGAAGTACTTAGGTCGCTGAGTCATGGCTTCCTGTAAGCAGTTAGGTCGTCCCACTTCTTAAGTCGTTAGGTCGCTTACTTCTCTAAGCAGTTAGGTCGTCCACTTCTTAAGCCGTTAGGTCGTCCACTTCTTAATTCGTTAGGTCGTCCACTTCTTAAGTCGTTAGGTCGTCCACTTCATAAGTCGTTAGGTCGCTTACTTCTCTAAGCTGTTAGGTCGTCCTTTCCCATAAGCCGCTTCATGTCTTAGGTTGCCTACTCCCTTAAGCAGTTAAGTCGTCCCATTTTTAGGTCGTGAGGTTATTTCAAAACGAGGTTAACACTTGCCCCTCGAAGTGCACGCCTAGGTCGTAGGTCGTGTGCTTTGACTTAAAATGCTTCGATCGTGACCGACCTAAGAGATAGCTTAACACGCACATCCATTTGCCTCTACCTTATATAACCGTTATCTTGTGTTTTTCCCATTAACTATTTCCATAACCCATTCCGCCATTAGCGATTTCTCGAGCTTCCCAAAGATAATTTCGAACCAATCAATCACTGATTATTCTTAATATTTCATCGCGTAAGTGAATTTGCTTCCTGTTCAATCTTCGGTCATTATTGAATCACGAATCTTATTTTCCGTTTCCGACCTACCTTCTTACGCCATATTTTACTGCGAATCCTGTTTCATCGATTGTCGGTGGACCGGAGGTAGTTCGATTTAGCTTTAGACAATTCATAATGAGAGGATGATGCGCTATAGTGTGTTAGGCTAACTGATTCTTGATTCTGGAGGGAGCGAGGAGATTATCATTGAGTTAGCAAGTTATGAGGGATGAGACTTAGGGTTTCTCCAAGGGGAAATGGCCTGAGACTGCTGAGCTACCTTTGGGACAATCTAGTGGATCAAGCGAGTTAAAGATTCTTGGAATCCAGGGAAAAACGAACGACCAACTGGCTTACGATTTAGCGTGCCTGCGACCTTTGTTTCTCGCGACTTACCGTACTTGGACGACTTAGGCTTTAAAGTAGAACGACCTTATTTAGCAACGACCTATTTGTCAATGACATAAGGATTAGGTCGTCCCTGAGCTAAGACTTGGACTGATTTTACATCACTCTGACCTGAGCCCCTTTTTTCCATCAATATGCATTACGACCTAAAGGGAAAACGACTTAACTTAACCCGCGGCACATTCTTTAGGTCGTGGACGAGCTAACATTTGCTAAAAAATGTTTGGACCGACTTGAAGCATAATTTTGACTTGAATTCTCAATTTGAACTGCCGGAATAAACTGCCCTAATTTTGCAATTGTCTGAACTTTGCTGTACTCTTTCACAGATCACACTAGCTTATAAGCTAACAACCTGTTGACTACAACATTCATAGAGAACCGGGACAAATATACTGCCATTGACTGTCCACATCAGATGGCAGATTAGTCGATAAAGAATAATTAACTCAACTTAAGGAACTTGTACGAAATGCTGTGATTCAACAAATTCAAGTGAAGTAGTAAAGCAATGTTAATCAACTAAAGCTGATTTGTTTGCATTAATACTGCACTTGTACTTGGACTTAGAGCAACAAGTCTTGAAATTTTACAATTGACACATGTTCATTAGTTTAATTTCAGTTATATTTACTTGTCACTTTATTAGTTTTACACAACACTTCACACATTTAGGAAACGTGCACCTTCATATTTGAATATCTAGTTCCTTGTATAGAATGTCTTCTCATCAAGAGGAAGAAGTAGAACAAACTGGAGAGGCCTTCCCGATAGCTGATCCACCGGTCAGCACACCAGAAAGAACTCTAACTACTCTGAGTCACCGGGTGTTCAACCAGTTACGCGCCCAGTTTGGGATTTTAGAATCAGATGCCATTCTCCCTGGGCCAAATGATTTTTCTGATAGTCCTCCCTTCGGCTTTGTTGTCGTTAACCGCCAAATGTGCCTTTGTGGTGCCATTCCTCCTTTCAACAATTTTCTCCAACAACTCTTTCGTCGATTGGCTATTTCTACTTTTCAATTGCACCCCAACGGCTATGCCATTTTGATGGGATTATGCGTTCTCTTCAGAAGGATGCTTGACTGCCTCCCAAGCTTTGAATAAATTTGCTATTTATGCACATTTGCGAGAAACAAAGACCATCCTTCCATTATATATGTGAGAAGCACCAGAAATCGCAAGCTTATCACTGATCTCTCTGATAGCGCTCATGGTTTCCTGAACCAGTTCTTCTTTGTCCGTTGCCCCCAGGGATTTTACGCTATCTGGAGAGCAGGGGGTAGGCTTATTATCCCCATTCTTTCCTTTTCTAAGCTTTGCGAGATCCGAATTGCTAATTGTTAACTTCATTCTCTACTTTTTCAGTCCTCCCTCCTCCTTGTAGAGACTTTAGCCACAAGTCAACTTTTGAGAGGCTTAACGCTGTGGCGGCTGAGGAGAGAAGCATCAAGTTTTTGATAAGAGACGAGTTCCTTCATCGGTTTGGACTCTTACACCCTTCCCGCTCTACTCGGCCTTATGAAGTTCCTGATTCTCCGGCCGAGACACCGGATGCCCTAGTTTTTGTTGAGTAGCCTATACCGAAAGAACCAGCTTTTGAGGCTTCTCTGGTGAAGTGCTCTACTTCTACTGATGTTCCGGGGTCATCTGGCAAGCTTGCACTTGCCCCGGTCATTGAAGAAGAAGAGCCTCGAGAACCTCCCCAACATTCAGGGAAGTCCGGTGATGGAGGAGCTGGGAAAACAAGTCCTGCCAAGCAGAGCGGGGATGGCACTTTTAAAGGGTTGAGCGACCTGTTTATCACCTCATAGGAGCTCTTTAAAGACGATCATGTTACCGCTAGAGTTTCCTTTTCAGTAGTTGAAGCAACTTCCATTTTGCAACAGACTCCGTTGACTCAAGAGTTGACGTTAGCTACTACACCCATCATTTCCCCGCAACCGAGGAGTGGTTCGTAGTTTGACGTGCGTAGTTTGCACGTTACACACACTTAAGATTTTTCAGCACTTATGCACTTACATGCACTTTACTTCAAAGATTCTCAAGCTTTGCCTCTTTTCCATTTTCAGGTCTTTCAATGGGGCGACGCTCTTATTATGACGACTTTCAGAACTACGGGAGACGCGACTCTTTTGATCCTAAGAGATATCTTCCTTCTCATAGGGAGACTGACGAAGAAAGAGCCGCACGAAAAGCTCGTGAGAGGCATGCCTATGAAGAACGCCATGAAAGACGGGATGAGCGACGCGATTCTTCCCAGAGGGAAGATGATTCTCATAAACAGAAGTCCCGTGACGACAAGGGGAAAAGTCAGATTGCCGAAGATGTGAGTAAAAGAGCCAAACATGGCGAAAGACCAGCATCCGAGATTTCTGAAAAACCTGCTGCTCCTGTACTACCTCAATCTCCTGCCCTGGCACGTACTGATATTCAAACAATCATTGGAAGGCCCCCATATCGAGTTGGTCCAGGCCCAGCTACTCTTCAGAGTCGATTCCCGAACTGGTGCCTGAAAGGAGTGCGCTTTGATGTTGACCTGGTCCCGATCGATAAACAAGCTATGCTGCGCAACCTTGATGCTGTTAAACTTGATATTAAAACAATGTAAGGTTGGCAAAAGCTTTTCGATGAGCTCCAGAGGGTAAATTGCGTGAATCTTGAAGCCATGTTAACAATGGAAAACGACAAATCTGGGTGGCAGAAGATTCTTGAGCAACATGACACGGAAATGAGAAGCATTGCCACTTATAATGAAAAGCTCGAAACGAAAGTTGAAAAACTCAAAGAAGAGCTTGCCACTTCCTCCACTTCTTATTCGCAAAGGGAGCAAGTGCTTCAACAACAAGTGCGAGACACCCATGCCGCTCAAAGAGATGCTGAAGATAGGCTTGATTAGCAAAAAAGAACTAATGAGGGCCATATTGCTGACATCGCAGAGCTGCGAAAGAAGACTAACCCTCAGGACGTGGAGATCGAAATGCTAAAACTTCAACTCTCTAAAGCTGAAAGAGAGCGTGATGAGGCTGTTGCTGGTAAAATTGCATCTGAAGAGTCTCACGAAGCAATGAAGGCCAATATCAGCTCAACATTGTTTGACTTCTACTTGCATAGCATCCTGGGGCGTGGTAGTCTCTCATTTCTTGGCCCCAAATATGAAATAACTCTGGCAAAAGTGTGGGAGGCCATACTAGACATGTTTGGCAGTGCTGGCTATACTGAGGTGGATTTAGAGGCAAATAATCTTGATGACGATGCATGCGCCGCTCTTGCTAGGGGAAAGGAGCAACTTGTCAAAGAGAGAGCCGGAATGGAAGAAGGAGAACATGTAGGGAAGGCAGCTTTAACCGACCCAGTTCAACCTTCGGTTTCGGTCGATATCGACATTGTTGGTTCCAGTTCCCATTCTCCGCCTCCTACAAAAGCCATCACTGAGGGTGCAACTGCTCACAGTGGAGATGAGAGTCAAGAGAGCGGTGACGCGCGGGGCTTTGAAGTTGACATTGTAAAGCCTGCTTCGCCAGGTAACCTTACTGCTGATCTTGCTCAAGTGTACTGCTCGTTCGATTCACATGAGTTTGATGAACTTCTTGATTATTTTTTAAATCTCGACACGCCACTAACTCCTCTCTTTTCGAGAGATGCTAACTTTAACTTCTTTTCTTCTGTAGGGAAAGTACCGAGCATTGTTCAGACTTCCCCTCCTCCAGTTATTCCTCCCCCGTCTCTTCAGGTCACTCCTCCTTCTGCCTCTCAACCGGGATCACAATAGGAGCAAATAGAAGCTCTCCAAGACTTGGACAATCCCATTGCTTCATAAGAACATAGGGGGAAAGAAACTGAAGAGGGCGAAAAGACTCCGGAACTAACTGGTTCTGACGGTACGCCGTTAGCCACACTTTTTACTCCAAGAAGCGGGTCTTCTTCTAAGAAAAAGGGGAAAAGTGGAGTCTCACAGAAGAAGGAAGCTTCAGCCGTCGAGGAAAAAGCATAAGCAAGTCCAATTATTCCCCTTTCTCTTTCTTCACCTACTCTTTCAAGCCGGCGCAAGAAGTTGGTTATCCGGCCAGGTGTAGGCTCAAAAGGTGGAGTGAAAAAGAAATGATGGTTTGGTCCTATGCTTTTTATCTCTTTCTTTGCTTTTTGCTTGTATACAAGCTTTTGTTGACTGGAGATTGTGCGGGTACCAGTCCCCGCCTTCTTTTACTTTGAAACCTGCACATGTATAAAATTCTCATAGTGTGGAATAAAATGGTTCTTTTACTTATACAAATTTCTATCTGTATTTGAGAACACATTTATTTTCCGTTTTCATTTAAGTTTCTTTATCTTCTTTATGTGAAGTTGCGGTATACCTATGGTATGTTGCTTGAGCATTGTTTTTATTTTTGCGATAACTATTGTATTGCCCTCATAACATGGTTTATTGCAATTTCTTTCACATTGGCAAAGTTTCGGAAAACAACCCTTCTGTTTCGAGAAGACTTGTACCCTTCCCTTAGAGAACAACTGTTCCATTTGAAGGTGGTTTGCATTTGTACTTTATAGGATAGTATTTCCATTCAAAAGAAATATTTTTCTAATTTAGTACAATGCACTTCACATTGGAGGAGTCTTCTCTCTTTTTTTTTGCGAAGTTTTTACACTTCACTTTTTGGAAAAAGTCACTTTTGCTTTGGCAAGTGAATTTTACTTCATAATATAGTGGGCCTTCCGAAAAAGGTCTTCAACCTGCTTGGGCCTCCGAAGAGGTTTTTTTTAATTGCGCCTCTGGGAAGAGATCTTTTTGTTTGGTTGCGCCTTTGGGAAGAGGTCTTTTTGTTTGGTTGTGCCTCTGGGAAGAGGTCTTTTGTTTCTGCCTCTTGGGAGAGGTTTTTATCTTTTCCCTGTTCGCTGGGAAGCGGGCCTCCAAAGAGGGCTTTTCACATTTCGACTCGTGTGAAATTTTATTTCAGATCACGGTGAAATGTGTGCCTCTGAGTAGGGCATTTGCCTGGAAGTTTGGAGTTTCCTTCTCTTAGTTGGATGGATTCACGGGGCGGACACGAGTGTTCTGTGCCACCGATCAGTCCGCAACTTTCTGTCGAGAAAGAACTCTCTTTTTCTGGCGAGGCCCGCTAGAAGTCTTTTAGCATTTCAACTATGGTGAAATGGGCCACCGAAGAGGGCTTTTCACATTCCAGCACTTGTGAAGTTTTATTTAAAATCTCGGTGGAATGCGTGCCTCCGAGTATGCCTGGAAGTTTCTTCCTCATTGTTGGCTGGATTCACGGGGCCGACGCAAGTTACTTGGACGTTTATTTGCGCAGATTGTCACAGCTAGTGAACAAGCGCCTTGCCTTCCACTTGGGAAGGTGCCCCCGATCATCGTATGGATTCACGGGGCGGACGCAAGTTACTTGGACGCTTGTCTGCGCAAACTGTCTTAGCTAGTGAACAAGCGCCTTGCCTTCCAGTTGGGAAGGTACTCCCGGTCATTCCATACCAATCTTTTTCGTTGAGAAAGTTCTCTGACATGCCCCGTTTGAGGTCTTTATCCTCCGAAGAGTTGTGCCTACGAAGAGGGCTTGTGCCTCCGAAGTGGTCTTCGGCTATTTGATGCTTGCTCGCCCATGTCTCTTTGCCATATATTCATATCGGCGATCCCCGTTATCTTTTCCAAATACACTTCTCTTTTAATTGCCAACAATTTACTTTATCCAAAGAAGTATACTTCACAGTTAAGCGAGTTGGTGGGGGCAGACACAGGCTATTTAACTGGATGCTCGTTTGTACAAACAATCACAATTAGTTGGCAAGGGCCCACTTCCAGCAGAATCAATTACTTTTTTCTTGAAGCACTTCTTTCATAGGATTTGAGTATGGAAATTTTGAACGACTTAGCGTTTGCTTGTTGGGTGATGTCAGGGATTGCTTGGTCTTGTGATGGGTAAGCTTTGCTTTTATGGCCTGCATTATTAAATCGACATTTTAGTAATACAATTGACGTATTTTATATATCGAAATAAAACAAAGCAGTTTGTAATAGAAAAGAACACAAGATTTATAGTGGTTCGGCCAAGAACTGGTCCTACATCCACTTTATAGTTCTTATTATTCACTTGCACTGACTTTACAATGGCTTTCAATACAAGAATCATACATTCATCATCCTTTTACAATATTTCATTAAAGCCTTTTAAGTAAAATATAGGCACAGATGATTGTTGTTCCAAGCTCTTGGAATTGGATCTCCTTCGACAGTTATTAGTTTGAAAGTGCCGTCGAGAAGTTATTTGCCTATGACATACGGCCCTTCCCAGTTTGGCGTAAACACTCTTGTTGCTGTCATGACCCTTTTCAAGACTAGATCTCTAATCTCAAAGCTACGTTGGCGAACTTTGGAATTGAAGTGCCTGGCAATTCTTTGCTGATGGGCCGCAATTCTGAGCTGAGCCTCCTCCCTTCTTTCATCAAGAAAGTCAAGTGCTTCAAGTTGTAACTCCTCATTTTTTGCTTGGTTGAAATGAATTCTTCTATTTGAAGGGACTTCTATTTCTACCGGAATCATTGCCTCTGATCCATATGCCAATTAAAATGGAGTGTGCCCCGTCGCAGTTTTATGTGTAGTTCTATATGCCCATAGTGCTAGTGGAAGCTTATCGACCCAACCACCTTTCTCTTTTTCCAGCTATTTTTTAATGGTCGATTTGACAATTTTGCTTACTGCTTCCACTTGCCCGTTTGCCTGCGGATGAGCTACTGCTGAGAAGCTTCTCTGGATCTTGAATTTCTGCAAAAATTTTGGAACTCTTCACTTTCGAATTGGGTTCTGTTGTCTGTGATTATCTTTTGAGGCACACCATACCTGCAAATGATATTCTTAGTTACAAAGTTTATCATATCTTCTTAGAAGTAATAGTAGCTAATGGTTTAGATTCAGCCCATTTAGTAAAATAATCAACAGCAACAATAGCATATCTGATTCCGGATTTGACGGTTGGCAAAGGGCCGGTGAGATCTATTCCCCAAATAGCAAATGGCCACGGGCTGACCATCTGCGTTATCTCAGTAGAAGGTGCCCTTGGGATTTTTGCAAATCTCTGGCATCGGTCACATTTTCGGACATAACTTGCAGCATCACAATTAATATCTGGCCAAAAATACCCATAACGGAGAATTTTCTTCGCTAGAGTTTGACCACCTGAATGATCTCCACACTCTCCTCCATGTACTTCAGTTAGAATTGTCTTAGCTTCTTCCTTGGTCACACATCGGAGTAATGGCATTGAGAATCCCCGCCTATAAAATAGACCATCTTGAATTATGTATCTGGAAGCTTTTCTTAACAATTTTTGTCGTTCCTTTGAGTTTTCTGGTAGGGAACCGTCGCGCATATATTTCAATACCCGAGCCATCCACGATTCTCGCTCCTGTGATATAGTCATGATTCAGTCAATATCCATTTCATCGATGCTTGGGGTTGACAGGACTTCCACAGGAACTAGTCCCAACAGTTGAGCTTCACCAGTGCTTGCATACTTTGCGAGAGAATCTGCCTTCATGTTTTCTTCCCGGGGTATATGATTTATCGTATAATGGTCAAAGTCATTGAGGAGCTCCCGGGCTCTTGACAAGTAAGCGGGCAGATTTCCCACTTTAGTTTGAAACTCTTTCTTGACTTGACATACAATAAGTTGTGAATCACTGAAGATCTGCAACATTTTGACATTCAATTCTTTAGCAATTCTCAAACCGGCAATAAGAGCTTCATACTCTGCTTCATTGTTTGTCGAAGGGAATTCCAATCTTAAAGCATAACATAATGACCGCCCTTCAGGGGTTTCAAGCACAACCCCAGCCCTGGAACAGTAATCATTTCTTGCGCCATCAATATATAATTTCCATCGAATTGGGGGATTATCGGTCACTACTTCTTCGCTATCACCTTTGTCTGTACATTCTGCGATGAAATCTGCCAAAGCTTGTCCATCGATTGCTCTCCGGGGATGATAAGTGATGTCATATTGACCGAGTTCAATATTCCACTTCAAAAGTCGACCCGTAGTCTTAGGTCGAAAGAGGACTTGCTTCAAAGGCCGATCAGTGAGGACTTTGATTGGATGAGCTTGAAAATATGGCCTCAATTTTCTTGATGCGATCAGTAGACAATAGGCGAGCTTCTCCAACTTTGAATAATTCATTTCAACCCCAGTAAATCTTTTGCTAATATAGTAGACCGCATGTTGAATTTTGGCGTCTTCTCGCACCAGTGCCGCACTAAGAGCATGAGCTGAGATCGCCAAGTATACAAAAAGATCTTCACCATCGTCGGGCTTAGAAAATATCGGAGGAGTTTCCATATGACAAATTAATTCATCGAAAGCTTTCTGGCATTCTGGAGTCCAGTTAAAGTTTTTCCTTCCTTTCTTTAGAGCATCAAAGAATGGAATGCATTTATCAGTAGCTTTGGAAATGAATCGACTTAAGGCGGTGACTTTTCCATTGAGACTTTGCAATTCCTTCTTCGTTCTGGGAGCTTTGACTTCTCTTAAGGCGGTAATTTGAGCAGGATTAGCCTCAATGCCCATAGTGCTCACAATGAAACCCAAGAACTTTCTGGACTCCACCCCAAATGAACACTCCAAGGGATTAAGCTTCATTCCATACTCTCGTAGGATGGCGAACATCTCCGCTAAGTGGTCCATATGGTCTGCTGCTTTCTTTGATTTAACCAACATATCGTCTATATAAACTTCCATGGTCTTTCCAATATGTGGTTTGAACAACGCATTAACAAGCCTTTGGTAAGTTGCCCCTGCATTCTTCAGTCCGAAAGGCATGACTTTGTAGCAGTACAGACCGACATCGGTTATGAAACTCGTGTCCTCCTGATCTGGCTCATGCATCATGATCTGGTTATATCCGGAGTAAGCATCCATAAAAGACAACAATTCATGCCCCGCCGTTCCATCCAAAAACTGATCGATCCTGAGTAACGGGAAACAATCTTTGGGGCAGGCCTTGTTTAAATCTGAAAAGTCGATATGTACTCTCCACCTTCCATTAGCTTTCTTAACTAGTACTGGATTTGAAACCCAATTCGGATAAGTAGATTCTTTGATAAAGTCATTCTCCATGAGCCGATCTACCTCTTCTTTTAATGCCGCTGACCTCTCGGGACCCTGGGTTCTTCTTTTCTGCTTCACAGTGTAAACTTCGGATCAATATTCAAAGTATGTACTGCAACTTCAGGTGATATTCCACACATATCAGCATAGGTCCAAGCAAATACATCCAAATTTGCTTTCAGGAATGATATCAAAATATTCTGAACCGCCGTATTAAGTTGTGAACCCACATTCAGCACCTTGTTTGGGTCTTTTGGGTCAAAAGGCACTGGTACCGTTACTTCCACTGGCACCACTCGATTCTCCCCTGCACTGGCTTTTCTGGGATCCATCTTTCTTCGTGCTTCGCTACATTCGTCAGTACAGGGTCCGCCCTGTAATTGCTACAAGGTTGATTCTTTGATGCGGACTGGAGCTGCCGCATCCTTTCCCATCTCTCTCTTTCTTGCTTCACGCAGTTCTATCAGATAACATTCCCGCCCCGCATTCTGATCCCCTTTAACCACACCGACTCCATTATCTATGGGGAATTTCATGGTAAGGCACCACGGGGCGAGGATTGCTTTAAAGGCTACTAGAGTTGGAGGCCTAGGAAGGCGTTGCAGGCGGAAAATTCGTCAACAATTACAAAAGTCTGCCTTCGAACGACCTTCTTCTGCCCTTCTCCTAGTTCCACGAATAGGTCAACAGTCCCAATCGGCTGCCTGGGTTCCCCAGTAAACCCAACAATCTTTTGCGACGAAGCTTGAAAATCAGCCATTGGGATCTTCATCTGATCGAAGGTCTTTTTGAAAAGAATATCACAAGAAGCACCGCAATCAACAAGTACTCTTCTTACAATAGCTGGCCCAGTGCCAGCAGAAATAACCAAGGGATCTATGGTAGGGGCTTCAACACCCATAGAATCCCTGACTCTGAAGACAATGTCATCATTAAACGTTTTCTGCTGCTTCAAAGGTGCAACATCTTCTAACACAAAAACACTTTCCTATGATGGAGCATACTTCAATGCATGAGCGTATCTTTCCATCTCACCCCATCTTCTGCCAGCTGGGTGAGTTCCCCTGTAATCACATTAATAATGGGCCTCTCTAATTCATGAGCTGCTGCCTTTTCACTTGAGCTAGGAAGATGAACAGGAGCCTATTGTACTTGAGTTGACGAAGTTGGGCCATTCCTGTTCCTCCTTACATATTGCTGGAGCTTGTTTTCTTTTAATAGTTCCTCAATCAACTCCTTCAAGTGACGGCACTCATTGGTATCATGCCCGGGTTGGTTATGGAACCGGCAAAATCTTCCATTCTTCTCAGCTTTCTTATTAACTCTTTGCTTAGCTGGTGCGGGGAATTCAACCGTGTCATTTTTCGCAAAGTATATATTCTCCAGGGTATCAGTCAGAGGGGTGAAGTTGAAGGGACGATTTTTCTTTACATCTCCCTGCTGACCATCGTTTCCCCTTTTCTGATTTCCCGATTCCTTCTTATTCGGAACAGCATTACGATTTCCAGCCCCTGTCGATACCATCTTAGCCAGTGCTTGGAGGCTTTCCAAGCGCATGAATTCATCGGCTTTCTTATAAAACTTGTCAAGCGAATTCGGTTCTTTCATTTTCAACCACTTCCCGAACTCACTTGCCTTGTCAATAGCCCTCATCGGGTACGTTAAAATCATTCTCGGCTTTGCGTTGTCTACTTCAGCCAAAGCTATATTGAAGCGATTCAAGAAAATCTTATGGATTCTCCAAGATTCTGCTCCAAGCCGGATAGGGAAATTATATCTTTCGCCTTCGAAGCGTACAATCTAAACTGTTCCTTAAACTTTCGAGTCAAATCAAAAAACTGGTCTATCGACCGGACCGGCAGCTTTGTGAACCAAAGTAAAACAACTCCTTCCAGATACACTAGAAAATACCGGCATTTGATCTCATTAGAAGCTCTAGCACCCGTCATGTGCCAATCATACTTATACAGAAATTCATTAGGGTCACTCGTCCACTTATAAGCCGGAATGGTTGGAGGAACGAAATTCCTAGGAAACAATGCTTCAGAATCCTTTCAGTGAATGGAGTCTTGCTTGGAGCGAACCCCCATTCATTTTCGTCTTCCTCCCTTTGCATACTTTCCTTCATGATTTTTCAGATCATCCTTGAAAAATATTCCTCATCATTAAGGGGCTCAGCAGGACAGGCATCGGCCATCTTCTTTGAAGTTTGCCTTGACAGGCGCTCACAGAAAGTTGGTTGTTGTCCCTATCCTCCAACATGGAGAGGTGTGTCTTTGACTGGGCCAGCTGCCCTTTGATGAACGTCTCTTTCTTCAACATCAGGAATATTATCAGCAAAGTTGGGCTCGTTATTCACTGGTTGACGGTTAGCCCCAAGCATAGCGTTCAACCTTTCCAACATCAGATTGTTTTAGGCTTCCATCTGTTGATATAGCCCAGAAACTGCAGCATCCAATTCTGCTCGCGTTACTCCAACAGTTGGGGTTGTTTGACTTAAAGGAGGAGAAGTGGCAATAGTCTCACGAACATCGTTGGATCTAACAGACTTACGCTTTCTTCCAGGAGCCATTATTTCTGATAAACTTCCGGTTTTTAGAGAAATCCTTTCCACAAATTTCTGCGAAGCTATGAAGACAGTATCCTGAGTTGGTTTCTCAGTGAAAGCACCAAAAATGTTAACGTAAAAATCAGACGCTAACACCCCGGTGCAAGCAAAGCAAGTGTGAAAGCACCACCCGTTGATACGGGAATCAGAAATAAGCAGGAAAATATCAGAAAGACAATAAAAGGCACAGTTTTTATAGCGGTTCGGCTTATAATCATGCCTACGTCCACTTTCAATCTCTTTATTGCTGACTCAAGTACAACTTATACAACTTTCTTCAATTACAACACACTTTAGACTAGTAGATCAAACTTTGATGTAGAATAATCTTTCGAATCCATGTTAGATGACATAGATTTTCTCTTGAAGTTTGTCGTAGTATCCTTGGTGTTTGGAGTGCTTGAAGTGCTGTTTGAGTTGAGAAAACGGTAGAGTATTGGTGCTTCCAAAATGAGCCCAAAAGATCCCCCGAATGTCGCAGCTCATGCTGTATTTATAGGGGTTGTCGGACAGGCCTTAAGTCGTGAGCGACTTAAGGTAAGTCGTAAGTCGAAGGCTACGGCTTAAGATGGGCCATGAGTCGTTAGCGATCTAAGGGGATATGAGTTACGACCTAACTGGTTCGCACCTGGCCATCTGAACTAGGTATTAGGTTCTAGCGACCTAACGGAGAGCGGCATGGTTCAACAAGTGCTAAGTCGTGAGCGATTTAAAGTAGGTTGTGAAAGCACTAGGTCGTTGCCGCTTTATCTCCTTAGGTCGTGAAGTACTTAGGTCGTTGAGTCGTGGCTTCCTGTAAGCAGTTAGGTCGTCCCACTTCTTAAGTCGTTAGGCCGCTTACTTCTCTAAGCAGTTAGGTCGTCCACTTCTTAAGTCGTTAGGTCGTCCACTTCTTAAGTCGTTAGGTCGTCCACTTCTTAAGTCGTTAGGTCGCTTACTTCTCTAAGCAGTTAGGTCATCCCTTCCCGTAAGCCGCTTCGTGTGTTAGGTCGCCTACTCCCTTAAGCAGTTAAGTCGTCCCATTTTTAGGTCGTGAGGTTATTTTAAAACGAGGTTAGCAGGTTAATTTAATAAATTTTTGATAATTAAATTTAGAAAGAAACAAAAAATTTATAATTTAATAATGAAAGGAATGCTAAAATAAAATATAGCAATGGTTATTAATAATTGTTATTAATTTGAAAAAATTCTAATAAATGACGTAGTGAAAGTGTTATACCTGGTTATATATTTAATATGAGAAAATAAAGGAAAGTATTGAATTAACTAATGAAATAACACATTGTTAACTGCAATTGAATGTAAATTTAGGTAATAATGATAATGCAAGTTAAAAAAATAACTAATTTAGTGCAATCTCAATTGATTGAAAAAATCATAAGGTTATAATCGATTGTAAATAGTAAATTGGGAAATAAATTCAAAGCTATACATATTAATGAAATAATACGTAATAAATTGTAATTTGATAGAATTAGTGTTAGATAAGTAATTATATTGATTATTGGTTGATAATAAAGTATAAATGGGATTAAATTAGCCAAATAGTGATAATTATTAATTGTTTACCCATTTATTTAATTTATTAAATTAGATCTATATCACTTGCAATTAAACGTAATTAAAAATTACGTTAATATGAATTTAGTTGATGACTTTAAAGATACACGGGTAATTGGATATATACTAATGTTAAATTTATCCATAAGACGATAATTGATTGAATAAAGGGTTTAAATACAAATTGTGCTAATTTAATTGAAATTAAAAATATTTTTTTTTGAGTTTACTTAAATTGAAGGTAAACACTATAAATTTCGCAATAAATCCTTATTTGATTGATATAGAAATTTTGGTAAATGAATTAGAAGTTTATTTATAATAAAAAATGATAGAATGGTAAATAGTTAAATTTGAATTGAAGAAGTGATTACTTAATCTAATATTAAATTATTTAATTAACCCTAAAGATAGCCATTTTGCCCACCGACTCGGATTTCTAAGAAACCAGTTTCATCGGATCGGTAGTGGTGAATTATTCTAGGATTTGAAGTTTCGTAGCGATCGGACTTGCTGTTTGATCGTACAGGCTCGAAACGCTTATAAATTAATGAAATTGAAATCAATTTTAACTTGATTTTAGCATAACTTCTTCATACGATGTAATTTGGACTTGAAACCTATTCTATTGAATTTAAAATATTTAACATCATCTATTTTGATATATGGGTCGACCCATTTTCGTTCTAGAGGCAGAACAGGCTTTTCGGGTCGTTACCATTTAATTTTCTAAAACAATCAAGCCTATTTGTTCCTATTTCTAGTCCGCCCATATATATCCGGTTGTAAACCCTAGTATCTTCTATTTATCATTTTTGTACATACAAAAATTTCTGTTGCTTCTCTTCCTCAATGGCTGAAGACCCTAATCTTCCCGATCAAATTTCAATTCAAATTTCAAATCAAAAACTTCGAACTCCTCAATATATATCGAATTATATATGGATTTGAAGCTCTCGACGAGCGCAAGTCAAATATATGATTCGTTTTTCAATCTGGATTTCGTTGTGGCTGGAAATCGATGAACTGTTTGTAACGTTTCAAGATTTTCGACTTTCGAAAATCGACATTAATACCACTGTATCAAATGCCGCATGATCGAATGTCGGAAAACCGAATTGTTAGGGTTTAAAAGAAGAGGTAGAAGAAAAAGATAGAAGAAATAAGGAAATAGAACACAAACAATATCAGAATCTCACATACCGCAGCGGCACAACATATAATAGATAAATGAATATCTTTAGAAACAAAGGACTTTCTCAGTTATTACATTACATCATGTCATCAGAGTGTACAACAACAATTTATAACACGACTAAACAATGGACAGTTATACAAACATGTCCTTACAAGTGAAATTTACAGCGGAAAAGATAATATCATATACAAGTGGTACATCTCGCATCTAGCTCGCCACTTGAGCTCCATAGCACTTCTGAATCCAGAATGACCTAATAACCTGACTCTAGACTGCCTGTGTGGAAAATTTTGGGCACCCAGAGTTTAGGAAGGGAAACAATAAACTCCAGGTCAGTCATGGACTGGTGTGAGAACTTAAAGCAGTTATTTAACTTTTAAAACAACAACAACAATAAGGAAAGTGAAAAATATCCGCAAGGCTTTTGGAAAATGGAACTACCATAAGACCTCCCCGCACACACACAATGCAAACGCAGAATTGGAGGAGATTTCTCCTTATGATAGTAAAAGATGCTTACTACGCAAAACAAATCATTTTTGATATTATTATTAGTGCATAGTGTAGAAAGCATTTCGAAAGTAGAATATAAATCTTAGCCAGCATAGGTACCATTATATTATGCCTGCTATGGCTACCTCCTGAGGAGGTAGGTTATACGACTAAAACCGTATACGGCTAGTATTGTTTTATTTGGATTTCCAACAAATGGTCAGGCTAAGGAACTTCCTACTGTCAATGGGATCGCCTCTGGCGGGACGTCCCGAGAATCTAACGTTACGATTAGATCTCTGCCAACATAAGGTCGGGTTACCTTTGTAACTAGGTAACTACTATACGAATATGCCATCCCCCGGTCCCTTTGGACCTTTATCCGAGCGCTCGATAACCAACATCACGCAGTAATAAATATAGTGTGTCAACATGAGTAAGTATCTGGGCTCCATACCATGATACCACCCTTTCCAGAAAGTAATGACATACCCTAAAGGGCACGACCCTCATAACCTTGCCGCATATTCCTGTTTTGACCATTTCCTGGGTGTGAGGTCTGACGAAGTCTCGTCCACAAAGCTACGCTTTTTCACAAAGCCACGCTTTGATCAACAAATGATCAACAAATAATCATCACACAGCAACACTCAGCATGCCACATTACCAAATTGAGAATGTATCACTGATAACCTTCAACTACATAACCTCTAAGGGTGTTAAGCTAAGAGAATAAATTCTCCGCCACCAACGGAGATGTATTTGAAAGAAATCTGCTTTATATCTCAAAATGTAATGTCAGACATGTAACCATACAAGTCTATTCCGGGTCTGAACAAAACCGTAGGCACTTCAAAAGAAGCCCTTGTAATCTGGGTATTCACAATCCCGATCGAATTCCCATCACAAAGGAAATCTCCATACCGTAGCTAACGGTGCAGAGACAATCAATAGGTTATCCTATTGTTTTCAAAAATACCCGGTCTTTAATGCTATCCATTACGTCGTATCACTATTCGGAATGGGTAATCCGAATAAGGAGCGCAAAAATTTAAAAATAATTGTAGCATTCAATTTCAACCAATTCACATTAAATACCTATTTAAAGGTTAATATTGATAGTCGGTTATTTAACTATCAATCAATATTCACAACATCACCCGGTTTCAAATAATCTCCCAAATTATTTATTCCCAAAAATATCTTTACAAGATATATATCCCACACTTCAACCATTTGAAAACCAATTTCAAATCACTTTTCACCTTTACAACTTTTGAAAACAAATTTCAAATCATTTCCCTACACGGGTTATATTCACAAATCTTTATTCATTTTTATTTCAAAATTGTTCATTTAAACGAATTAAATAAATCCTTACCGATTTACTTTATATTTACGTTCCAAATCCGTAAATTTATTTCCTCACTTCAAAAATAAGTCAATGTTTATTTTTTAAAAATTTCCCTTTATTTTACAAATTCCATATTGAATTTACATTCCCAAAATATCTATGAATATACGATTTTCAAATCGATTTCTAATATTCATTTCAATTTATCTTTAAAAGATAAAATCTCAAAACATTCACTTTATATTGGAAAAGTATTTCCATACTTATTTAGTAATAAGTAATTCACAAATCTATTTATTTTCAACACTTGGAAAATATTCAATGTACTTAAATCCAAATTAAGTATATATTTTATTATATAAGGAAAACATTCTCTTAAACACATTTATTTGGGTCAAAACGAATGTTGCGTAAAACATCGTTACGACAACCCAAAATCATTAGTATAGGGATTCGAACTTAAAATAGATATATAAATGCTAATTCTATATAAAACATTTCCTTTCGGAAATCATTTAGTATAACAACAATATTATAGTCCACCATTTCCTTATATTTCTCGAAAACGTCTATTTCAACAATAAATGTTGAAATCTATGGTTTCGATACTTAACACATTCTAAAACATTTTAAATCGTTTTAATTCTATATTAAAATATCACTTTCCCAAAATATTTCTTCAATATATTATTCATCCTCCAAAATCGTGAATATATTTCCTTTAATAAGTTATAATAATTAAACTTATCAAAATAAGTCGGTTCGGATTTATAAAACAACGTTTATAAATTCCATTTATATTTTATGGCAACTTCAACTTATAAAATCACTTTATTAACAAATTCTATCCATATTCCATTTACATGCAAAAGTCCAATTTATAAGTTAATTATTTATAAATCTTTTATTTTATAAAAGCTATTCATTTTATAACTTCACAACTTACAAATCTATAAATTTCATTCACTTATGAAATCCATTTTTTTTTCATTTTAATACTTATAAAAAAACTCGTTTTATAATTCCAATATTTTTAATTTATAAATCTTTTATATAAATCTTTTATAATAATTCAAAGATCCCAATTTAAACCATTTTATAAATTAATCAACTACTTATTTAAAAAATCACATTTTGGTTATATTTCTATAAAAAACATAATTTTTATAACATAAAAGTTGCAACGTTTATTTATTTAAAATGAATCAATTCCAAAAATAAATTTTATTATGAATTCTCAACTTAAATTTTCAAAAATCAAATTTTATTTATTTTCGGCGTCTAACGATACCAAAAATATATTCGACTAAAATTTAGCCTCTAACGATTTCAATCACAAAGATAATCATGCAGATTATAAATAGATCAATAAATAGATCAACACACAACATTGAAACCAATTCAAATGTTTGAGGGATCCAGTTGGATCCCTCCAAACTGTTTCCCTGCATCCAAAGATATTGGCACAATACCAATTCCGCTTCGTGACGAAATATCGCAGTATATGGGATTTATAAAATACTATACGCTATTATGCGGCGCAATAGGGTCTCATCCGCTATATAATGCGGGAAAATCAACTCCAAGTACATATGTAAACAAATTCCATACAAGTTGGAATTATCGCGGTATATGTTTTTAATAAATAACATCCGCTTAATATACGGCGCATATGGTCTATTTAACACAATAGATAAAAAATTATCATCCAATCACACAATCAAGCAATTTTAAATTTGACTGTTTAAAATTTAATTCGAAAAAATTCGATTGAGTAAGAAGTTCTAACCTTGAATTTTCGATAACAGTTGTAGCGTTTTATTTCGAATAAAATTAAATGCGCGTTTAATTTTACCCGAAATTCAAACTAGCACCAAATGACTCCATACCAGTTCCATTGCATAGTGCTCGTCCATACGATTCCAACGCAACTTGCTTCGTAATTTTTCGACCTCGTATGAACAAGTTATAACATGTTAAAGATTTGTACAATTTTAATATAAATTAATTTACACTTTATTTTCATTTCTAAACCAAGATTTAATCTCAGCCATGCATTCCAGGAGATGAAATCGTGGCCGTGAGCTGCATCTTCCCTCCACAGTTCATACTCACGCGTCAACACCCATGGAGCCGCCACTTGCCTCGAATTAACGCCACCTCTTCGACGTGCTATAGATCGATCGAGCGCCACCACTCCAAATCCCATCACGCGAGCTACCTATAGCTCAAAAACGAGCAAGATCCGTCGCCCAAGGGCTTAGAAAAACATGCGCAAACGACAAGGAACGCGACCCTTTTTCTCATCCCCTCGTCGATGATAAAGTAGATCGACCGTTGGATTTGTCGAGCTCGAGGAGCTCTACATTTTTGTAATTGAATGTTTCTCATGAATGTCGATGGATAAGTAGATCGGAGGGGAAGAAGACTGACCATTTTCTACTATTAAAAATTTGTGGCCGGCGGCCTGAAGCTTTAGCTAGGGTTAAGCAAACAAGAAAAACAGAGGTGCTTTTATAGAAAATTTCCAAAAACACTATTCATCCCGAATTTTCCGAACTCCAAATGAAACGTGCCGGCTAGTGTTTCTAGTGTTTACCCCACGTTCTGAACACAATGGAACGTGTTTCGGGAGCCAATTCGATCATCTGTGCGAGTTACGGAAATAATCGATCGATTTTAAATTAAATCGATTTAAACCAATTTCTATGCGTTTTGGCTTATCACCGAAAAACAGTAAATCCGATTGACACGAAATTTGAAACCATACAATAATATCACATTACGGATCCGATGAAACTGGTTTCGTCGAAATTTGAGACTATTTGAAAAATGGCTATTTTAACTTGTCAATTAAATATTAAAATATTCAATTTACACAAATTAACTTTAAATTCGATTTTAAAAGTTCTATAACATCATTATAACTCCAATATGATATAATTAAATTTTACAAATCAGTTTTAATCATATTAAGTCAAATTTTCAATTATTTCAGTAATTTCAACTATTAACTTATTGATTTAATTATCCAAATAAATCCAGATATTCGAAAAATAAATTATTCGACTTATAAATTTCACTTATTAATATTTAAAATCGATTAAATATACAAATTCTAATTGACAGAACTTCTGGGTCGTTACACTGTTCATGGTCGTTCGTCGATCGTTGATGGACTTCGATGGATCGTCAAATCGACGATACTATTGTGTGGAGATGGGCGAGTGGGATGCATCGGAGCAGTTCGCTGTTCGAATCGACGGCTTGATCGAGGGGATTAAATCGATTAGGGTTTAATTCTTGCGTGGCGGTTGCTCCGTACTTTGTGAACAGTGGTGACGTGGAGTGTCGCGTGAGGTCGGCGTGCGGGGTGAGGTCACGCGCTAGAGTTGGGTAAGGCGCGACGGCGTTTGGGAGGCGGTGGCTTGGCTTGTGAGAGTACGCGATTTTCTGGGTTGGCCTGTAGGGTTTCAACGTTGGTGATAGGGTGACATGGATACTGTGTACGTTACCTTATCTATCTATTTATTTATTGTTTTATTTTAATTTTGAATTCAAATGTTCTAAACTACATAACTTTTACATACGAGGTTCAACTCACGCGCGGTTTGATCCACTGGGATCGTATCAGGATTTCAGACATTCAACGCTGGTTTGGGCAGATTCTGAGACTGATCAATTTTGGGGTTTAAATTGAATTTAAATTCAATTTAAATTCAAAGATGAGTGTTTTAACCCACTCACAACTTCTAAAATTCTTATGTTTGTTAAATTGATTTATGATGTGATTATAAATTTATTTATGACTGTTTGGCATATTTTGAATCATCATCTCAGTTTTTCTAGATTTATTTGAATAAAATAGTTATTTAATTTATTATTGAATATAAACTGCCAATAAATACCGGTTATTTATTATCTGTTCTATATTGATGTTATTGATTGAATTGGATGATGATTGTGATAAATGTTTGATGATTAATATTGGATGAATGGATGTTGTATTTTATATTGTTATAAACTGCAAGTTATTATAGATTTTTATTTCATTCGGGATTTTGGGTTGAAATGATATATGTTAACGCTTAAATTTGAACGCTAACACCCCGGTGTGTGAAGTGTATTTGTGAAAGCACCACCCGATAGATCGGGAAAGAATTATAAGTAAGGAGATTGCAGAAAAGTAGTTAAAACACAAGTTTTATAGTGGTTCGGCCCAAAATCAGGCCTACGTCCACTTAGATTCTCTTTATTGCTGATATGAGTACAATATATATCACTTTCTTCAATTACAATCAACTTCAGACAAATGGTTCAAACTCCCATGAAGAATAATCTTTCGAATTCATCTTGAATGATTGTGATTCTTCTTTGAAGTGTGTAATAGCGTCCTTGGAGTTTGGAGTGCTTGGAGTGTTGCTTGAGTTGAGAAAATGGCAGAGTAACGGTGCTTCGAGAATTAGCCAAAAAAGGTCCCCTCCACATTGAATGTGGCCATGTATTTATAGGCAAATTTTTAGGCTGGAACTTTCAAGTCATGAGTCGTGACCGACTCAGCATGAGTCGTGAGTCGTGGCCGACTCATCGTGAGTCGTCTGCGAGTCAAAAGTTGCCGTCTAAGATGAGGCGACCCTGGTCTTCTACACAGCAGCTTCAGGTTGAGTCATCAACGAGTCATCATGTACGACTCATCTTAAGTCGTAAGTCATCAACGAGTCATCCCCTTGCAGCATGATTCTGAGCTTGTCTCTGAGTCGTGTGTCGTGAATTGACCTATCTTTTGAGTCGTAGCTGCCTTAGGTCATAGACTCCTTAAGTCGTAAGTCTTTTGAGCCATAAGGTTTTATGACTCGGATCTCTCCTTGGGTCGTTGAGTCGTTAATGAACTTGAGTCGTAAGGTTTTATGAACCGTTCATCTCCTGAGTCGTAAACCCAATGGAATACTTAAGGGCCTCGAATGGATGAGTCGCGACCAAATGAGTCGGTCTTTGATGAGTCGGAGCCAGGTCAGATGAGTCGGTGATAGAATGAATCGTGAGGTTTCTTGAGTCGGCAGCTTAATGAGTCGGCCTGTATCATTGAGTCGCTACTAGTTGAGTCGGGGATTCTTTGAGTCGGTCCTTTCCTTAAGTCGTGAGGTCTCCTAAGTCGTTAGGCACCTTAAGTCGTAGGTCGTTTCAAGTCTTAACCCGTTGACGCCTCTAACTCGTAGGCCTTTTAGCTCGTATGCTGGAACGGGGTTAACATTTGCCCCTCGAAGCACACGCTTAAGTCGTAAGTCGTGTGCTTCGACTCATCATGACCCGTGCCGAGTCGAGTCCCAACATTTCCAGGTATAAAAATGCTTGAGTCGCTTCTCCTCTTTCTCACTTCTTATTACTTATCCCAGAGCCGCATCTGCCATTAGAGACCTTTCAACCTTTCGAAGGCGAATCCAAGTTAGCTGATCATCAATCCATCCTTTCCACTACATTGCGTAAGTGATTTCGAACTTCAATCCAACAACGTCCATTGCTAAGGCACAAATTTTCGCTTCCTGTTCCCAAATTACCGCCGCATGTCTCACTTGGGCTTTGATTTGAGTTGTGAACGATTCTGATCATTGTTGGCTACGTTGTTGTTGTGATCCTCTAGATTATAGCATCGCCCTTGATTCGTGGCAGCTTCATAACAGTTTTGGATCGGCGTTTGATAAACTGGTGGGATAAATGAGTAATAGGCTTAGTTGAGGAGTTTGCATTCCAGACCTACTTCACGACTTTATCGTCTTTTGGATCTTCCGACTTAAGGATTTTCCGCAATCTCAATTGCACACGGCTTAGATTTTAGGTTGTATTGGTTGTCTGACGACTTACAGCTTCGGTTGTACGAGCGACCCAGTCCTTTGAATTTGTTACACGACCTATTCTTTAAGCCATGCACGACTTAAGCCTTGAGTCGTGAACGACTCAGCACTTGGCTATTTTCCATTCTGAGCTGCTTCTTGCGACTTAACCATGAACCGACCTAACGTACACCATGACTAAAGCCGTAAGTCGTGCCAGAGATAGGACTTGGAGATTTTCCCACTGTTTTTATGACTTATGACTCAAAGCTCTTAACTCGTAGGAAAGATTCTTGAGTCGTTGATGAGTTAGGACTTGTATGGATTTTGTTCGAACTTTGAACCATTGCATGGTCTTTGAACCGTTGAACCCTATTGCGTTCATTGACGGGTTACCTTGACTTGCAGGCTAACAATCTGTCCAACACAATATTTACAGAAAATTGGGACGAATATACTGCCATTGACTGCCCACATCAAATGACAGATTAGCTCATAGCAGATAATCAATTTAAACAAATTACGTGAAAGAAGTGCTCTAAATCAACAAATCCAAGTAGAATGCTAAAGCAATATTGAAACAGTCAACTGAAATTAACCGGTTTGCACTAACACCACACCTGAACTTTTAAGTTAATAAGTCCTGAAATTTGGTAGTCAACCAACTGCCAACTAGCTTAACTTCAGTTATATTTACTTGTTTATTTTCATTAGTTCTGCACAACATTTCACACTTTTAGGAAACGTGTACCTTCGCATTTGAACATCCAGTTGCTTGTGTAGAATGACCTCTCATCAAGAAGAGCCGATGGACCAGGCTGAAGATGTCTTTCCAGTAGCCATCCCTATAGACAACCCTCCGGAGAGGACATCCACAACTTTGAATCAGCGGGCATTTAACCAACTGCGCGTCCAGTTTGGCATTGATGATGCCGACATCTTATTTCCGGGGCCAAATGACACTGCTGACAATCCTCCCTACGGCTTTGTTGCAGTCAATCGCCAAATGTGCTTAAGTGGGGCGATTCCTCCTTTTAACGACTTTCTCCAACAGTTCCTGCTTCGGTTGTCTATCTCTCCATTCCAATTACACCCCAATGGCTATGCCATTCTGATGGGGTTATGTGTTCTATCCAGGAGAGTTTTGGATCGGTTACCAAGCTTCGAGGAGATCTGCTATTTTTGCTCATTCACGAAAACTAAAGACCATCCCTCCATCGTGGTTGTAAGAAGCGCTCGAAATCGCAAACTTATTACTGATCTCTCCGAAAGCGCTCACGGATTTTTGAATCAGTTTTTCTTCGTTCGCTGCCCTCCAGGGTTTTATGCCATCTGGAGAGTGGGAAGTAAGATTTCCTGTCTCTACTTTTTCCGTTTTGAAACTTTCTCGAGATCTGAACTCTCAGCTGCTAATTTCATTCTTTTCCTGTTTTTAGCACTTCCTCTCCCTTCTAGAGATCCGATTCATAAACAAGTTTTCGAGAGGTTGAGTGCCGTGGCTGCGGAAGAAAGGAGCATAAAATTTCTGCTGAAGGATGAATTTTTACACCAATACGGGCTTCTACATGCTTCTCGTTCTACGCATGCTCATGAAGTTCCAACAGAAGTTCCCGATTCCCCGACGAAAACTCCTGACGCCCCGGTTACTGTCGAACAACTCGCATCAAAAGAGTCTAATATTGAAGCTTCATTGGTGAAGTGTTCCACTTCTACCGACATTATGGGGTCATCCAGTAAGACGGTGCTTGCCCCGATCGAGGAAGAAGAAGAACCTTCACAGCCTCTCGGGGGATTAGCTGATGTAGGAATTGAGAAAACAAGTCCCACCAAGCATGGTGGTGACGATGTTTATGAGGGGTTGAGCGACATAATAGTGACTTCGCAGGAGCTTTTTAGAGATGACGTATCTAAAACTATCTCTCCTGTAATTGAGGCGACGTCTCTTCTTCGACAAACGCCAACACAAACATCAACTCCTCATACCCAAGCTATCATCACCTCTACACCAAAGAGTGGTTTGTAGCTTAATGCGTGTAGCTTGCACATCACACAACACTTAGGATTTTTTGGCATTTGTTCACATTTAACTTCTTTTCTCTGGAAGTTTTTAAGACTTGTTATTTTTGCCTTTCAGATTCCTCTATGGGGCGCAGCGGCAGCGGTTCTTATTACAAAGACTTTCGACGCTATGGAGGGCATGGCAGCTATGATTACAAGCAATACTATACCGATTCCAGAGAGACCAATGAGCAGAGAGCTGCGCGAAAAGCTGAAGAGAGGAGAAAGTATGAAGAACGCCACGAGGGAGCAGGCACGCGATATGAATCCTTCCCAAGGGGTGATGATTCCCATAAACGTAAAACGCATGATGATAGGGGGAAGAGCCATATTGAGGATTCGAGAAAGCGGACCAAACTTGGCGAGGAACACGCGCCTGTGACATCTGAGAGACCTGGCGCCTCAGTTTCTACTGACATCCCTTCCAGATCTCCTGCTCTTGAAGGAAGTGCCATTCAAACACTCCTCAACAGGCCTTCATACCATGTTGAAAGGGGCCCCCCGACTTTGCAGAGCCGATTCCCGAATTGGTGTTTGAGGGGGGTACGCTTCGACCTTGATTTGGTCCCCATCGACAAAGAAGCCATGTACAGAAATCTCGATGCTGTCAGGCTTGATATTGACAGAATGTCTGGATGGCAAAAGCTTGTTGATGAACTTCAAAGAGTTAATCGGGCTAACATCGAAGCAATGCTGACCATGGAAAATGATAAATCAGAGTGGCAGAAGATTCTTGATCAACACAACGTTGAGATGAAGGAGATAGCCGAATACAATGAAAAACTCGAAGCCGAAGTAAAGCAGCTCAAAGATGATCTTGCCTCTTCTACTAATACTTACACCCAAAGAGAAGAGGTATTGCAAAAACAAGTGCGAGATGCGCACGCCAGCCAGAGGGACGCCGAAGCTAAAGCTGAGAGGCTAGAGCAAGCTGTAGAGAACCACCGCACTGATGTCACCCAGTTGCAGAATAAACTGAGCGCCCGGGACATGGAGATTGAAGCGCTAAAAGCCCAACTTGCTCAGACCGAAAAAGATCGAGATGAGGCCATGGCTGGTAAGATTGCAGCCGAAGAAACTGTTCAGACCATGGAAACCGACATCAATTCGACTTTATTCGATTTTTATGTACACTGTGTCTTGGGACGCGGCAGCCTCTCTTTTCTTGGTCCTAAATATGAAATCACCCTGGCCGAGGTGTGGGAAGCTGCTCTTAGCATGTTTAAAGACGCCGGGTATGGCGATGAAGATTTTGAGGCGCGTTACCTGGATGAGGAAGCTCGCGCTGCTCTTGTGAAGGGGCAAGAACAACTTGCCAGGATGAGAGCTGGAATGGCGGAAGAGGAACATTCTGGAAAGGAATTACCACTTACTCCCTCTGTCCAACCTCCAGTTTCTCCCGTGGTTGACATCACGGGTTCTAGCTCCTACACTCCGCCTGCGACTAAGATAGCAACTGAAACTACAAGTGCACAAGGCGGGGATGAAGGCGGTGAAAGCAACGAAGCGCAGCGATATGAAATCAGCATCAGAGATCCAACTGCCCCAGGTAAACTTGACACCGGACCAGTCCAAGTGGTGAACTGCTCGTTTGCTCCTTGTGAACTTGACGATCTTCTTGATTATTTTTCGAATTTCAATGAATTCCCGACTTTTGATTATTCTTCAAATGTCAATGAATTCCCGACTTTCGACGAGCCGTCATCCCCTCTCTTTTCGAAAGATACTGATATTTTAAGTTTTTTCTCCTTTGTAGTGAAAGCACCGAGCCAAACTCAAGCTTTTTCTCCCCCGGTTATCCTTCCTTCATCTCTTCAAGTGGCGCCTCCTTCTGCCTCGCAACCTGGATCACAGGAGGAACAAATAGAGGCTCTTCACGGCTTGGATGATCCCATCGCTTCGCAAGAGCAGAAAGATGAGAGACCTGAGGGAGGTGACATTTCCCCGGAACGGACTCCTTCTGACGACATTGTTCTATCAAAACTTGTCACTCCGGGGAGTGAGTCTTCCTCACAAAGGAGAGAGAAGCGTGGGACATCAAAGAGGAGGGGGAAGAAAATCACCGCCACTAAAGAGGAGCCGGAAGTTGAACCGGTTACACCTGCCTCTCCTACTTCCCTTATAACCACTGGCCGACCTGAAAAGCTGGTTATTCGACCGAGTAAAGGGTCCAAAGGAGGGAAGAAGAAGTGAAGATTTTAGCTTTTTTTTCTTTTGTATGAACTGGCCGAGAGTTGTGCGGGTACCGGCCCCCGCTTTTATTTTGAAACCTGTATCTGCATTATAGTTGAATAAAATAATTCTTCGTTTGTACAAATTTATGTTTGAATTTGAGAATGCATTTACTATTTATTTTTGCACAAGTTTGTTTATATAGTGTTGCAGCGGGCTTATGGTATGTTGCTTGAGTATTACTCTACTGATGCATCTATACTACTATACCATGTTGCCCCCATACCTTAAGCTTGCTGCAATATTTTACACTTCGAGGGGACTTGCACTCTTATTTGCTAAAGAATAATTATTTTATTCTTTAAAGAAAATTTTTATAGAGTACAACTCCCTTCGTATAAGTTTTTACGCTTTGTCGTTCGAAGAAATCACTTTTTTCTTTTGCTTACGTGCATATTTCACCAAGTGAATTCCTCTATGTGGTAAAGCGGACCTCTGAAGGGTACTTTAACTTCTTTTCTTTTTACGATCATTTCCCATAGTAGGCAAATTACTTTTCCTTTGAAAGTTAAAGTACGCTTTTGATGAGGATTTTTTTTTATATATAGAAAGTTGTACCTCTGAGGAGGGATTTTTTCACGTTTCAACACTTGGAAGTTTTATTTCAATCTCGGTGAAACGTGTACCTCCAAAGAGTTATGCCTTAGAAATCCTTTTCACGTTTCAACACTTGGAAGTTTTATTTCAATCTCGGTGAAACGTGGGTTTCCGAAGAGGTCTTTCTTCTTAATTGTGTCCCCGGGAGGGGGTTGTACCTCTAAGGAGGGATTTTTTACGTTTCAACACTTGGAAGTTTTATTCCAATCTCGGTGAAACGTGTACCCCCAAAGAGTTGTGCCTTCGAAGAAAGCCTTTTCACGTTTCAACACTTGGAAGTTTTATTTCAATCTCGGTGAAACGTGTGCTTTCAAGAAGGTCTTTGTTTTTGCATTTCAACTTTGGTGAAGTGAAATTCCGAAGAGCGGTTGTTACACTTCAACTCCTGGCGAAATGTGCCTCCGAAGAGGGCTTTTATTTTGTTTACATTTCAACTCTGGTGAAGTGAAATTCCGAAGAGCGGTCACAACACTTCAACTCCTGGTGAAATGGGCCTCCGAAGAGGGCTTTTATTTTGTTTGCATTTCAACTCTGGTGAAGTGAAATCCCGAAGAACGGTGATAACACTTCAACTCCTGGTGAAATGGGCCTCCGAAGAGGGCTTTTATTTTGTTTGCATTTCAACTCTGGTGAAGTGAAATCCCGAAGAGCGGTTATAACACTTCAACTCCTGGTGAAATGTGCCTCAGAGAGGGTTTTCATCGCCTGGAAGTTACTCTCTCATGGTTGGAGGGTCATGACTCCTCCAATCTTTTTTGTTGAGTAGAGAACTTTCTTTTTTGTGGCGTATGACCCATTAGAGGTCTTTTATCCTCCGAAGAGTTGCGCCTCCGAAGAGGACTTGTGCTGCTGATGGTAGCTTTGGTTGTTCCTTTGTTCACTTGCTTATGCCTTTTCAGCGATCCCCTCTTTTTTTTTTTTTTTTTTTTTTTTTTTCAAGTTTTCATCCCCCTCTTCTCGCAAGTGGCTTGTTTAATCCAAGGAAATGTACTTCATTGCCAGGCAAGTTCGTGAGAACGGGCACTAGCTTCCTAATTGGATGTTTGTTTGTTCAAACAATCTCAATTTATCAGCAAGGGCTCGTTTCTATCGAAATCATTAGCCGTTCAATTGAAGTATTTCCTATCTAGGATTTGAATTCGGGGTCTTTGAGACTTGAAATTTGTTTGTTGAATGATGGTGAGAATCGCTCGGTCTTATTATGCGCAAGTTTCATTTCCATTGTCTGCAAAAATTTAAATTGACATTTCAGCAATACATTTTATGTATTTTTATATCGAAAACAAAGCAAACATATAATGATAATAAGGAACACAAGATTTATAGTGGTTCGGCCATGAAATTGGGCCTACATCCACTTTATATTCTTTCATTATTTACTTGCATCAGTTTCACAATTGCTTTCAATTACAAGAATCATACATTCATAATTCTTTTTACAATGTTTCAACAAAATTTTCAAGTAAAGTATGGACGCAAGTGGTTGCTGTTCCATGCCCTTGGAATTTGATCTCCATCAACAGTGGTGAGCTTGAATGTGCCGTCGAGAAGCTTCTGACCTATTACATATGGTCCTTCCCAATTTGGCCCAAACACACCTGTCGCGGTCATAATTCTTTTCAGGACTAGATCTCCAATTTCAAAGCTGCGTTGACGAACTTTGGAATTGAAATGTCTGGCTATCCTTTGCTGATGAGCTGCAACTCTGAGGTTAGCTTCATCTCTTTTTTCATCAAGGAGATCCAGCGCTTCAAGTTGCAGCTTTTCATTTTCTGCTTGATTGAAATGGATTCTTCTGTGTGAAGGGACCTCTGTTTCAACCGGGATCATTGCTTCCGATCCGTATGCTAACGAAAAAGGAGTATGCCCAGTTGCAGTTTTGTGAGTAGTTCTGTATGCCCATAGTGCAAGTGGTAGTTTATCGACCCAACCACCTTTTGCTCTTTCGAGTTGCTTTTTGATGGTTGATTTGATGATCTTGTTCACTGCTTCCACTTGCCCGTTTGCCTGCGGATGAGCTACTGCCGAAAAGCTTTTCTGGATTTTGAATCGTTTGCAAAAATCCTGGAATTCCTCACTTTCAAACTGAGTACCATTGTCTGTGATTATTTTCTGAGGCACACCGTATCTGCAAATGATATTCTTGGTCACAAAGCTTATCATTTTCTTAGAAGTGATAGTAGCCAATGGTTCAGCTTCAGCCCACTTAGTAAAATAATCAACTGCAACAATAGCATATTTAATCCCTGATTTAGCAGTTGGTAGCGGCCCAATGAGATCCATTCCCCAAATTGCAAATGGCCATGGACTGACCATCTGTGTGAGTTCGGTAGAAGGTGCTCTAGGAATTTTGGCATATCTTTGGCACTTGTCACATTTTCGGGAGTAATCTGCGGCATCCCGATTAATTTCTGGCCAAAAATATCCGTATCGGAGAATTTTCTTTGCTAATGTTTGACCACCTGAATGATCACCACATTCTCCTCCATGCACTTCAGCTAGGATTGTTTTGGACTCTTCCCGGGATACACATCGAAGCAATGGCATTGAGAATCCCCGTCTGTATAATCGGCCATCCTGAATTACATAGCGAGAGGCCTTTCTTAGAAGCTTTCGTCTTTCTATCGAGTTTTCTGGCAGAGAACCCCTGAGTAGGTAATCCAGTATTGGAGTCATCCATGACTCTTGTTCTTGAGATACATTCACAATCCAGTCTATATCCATCTCGTCTATACTTGGCGCTGAAAGGACTTCTACAGGGACCAATTCCAATAGTTGAGCTTCACCAGAACTTGAATACTTTGCGAGGGAATCTGCCTTCATATTCTCTTCCCGAGGAATGTGGCTTATTGAATAGTGACCGAGTTCACATAGGAGTTCCCAAGCCTTTGACAAGTAGGAAGGCAAATTTCCACCTTTTGCTTGAAATTCTTTCTTGACTTGGCATACAATAAGCTGAGAATCACTGAAAATTTGTAATGCTTGAATGTTCAGCTCTTTAGCGATTTTCAGACCTGCAATAAGAGCTTCATATTCTGCTTCATTGTTTGTTGAAGGAAATTCCAGTCTTAGTGCATAACATAATGATCGACCTTCAGGAGTTTCAAGTACCACTCCGGCTCCAGAGCAGTTGTCATTTCTTGCGCCATCAACATACATCTTCCACTGGATTGGAGAATCATTGACCGCTTTTTCCTCACCATTATCTTTCTCTGTGAATTCTGCAATGAAATCAGCTAAAGCTTGTCCGTTGATTGCTTTTCGGGGGTGATAGGTGATGTCATATTGACTAAGTTCAATGTTCCATTTTAGAAGACGACCCGAAGTTTCAGGGCGAAATAGGACTTGCTTTAGAGGCTGATCAGTGAGTACTTTGATAGGATGAGCTTGGAAATATTGCCTCAGTTTCCTCGATGCAACTAGTAGGCAATAGGCGAGTTTTTCCAACTTGGAGTAATTCAGCTCTGCCCCAGTGAGTCTTTTGCTGATATAGTAAACTGGATGTTGAATCCTTTTGTCTTCCCGTATCAGCGCTGCACTTAGAGCATGAGATGATACTGCCAAGTATATAAGAAGATCCTCACCATCGCCTGGCCTAGAAAGTATCGGAGGCGTTTCCATATGACGGATCAACTCTTCAAAAGCTTTTTGGCATTCGGGAGTCCATTCAAAGTTCTTCTTTCCTTTTTTCAGGTCATCGAAGAACGGGATGCATTTATCAGTAGCTTTGGAAATGAACCGATTCAAAGCGGCGACTTTTCCGTTGAGACTTTGCAATTCCTTCTTCGTTCTAGGAGCTTTAACTTCTTTTAAGGCGGTAATTTGAGCTGGGCTAGCCTCTATGCCCCTAGCACTGACAATAAAACCTAAGAACTTTCCGGATTCGACCCCAAATGTACATTTCAGAGGGTTAAGTTTCATTCTGTATTTCCGGAGGACTGCGAACATTTCTGCTAAGTGTTCAATGTGATCCACTGCTTTCCTGGACTTCACTAACATGTCGTCGACGTAGACTTCCATAGTTTTGCCCAATTGCGGTTTGAACATAGCATTAACAAGTCTTTGGTAGGTTGCCCCTGCGTTTTTCAATCCGAAGGGCATAACTCTGTAGCAATAAAGTCCAACATCTGTGATAAAGCTTGTATCCTCTTGATCCGGCTCATGCATCATGATTTGGTTATAACCGGAGTAGGCATCCATGAAGGATAACAATTCATGTCCCGCAGTTCCGTCTACCAGTTGATCGATCCTGGGTAATGGGAAGCAATCTTTGGGGCAAGCCTTGTTTAGATCAGAAAAGTCGATGCATACTCTCCATTTTCCATTAGCTTTCTTGACCAACACAGGATTTGAAACCCAATTCGGATACGTAGATTCTTTGATGAAGTTATTTTCCATGAGTCGATCAACTTCTTCTTTTAATGCTGCTGACCTTTCTGGACCTTGGGTTCTTCTTTTCTGTTTAACTGGCGTAAACTTTGGGTCAATATTCAGAGCGTGTACTGCAACTTCTGGGGATATCCCACACATATCGGCATGAGTCCAAGCAAAGACATCCAGATTTGCTTTCAGGAAAGATATCAAGACATTCTGAATTGACACATTAAGCTGCGAACCCACATTCAACACCTTATTTGGGTCCTTCGGGTCAACAGGTACCGGAATTGTCGTTTCCACCGGTACTACTCTATTCTCCCCTGTACTGGCTTTTCTGGGATCCATTTCTTTCCGTGCCCCGCTGTGCTCGCCAGTGCAGGGTCCGCTCTGTAATTGCTACAAAGCTGGTTCCTTGATGCGGACTGGAGTTGCCGCATCCTTTCCCATTTCTCTTTTTCTTGACTCTCGCAGCTCTGTCCAATAACATTCTCGTGCAGCATTTTGATCCCCTTTTATAACTCCTACTCCATTGTCAGTAGGGAATTTAATAGTGAGGCACCACGGGGCTAGGATAGCTTTGAATGCTGCGAGTGTTGGACGGCCAAGAAAAGCATTATAGGCAGAAAGCTCATCGACAATCACAAATGTTTGCTTTCGGGCCACTTTCCTTTCTCCTTCCCCAAGTTCTACAAACAAATCGATGGTTCCTACTGGTTGCTTTGGCTCCCCTGTGAAGCCCACGATTTTCTATGATGAGGCTTGCACATCGATCATAGGGATTTTCATCTGGTCAAATGTCTTCTTGAAGAGAATATTGCATGATGCTCCGCAGTCAATGAGGACTCTTCTGACAATGGCTGGTCCAATACCAGCCGAGATGACCAAGGGATCTAAAGTAGGAGCTTCAATACCTGTAGAATCTCTGGCTCTGAAAATAATATCGTCACTGAAAGTTTTCTGTTGTTTAAGGGGCGTAGTGTCTTCTAGAACAAAGACGTTTTCTTCGGCTGGAGCATATTTCAAAGCACTGGAATATCTCTCCATCTCACCCCAACTTTTACCAGCTGGGTGAGGTCCTCCTGAAATGACATTGATAACGGGCCTTCCAGATTCGTGCCCCGTAGCTTTCTCTCCTGCCCCGGGCTGATGAACAGGGGCCCGCTGCCCCTGACTCGACGATGCAGGATTGTTGCTATTCTTTTTTACGAATTGCTGCAACTTGTTTTCTCTTAGCAACTCTTCAATCAGATTTTTCAGCTGGCGGCATTCATCAGTTTCATGACCTGGTTGATTGTGGAAGCGGCAGAATTTCCCACTTTGTATGGCTTTTCTCCCAGTTCTCAACGGGATAGGTTTAGGGAAATCGATGGAATCTTTAGTGGCGAGGTAGATGTGCTCCGGTGTATGTGATAATGGAGTATATTCTGATGGCTTGAAGGATCGGGGCTTCTTCAGATTACCCTGTTTCTTCCCATTACTATTCTCCCTTTTTTCCCCCACCGATTCATTCTTGCGTGGAGCGACAGTGTTGTCTTCTGCTTTTTCTAACACTGTCTTTACTGGTAAAGGACGGCTTTCCAAGCGAATGAACTCGTCTGCTTTTTTGTAGAACTTTTCGAGAGAGGTTGGCTCCTTCATATTTAACCATTTCCCAAATTCGCTTGACTTATCGATAGCCCTCATCAGATAAGTCAATATCATTCGTGGTTCAGCATTGTCCACCTCAGCCAGTGCTATATTGAAGCGGTTCAAGAAGGATCTGATAGATTCACCAGGATTCTGCTCTAAACTCGATAGTGACATAATATCCTTGGCCTTCGAAGCATATAGTCTAAACTGCTCCTTGAATTTTCTGGTCAAGTCTGAAAACTGATCGATAGATCGGACTGGTAACTTGGTGAACCACAATAAAGCCACGCCTTCAAGGTATACGGGGAAATATCGGCACTTTATTTCGTCGGAGGCCCTGGCACCTGTCATGTGCCAGTCATATTTATACAGGAACTCATTCGGATCACTCGTCCCTTTGTAAGCTGGAATAGTCGGAGGGACAAACTTCCTTGGAAATTCCGCCTTCAAGATTTTTTCAGTAAACGGAGTTTTACTTGGAGCGAAACCCCATTCCTTCTCATCTTCAATCCTTTGCATACTTTCTTTCATGATCTGCCGGACCATTCCAGAAAGATATTCCTCATCATGTCGAGTTCTAGATCCACCGGCGTCAGGTACTGCCTGCTCAAAGGGACTAGTAGGCCTTTCAGGAGCATTCCTTTCATTAACATCATGAATGTTGCCAGCATAGTTCCTTTCATTACCAGCCGGTTCATTGTTTGCCCCAAGTAAGTCGTTCAACTTATTCAGAATCAGAGCATTCTGGGCACTTTGAGCCTCTAGTTGTGCATTTTGGGCGTTTATCTGCTGGTTTAGCCGTAGTATCACAGCATCCAATTCCGCTTTTGTAACTCCAACAGACGGAGTTGGTAGATTAGGCACAGGGGAAGCGGAGGTTCCCTCTTGAATGTTCCCAGATCTGATAGATCTGCTTTTCCTTCCAGGAGCCATAATCTCAGATATACTTCTAGTTTTTAAGGAAATTCTTTCTTCAAATCTCTGCGAAGCAATGATGACAGCTGTCCTGAGTTCAATTCTCAGTGAAAGCACCAAAAATGTTAACGCTTAAATTTGAACGCTAACACCCCGGTGTGTGAAGTGTATTTGTGAAAGCACCACCCGATAGATCGGGAAAGAATTATAAGTAAGGAGATTGCAGAAAAGTAGTAAAAACACAAGTTTTATAGTGGTTCGGCCCAAAATCAGGCCTACGTCCACTTAGATTCTCTTTATTGCTGATATGAGTACAATATATATCACTTTCTTCAATTACAATCAACTTCAGACAAATGGTTCAAACTCCCATGAAGAATAATCTTTCGAATTCATCTTGAATGATTGTGATTCTTCTTTGAAGTGTGTAATAGCGTCCTTGGAGTTTGGAGTGCTTGGAGTGTTGCTTGAGTTGAGAAAATGGCAGAGTAACGGTGCTTCGAGAATTAGCCAAAAAAGGTCCCCTCCACATTGAATGTGGCCATGTATTTATAGGCAAATTTTTAGGCTGGAACTTTCAAGTCATGAGTCGTGACCGACTCAGCATGAGTCGTGAGTCGTGGCCGACTCATCGTGAGTCGTCTGCGAGTCAAAAGTTGCCGTCTAAGATGAGGCGACCCTGGTCTTCTACACAGCAGCTTCAGGTTGAGTCATCAACGAGTCATCATGTACGACTCATCTTAAGTCGTAAGTCATCAACGAGTCATCCCCTTGCAGCATGATTCTGAGCTTGTCTCTGAGTCGTGTGTCGTGAATTGACCTATCTTTTGAGTCGTAGCTGCCTTAGGTCATAGACTCCTTAAGTCGTAAGTCTTTTGAGCCATAAGGTTTTATGACTCGGATCTCTCCTTGGGTCGTTGAGTCGTTAATGAACTTGAGTCGTAAGGTTTTATGAACCGTTCATCTCCTGAGTCGTAAACCCAATGGAATACTTAAGGGCCTCGAATGGATGAGTCGCGACCAAATGAGTCGGTCTTTGATGAGTCGGAGCCAGGTCAGATGAGTCGGTGATAGAATGAATCGTGAGGTTTCTTGAGTCGGCAGTTTATGAGTCGGCCTGTATCATTGAGTCGCTACTAGTTGAGTCGGGGATTCTTTGAGTCGGTCCTTTCCTTAAGTCGTGAGGTCTCCTAAGTCGTTAGGCACCTTAAGTCGTAGGTCGTTTCAAGTCTTAACCCGTTGACGCCTCTAACTCGTAGGCCTTTTAGCTCGTATGCTGGAACGGGGTTAACAATATATAACCGTATTTATATTTTAAACTATGGATTGAAATGATAAATATCAGTGTCACTTGACCATAAGATAGAAAATTATATACAGACACTGTGGTCTATATATAAAAATATTTTTGAAATGATTTCTTTGGTTTTGTAAAGAAATATATGGTTTTATATAAATATTGATTTTAGAGGTTATATAAATGTTATTTACGCTTGATTTTAAGCTATGTATAAATTTGTTTTAATATAGAATAACTTAACAATAAGTTTGCTTTTTTTGAGATAATATGGTTAAGTATTTAAATTATATTTATATAGATTTAAATAAATTGCGGTTGGAAGGTAAATTTGAAATTTATTTCAAAAATTGAATTTATTTAAGAATTAAACTCAAATATGTTTGATGTGAAATTTATTAAACTTAAGAATTTAAAAGGTATGATTTTATAACTTGAATTTGGTTTAAGGTGGATTAAATGAATATTTCAAGTATAAATAAATTAAAGGAAATATTTAGTTATTTGTAATTTGGATATTTTCTAAATGATAATGGATGTATTAAGTAAAATATTTCAAAACCAAATAATAGAAAAATTGAACTTGATATATATATATATATATATATATATATATATATATATATATATATATATGAAATTACCAAACTTAGTTTTGAAATGGTTGAATACTTAAAGTTTGAAATATATTGAAGTTGAAATGGTTTATTCTATGGATCAAATTTGTTTTGAAATCCATATAATTTGGAATAGTTTATTTGGAAACTGAATTGAATGGAAATTTATGATTTGGGATCTGGTTAAATTTAAAATCGAGAAAGTCGAGTTGTTTTTGAACTGATTTGTGAAATTGAAGAAGCTATTTTATTATATAATGTATTTTAAATATTTAAACCATTTAAGTGGTGGAAGTTATGTTTCAAAGTTATGAGTTTCAAGGTTTTATAATTTGGAAGTGTTATATTTCAAGTGTTTTGATTTCGAAATGTTATAACTTTGAAAGTGTTATGATTTTAGAAAAAGGTATATTTGAATGAAAATGATATCGTATTGATTTGGTTTTGAGAAGGCAATGATATCCGGTTTTAAAGTATAAACTATTTTGAAAATGACCGCGGTGTTATAATAACGTTTGGTTATTAAAGAGACCGGGATCGAAAGCTGTCATACTCTCTTCCAACTCTAAAAACCACTTTAACAACCATGTACACGGTGTGTAACAACCCGAGACTTCGCATTAATTAATTATCTTTGTTAAACGATTAATCTGTTGGCTAATTGCTATGGGAAGTTTTTAATCGAGATTAAATTCTTTTAAAAATTTGTTAAAAGGTTAGATGGGCTTTAAGTTGAATCGTGGCCCACGTTTCTTTGGTTTTGGGTGCTGTGATAATTATCGAGTAAATACCCGTTCCACTTTCTCCCATTATTCATTTCGAAAACCCTAAAACAACGCACAAAAGAAAATTAATGGCGGCTCGTTCAATCCTCAAAAATTAGGGTTCGTCTTTGCTTCGATTTCGATCGTTCGATCGTTGGCTTCGTGCTCGTCAAAACAAGGTGAGTGATCTTCTTTTCACTCGCATCTAATTTGAATTCTAGTGATTTTATGAATTGAGGTTTTTTTTAGGGTTCGAATCCCATTATTTTTGTATTTTTGTTCTTATAATATTATTTGAATTTGTCAATGATTTTGCTCGGTCGTTGATATTCGATTGGAAGTTGAGATTCGTCTATAACTTCTTTAATTTATATATATTTTATGATCTTGGTTGACACGGCTTTGATTTGCAACTACTTGGTCATCACGGTATTTTGATTTCTGGTATTTTTGGTTCCATGAATTTCTGGCTTGACTCTATTTGATGTTGATTTCATGACCACCATTTTGTTGAATTCTTTTGACGATATTAATTTCGTTGACTTCGGTTATACCCTGTTATTTTCCTTATTTGGCATCGGCTTGATATTGTTTGTGATTGTTTCCACTTTACTGGCTAGTTGGAGTACTTCATTGTTGGCACTGATTTGTCTTGGTTTCACTTGAACCAGTGGTATTGGTCTTGATCATTTTGATACTACTGTTGCACTTGTAATGTACCGTGCTGGTTCATATTGTACTCTTTGGTTTGAGTAACTTCCTACTTAGTCTTACTGGTCATTCATGTATATGTTTAGTGTATTCATGTGCATTAGTCGCTTCGGTCTTGAACACTGCGTAGATGTTCTTCACTATCACTTGCTCTTTGCTTGGAGTTGCATCTCTGGTCAAGCTTTGTACCGGTGCACTTGATTTGAGTTCATTTCTTGTTAATATGTACATCTGTGTGTATTCACTTGATCATATATGTTCAGGCTGCACTTGTGTTGTTTGAATCTGGCCTCGAGTCTGATTCATGTAGTCTTGCTTCCATGACTTCTGTGATATGTTTATGCCCTTGAATTCAAGTGGTGGCTGCATTTTCATTTTATATGTAGTCTTTCCCGTGTTGGTTTGAATTGCATTGATGCAATTGGATTTGTTTTCCTAATTACACTTGAGTTGAACCCGGCATCTCGGGTTTGACCTTGTGCTCGTTTGTGAATTTTCATTGTGCCTTCTTGTGCACTTTGTTCATTTGATGGTTACTGGATGGATGTTGTGATTGCTGTTGCAGTTCCATCTGGTTCATTTTGATTTGAGTTGGAGCCATTTGCTTTTGATTCGTTGATCTTTTGTGTATTTCATGTTGTAGTGGCAAGGCAGTACACGCGTGCGTGTGCTGCAGCCCTACCAGAATTGATGTTTTTAAGTGATATTTCAATTACTTGAATTGTTTCGTCCAATTCAATACTTTGAAATTGTATTTTGATTTGATTTGATTTGATCATTTTGTTGTTGTCTAATTATCTATTTGATAATTAGATTATGAGTTTCTAATTATTTATTTAATAATTAGATTTTGTAGTTAATTGCCATATAGGCAATCCTGTTGTTCTCTAAATTAACTTCATTGATAATCCTTTCATTTATCTTCGTTGTTAATTTGAATTTGCTGATTTGTTGTTTAACACGGTTACGTATTATATTTACCGTTATCCAATTTCTTACTAAAGGATTCGATAGACGAGATTTGTTGTGACTGTCTTCTATTTGATTATTTAATTATTATTGCTTCCGTGCATTAATAACTGTGTTTGAATTAGACTGACCCGTGTATTATTTTCTTTTGAATTTAATACTCGGGTCAGACCGAGTTATTACAGGTTGTTGATATCTTACTTTGGGTTGCTGCTTGAGCTATGAAGTCTCTTTATATTCTTGGAGTAGTCATTGTCGTAGTATAGGATGATATGTATTCATGTTTATTATTGTCAATAATGTACTTGTATATGTAACTTCTAGTGTCGACAATTGTAGTTGTATCACATGTATTATATCACGTGTATTGTAACTGACGTCAGTTATTATATATATGAGACTTTTTATTATCTGTGTTCCGCATTTTAGCTTATCTGTGTTATTATTATATATGTTGTCCTAAACAATTATGAACCATTGTAGTTCATCTTATACTGGAATGGGATATGTCGATGGGAGTAAATAAACAGAGATGAAAAATAAAGAATATACATCACTCCTATCGAGATAACAAATATTAGTGTAAGGCTTAACTACATATAGCCACTCCTATCCAGCCTCATTCTTCGTAATAACAGAAAGTATTTCCTTTAATACTCTTTGTTATTGTGAGCATAGAGGTGGGGCGTCACAGTTTGTATCAGAGCGAGGGGTTTATGGACATAATATAAAACATAACTTAGATGGAACATGTCTTACAACTATTTGTTGATGTTTTTAGTTGTACTATGAGTCAAAACTAAAGTTTTGAAATTATGATGAAAATTTTAAATATCTTTATTTAAAAATAAATGTGAAACTGTGTTTTGATGTTTGAGTAATTTGTGTTTTGTTTATCAAAGTGCGCAGCGGAAACAGTGACACTGTCTTTGTTGAGTATAGTTGGTAACCCTTTTGATCTAAAAATCAAAATATGAAAATGAAATTAAATTCATTATGTTGTTACATAGATGTGTTTATTTTTGTTTTCTTTGAAAATTTCGAATCCGGTTTAAGGATCCGAAGCGATTGTAGTTATGTGATTTTGTTGAGATTTTTTATGTTTTAAATTATCTTCATTGAAGGTATATTCGAGTGATTTCTTTGTTCATTTTGTAGTATATGTGCAAATTTTAGTTGCACGTTACTACATTAATTTTACGTTGAACCGATGTTTGGTTTTAAACGTATTTTGTTGCCGTTATTTTTATAACGGGATTTTTACACCGGTGCTAGATTTTTGAAGCACAGTTTTTTGTTGACATTTTGATGAATGAAAAATCTCTGGTATTATATTTGGTTGTGAATTATTTTGATGAGATTTTGACGTATAAAAATTATTGTTCCTTTGACTTTAGTAACCGTCAAATTTTAAAGTGGATTTTCAAGCGGTTATACCGCAATGCTGATTTTGAGATCCGTTTTTACGGTGTTTTGAGAAGTGCAATTTCCTTATTGAAATTGTTACATATGTTGCTGTTTTAATCACGTGTTTTGAAAATCGTTTTAGATAGAAATTGTTTCCAAAAAATTTATAGTTTGCACTTTCAAAAGAATAAGGAAGCGATTTAAACGTTTCAGCAAAATTGAGGACTATGAACCCTTACTTTTACTTATTCGCTTAATTCCGGACTTGTCCGTTTGAGAACATAAAATGTTATTTATTTAAATTACACAATTTTGCACTTTCAAGGAAACGATGAAGAAAAATGATTTAGTAAAACTCATGGTATGGGACATGTGTGTTTGCTATTTCGATCAATTCTGGACTCGTTAATTGAAATATTTGTTGTTTGTTGATTTTGACGATTTTGTGTGCTTTCGAGCCACTATGTTGGTCCTTCGGGTCATATGTTGGACCTTCGGGTCAAATACCAGTACTAGACCTTTGGGTCATATGTTGGACCTTCAGGCCATATGTTGGGCGCCAAAATTATGTTGACAGTACTTGGTAGGCTTCGTCCATATGGTGATGCACCTGCGGCGTTGCTTAAACTTGCCATTTGTTGGGATCGATCCTCATTTAATGTTGATTTTCTAGATTATCTTAATTGATTTCTACATATTTGTTGCTTCTAATTATCTGCAGGCAATTAGATATTTGTTGTTATGAGATTTAATTATCGTACCGATAATTAGATATTTGTTGTTATAAGTTTTAATTATTTTGTGATAATTAGATATTTGTTGATTTGTTGTTTTTGATTATCGTTTTTGATAATTGGACATTTGTTGTTTTTTCTTATCGTTTTTGGTAATTAGATATTTGTTGATTTGAGTTTTCTGATTATCGTTTTTGATAATTAGATATTTTTTGATTTGAGATTTCTGATTTTCGTTTTTGATAATTAGATATTTGTTGATTTGAGTTTTCTGATTATCGTTTTTGATAATTAGATATTTTTTGATTGAGATTTCTGATTATCGTTTTTGATAATTAGATATTTGTTGATTTGAGATTTATGATTATCGTTTTTGATAAATGGATAAATTGTTGTTTTCTGATTATCTATTTGATAATTAGATTTTGTTGAAAATTTGTGAATTTCTTTTATGAAATTAAAAGATTTCTTTGGTGTATATATTCTCAACCTTAATTTTTCTAGCTTAACTAGTTTATGTTAGAAAAATAATTGTTATTGATGACATTAATTATGAAAATTGCGGGGACACAATTTTTATAAGGAGGGGAGTTTGTAACAACCCGGGACTTTGCATTGATTAATTATCGTTCTTAAACGATTAATCTGTTGGCTAATTGCTATGGGAAGTTTTTAATCGAGATGAAATTCTTTTGAAAATTTGTTAAAAGGTTAGGTGGGCTTTAAGTTGAATCTTGGCCCACGTTGGTTGCTGTGATAATTATCGAGTAAATACCCGTTCTACTTTCTCCAATTATTCATTTCGAAAACCCTGAAACAACGCACGAATGAAAATTAATGGCAGCTCGTTCAATCTTCAAAAATTAGGGTTCGTCTCTGCTTCGATTTTGATCGTTGGCTTCGTGCTCGTCAAAGCAAGGTGAGTGATCTTCTCTTCACTCACATCTAATTTGAATTCTAGTGATTTTATGAATTTGGATTTTTTAGGGTTCGAATCCCTTTATTTTCGTTTGTATAATATTATTTGAATTTGTCAATGATTTTGATCGGTCGTTGATATTCGATTGGAAGTTGAGATTGATCTCTAACTTCTTCAATTCGTATATATTTTCTGATCTTAGTTGACACGGCTTTGATTTGCAATTACTTGGTCATCACGGTATTTTGATTTCTGGTATTTTTGGTTCCGTGAATTTATGGCTTGACTCTATTTGATGTTGATTTCATGACCACCATTGTGTTGGATTCTTTTGACGATATTAATTTCATTGACTTCGGTCATACCCTGTTATTTTCCCTATTTGGCATCGGCTTGATATTGTTTGTGATTGTTTCCACTTTTACTGGCTAGTTGGAGTACATCATTGTTGGCACTGACTTGTCTTAATTTCACTTGAACCAGTGGTATTGGAGAGCTTGAGTCACCGTTCAGAGAGGTGTTAACACTTGCCCCTCGAAGTACACGCCTATGTTATAGGTCGTGTGCTTCGATCTAACTACTCTAGGTCGTTGTAACGACCCGTAAATTTCGACGATTAAATTTTAGTTAAAAAGGGATTATGTAATAAAAAAAATTTGTAAAGAAAAATAAAGATATATATAAAAGAGATAGAATTTATGCTGGAATGAACGCTAAATGAAAATCCAATGATTGAGATAGTGTAAGATGTATACCTGTGTGTAAGTTGAATAAATAAAGGAGATTTAAATTTATAACTAATAATGAATTGTAGAAACGGGTATTTAACCTAATTGTTGAAAGTTAGGTGAAATATCAATAAAGAAATAGCGTAAATTGTCGCACTTGAATAAAATGTAAATTAAAGAAATAAAGACAAAATTTAAATTACCTATGTATTAATATATTAAAAAGGACTGTAATTGTATGTGAATTAAGGTGGTAATATAGATGGCAGTTGATGGATAACCAATTTAATGCAAATCCAAATGCAATTGAAACGGCTGTTTGAGTTTTGGAGTGAAAATGGGAATGGTGAATACAACATTATAACCTCTTAATTAAATATGATTGTTTAATTAATACTAAAAGTAATAAAAGTTGGTAATAGTATTAATGAAATAATAATAAGAAGAATTGAAATTGTATAATGGAAAATTTGTTAATAAATGGATGAAAATATTGGATGAACTAATTGATGGAAGTAAAATCTAAAAGAATGTTGGATAGAACATAAGTGATTGAAATTTGGTAGTGTGTATTGGAAATAAAGTTCATCTAAATATTGAGAAATTTTAATGTTGTTATTATGAAAATGTTACTTTAGTAATTATTAAAATAGTAACGGGAAGTGTGAAGGTAAATTTATAAAAACGTAAAACTTATTAATTGAGTGTAGACTTGTGAAATAGATTTAATGACAATAATTATTGTACGTATTTATTCTATTTGTTGGTTAAGTATTATTTTTGATCAATTTCAACTAATGCACTAAATTATTGTAGTTAGTGTGGAATATTGGTAAGAGAATAAATAAGATGTAACCAAGGGAAAGGTCCATTTTATAATATAATAATTAGTGTGATCTTAGGAATGAATTGATTGAGGTTTAAGCTTTTATTTATGTGTAAAGTTAACAAAATTTCAATTAAATTGAAATCCAGTAATTTATGAAAATAAAGATGAGAATTGGGAAATATTACTGTAATGAATCATAAAAGAAATGTGAACTGTGTGGTTGAGTAATAATTGATTTATTTTGAGCTGTAATCCAATAAAATCAAATTTATTAGAATTTATTGCAATTAATTGGATTAATTGCAGTAACCTTTGGAAATTGGAACTTAGTAAAAATAATCTGGATTGGATTTCTAATAAATAGGTTAGGGTGAGTAACTGAATTACATACTATGAATAAGTAAACCAGGAAGATTAAATTTAATTAATATAAAATAGTTGATTTATTGCAAATAAAAGATTATGTAAATATTTAGTTAGGTGGAATTAAAGTTAATTACATAATAAGGTATGAATCCACTGCTAATTTTATTTATGGAAATGAAAAGAGTACCAAAAACAAGCTTTGTCAGTATATTTAAGTTTAATGTATAATAATAAGTTAATGGTAATAAAAGAAGTTTAAACATCTAAATATTCTGTTAATAGAGAGTTGAGTTTAAATCTAAGAATATTAAGAAGTAGATTTTTGAATACAACATTTGATCCATCCACTTAAAATGTATAGATAGGATAATCGCTGATTTTTGATTTAAGTAGTGCAAACGGAGATTTATCTATTTATTTGGAATTGGAATTTATAAGTGTATAAATAGGAAATAAGTGAAATTTATTTTTTAATATTCATAAATGAAGATTTAGATGAAGGTGAGAATGGTAATGCTTTAAATAGTAGAGACGTACACAAATCAATGTAGGTAATTAGAAATAAAATGTTGTCGCAACGATAAAACGTTTCTTGTGAAAAATGGATGACATAACGAAAAAGGGTAATGTATTCACTTGAATATAAATTGAAACTTATTTGAGGTATTAATTACAATGGATAGAGATTTTGGGTAACATTGTAAATGATATGTAAGTAATGCAAATGTATGTCAATAGTAAGGGATTAGGATGAATTAAAAATTTGTAACATAGGAATTACCTGCCTATTTGTTAATAAAAATTTGAATGGTTAGTAAGTGATAATAGAATAAGTGTACATTAGTGGAATTGAGGTAACGTTGGTTTTAATGTTGAGAAAATAAATGGGTATAGTAAAGTTTAAGTGGAATTGTAAGTATGTATAGGGGAATGAATTATTGCAGGGAAATATTTGGTAACCATTGCAATAAATGTAAATTAGTGTGCATTAATATGAAATTTAGTAATAGGTGTGAATAACTTAAATTTCTTCATAGGATAAAGAATGATGGAAATAACGTTTATTCAATATATCGGGATTTAATTGATCATAAAAGGTTGATTGCAAATCAAATGAAAAATGCTTAAATGGGAATTAAGTTATTTATTCATTTGGATTTAAAGCATGATTGAAATTATTGGAAACTGAATAAAACGTTTTATGTTGATTGAAATTTAAGTTGGAAGTAATTAAGAAAAATAAAATATGTATAATATGGAATTCAAATGTACATAGAAATGCGGATTTTAGTATGTAAACGTAAATCTATTGAGAATGGATAGAAATTTAATCTGTAATTATTACAGTAATTTAGAAATTTAGTTGAAATTGGAAATTTATCTATGTATTTGGAAATTTATGGAATTGTGAATATATATATGGAAATTTAAATGAAGCATCTAATTATACATGTGTGAATACGCTTAAAATGCAATGTAAATGTTGAGAAAGAAATAATTTAATCCGTAACGTGTATAATTAATATCCTTTTGGGACCACTTCTGTTTGCACGTTAAAATTCGTGCACACCTATCCTTTTGAGATCTATCTATAAATATGCTGTGATAAACCCTAGCCTCCTTTCTATTGTCAATTGGCTGTACGTTCATTTTCTTCATCTCTTTCTCTTCCTCAATGGTTACAAAACCTAATCTATCTACAATTCAAATTTTCTAATAAAATTCAAACTCTCTACAAAAATTCCAGAAAATTTTATGATAAAGTTCTCGAGACACGTAATCTGCTGGTACAATTCGTTTTCTGTTTTGGATATTCGTTTGACCAGAAAAAATTCAACGATGTCCTGTAGCTTTTAGCTGACGTGGCCATTGAAGTTAAGTGGGTTTTGTTTTATTTTATTTTATTTTATTTTTATTTTTGTTTTCAAATCGTTTAAAATGAATATCTTTTTCATACGTTCTCCGATTGACGCAAAATTTCTTTTGTTAGGATCGTAATTTAGTTCCGGATCTGATGACGCTGGTTTGGACAGATTTGGGGACCGTCGGATTTTTTGAGTTTAAATCGGGTTTAAATTTGATTTAAATTCAAAAGGTGAGTGTTTTAACCCACTCACAACTTCTAAAAGTTTTTATGTTTGTTAAATTTATTTTAGATATGAGTAGAAATTTATTTATGACTGTTTGGCATGTTTTATTCATCATATCTGTTAAATCGCATTTATTTAATATAACTGTTCATTTAATTTTATTACTGCATATAGATTTACAGTTATAGTTATTTATTTGCATATAAACTGTTAGTTTAATAGTTGTTAAATTTATTTTTGAATATAACTGCCAGTTATTACCTGTCATATATTATCGAATATATATTGATATTGATTTATTATTGGATGATGATTGTGATTTGGATGATGAATGATGATGGATGAATGGATGTTTTATTTTATATCATTTAACTACAAGTTATCATGCATTTTTCGTTTCAATCGGGATTGTGGTTTGAAATGATATACAACCGCAAAATTTTATTTAAAATTGCAGATTGAAATGATAAATATCCGTATCACTTGACCATAGGATAGAAAATTATATACAGGCACCGTGGTCTATATATAAATTATTTTAAAGTGATTTTTATGTTTTGGATGAGATACGGTCATTAAAATTTAGTTTTGATATTTTATAAATATTATTCTTCCATATATATATACATATGAAAGTTAAATTTTGAATTTGACCTTTGTGTAAATCCGTTAAATAAAAATGGAATAAAAAAATTTAGGAATGGATTTGATAATTTATAATATATGTTAAGTTTGGAAGTTTTAAAAATGTGATCTTTATAAACTGAATTTTTCCTAAATACATTTAAAAAGGAATATTCTAGTATAAAGTAAAATTGAGAAAATATTTAATTACTAGAATTTGGAGTTTTATTTATGGATTTGATGTGAATATTCAAGACTAAATAATAGTACGTTTAATTTGCTGAAAGAATAAATTCCAACTTTAGTTTTGAAATATTAATACTCCAAATGGATATATATATAGAAATTGAAATGGTTTTTGGAACTTGAAAGTGATATTTAAATTATGGTTTAGACCTTAAAATAAAGAAATATATTTGTAAAGCCATGGAAATTATTTTTCTTTACAGAGTAACCTTAAAAGTTAAACCATCTATTTTATATGCCGTTGAATATCCAAACCATTCAAGTTAGAAGTTATGGGTTTAAAATATATGAATTTTGAAATATTATGCTTTGAAAGTATAATTCAAATGTTCGGTTTCCAGATATTATAGATTTTAAAGAAGTATGATTTTGGTAAGAATTATATTTGTATAAAATGATATCATATTGTTTTGGGTTTTAAAATGATATCGTACTCATAGTTTTTGAAATGGAAATTTTTATTCTGGTTTTTAAGTATAAACTATTTTAAATGACCGCGGTGTTATAATAAAGATGGGTTGGCAAAGAGACTGGGATCGGATATCTGACATACTCTCTGTCGATACCGAAAACCACTTTGACTAACCGTGTACGAGGTGGAGATTCCAGAATGAAATAAGTTGGTGGTGGCGTTTCCTGTAAGGTAAATACGTGGACCCGACTCCCGTGAGTTGGCATAAGGTGGCTAAAACAGGAGCTATTCCCAGGCCAATAAGGTCATTCCTCTGATCGGACACTCCTCTTCGATATTATACTATGACTTTGGATTGATTCAGTGGCCACTTTTATTTTGATTTTGGGGAGTTTGTTCGAGGTGGGCGGTAACTGCGGCTACGCGTTTCCATCAGCCTTGGTCCGCAATTGGTATATCTACCCTGGCATTGCCTTGTTGTGCCGTGTCACCTACCATACCGAGCCTTGTACGAGTTTGGATTTCTCCCGTAGCCCGTGTGGTATCCTCTGGTGGCTTCCCGATCAGGAGGGACTATGATATTGGATGGACTACTGGGACTATTACGTGTTAAGGGGAATATTGGGTCACTCCTTAATGCTATTAAAAAGTATGTTTATTTTATAAATAGACACTATTATAATAGCGCAATATACTACATAGTAAATAGTTTAACGGATCCTTAGGAGATGTAAATCCCGAGCATCTTTTGAGTTACTGCACTCATATTTATTTCTGTTAATTTAACTCACATAAGATCTTTTAGTTCTGACTCGAGTGTTTTTGTCTTTTCAAATTCGCTCGGGTCAGTCCGAGCGTTTCAGGATTGCAAGATTTAGCTCTGGAGGACGAAGATGAAGATTTATAATATTATTATTTATACTAGTGCACTACACATTGTTCCGCTGCATTGTTATTGGTATGTGTAACTCTGATATGTATTATATAAATGGTTTTGTAAACAGATTTATAAACTGTATATTTGATTATTATATTTTATCCTTCCGCTGTGAGATTCTGTTTAGTTTTTTTTCTTCTCTGTTTTTTTCTTATTTACCCCATAACAATCTGCCCTTCCGTATGGTTTGAATTGGCACGTGTGTCGGTTTAAATCGTGCGAAAAGGCGGGACGTTACAGTTGGTATCAGAGCTTTGGTTTAGCGATAAACCTTGGCTTTGTGGGGTTTGACTCTTTGATAATAGGGTAGTAATACCCTATGGGAGTCGCTGAGTGTATATATATGAGAGAGCGTACTTGTTAGTTTTATAAAAGGTTTTTATATTGTGTTAATCTGTTCTGTTTTGTATTTATAAATTCTGGTTGATGCATGGGACGCTGTGACATCAATAGGGGTTTCTAAACACTTAATAGGACAGACCGACATAATATTTGTTTTATTATAGGCAAATGAAATAATTTTGCCTAATCTATTTTCTATATATAAAATAAAATTTTCAAATTATATCTATATTTGGTTGATATAGATTGGTTGTTAGGAAATAATAATTGAAATAAAATTTAAGAAAATAGATAAATGAATTTAGAAATTTAGAACTCAAGTTCCAGGGTTTTGAAAATTCTTTCGAACAAATTTTGGAATATAATAATATTATTTATAAGTATTTTCTGATATAATATTTCAATATAATTCGGAAGAATTGTTTTAAAGGAAGATTTTGGAAAATAAGTTTGTACTTCCCTCTCTGTCGCTGGAAAATAAATTTCGGTGATGAGTGCACGCATCATCGACATCCATTTTCGAGTTTCGAAGAGGAAAGGCCACTGTAGAAATTTACTGCAAATTTGTTTAAGAGAACTTTATCGTTTGATTATAATTAAAGTTATATAAGTAAAAAGAATATGTGTATCTACTATTTTAAACAATTTGGAATTAAACCCAGTATTTGGTTCTTAAAATTCCAGTTAATTAATAGTTCAATTTAGTATAGAAAATGTGAACCTTTAATTAAAGAAAATTTAATACCATAGGAAGATAAGAAATGTAAATAAACAATTGTAAACATTAGTAAATGAATTAGTAAACTTCTTTATTTATAAGAATTAATGTTATAGGGTAGCGAATTTAGTGTAATTAAATTTTTACTATTATTAAATATAATAGTAACGTAAACCTTTAAATAAATAAATGAAATTAAAGGTAAGTTGAAATTGAAATTTATAAAACGAATATATTTATTTAACCATTAATTAATTAAAGAAATCGAGAAGAAACTTGTATAAATTTCACTTACATTCTTAAAACATATATAACTTACCATATAATAAAAGTTGCAATGTTAGTAAGGAAATGTAAGAGAAAACTTACAAGTGAAGATTGAGGAAATGAATAATTCAATGAATTTGCTATAATTAAGGAGAATTTAATGTTATTAATTTAAGTTATAATTGAAATTCTATCGAGTAAATATAATAAAAAGGTAAGTATGACAGATAGATGATTTTAAACTCAAGTGATTAAAGTGTGAATAAATAAGATCATGAAATTTTAGTAAATAGTTCGTGAAGAAGAAATAAACATTGGAAAAAGATTGAAGCTATTTGTTAACAAATAAGTATAAAGGAATAATTATAAGTAATAAGTAAATTAATGAAACAAACATTAATGAGTAAATGAAATTTAAAGGTTACGTGAATCATAAAAGGAAATCAAACAACTAAGCATGAAATCAATGTATAATAAGTGAATTTGGTCGTTGTTTTGAAATTATTATTGGTTGATTTATGGTTGGTTGGGTAAAGAAATGTGAAGTTGTTGGATGAATAAATAATCTATCTTTGTTCCATCTAAGACTGTTGAGTAAAGGATGCACTTGATAGTTATTTTCATTCCATACAAATTTCAAGTTCTGAACCCGAACAACTTCTTGTTTGTTGGATAAATGGTTGCTTTGTCTTGTGTATGTATGCTGTTTGTAAGGTTGATGGTTGTTATTTGATTTGGTTGATTAATGGTGAAATCACTTAAATATTTCACTATATCTAAATTTGTATATTTTAGCTAAATTAACTAATTTTGTAAATTTAAAATATTGATTTCGAAATTCTTCTTTTCCCTTCTTTTCCTTTTCGGGGACGAAAAATTTTGAGTGGGGGAGAGTGTAACGACCCGTAAATTTTGACGATTAAATTTTAGTTAAAAAGGGATTATGTAATAAAAAAATTTGTAAAAAAAATAAAGATATATATAAAAGAGATAGAATTTATGCTGGAATGAACGCTAAATGAAAATCCAATGATTGAGATAGTGTAAGATGTATACCTGTGTGTAAGTTGAATAAATAAAGGAGATTTAAATTTATAACTAATAATGAATTGTAGAAACGGGAATTTAACTTAATTGTTGAAAGTTAGGTGAAATATCAATAAAGAAATAGCGTAAATTGTCGCACTTGAATAAAATGTAAATTAAAGAAATAAAGACAAAATTTAAATTACCTATGTATTAATATATTAAAAAGGACTGTAATTGTATGTGAATTAAGGTGGTAATATAGATGGCAGTTGATGGATAACCAATTTAATGCAAATCCAAATGCAATTGAAACGGCTGTTTGAGTTTTGGAGTGAAAATGGGAATAGTGGATATAACATTATAACCTCTTAATTAAATATGATTGTTTAATTAATACTAAAAGTAATAAAAGTTGGTAATAGTATTAATGAAATAATAATAAGAAGAATTGAAATTGTATAATGGAAAATTTGTTAATAAATGGATGAAAATATTGGATGAACTAATTGATGGAAGTAAAATCTAAAAGAATGTTGGATAGAACATAAGTGATTGAAATTTGGTAGTGTGTATTGGAAATAAAGTTCATCTAAATATTGAGAAATTTTAATGTTGTTATTATGAAAATGTTACTTTAGTAATTATTAAAATAGTAACGGGAAGTGTGAAGGTAAATTTATAAAAACGTAAAACTTATTAATTGAGTGTAGACTTATGAAATAGATTTAATGACAATAATTATTGTACGTATTTATTCTATTTGTTGGTTAAGTTTTATTTTTGAGCAATTTCAATTAATGCACTAAATTATTGCAGTTAGTGTGGAATATTGGTAAGAGAATAAATAAGATGTAACCAAGGGAAAGGTCCATTTTATAATATAATAATTAGTGTGATCTTAGGAATGAATTAATTGAGGTTTAAGCTTTTATTTATGTGTAAAGTTAACAAAATTTCAATTAAATTGAAATCCAGTAATTTATGAAAATAAAGATGAGAATTGGGAAATATTACTGTAATGAATCATAAAAGAAATGTGAACCGTGTGGTTTAGTAATAATTGATTTATTTTGAGTTGTAATCCAATAAAATCAAATTTATTAGAATTTATTGCAATTAATTGGATTAATTGCAATAACCTTTGGAAATTGGAACTTAGTAAAAATAATCTGGATTGGATTTCTAATAAATAGGTTAGGGTGAGTAACTGAATTACATACTATGAATAAGTAAACCAGGAAGATTAAATTTAATTAATATAAAATAGTTGATTTATTGCAAATAAAAGATTATGTAAATATTTAGTTAGGTGGAATTAAAGTTAATTACATAATAAGGTATGAATCCACTGCTAATTTTATTTATGGAAATGAAAAGAGTACCAAAAACAAGCTTTGTCAGTATATTTAAGTTTAATGTATAATAATAAGTTAATGGTAATAAAAGAAGTTTAAACATCTAAATATTCTGTTAATAGAGAGTTGAGTTTAAATCTAAGAATATTAAGAAGTAGATTTTTGAATACAACATTTGATCCATCCACTTAAAATGTATAGATAGGATAATCGCTGATTTTTGATTTAAGTAGTGCAAACAGAGATTTATTTATTTATTTGGAATTGGAATTTATAAGTGTATAAATAGGAAATAAGTGAAATTTATTTTTAAATATTCATAAATGAAGATTTAGATGAAGGTGAGAATGGTAATGCTTTAAATAGTAGAGACGTACACAAATCAATGTAGGTAATTAGAAATAAAATGTTGTCGAAACGATAAAACGTTTCTTGTGAAAAATGGATGACATAATGAAAAAGGGTAATGTATTCACTTGAATATAAATTGAAACTTATTTAAGGTATTAATTACAATGGATAGAGATTTTGGGTAACATTGTAAATGATATGTAAGTAATGCAAAGGTATGTCAATAGTAAGGGATTAGGATGAATTAAAAATTTGTAACATAGGAATTACCTGCCTATTTGTTAATAAAAATTTGAATGGTTAGTAAGTGATAATAGAATAAGTATACATTAGTGGAATTGAGGTAACGTTGGTTTTAATGTTGAGAATGGGTATAGTAAAGTTTAAGTGGAATTGTAAGTATGTATAGGGGAATGAATTATTGCAGAGAAATATTTGGTAACCATTGCAATAAATGTAAATTAGTTTGCATTAATATGAAATTTAGTAATAGGTGTGAATAACTTAAATTTCTTCATAGGATAAAGAATGATGGAAATAACGTTTATTTAATATATCGGGATTTAATTGATCAGAAAAGGTTGATTGCAAATCAAATGAAAAATGCTTAAATGGGAATTAAGTTATTTATTCATTTGGATTTAAAGCATGATTGAAATTATTGGAAACTGAATAAAACGTTTTATGTTGGTTGAAATTTAAGTTGGAAGTAATTAAGATAAATAAAATATGTATAATATGGAATTCAAATGTACATAGAAATGTGGATTTTAGTATGTAAACGTAAATCTATTGAGAATGGATAGAAATTTAATCTGTAATTATTACAGTAATTTAGAAATTTAGTTGAAATTGGAAATTTATCTATGTATTTGGAAATTTATGGAATTGTGAATATATATATGGAAATTTAAATGAAGCATCTAATTATACATGTGTGAATACGCTTAAAATGCAATGTAAATGTTGAGAAAGAAATAATTTAATCCGTAACGTGTATAATTAATATCCTTTTTGGACCACTTCTGTTTGCACGTTAAAATTCGTGCACACCTATCCTTTTGAGATCTATCTATAAATATGCTGTGATAAACCCTAGCCTCCTTTCTATTGTCAATTGGCTGTACGTTCATTTTTCTTCATCTCTTTCTCTTCCTCAATGGTTACAAAACCTAATCTATCTACAATTCAAATTTTCTAATAAAATTCAAACTCTCCACAAAAATTCCAGAAAATTTTATGATAAAGTTCTCGAGACACGTAATCTGCTGGTACAATTCGTTTTCTGTTTTGGATATTCGTTTGACCAGAAAAAATTCAATGATGTGCTGTAGCTTTTAGCTGACGTGGCCATTGAAGTTAAGTGGGTTTTGTTTTATTTTATTTTATTTTATTTTTATTTTTGTTTTCAAATCGTTTAAAATGAATATCTTTTTCATACGTTCTCCGATTCATGCGAAATTTCTTTTGTTAGGATCGTAATTTAGTTCCGGATCTGATGACGCTGGTTTGGACAGATTTGGGGACGTCGGATTTTTTGAGTTTAAATCGGGTTTAAATTCGATTTAAATTCAAAAGGTGAGTGTTTTAACCCACTCACAACTTCTAAAAGTTTTTATGTTTGTTAAATTTATTTTAGATATGAGTAGAAATTTATTTATGACTGTTTGTCATGTTTTATTCATCATATCTGTTAAATCGCATTTATTTAATATAACTGTTCATTTAATTTTATTACTGCATATAGATTTACAGTTATAGTTATTTATTTGCATATAAACTGTTAGTTTAATAGTTGTTAAATTTATTTTTGAATATAACTGCCTGTTATTACCTGTCATATATTATCAAATATATATTGATAATTATTTAGTATTGGATGATGATTGTGATTTGGATGATGAATGATGATGGATGAATGGATGTTTTATTTTATATCATTTAACTGCAAGTTATCATGCATTTTTCGTTTCAATCGGGATTGTGGTTTGAAATGATATACAACCGCAAAATTTTATTTAAAATTGCGGATTGAAATGATAAATATCCGTATCACTTGACCATAGGATAGAAAATTATATACAAGCACCGTGGTCTATATATAAATTATTTTAAAGTGATTTTTATGTTTTGGATGAGATACGGTCATTAAAATTTAGTTTTGATATTTTATAAATATTATTCTTCCATATATATATACATATGAAAGTTAAATTTTGAATTTGAGCTTTGTATAAATCCGTTAAATAAAAATGGAATAAAAAAATTTAGGAATGGATTTGATAATTTATAATATATGTTAAGTTTGGAAGTTTTAAAAATGTGATCTTTATAAACTGAATTTTTCCTAAATACATTTAAAAAGGAATATTCTAGTATAAAGTAAAATTGAGAAAATATTTAATTACTAGAATTTGGAGTTTTATTTATGGATTTGATGTGAATATTCAAGACTAAATAATAGTACGTTTAATTTGCTGAAAGAATAAATTCCAACTTTAGTTTTGAAATATTAATACTCCAAATGGATATATATATAGAAATTGAAATGGTTTTTGGAACTTGAAAGTGATATTTAAATTATGGTTTAGACCTTAAAATAAAGAAATATATTTGTAAAGCCATGGAAATTATTTTTCTTTACAGAGTAACCTTAAAAGTTAAACCATCTATTTTATATGCCGTTGAATATCTAAACCATTCAAGTTAGAAGTTATGGGTTTAAAATATATGAATTTCGAAATATTATGCTTTGAAAGTATAATTCAAATGTTCGGTTTCCATATATTATAGATTTTAAAGCAGTATGATTTTGGAAAGAATTATATTTGGATAAAATGATATCATATTGTTTTGGGTTTTAAAATGATATCGTACTCGTAGTTTTTGAAATGGAAATTTTTATTCTGGTTTTTAAGTATAAACTATTTTAAATAACCGCGGTGTTATAATAATGATGGGTTGGCAAAGTGACCGGGATCAGATATCTGACATACTCTCTGTCGATACCGAAAACCACTTTGACTAACCGTGTACGTGGTGGAGATTCCAGAATGAAGTAGGTTGGTGGTGGCGTTTCCTGTAAGGTAAATACGTGGACCCGACTCCCGTGAGTTGGCATAAGGTGGCTAAAACAGGAGCTATTCCCAGGCCAATGAGGTCATTCCTCTGATCGGACACTCCTCTTCGATATTATACTATGACTTTGGATTGATTCAGTGGCCACTTTTATTTTGATTTTGGGGAGTTTGTTCGAGGTGGGCGGTAACTGCGGCTACGCGTTTCCATCAGCCTGGTTCCACAATTGGTATATCTACCCTGGCATTGCCTAGTTGTGCCGTGTCACGTACCATACCGAGCCTTGTACGAGTTTGGATTTCTGCCGTAGCCCGTGTGGTATCCTCTGGTGGCTTCCCGATCAGGAGGGACTATGATATTGGATGGACTACTGGGACTATTACGTGTTAAGGGGAATATTGAGTCACTCCTTAATGCTATTAAAAAGTATGTTTATTTTATAAATAGGCACTATTATAATAGCGCAATATACTACATAGTAAATAGTTTAACGGATCCTTAGGAGATGTAAATCCCGAGCATCTTTTGAGTTACTGCACTCATATTTATTTCTGTTAATTTAACTCACATAAGATCTTTTAGTTCTGACTCGAGTGTTTTTGTCTTTTCAAATTCGCTCGGGTCAGTCCGAGCGTTTTAGGATTGCAAGATTTAGCTCTGGAGGACGAAGACGAAGATTTATAATATTTTTATTTATACTAGTGCACTACACACTGTTCCGCTGCATTGTTGTTGGTATGTGTAACACTGATATGTATTATATAAATGGTTTTGTAAACAGATTTATAAACTGTATATTTGATTATTATATTTTATCCTTCCGCTGTGAGATTCTGTTTAGTTTTTTTTCTTCTCTGTTTTTTTCTTATTTACCCCATAACAATCCGCCCTTCCGTATGGTTTGAATTGCCACGTGTGTCGGTTTAAATCGTGCGAAAAGGCGGGACGTTACAGTCGTAGACGTCTTAATAACCTCGCTAACTCGTGTGCCGATATGCCTTCTTTTCTTTCCCCTGTATACTCCACTAGCTCGCCTCATCCTCCTCATTCGACTGTTTACACTATGCCGCCATTACCATACTTGAGCTCAAGAATTTCAAAACAAAACCCCTTATTGCTTCGATCATTATTCCTAACAACAATCCTAGGTCAATCGATCACCTCTCCATTGTATCTGCCTTCAATTTCCTCGTAATCACTTTCACACGGTTTGCATTACCCTTCTGTAAGATTACCTCTTGATTTGTCCTTCGACTACCATTGAATTGTTGGAAATCGTTTTAAAACTGTATAGCTTAACGATGGTTTCTAGAGATTCGGAGGAGACGATGAGGCTTTAGGTGATTGGAGGAGACAAAGGGATATTTAGTTAACGGGTTTTAGGTTAAGCCGTGATGCTTCTGGTGATGCAAGGGCGGTGGACGCATGGCAAAGTGTGAGTGGAGAGTAGGCCTTATGGTTTTTATAGTTTGGTGGAAGAAAGCCCAGTATTCCCGAGTTACTTCTGGAGCAATCTAGTGAGATGAGCGACCCAATGATTCGAACAACCTACTGAATCGAACGACCTATTGAATCGAGCGCCCTAATGAATCGAACGACCTAACAACCCTTGCGACATAACTCTTTGCGACTTAAGCACTCTGCGGCTTAACCTCTTTGCGACTTTAGCACTCTGCGACTTAAGCTCTTTGCGACTTAAACTTTAGGTCGTGGCCACACCTGAACGAGCTAATACTTAAACAAAAATGCACTGCCTTGACCTGTAGTCTCATGCCTTGAACTCTTTGACTTGAACACTTTTTAATTCGTAGGAACATAACATTGCTGAACTATCTGACTTGAACAATGCGACTTAAGAAAGCTTTGACCTATGCTAAGCCGCTTGAGCTTGACCACTTGCAAAAATGTGACAGCACTTAACTTGAATTCTCAACTTGAGCTGTCGAGATAACTTGCCTGAACTTGTTGCACTTCTTTATTGATTATATTAACTTTAACGCTAACAACCTGTTAAACACAACATTTGCAGAAAAATGGGATGAATATACTCATCATCGACTGCCCACATCGAGTGATGGATTAGATCAAAGAAATGATATTTTACATAAGTGAAATAGTATGATTCTGATTACATATGAAGTGATGTGAATCAAATGATTTAAATGAAGTACAAAATGCACACAATCATAACTGCTAATTGCTAAATATCATCTGCATTGATGCTATACTTAGCTTTAGTTTAATAACAAGCTTTGAAACTTCCTGAATTGACATGCATCAATAAGTACTATTTCAAGCTTTATTTCATTTACTTGTCATTTCAGTAGTTTTGCACAACACTTCACACACTTTTAGGAAACGTGCACCTTCATATTTGAATATCCAGTTCCTTGTGTAGAATGACTTCTCAACAAGAAGAGATATTACAGCATGTTGAAGAGGTCTTCCCAATAGCTAACCCCTTGGATAATCCTCCGGAAAGAACCTCAACCACTCTGGATCAACGGGTTTTCAGTCAGTTATGCATTCAGTTCGGCATTGGTGAATCGGACGCCCCGCTTCCTGGGGTTAATGACACTGCTGACAGGCCACCTCTTGGCTTTATTGCAGTTAATCGTCAGATGTGTTTGAGTGGAGCTATTCCTCTCTTCAACGATTTTCTTCAAATGCTCCTTCTTCGATTAACCATCTCTCATTTCCAGTTACACCCTAATGGCTATGCCATCTTGATGGGATTGTGTGTACTATTCAGGAGGACGCTCGGCCGTCTTACAAGCTTTGAAGAGATTTGTTACTTGTGTGCATTTGCGAAGAACAAAGATCATCCTTCTATCATCCTTCTATTACACTTGTGAGGAGCGCTAGAAACCATAAATTGATTACCATTCTTCCTGAAAGTGCCCATGGGTTTTTGAACCAATTTTTCTTTGTTCGCTTCCCCCCGGGAATTTACGGCATCCGGAGAGTAGGAAGTAAGATTGCTTGTCTCCGTTCTTTCCTTTTCTGAGCTTTTCAAAATTCGAGTTGTCAAGTGCTAACTTCATTCTTTACTTTTGCAGCAATTCCTCCTCCATCAAGATTTCTAGCCATAAACAGACTTTTGATAGATTGAGTGTTGTAGCTGCTGAAGAGAGAAGTATCAAGTTTCTGATGATGGATGAGTTTTTACACCAGTTCGAACTTTTGCACCCTTCTCGATCTATTCAACTCCGTGATGCCCTCGGTTCTCAAGCAGAGACATCAGATGCCCTAGTTTCCACAAAGGAACTTGCACCGAAGGAACCTATTACAGAGGCCTCACTGGTGAAATGTTCTACTCCTGTTGAAGGTGCAGGGTCGCCTGGCAAGTTTACACTTCCCCCGGTTATCCAAGAAGAAGAACTTCCTCAACATTCCGGGAAGGCTGTTAATGAGGGAACTGAGAAAAAGAGTTCCGCTGGGCATGATGGTGATGACATTTTCGGAGGGCTGTGCGACCTAGCGGTGACTTCACCTGAGCTCTTCAAAGATGATACCACTGCTTCTAAACTTGTTTCTCCAGCAATTGAAGTGACATCCACCTTGCGACCGACTTTGTCGACCCAAGAGTTGACACCTATTGCAAAAGTCGACATTATTCCCAAGCTGAAGAGTGGTTTGTTGCTCGACGCGTGTAGTCAGCATATCACACACACACTTAGGATTTTTGGCAATTATATGCACTTAGTTTCTTTACTATAAAGATTTCTAAACTTTCTCTTTTTCACTTTTAGGTTCTCCAATGGGACGCGGTGGTTCGTACTACAACGACTTTCAACGCTATGGGAGGCGTGATTCAAACGACCCCAGGCATTATTTTCCTGCCCCCAGAGAAACCGATGAGGAGAGAGCTGCCAGAAAAGCTCGCAAGAGGCAGGCTTACGATGAGCAATATGGAAGAAGAGATGAACGCCATGATTCTCATCAAAGGGACGATGACTCCCATAAAAGAAAGTCACACGATGACAAGGGAAGAGCTTTGAAGCTGAAGGGTCCAGCAAGTGGGCCAAGCCTAGCGAAAAATCTTCATCTAAAAATGCCAAAGTGCTGGCTACTTCTATTTCCTTGGACATCCCTTCTAGTTCCCCTGCCCTCAAAAAAACTGAGATTCATACAATCATTGATAGGCTTGCATATCAAGTTGAGAACGCCCCGCCTGCACTCCAAAGCCGGTTTCCAAACTGGTGTTTAAAAGGAGTATGCTTTGACTTGGACCAGGGCCCCATCAATAAACAGGCTATGTTAAGAAATCTTGATGCTGTTAGGCTTGACACTAAAAGAACGTCCGGGTGGCAAAAGCTAGTCGATGAGATTCAGCGAGTGAACCACTTAAATCTCGAAGCTATGCTAACCATGGAGAGTGACAAGTCTGAATGGAAAAAATTTCTCTACCAGCATGACACGGAGATGAAGAATATCACGGCATATAATGAGAAACTCGAAGCTAAAGTCTAGCAACTTAAAGTTGAACTTGCTACTTCTTCCACCTCTTTTACTCAAAAGGAAGAGGTGCATCAAAAGCAAGTTAGAGATGCCCATGCTAGTCAACGAGATGCTGAGGCTACACTTGAGGCACAGCAGAGACTTGTGGAAAGCTACCGCATCGATGTTGCTCAGTTGCGGGAAAAGACTAGCTCTCAGGACCTGGGGATTGAAATGTTAAAAGCTCAACTTTTATTAGTTGAAAAAGAGTGTGACGAGGCCATTGCTGGAAAAGAAACAGCTGAACAGTCTCATGAGAAGACGAAGGCCAGCGTCAGTTCTACTTTATTTGAGTTTTACATTCACCGTGCCTTGAGGCATGGCCGTCTCTCATTCTTGGGGCTAAATTATGAAATTACCCTGGCGGAAGTGTGGGAAGCAGTGGTTGAAATGCTTGGAGGCGCCGGCTATGCTGAGGTGGATCTTGAGGCGTATTATTTCGATGATGAAGGTCGAGCCGCCCTTGCCAAAGGGAAAGAACAGCTCGCCCAAGCACGAGCCAAAGCGGCGAAAGGATAGCATTCAGGGAAGGCGCTTTTGAACGACCCACCTCGTCCTTTTGCTTCGGTTGACGTCGATATTACTGGCTCTAGCTCTCTCTGTGCCTCCAGCCAAATCCGAGACCGGAATTACAACTGCCCACACCGAGTCCTAGGAAAACATTGAAGCCCAAGAATTCGATATTGACGTGATAGAGCCCACTTCCCCAGGTAACTTCAATAATGATCTAGCTCAAGTGGACTACTTGTTCGCTTCACATGAGCTTGATGAACTTTCTGATTATTACTTAAGCCTTGACGCACCACTATCTCCACTCTTTACGAGGAATACTGATTTTAACTTCTCTTCTTCTGTAGTGAAAACACCAAGTGCTGCACAGACTTCTCCTCTTCCAGCTGTTCCACCTCCATCTCTTCAAATTACTCCTCCTTCTGCTTCTCAACCAGGGTCGCAAGAAGAATTAATAGAAGCTCTTCAAGGCTTGGATGACCCAGCCGCTTCACAAGAGCAGAAGGCTGAGGAACTTGAAGAAGGTGAAAGGACTCCGGAGAAATTTCATGATGACATAAAGCTGTCTGAGCTTATCACACCAGGCAGCGATTCTTCTTCAAGGAAGAAGGAGAAGCGTACAATTTCGAAGAAGAAAAAGAAATGCACTTCTGCTAGTGAAGAGAAAGCGGAAGTAGACCCATTTGTCCCTCTTTCTCCTTCTTCCCCGACTCATTCAAGCAGGATCCAAAAGCTAACCATTAGGCCAGGCGAGGGCTCTAAAGGTGGCGGGAAGTAGAAATAACGATTCTCGCTTTACCCTTCTTGTTTTGCTTTTTGCTTGTATATAAAGGCTTGTATTGACCGGAGATTGTGCGGGTACCGGCCCACGCTTTTTGAAACCTGCACATGTATAAAAAATTTATAGTATGGAATAAAATGATTCTTTTAACTTGCACAATCTTTTGACTGTATTTGTGATTGCATTTATTCCTTATTTTTGCACAAGTTTCTTCATTTTCTTTGTATGATATTGCAATAAGCTTGTGGTATGTTGCTTGAGCGTTTCTTTTTTTAATGTAGCTATATTGTATTGCCCCCATACCACGGCTTATTGCAATTTCTTTCATTTTGGTAAGGCTTTTAGAGAACAATTCTTCTTTTTCGAGAAGACTTGTACTCTCTGTAACAACCCTAGATTTTTATTGTATATTTTAATTTCAACTTTATTTCATTTTGAAATTATTTTAAACTTGTTTCATTTCAAACATTTCATTTTAAATATAAACTTTGATTATAATGTGAATTATAATTTCAAACTGGTATAAATTGAATATTTTCTTGAAATGTTGATTTTGGTCAATTTGGGTCAAACTTTGATTTTTAAATTTCAAATTTAAATATGTAATTTCTTGAATTTCATCCTTAATTTTGAAAATATATTAAAATTTAAGAATACTACCTTTCGTTTCGTTGAAATCTGATTTATATTGTGAAAGTTATGCTTTTGACAATACTGTATGTAAATTGACTTATTTAATAAAATTGTCTATTTTAATTTATATAAAAATATATTTTATTTATCACATTATGTTCTAATATGTGTTATATGACATGTTAGGTATATATTTCTATTTTAAAATATTTTAAAGTGATAATATAATTTTTCCAAAATTTATTGCATTTATTTTCTATTTTTAAAGCTAGTTTCCATTTTTTGGCTATTTTCTTCATTTAATTAAAATTTATTTATTTATTTTTATGCATGAATTTTATTTTTTTGTCTTTATCTTTATTCATAAATATTTTTAAAGTACACAAAAATTTTCCAAAGTTCATTTCATTTACTTTCAAACTTTCTAGCCTAGTTTACATTTTCTTGGCTATTTTCTTAAATTAATTATATATAATTAATATTTATTTATTTATTTTTGTTCATTTACTAAATTTTCGTGTTTTATCTGAATTTATACTTATTTTTCAGTTATTTAAAATTTCAAAAGAAATGGTGGAAATTTGAAGAGTTTTGTGACCTTTGATTTGCTTAAGGCTTTTTGTCTTCTTGTCTTTTCACATTTCAACCATCACCTTGTCATTATTTGCTGCCATAACTCATTCCCTTCAGCCCACCACTTCTCCACTTCATTTTTCACGAAATTTTTTCTTCTCAAACTCTAAAAAAAGTACGGCCTCTCCTATGTGAAAAGCTTGGTAAAAATTTTCTTCTTTTCTATGCAACTTCTACTTGTTTTCTTATGATTTTGCACTTGTTTCCTTCACCTTTGTAGCTCAGCCCTAGCTCCTCCATCACCTTGGCCCCCTCCACCACCACCATATCAGGCTTCCAACACTTCCAGCCCTCTGCCCAAGACTGGCCATGCACCAATAGTTGATCAAACTCGACCAAAACTTGCACAAACTCCACTTGAATTGCCATAGCCAATCACCCATGCCTTCATCACCTCCAACATCACCTTGGCCGCCACTAGCACCACCATCTCCAGCCCATACCTGATCTGAAACCACTTCCACACCATCTTCCACTCCACTACAGACCTGGTTGTGACTTGTATGGCCTTGGCTGTGACCTTATGTGGCTTAGAAACCATGTAGTTTGCTTTGTAGTTGTAGTCCATCCACATATCTCTTTGCATCACTTTTGCCCCATCACCATACATGTTTGGCCGACCATATGAACCCACAACCAGAACCAAAGTCTCACCGTAGCCGTGCCTTTCCAGCCTATAACCGAAATATAGGTGGTTGAAAGCAAGTGCAATATCCTTGGATTCGTTTTATGCGGTCATTTCTAACAATGTTTTATTGAAATTTTGGGTTGAAAACTTATGATGTTTGTATTGTTTGTTTGATTTGTATTCAAGGGAATTAATCCTTAGCTCCTCCATTTTGTATCTGTATCGTGCTTTTGTGCTTGTGTAGATCCCGTTGTGCAATTCGTCGTTGTGTCATCAGCTCAAAACAGTGAGTAAATCTCACCAGACTAATACGTACTTATATAGTGATAAACTGACATCACCTGAATCTGTAAATGCATATCATCCTGTTATAACTGCTATATTATATTCATATGAAGTTCACACCTATATTTACACTTTTTATACCATATGTTATTGTTATTTCACGCTATTCTGTTACTTTCATCAGTTTATCACACTGCAAGTTCCCTGTAGACTAGAATCACTATGGGTTGAAATGATACATACCCGAACGGACTTTAGAATAGGAGAAAATCGTTATGGGCTGAAATGATAGGCCTGAATGATTTTCAATTATTTTCATTTACTTGGGATTGCGGGTTTGAAAAGATCAAACACGGGTTTTCTTTGTAAATTACGGGTTGAAATGATATATTACCCGTATCACTTTACCTAGGCTAGAAAATGAAATATAGACCCGTTGTTAAAATATGTTTTTCTAAAAAAATTTAAAATATTTTAGAAATGTAAATATTATAATAATTTGATTTGATTTGATTAAAAAAATGATTTTTGTAAAGCATTATTGATTTTTTGAAAATTTATAAGTGAAATAAATAAAGGGTAAAGTTAGAAATTTGAAATGTAAGTTATTTTGGAAATTATAATTTGGTGATAAATGGAATTTAAATTAAATATGAACATATGATAAATTTATGATATTTTGAATCAAATGAATTTAAAATGATTTTGTAATACATTAATGATTTCTGAATAAAGTTAAATGTGAAATGAATGAATATTTATGTTGAAATTTTGAAATATAACAAAAATTGGAAATTTGTGAATTTGGCTTAAAAGTGAATTTCAAGTTAAGTAAATAAAAATGAAATTAAGTTATATTTGAAAATTTTAAACTTAAGTGTTAAGTTAAATTTAATTTAATGATTTTGAAATTTTATGTTGGCATTTAATAAGTGAATTATTATTAAATTTTGATTTTTGAATGGAGATTTAACTTTATAAAATCATGAATATAAGGGTATTTGAATGATTGTTTTAAAAGTGAAATTATATGATTTTATAAGTTAAAAATGATTTAAATAAAAATATAATTATTTGGGAAATTATACTGAATATTTGAAGTTAATTAACTGCATTTCAGAAATGCTATTAATTCTAATGTAAATGATAACACAGCATTTGTAAACGCTGTAGTTGATAATAATGAACCAAATGGCTAAGTTTAATTAAAGGCTATCAGAACATTTTTGTAAATGTTATAATTGTTTAATTTAACTAAGTTTTATTTGAAACTTATGTAACCCTATCACAGCATTTTTTTATGCTATCTTTTGTTAAAATGAACTGTTTTGAATGTAACTTTCTGTAGCAATTTCTAAATGCTGCGAAAGTTGAATTTTCATCTGTTTTAATAAATTAAGTGGATAAATGAATTTTGAAAGACTAAAATTTTGTAAACTTAATAATTTAATTATTAAATATAATAACTTCATTTTATGATTTAAAATGAAGTAATTTGTTTTGAAATATAAACTATTTTGAAATGTGTTTTATAATGGTATTTAAATTAAATAAAAATGAATGTGGTTTGGAAGATATTATATTTTTGATACTTTGAAATGGATTTTGAATGATATTGAATGTTGAAATGATATTTGATTTTGAATTATGAAATACCATTTTGAAATTTTAATCAGGGGATGTATTTAATTTATAGTTTAACTGATTCTTAAAGGATGGGCGATCCCAGGCATCCTTTAAGTTATTGTGCATTTCTACTACAGTTCACTTGAGTTGGTTTACATTATATAAGTATATATTGTCCTGACTCGAGTGGTTTGTGTTTTACTTTACGCTCGGGTCAGCCTGAGTATTTACAGCTTAGCTTTGGATTTCTTTTCGGGAGCTAGGAATCGCTGGAGATTCTGCTTGTCTAGTTATCTATTTCCTTTCAGTTTTCGTTGTTCTATTTCAGCTCTGGTATTTATAAACTTCTATGTATTTGAGATTTCTATTGTATATGTTTCAGACTAATATTATGCATTATGTTTTTAAGAGTTTGTTATAGTAGCTTCATGAACTACTATGGTATTTTTATTTCCGCTGAGAGTTATTCTGATATTTCTGTGTCTGTGATTCTGTGATTGTATTTCATTTGCTCCAAATTTATTTACAACGTGGTATTTTGAGCAATTCAAGTTCGACATGTGCGGATGCGAATGACTGAAAATATCAGGTTGTTACAGTTGGTATCAAAGCTTTGGTTTTTAGGCAAACCTTAGCATGCGGAGCAAAAACTCATTAGAGATAGGGTAGAAATACCCTAGAATGAGTGAAATCAATCTCAGAATCCTTTCTTTGTGAGAGAACGTATTTTCGAAGTATAAAATTATTTCTAAATGATTTTAAAGGATTTTCAAAGATTATTTTGGTATAAAAATGTTCTTATTTCGAAATCAAGATTTTCTAAACTTCATCTCTTCGGTATCCACCTTGTTAGAAATCTCTTGGTTAAGATTCTTATCGACTTGGATTCCATGAACTTTGGAACACTCCCACTTGTTCTGGAATCCAGTCTTGTTTTCCCCATTTTTCCTTTTAATTTTGGAGCATTCTGTAACACTACTTTGGAATGACCTCTCTAAAGAGCCGTGATTCCGTAAATCTTTGAATGATTTGTAAAGGGGTGAAACTCCTTTACAATTGGCATTGATTCACTGAAGATTTTTGTATCCTCGGATGTCGATACTATCTATCTCCTGCTCTACCCGGATTCTATCTCTGGCGATCAAAGTTCAATTTGCCTTAGATTTCCGTATTGATTATATTCCTAAAGTCTCGGTCGACTGGTTTAGGTTGCCCGCGATTTATATAGGCTAATCCATTTTCTATTTGGTAATTAAATCATCTCATCTTCTTCGGTGCTTATCTTCGAACCGGAATTCTATTTGATTAGAGTCCTCTAACTTTGAATTTCTGTTTGTTTGAAATATATCCTTGAATCATCCTTTGAAAATTTGTGTTTGGTTGTAGTTTGAAATTGTGCATACATCGAAATTATTAAGGATGACAATATTTTGTATATAAAAAGTGAAATGTTTTCGATAAGGATTATATACCTTTTAAAATGAAATTTTGAAGCTTTGGAAGGATTTGAAATTTTGAAATCTATAAGAATTTGACTTATATAAAAATGATTTATAACTGAAGGGTTTTGAATTTGAATTTCGAGGAATCGAACTTCGGTGTTTTGAAATCGGTTTTAAGATGTTGGAAAATATATAATAATGATATGATTTAAAGATATTTTTTTTCAAATAAAAATGTTTCAAATGTATTCGAATGAATTTCAACGATTTCTAAGGAATTTCAAAGAAGTTTTTCAAAGTTAATTGAAATCCAGAACTCACTTGTGTCGCTGGAAAATAATTTCGATGATGAATGCATGCATCATCGACATTGATTTTCGAGTTTCTGAGTGGGGGAGAGGCCACTCTAGTAGCTTTGCTATGCGAGTGATTTTGTGAAACCAATTTTGATTTCAGATTTTGAAATATGGTTTGATATTCGAAAGATATATGTATATGTATATATACATTTGAAATAATTTAAAGTAAGCCGGTGTTCAGTCCTCGAGATTCAGATTTGTTTTGGTATACCCTATCTTTTGAAATTGGTTTACTGATTTAGTGTTGATTTTCAACTCTTGGATTGAAAATATGACTTCTTCGACTATTTTAAGATTCGAGCATTTCCAAATCAAGGTTAATTTTTCAAAGCTAAATTTTTGAAAGGTACAAGGTATTTGATAAAGAATATAAGTTTAGTTTGTATGCTTCAAGTATGATATAATATGATTTGTATAAGTTGAAACTGTTTTGTTAAGTAAATAAATAAGACTATTTTGAATTATACTAATAGGAAATTTAGTTTGAAATGTTTTGGATAAAAATTAGTCTTTAAATGTTTGAGAAAAATTTGGTTTTAAATGTTTTAACTTAGTAACATCTTTATAAAACTATTTATTTAACAAGTTGGAATAGATACATAAGTTGTACGTATGTTGTTTTATTCGCATAATTAATTTTATCCAAGTTTGAGTACACAAGTTCGAGGTGAATTACACCATTTCGTGTTAGGATTTTTCATTTGATTCTTGATGGGCAATATTTGATATGGATTTTGGGCTTGATTCTAGAATTCTCTATCATAGGATATGGCTATGCAAGAAGACTGATGGCTTCTAGTCGAGAAACCATATCGAAGTCCGCATTAGGGAAGTCGAATGGGCAATACTAATTCGAAAGCGAACTTGTGTGATCAAGCGAGCGATTGAATGTAATGTTGCGAAATGATGACATATGTAAGTAATAATTAAGAAAATTTGAGATATATGAAATTATAAAATTTAGTTTGAAATATGGTATATTTAAGCCTTGAAAATTTTTTAAGATTTAATAGTTTATTTTGTAAATCAAATCTATATTTGAAATCTGATAATATTTGAAATTGTTTCGTTGGAAAACTAAATTGAATTGAAACTGATGGTTTGAATGGAATTAAAATTTGGAAATTTTAGATTTTGGTTTAATTGAATAAATTTGTGAAATGTAAAGAACTAAAGGAATGTTTTATGATTTCAAATGCATGATTTCTAAATGTTATGATTTTCAAAGTGTAATGATTTCAAGTATTTTGGTTTCGAAAGATTCATAACTTTGAAAGTATTATGACTTTTGAAGTGAATATATGTTTGAAATGGAAATGAATTTGTTTGACCTAAATTTTGTTGATTTGGAAATTTGGATTATTTTCTAAATCTATTGTTTAAGAAACTTTGAAACTAAATTTATGTGATTTGGAAGAAATGATTTGGCGAAATCATATATGATTTTGAAGGTGAATTGATATTGAAATGGTTTGAAATTAAGAACCTTGTTTATTTAAATACTTGATTTGGGAGCTATCGAACTTATATAAAAATGATATGTATAAGTAAACCATTGATTTGAGAACTGTTGATTTGAAAAGGTACTCAATTTTGAAAATTGAAATCTTATATAATCGAAATTTATATAAGTGTGATTTGATATACTATTATTTTGGAAAGTATTTGATTTGAAATGAAATATTATATATATGGACTTTATATAAGTATGATATTTGAAAGTGATTTTGAAAGGTACTATATGATACATATTTTCGAAGTAAAGATATGGAAAGTGCCTTCTGCTTGATATCCGCTTTGTGGCCACACTGTGGATTCATTCTATCGATATTATTCTCTCTCTTTGATTTGGGTTTTCCGGATATGATACTCGAGTGTCCATCGAATTCCACGGCGATCCCCGTGGTCTTATGATCGCGACTACATAGCGCAATTGCCTGGATGAGTCTTGCCTAGGGGTACGGATTGTTTCCTAGGGGATCCAGGCGTAACCATTGTGTATCCTGCAATCTGTGTAGGTCGCGAAGAGTAGCGCAAGTGCCTGGTTGAGTCTTGCCTAGGGGTACGGATTGTTTCTTGGGGGATCCAGGCGTAACCATTGTGTATCCTGCATTCTACTCGTCATCATGGCGTAACTCGCAGGGCTGAGAAAGCTTACGGATACGGATTGTTTCCTGGGGGATCCAGGCGTAACCATTGTGTATCTGCGATCCATGGTTAGACAACTGTTTCGGTTTGGTTGATTTGTTTGGATTGTACTTTCCATATCTATTTTTAAAAGTGTTTTCATTATTTTCACTGGGTGTTGAAACAAGTCTACTAAGTACTTGGAGAATTCTAGCTTTGCGCCTGATCAACGCAGAGCCAGAGTCTGTAGGAACGAAAGTAAACTTGTTAAGACATCGAGTTATAAAAGTATTTGATAAAAGTATCTTGATAAAGTACTGTATAAAGAATTTTTTTGATCAGTTATTTTCCCTTCTAAAAATTTAAAATGTTTAAATACTGTTACCTTGAACCATCAGATTTGAATCAAATGACTATTCATCATATTATAAAATGTTTAAATGGTATAAAATTTTAATTGAAATATACAATGGTTTAATTAATGGTTCACCCTTGTCTTCCAACATGCTTCCCTTCCTAGCTACCTTTTTCCTACCTTCTTTCGAGGATGTCTTCCAACCTATTGCTCTTTCTTGTTGTTTCTCCGCTTCCTTCCTTTTCGAGGACGAAAAGATTTGAGTGGGGGAGAGTGTAACAACCCTAGATTTTTATTGTATATTTTAATTTCAACTTTATTTCATTTTGAAATTATTTTAAACTTGTTTCATTTCAAACATTTCATTTTAAATATAAACTTTGATTATAATGTGAATTATAATTTCAAACTGGTATAAATTGAATATTTTCTTGAAATGTTGATTTTGGTCAATTTAGGTCAAACTTTGATTTTTAAATTTCAAATTTAAATATGTAATTCTTGAATTTTATACTTACTTTTGAAAATATATTAAAATTTAAGAATACTACCTTTTGTTTCGTTGAAATCCGATTTATATTGTGAAAGTTACGCTTTTGACAATACTGCATGTAAATTGATTTATTTAATAAAATTGTCTATTTTAATTTATATAAAAATATATTGTATTTATCACATTATGTTCTAGTATGTGTTATATGACATGTTAGGTATATATTTTTATTTTAAAATATTTTAAAGTGATAATATAATTTTTCCTAAATTTATTGCATTTATTTTCTATTTTTAAAGGCTAGTTTCCATTTTTTTGCTATTTTCTTCATTTAAATTATATTTAATTAAAATTTATTTATTTATTTTTATGCATGCATTTTATTTTTGTGTCTTTATCTTTATTTTTAAATATTTTTAAAGTACACAAAAATTTTCCAAAGTTCATTTCATTTACTTTCAAACTTTCTAGCCTAGTTTACATTTTCTTGGCTATTTTCTTAAATTAATTATATATAATTAATATTTATTTATTTATTTATTTTTGTTTATTTACTAAATTTTCGTGTTTTATCTGAATTTATACTTATTTTTCAGTTATTTAAAATTTCAAAAGAAATGGTTGAAATTTGAAGAGTTTTGTGACCTTTGATTTGCTTAAGGCGTTTTGTCTTCTTGTCTTTTCACATTTCAACTATCACCTTGCCATTATTTGCTGCCATAACTCATTCCCTTCAGCCCACCACTTCTCCACTTCATTTTTCACGAAATTTTTTCTTCTCAAACTCTAAAAAAAGTACGGCCTCTCCTATGTGAAAAGCTTGGTAAAAATTTTCTTCTTTTCTATGCAACTTCTACTTGTTTTCTTATGATTTTGCACTTGTTTCCTTCACCTTTGTAGCTCAGCCCTAGCTCCTCCATCACCTTGGCCCCCTCCACCACCACCACATCAGGCTTCCAACACTTCCAGCCCTCTGCCCAAGACTGGCCATGCACCAATAGTTGATCAAACTCCACCAAAACTTGCACAAACTCCACTTGAATTGCCATAGCCAATCACCCATGCCTTCATCAACTCCAACATCACCTTGGCCGCCACTAGCACCACCATCTCTAGCCCCTACCTGATCTAACACCACTGCCACACCATCTTCCACTCCACTACAGACCTGGTTGTGACTTGTATGGCCTTGGCCGTGACCTTATGTGGCTTAGAAACCATGTAGTTTGCTTTGTAGTTGTAGTCCATCCACATATCTCTTTGCATCACTTTTGCCCCATCACCATACATGTTTGGCCGACCATATGAAACCACAACCAGAACCAAAGTCTCACTTTAGCCGTGCCTTTCCAGCCTATAACCGAAATATAGGTGGTTGAAAGCAAGTGCAATATCCTTGGATTCGTTTTATGCAGTCATTTCTAACAATGTTTTATTGAAATTTTGGGTTGAAAACTTATGATGTTTGTATTGTTTGTTTGATTTGTATTCAAGGGAATTAATCCTTGGCTCCTCCATTTTGTATATGTATCGTGGTTTTGTGCTTGTGTAGATCTCGTTGTGCAATTCGTCGTTGTGTCATCAGCTCAAAACAGTGCGTAAATCTCACCAGACTAATACGTACTTATATAGTGATAAACTGACATCACCTGAATCTGTAAATGCATATCATCCTGTTATAACTGCTATATTATATTCACATGAAGTTCACACCTATATTTACACATTTTATACCGTATGTTACTGTTATTTCATGCTATTCTGTTACTTTCATCAGTTTATCACACTGCAAGTTCCCTGTAGACTAGAATCACTATGGGTTGAAATGATACATACCCGAACGGACTTTAGAATAGGAGAAAATCGTTATGGGCTGAAATGATAGGCCTGAATGATTTTCAATTCTTTTTATTTACTTGGGATTGCGGGTTTGAAAAGATCAAACCCGGGTTTTCTTTGTAAATTACGGGTTGAAATGATATATTACCCGTATCACTTTAACTAGGCTAGAAAATGAAATACAGACCCGTTGTTAAAATATGTTTTTCTAAAAAAATTTAAAATATTTTAGAAATGTAAATATTATAATATATTGATTTGATTTGATTAAAAAAATGATTTTTGTAAAGCATTATTGATTTTCTGAAAATTTATAACTGAAATAAATAAAGGGTAAAGTTAGAAATTTGAAATGTAAGTTATTTTGGAAATTATAATTTGGTGATAAATGGAATTTAAATTAAATATGAACATATGATAAATTTATGATATTTTGAATCAAATGAATTTAAAATGATTTTGTAATACATTAATGATTTTTGAATAAAGTTAAATGTAAAATGAATGAATATTTATGTTGAAATTTTGAAATATAACAAAAATTGGAAATTTGTGAATTTGGCTTAAAAGTGAATTTTAAGTTAAGTAAATAAAAATGAAATTAAGTTATATTTGAAAATTTTAAACTTAAGTGTTAAGTTAAATTTAATTTAATGATTTTGAAATTTTATGTTGGCATTTAATAAGTGAATTATTATTAAATTTTGATTTTTGAATGGAGATTTAACTTTATAAAATCATGAATATAAGGGTATTTGAATGATTGTTTTAAAAGTGAAATTATATCATTTTATAAGTTAAAAATGATTTAAATAAAAATATAATTATTTGTGAAATTATACTGAATATTTGAAGTTAATTAACTGCATTTCAGAAATGCTATTAATTCTAATGTAAATGATAACACAGCATTTGTAAACGCTGTAGTTGATAATAATGAACCAAATGGCTAAGTTTAATTAAAGGCTATCATAACATTTTTTTAAATGTTATAATTGTTTAATTTAACTAAGTTTTATTTGAAACTTATGTAACCCTATCATAGCATTTTTTTATGCTATCTTTTGTTAAAATGAACTGTTTTGAATGTAAATTTCTGTAGCAATTTCTAAATGCTACGAAAGTTGAATTTTCATCTGTTTTAATAAATTAAGTGGATAAATGAATTTTGAAAGACTAAAATTTTGTAAATTTAATAATTTAATTATTAAATATAATAACTTCATTTTATGATTTAAAATGAAGTAATTTGTTTTGAAATATAAACTATTTTGAAATGTGTTTTGTAATGGTATTTAAATTAAATAAAAATGAATGTGGTTTGGAAGATATTATATTTTTGATACTTTGAAATGGATTTTGAATGATATTGAATGTTGAAATGATATTTGATTTTGAATTATGAAATACCATTTTGAAATTTTAACCACGGGATGTATTTAATTTATAGTTTAACTGATTCTTAAAGGATGGGCGATCCCAAGCATCCTTTAAGTTATTGTGCATTTCTACTACAGTTCACTTGAGTTGGTTTACATTATATAAGTATATATTGTCCTGACTCGAGTGTTTTGTGTTTTACTTTACGCTCGGGTCAGCCTGAGTATTTACATCTTAGCTTTGGATTTCTTTTCGAGAGCTAGGAATCGCTGGAGATTCTTCTTGTCTAGTTATCTATTTCCTTTCAGTTTTCGTTGTTCTATTTCAGCTCTGGTGTTTATGAACTTCTATGTATTTGAGATTTCTATTGTATATGTTTCAGACTAATATTATGTATTATGTTTTTAAGAGTTTGTTATAGTAGCTTCATGAACTACTATGGTATTTTTATTTCCGCTGCGAGTTATTATGATATTTCTGTGTCTGTGATTCTATGATTGTATTTCATTTGCTCCAAATTTATTTACAACGCGGTATTTTGAGCAATTCAAGTCCGACATGTGCGGATGCGAATGACTGAAAATATCGGGTTGTTACACTCTCAATTTGGAGAACAACTCTTCCGTTTTGAGAAGGCTTTCACTCTTACTTTAGAGAATAATACTTCCATTTTGAGGAAATATTATTCTGCTCAAGTAGAGCGTGTCTTGTATTAGAGAAGTCTTCTCTCTTTCTTTAAGGAAAATTTGTACACTTCAACTTTCGGAGATGATCACTTTTTTTAGTAGTGGATTCTCCTACGCGGTGAAGTGGGTTTCCAAAGAAGGTTTTGAACTGGCACTCCAACTTCAAGGGAAGAATATTTTTCAAAATGGAGAAATTGATCTTCCCTTGAGAGATGCAGTGTGCCTCCGAAGAGGGCTTTTTTTTGTGCCTCGTTGGAGGGCTTTTTTGTTTCGTTCGCTTGAAAGTGCTTTCTCACAGTTAAATGGATCCATGGGGCGGACGCAAGTTACTTAGTTGGATGTCCGTTTGCAAAAATAATCGCAGCCAGTTAACAAGGGCCATGTGCCTTCTTTCTTGGGAAGGTGCCCCTCCGGTGGTTCCATCAACCTTGTTGGTTGAGAAAAGCATCTCTTCTTGGGACGTGCCTTTGAAGAGGGCTTGTGCCTCCGAAGAGGTCTTGTGCCTCCGAAGAGGTCTTGCGGTGCCTCGGGAGAGGTCTTCGGCCTCCGAAGAGGGCAGGTGTGCCTTTGGAGAAGGCTCGTGCCTCTGAAGAGGGCTTGTGGTGCGTCGGGAGAGGGCTTTTGCCTCCGAAGAGGTCACGTGCCTCAAAAGAGGGCTTGTGCCTCCGAAGAGGTCTATATTTGATTGCCTGGAAGTTACTTTCTCGTACTTAAATGGATCCACGGGGCAAACGTAAGTTACTTAATTAGATGTTCGTTTGCACAAACGATCACATCCAATTAACAAGGGCCCTGTGCCTTCCACTTGGGAAGGTGCCCCTCCGGTGATTCCACTAACCTTATTGGTTGAGAAGAGCACTTTCATTTTTCGGCGTTCCTAGTTAGAGGGCTTTATCCTCCAAAGAGTTGTGCCTCAAAAGAGGGCTTGTGCCTCCAAAGAGGGCTTTGGGTGGTTGGCTCGCCAAGAAGGTTGCGTCTCACGGTTAAGTGGATCCACGGGGCAGACGCAAGCTATTCAACCGGATGTTTGTTTGCACAAACGATCGCAATCAGTTAGCAAGGTCCTGGTGCCTTCGCTTTCGGAAGGTGCCCCTCTGGTGGTTCTACCAACCTTTTTGTTGAGAGGAAAGACTCCTTTTTGGCTGTTTTTTGTCTGCTCGCCCTTGTTTGTTCGTCATTTGCTCATCAGCGATTCTCTGTTATCATTTCGAAACACATGTTCCTTTTTTTCGCAAATAGTTTGTTTTATCCAAAAAAGTGTACTTCATTGTTAAGCGAGTCCATGGGGCAGACGCAAGCTATCTAACTGGATGTCCGTTTGCACAAACGGTCGCAATCAGTTAGCATGGGCCTGGAACCTCCACGTTAGGAAGGTGCCCCTCCAGCGGAATCCCTAACTGTTTGCATGAAGAACTTCTTAAGTGGGATTTGAATCTGGAATTTTTGTTGCTTGACATTTGCTTATTTAGTGATTTTAGGGATCGCTTGGCCTTGTGATAGGTAAGCTTTGTTTTAATGGCCTGCAATATTAAATTGATATTTTAGCAATACATTTAAAGTATTTACACATCAATATAAAACAGGCATTTTATAATAGTAGAGAACATAATATTTATAGTGGTTCGGCCAAGAACTGGGCCTACATCCACTTTATAGTTCTTATTTTTTATTTGCACTGATTTTAAAATGGCTTACAATACAAGAATCATACATCCGTAATCATTTTACAAATTTAAGCAAAGCTTTTAAGTAAAGTATGGACGCAAGTGATTGCTGTTCCAAGGTCTTGGAATTGGATCTCCTTCGACAGTTGTCAGTTTGAAAGTGTCATCAAGAATGCCTATGACATACGGCCCTTCCCAGTTTGGCGCAAACACTCCTGTTGCTATCGTGATCCTTTTCAATTCTAGATCCCCAATTTAAAAGCTGCGTTGGCGAACTTCGGAATTGAAGTGCCTGGCAATTCTTTGCTGATGGGCTATAATTTTGAGCTGAGCCTCTTCCCTTCTTTCATCAAGGAAGTCAAGTGCCTCAAGTTGCAGCTTTTCATTTTGAGCTTGGTTGAAATGAATTCTTCTGTGTGAGGGGACCTCTATTTCCACTGGAATCATTGCTTCTCATCCATATGCTAATGAGAATGGAGTGTGCCCAGTCGTAGTTTTGTGGGTAGTTATGTATGCCCATAGTGCTAGTGGCAGCTTATCGACCCAACAACCTTTTTCCTTTTCCAGCTGTTTTTTATGGTTGATTTGATAATTTTGTTTACTGCTTCCACTTGCCTGTTTGCCTGCGGGTGAGCCACTGCTGAGAAGCTTTTCTGGATCTTGAATCGCTTGCAAAAATCCTGGAACTCTTCTCTTGCGAATTGGGTACCGTTGTCTGTGATTATCTTTTGAGGTACACCATACCTACAAATGATATTCTTAGTCACAAAGTTTATCACCTTTTTAGAGGAAATAGTAGCTAACGGTTCATATTCAGCCCATTTAGTGAAATAATCAACAGCAACAATAGCATATCTGATTCCGGACTCATCAGTTGGCAAAGGTCCGACGAGATCTATTGCCCAAATAGCAAATGGCCATGGACTGACCATTTGTGTTAGTTCGGTGGAAGGTGCTCTTGGGATTTTTGCAAATCTCTGGCATCTGTCACACTTTCGGGAGTAGCTAGCAGCATCTCGATTAATGTTTGGCCAAAAATACCCATGGTGGAGAATTTTTTTTGCTAGAGTTTGACCACATGAATGATCCCCACACTCTCCTCTGTGCACTTTAGCTAAAATTGTCTTAGCCTCTTCTTTGGTTACACATCGGAGTAATGGCATCGAGAATCCCCGTCTACACAACCGACCGTCTTGAATTATATATCTCGAGGCTTTTCTCAACAATTTCTGGCGCTCTTTTGAATTTTCTGGAAGGGAGCAGTTGAGTAGATATTCCTTGATCGGAGTCATCCATGATTCCTTCTCTTGAGATATAGCCATGATCCAGTCAATATCCATCTCATCAGTACTTAGAGCCGACGGGACATCCACAGGGACCAATCCAAATAATCGAGCTTCGTCAGAACTTGAATACTTTGCGAGAGAATCTGCCTTCATGTTATCTTCCCGGGGTATATGGCTTATTGTATAATGATCAGAATCATTAAGAAGCTCTAGGCCTTTGACAAGTAAGTAGGCAGATTTACTCCTTTAGTTTGAAACTCTTTCTTGACTTGGCACACAATAAGCCGGGAATCACTGAAGATCTGCAACACTCTGATGTTCGGTTCTTTAGCAATCCTTAATCCGGCGATAAGAGCTTCATATTCTGCTTCATTATTTGTCGAAGGAAATTCTAGTCTCAATGCACAACACAATGATCGCCCTTTGGGGGTTTCAAACACAACCCCAGCTCCGGAAAAACAATCATTTCTTGCACCATCAACATATAATTTCCATTGGATCGCGATGTCATTAGTCACATCTTCCTCACTGTCACCTTTATCTGTGTATTCTACAACGAAGTCTGCTAAAGCTTGTCCATTGATTTCTCTTCGGGGATGGTAGGTGATATCATACTAGCCGAGTTCAATATTCCAATTCAAAAGGCGACTCGAATTTTCAAGGCAAAATAGGACTTGCTTCGGAGGTTGGTCAGTGAGGACTTTAATAAGATGAGCTTGGAAATATGGCCTCAACTTTCTGGATGCAATTAACAGACAATAGGCGAGCTTTTCCAGCTTTGAATAATTCATCTCTGCCCCAGTGAATCTTTTGCTGGTATAATAAACTGGGCGCTGAACTTTTGCATCTTCCCGTACCAGCGCTGCACTGAGAGCATGAGACGAAACCGCTAAATATATGAACAGATCTTCACCATTGCTGGGCTTAGAAAATATTGATGGCATTTCCATGTTACAAAACAGTTCATCAAAAGCTTTCTGACATTCAGCAGTCCATTCAAAGTTTTCCTTTCCTTTCTTCAGAGCGTTAAAGAAGGGAATGCATTTATCAGTGGCTTTGGAAATAAACCGACTCAGAGCAGCGACTTTCCTGTTGAGGCTTTGCAATTCCTTCTTTGTCCTAGGGGCTTTGACTTCTCTTAAGGCAGTAATCTGAGTAGGATTGGCTTCGATGCCCCTAGCACTCACAATGAAACCCAAGAATTTCCCGGACTCTACCACGAATGAACATTTCAAAGGATTAAGCTTCATTCCATACTTTTGGAGGACTGCGAACATTTCTGCCAAGTGATACATATGGTCCACTGCCATCTTTGATTTCACCAACATATCATCAACATAAACTTCCATAGCCTTGCCAATCTGTGGTTTGAACAAAGCATTAACAAGTCTTTGGCAAGTTGCCCCTGCATTCTTCAGTCCGAAGGGCATGACTCTATAGCGGTAAAGACCAACATCGGTGATGAGGCTCGTGTCCTCCTGATCTGGCTCATGCATCATGATTTGGTTATATCCGGAGTAAGCATCCATAAAAGACAACAATTCATGCCCGGCTGTTCCATCCACCAACTGCTCAATCTTGGGTAACGGGAAGCAGTCTTTGGGGAAGGCTTTGTTTAAATCTGAAAAGTCGATGCATACTCTCCACTTTCCATTTGCTTTCTTAAATAGCACCAGATTAGAAACCAAATTTGGATAAGTGGATTCCCTTATGAAGCCATTCTTCATGATCCGATCTACTTCTTCTTTTAATGCTGCTGACCTTTCTGGACCATGGGTTCTTCTTTTCTGCTTCAAGGGTGTAAATTTCGAATCAATATTCAGAGTATGTACTGCGATTTCTGGAGATATTCCACACATATCGGCATGATCCAAGCGTATACATCCAGATTTGTTTTCAAGGATGATATCAAAATAATTTGAACCGTCACACTAAGTTGAGAACCCACATTCAGCACCTTGTTTGGATCTTTCGGGTCAAGAGGTATCGGCACTGTCACTTCCACCGACACCACTATATTTTCCCCCGCACTGGCTTTTCTAGGATCAATCTCTTTTCGCGCACCACTATGTTCACCAGTGCAAGGTCCACTCTATAATTGCTACAAGGTGGTCTCTTTAACGTAGAGTGGAGTTGCCGCATCCTTTCCCATCTCTCTCTTCCTTGCTTCCCGCAACTCTATAAGATAACCTTCTCGCCCAGCATTCTGATCCCATTTAATAACACCAAAGCCATTACCCATAGGGAACTTCATAGTAAGGCACCACGTGGCGAGAATTGCCTTGAATGCTGCAATAGTTGGCCGGCCCAAGAAGGCATTGTAAGTAGAAAATCCGTCAACAATCACAAAAGTCTGCTTTCGAACCACCTTTTTCTGCCCCTCTCCAAGCTCCACGAATAAGTCAATAGTTCCAATTGGCTGCTTTGGTTCCCCTGCAAACACAACAATCTTCTGTGATAAAGCTTGAACATCAGCCATAGGAATTTTCATTTGATCGAATGTCTTTTTGAAGAGGGTATTGCAAGAGGCGCCGTAGTCAACAAGCACCCTTCTTACAATAGCCGGCCCGATACCTGCAGAGATGACCAAGGGACCCATGGTGGGAGCCTCAACACCTATAGAGTCCCTGGCCCTGAACACAATGTCATCATTAAAAGTTCTTTGCTGCTTCAAAGGTGTAGCGTCTTCCAACACAAAAACATTTTCTTCCGTTGGGGCATATTTCAAAGCACGAGCATATCTTTCCATCTCACCCCAGCTTCTGCCTGCTGGGCGAGGACTTCCTGTGATTACATTCATAACAGGCCTTTCTGATTCATGCGCGGTAGTCCTCTCACCTGAGCCAGATGGATGAGCAGGAAGTTGCTGGCCCTCGGTAGATGAAGCTGGGTCATTCCTATTTCTCTTAACATATTGTTGAAGCTTGTTCTGTCTCAGCAATTCTTCAATTAAACTCTTCAAATGGCGACCTTCGTTAGTATCTGGCCGGGTTGATTACTGTTGGGTGCATTCTCACCACCGAACTAAGGCAGGACCGAACACTACCACTACCGAACCAATCCACCTTCCTCTCACCACTAGACCAATCCACCTTCCTCTCACCACCGGTCCAATCCATATTCCTCTCACCACCGAACCAACACGCTCAACTCACTACCGAACCAATCCACCTTCCTCTCATCACCGGACCGAGACGCTACTGAACCCACACGAAGAAGACCTTACCGAACCAGAAGCATACTACCACTACCGAACCAAAATGAAGAAGGTATTACCAAACCAACAATGCCAGGCCAGATCACATCAGCCCAGGCCCACCAACCGCTATATACATCCAAGACCCCTACCCCCAGCCTCACTCTATAAATAGAGGGGTAGGGGTACAACAATGGCAGACAGGTTTGAGAGCTCAAGCACAGACCGAACTTTCAAACAACTTTCATACACTTGTAATCGAAGCTTTGTACTTGTATTCTGAAAAGGGAAAGAGAATAACATATGAAGTGGACGTATGCACATTCTGGCCGAACCACTATAAATATGTGTGTCTTTTACAGTTTAGTCCCTGCTTTTTACATATTTGCATAAATCACCCAAATCATCAAGAACAACATAAAATCGACTAAATCATACGACTTGGAGGTGTTTGCCCATTTTTTGTGCAAACATTTTTGGTGCTTTCACTGAGAACTCGAGCTAGAAGCTTTAGCTTCTCCCACTTAACCTTCTTCCCGACAACATCGCTTATTGCTTGGAAGACATGCCTCCCAGGCAGAAGAAAGATGTTAGCAAAGGAAAGAACATCGCAACTAGCAGCGTTCCAGATCTAGTGATCACAGATCAAGAGAACCGTCCCGTTCCGACAGCAGTACGAAATGGAAATCAGTCAAATCCGACAGCCCCTGCCACGAAACAACCGGAAATAATTTCTAGGGCAGATCTAGACAGGGTTGTGGCTGAAGTAACTAACCACTTCACATCCCAACAAGAAGCCTTAGTGGACCAACTTATGTCACACTTAAGGGATGCTGAAGAATCCAACCGCAACACCGAATCATGGGATGAGTCTTAGTCTGGAGGATCTGGGGGGCGACAAAGATCTTTCTTCTTCGAAGAAGTTAACAACAGAAACAACAATGGTAGGAGCCGAGCCCGGACTCAGCCCGAATTCCGACCCGGGGAAGCACTTGGAACCAAGACCAACAGGGGAGGTACGAGGCAAGGGTCAGATGTAGCTGAGCCTATCATGCTACCTAGCCATGGAAACACCAATGAACGGGGCCGAGCTAGAGTTCAGCCCGAAGTTGGACCCGAGGAAGTGCTTGGAACGGAACCCAGCAGGGGAAGATCAAGGCAAGGGCCAACTGTAGCTGACCCTAGCATGCTACCGGAAGACCAGAGACAACCACTGGAAAATATTAGGAGTGGTAGACGATACCATCCCTACAGATCATCTGGACGGAATCAATCCCGCAGTGAAGAACCAAACTCGTTTCTATCTGCCCCAAATTCTGATGAAAGAATGGCGCGATTGTTTAGAGAGTGCGTCCAACGGGATCAAAGAGATCGAGGGATAGGCGCTAGGGTAACCAGCCCTTTCACCCACAATATCGAAATTGCCATCACCCCCCGACAATGGAAAATGCCAACAATGGAACCTTACAAGGGAATCTCTGACCCCGTTATACACTTGCAGAGATACACAAAGCATATGCTCATGAGTGGAGCCATAGAAGTGGTATTGTTCAAATGCTTTCCACTATTCTTGGCAGATCTAGCTACCTCCTGGTTCTGCCATCTACCCCAAGGATCCATCAGCTCATGGCAAATGTTGAAAGAAAAGTTCATTAGCCAGTTCCACATTCATGTGGAACAACCCAAGGACGCTTATTCCCTATCTAATATCAAACAGAAGCCTGGAGAGACAATACAGCATTATCTAACCCGATTCAATGCTGCAGCGGCCGCAGTCCAATATGCCGATGAAAAGCTTGTCTTAATGGCCCTCTGTAGTGGTGTGCATCCGGATACTAAGTTTTGAAGAAGATTAATGAAAGAAAAACCAGCTAGCTTACCCGATTTCTTCCATGAAGCCAGAAGATATATGAGACTTGAAGATGCTGCCACTGAAAGACAGACAAGGCAACAAACCAAGGAAGCTCATGGCGACACACCAGCTGTAGCAAAGGACATTCAAAGAAGTGACTCTAGAGACAATGCTGGAGGCAAGAAGGGAGAAAAGCGTCTATATCGACCAGGACCGAGATTTGACGCTTACACTCCCTTGAATGAAACAGTCAAAAACATCTTCCTGGCCACCCAAGACGAAGTTAATACAAACGCCCCCCGTACAAGATGGAATCAGATAACGAAATTAAGTCTGGAAAGTTATGCCGCTTCCATGAATCTCATGAGCATGATACCAATGAATGCTATCATCTCCAGGACTTAATTGAAGAACACATCAGAAGAAAGAGACTGGAACGCTATGTAAAAGGTCAAAACAGGACTCTAGCTCCTGCCAATGAGAACCCAAGGCTACCCCTCCCAGAAACAGGAGGTGGAAATCGCACCACCAGCAGCTCCAATCATGAGAAAATAGTGGTCCATACCATATCGGGAGGACCACATATCGACGATAGAAACTGGATAGAGATGGAAAGATATGGAAAGTCATTTAGAAATAATGAAGGCTGCGTTAATTCTGTTATGGAAGAAAGCCACCCGAAGCGAAAAGAGAATGATGACATTACATTTAATAGGCGTGACCTAGAGGGAAGGCAATACCCTCACATGGATCCTATGGTCATCTATGTCTGGTTCGGTCCAGCCGAAGTTTTCCGAATTCTAGTAGACACTGGAAGCTCAGTAAATATCCTATTCAAGCATGCTTTTGACAGAATGAAGCTGTCAATGAAGCATGTGTCTCCTTGCAACAAACCACTACACGGTTTCACTGGAGATGAGAAGATGCCCCTTGGGCAACTGGACCTCTTTGTTGAAATAGGAAGTCACCCCCGCTCCGTTGTGCGGAAACAAACATTTGTGCTAATAGATAACCACTCGGCCTACAACGCCTTTTTAGGAAGACCAGCCTTGTCTGACTTCCGAATTGTCTTGGCCCCGTGGTGCCTGAAGATGAAATTTCCAACAGCCAGTGGAATTGGGAAGCAAAGGGAGATGAAGACGCCGCTCGAGATTGCTATGTAACTGAAATTCGCAATAATCGCAGGAAGTATAGAGGGAAGAATGCAGAGACTACTCTCTGCATGAAAAGCTTGGAAGCATAGCAACTAAAGAAATCCCCTCCTCTTCAATATACCAGTGATCCTTTCAGTGAATTAGAGCCCAGTGACAAAGAGGAGGAGGCCACCGCTGAGCCTGCATAGGCTATGGAGTTTGTATCTGTAGACAAACACGACTCAAGTAGACTGTTGAAAATCGGATCTCAGCTAAGAATAGAATTGAGGGATCAACTCATTGATTTTCTCCGCCACAACTTGGATGTATTTGCATGGATGCACGCTGACATGACTGGAATCTCCCCAGATGTGGCATGCCATGTACTAAACATCGATCCTACCAAGGTGCCAGTAAAGAAGAAAAAGAGAAGTATGGGGGTAGAATGATCAGCAGCCCTCGATGAAGAAGTAAAGAACCTACTTGCCAATAACTTCATATGAGAAGCCATCTACCAAGAGTGGATCGCTAACCCGGTATTAGTAAAGAAGGCTAATGGGAAGTGGCGAACATGCATTGACTTCTCCAACTTAAATGACGCTTGCCCGAAGGATTGCTTCCCACTCCCCCAAATCGATCAGCTAGTGGACAGCACAGCCGGGCACGAACTCTTATCTTTTATGGACGCATACTCAGGATATAACCAAATTCCTATGCACGCTCCCGATCAAGACCACACTAGTTTCATCACTGACCAGGGATTGTACCGCTACAGAGTAATGCCATTTGGACTTAAAATGTCGGAGTTACTTATCAGCGCCTCATCAACAAGATGTTCGCGGAACTAATAGGACGAACTACGGAAGTTTATGTGGACGACATGCTAGTAAAGTCAAGGAAAGCCGACGATCACGTAAGCCACCTGGGAGAGATGTTTTAGGTACATCGCCAATATGGAATGAAGCTGAATCCTCTGAAGTGCTCCTTCAGAGTAACATCGGGAAAGTTCTTGGGATTCATCTTCCATGCCATATAAATTGAAGCAAGCCCCGAACAAGTCCAAGCCCTGAAAGATATCAGGATACCTTCCACTCGAAGTGAAATGCAAAGCCTAAATGGGAAGGTGGCCGCCCTAAGCAGATTCACCTTTAAAGCGACTGACAAGTGCGTCCCCTTCTTCGAGGCTCTAAAGAAATACAAAGGAAAGTTCGAGTGGACTGACGAATGCTTAACAGCCTTCCTTAACCTAATCGAACACCTCCAAAGAGAACACAACCGCGTGCAACGGCCAGTATACTTTGTAAGCAAGAGGTTAACAGGGCAGAAGCCAGATGTCCTAAATTTAAGAAGCTAGCATACTGTTTACTAATCACGTTACGGAAACTACAACACTATTTTCAATCTCATTCCATTAACCGATCAACCACTAACGAAGGTACTCCGTCGTCCCAACACTTCCGGACGACTACTTAAATGGTGCATTGAACTAAGTCAATATTATATCACCTACCATCCTCACACCGCCATCAAGGGACAAGCCATGGCCGATTTCATTGCCGAATTCACTACCAACGAAGGGAAGGAGCAATCGAAAATAGCAATACAAATGGAATCTCTTTGTTGATGAACCATCAAACGAACAAGGCTCGGGGGCAGGTATTGTAATAATCACTCCCACGGGAAGGAAACTACATTATGCTCTAAGGTTGGAATTCGCTGCAACCAACAACGATGCGGAATATGAAGCAGTAATAGCTGGATTAGAACTTGCCTTAGAGATTGGAGTCAGTTCTTTATGCCTTCATAGTGATTCTCAACTTATTGTAAACCAAATACTAGGAGAATTTCAGACTCAAGGAGAACGACTCACAGCATATCTAAAGAAGACCAAGCTGCAACTCGATCAATTGGATCACTATTTAATAAAACAAATTCCTCGAGAAGAGAACCAAGAGGCCGACGAATTGGCAAAGCAAGCTAGCATGAAAGACGACACCATTTCCGGAACATTGGCCATCGCAAGGCAACTAACGCCGAGTTTCGAGCAAGCGAATCTGATAGCTGCAACCGAAGAGGAAACTTGGATGACTCCCATTCGTAAAGTCTTACAAGATGGCACATGGCCCGACGAGCGTAACGAAATCAAGAAAATCTTGAGGAGAGTTTCCCTCTACACAATACAAGAAGGCATCCTCTATTTTGCGCAGCTTCTCTAACCCCTTATTAAGGTGTGTCGCTGGAAGGGAAGCCAAGGAAATCTTATCAAGCATCCATCAAGGAAGCTGCGGAGATCACACTAGAGGGCAGACTCTGGCAAAGAAGATACTCCGCTATGGGTATTTCTGGCCCACCTTAAACAAAGACGCCTTGGACTTTGTCAAAAAATGCGACAGATGTAAGAAGTTTGCTAAGATTCCTCGACTACGAACAATGAGATTACTCAAATGACCAGCCCTTGGCCCTTTGCAGTATGTGGAGTTGACTTGATTGGCGAACTACCGGTGGGCCGAGGCGAAGCCAAATATGCTATAATGGCCATCGACTTTTTCACCAAATCGTTGGAAGCAGAACCTATAAATAAAATAACCTCGACAAAAGTTATTAACTTATTGATCAAAAATGTTCTATGCAGGTACGGGGGTCCACTCAAAATCATATCAGACAATGGACTTCAGTTTGACAGCGAAGAGTTTGCCGACTAGTGCCAAAAGCATGGAATTAACAAAAGCATCTCATCTGTGGCTTACCCCCAGGCAAACGGACAAGTCGAAGCTGTCAACAAAATTCTCAAAACTGTAATAAAAAATAAGCTTGAAAAATCAAAAGGCGCTTGGGTGGATGAACTTCCTACGACATTTTGGGCCTACCGCACATCTTTCAGAACATCAACGGGGCACACTTCTTTCTCTTTGGCATATGGATCGGAGGCCATGCTCCCAGTCGAAACTGTAGTGCCTTCCCGCCGCAGCATCCACTAAAACTCGAAAGAGAACTAAGAACTCCTTCACATGTCTTTGGATCTAATTGAAGAGAAAAGAAACGATGCAGCGCTCAAAGCAGCAGCTCACAAGAAAAAAGTGGCAGCGCAATACTACTCCAAAGTCAAGCATCGTAGCTTACATGAAGGAGATCTTGTCCTCAAGCGAATCTTCCCGCGCCCCGGTGCACTAGAACCAATCTGGGACGGACCATCTGTAATTCATAATGATCTCCACAACGGAGCTTATATTTTGTCAACAGTGGACGGAGAGGTGTTCCAGAGGGCATGGAACATCCAACACCTTCGTCGATAGTTTTCTTAACTTGTACTGCCCATATGAAGTGAATTAACAAAGAGAATCAGTGGACGTAGGCATTTTTGTGTCGAACCACTTTAAAAACTAGTCTCTTTTTTAAATTGTTCCTTTATATCTTGGCTTCTTATTAACTTTATCCTTTTCTGTTGAACAAAATCCTGTGTAATGGCATTTCTATTTAAGACACATCACATTGCGACTTCACCTGGACAATACGTAACAGGTACTATACGAATCTATGCCCTTGCCAATGAGACACTTTTGCTCCAGCATCCCTCTGCTGCGGGTTAACTCATTGCTTGCGATCGGCCCTTAAAGCCAACTGTAATGAGCCGATTATAAGCCACCAAGAAGGCCGACTATAGCCGAGGCAGCTCATTACGGCGTTCGGCTCGCCGGCAACCGTGAACCTACTTTAAGCCCCAATATAAGATGTGGACAGCTAGGGGTAGTTCACAGTTGACGATCGGCACCCACGCTAGCCGGCCACGGTAAATCGAATAATACCCACGATTATGGGCCATAATGGCCCGGGTAGTTACTGTGCGCGATCTCGGCTCTAAGTGTATTAATTACGGTTGTGGTTAAAAAAAGAAACTCCCCGCGGAGGCGTAAGATGGGTAACAAATATCTCCTAGACCCACAGCTAGGGAAAGTGACTACAAAACCCGTTTTCCACGAACTTGAGCACATCGCAGGCCTTCCCTAATTGGAAGTTTTACTATTTCTTGTATTTCTATTTTGTTTAAAAACTTTCCTCATATCCTCTATAACGAACCCTAAAGTACAAGACACATAATAGGAGATGCCCGCTAATGGGAATGGGAACTCACAACTGGATGACAGGTCACTCAGCTGCATTCCACGCTCAGTCATACAAGACATTCAAAGCAACCGCCTAAAACTAAAACATAAAGGGCGGTACTTTCTTATTTTGTATATGAGTACGTAGCTGTAATTTATTCGCACATCACACTAACATTGCAAGACATGATTATATTTTAAGCAAGGACTTGACATCAAACACAATTGAGTCACAGGAATGTGCACATCCATATTTCTTATGCAACACATCAAAATAACGATAGCATTCAAATATGACAGAATCAGCTTAAGTTAATAATTACATGCCAAGAATAAAGTCGTTCATCATGAATAACATAATTACAGCCTAAAAGTTACATTAATGTTTTGGGACTACCATAGACAGCAATGTCAAGTAAACCAAAAGATATCTAGATCAAGTCAAGGAGTCGGCTGCATCGGAGCTTCACCTCCATCCTATAGGCCATCCGAGATCTACATAACCGCAGGATCGGAACTCTCAGCATGTTGACCAGAGGTAGTTGGTGCTCCAGAGGTCCTGCCTGTCCAATTTAGGAGAAGAATCCATTAAATAAACAATAAGCGATCAAGTTAGGAAAAGCTAAAAGGGGAAGTCTTACCAGCATCAGCTCCTTGATCATCATCCTCTAACTGCATACCAACCTCCTCAGCTATAAGCAGCCGCATACCCTCCTTCACCGCCGCTTTCTCCTCCTTGGTGAATTGAGCCATAACCACATCCATTCTAAAGGCCACGTCACCCTCCTTATCTGCATCAGCCTTAGCCTCCTCCAGGTCCCTGAGATAAATCCTGGCCATGACTCGGGGATAATCATCCATCCAAGATAATTTTCCCTGTTTCCAGGTGCGAAAGTATATATCCTGAAATATCTCATCCATTATCCCCTCATTCTCCTTGAACTCTCTTATTCGGTCCTCAGAAGCCAATAACTTTGCAGTGGCAGCATCCCTCTCCGATCGGTATTGCGAGCAGTCGGCCTGAAAGGATTTCCTCATCGCCTCCATCTCCTCCTTCAGCTTGGTTTGAGCAAGCTCTGCAGCTTCAAGTTTCTCGGATAGCTCCTGTACCCGCTCGAGATCCGCTTTGCGAACCTCATCCACCGTTGCAATAGCCATATCAATCCGTTCCTTACAGACAGCCTCCATTTTCCATAACTTGCCCTGCTGGCCTCTTCCATGGTTTTCTTTAATTGCCTAGAAGCGGCCTCATGTTGAGAGATCTGGATGGCCTGATCAGCGAGCTGTTTGGCCTGGTCGGAAACCATTAACCGCAGTCGAATGTTAGCACTCCCGATTTCTTCTCCCGCCTTGACCTGTCGGGCATGATGCCCCGTCAGCTTCCTGGTTTCCTCAGCAACCCGGTCAATGTTTGTCGTAGCTTCGTCCCCCAAAGTTACAACCCGAGTGGTAAGCAAATCAAGGTCCAGGAACTTAGCTTCATCCAATAATCTTACCATAGGATTACGGGGAAGAAGGTGCTCGCTGGTAGCCTCATCAAAGGTAATGTCACAAGAACCCAGATCTAGATCCGGATGACCTGCAAACGGATTACGAGCCAAGCCGGGATGGCCTATCCGGGTAATGGTAGGATGTTCAGACGGGTGTGGAGGAGGTATAAATTCAGTATTTTTCTTCGTGGTATCCCGAAGAGGCTGAGTTGGAGACCGAGGACTAGGTGAGGATTCAAACAAGCAGCGACTCCTCTTCTTCTTTTGGATATCCTCTTCCACAACTCCAAGAAGAGGACGGTAGCCGACTACGTCCCTAGGGCGGTTAGTCGGAGGATTTGGTTTAGTAGAAGCCTTGAGAAGTTTGTATTATTCAAGACGGTGCCAAACATCTGATGTCTTGGCCACCTTACCTGCTTTTGTGATAAAAACCCAGTGTTACAAACATACATTGAGCTATAATTCAAGAAATACACCAAGTTAAGAAGAGCAAAGAGACGCTTTTGTTATACAAACCCTGGGGAGGAGTAGGATATTGCAATAAATCCTGGATCTCATTCCAGGACGGGAGCTGACCATAAAATATTCCTAAATCCTTGTCATAAATGGAGTCGGCAGGAGTCAAAAATTGACCTTGAATCGCAGGAGTTGCCTTAGCTGAAGCGCTCGTAGAAGATGAATCGGTGCCGGTCCCATCCTTGTCAACTTTCTTAGGCTTCTCCACTAAAGCCGATCCTTCCTCCAACCCTTCAAAAGCTAGGCGGAAAGCGTCATTTGTCCACTCCTGGATCACACCAGCCTTCTCAGAAGACAAAGCCCCGGTGCCATCACCACTCTGTCCGTCGTCACCATCATCGCTATAACCATCATCATCACCTTCTCCACCACTTCCACTCTCTGCCTCACCTCCTTCATCCTCGTCTCTTTCCTCCTCCATATCTTCCTCCTCCGGGACATCTGGACATGTGCTGGGGGAGGGTCCATCGGACTTCTTAAGTTTCTTCCCCCCGGAAATTGGATGTTTCGAGAAGGGTTTCCTTTTGCTTCTCTTCGCTGTAGCCCCGCCTTTAGCTTTGGCGGCCCTCTCCTCAACTGTGTCTCTTTGCTTGACCACAGACTGGCGTGGCGGAATCATGTTGTGCCCCAAAAGAGTAGCATTGCTGATCAAATAAGAAGTTTCCCTCTCCTTTTCTGGAATGGCTTCTATTTCCTCAGTCATCCGAACCAAACGATCATTCTCTACAACCACAAAACCACCTGTCGCTAGCAAGAAACGAAGCACATAAGGAGGAGCATTGCAGTCAGAACGGAAATTATAAATAAGAGTCAACTTACAGCCAAAGGTGAAGCGGTGGAAAGAAACAAAGTCATCTCTGACAAAGAACCATTCCTTCTTGAACATGCTAAATTTTGAATATAAGTCCAGGACTGGCTTGAAAGATACGGCCGATTCTAAGCTAATGTATGGAGACCCCTTCCTGTAGCCTCTCAAGTTGTATAGGTACCGAATTTCTCGGTTGGAAGAGGGATGCTCATATTTTCTCTGGAAAATAATGAACAGACTCACCAAGATGGCATAGGAGTTGGGCTGAAGCTGGAAAGGGGCCACCTTCAAGTATGTGATGAAGCTGATGATCCAAGCGTTGATCAGAGGAATGGCCCCGCACATGCAATGATACCTAGCATAGCAAAATATCCTTCAGGTGGGTTATACGGCATCACTCCTTTCCCTGATTACATCATGTGCGCTCTGTCAATCCCAAAGGATCTAGATATAAAGTCAAGTTGCTCGTCTTTGAGGGAGGTGGGAAAGCAGTCACGCGGTGAGTCCAAAAGCTCCTGGGGGCCGTACCCATCTACTAGTGATCTCAGAGATGGTCCATGTCGTTCTGGCTCTAACTGAACTAGAGGCACTATGGAGGACTCCTCTTTGTCCTTGGATTTCTTCTTGTCAAAACGAGTTTCTACTTTATGAGACATTATCTACAACACGAAAAAACACATCGTTAGAACAAGGGGTGTAGACAAACAAGTACCTATGGCCTGGAATCCCATTCATAATTCAAAACATAAAAGCTCAATCGGTAGTTCGAGGCTAAGGGGCATTCGGCACTCGTACTTCCCAAGTTCATTCGGTAGTACAAGGCTAAGGGCCATTCGGCACTCGTACTCCCAAGTTCATTCGGTAGTTCGAGGTTGAAGTCCCTTCGGCACTCATACTCCCCGGACTCATTCGGTAGTTCAAGCATAAGGTTCATTCGGTGAAAGAAGACTAATTCACCTAGACCGGCAGTTAAGTGTGGTTCAGTGATATGGTTAAATCGGCAGACCAAGGTTTGGTTCGGCTATTTCAAAAGGTATGGAATAGAAGAGGCGTAAAGCCCCTACTTATAAGCAAGCATAAGATGACCGGACCAACCGGTTCGTCACTTAGGCCGGATGGGGAGAAAACAATGCGCGACGTATGCAGCCATATGCCCCACTTTGGGGGGCAAATGTTGGGTGCATTCTCACCACCGAACCAAGGCAGAACCGAACACCCCCACTACCGAACCAATCCACCTTCCTCTCACCACCGGTCCAATCCACATTACTCTCACCACCGAACCAACCACGCTCCACTCACCACCGAACCAATCCACCTTCCTCTCATCACCGGACCGAGACGCTACCGAGCCCACACGAAGAAGACCCTCCTGAACCAAAAGCATACTACCACTACCGAACCAAAGTGAAGAAGGTATTACAGAACCAACAATGCTAGGCCAGATCACATCAGCCCAGGCCCACCAACCGCTATATACATCCAAGACCCCAACCCCCAGCCTCACTCTATAAATAGTGAGGTAGGGGTATAACAATGGCAGACAGGTTTGAGAGCTCAAGCACGGACCGAACTTTCAAACAACTTTCATACACTTGTAATCAAACAACTTTGATACACTTGTAATCTATTTGGTTTCTTGATGACAGGGCTTGTTCCTGGTTTAAGTCTTATTTGAAATTCTACTGGTCTGTTATGAGGAATGCCATTTACTTCACCAAACACATTAGGGTATTGGTTAACTATGGGTATCCTATTTAGATTTAATTCAACTTCACCACTGTTCAAGTTGAATATTTTTCCCATACCCCTATCCTTGGCTGTTTCATACATAACCACGACCTTCTTGCCATCAGGAAGTTGTAGTGAAATGGTAGAATTTCCTATGTTAATAATAGCACAAAAACTTTTTAACCAATCCATTCCCAATATGATACCTAGCCTAGGGTAATTCAACACATATAATTCTGAGATAAAGGTGTGACCACCCGTGCTTATTTCTACTTCCATGCATTTCATATGGGTAATGCAGGAACTACCTAAAGGACTATCGATATGCAAAGGCTTATCAACCAGAATACATGTCAACCCTAATTTCTAGACTATATCATATGAAATAAAAGAGTGTGTGGCTCCTGTGTCAAAAACAACTGATATGGGTATGCCTTTAATAAATAATATACCTTCCACTTGACTAGGTGCATCCATTGCCTTGCCTTTTCCTTCAAGTACCGCCACCCTTGCCATCTCTGGACACTGCCTCTTCATGTGCCCCTCTTTTCCACAGTTGTAGCACGTAAGAACAGTTGACTTGGGTGCTTGGCATTTGGTCTTTATATGGCCTTCCTTTCCACAGTTATAACAGATCACTTTAGGTTTCTTATTATCAAGGTTTGCCACTTTACTTCCGTCTTTGTTCATTGCTTCTCCCTTCTTCCTCTCATATGGGTGTGCTCTATTCTTTCCCTTCTTGTTGTTCTTGAAATTCTTGAACTTTTCTCTGGCATTGTCATGTTGCTCAAATGACAATGTCAAGTCCATAACTTGATCAAATGTTCTGTCTTTATATGGTAACATGGCTCTGCTCAATCCAGCATTCAACCCCTGAATGTACCTAGCATTCCTTGATGTTTCATCAGGGATTAATACTGCCCCATATTTAGACAACCCTTCAAATTTCTGAGTGTATTCAGTAACACTCATAGATCCTTGTCTCAGCTTGATAAATTCCTCAAGCAATGAAGCTTTTGTTGATGCTGGGACAAATCTGGCTTCTAACATTTCTTTGAACCGATTCCATGTGATTTCTTGTTCCTGCCTTCCTGCAATAATCACTTCCCACCAGTCCAAAGCTATGCCTTTTAGTTGTCTTGAAGCTATTTGCCTTTTTCTTTGATCATTGACTTGCATGTCTACAAAGATCCACTCTACTGTTCTTAACCATGACTGGACACCTATGGCATTTTCTGTGCCATCAAAGCTACTGCCTCCTAAGTTTGTATATGCTTTAAGCAATTTGGACAGCTCCTCATATGGATTATCTACCCTAGGTGCCATTCTATCCCTCAGCATTTGAACAAAATCTTGCATGTTAATCATTGGGGGACCAGCAGCCATTCTACTTGCTTGCTCAGTAGTGTCAGAAGATTGACCATTTTCTCTTTCTCCTGTGGCCTGGGGATTGATTCTAACTCCTCTGGGCCTCTATTGAACATTTCTAATGTAGTTAGTTCTGATTCTTATTCACTACTTTTGCTGTTTAAAACTAACAGTGAACTTATTTGTTCATAATAAGCAAAGCATCTTAAGCAAGCAGCAAACAATGCAAACAAGGCATACAGATTCAAACAAATATTTGTTTTGGCTATGTTTTTGTTATCATAGCTCTGATACCAACTGAGACAACCCTCCCTAAGTTGACATTTTAATTGAATGACTCAATTTAGTCTAAGCTAAATTCAGGGTTGCACTCTTTCATGTACCAACTATTTTCTCTCTTTTTTTTCTCTCTTTTTATTTCCCAAGATCCAATCCGATCAATATAAATATATTGATATACTTCTTTGTAAAAACTATTTGAATGTTCATATAAACATTCAGATCATCAATTTTTTATCAGAGTATTTTTGGCGAAGGATAACTCAGTCTAACAAAAAAAAACTGAGATTATACACAGTAAAAGGAATTGAGAAGATCCTTTCTATTTGAATCTCTGTGTCATTCATTTGACCAATTCCTATTTGTTTTCTTGTGCTTATCATTTGTGTATTTAATAAAACATATGAACTAACTCATAACAATTAAATTTATCAAGGTTTGCTTTTCAAACAGCTAAACTGAGGTTGTGCATGCTTCTGTGCACCTGTGTGCACATAATCATACACAGCTGTAATTTTCTTCACCTTAGTCCTCAGGTTGACTAATTTGTTTAGGTAAGATTCTGGAATTAGTTAGTTATAATCTTCAAGTTTCACTTACACAAATATTTATCAGATACATTTTTAAATCTGGGTTCATATCTCTTATGTTTTTCTTTCTTTTCTGCCTATGGGTTTTTCCTTACCTTGTAATACCTGCAGTGGTTAAGTAAATTGGTTCTAATCTCCAAAACACTCTATAAACATATATAATTGGTTCACTTATGCTTCAAATCTACTGCCAAACTTATTACTTGGTTCACAAAATTTTGTATGCTCACAGCTTGCAGTATAAAGCTAAAGACCTTTATCATTTTTTTCTTCTGAAAATGGTTGCATCTCAACATAATCTTTCCAAGCCATCCATTACATCACAGTCAAGTTTTTTTAGCACAATTCAAACATCATTATATAAAACTTTTCAACTGAAAAAAGACAGAAGAGCCATTCTCCTACAAAATCCTAGCCTAGTTAATTTGCAATTTCTTCTTAGCATCCTATATCTGCATCTTATTACTTAGCATCTTCTTTTCCTGCAACCATCTCATGGCCTGCTCCACAATACAAGTGAAGCACCCATTTGATGCAAGCAACAAACAGGTCAGATTAAAGTCTGGTATGAGTAAATTCAATTGACAATACATAAGATTTATGAAGCTAGATCCACAACACCTTTATTCCAGAAGTTAAATGTTCTACTCAGGTGATTAAACCACTTCCTCATATACACTTTTGTATCTTACAGTGAAGTGAGTAAATTGCTAAGTACATTTACATGTGCTTAAAATAATTTCTTAACAGAAATGCTCATTTCAAGAATTTATAGCAGCCATCACTCAATGCACATAAGCATCTCATAAACATGAACAAGCAAAACCCATATCATTAAGCTAAGGCATCAAAATTGAGTCTGCATACTAGAACTCATCATACCCCTAGCATATTCACCTCTGCTTGTAAGTTCATTTCATATCATTTTTAAGGGTCCAATATCACATTCATGGTTGCACTGGTGCACACTACCTGGAACTACTGTTTGATTTCCAGTGCACTACAAGCTATTTGGACATGAACATGCCATGTGCAAACTCACACCCCATCCTTGATGCAAGCCAACCACTATGTCATACCCACTTCCCTCATACCCAACCTGATAGAGGTGACCCAAGTCCTTAGTTTAATTACTAAGTTTTTCTTTCATGTGTGCAGGTATCATTTATACTATGTCATGCCCAAAATCTTTATGTACCTAACCAATAAATGCAAGCAGTTTTCATGCATCCATGAAACATTCATCCATTCGTACGTTTCAACAATCAATTAGTCATATCTGTATATCATTTCAAGTCAGTTTTGTTCAGAGACAGGCCTTTGACTAAAGCATAGATCAAAATATCTTAGCAAATAAAATACCACTGGGGTTCCCAGTAACAAGGTCCTTGCAGTCAATTTATATATATATATATATATATATATATATATATATATATATATATATATATATATATCTTTTTCGTGAAATGTGTTCACTTATTGCTCAACCTCATTTCAGAGAGTACTTAATGGTGGATCAAGATTTAGCATATGGAAATTCCACTGCATCTTAATCATCCTCTCAAATGCAAGACATAAGCCAGAGGACCCCGTTCCCCTTACTGCCTTGCACCCTACTTTTCTTATTAGTTTATGCTTTAACCAAAAACATTTTCTCAATTTTACAATCATATAAATAAATCAGTTATTATCATCCTATCATTAAATTATCATGTATAATCAAGCATAGTTTAAATATCAGCAAGGCAATGCAAGTCACAAAATCTCAGAAACAACAGAAAATTATCAAACTAAAAATGCATACAAAACATCAAAGAGAAGTTAAAATAAACTAAAGGTTAAATGGTTGCCTTTCATAGGTCTTAATGCCTTGCCAAGTGAGGTTTTACTCACCAAGTTTCTTCTTCCCAAGTCTTGATTCAGGTCTGCCATTATTTTCCTCAAACTGCTGCCTACTTTCTTTTCTATATTTTGATTTCTGGTTTTCTAATGTGTACCCGTAGGAGATAATGTGGTATATAGTGGAGTTGTTAGGGTTTTAAGGTTAGTTAGGCAATTTATTTTCATCAGAAATCCCATCATTATTTCTGATCTCACCCAACAGTTTACCCTCTCCACTTTCCCTCCCTGCCTTTTTTTTTCCTTTTTCCCTGTCTTAACTATCTTTGGCAAATTTCTTTGCACACTATATGCATGATTTCTTTGGCTCAGGCATTTCTTGTCTTTTCTGGTTTTAATCATGCACACACAAGTTTACTTGTATGGCCAGCTATGTTTGTGTTTCTACTACATGCTGGGTACATGTATATATGCTCATATGTATTTATATATATTTTCTACCCACACAAGCCACTGTGCTTGTATTTATACCATGGAAGTTAGAGTTAAAATCTTCCTTAGGTTGTTTATGCATTTTATTCAAACTATCGTGTATTCATACTTAATGGTCATGCACTAATTCATTTCTTATTTGCTTGCAAGATCCTTACTAGATTACTTGCTCAGGATGTACACCGCAACAATGTGCACATGCACAAGGACATGAATTCTCATTTTCACACAAGCATTTCCCAGAAAATTTTATTTATATATATATATATATATTTTTTCCGCATAGCTAAAATAAAATTTGAATGACTTAAATTTTCTACATGCTTGCTTAACTAGGGCTGTCACAAACTTTTACAATGATCTTTGATTGCAACACAACTAAGACGAGTAGCTAGAACTTCAATGCAGAAGAGCTCTTTGAATTCATGTTGAATGTGCTAGATCTCTTCCCAAAGTTCGTTGAAGCGTCTTCGGTGTTTGAAGTGTTGGTTGAGTTGAGAAAACAGCAAAGTATCGGCGTTCTAGAAATGATCCAAAAGTCCCTTTCCATTTGGAGCAGGCGGGGTATTTATAGGGAGAACCTTAAGGTAGGTCGTAGGTCGTGACCAACGTAGGGATAGGTCGTAGGTCGTGAACGACCTAGGGAGCACGGGTTATGGCTTATCACGGTTGCACTTGAGCACTTGAACAGGCTGGTCGGTGGTAGGAGCAGCCGCGATATAGTGTTGATTCGACCTATAACCAAGCGAAAAAACGATATGAAGCTTGTGGCTCGCTAGGTCGTTAACTCTCTAGGTCATTAACACGCTAGATCATTAACTTGCTAGGTTGTTAACACGCTAGGTCGTTAACTCGCTAGGTCGCTAGGTCACTGAGCTCCTCTGTTGCGATATACTGCTGTCTTGCATTGATTACTAGGTCGCTTAGGTCGTCACATGTTAGCTCGCTATAAAACTTCATCCTCGTTAGCTCGCTTGCACTTTATGTCATTAGGTCTCTTGTGTGTTAACCCGTTAGGTCGCTTGGCTCCTTAATTCGTTAGGTCATTAGGTCGCTAACTGTTGCCACGTTAACTCGCGGGAGGCTTTAGATCGTTAGGTCGCTTTTCTTTCAAGTACTTGAGTCGTCGTTAAGAGTGGTGTTAACAATACTACTATTGCACTTGCAGTGTGCCATGCTGGTTCATATTGTACTCTTTGGTTTGAGTCACTTCATACTTAGTCGTACTGGTCATTCATGTATATGTCCGGTGTATTCATGTGCATTTGTGGCTTTAGTCTGTAACACTACATTGATGTACTTCACTATCACTTTCTCTTTTCTTGGAGTTGCATCTCTGGTCAAGCTTTGTACCGGTGCACTTGATTTGAATTCATTTCTTGTCAATATGTATATCTGTGTATATTCACTTGATCATATATGTTGAGGCTGCACTTGTGTTGTTTGAATCTGGCCTCGAGTCTGACTCATGTAGTCTTGCTTCCATGACTTCTATGGTATGTTTATGCCCTTGAATTCAAGTGGTGGCTACATTTTAATTTTATATGCAGCCTTGCCCTTGTTGGTTTGCATTGCATTGATGCAATTAGATTTTTGTTTTTCTAATTACACTTGAGTTGAACCCGGTATTTTGGGTTTGACATTGTGCTTTGTGAATTTTCATTGTGCCTTCTTGTGCACTTTGTTTATTTGATGATTACTGGATGGATGTTGTGATTGATGTTGTAGTCCATCTCGTTCATTTTGATTTGAGTTGGAGCCATTTGCTTTTGATTCATTGATCTTTTGTGTACTTCATGTTGTAGTGGCGAGGCGGTACACGCGTGCGTGTGCTGCAGCCCTACCAGAATTGATGTTTTTAAGTGATATTTCAATTACTTGAATTGTTTCGTCCAATTCAATATTTTGAAATTGTATTTTTATTTGATTTAATTTGATCATTTTGTTGTTGTCTAATTATCTATATGATAATTAGATTATGAGTTTCTAATTATTTATTTAATAATTAGATTTTGTTGTTAATCGCCGTTTAGGCAATCCTATTGTTTTCTAAATTATCTTCATTGATAATCCTTTCATTTATCTTCGTTGATAATTTGAGTTTGCTGATATGTTGTTTAACACAAGTATTATACTTACCGTTATCCGATTTCTTATTAAAGGATTGGATATACGAAATTTGGTGTGACTGTCGTCTATTTGATTATTTAATTATTATTGCTTCCGTGCATTAATAACTGTGTTTGAATTAGACTAACCCGTGTATTATTTTCTTTTGAATTTAATACTTGGGTCAGACCGAGTTATTACAAGTTATTGATATCTTACTTCGGGTTGCTGCTTGAGCTATGAAGTCTCTTTATATCTCTTGGAGTAGTCATTGTCATAGTATAGGATGATGTGTATTTATGTATATTATTTTCAATAATGTACTTTTATATGTAACTTCTAGCGTCGACAGTTGAAGTCGTATCACATGTATTATATCACATGTATTGTAACTGAAATTAGTTATTATATATACGAGACTTTTTATTATCCGTGTTCCGCATTTAGCTTGTCTGTGTTATTAATATATATGTTGTCCTAAACTATTATGAACCATCGTAGTTCGTCCTATACTGGAATGGGATATGTCGATGGGAGTAAATAAACAGAGATGAAAAATAAAGAATATATATCACTCCTATCGAGATAACCAGTACAAGTGTAAGGCTTAACAACGAATGGCCGCTCATAAGCCTTATTTTTCATAATAACAGACAGTATTTCCTTTAATAATCTTTGTTATTGTGAGCATAGAGGTGGGGCGTCATAAGGTGGAGATTCCGGCATGAAGTAGGATGGTGGCGGCGTTCCTTTGTGGTATACACGTGGACCCAACTCCTGTGAGTTGGCATAAGGTGGATAAAATAGGAGCGATTGATGGGCTAATAAGGTAGCTCCTTTGATCAGACACATCCTTTAGATATTATACTCTGAATTTTGGATTGATTCGTTGGCCACTTTTGATTTTTATCTGGGGGTGTGGCTCGTCGTGGGCAGTAGGTGCGCGCTACGTATTACCGCCGGCCTGGAAGCGTAATTGGTATATCTACCCTGGCATTGCCTAGTTGTGCCATGTCACCAACCCTAGCGCGCCTTGTACGAGTTTGATTTGTGTCGTATTTATGGAGTATCCTCTGGTAGCCTCCCGATCAGGAGGTATTACGTTACTGTATAGACTACTGGCACTATTTATGTGTTAAGGGGAATATTGGGTCACTCCTTAACGCTACTTTAGAGTAAGTTTTTTTACTATTAGACATTATTATAATAGTGTATATTACTACATAGTAAATAGTTTAACGGATCCTTAGGAGATGTGAATCATGAGCATCTTTTAAGTTACTGCACTCATGTTAGACACTGGATAGGAGATGTCAAATCCCGTAAACATATCTGACGTCATTCCACTCATTTTTATTTCTGTTGATTTAACTTACAAAAGATCTTTTAATTCTGACTCGAATGTTTTGTCTTTTCAGTTCGCTCGGGTGAGCCCGAGCACTTCAGGATTTGAAGACCCTATTGTTGGAGGACGAAGACGAAGATTGTATTACTATTATTTATTATATTGTTCCACCGCATCACACTATCTGCTGCAATGTTATTTATTATTCTTTGGTATGTGTAACTCTGATTCTGTGTTGTATAATAAAATCATTTTTTTTGTAAAACAACTCCATGAACAGTTTATTTGATTATTACATTTTTTCGTTCCACTGCAAGATTTTATTTTGTATTTTTCCTTTCTCTGCTTTTTCTTATTCACCCCAATAACAATCTTCCCTTCTGTATGGTTTGAGTCTGACATGTTTGGTTTATCATCGATTTAAAGCGTACAAAAAGATGGGATGTTACAAAGTTTAAGAACTATTTGTCGTTAAAACTCTTAGGGTGATTCCAAAACAAGTTTGAAGGAGATAGTACTTTCAGGTTCAAGATGGAGATTCTGAGTGCAAGGTCTATTGTCATTAACTCTGAGGGTGGTTCCAAAATGAGTATAACGAGATAGTGCCTTCGGTTTTGTTCGAACCTGGAACGAACTTATATGGATTGAATGCTTTAAAAACATCGTCAGGAGGACGATGAGCATTCTAAGATAGATGTGTTCTATAAAGGTATTCATAGCCTCAAGCCTCATCAACCGGGGATGGCTAAAACAGGGGAGGTGTAGCATGGCTAAGTGGGTAGCACCCAAGCAGGACTAGATTTTCCCCTGTCTAGGGGTCCCTTTTTATTCGGCTTAGTGTGTTGTTGGTCATGCCAACCACGGGGTTGTCTTGTTCGGGACTATCCAGTAAGGGATGGTTCCGGCTTTGTTTTGCAGGGTATTTAGGGTGGATCCTCGGTAATCTGATGTAGACCAGGTACTGTGATGGGAAATGCCCCAGTAACCCTGCCATTGTATGGAATCCAATCTCCAATAAGTGCCATACATTTTGATTGTACCCAACTAGTTGGAACGTGAGATGTAAGCGTTCGAGTTATTTCCATATTTTACTTGAAAACCCTAGACGCTATTACAATATAACCGGATTTCCAATCAAATGTTTAGGATATCATAAGGTAAAAACTTTTTCGTGTTTATGTGCCGGAAGTCTTACGAGACACCTTTAGTTTTCAAAGGTTTTTCAAAGTTAAGCAATTTTAACCCGTTTACTCACACTAGACCCATGTTTGCCCCGGAGTTTATTTTTTGTTTTATTATACTCTTCGGTACTCAAATTTTTACGAGTATCCAAGGGATTCAGGTTCGCTTTGACGAATCTAGAGGATACTTGGAGCAGGAGGCTTCAGCGTGTAGATATATAATGGTTCCGCTGTGTTTGTATCTCCGTGTCGATGTCTATACTATACTTGAGTTGTATGGTAGACAGACCTTTATAACTGTCTCATTTGTGATGTATTAAGCCGTGTAACTCTGTTAGATGTTGTATATGCGTAATAACTTATGTGATTAATATATTTTATTCGTTCCGCAACGGGATTCTGATAGTGTATAGTTCTTTCTACTCTATCTTTTCTCTTCTCTATCCCTTTCTTTCTTACTCATGATGCGTCTTTCGGTGGAGGGGAAGACGGGTCATGACAGTTGGTATCAGAGCTCTAGGTTGAGTGAATACCTAGGCTTCGGAGTAATTTTTTTCTTGAGAGAATGTACTTGTAATTTATATGTATATATATATATATATACCTAATCTGTTGGGTTGCCTGTTCGGGTTTTCCAACATAAGTTCTAGAGGTAGATAGGGTAGTGGTGTAAGAAGCACGACTACCACTAACAGAAGAGGCCCTATTATGAGGTTGTAAGAGAATCTTCCAAGGCTGTAGACCCAATACCGCCTCGAGTAAGCTTTATAGCATGGCGTAAGGATTTCACCAATCTCGAAGGACAATCTTTTCAAGGTTCGAAGTCCATCATTGAAGTGTGAGCCTGGTTGCACTCGATTAAGAAGATTGTTAAGAGTTTCGATCTGTTGGATGTGCAGTAGCGAGTGATGGCATCTTGGCAACTTCAGGAAGGAGTAGTTACATGGTGAGACGCAGTGATTATGGATGTTCCCGAACATGTCTTCCATTGAAGCAAGTTAAGGAAGTTTGCGAGGAACAGTTTTCCTACCGCATAGAAGACTTGACTACATAACGATTTTCTGGATCTCAAGCAAGGGAGTTTTTCTGCATCGGTGACGAGTCTAAGTTCATCTTGGGTGTTTGTGTTTGGTTTGAGGCCCGAATTTCTTGAGAAGATGTTTACCATCTCAAAGGCTCTTTGTGAAATTGGTTGATATGGTTTTGAGGATCGAAGATCTTATGGATAAGAAATATTTGGTATCCATGGCAATAGTGCAGCTCGAAAGTGTTTTGTGTGCCAGAAGGAAGGTCTTTGGCGAAGCAGTTTCTTAGAGGTGGAGTTCAAAAGCAGTGGAGTGGACCATCAGCTTCTTCTGTTTGGCAAGGTGTTCTTGAGGGATTTGACCCTATTTTGAATGGATTGGTTAAGCATAAGCTGTTTTGATTTGTGAAGAGAGAACAGTGTCTTTGGAAATTAATTTGGGTAGGATCGCAAAAGCGACTTGCGATAGTTGAGCGTTCTTTTGGCTAATCTTTTGCATGAGATTGAGGCATCTCTAAAGGATGTAAAAGTTCTCGAAGTATCAGAGAATTTCTGGATGTCCTTAGGGAAGTCAGAGGTTTGTCCGCATTGGACATTGAGTTCCATATTGACTTGGTTCTAGAAGCAATATGGATGGCTCAGCTAGTAGAAGGATGGCTCATAGGGAGAGAATTTTGTGAAGCAGCCCAGGACTTCTTGGTGCTTCTGTGTTTTTTTTTATCTAAGAAACCGTATCTTCCGGGATTTGTTGGACAAGTTTGTGCTCGTGTTCATTGATGGTATTCTCATCTACTCTAGACCAGAGTTGTACAATGAAGGCAAAGTAGCAGCTATTCTAGAGTGGAAGCAACTGCAGACTCCTACGGAAGTTCGCGTTTGTTTTGGATTAAAGGGTTTTTATAGGAAGTTCAAGTGGAACTCTGATGCGAAGAAGTTTTTCAGAATCTAAAGCCGAGATTGTCATGTGCAACTGTTCTGGTTATACCGGATGGGAAGGTTGGATTGAAGTCTGTTGATGCTTGTAGAGTAAAGTTTGTGTTTTGGATTTCGGTAGATCTTGAGAGGATCATTTTGTGGAGTAGAACTTGTATTCTGAATTTCGACGGATTTTGGGAAGACCATCTGGCTGGGTAGGATCTAGAGATCATTTTGTTTTTGGTCCATTTTATTTTGAGAGGCATCAGCGCAGGTTGAGCTTATCAGGGTAGGATGAACACAGCCCAGAATGTCTGCAAAGCTTTGGGATAAGAGACGAGGAATTTGGAATTCGAAGTTGGAAACTTCATTTTTGTCAGAGTTTCTCCGATCAAAAGAGTAATTAATTTAGTAAGGTAGAAAGTCAGCTCCGAGATATATTAGAACTTTCTGCGTTCTTTATAACATAAGTTCTTCAGGATTGAACTGCCGGTGTGGATAGCTGGGGTTCGCACAATATTTAACGTATCTCTGAGGGAGTACGTGTATGATTCATCATTGGTTGTGGAATCAACAGTTTAGGAGGATCTGGTAGTTGAGCTAGACTTGAGTGTAATTTGATATCCTATTCAGATTGGTAGATCGAGATTACAAGGAGCTCAGGTTTGGAGTAGTGTAGCTAGGTTCTGTAGAGCGAGTATCCCAGTATTTTTACCTGGGAAACTCTAGATAGTACTAGAGAGGCTTATCCTGATTTGTGTCAGGATAATTAGCTTGTTTGTTTGGATGAATTGGTTGCTATGATTGTTAGTAGATGGTTGATGTATGCTTTGTTGTTTGTAAATAAAATTTTTGTTGGATTATTAAATTATCTTTGCTTTTAAATTTTGGGGACGAAATTCTTTTAAGGAGGAGGAATGTGTTGACCCGAAATTTTGGGCAATAGTAATTTAATGAAAGATTGGGTTGTGAGATCACATGGTTTCTCTGTCTCCAAGTACTCCTTGTTTCTTAATCACCCTGGTCGCCTCTTCGCCTTCGCCCGTGTCTGGAAGTGCCACATCCCTCCCCGCGTCAAATTTTTTCAATGGTGTCTTATTCATGGACACATTAATACCAAAGACCGCATTGTTCGTTTTAACATTTCGTCCGATCAGCTCTGCAGCTTGTGTAAGACTGAAGCTGAATCAATCCGCCACCTCTTCTTCGAATGCGATATATCCCACTACATATGGGTCTCAGTCTGTAGTCACATCTTCGGTCGTACTCATTGGATCAACGACTTTTTCGAACACTGGCAGTATGGTGAACCGAATCGACTCCTTGATTCCCTTCTAGCCATTTTCAGTTGGGTCATCTGGAAAGAAAGAAACGCTTTTTTATTCAACAAGCCAACCAGCACCCTTTTTAGCCTTTGTTGCAGAATTGCTTACATTTTCGCTTATTGGACAGGTCATTCTTCTTCCTTAGCACCTTTCAGGTTCCGTCTCCCTGCAGTTCAGTCCTCTTCTGAAGAGGCGGAAGGCAGCGCTTCATCGACATCGCCAGGAGACAACTAAGTCTTAACCTTTCTCCGTCAGTCTCTGAACCTTGTTTAGTAGTAGTTGAAGTTTTTTGACAGTGGAGTTATTGCTGGGAAGTTATTTTTTGTACTAAAATCAGTGATGTTAAAACTAAACTCGAACTATGCTGTTTGGCTATCGACCAGGCTTGTTGGTCGGACTACTTATATATTAATATCATTATAATCGGCTGTGTAGCTCCACGCTACACACCCGTTTGCATCAAAAAAAAAAAAATATAGAATAGTATGCTAAATTAAATGCAAAGATGAGAACACCAGATTTATAATGGTTCGATGTAACTGCCTATGTCCACTTTGAAGTTAATCTTTATTACTTTACTCAACGATTGATTAAAGATACAATCCGTACGCCAACTATTTGAATACAATTGCGAAGTAAAAAGGATAAGTCTTGAATGAGTTTGAATGTGGCAGAGTCTCCCTAATGTTCTCGAAAAAAGGTCCTTTTCCCTATGCCCTTGCCATTCTATTTATAGATGAAGATGGGTTGGACTTCCTTAATGGGCCTAGGAGTGAGATAACTCGGCACGTGGCGAGTGACTTTTGTGTACCGAGCCACAAATGCCGAATGGTAAATGCCGGGCAACATCTCCAAGCCGAACAAGGCAGTATGTTGAGTGAGACGTGTAGGCCAAACGAGATTCAATGCTAATGAGGGGAGATGCCAAGCGACATACATATGTCGATTGGGGCAAGAATGCCGAATTAGGCTGGAATGTCGAACGAGGCTGGTATACCGAACGAGGCTGGAATGCTGAAGGAGGGTGGAATGCCGAACGAGGCTGTATGCCCAGCGAGGTTCATGCCGAACGAGGATAGATGCCGAACGAGGCTGCTATGTCGATGACGCTCTGTGCGGGGCGAGGTTCATGCCGAATGAGGATGGATGCCGAATGAGGCTTGAATGCCGATCGAGGCTTGAATGTCGAGCGACCTAGTTGTGCCAAATGACCTAGTCATGCCGAACGACCTAGTTGTGCCGAACGAGTTTTGCATATCAAGCCTCTGTTTGACTAGTCAGGTCATTGGGTAACACTTGCCTCCAAAGTGTATCATGTGGACGAACATGATATGCTTTGAATCATGAGCATTCCAAGCATTCCTTTAAGCTCTTGCCTTGTTTTTCGATAGTAGCTTATCCTGAATACCGAACGAGGCATAGTATGCCGAGCGACATACTAATGCCGAAAGACATATGAATGCTTAATGGCTCGGCTAATCCCGAGTGACATACAAATGCCGAACAGCATTAATGCCGACCGAGGGAGGTCTTTGACCAGTTCTACCGGTCGCTATCCCTTCGACTTCTCTTTCTCTATACAAGGAGATATATCTACCTCCCTTCCCTTTTACTTTTACCTCTTCTTTTCAGGACTTACGAACTTTGGCTCTTCATAGACTTCAGAGCATTATATACTCTCCCCTTCCCTTCTCAAACACTATATGCCGCGTCACTTCCTTTCCCAATCAATCGAATCGAATTAGAACCGCGTTCCCTACTCCAGAATCTTCCCGAGCTTCGACGCATTTCTTAGGTAAAAACCTTTACCTTAAACACTTCACCCCGATTAGGAAACCTAGCACGAGATTCGAACCCATGAATCTCTACAAAATCGAGGTCAGTAGCAATCGGGTGGAGCAGCAGGAGTTAAGGGCGAAGCATGGGTGTTTTAAAGGAGTTTAAGACTAGGCGGAGCGGAGGAGAGAAGTGGTTGACAGAGGTGTTTGAAGGAGGAAGTTGGTGGAAGACCCACTGATGTGGCTCGGCATGACTTCCTTACGCTGAGCGATGGATGGGAAGTACGATAGAAAAATTGGAGAAAAGGTTTAGTGTGCCGAGCGATGCGGCTCAGCACGGCCATGGCTCAGCGTGATTTCCTTATGCTAAACGAGGTAGGAAGGAAAGTAGAAGAGAAGTAGGAGTTGGGCAGAATGCCGAACGATGCGGCTCGTCGTGGGTATGGTTCGGCATGATTCCTTTATGCTGAACGTTGAAGAGGACAGTTGGGAGAATGGCATGCCGAATGGTGTGCTCGGCATGTTTGCGGTTTTTCATGTCTTACCGCATGCCGAAGGGTGATAATGAGTGGTAGGTGAGTGTTGATGTTGTGGGTAGAATGCTGGGCGAGGCGTCTCGGCATGATTGTGGTTTGGCATGACTAGTTGAATGCCGAACAATAAAGTGGTTAGGTAGGAGGGTTGTGTACAACAGCAACACCAGTCGAACCTAATGCACAATTTACTCAACACAAATTTTATGCTTGAATATATGAAAAAGGATAAGGACGGGCTTAAACAACCAAGCGTATCAGAAAATCTGGACTGATAATTCTCGTGTTTAGACGACTCAAAACATGGAATTAACTTGCTAAACAGTTAATAACCTTTCAATTGCAGTATCGATGCCGAGTTTAAAACATAAACCATCTTATGACAAGCTCTTGTGGATGGTCAGCGATGACGGCCTTCGTAGACGACAATTCAAAGCTCAAACTTATTTCATCAACTTAGTGGCTTTTCATTTCCTGGCACTTATATTTGAATGATCGCACTACTCTACACACCACTTAGGGGGAGGGGGATATTTACGTTGTTAAGTTTAACGCCGATTGTTTTTCAAGTATAGTCCAAAAGGTGCTTTGTCAGATTCAATCTTCATTACAGATGCCTAGGAAATCTAGCTCGGCTACGATCTTGGATAGACCCGGGCCATCCTCTCGACAAGAAGTACTAGGAACTTCAAATCCGTCAACTTCTCCTGCAAAAGACTTGCCGAACCCTGCGACTGCATCTGTCGACTTGACTCCAGATGCTTTGGAGGCAGCAATCTTCTTAGATGATCCAATCGATTCCCCAGCCTAAAAGATTAACGAAAGTACGCTCCGTCCGATATGCTCAGTCCACGGAATCCCCTTCGATGATGTGCCAGTTCCATCGAGGCATGATCGTCCTCACTTGCCCCCAGTCAGATTTACAGCCTACAATAGATTCATGTGCTGGGTTGGCAGCATGCCGCCATTCAACTCCTTCCTACGAGACGTGTTGCATTATATCGAGATTGCTCCATCGCAACTGCACCCGAACAGCCACACATTCATATACGGCAATTGCATTCTTTTCATGAGTGTCCTCTTCAGGCTTGCGACTCCGGGCTATATCTGCTATATTTATGGCTTCAAGAGACGGTCAGACAGCCCATCTCTTATGTTCCTTGAGCCACATAGTAAATGCCAAATCCTGACTGGGGAATGGAGCAAATTTGCCCAGTACAACCAAGAGCGGTTCTACGTACGGTGTCCTCCCGGTTCTGCTAGGAAATGGGTAGAAGGAAGTAAGTTTCCTTTTTGAATCAGTACTTGAATTTGGTGAAATTTTCATCTTTTCCGACTCTTCATCTATTCTCACGGTATCAACCCATGTCCCCAGGGTCTCGGATATTTTAAAGCTGTCTAAGGCATCTGAGCTTTCTCCGTAGAAGACCAGGATATCAGATCTCTCATTTTGCATGAGCCGCTCATGAAATTTGGGCTGTTAGCGGAAGGTCGTCGAATAAGCCTCCCCCAAGGTGTTTCCATACCCAGGCCTGCTTTGGGCAAAGCAAAAAAGCAGGCCGAGTCTTTAGCACGTAAAGCCCCTGACACACTAGAGGGGGAGATTAAAGAAGATGAAATGTCCGAAGTACAAGGAGAAAATGTTAGCCCATCTCGAGACCCGATAGTTGAAGTTCAAGACATTGAAACATCACCTTCCTCTTTGAAGTGGAAGAAGAAACTGACATATAAGCTGAGGAAGAAAACAGTGGGCGGAACTTCTAAAGTTACCCTTATTCCAACGGAGAAAGAAACTTCCTCGCAACACTTAGAAAGTTCTCTAAAAGGCCTGTCGAACCTTACCATACCTGGTGATCTGCTCAACTATGGTCTTGACGATCCAGAGGCCCTTAAGCTTCATTCCCCCGTGAAAGGCGATGTAAGCGCTTCTCGCTCAAGCCCAAAACCAGGGAGAAAAAACTCATATTAGTAAAGAAACCGGTCCGTCTGGGTGAAACACTAGGACACACACAAACACATGCACTTCACCTTTTACTTAAATTTCAGCCGTCACTCTACTCTTTGCTAAATCATCGTTATTTAAACTCTGTGTAGGTGACATGAGGCGTACGCATGGACTTAACCGCCTTCGTGGTTCATCGATTTTTTGCCAATCCTACCGGGATTCGGGCTCCGGCAAGCGTCGAGATAGAGATGAATCCGACGTCGAGACTACCACCGCCGAGAATCGTCGTACCGAATAAAAACTTATAGTCATCCCCCATATCCTCGCGATCCTCTATCTCAACCGGAGCACAGCAAAGTGAAACCTGCACATAAGGGGTCCCAGCCTGAGGCACATTGGGATCAACATTTCGGCTCATCAAGTGCCAGGAAATCTCGAGATCCCCACAGAACACATGTAGTCTCCAAGCAGACTCCTCTTGCTCCTGTATCAGATCCATCGGTAGCAGATCGACTTGCTAAGCTTAAAAACTCGTTTCCAAATGTAACAACCCAGGATTTCCCATCTATTAGTTATCGTCATTAAAAGACTAATGGTGATAGCTAATTGTTGTTAGGCATTTTTAAATCAAGTTGAAATTCTTTTGAAATTTGTTAGGGGGTGTGGGATTTATAAATAATCTTGGGCCATGTTTTTATTGATGTTGTGATAAATATCAAGGGTCGATACCAATCCCCCTTTATTTCATTCATTTTCACAACGCTAATAAAACAAAAAAAAGAATAAAAATGGTGGCTCGTTCGTTCCTCTTTAACAAAAATTAGGGTTTAATCGATGGTGACTTCGGCCGCTTGATTTGGGTTCGTCTCTGCTTCGATTTTGTACCGTGCAATCTTTGTGTGTGTTCTTCGAAACAAGGTGAGTGATATCCACTCACATTTAATTCAATCTTCAATTATTGAATTTGTCAATTAGCTTATTTCGGCAGTTCGATTTTTTTCGACGTTGATGATTTTTCGACTAGGTTAGATTTCTTGTTGTCTTCAGCTTTCACCTGATTTTACGATGTTGAATTTGTTCGGCTTTCGACGTTGTTCGATTTTCTTATTGTTTCATGACTCTGGTATTTATGCCTTGTTTGACTTCGGTCACTTGACATTTTTGACTTGGTCGTTTGTGAATTTGGCACTTCTGTTCATCTCTAGTATATTTACTAATACCTGCTGTTGCATAACTTCAGCATTATGAAACCGTTGATTTTTGTAAAGTTATTGCTCCGGCATTTAAACCTGACTTGTTTGAAGTCATGATAACCACGACTTGAATCTGCATGCTATGGTTGCATATTGAGTTATTGGGTCACCGTGTACAGGTCTTCATTGTGTGTTTGAGTCTGGTTTCTGGACATCTATATGTTACTTGTCGCATTATATTGAAGTCATATGTATAAGCCGCTTGTTTTGCTGACTGGTCTGTAGGCACTGCTCACACGTCCGGGTTTGAGTCCCTGGTATCAGTAAATTGCCTATGTAATTGTATTTGGCTTGTCTACACTATTCACCGCCTCTGGTAGCACTTTCACTCTCGTTCGATTTTACCTACAAGAATTGTTCGACATTGACTTCATTAAACTTTGGCTTTGCATTCTTTTTGTGTATTGTCACTGTATCATGTTTGAGATAGTTTGCATCTCAGTTGTACCTGTTGCCTTCATGTTCATGTATAGTTGTTACTGCTTCATGTTCATATACATCTTCAATTTGAGTTTGCACTATCCAGTTTCATGTAGTTGTTGCTGGTGCCTTCTTTGGTTCATGATGCGTTCACTTGCATTGTCCACTGTTGCATTCAGGTGTACATCACTTGTTGCTTCCTTTATTGCCTGTTCTTTGAGGCATGTAGTTCATGATTACTCTGATTTAACTTGTTGCGCATGGGGAACTTGTTCTTGAGTTTGAGTCTTCATGTGTACTCTACTTAGCACATTTAGCTTGGCTGTCTTGAGCATGTTTGTATATATGATGCTTTAACTGTTGAAGCCATGGCATTGATTCTTCGATCACTCTCCTTGACTCTCTGGATATTGAGGTTTTCTTGCTTCATTTTGATAATTGCAGTTTCACTACCGCCATTATAAATTGAACTGGTCATGCACTTGTTGTTTCCATTATGGTACATGATGTTTGAGTTTCCCCAGCATGTTGTACCTGTTAGCACTTAAATATTGGACTGCTTCATGTAGTCAGGTTATCCACTTGTTGCTAGTTGACATTTTAGCCTTGTTAGTCATCGGGTTTGGTTTCAGGGTGGTCCACTATACCACTATTGTCATCTTCTCGTGACATTTTGGAACTTGAACTGTTTCATTCATGTGGTGACCGCGGTTTTGTTTTGCATGCAGTCTTGCCCTTGTGGGTTTTCATTGCATTGATGCAATTGGATTTGTTTCTCTAATTACACTTGAGTTAAATCCGGTATTTCGGGTTTGACCTTGTGCTTGATTGTGAATTTTCATTGTGCCTTTATGTGCACTTTGTTCATTTTATGGTTACTGGATGGATGTTGTGCAGTTCCATCTGGTTTATTTTGATTTGAGTTGGTGCCATTTGCTTTTGATTCATTGATCTTTTGCGCATTTCATATGCTGTATTGGCGAGGCAGTACACGTGAGTGTCTACTGCAGCCAATCAGTATTGATGTTTTTAAGTGATATTTCAATTGATTGAATTGTTTCGTCTGTCAAATTCAATATTTCGAAATTGTATTTTGATTTGGTTTGATTTGATCATTTTGTTGTTGGCTAATTATCTATTTGATAATTAGATTATGAGTTTCTAATTATTATTTAATAATTAGATTTTGTTGTTAATTGCCGTTTAGGCAATTTTGTTGTTTTAAAATTATCTCCATTGATAATTCTTTTATTTATCTTGGTTGATGATTTGGCTTTGCTGATTCGTTTTTAATGCTGTATTGCATTATATTTACCATTATTCGATTTTCCTTAATAAGTGATTGGGTAGGTAAGATTTTTGTGACTGTCGTCTATTTGATTATGTAATTGTTATTGCTTTCGTGCATTATTAACTGAGTTTGAATTAGACTGGCCTGTGTATTATTTTCTTTTGAATTAATACTCAGGTCAGACCGAGTTATTACAAGTTGTAGATATCTTGCTTTGTGTTGCTGCTTGAGCTATGAAGTCTCTTTATATCTTTTGGAGTAGTCGTTGTCATACTATAGGATGATATGTATTCATGTATATTATTCACAATAATGTACTTGTATACCAAATTCGACAGTTGTAGTTGTATCATATGTTACATACATATATATATATGTATATATATATATGAGATTTTATAGTATCTGTGTTTCGCATTTAGCTTATCTGTGTTATTATTATATATGTTGTCCTAAGCTATTATGAACCATCATAGTTCGTTTTATACTGGAATTAGATATGCGATGGGAGTAAATAAATGAGAGATGAAAAAGAAATATATACCACTCCTATCGAGATAACCAATACTAGTGTAAGGCCTAACTACGGATGACCGCTCCTATCCCGCCTTTTTCTTCATAATAACAGACAGTATTTCTTTTAATAATCTTTGTTATTGTGAGCATAAAGGTGGGGTGTCACAGTTGGTATCAGTGCGAGGGGTTTATGGACATAATATGTAACATAACTTAGATGGAACATGTGTTACAACTATTTGTTGATGTTTTTATTTCTGCTTCGGGTCAAAACTAAAGTTTTGAAATTATGATGAAATTTTTAAATATCCTTATTTAAAAATAAAAGTGAAATTGGGTTTTGATGAATGAGAAATTTATGTTCTGTTTATCAATGTGCGCAGTGGAAACAGTGAGACTGCCTTCGCTGAATACAGCTGATAATCATTTTGATTTAAAAAATCAAAATATGAAAATGAAATAAATTTCATTGTGTTGTCACATAGATGTGTTTATTTCTGTTTTCTTTGAAAATTTCGAATCCGATTTAGGGATCCGAAGCGATTGCAGTTATGTGGTTTTGTTGAGATTTTTGTTGTTTTAAATTATCTTCATTGAAGATATATTCGAATAATTTCTTTGTAAATTTTGTAGTTTACGTGCAAATTTGTGTTGCACGTTACTGCATTAATTGTACGTTGAACTGGTGCTTGGTTTTAAACGTATTTTGTTGCTGTTATTTTTATAACGGGATTTTTACACCCGTGCTAAATTTCTGAAGCACGGTGTTTTGTTGGCATTTTTAACGAAAAAAATTCGTTGGTATTATATTTTGATGCGAATTATTGTGATGAGATTTTAACATATATAAATTACAGTCGCTTTGACTTAAGTAACTGTCATATTTAAAGTGAATTTTCAAGCGGTTATCCCGCAATGATGATTTTGAGATCCATTTTTACGGTGTTTTGAGAAGTACAATTTCCTTGTGACACCCCACCTCTATACCCACCCTAGCCAAGGACACTACGGGGTAATGTCGTCAATTAGCGTGGAGTATAAGGCTGTTGAGGAGCAACCCTCCACGTAATTGCTTTGTGCGAGCACCGATATGTCAGATAGTACAACATGCATCCGGTTTCAAGAGGAAATCCGACATACCGATACAAACTCAAAGCTACTACCCCGTGGCTATATATATTCTTCGTAAACAAATATAGAAATAAACATAACACAAATCAGCCACAGACATCCATATCACAAAGGCGGAAATAGATATGAATATATAACACATGAAAGTGTTCATCAGAATAGTGGTCAGACAAGATCCACATTATCACAAAATAATAGTTACAAGTGCTGGACAAAAGAATATGGATACATCAATGAATCTATATCTCAAAGGTATACAACAAAATAAACTATCAATCTAAGTAGTTAGCCAAAAGTTAGGGTAATAATCCCATATGTGAAGTCAAGCTGAAGCACCTATAACATCTCGGTCTGACCCGAGTATTATTTAATAAGAAAACAAAGAACGGACCAGTCTAGCTATAAATATCAGATGAAATGATATAGAATAAGAGATATGACAAAAACATATGATAACCATAAAACCATACTGTGATAAGTATGTAATTGAAAATCAACAAGAGATTAATCAATATCACAAGAATCTTCTCAAATATCAAAAAGAATGTCATACTCTTTATTTTTATTCACTAAAACCATAAGTATTGATCATTATATCAATGCCAATCACAAAAGTTAATGACACACAAATTCACCAATGCACAAATATTGATAAGACTTAGCAATGTAAATCATGAAAATTGGTGAAACACAATTCTAGAAATCATCAATGGAAATACAGAAATCACAAAAAGGGGGAGGCCTATCACAAAACGGAAGCATGAAAACTCATCAACACGCGTATCATAAAATGGAACTCTATTCCATGGTTGCTAATAATTAATTTTGAGCTGAAGCTCCACAAAACGGCCCGAAGACCATGGGTCGCTACCCCAACAAATTGAGCCGAAGCTCCACAAAAACGGGGTTTAGTATCCCTCGTAGACAAAGAGACATCGCACGTTTGCTAGTCTAAATAAAAAAAATGATCATCAACGATCATCAAAAAGTGTCATTTACAGTAAGCTGGTAAATATATAAGATTAGCCTCATGTCCCATAACCACTAGCTTAAATATTTACAAACAAATTGTAGATCACCACTCGAAAATTATCACAAGAGATTTAATCAAACAAGTCCAAGAATTAACCAGCGAAGTAAATGAAACGTTTCATACCACTTGTTTTACTAAGCCGTTTAATTAGATTTCTCGTACGAGTGAGATAAAGATTTGTATATACTAGTAGACTGGAAAATGGTTTAAGAAACGAGCTTTGTAATAAAATAGTGTTGAAATCGTTTTAATGGAAAAGTTTTGATATTTACTATAGTATAGAAAACACTAATATTTTTAAAGCGACAAATCACAAAAATGATTGTAGAAACAATAAGTCACAAAAATTCACAATTGAAGACGTGAATAAAATCCAAAGAATTCGATTCCAAATCCATCAAAGTGGAAATACCCTTGCGACTTAACAGCCACGACTTACGACTTAACATAATTCAACACAAGAAATCAGCGGCCCAACACATGCGACCCCACGGCATACGACACAAGGGATCAGAGACTTAAGGAATAACATGCGGCCTAACTGCGTGACTTAAGAAGATAGCGGCACCGACTTAAGGAGCTAGCGGCATAAGTGAGCGACATAAGTTGATACGGCCTATAGCGGCAGGCCGAGCGACCTAAGGAACGAGCGACCTAACTGATGCAAGCGGCATAACAGGCCGAGCGACCTAAGGAACGAGCGACCTAAGGAGATAGCGGCTTAAGTAGTGGCGACCTAAGTGGTTGCGAGATAAAGCAGGTCGGGCGACCTAGTGGTTGCGACCTAACATGGAGCGACTTAGCAGCAAGCAGACAAGAAGCATGTGCGACCTAATCATGGCAGGACCTATGCATGGCGCGAACCAAGCATGGTGCGACCTAAGTGGTGGGATGACCTATCCTATGGCGCGACCTAAGCATGGCGCGACCTAACATGCAGAGCGACTTAATGGCCGAGCGACTTAAAAGGTTACGACCTAAGGAAGGCCGACCTAACTGCAAGGCGAGCGACCTATGGGTTGCGGCCTAAGGTAGGCCGATCTAACTGTAGGCCGAGAGTCATGTGTGCAGGCCGAATGACCTAAGGAACGAAAGTGCAAAAAATCCCTCAATTTGTAACCGGTCGAGCACGGACGCTAAGGGATTACGCTCATGGGCTACCCGGTCCTATTGGCTCCTCGATGCATCACCAAAAACGTGTTCAAACATCACAGTTAAGATTTTTAAAGATTTAAACCCAAAACACTAAAAATTGGGATTTTCACCAATTCAATCCAAACCAAGAGCAAATGCATACAAAAAAGTGTTAGGAATTCATACCCAACAATTAAAGATAGTTATAGACAAAGATGTGAGATAAAAATCTCACCTTTACACAAAATTAATGAAGAAGAAGATTGAAAGCAAATGAATAACAACCACACTTCAATCTCAACACAAAAAGCTTGAATCAATGGCCTCTCTTTGAATTTGGAGTTAGATGTTGGAATTGCAAATGAACTAGGGCTTGGAGTTTTAATTTCCCATTCCTCCCTCGATTTTGATAAAGCTTAAGTGACTGGAAATGAAAGTGAAGTTATGAAGGGAAGAGGGGGTTGAGCTAGAGTTAATAGTTTAGGCTAATGGGCTAAACCAAACCCAAAGCCCAAAGTGAAAAAGTGGCGAAATTCCACTAACTCCAAACATATCAAAGTTTATACTCAGAAAGATCGCAAACGGTGTTTTGGACCTAATGGAAGTGGTCACGAGTCCTAATTTGACCGTATGCAAAAAGTAACTTTTTGGACTAAAATCCGACTAACGATAAAATATTAAAATAAATTATTTAAATATTCAATCGTAAAATATGCGGGTTGTTATAGACTCCCCTCATTAAAGAAATTGCGTCTTTGCAATATTTAAGAAGAAAATATAAGGTAACAACCATGAAAGCGTATCAACACAAAAGAAATTTGAAATAAGAAATTCACCTCCAAGAGCACGGGAAAGTAAGTCTGGATGTGTTCGCTCGATGAACTCCCTTGATTCCCAAGTGCAATCCTTATGATTTGAGGACCATTGAACTTTAACAAGCGGAACATCTTTATTTCGAAGGTGCTTGACCTCCGAAGCAATAGTATGAATAGGATGTTGCTTATAAGTTAAATTAGGCGAAACTAAAATTTCTTCCACAACACCGGGCTCAAGAATAGAATCAGAGTCTCGAAGGAATTTCCGTAATTGAGAAACGTGAAACACGTCATGAATAGCAGAAAACTGAGCCGGTAATAAAAGGTGATTAGCCACGGAACCAATACGTTCGGTCGTGGGAAATGGACCAATATATCGAGTTGCTAACTTTCATGATCGACTGAAATGTACAACACCCTTCATAGGTGAAACACGAATAAACCAAAGATCTCCCACAGAAAATTCTAATTTCTTTCTCCGGTTATCGGCAAAGGATTTTCGTCTACTATGGGCTTCTTTCATCCTATGACGAATAAGGTCAATCTTCTCTATGGAATCACGTATAACATCTGGACCTAAAACCAGCTTCTCACCGGCCTCAAGCCAACAAGAAGAAGATCGGCATGGTCTTCCATAGAGTGCCTCGAAACGTGCCATACCAATACTAGATTGGAAGCTATTATTATAGGAAAACTCAGCAAGAGAAATATGATCTTCCCAACTACCACCAAAATCAAGAACACATGCACGAAGAAGATCTTCAAGAGTTTGATTCACACGCTCGGTTTGTCCATTAGATTGGGGATGATAAGCAGTGCTAAAATTAAGCTTCGTTCCCAAAGCTTTTTGAAGACTCTTCCAAATGCACTAGTAAACAATGGATCACGATCATTAACAATAGAAATAGGAACTCCATGTAATTTAACAATTTCTTTGATAAAGAGTTTGGCCAAAAGATGCACAGTTCGATTGGACTGAACGACAATAAAATGGGCAGATTTAGTAAGTCTATCGACTATCACCCATAAGCTATCATGACCCGAACGAGAACGGGGAAGGCCGTCTATAAAATCCATGGAAATTTGGTCCCATTTCCAAATTGGAATTTCTAAAGGTTGCAATAACCCACCGGGCCTTTTATGTTCGGCCTTAATGAGTTGGCAAGTCATGCAACACTTAACAAAGTTAGCAATATCAGATTTCATTCCCTCCCAATAATAAAGTCGTTTCATGTCCGCGTAAATTTTACTACTACCGGGATGAATGGTTAATTTAGAACGATGAGAATCTTCTAAAATGTCTTTACGAAGATCACTAATATTTGGCACGATAAGTCTACCAAATTTTCGAACACCGCCACGAGAATCAATATCAAAGTCTTTCAAACCTTCAATATCAATTTTGTCCCTAAGATTTTGGCCAAGAAGACCCAAATCGGGATCTAGCTTTTGAGCTTCAAGAATGCAGTCTAAAAGAGAAGGATGCGCCTCAAGGCTACATAAAACAAGAGATGAACGTAAATCGGAAACACGATTTCAAATCTCACAAGTGGACAAAATGACGAGATCGCTCCATTCAGATATCATCATCGAAACAACCGCTTGTTGCTTACGACTAAGTGCGTTCGCAACACGATTTCCCTTTCCGGGAGTATAAAGAATATCAAGATCATAAGCTGCAAGAAATTCGAGCCAATGTTATTGACGCAAATTAAGTTTCTTTTGAGAAAATAGATACTTCAAAGATTTATGATTAGTGCAAAGAATAAATTTTTCTCCCAAAAGATAATGACGCCAAATACGAAAGGCGAAAACAATAGCCACGAGTTCTAAATCATGAGTGGCATATCAAGTCTCGGCAGGCTTTATTTTCCTAGAAGCATAAGCAATAACACGTTATCTTTGCATAAGAACGGCACCCAAACCAACGCGACTAGCATCGGTATAAATAATAAAATCTTTGTTTCCCTTGGGAATCACAAGAATAGGATCATCGGAAAGGAGTTCTTTTAATTTCTGAAAAGAAGCTTCACATTTGTCCGGCCAAATGTATTTAACTCCCTTCTTTGTCAAGCTAGTAAGAGGCATGGAAATTTTTGAAAAGTCTTTTATAAAACGACGGTAATAACCCGACAATCCGAGAAAACTATGAATTTCCGTCACATTCTCTGGTATCTTCAAATTTTGAATCGCTTCAATCTTTGAAGGATCCACGGAAATTCAGGATTCGAAAATAATGTGACCAAGAAACTTCACACGAGATTTCCAAAACTGGCATTTAGAAAATTTTGCTTTTAATTGATTGCTCCTAAGAGTTTCCAACACAACCCGAAGATGCTTTTCATGCTCCTCCTCGGTTTTTGAATACACAAGAATATCATCAATAAAGACGAGGACAAACCGAACGAGGAAGTCTTTGAAAACTCTATTCAAAAGGTCAATGAAATAAGCCGGAGCATTCGTTAAACCAAATGGCATAACAAGCCATTCATAAGATCCATAACGAGTACGGAACGATGTCAAAGGAATACTATCCTCTACAATACGAAGCTGATGAAAACCAGTAGCTAAGTCTAATTGTGAAAGACTCTAGCACCACTAAGTTGATCGAATAGATCATCAATTCGAGGTAAAGGATATTTAATCTTAATAGTAAGATTATTAAGCTTGCGGTAGTCAACGCAAAGCCTAAGTGTACCATCGGATTTCTTCACAAAAATAGCCGAAGCTCCTTAAGGAGAGGAACAAGAGTGAATAAATTGCTTCGTCTCCAATTCAGATAATTGTTTGCGCATCTCCTCATTTTCTTTATTGGACATGCGATAAGGTGGACGAGTGATAGGTTGAGCTCCAGGGATGAGATTAATTTTAAACTTAACTGCTCGCTTAGGTGGTAGTCCTAAAACAGGCTCAAATATGTCGGAAAATTCATGAACAACTTGAATAAGAGAAATAATATATTCCTCATCATCATTATCGTCATCATGTGGATTTAAATAATATAAAGATGCAACCAAGCTGGAATCCGAATCTTTAAGATTAATAGAAATCTGCTTAACAGATTGAGGATGCCGAAGATGAATAGTCCGCTTGGGACATAGGATTTGAGCTTCATAGCGGTTAAGCCAATCCATTCCCAAAATCATTCCAAAGCCTAAGTAGCGCATAAAATAAAAATCTGCTTGGAAAGAAAAATCACACAAAATAATCTCGACATCTTTATAAAGCAAACTAATTGTTGCGGATCCACCAACCGGATTCGCAATTCTCAAAGAAGTCATTAAACGCAAAACATCTGAAGAAAAAGTGTCAACAAGTTCTTTTGAAATAAAAGAGTGGGACGCACCCATGTTAAAAAGAACTCGAATAGTATGATCACAAAATAAAATAATGCCATCAAGGATAGAGTGAGAAATACCTTGACCACGAGATGTGTTGCCAGGGGCTTGAGCAACATTAAGCTTTCCCTCCTTCCTGCCTTGAAGTTTGGGACACGAAGATATATAATGGTCCGGCTTTTGAAATAGCGACAAGCACGGGCTTTGAACACTTATTCACATAATGCTTCTTAGAACCACAGTTGTAGAATTGCCCACCACTTGAGGTAGAAATCTTGGTTGCCAAAGAGGCTTGCTTCCCTTTCTTATTGTTGGGATAAGGACCTTTGAATTGATTAGGCCTTTTCTTGTTGGTGAAGTTCAGTTTAGCACTCCCAACCTCAACATCACTTACTATATCAACCTCTTCAAGTCGAAGAGCGATATCAATGAGTTGATCAAAAGAAACTTCTAATTTTAGAAGTAATGGCTTCTTGAGATTTTTATTCAAGCCATAGACAAATCTTTGGTTTTTCTTCAATGGGGTGTTTATGTACTTGACCCCGTATTTAGAAAGTGACTCGAATGATGCGACATAGTCTGCCACAAAGGATTCACCTTGAACAAGGTCAATGAAACGACGAGCCAAAGTCAACTTCTTATCTTCTGGCACAAATTTTAATTCGAAGTGTTCCTGTAATTTCTCCCAAGTAAGATCCGCTTCATTTATTTCAGAAATCAGAAGCTCATACCAATCTAATGCTCTTTCTTGGAGCATACTAGAGGCCACCTGAATACGGTGAAGATCAATAAGATTCATGCGAGAAAAGATTCGATCGCACGTTTTCATCCAAGCCTGGACTTCAATAACAGTTTCAGATCCTTTGAGTGGCTTCCCACCCAAATTGGTATAATCGTTGCACAAACGTGGAAATCCAGACTTAGGGTGAGTAGACTCTGGATTAGATCCGGCTGCTTGAGCATTCCTTACTAGATCAAGGAGTTGTTGGGCAGACATAAATACTCCATCTTGGGGAGTAGCACTAGATTGACCGGTGCTGGGACGGCCAGGTATAACCATTTCTCTTCCTTTTAAAAGAAAGAAAGAAGAAGGATAAGGTTATTCACCAAATGAATATCAAGCAATCTTGATAAATAAACAAGGAATCATAAAGAAAATAGGATGAATCGATACGAAAACTCGAATTAAATCCTAAAGCACGACTCCTAAGATGGACTTAGGATGATGATCCTTGCTAGATTATTCTACATCGTTCCAAAGTTTGGCTCTAATACCAAGCTGTGACGCCCCACCTCTATACCCACCCTAGCCAAAGAAACTATGGGCTAATGCCGTCAACTAGCGTGGAGAATAAGGCTGTTGAGGAGCGACCCACCGCGTAATTGCTTTGTGCGAGCACCGATATGTCAGTTAGCACAACATGCATACGGTTTCAGGAGGAAATCCGATATACTGATATAAACTCAAAGCTGCTACCCGGGGGCTATATGTATTCTTCCGAAACAAATATAGAAATAAATATAACACAAATCAGTCACAGACATCTATATCACAAAGGCGGAAATTGATATGAATATATAACACATAAAAGTGTTCATCAGAGTAGTGTTCAGACAAGATCCACCTATCACAAAAGAATAGTTACAAGTGCTAGACAAAAGAATATGAATACATCAATGAGTCTATATCTCAAAGGCATACAACAAAATAAACTACCAATCTAAGTAGTTAGCCAAAAGTCAGGGTGCTAATCCAAGATATGAAGTCAAGCAGAAGCACCTGCAACATCTTGGTCTGACCCGAGTATTATTTAATAAGAAAATAATAAATGGATCAGTCTAGCTATAAATATCAGATGAAATGAATAAGAATAAGCGATGTGACAAAAACGTATGATAACCATAAAACCATACTGTGATAAGCATGTAATTGAAAATCAACAAGAGACTAATCAATACCAAAAGAATCTTCTAAAGATCAAAAAGAATGTCATACTCTTTATTTTTATTCACTAAAACCATAAGTATTGATCATTATATCAATGCCAATCACAATGGTTAATGACACACAAATTCACCAATGCACAAATATTGATAAGACTTATCAATGTAAATCACGAAAATTAGTGAAACGCAAATTTTAGAAATCATCAATGGAAATCCAGAAATCACAAAAAGAGGGAGGCCTATCACAAAATGGGAGCATGAAGACTCACCATCACGTGTATCACAAAATGGAACGCTATTCCATGGTTGCTGAGCATTAATTTTGAGCCGAAGCTCCACAAAACGGCCCAAAGACCATGGGTCCCTACCCCACCAAATTGAGCCGAAGCTCCACAGAAACGGGGTTTAGTCTCCCTCGTAGACAAAGAGACATCACACATTTGCTAGTCTAAATCAAAAAAAAATGATCATCAACGATCATCAGGAAGTGTCAATTACAGTAAGCTAGTAAATATATAAGCTTAGCCTCATGTCCCATAACCACTAGCTTAACTTAAATATTTACGAACAAATTGTAGATCTCCACTCGAAAATTGTCACAAGAGATTCAATCGAACAAGTCCAAGAATTAACCAACGAAGTAAACACAAGCGTTTCATACCACTTGTTTTACTAAGCCGTTTAATTAGATTTCTCGTACGAGTGAGATAAAGGCTTGTATATACTAGTAGATTGGAAAATAGTTTAAGAAACGAGCTTTGTAATAAAATAGTGTTGAAATCATTTTAATGGAAGAGTTTTGATATTTACTGTTAGTATAGAAAACCTTTATATTTTTAAAGCGACAAATCACAAAAAAGATTGTAGAAACAATAAGTCACAAATATTCGCATACGAAGACGTGAATAAAATCCAAAGAATTCGATTCCAAGTCCATCAAAGTGGAAATACCCTTGCGACTTAACAACCACGACTTAACATAATTCAACAAAAGAAATCAATGGCTCAACACATGCGACCCCACGGCATACGACACAAGGGACCGGCGACTTAAGGAATAGAATGTGGCCTAACTGCGCGACTTAAGAAGATAGCGGCAACGACTTAAGGAGCTAGCGGCATAAGTGAGCGACCTAAGTTGATACGACCTTTAGCGGCAGGCCGAGCGACCTAAGGAACGAGCGGCCTAACTGATGCAAGCGGCATAACAGGCTGAGCGACCTAAGGACCGAGCGACCTTACTGATGCAAGCGGCATAGCAGGCTGAGTGACCTAAGGAATGAGCGACCTAAGGAGATAACGGCTTAAGGAGTTGCGGCCTAATTGGTTGCGAGATAAAGCAGGCCGGGCGACCTAGTGGTTGCGACCTAACATGGCGCGACTTAGCAGCAAGCCGATAAGAAGCTGGCGCGACCTAAGCATGGCGCGACCCAAGCATGGCGCGATCTAAGTGGTGGGACGACCTATCCCATGGCTCGACCTAAGCATGGCGCTACCTAACATGCAGAGCGACTTAATTGCCGAGCGACTTAAGGGGTTGCGACCTAAGGCAGGCCGACCTAACTGCAAGGCGAGCGACCTATGGGTTGCGACCTAAGGCAGGCCGATCTAACTGCAGGCCGAGAGTCATGTGTGCTGGCCGAACGACCTAAGGAACGAAAGTGCAAAAACTCTCTCAATTGGAAACCGGTCGAGCATGGCCGCTAGGGGATTACGCCCATCGGCTACCCGGTCCTATTGGCTCCTCGATGCATCACCAAAAACGTGTTCGAACATCAAAGTTAAGATTTTTAAAGATTTGAACCCAAAACACTAAAAATTGGGATTTTCACCAATTCAATCCAAACCAAGATCAAATGCATATGAAAAAGTGTTAGGAATTCATACCCAACAATTAAAGATAGTTATAGACAAAGACGTGAGATAAAAATCTCACCTTTACACAAAATCAATAAAGAAGAAGCTTGAAAGCAAAGGAAGAATCAACCACACTTCAATCTCAACACAAGAAGCTTGAATCAATGGCTTCTCCTTGAATTTGGAGTTAGATATTGGATTTGCAAATGAACTAGGGCTTGGAGTTTTAATTTCCCATTCCTCCCTCCATTTTTGATGAACCTTGAGTGTTAGGGAATGAAAATGAAGTTATGAAGGGAAGAGGGGGTTGAGCTAGAGTTAATAGTTTAGGCTAATGGGCTAAACCAAACCCAATGCCCAAAGTGAAAAAGTGGCAAAATTCCACTGACTCCAAACATATCAAAGTTTATACTCAAAAAGATAGCAAACGGCGTTTTGGACGCAATGGAAATGGTCCCGAGTCCTAATTCGACAATATGCAAAAAGTAACTTTTCGGACTAAAATCCCACTCACGATAAAATATTAAAATAAAATATTAAAATATTCAATCGTAAAATATGCGGGTTGTTACATCCTTATCGAATTTGCCACAGATGTTGGTGTTATAATCACGTATTTAAAAAAAATCATTTTAAAATAAAATTGTTTTCTAAAATTTCTACAGTTTGCGATTTCAAAAGAATAAGAAAGCGATTTAAACGCTTTAGGAAAATTGAGGACTATGAACCCTCACTTTTACTGATTAGCTTAATTACAGATTTGTCCGTTTGAGAACGTAAAATGTTATTTATTTAAAATGCACAATTTTGCACTTTCATGGAAACAATGAAAAGAATTGAACGATTTAGTAAAACTCGTGTTATGGGACATGTGCATTTGCTATTTCGATTAATTCTGGACTCGTTAATTGAAATATTTGCTATTTGATGATTTTGTGTGCTTTCGAGCCACTCTGATGGACCTTCGGGTCATATGTTGGACCTTCGGGTCAAATGATGGACCTCCGGGTCATATGTTGGACCTTCGGGTCAAATGATGGACCTTCGGGTCAAATACTAGTACTAGACCTTCGGGTCATATGTTTGACCTTCGGGTCATTTGTTCGGCGCCAAAATTATGATGACGATACTTGGTAGGCTTCGGCCATATGTTATTGCACGTGCGGCGTAGCTTAGACTCACCATATGATTGGATCGATCCACCTTTTATATTGATTTTCTAGTCATCTTAAATGATTTCTAAACCTTATAATTTCATTAAATTCCTGATTTGAGATGTAGGTTTCTAATTTACTCTATATCTTGTGTTGCATGTTTGTAAAGCTTCATTTTTAGGTTATTGAAGCCATTTTCTAGATCAAAGCTCTTTTCTTTGCAAGAAAAATCATTTAATTTGCTGCCAACAAATCCTAAGGTGAGTATTATCTCACAATTCTAACTTAAATAAGTTTGAATGTCAATTACATGTTGTCTTCTTTGTTGTTTGCTGGAAATTTTTTTTTCCAGAGTTGAACCTGAAACTAATTTAACCATATCTCTCTCGTGTTTTATCCAAATTTGATGATTTTGGATGTTCTGGAAAGCTTACGCATTTAGCTAAAAGTTTCATGTTTTGAGCTTTATGAATTTTTGAGTTTAATTCGGTCGAAAATGCACTTCTTTGTCGCTGTCCCGAGAGCAAAAGACAGTGACAATGAATCCAGACCTGAAAATTGTTTTGAGCATATCTTTTGACTCGTAATTCCAAATAAGGCGATTCTTTTTTTTAATTCTAGCTACGACAATTCTCTACAACTTTCATGTTTTATGATTTATCAAATTCTATGACATACAAGGTCGAATTGGCTCTTTAAGCCGCAGCCCTGTTGTTATGCATATTGTTCTCAGTTTTATAATTTTATACCTGAGAATTAGAATTGCCATAACTTTTGAGTCAAATGTCCGAATTAGTTGATTCTTTTTCTGATTTTAAGCTATGGCAATTATCTTCAACTTATATGTTTTATGTTTTCTCAAATTTTGAGTTTAAAAGGTGCAAACGGGCAATACAAGCCGCAAGCCTGATTCTTTTGCAATGTTTGACCATTTTCCGTTGAATTGTTTTTAAATTCGATGATTCGAGCATTTTTTTTAGAGATGGTTCTAAAAGGCTAACTCCTACTAATAGAAAAGCCGACATTAACATTCATTTGCACTATGAATTGACGGTTTCATTTGGGTTTTATCGTATGTTAATTTTATTGAATTTTCATCGATTTTTGCTGTTTCTGTGCACGTGTTTTCTAAACCGTTTTCGAAAATGATCTTCAAAATGGAAAAGCATTCAAATTAATTTTTTTACAAAAATTTATAATTATTTTATATATATATATAATACACACTTTTATACTATTCGAACATATGAGAAAGAGAATTAAACGATTTAGTAAAACACGTGGTATGGGACATGTGCGTTTACTATTTCGGTTAATTTCGGACTTGTACGATCGAAGCTATTTGAGTTTAATAATTCTGAGATGTTTTGCCATTTTATGGCGTATTTTGAGTTTTTTTAATTCCTATTTATTGGAATTATTTAAGATGGCCAATATTTGGCAAGTATTATGGTTTGAGATCTCCTATATAGGTGTTTGATCGATGAGAACCATTACGATGTTTTATTTACTTGCCAATGACATAAGGCAAGTCTTGAGTTTATGATTTCATATTTTGAGATTTATGGTTTATGAGAAACCATCATGATATTTTTCACTTGTCGATGAGATGAGACAAGTTATGATGCCATTTAATACTGGTCGATGAGATGAGACAAGTATGGTATCTCTTTATCACTCGCCAATGAGACTAGGCGAGATATAATTTTTCGAGTTTTATGATGTTTTTAGTGTGGCATCAACTAACGGCTATTAAACCGCATAGTGCGAATGTGTGGTAAGGGACACACGTTAACACTTTTCGGGTTCCTATCCGTGAGTTTGTGACACATTCACGATGTTTTCCTAACAGAACTGCTTTGAGAGGTGTCAGCGACCTTGTCATGAGGATGAACTGCTTTGGAAAGGTGTCAGCGACCTTGTCATGAGGACGAACTGCTTTGGAAAGGTGTCAGCGACCTTGTCATGAGGACGAACTGCTTTGGAAAGGTGTCAGCGACCTTGTCATGAGGATGAACTGCTTTGGAAAGGTGTCAGCGACCTTGTCATAAGGACGAACTACTTTGGAAAGGTGTCAGCGACCTTGTCATGAGGACGAACTGCTTTGGAAGGTGTCAGCGACCTTGTCTAAGGCTTCGGCCGTCTGAGTTTAGCACGTGCAGCATTGCTTTGGCATTGTATCCAGGATATGGCCAATCCGGATTTTCTGAGTTTTCTATTTTATTGTGATTTCACCTTTTTAAAATGTTTTATTACATCTATAGCCCAGTGCTATATGAGATGCTATATATGGTGGTTTCAATTGTGATGTTTTGAACTCTTATCGAGTTCCTTGAGTTTTGAGTTTTGATAATTTCAGGATTTTATAAGATATTCTGGGTTTTGCCATTTTGGCGAGTTGAGATTGAGATTTATATACATTTATACCGATGAGATGAGGTATAATTGAATTTGGAGATTATTCTGTAGTTGAGTTTTGGGATCATCCTATTTGAGAATGTTTTGTGTTTGCCATTTTGGCGAGAGTTTGTATTGACGTTTCTTCTTCTAAGGAGATATGGTTCATGGAAACCATGTAAACATTTTGAGATGTCGCCGATGATATGAGGCACTTTTGTTTGATTTGAGTATTGAGTTTGAGTTACCTCCTTCGAGGTATTTGTTCACTTAAGTAGCGTTTGTTACTTAAGTGTTGAGCTTATGATTTTATCGATTCATTCTTCTCTTTCGAGAAGAAGTATCTTCTTGTCTATTCTTCTTCACATCACCGATATTGACTGATTCGTGTAGCTAGACTGACCCGTGTATTTATACTCGGGTCAGACCGAGTTGTTTCAGGCATCATCTATTGGACTTAACTTGAAGTTGATGCTGGATATGAGCTCTCCTGTCACTTGAGCAATTTCTGTTCTTCCGCATACTCTGATGTATTTATATTTGATTCAATGTATATGGTATGGTCATGTACCACCTTTGTTGTATTCATATTGTATTGTACTAAACATGTATCAGTGTAGATGTATATACATGATGTTGATTACTGTTCTGTGATGTGCTTTACATTTAGTTATTGTATTTTGTTCTGATAGATCCGTTAACTACCTATATTTTTGGATTAAGCATTTACTAGGTATGTCGATCCACTTGAGTAGAAAAAAAAATTTATATTGCATTTATCGACGTATTCAGTAGATGTTTAAGACAAAATTATAGATAGTCGCCCTTAACCAGCCCTATTCTCCGCTTTAGTAGACGGAATTACTTGTTAATTCTCTTTGAATATTTGTTGTTTCTGATTATCGTTTTTGATAATCAGATATTTGTTGTTTCTGATTATCGTTTTTGATAATTTGATATTTGTTGATTTGAGTTCTAATTATCGTTTTTGGTAATCGGATATTTGTTGTTTCTGATTATCGTTTTTGATAATCAGATATTTGTTGTTACTGATTATCGATTTTGATAATTAGATATTTGTTGGTTTGAGTTCTGATTATCGTTTTTTGATAATCGGGCATTTGTTGTTTCTGATTATCATTTTTGATAATCGGATATTTGTTGTTTTTGATTATCTTTTTTGATAATTAGATATTTGTTGATTTGAGAGTTGTAATTATCTTTGTTGATAATTAGATATTTGTTGATTTGAGATTTCTGACTGTTGTTTTTTATAATTAGATAATTGTTGTTTTGATTATCATTTTTGGTAATTAGATTTTTGCTGTTATGAGTACTAATTATCTTTGTTGATAATTAGATATTTGTTGATTTGAGTGTTCTAATTATCTTTGTTGATAGTTAGATATTTGTTGATTTGAGATTTCTGATTATCGTTTTTGATAATTAGATATTTGTTGTTTTGAGATTTCTGATTATCGATTTTGATAATTAGATATTTGTTGGTTTCTGATTTCTGATTACCTTTGTTGATAATTAGATATTTGTTGATTTGAGATTTTTGATTATCGTTTTTGATAATTAGATAATTATTGTTTTCTGATTATCGTTTTTGATAATTGGATATTTGCTAATTTTGCTTATTATGAGATTTTCTAGTCTCTAATTGATTCTAGAGTTGGTTAATTATATTGAATTGCTATTTTCTAATTATCTCTGTTGATAGTTAGAGTTTTCTGATTTTGAAGTTCGTGTTTTCTATTTATCCGTTGGATAACTAGATATTTGCGGCTTGGCAATTTGTGGTTTGTGTCTTCTAATTATTTTTGTTGATAATTAGATTTTGTTGTCTTCTAATTATCGTATATATAATTAGATATTGTTGTTTTGTTAATTCTGAATTTTAATTATCTAATTGATAATCAAATGTTGCTGATAATTGCATTTATTCAGTTTTGTGTTTTTTGATTATCTATTTGATAATTAGATTTTGTTGAGAATTTGTGAATTTCTTTTATGAAATTAAAAGATTTCTTGGACGTTTGTGTTCTTGAACTTTATTTTTCTTGCTTAACCAGTTTATGTTAGAAAAATAATTGTTATTGACGCCTTTAATTATGAAAATTGCGGGAACGGAATATTTACAAGGAGAGGAGTCTGTAATAACCTGGGGTTTCAAATCTACTAATTATCATCATTAAACGACAAATGGAGATAGCTAAATGTTGTCGGGCGTTTTTTGTGACGACCCAGAATTTGCAGTCATTTAAAATGGGAATATTTAATTAATTTTAAATATTCAAAGGTTAATTATTAAATTAAATTTAAAATATCAATATTTATTGGATAGTTAATTGTAAAATTTAATGATCGAAATTTGGTAAAAATTTTTTGAATCGGGAATTTTAAGCTGGTTAAAAATAATTAGAAAGCCTTTAAAATTTATATTGATAATTCTGAAGATAATAAGAGTGTTGAAATTGAATTTGATAGTGGTTTGTTCAGTTTTAAAATTTATATCGTCTAAATTGAAAAAAAAAAAGGAGTAGTAGCCTTCAGAGGAACAGTCTTGGAATTTAACTAAACCAATTCCATTGGATCCGTAATAGTGTTTTATTATCGGATTTCAAATTTCGTAGTGTTTGGGTTGTGGTGTGAGAGTACGATATGTAAACGCGTTGAAAAATTTATATAGCGACAAATTGAATTTAAAGGAAGCAATGTTGGTCTACTCAAATTTTCTTTCAGCCGAAATTGCATCCCGTCAATACTTTTTCCTTTCATCTCAAATTACTGTAGCTAACTTTCTCTTACACGCCAACATCTCGTTTCCTTCCTCTTGAAGACAACCTGTTCGTTTCTAATAATAAAAATAAGTAAAACCCCACAGCCGAAGAAAAAAAAAATCTCGTAACCATTTTTCTCTCTCGTTCATTCGAAATTCATGGCCGAAGCCTACCAGTCCATTCTAAACTAATCGAGAGAAACAAATTGAATGGCAACACTCAGGTTTCAAATTAATTCAGATTTATCAGTGTCGAGCTTTGAAAATCAATGTCGTTCCTCCTCCGATTCAAATCGAGCTTCCCTCCTCCATGTTGATTCACGAAGTGTTGTACTCTTGTTCGAATCTTCCTCCTCTTTTCTTTCTATCGAACGATGAAATCATGTTTCCCCTCAACTCCTCCTTTTGGTATGAACCTGTCTACCTCCCTCAAATCTTGCCTCGTCGAATCGTAGAGGCTACTCTATCGTGCCTCCTGAACCACAACGTCGACTGGAAGTGACGTTGCTCGCCTGAGAAACTCGATGCCGCCGGAGTGATGTACTCTCGAATCTGAAGTCGCGTTAAAGAATATTCATGTTTCCTGCTTTGTTAAGGATGCTGAGAGAGCGGTGTCGATCTACATCTTGAAGCATCGATCTGAACTATAGCTGCCGCGCTCAAGTTTTTGCATCTCGTTTGGGGTTTGGGATAAAGAAGAACCGCTTCGTCATTCGATTTGGAAAAGAACGCTTCTTACAACCACCTGTTGCCGCTTGAATAGTCGTCTGAAATCATGAAGAATTATCGATATGGAAATGGGTTGCAAACGATGAAGTTAGGGTTTGGTTCGGCGATCACCATGGGAGTTCGACAGTGATGGAGGCAGTAGGGTCACCGTGGATCGAGTGAGGTATTGAGCTTTATTTATGTGAATCTATTTTGGGATTTTAATTTGATTCTTTTTTTTGTAAATTTGTTAAAAAAAGGGGATTACTGTCAAGTTTTAAAATTCTAAAGTTTATATATATATATATATATATATATATATAAATTAGATTTAAATCAGTTGCTTAATTAAATAGATATGATTTTGAAAAAAAAAGGGTTTTAAAATATATATATATATATATATATATATATATATATATATATATATATAAGTCATTTGGGTTACTGAAGAAAATTTGTTAAAGAAAATTATTAGCTTAAAAATTTTACCTTAAATTACAATTGAAATAAAATAAATAAATGCTAGTAAATCGTTTAATTAATTCACATGTTAACAAATTCATATAAATATTTATACAAGGTCCAAAATTGGGAGATAAATGTTCGAGATGGAATTGGATTGCCAAACGTAAAGCAAAGGTGAGTTAATCTCACTAAGTTTAAAATTTAAATTTAAAATGTTTAAATTTAAATAATTGTTTGGATGGATGAATTGAGTGATGTGATATAGTATGATATTTTGGAATTGGCATGTTATATGGTGCTAACATTTGTGGATGCAGGGAAAACAGGTTGGAGGGATCCAACTGGACCCCTCAACATTTATTTAAATTATTTAATATTCTCTGCTGTGAATATTGATATTCTATGATGAGTTATATTGGAATATTAAATGTTATGGTTTGATTGGATATATTTGGATATAATGAATTCCCAAAAATATATATAAATTGGACTGTTGGAAAGAAAATAAAAGAAGTGAATTTGTAAGTGAAACAAGTATAGAAAATTAGAATAAATCTAAGAATGAATTGGGAAAAGAAATAAAGTAAAGTAAAAATTTCGAATGAATAAATCTTGAGTATAGAAAGGGTAATTTTGAATAAATAGAAGATTAATGAATTTAAATTTCAGTATTATTATTTTTAAAGAACAAAACATTTATTTAAAATTTAAGATTTAAATTATTGAAATAATAAAGAAGAAATTGGGAAGTAGCTGAGATTTGTATATTTCAGTTAAAGAATTTTATATCAAACGAGAAATAGTAACAACAATAATAAAGTCCATAATAAATGAAATTTGAAATGAATTGAGTAATTAAAGAAATTAATTTCAAATGGAATAAATTGGGAATCAATTTGGAAAATTGATTCAATTGATTGAAGTTGGAAATTCTCCTTGAATAACCAAGAACGTTTTTAAGTAAATTTTTTAAATATAAGTTAATAGTTTTAAAATTGTTTTTAAAAAGGTATGTTTTGAAAAAAAAAATATTATTTCTAATATTTTAAGTCTAAAGTAAGTATTTCCATTTAATTTGTTATAGCAGTAATTATTTAAAAAGTGATTTGGTGTTTTGTTTTGTAAAAGTTGAAATCTAGTTTTTACATTTATTTAGTAACTTTATTTTCAAATATTCATATAGTATGTATTTTTAACAATAGTTTTAATTTAAATGTTTTAAAATTATATGTTTTAAAGTAAAGTGTTTTTAAATTATTTTTAAAATCTAGCTTTGTGCTTGGTAATTTCTGTGGAGATAGAAAATATTTGGGAAAGTTTATTCTGAAAAGAAAGATGGTTTTGAAAACTGTTTTCAAAGGGTTGAAAATAGAAAATATATCTTGGGAAGATATTTTGAGGTTAATAAATAATTTGGGAAATTATTTGTTGTGTGATGGATGTTGTGAATATTAATTGATAGTTAATTAACCGACTATCATTATTGGCCAACTGCGTTGATCGTTTCGAAGAGACCGGGATCGAGATTTATTTCTCGAAAACCACTTTGATCCGGTTTGTACGTTTCATGCGAAAACGTGTTCGGAGTCGAAGATGGAGCAGTGAAGTGCAAGGGCTGGTCGCTACTAATCCTGAGGATATTTCAAAAATGGATGTAGTAGGAATAGTGCCTTCGGTTCCGTTCGAACCAGGGACGGACTTGTATGGACGAATGCTTGCGAAACATCGTCAGGTGGACGATGGGCATTCTAAGTGAAAACGTTCTAAAGGTAATGCTTAGCCTCAAGCCTCATCAACCGGGAATGACTGAAAATCAGGGGATATGCAGCAAGGTTAGGTGGGTCATGCCCAAGCAGGACAAGATAATTCCCCTGTCTAGATGTCCCTTATATATTTCGGCTTAGTGGGTGGTTGGTCGCGCCAACCACGGGGTTTATCTTGTTCGGGACTATTCAGTAAGGAATGGTTCCGGCCTTGTGTTGCAGGAGATGAAGGGAGTAATCCTCGGTACGGTGATCTAGGCCCCGTACTGTGACAGGTGGTACCCCAGTGCCTAGTCATTGTTGGAATCCATTTTCCCTACGAGCCTTGTACGAGTTTTGTTTATATTACCCACTCTGTGGCTAGTAGCTGGAATTTAATAATGTAACAATTTCGGCTATTTTATAAGTATTTGTATATAGACCCTATTATAATATCAGAGGATTTCTATAAAATTGTTTTAGCTGTCGTAAGGTAAAAACCCGACATGTTTATTTGTGGCGTGGTCTTACGAGATGCTTTTGTTTTCAAAGGATTTTTGAAAATCAATTGGGTGTGATTTTCTCACGCTGGTATTCCAGACTGACTCCGGTGTTATTTAACTATAATGCTCGGGTTAGACCGAGTATTATAGGATACAGGGGATGCTCTGGAGCTCAGGAGACGAGCTGGATGACGATACGTACTTACGTACTTGTTTATGTATATATTCTGCTGTGTTGATTTGTTGTGTATCCATTGTATGTTATTGATGTGAGCTATGATTGATGTACTCTGATGATGTAACATATGTAAACAGATTTGTTTGATTTTGAGTAAAGATTATTTACTACCTATTATAGTTTATTCCGCTGCGATGGTTAGATTCTGATGTTGATTTTGTTTTCTCCTCTTCTACCTCTTCTTCTTAAACCCAAATGGTTCGTATTTCTGTGCAACTTGAGTTGATTGTTGTAGAATAGTGTTGACTCAAGGGGTACGGAATTGCGGGTCGTTACACTTGGTATCAGAGCTTAGGTTGGTGATAACCTTGGCTCTGGTGGGAATTACTCATTTAAATTAGAGTCTGAAGTACTCTAGAATGAGTTTGAGCGTATTAATAGATATGAGCGCATATTTGTTAGTGAGTATAAATTGTTTTAATATTGTGTTGATTGATTTATTGAGTGGCATATGAACCTTCGTCGGCACAGTCTGTGCAACTGTATTGAAAGGGTTACTAAACACTTGAATAGAGCAATCGGCACGGTATTGTTTTAAATGTGGGTAAATGAAATAATTTTACCCAAAAATATATTTTCGATATAAAGAAAGTTTTTGTAAACTATTTAGCTAATATATGGTTGCTTGGATGTTAGAAATAATAATATTATAGCATTATCATTGTTAAATGAAAATTTAACTAGAAATTGAAATATAACCAAAGTTAAGGAAATAAATTCATTATAAAGTGAAATTCATAAATATGGATTATAAACGTAAATAGTAAATGGAAATATAATTAAATGGGAATTTGTATAAGCCTAAACTATACAAATGAATTTTAGTTAAAATTTGAATTAAAATAGAATTTGAAAACTTTAAAACCCCATAGGTTTTGGATGTATTTTGGAGGTAAATAGTATTATTGTTGTTTTTGGTTATTTCTGAAAGGAAATTTGTTTAAAAATGGATTTTGGAAGGAAGATAGCATTAAATTCACTTCAGTCACTACAAAATAACTTCGGTGATGACTGCAGCATTGTCGATGTTCATTTTCGAGTTTCTAAGTGATGGATTGATGCCAAATTGATTTGTTCAGAAAGGTTAGTTGTTTTTGAAATTTCAAAGGAAATTTGTTGGTAAATAAAAAAAAACCAGGATTGGTTTGACTTTTAGAAATGTGATTTGAGATGTTGGAGATTTCAAAATGATTTGAAACCAAAGCTGGGTGTTTAAAAATCCGGATAAGATAAGTTGTAAGCTTATAAATGGAAATGATTTGTAAATCAGGAAGAAATTTCAAGTTTTGGATAATGAAATTTAAATTTAAAAGGTGAAAAATTAAAAATGAAATTATCTTGGATTGGGGAATAACTTATAAAAGAATTAGAAATTCATAGTAATAAAAAAATATATGCTTGGTTATAAATAAGCATAAGGCTTGAGATAAAAATAAAGGGTGAATATATTCAAGCTTATGATGAATGGAATTGTATAAAACAATATGTGGTAACTTATAAAATTTAAAATGGAATACAAAGCCCAAATTTAATATTTTGATGAATTGGAAAATGAAAAGTAAATCCAAACTTGAATTATAAACTAAATTGAACTAAGAAAATTTAATGGAGTGATATTTGGAGTTCAAATTCAAGTATTGGATTATAAATAAAGGAAGAACAAATTTGTTAATAAATCAGTTAAAGAAATTGAATTGTGAGTTTATGATGAGGTTTGAAAATAAAACTCAAGTTATAATTCGATTCGACTTACATTGTCGATGAAGAAAATATAATTAAAAATGGCCTTGAAATTAATTAATTGATTTGTGAATGAAATTGCAATGTAAGTTAATAAAATTGGATGGTAATTTAAAAGTGAATGGTAATTTGAAAATGAATAATGGATCCATAACTTGAGTTATAGATTAAAATTTAACTTGGAAATGGCCATGTAATAAATTGGATGAGTTGAATCTGGGAAGTTAAATTGTATAATAACTAATTAAATAAATTTGTGGTTTGAAATGAAATTGGGTTAAAATAGATTCAAGTTAAATTGAAAAGAGAACTTGTTTGCAAAATGGGAATGAGCTTAAGTATAAAATTTGAATAAATTGAAGGAAATTGACTTAAGCTAAATGAATGAAGAAAAGTTGAATTGAATTCAACTTAAACAAAGTTTAATAATATTGGATTGGTTTTAAATCAAGTAAGAACAAGTTTTAATTGAAATAAAATTCGGTGTGATGCCGATAATATTTAATGGAGTGAAAATGCTTAAATAAATAATTGTAAACCATTTAAATCATTAAGGGATTGAAATAACTTGAGGCAATAAGAAAAATAGAATGTTTCAAGTTTATTAGAATGGTTTAAGTAAGTGTGGGTAAACTAATTTTATTGAATAAATGAGTGGATGAGATAAATAAGAATCAAATGAAGTATGGCTTAAATAAGTTGAGAAGTGGTTATTGAATGATATGGCTTGGTTGTTTTGAGCTAAATAAAATAGTTTGGAATAAACAATTACGGAATGGTTTTAAATGTAAATGAATGGATGTGAATGAATTAAAAATAAAAAGGAAATTTAATTGGTAATGAAGATGGATCTAAGTTGTTAATGGTTTCGAATGAACTAGTTTGGTTAATAAAATTGAAATGCAATGAAACTGAGAATATATGGATTGTGGATAAATTTAAAAATAGAATAGAATTAAGCGTAAGTTGAGTTGGAGTCAATTTAAATTGATTATTAAACTCAAGTGCTTATTTATTCACATAAATCTCGTTAACTTGCAAAGAATAAATTGTCATTTGGGGTAAATAGAAGTAATTAAAAATTCTATGAGTTGATAGTAGTAAAATAAATTTCTTTTGGAAGCAATTGAATTAAATATGAGTTCAGTTTGCTTAAGAATAAATTGAAGGTAAGCTATTGTTTTTTTAAACCATTCAAATTTGATAAAGATGTATACGAATGGATTGAAAACCATTCGAATTGAAGGAAAATGGTTATAAATAAATTGAAACAGTTGAATTGGCATGGAAACTATATAAATTGCTTATGGAAAAATGTTTGCTGTGAATTTCTTTTAGAATTCATATGTTTTAACTATTATAAATAAGTGAAATGTAGTTAAACTGCCTATATTTGGCACTTACATGTTTAAATTGAGTAAGTACAGGTACCTGGAAGACGTATGGCTGGATTTGGGTTGGGCTATTTGCTAAAAATAATAAGCCGCTTGCTTAAAATGCTAAATAAGGTACGCCTATGTAATTAAAATAGGAAATATGAACTGTTTTTGGGTTTTCCGACCATGTGGGTCGATGTATATATATTTATCTCTTTTATCAAATTGCAAAAGCTCCTCCGTACAAAGGAGACTCTGCCAAAAAAATTCAGAAATTTTGGGAGTTAGAAATTTTTTGAAAATTTTTGGAAAATTTATTAACGACAACACAATTTCAAACTAAGAATTGAAATAAGTTAGTAAATGGAGCTAATTAAAATAATGACGTGAATTAGTTATAAATAAAAAATGAAATTTAAAGTTTAGAGTTGAAAATAAATTGAATTCGTATAGAAATGAAAGATTCATTGTGGATACAAATGGATATAAACTAAAATAGTAAGACGAAAATAAATAAAGAAGTATATAAAATGCTTATACTAAACTTAAGAAAAAAATGGTGAAGTCTTAAATGGAAATTGATACTACCAATGTAATTTAAGTCAATATTGGAATGAATAGATGTTGACATTTTGGGAGAAAGTCGATAAAATGTTTTGGAATATTGTGATTGAATATTAGTGCTAAGCAGGATATGCAGGTATTATAAAAGGGAAAAGGAAATTGGATTTGATTTCAAGAGATAAATTTGTATTGCCCGACAAAAAGGTATGTATTTAAATTTGGTATGAAAGTTGATTGGGATTTTGGATTGAGTCACTTGGCTTTTGTTTTCCTTTTGGATTTGGGAGGCCGTAGAGGCATTTTGTAGTTGTACTGAGTCAGCCGCGCAATGGAGATGCTGGTGAAATTTTTCGGAAAATTAGGGAGTTAGAAAAAATTTGAGAAAATTTGATAACTTAAAATTTGAATTTAAGTTTAAATTTGAATTGATAAGTAGGCAATATTGTTTGAGACTTATGGATAAGTTGAAAAGTTAGAAGGGAAGTTGGGGTGTCTTTGATAAAAAGATTGTTTTGGCAAGTTGTTAAAAACTGTTTGGGTTTGGAAGGAAAAAGTTATTGGGTTATGGATCATTCTTCCTAACTATTAATTTCGGGGACGAAATTCTTTTAAGGGGGGAGGAATGTGACGACCCAGAATTTGTAGTCATTTAAAATGGGAATATTTAATTAATTTTAAATATTCAAAGGTTAATTATTAAATTAAATTTAAAATATCAATATTTATTGGATAGTTAATTGTAAAATTTAATTATCGAAATTTGGTAAATTTTTTTTGAATCGGGAATTTTAAGCTTGTTAAAAATAATTTGAAAGCCTATAAAATTTATATTGATAATTCTGAAGATAATAAGAGTGTTGAAATTGAATTTGACAGTGGTTTGTTCAGTTTTAAAATTTATATCGTCTAAATTGAATAAAAAAAAGGAGTAGTAGCCTTCAGAGGAACAGTCTCGGAATTTAACTAAACCAGTTCCATTGGATCCGTAATAGTGTTTTATTATCGGATTTCAAATTTCGTAGTGTTTGGGTTGTGGTGTGAGAGTACGATATGTAAACGCGTTGAAAAATTTATATAGCGACAAATTGAATATAAAGGAAGCAATGTTGGTCTACTCAAATTTTCTTTCAGCCGAAATTGCATTCCGTCAATACTTTTTCCTTTCATCTCAAATTACTGTAACTAACTTTCTCTTACACGCCAACATCTCGGTTCCTTCCTCTTGAAGACAACCTATTCGTTTCTAATAATAAAAATAAGTAAAACCCAATAGCCGAAGAAAAAATAAAAAATAAAAAATATCTCGTAACCATTTTTCTCTCTCGTTCATTCGAAATTCATGGCCGAAGACTCCCAGTCCATTCTAAACTAATCGAGAGAAAAAAATTGAATGGCAACACTCAGGTTTCAAATTAATTCAGATTTATCACTGTCGAGCTTTGAAAATCAATGTCGTTCCTCCTCTGATTCAAATTGAGCTTCCCTCCTCCATGTTGATTCACGAAGTGTTGTACTCTTTTTCGAATCTCCCTCCTCTTTTCTTTCTATCGAACGACAAAATCATGTTTCCCCCCAACTCCTCCTTTTGGTATGAACCTGTCTACCTCCCTTAAATCTTGCCTCGTCGAATCGTGGAGGCTACTCTGTCGTGCCTCCTGAACCACAACGTCGACTGGAAGTGACGTTGCTCGCATGAGAAATTCGATGCCGCCGGAGTGCTGTACTCTTGAATCTGAAGTCGCGTTAAAGAATATTCATGTTTCCTGCTTTGTTAAGGATGCTGAGAGAGCGGTGTCGATCTAGATCTTGAAGCATCGGTCTGAACTATAGCTGCCGCGCTCAGGTTTTTGCATCTCGTTTGGGGTTTGGGATGAAGCCGAACTGCTTCGTCATTCGATTTGGAAAAGAACGTTTCTTACAACCACCTGTTGCCGCTTGAATAGTCGTCTGAAATCATGAAGAATTATCGCTATGGAAATGGGTTGCAAATGATGAAGTTAGGGTTTGGTTCGGCGATCACCATGGGAGTTCGACAGTGATGGAGGCAGTAGGGTCACCGTGGATCGACTGAGGTATTGAGCTTTATTTATGTGAATCTATTTTGGGATTTTAATTTGATTCTTTTTTTTGTAAATTTGTTCAAAATAAAAGGGGATTACTCTCTAGTTTTAAAATTCTAAAGTTTATATATATATAAATTAGATTTAAATCAGTTGCTTAATTAAATAGATATGATTTTGAAAAAAAGGGGTTTTAAAAATATATATATATATATATATAAGTCATTTGGGTTACTAAAGATAATTTGTTAAAGAAAATTATTAGCTTAAAAATTTTACCTTAAATTGCAAATGAATTAAAATAAATAAATGCTAGTAAATCGTTTAATTAATTCACATGTTAACAAATTCATATAAATATTTATACAAGGTCCAAAATTGGGAGATAAATGTTCGAGATGGAATTGGATTGCCAAACGTAAGCAAAGGTGAGTTAATCGCACTCAGTTTAAAATTTAAATTTAAAATGTTTAAATTTAAATAATTGTTTGGATGGATGAATTGAGTGATGTGATATAGTATGATATTTTGGAATTGGCATATTATATGGTGCTAACATTGGTGGATGCAGGGAAAACAGGTTGGAGGGATCCAACTGGGCCCTTCAACATTTATTTAAATTATTTAATATTCTCTGTTGTGAATATTGATATTCTATGATGAGTTATATTGGAATATTAAATGTTATGGTTTGATTGGATATATTTGGATATAATGAATTCCCAAAAATATATATAAATTGGATTGTTGGAAAGAAAATAAAAGAAGTGAATTTGTAAGTGAAACAAGTATAGAAAATTTGAATAAATTTAAGAATGAATTGGGAAAAGAAATAAAGTAATGTAAAAATTTCGAATGAATAAATCTTGAGTATAGAAAGGTTAATTTTGAATAAATAGAAGATTAATGAATTTTAAATTTCAGTATTATTATTTTTAAATAACAAAAAATTTATTCAATAATTTAAGATTTAAATTATTGAAAGAACAAAGAAGAAATTGGGAAGTAGCTGAGATTTGTATATTTCAGTTAAAGAATTTTAAATCAAACGAGAAATAGTAACAACAATAATAAAGTCCATAATAAATGAAATTTGAAATGAATTGAGTAATTAAAGAAATTAATTTCAAATGGAATAAATTGGGAATCAATTTGGAAAATTGATTCAATTGATTGAAGTTGGAAATTCTCCTTGAATAACCAAGAACGTTTTTAAGTAAAATTTTTAAATATAAGTTAATAGTTTTAAAATTGTTTTTAAAAAGGTATGTTTTGAAAAAAAATTATTATTTCTAATATTTTAAGTCTAAAGTAAGTATTTCCTTTTAATTTATTATAGCAGTAATTATTTAAAAAGTGATTTGGTGTTTTGATTTGTAAAAGTGGAAATCTAGTTTTTGCATTTATTTAGTAACTTTATTTTCAAATATTCATATAGTATGTATTTTTAACAAACTATTAAAATAGTTTTAATTTAAATGTTTTAAAAGTATATATTTTAAAGTAAAGTGTTTTTAAATTATTTTTAAAATCTAGCTTTGTGCTTGGTAATTTCTGTGGAGATAGAAAATATTTGGGAAAGTTTATTCTGAAAAGAAAGATGGTTTGAAAACTGTTTTCAAAGGGTTGAAAATAGAAAATATATCTTGGGAAGATATTTTGAGGTTAATAAATAATTTGGGAAATTATTTATTGTGTGATGGATGTTGTGAATATTAATTGATAGTTAAATAACCGACTATAAATATTGGCCAACTGCGTTGATCATTTCGAAGAGACCAGGATCGAGATTTATTTCTCGAAAACCACTTCGATCCGGTATGTACGTTTTGTGCAAAAACGTGTTCGGAGTCGAAGATGGAGTAGTGAAGTGCAAGGGCTAGTCGCTACTAATCCTGAGGATATTTCCAAAATGGATGTAGTAGGAATAGTGCCTTCGGTTCCGTTCGAACCCGGGACGGACTTGTATGGACGAATGCTTGCGAAACATCGTCAGGTGGACGATGGGCATTCTAAGTGAAAACGTTCTAAAGGTAACGCTTAGCATCAAGCATCATCAACCGGGAATGACTGAAAATCAGGGGATATGCAGCAAGGTTAGGTGGGTCGTGCCTAAGAAGGATATGATAATTCCCCTGTCTAGATGTCCCTTATATATTTCGGCTTAGTGGGTGGTTGGTCGCACCAACCACGGGGTTTATCTTGTTCGGGAGTGTTCAGTAAGGAATGGTTCCAGCCTTATGTTGCAGGGGATGAAGGGAGTAATCCTCGGTACGGTGATCTAGGCCCCGTACTGTGACAAGTGGTACCCTAGTGCCTAGTCATTGTTGGAATCCATTTTCCCTACGAGCCTTGTACGAGTTTTGTTTGTATTACCCACTCTGTGGCTAGTAGCTGGAATTTAATAATGTAGCATTTTCGGCTATTTTATAAGTATTTGTATATAGACCCCATTATAATATCAGAGGATTTCTATAAAATTGTTTTAGCTATTGTAAGGTAAAAACCCGACACGTTTATTTGTGGCGTGGTCTTACAAGATGCTTTTATTTTCAAAGGATTTTTGAAAATCAATTGGGTGTGATTTTCTCACGCTGGTATTCCAGACTGATTCGGGTGTTATTTAACTGTAATGCTCGGGTCAGACCGAGTATTATACGATACAGGGGATGCTCTGGAGCTCAGGAGACGAGCTGGATGACGATACGTACTTGTTTATGTATATATTCCGCTGTGTTGATTTGTTGTGTATCCATTGTATGTTATTGATGTGAGCGGTGATGATGTACTCTGATGATGTAACATATGTAAACATATTTATTTGATTTTGAGTAAAGATTATTTACTACCTATTATAGTTTATTCCGCTGCGATGGTTAGATTCTGATGTTGATTTTGTTTTCTCCTCTTCTACCTCTTCTTCTTAAACCCAAATGGTTCGTATTTTTGTGCAACTTGAGTTGATTGTTGTAGAATAGTGTTGACTCAAGGGGTACGGATTTGCGGGTCGTTACATTTTTAAATCAAGTTGAAATTCTTTTGAAATTTGTTAGGGGGTGTAGGCTTTATAAAAAATCTTGGGCCATGTTTTTATTGATGTTGTGATAAATATCAAGGGTCGACACCAATCCCCCTTTATTTCATTCATTTCGCAACCGTAACAAAAAAAAGAATAAAAATGGCAGCTCGTTCGTTCCTCTTTAACAAAAATTAGGGTTTAATCGTTGGTGACTTCGGCCGCTTGATTTAGGTTCGTCTCTGCTTCGATTTTGTATTGTGCGATCTTTGGGTGTGTTCTTCGAAACAAGGTGAGTGATATCCACTTGCATCTAATTCAGTCTGCAATTATTGAATTTGTCAATTACTTTATTTTGGTAGTTCGATTTTGTTCGACGTTGATGATTTTTTGACTAGGTCAAATTTCTTGTTATCTTCATCGTTCACTTGATTTTACAATGTTGAATTTGTTCGACTTTCGACCTTGTTCGATTTTCTTACTGTTTCATGACTCTTGTATTTATGTCTTGTTTGACTTCAGTCACTTGACATTTTTGACTTGTCACTTGTGAATTTGGCACTTCTGTTCATATCTGGGATATTTACTAATACCTGCTGTTGCATAACTTCGGCATTTTGAAACCCCTGATTTTTCTAAAGATATTGCTCCAGCATTTAAACCTGACTTGTTTGAATTCGTGATAACCACGACTTGAATCTCCATGCTATGGTTGCATATTGAGTTGTTGGGTCACTGTGTGCAGGTCTTCGTTGTGTGTTTGAGTCTGGTTTCTCGACGTCTATATGTTACTTGTCGCATTATATTAAAGCCACACGTAGAAGTCGCTTGTTTTGCTACCTGGCCTGTTGGCACTGCTCATAGGTCCGGGTTTGAGTCATTGGTATCAGTACATTTCCGTGTGTAATTGTATTTGGCTTGTCTACACTATTCACCGCCTCTGGTAGCACTTTCATCCTTGTTCGATTTTACCTGCAAGAATTGTCCTACATTGGCTTCATTGAACTTGGCTTTGCATTCTTTTTGTGTATTGTCACTGTATCATGTTTGAGATAGTTTGCATCTCAGTTGTATCTGTTGCCATCATGTTCCTGTACAGTTGTTACTGCTTCATGTTCATATACATCTTCTATTTGAGTTTGCACTATCCAGTTTCTTGTAGTTGTTGCCGGTGCCTTCTTTGGTTCATGATGCGTTCACTTGCATTGTCCACTGTTGTATTCAGGTGTACATCACTTGTTGCCTCCTTTATTGCCTGTTCTTTGAGGCATGTAGTTCGTGTGTACTCTGATTTATCACTTGCTGTGCTGGTGAACTTGTTCTTGAGTTTGAGTCTTCATGTGTACTCTTGTTAGCACATTTAGTTTGGTTGTCTTGAGCATGTTTGTATATATGATGCTTTAACTGTTGAAGTTGTGGCATTGATTCTTTGATCACTTTCTTTGACTCTCTGCATATTGAGGTTTTCTTGCTTCATTTTGATAATTGTAGTTTCACTACTGCCGCTATAACTTGAACTGGTCGTGCACATGTTGTTTCCATTGTGGTATATGATATTTGAGTTTTCCCAACATGTTGTACCTATTAGCACTTGGATATTGGACTACTTCTTGTAGTCTGGTTATCCACTTGTTGCTAATTAACATTTTATCCTTGTTAGTCATCAGATTTGGTTTCAGGGTGGTCCATTATACCACTATTGTCATCTTCTTATGAAATTTTGGAAATTGAACTGTTGCATTCATGTGGTGACTATAGTTTCATTTTATATGCAGTCTTGCCCTTGTTGGTTTGCATTGCATTGATGCAATTGGATTTGTTTTTCTAATCACATTTGAGTTGAATCCGGTATTTTGGGTTTGACCTTGTGCTTGATTGTGAATTTTTATTGTGCTTTATATGCACTTTGTTCATTTGATGGTTAATGGATGGATGTTGTGCTTACTGTGAAGTTCCATCTGGTTCATTTGATTTGAGTTGTTGCCATTTGCTTTTGATTCATTGATCTTTTGCGTATTTCATATGTTTTATTGGCGAGGCAGTGACGTGAGCGTGTATTGGAGCCAATCAATATTGATGTTTTTAAGTGATATTTCAATTATTTGAATTGTTTCGTATGTCAAATTCAATATTTCAAAATTGTATTTCGATTTGGTTTGATTTGATGATATTGTTGTTGGCTAATTATCTATTTGACAATTAAATTATGAGTTTCTAATTATTATATAATAATTAGATTTTGTTGTTAATTTCCGTTTAGGAAATACTGTTGTTTTCAAATTATCTCCATTGATAATACTTTTATTCATCTTGGTTGATGATTTGGCTTTGCCGATTCGTTTTTAATGCTGTATTACATTATATTTACCGTTACCCGATTTTCCTTAATAAGGGATTGGGTAGGTAAGATTTTTTTGACTGTAAACTATTGGATTATTTACTTATTATTGCTTTCGTGCATTAATAACTGAGTTTGAATTACACTAACCCGTCTATTTTCTTCTTTTGATAATACTCGAGTCAGACCAAGTTATTACAGGTTGTATATATCTCGGTTTGGGTTGCTGCTTGAGCTATAAAGTCTCTTTATATCTTTTGGAGTAGTCGTTGTCAGGATGATATGCATTCATGTATATTATTCACAATAATGTATTTGTATATATATAATGTCCGGAGTCGACAGTTGTAGTTGTATCATATGTATTGTAACTGACTTCATTTACACACACACACACACACCCATATATATATAAATGAGATTTTATAGTATCTGTGTTCCGCATTTAGCTTATCTGTATTATTATTATATATATTGTCCTCAACTATTTTGAACCATCGTAGTTCGTTTTATACTGGAATTGGATATGTCGATGGGGGTAAATAAATGAGAAATGAAAAATAAATATATACCACTCCTATCGAGATAACCAATACTAGCGTAAGGCCTAATTACGGATGGCCGCTCCTATCAAGCCTTATTCTTCGTAATAACAGACAGTATTTCTTTTAATACTCTTTGTTATTGTGTGCATAGAGTTGGTGCGTCACACCAAAGATACGCTTCGATGGCTTAAAATTTCTTTCGACGATTCACCAAATTCCAGGGCATGTCAGGCAAAGTTCTATCGCTTGCACTAATGACGTCTATGTTCAGCATGGTGCATTCGTTCACTTAGCTGAAAAAGTTTCAGATGTCTCCATAGAGCGTTAACATGAGATCGATCGACTGAAGCTTTAGGCTCTCCATGATAAAGATATTTCTAAAGCTTAGCACGAAGAGCTTGCTTCTTACAAGTCTCAGCTTGAAGCCGCCCAACAGAGCGCTAAAGATACTACATAGGCCGTCAATCGTTTGGAGTCAACTCATAAAGAAGAAATTGATGAGGCGATCCAACGCTGTGGGGCCCTAGCTTTAGGGAAGGACTCGGTGCAGAAAGAAAGGGATAAATTTGCCCTACGAGTCAAAGAACTGGAGGAGCAACTCCGTAAAAAAGAGAGGAGAAGACTTCTGCCCAAGAAGAGTCGCAACGATATTGTGACGAAATCGTTGCTACACAACTTCTGAAGGCGAATATTGATGATGAACTTTCTAAGGTCGGGATCCTAAAGGATGAAGCCCGTGAAGAGGGCAAGAAGATAGCATGCGCGGATATTTACTCTCACCTGGAGGCGACTAAAGAGGCTGGTAGGGAGGAGGTCAAATGCATGTTTGACCCATTGATTGCAGAATTCAACACCACCGTGCTCATGCTTCGAGACTTAACTTTTCTGGGGGAGGGCTACCTCGAATCCCTAGCCAAGGCATGGGAGACTTTAATAAAATTTAGAATGGTCGAACTTGGCACCGAGGAGGCCAATGAAGATTCTTTAATAAAGGAATTTCTTAAGGGGAACGAGCCTTCAGACCTGTCTGCGGCAAAAGCTCTTTACTATAAATGTTCCCCCTCATCGAAAGGGAAAGATGTTATTGCCGGTCCATCCAAGACCGAGTCTCCAGCTCATGCTCCTACTCAGTCGGCCGATCGATCGATAACTTGATCCATTTGAGCAACATATTGGTTATGACCCGGAAGACCCTGGCCTCGGCGTTCATATTCTATCTCCCATTCCAAAGGATGAGACCCCTCGGACGGCTGAGGGTCAACCAGAAGCTAGTAGATAAGCCTTCAATTTAATATTCCAAAAGTCGTTGTTTTTTGACGAGAGGCTAATGTATTCTAATGTTTGTTTTCCATGATTTTTCACAACACGTTCTGATCCCAAGCCCACTCCGAGGAGCGATGATGCCAAGGAGATAAAGGGAAAAACAAGTGAGGCTACTCACGCAAGGGAGGCCCTGGTCCAGATGCTCAGGTGATTAGGGCGCTTGATAAGGATAAGTCCGAGACTTCATCTCCCATCGAGGGAAGTTATGAAATCTAGATCACAAGCACCGCTGAACATACTTCTAAAATGAGCATGAAGGAGCAGCTCGAAGAGGAAAAGAAAAAGACGGTCGAAATTAAGGTCGATCCTCAAGTCGTGGACTTAGATGATCCTCTGAACAAACCGTTGAAGGTCATCCTCCCCGGTGGGTCCTGGACAATAGAGGTTCCTCGCCCTTCCTTAGTTGTTACCTCCCCATCAATGAAAATTACCATGGGAAAACGCATGGGAGAGGAGTCGTCTGAAAAGATGAAGGAGGGGAAGAAGTCGAAGAAATCGAAGAAGTGATTGTTACTCTCGTGCAACGAGAGTTAGTTTAGATTATGTAATTATTTTTATTTATTTTTGTAGTCCGTGTAAATAGACTTTGGACTCCGAGTTTTGGAGGAGTTGTAGTAGAAACTTATTTTTGAATAAATAAAGCTTAGTTCTTTTGCCTTTCAAAAGACTTTATTGTTCAGCTTTATGTTTGATTGTGGTCGAAACCAAAGCTATTGTACATAAAATCATCAATTTATCTTCATATAACTTTGAAATTCTTTGGAGGTGTTCATCTTTTATTCCATGCCTTAAGCACTTTGAATATTCTTTAGTCAGTGCGTCGGGGACTTGATGACTTTAAGTCATTTGTGTCCTAGCTCGCATTCCCGAGACTTATAGAATTTAAACCGTTTATACTCCAATCTGCACTCTAGGGATTTAGAGGATTCCAGTCCGCACTATGGGGCTTAGGGATTTTTAAGTCTTTATATTCTGGTCTGCGCTCAGGGGACTCAGAGCACTCTAGTCCGCACTCAGGAGACTTGAAGATTTCGAGTCGTTTATGCTCTGGTCCGCACTCAAGGGACTCAAAGTACTCCAATCCGCACTTAGGGGACTGGGAGATTTCGAGTCGTTTATAATCTTGTCCAAACTCAGGGGACTTATAGCACTCCAGTTCGCACTAAGGGGACATGGATATTTCAAGTCATTTATACTCTGGTCTACACTCAGGGGACTCGGAGTACTCCAGTCCGCACTTAGGTGACTTGGAGATTTTGAGTCATTTGTACTCTGGTCCGCACTTAGGAGACTCAGAGGACTCCTGTCTGCACTCAGGGGACTTGGAGATTTCGAGTCGTTTATACTCCGGTCCGCACTCTGGGGACTCAGAGCACTCCAGTCCACACTTAGGGGACTTAGAGATTTCGAGTCGTTGAAACTCTGGTCCGCACTCAGGGGACTCAGAGCACTCCAGTCCGCACTCAGGGGACTTGGAGATTTCGAGTCGTTTATACTCTGGTCCGCACTTAGGGCACTCAGAGTGCTCCATTCTGCACTCAGGGGACTTGGAGATTTTGAGTCATTTGTAATCTGGTCCACACTCAGGGGACTCAAAGTACTCCAGTACGCACTCAGGGGACTTAGAGATTTTGAATCGTTTATACTCTGGTCCGCACTCAGTGGACTCAGAGTACTCTAGTCTGCACTCAGGGGACTAAGAATCCTCCAATCCGCACTCAGGGGACTTGAGGATTTTGAGTGCTCGTGCGTGTTCGTACGTCATATAGAATAATGCACCTCTTAGTTGTTTGGCATAGAGTCATCATACACAGGAACATTAACAATCCATGGAAAACATGGCTTCAAACCTTTATTAATGCAAACAAGCTAAATTGTCTTATTACATGCCGTAAACAAAGAATCAACGAAAGAAAAACATTTTGGAATTAATTGCAACTAAAATATGAAAGAAATGAACTAAGTGTAATAATGCCGCAAATGCTCGCTATTCCATGCTCGGGGGAGTGTGGCACCATCAACGGTCGCTAGCTTGAAAGTTCCTTCTCCAAGCTTCCGTTCAATGACGTATGGACCTTCACATGTGAGGTTCATATGTGATTGGACTGGAAAAACTCATTTCAAAACGAGGTCACCCACATCGAAGATTCTCGGTCGGACCTTTTCATTATAATATTGAGCGACTCGGTGTGTGTATGCAGCCGCTCTGAAATTAGCTTCTTCATGTTTTTCATCAATGAAGTCTAATGATTCCAGCAAAAGATCCTGATTCGACTCAAAGTCATAATAAGTTACTCGATGTGATGGAACTTAAGGTTCTACGGGTATAACAGCCTCCATGCCATATGCCAATGCGAATGGTGTGTGGCCACTCGTGGACTTGTGGGTGGTTATATAAGCCCAAAATGTTGTTGGAAATTCATCCACCCACTTGCCTGTAGCCTTTTCTAAATGCTTTTTTAATATGGACTTGATTATTTTGTTCGCGGCTTCCACTGTCCATTGGCTTTCGGATGAGCAACCGCTGCAAACCTTTTCTCAATACCATATTTTTGGCAAAACTCTTTGCTTTCGAATTGAGTTCCGTTGTCTGTAATGATGGTGTGTGGAAGGCCAAAATGGCATATAATATTTCGTACAACGAAATTAATGACCTTTTTGGTGATGATAGTGTCCGAAGGCTTTGCTTCCGCCTACTTGGTAAAGTAATCGACCGCAACTATTGCGTATTTCGCACCACCTTCGGATATTGGTAAGGAACCGACTATGTCGATCCCCCATGTTGCAAATGGCCAGGGACTAACCATTTGTGTGAGTTCCGTCGGCGTAGCTCTCGGGATTTTTGCATATTTCTGGCATTTGTCACATCTTCTCACGTAGTCTGCGACTTCCCGATTTATAGTTGGCCAATAGTATCCATAGCGGAAGATTTTTTTTTTGCCAACGTATGGCCCCTAGTATGGTCACCAAACTCTCCTTCATGGACTTCCTCTAGGACTCGTTTTATCTTATCATGGGCTATGCACAAAAGTAAGGTGTCGAGAATCCCCTCCGATATATTATTCCGTCCTGCATTACATATCGCGAAGCCATACGAATGACTAGTCGTCTTTCGCTCCTTCTTTCTGGCAAGGCCCATTGTAGCAAGTACTACTTAAATGGTGTCATCCATGATTCCTTCTCGATCTCTGTTTCAAACACGAAATCTACCTCCATCATATTTATACTCGAAGCGTGTAAGGTTTCAAAGGGAAACAGTCCATTTGCTGTGCATCGCCAGTGCTTGCAAATTTTGCCAATGAGTCGGCTGCTCTATTTTGTTCACATGGGACATGTGAAATATCATAATACTCTAGATTCACTAGCAGCTCTTGAACCATGCCAAGTATGGGGCAAGTCTCTGTCCCTTTGCTTGATAGTTCCCCCGAACTTGGTAAACCACCAGTTGTGAGTCACAAAAGATTTCAACCGATATTACCCCCAATTCTCTGATAAGTCTCAACCCAGAAACTAATGCTTCAAACTCTGCTTCGTTATTTGTTATTGGGAATTCGAGCTTTAAAGCATAACAAACTGATCGGTTTTCAGTAGTCATAAGAACTATGCCAGACCCCGAACAATGGTCATTAGATGCCCTAACGGTATACATCTTCCATCGAACGGGAGGTATGACATTATGATCGTTTGATTCATCTAACACTGTAAATTCAGCAATGAAGTCTGCTAGTTCCTGACCCTGTATGGACCTTCGTGACAGATAGGTAATATCGAGCTGACTTAACTCGATATTCCATTTTAACATCCTTCCAGTGGTTTGTGGTAGTTGGAGTACCTGCCGTAAGGGTTGATTAGTGTAGACACTGATTGAGTGTGCCTGAAAGTATGGACGAAGCTTGCATGAAGCAATGACCAAGCAGTAAGCTAGTTTTTCAATCTTGGGATAATTTCTTTCAGCCCCCATTAAACGTTTATCGACATAATGTACTGGCTTTTGAACTTGGTCGTATTCGTGAACCAAAGTCGTACTGATAGCATATTGGGGTACAACCAAGTATACATACAACATTTCATGGTCAATTGTTTTTGATAGCACCAGAGACTTTCTAAATGTCTTACCAGAGCTCGGAATGCTTCCTCACAATCGGATGTCCACTCGAAATTTGTCTTTCCTTTCTTTATCACATCAAAGAAAGGAATGCACTTATCTGTGGCTCTAGATATGAATCGACTCAGTGCAGCCACCTTTCCGTTCAAGCTTTGTACTTGCTTTATGGTTCTGGGCACTTGTATGTCCTGAATTGCCTGAATCTTCTCCGGCTTAGCTTCAATTCCCCGTGCATTCACAATAAAACCCAAGAACTTCCTTGATGCAATGCCAAAAGAAACCTTCATAGGGTTGATTTTCATCCCATAATGCCTGAGTATATCAAACATTTCTGCTAAGTCTCGAATGTGGTCATTTGACTGTCGGGACTTCACGAGCATGTCATCCACATAGACTTCCATCGTTCTACCAATATGATCCTTCAACATTCAGTTCACCAAACGCTGATAAGTTGCTCCTGCATTTTTTCAATCCGAAGGGCATCACTATATAGCAATATAACCCAACATCTATGAAAAACTGGTGTGTTCTTGATCTGGAATGTGCATCGAGCTTTGATTGTATCTCGAGTGTGCATCCATGAATGACAATAGCTTGTGTCCAGCCATTGAATCGACCGACTGGTCGATTCAAGGTAAGGGGAAACTATCCTTCGAGCATGCTTTATTTAAATGAGAATAATCAACGCACGTTCTCCGCTTCCCATTTGCTTTCATCACTAGCACAGGGTAAGATACCAATTTCAGGTAGAGGGCGTCGTGGACGAACCCATTGGCTTTGAGTTCGTTCACCTCCTCTCTGAGAGCGGCGGACCTTTCCGGGTCCATACCTCTCCGTTTCTGTTTTACCGATATGTACCTCGGGTTTATTTTCAACATATAACTCGCAATAGAGGGAGAAATCATGCACATATCAGAATGTGTCCAAGCGAAAACATCTAGGTTTGCTCGGAGGAAATCAGTAAGATTCTCGGCCAATGACAAGCCGAGTTGTGATCCAATCTTAAGAACTCGTGATGGGTCATCCCGGCTGACTGGAATGTCAATCGTCAGCTCAACTGGTGCTGCATTTTCTTCCTTGGGTTCCCCATCATCATCTCTCGGATCTATGCCTCTATGGATCCGAGAACGCCACCCGAGACAGGGCTCAGGCATTACTTGTCAATTGTCAGTATTTCGGATGCGGACGGAGCTGTCCCCAACCTTTCCTTTCTCTCTCCGCTGAGCCTTCCTCAGCTCAGCCACATAACATGCATGACCAGTCGCCTGATCGCCATGTACCGCACCAACTCCCTTGTCTGTCGGAAATTTTAATGTCAAACACCATAGGGCCAAAGCTGCCGTAAACTCCGCCAGGGCCGGATGACCCAGAAATACATTATATGGAGAATCAACATCCAACACTATGAACGATAGGATTCTCATCCCCCCATGCTCATCTTCTCCCAGTTCAATTGGTAACTCCACATACCCCACCGCGTCGGTCGCTGCACCATTAAAGCTATGGATACGGGCTTTAGACGTCATTAAATCTTTCGTCTCCATCTTCATTTAATCATATGCCTTTTTGAAGATGATGTTGACGGAGCTTTCACAATCAATTAAAATCATTTTGACGTATGCTGGCCCGATCATCTCAGATATGACCATCGGGTCAAAGGTAGGAGGCTCCATCTTGTCTGCATCTCAGCTCCTAAACACTATATCGTCTGTCATCATGCGTTGTTGTTTTGCGGGGGTCCCATCTTCCACACTCAAACAACATTCATAATCTGCATGCCTTAAGGTGGTAGCATATCGTTCCATCTCCTTCCAATTCTTGTCCGCAGGGTGAGGTCCTCCGACTATAGTGATTATGATCAGTCTACCCATAGTTTGGGCAGATTCCTCGGGTTGACATGGCGCCGGCCCGCGCCCGGGGTCTGACGCTCCTTTCCTACCCTCCTATGGGTTCTTGACAAACTCTTATAGCTTTTTCTGTCTGATTAACTTTTCTATACCATTGTGGATGTCTGTGCTCTCCTCTATATTGTGCCCATAGGCTCATGGAAGCAGCAATACTTCCCGGTATGCTTCTGTTCCTTCGTTGACTCCTTTGGGCATGGCTTTCTACATTCAAAGGTATTACAAGTTGACAGATAAATGTTCTCAAGAGATGCATTCAGTGGGGTGTGTTCATTATAGGCCGGAATCCTTGGCTTCCACTTTCCTACTTCTCTTTTCTTTCCGGGATTTCCACCTCCGGATCCTTTAGATTGCCCAGGCTTGTTCTGGACCTTGACTTGAACTTTTACCTAGTTGTTGCCGGATTTCTTCGCGACGATGTTACTTTTCACAATCTTCAGGACAGGCCCTGGTGCCTTATCCCGTCTTGTCCATCGAGCTTCCTCCTCCTTATGAATCGATGAGCCTTTGAGTAAAAACGCTTTAGCGTAGTTGGAGGTTTCCCTGCCAACTAGTCTCCAAACTCCGAGTCTGGATCTACACCTCGCATTACTGCCATCAAAATTGCATGGTCTTCAAGGTTTCTAAATACAGTGGCTGCAACGTGAAATCTCTACAAGTACGTTTTCAGTGACTCTCCCAGAGCTTGGATCACGCTTGATAAGGACAACACATCCTTTGGGCGAGTAGCATGTATCCTGAATTGCTCTACAAATTTCATTGCCAATTCATCAAAGCTGGATATAGACCATGGGGGATGTCGAATAAACCACATAGTGGCGATTCCAGACAAAGTGATTGGGAAGCACCTACAATTGATCACATCATTCGCCGTGGCAGAATCCATCATTCATTCATACCGCATTACGTGTTGTCCGGATCAGTCTTCCCTTCGTAGGCCGGTATAGTTGGCATGCTAAACTTCCTGGGATACTCGGGTTGCAGGATAGTATCTGTGAAGGTAGTATGACTCCTAGATACTCCCCAATCTTCATTGGTCAAACCTTGGTTCTCTCTCATCAATGTCTAACCATTGCTGATAAGTCTGGGGTAGGTATGGAAGATGGGAGATTAGATTCTATTCTATGGGGGCGCTCAGGTTGATGTCCCCTCTGTTGGCAATCGGCCAAACATGCATCTTGAAGGCCAGCATCAATAGGATCTTGGTGAGTCGGGCGTCCGATCTCCTCATGTGCTTGATCCATGGTTGATCGACCAGTCACACTGCTTGTGCAGTTTCAGTCTTACGGTGTCAACGCCTAGGAGGATCATCAGTTGATGTGGACTTATCAGATGAAGAATAAGGAGTAGGGCTACCTCTAGCATTTTGATGCTGCTGGTGAGTAAGCTGAGTCATGAGATTAGCGTTGGCCTGAATCTGCTCATCAATTTGCCTTCTACTTTCCCTGAGTTCCCTCGTCAAGTCATTGAACTCCATCCTGGTGATTACTTTCATTTGAGTTTGGGCGGTAGTCCCTGCACCTAATTTTTCTTGTTGATTGCTAGGCCCAACTTGTTGCATGCTAGCAGTCTCATTGACATCCTAAATTAAATGCAAAGATGAGAACACCAGATTTATAGTGGTTCGACGTAACTGCCTATGTCCACTTTGAAGTTAATCTTTATTGCTTTACTCAACGATTTATTACGGATACAATCCGTACGCCGACTATTTGAATACAATTGCTAAGTAAAAAGGGTAAGTCTTGAAGAGTCTTAAATGCGGCAAAGTCTCCCTAGTGTTCTCGAAAAAAGGTCCCTTTCTCTATGCCCATGCCCCTCTATTTATAGACAAAGATAGGTTGGACTTCCTTAATGGGCCTAGGAGTGAGATACCTCGACCTGTGTAAGTGACTTCTGTGTGCTGAGCTACAATTGGCGAGCGGTAAATGCCGAGCCACATCTCCAAGCCGAATGAGGCAGTATGTTGAGTGAGACGTGTAGGCCGAACGAGATCCGATGCCATTCCAGGGGAGATGCCGAGCGACGTACTTATGCCTAGCGAGGCATGGATGCCGAATGAGGCTGGAATGCCGAACAAGGATGGAATGCCGAACGAGGCCGGAATGCCGAACGAGGCTGGAATGCCAAACGAGGCAGGAATGCCGAACGAGGTAGGTATGTCGAAAGAGGCTGGAATGCCGAACGAGGCCGGTATACCGAACGAGGCTGGAATGCCGAACGAGGCTGGTATGCCGAACGAGGCTGGAATTCGAAACGAGGCTCGAATGCCGAATGAGGCTGGAATGCTGAATGAGGCTCTTTGTCGGGCTTGGTTCTTGCCGAACGAGGATAGACGCCGAACGACGCTGCTATGCCGATCGAGACTCTATCCAGGCGAGGTTCATGCCGAACGAGGATAGATTCCCAACGAGGCTTAAATGCCGATCGAGGATTGAATGACGAGCGACCTAGTTATGCTGAATGACCTAGTCGTGCCGAATGACCTAGTTGTGCCGAGCAAGCCTTGGATATCTAATCCCTGTTTACCTGGTTAAGCCACTGGGTAACACTTATGGATGATGAATGATATTGGATGATTTGGATGAGATATCTTTTATATGTGTTATCTGTTGCTTGGTGATATGAGATGCATTGGCTGAATTGAGATAAAATGGATTATCTATATATTGTGATAAAGTGAATTATCTATTTGTGTGAATATAGATAATAAATTGAATTGTTTAACCCTTAAGCAACTTGGACATTAAAACGACGTTTTGGATTTCGGTGAGATCGAGATCGGATTTCCAAATTTGGATATCCGAAAACCACATCGATCCGAATTAAACGTTAGGTCGTGAATATGAAGACTCGAAGTGTAAGAACTATTCGTCATTGAAACTCCGAGGGTGATTCCAAAACGAGTTTGACGGAGATAGTACTTCCAGGTTCGAGATGGAGATTCAGAGTGTAAGGGCTATTGTCATTAACTCTGAGGGTGATTCCAAAATAAGTGTAGCGAGAAAGTGCCTTTGGTTTCGTTCGAACCCGAAACGAACTTGTATGGATTGAATGCTTTCAAAACATGGTCAAGAGGACGATGAGCATTCTAAGATAGATGTATTCTATAAAGGTAATCGCAGCCTCAAGCCTCATCAACCAGGAATGGCTGAAACAGGGGAGGTGCAGCAAAGCTAAGTAGGTAGCCCCCAAGTAGGATGAGATTTTCCCCTGTCTAGAGGTCCCTTTTTATTCGTCTTAGTGTGTGGTTGGTCGCGCCAACCATGGGGTTGTCTTATTCTGGACTATCCAATAAGGGATGGTTTCGGCCTTGTGTTGCAGGGGATTTAGGGTGGATCCTCGTTACTCTGATCAGGACCAGGTACTGTGATGGGTGGTGCCCCAGTTGCCCTACTATTATATGTAATCCGATCTCCAATAAGCGCATACGTTTTTATTGTGCCTAACTATGTTGGGACGTGAGATAGCTATTTCTATATTTTACTTGAAAACCCTAGACCCTATTATCTTCTAACTTTATTTCCTATCAAATGTTTTGGTTATCCTAAGCTAAAAACTTTTTCGTGTTTATGTGCAGAAGTCTTACGAGACTTTTTGTTTTTCAAAGGTTTTTCAAAGATAAGCAATTTAAACCTTTTAACTCAGGACCGACCCATGTCTGACCCGGAGTTTATTTTTTGTTTTATTAAACACTTAGGTGCTCAAATTTTTACGAGTAGCCAATGGATTCAGGTTTATTTTGATGAATTCTAGAGGAGATTTGGAGCAGGAGGCTTCAGCGTGTAGATATATAATGGTTCCGCTATGTCTGTATCTCTGTGTTGATGTCTATATTGTACTTGAGTTGTATGGTAAATAGACCTATATAACTGTCTAATTTGTGATGTATTAAGCTGTGTAACTCTGTTAGATGTTGTATATGTGTAATAACTTATGTGATTAATATATTTTATTCGTTCCGCTGTGAGATTCTGATATTGTTTAGTTCTTTCTTCTCTATCTTTTCTCTTCTCTATCCCTTTCTTTCTTACTCATGATGCATCTTTCTGCAGAGTGAAAGATGGGTCGTGACATATCTCATCTCCTATCTCCACAGTATTAAGAAAAGTATCGACCATCCGGTCATTATTCTCCACTGAGAGTATTACTCGGTTATGGCTATCAGGACGTCTAAGTGATATCTTCCTATCCTGTCAAAATATTCTAGCCTCATACCTACCAAACCAATCCATACCAAAAATGATTCTAAAGTCTACGAAATCTATAACATACTAATTGCATTCAAATTTGTGACCTAACAAATGAAGTTCTAACTTGTAACATCTCAACCCTAGAGTTGCATACCCTCCTATTGGATTCACAACCCATAAGGAAGTAACAAGGTATATGGATTCTATGCATAATCTATCAACTAAACACTGAAATATAAATGAATGCGATGCACCGGTATCAAATAGTATCCTAACTTGTATATTCTTAATCAAACACGTACCTTCCATCATAGTCTTTCCTTTATCAGCTGCTGTAACAACCCGTAAATTTTAATGGTTTTAGTAATGTAATTAACTGAATTTTTGAGAAATTTTAAATAATTGACTTGGAAATAAAAATTTGGTATTTGGAATATGTCTATGTAAACATAGCAAATTGTAAATTTTCATCTCATAATATGGAAGTTTATTTTGTTGTGTAATTTTCAACATTAAATATTAAATCGGTTAAATTTAATGATAATAAAATGCTTTCAAAACCTGAACATTTTTACATAATAAATTTGTAAATCATCTTCTGAGTGAGACGTCATATTTTGTTTCGTCAACATTTGAACTGCTATTGCTCAGTTTATCTTATTTTCAGCATTTTAGCAGGATTTTTGCTTCCGGATGTCGACTTTTGATGGTATGATCATATCGTTGATATTTGTGTACCGTTTTGATCGTCCCATCGTGCTGATCACTGGGGTATATTCTGTTTTGTAGTTCGGCGTCGGTATGCGGTGAAATCTGCAAAACGATTTGACATATCGGTTCCGTATTAGACCTTTTTGCTTCCTTTGTCTTTTCAATTTCCAACCGTGTAATACCAACCGCCTTCAACTTTTATTATATCCACCGATTCACGTACTGACTTTTATTATTCCAACTTGTTCTATATCTACGGATCATTTCATATGCCTTCTTCCTTAGTATATTATGCTCCTAAGAAAATATTATAACAAAGCTTTTATATTTTTTTCTTCTTTCGTTCATTTGGCCTACTGCTCCTCTCCCGTGGATCCAATACCCAGCCTTTCCCTCTGCCACCTTTGCTAGCATACCCTTTGGGTCCACCGCAAGCCTTGGCCTCCACCTCAACAACTTTGTCCCTCCTCAACCCCACCAGTCGCCCTCCTCCACTAGCATTCACAGCCTCCTTCTCCTCGTGTTTGCCATCACCTACCAATCACCAAGCTCGCCCATTTGACTTTCAACCTCGTCTCCCCTCCACCGTAGCAGCCACCTTCCCTCAACATAAGCAGAACCATCAACACCTTCCAATTTGCGTGCTCCACCCGTTGACTTGTCGAGACCACTTCCACCTTGGCCGAGTGTGTATTTCACATAAGGTATATATAAGTTTATGTATTATACGGTTTATTGAGTTATATATTAGTTTATTTAAGTATATAAGCTTTATAGTTAATAGATGTTATACATTTTATATAAGTTATATGCAAGCTATGTTATGTTATGTAAACTAAGTTATATTTTGTTTATATAGTGCAAGTTTATATTGGCTTAAAATTTAGTTTATATGTTTATATATATTAATTTTATATTACAATATGATATATATGTCAGCCTGCAAGCTTTTACACTGAAGTATATATTTGGTGTTTATTATATATAGTATAAGCTTACTGAGAATCTGGGATTGTAATGGTAGTTTTGAAATTCGATTTTGAAAGCAAGTGTGGATTTTGATTCAAAGCAAAAAAAGGTTTTAATATATATACATACATTGGAAGTTTAGTTTGGATATATGGTTTCCGTTGAATATTATATGTGTTTAAAGTAGATATGTATATATAGGTTATGGTAGTATTTTGAAATATATTATATATATATGTTCGATTTTTAATATATGTTCTATTATCAATTTTGAAATATAATATGTATGTGAGTTTGTACATGTTTATATATTAATTTATATATAGATGTGTGTACCAGAGTTTAGGTTTTTAATAAATATATAGAAACTTTATTTACCGGTGTTTAGATTTAGTATTTATTTGAAAACACACACACACATATATATTATTTTAAATATGAGTTCCAAATTTAATATTGGTTTAAGAAAATAATATAATAAAATAACATATTTTTTTCAGTCTACCTCTAGCAGATTCTGATTTATTTCATTAATTCCTTATCTATCAGCTTGTCCGTCGAATTCGTGCCAATCTTGCTTTGCTTTGGAATTCGTGCTTGGATTCGTAACTCATTTCATTGTCGAATGTCTCTAGCCTCGAAAGGTAAGAAATCACTTACGATTAACATACCTATATTTATTAGTTTTGATTTCATTTGAAACGACGATTGAAATATGCAGCTAAATTGAATTGTTAATTAGATACTTGTTATATATGATATGCTATTATCAGTATCTGTTCACCTGTGAGATACGAAACCATATCCTATTGTTTATATTTTATTTTATTTATCACCGATGATATATGCCTATTGTTAATATGTTATACTATATCATATTTGTTCTCACTCTACAAGTTCCCTGTTCGTGTAGAATTCCCTATGGTTTGATATGATACATACCCGAACGATCTTGTAGAATAGGAGAAATCTTTATGGGTTGAAATGAGAAACCTAAGCGATTTTCATTGAATTGAAACTAGGATTGCAGGTTGAAATAAATCCGCCCATAGCTAATTAAATTGTGGAGTGAAATGATAAATATCTGTATCACTTGACTATAGGATTGTAAATTATATATAGACAATGTTGGTATATATATTTTGAAAAATGTTTTCCAAGGTTTTGAAAGAAAATATAAGGTTTTATTAAATATGATTTTACGATATTATGTAAATATAAACGTTATTTTATAAAGGTTAAAATTTTAGATTTCTGAAATTTATATGTTTGGGAATTTTAAATTTATAAGTTAGCTTCGAAAATATAATCTGTAAGACATTCCTTATAATTTTACTGTTTTTAAAAATATATAAAATATGTTTTAACATAAAATTAAATTTAACAATAAGCTTTAATTTAATAAAGTTCAATTTGGTTATTATATAATATGTTTTAAGTATTTATTTAAAATTATATTTTAAAAGTAGATTTTTATATAATTTTAATAAATTAAGGGTTGGAAAGATAAATTTGAAATTGATTTGAAATTGTAATTATTTAACAATTATACTTAAATAAAATCGATTTGAAATTTATTGGATTTGAGATTTTGAAGACCTGATTTATAACTTGATTTTTATAAAATGATTAAATAAATATTTTCGAATTTAAAAAATCGAAATGTGATATTTATTTTTATTTAAATTGTAATTTGAGATTTTATTTTAATATCATTGGATTTATTAAGTAAAATTTCAATGGTAAATTTGAATTTGAAGTATAAATGAAATTCATAAAAATTGAGTTGAATACTTAAATTGTGAAACCTATTACGATAGGAAAGGTTTGATTTGTAATTCAAATCTTTATTTGAAATCAATATAAATTAATGGTTTAGTGAGATGTTGAATTAAATTGAAATTTTTTGAATTAAGATTTAATTAAATTGAATTTTAGAATTCGACTTGATTTGGATCTATTTATGAAATTTTTGGAGACTATTTGTTTATATAAAGTATTAAAAAAATATATTTATTATATATATAAATTATTTTAATATCTAAATTATTTTTAATATAAAACTATATTAATATACTAATTATTTTAATATAAACTATTGTTAATTATAACTATTTTAATATACACATTATTTTAATATGTATGCTATTTTAAACTATAACTATTTTAATTATATATACTATTTTTAATATCTAAACTAAGTAAGCGGGAGGTGTTGTGATTTCCAAAGTACTAAAATGTCAAATTCCAAAGTGTTATGATTTCTAAGTTATGATTTCCAAAGTGTTATAAATTCGAAAGTGTTAAAATTTTGAAAAGTGTTATGATTTTTGAAATGAATATTATTTTAAAGGGATTAATGATCTCGAATTGATATGGTTTTGAAATGATATGATATTTTATGAATTATAAACTATTTGAAATGAAATGACCATGGTGATATAATAACATTTGGTTGTTAAGGATACTAGGATCGGTTATTGTCATACTCTCTACCAATGCTGAAACCACTTTAACAACTGTATACACGGTGGAGATTCCGAAATGAAGTAGGATGGATGGTGACGATCCTATGTGAGGTATTTACGTAGACCCGACTCCCGTGAGCTAGCTTAAGGTGGCTAAAACCTGAGCAATTGACGGGCCAAGTGAGGTAGCTCCTCCGGTCAAACACACTTCTTCGATACCATTCTATTACTTTGCGATTGATTGGGTGCACCCTCCGATATTTTGGAAATGTTGGACGAGGTAGGCGATGGCTGTGGCTATGCTTACCACCAGCCCCGAAGTGTAATTGGTATATCTACCCTGGCATTGCCTATTTGTGCCGTGTCACTACCATATCGAGCCCACTACGAGTTTGTTTTCTGTCGTACTTATGGAGTGCTCCTTGATATCCCACTGGTTTGGTGGAGTTTACATTACTGTATAGACTACACATTATATAAAAATGTGTTAACGGGGATATGGGTAATGCTTTAACGCTGTTTTTATAATTTACTTTACTATAGACATTATTATAATAGCGTATGTTACTACATAGTAGATAGTTCCACGGATCCTTAGAGAATGGTTATCTAAAACATCCTTTAAGTTACTTGTATTTCAGTTGATATTTCACTTGAGTTGGATTTATTGATATAAGAATGTTAATCCTGACTCGAGTGTTTGTGTTTTGTTTTATGCTCGGGTCAGACTGAGTGTCGTAGCATTTAAGACTCACTTTTGAAGTTTGGAGCTTCGCTTGGAGATCCATCCATCTATTTAGCTTTCAGTTATTCGGTTGACTCCGGTGATATATTCAGATCTCGTTATTTGACTATGTATTTGAGTCTTCTATATATCTTGATTTTTGCTGTATTTTGTTTCATACTCTGTTGTATATATAGTAGCTTTATGAACTACTATTCATTTGTTTCCTTTGCTTACTATTATATTATTCTGTGTCTGTGATTCTATTATTGATTTGTTTAACGTACATGCAGAGTTTTGCCAAATATAAAAATAACAATTTGATGTTTTGAGTAATTCAAATATGGCATGTGTGGATGCGAATGGTACCAAAATCAGGATGTTACAACTACAGTAGGTCAAGCTGATCCAATGACAAAAATTTTTCCTTTGTACTCCTTAACTGGCTCCGGACACTGATTCTTGTGATGCCCACTTACTCACAGTTGAAGCACTTCACATTCTTCCTACTTGCAACTTTCTTCCCATGTCCTAACCGGCACTCGTTTGCAAACTGCCCTTCTTGTCACACTTATAGAAAACTATCTCAACCTTTGACTTTTTAGCAATATCTTTTTTCTGGTCTCCCTTCTTCTTAAAGATCTTTCTCTTCTTCTCCTGAGAACCCTATATGTCCACTAACTTCTCTATAGCATAATCAGCAAGTAACTCTTCATGGTGAATGGCCATCTCCACCACCACGTTACAAAGATCACGGACATGTGTCATGGTTGCTCTAGCAAGTTCGTGCCTGAATCCTCGAGTGAACCTCTCATTTCTTCTGATGTCTATAACTATAGTAGCATATCCATATCGACACAGATCATCAAACTTAGTAGCGTACTCAACTACTCACATCTCTTCCTGAAGTAGATCCATAAACTTCCTCATCAGCACTGACTTAGCAAACTAAGACATAAACTTCTGCTTAAATCTCCTTTTAAAATCGTCTAAAGTCAACTGCTCCTCCGGAACACCAGTACTTACAACATTCCACCACTGTAGCGCTGACTCTACAACTGTCTAGAGGCCAACCTTCTCTTTTTCCCATCATTCAGACCCAGATCAGCAAATATATGCTCGTAATGTAATAACCAATTCTCAACCTCCATGGCACTCTCTGTCCTCAAGAATGACTTCCCACCAAGACTAGTGTAGTCTCTATTCAACTTAGCATATTTATTACCAACTGGAGCCATAGGATTAAGTCCTTCAACATTTACAGCAACTACCACTTGCATCATATTGATGAAAAACTAATACATCGCCCCCATATCAACTGGTGGATTTCCAGCACCCATATTGGCTTCAACGTTTTGATTTGCATTATACCGTCGACCTTGATTCCTCTTAGTGTTAGGTTGAGCATTTTCATTAGTTGTGGTGCTTCATCCACCTAGATTTCCTTTTCTGTTTCCTGCTTCAATATCTTCTTTCTCATAAATCTACATACGAGCCTTAGTAAGATACAGAAGAATGGTCAAAGAGAGAGGGGAATACATATACATATACATATACATACATACATACATACATATATATATATATATATATATATATATATATATATATATATCAAACACAAGTACGTTGCCATAGCGTTAACCCAAACTTATTTCTCATTCACTGGATTATGTTTCAAAAAGATTTTAGGCTTAACTTTTCTTTTAATTTCTCATAAACCTACGCTTTGATACCTACTTGCAACATCACCCTACTTGGAGGCCCAAAACCAATGGCTACAGATGTTGTGGTCATCCATAGATATTTATTCTCGATGACCAAATACGGCAATGTTAGATACATTGATACACAGAAAAACATGAATATGGAAATTTTAAAACATAAATAAAAGTCCATATTCCATTTCAAAATATTTCATATCAATTATATAATCCCAGAGTGTAGATCAGGTTCAGAGAAAATATGCTTATTACAAAATAGGTCAAGAGCGACACATGAAGATGCCCTCTTGGATGATCATGGTTTATAATAAGGCAGTAAAACAATTTTTCCTTTACAATCATACACAAAACGGAAATAAAAGATTCTAATAACAAGCTTGCCTCCTGCACGACTTCAGAAGCTTTATTCGTCTAAAAGAGTACCTAGAAACCTTAAATCTCAAACTGCTCAAAATTAATTGAGTACCCGAGAGTTTAAGGGGAAACAAAAACTTCGAGTCGGACATAAAGCCTGATTGAATAATAATCCACCATCTAAAATTATTTAGATATCTAGTGAGTCCACGCCACTTAGCGAAATGGGTTTCCCCTCACTAGTATCTTAAAACCTATATAAAACCATATACCGTGCGCCTGCATCCATAATGGTTAAAGCATATTATTTCCAAACATTATAATGATATGTAAAACAAGTAAATCAAATCTCTATTACCCATCCCCCTTCATTCTAACTTTTTGTCTCAATTATAGTTTCTAGGGTTACTGTTAATATGTTACAAGCTTATGGATTATCTGCCCAATTTCATAGTTTTCATGGATCAGTAAGAACCTATTGGTAACTCCAATACCTTTTCTATTATCCTAATTTTCATGGGCTAACTAGGAACCTATTGACTAGCCATCAATATCTTAATTCGGGTATAGTTTTAATGGTCTAACTATAAACCATTGGCCCTTGCCAATATTTAATCAAAGTTTTAATGGGCTGACTATGAACTTATTGGCACTGCCAATATCTTTCCCATTACAAAATTTTCATGGGCTAACTGTGAACCTATTAGCCCCTGCCAATATCTTAAAATAAGATTTTTATCATTTCATAAGTTACATTCACTACTTGGTTAACCTAGCTGGTTATTTTTCCCTTCTCTGAATTACTTTTATGTGTTAATTACAATATTAATAAATATACGAAGACACAATACTTTCAAAAAAATTTATTTATGCCATGGTATTTCCTCTGAAAAGTGATAGTGGGTTATTTGTTTTGAAACCATGAACATCACTTACGATACCACTGGATGACCTCCATCGAAAGCATAGAAAACCTCTTTTCAAAACTTTAAGCATATACCTTTCGAATGCATTGAAACCTTACTTAATAATCTTTAGGAAAATAGCTTCGAACTAATGAAAGTACCCCTTTTGAAAATATTAGGTTTTACTCTTTAAAAACATCCTTTGGGTCAAAGTGTTTATATACGAAAGTATCTCTTTTGAAACCCCTTATACAATTGTTTGAGGAAAAGCAAAAGGTGTCGGAACCACCTATTCATAGGCTCAAAAACTTTAAGTTAAAACTTCAAAGAGTAGCATCAAAATCCCCTTTTGACCCCATTTCCTTTGGAACCCTCAACCCCTTTTGAAAGCATTTAGGAAGTAGCTTAGCTTAAGTTAAAACTAAAATAACCCTTCGAAAGCATTGGTAGCTTCAATCCACTAGGAAGGGAAATAGCGGCTGGGTTTCAATTTGGTCAAAATCGTAACTTTTGAAAGCACTTGAAAAAAAGGAACCCCTTTTGAAAGCTAACATTTTAAACATATGGCAACCTTCTTTGAAAATTTTTATAAACTCCTTTTGAAAAAATTCATTTCGACTAGGTCGAAACCACTAAGCAAAATAGAGTAAATACTTGACTATTGAAAATCAAACAGGGTTCGACCCTATCGGAAGAATTCCTTTCGATGCCATAGCTACCACCTTTCCTCCAAGCCAATATATGTAACAACTGAGTGATGCGTTATGTATTGGTCTCGAATATGTGGGTTTCGATTGGATTAGAGCAGAAGCAATGGAGTCGATTGGCATTACTAAAGGCGGCGGAACATACTTTACCAATTAAAGGCCGAAGTCACGCACATTTTTAGTAATTGGTTTAACTAACCAGCCTATGTGTAAAGTTTAAATTGCTGCCTTAAAGCTTTTCAAATACTTTACAAAATAACTACCGCGTTAACCAGATCTAAATCAAAGAAAAATTATCGTTTAAGCCCTTCAATTAAGCAAAACCAATATTGAAAAAAGTCCCACTTTTAAAATAATTTATTTTCCCTGGTAAATCAATTAGGAAAAGTCCCCAAAAATCACATAAATTCAGTTTCATCATGTTATCTAACGTATAAAAATTTCGGACCCAATTTCTTCCTGAAATAATTAAAATAAATTTCGAACCCAATTATAGCATGTTTTCCTTTAGAAATTCACAATAAATTCTACATAGCTTTGAAAATTATGAAAATGTATAGAAGTCTCAAAAATCATGTTTTACCTAACATATAATTTTTCCACGGTATTCTAAATCCAGTAACAATCGGTTTTGCCATAAAATCAAGCAATTTCATATGTAAATGAATTTGTTTTAATCAAACATATAATAACCCAAGCATATCATCATCCAAACATCATAAAACGAATTTTAATCTTAAATCCGAAAACATACGATTATATAACAAAAACAAAATAGAGATGGAATTAATTATTATTCACCTTAGATATTATAAGGAATTTGAGACATGTTGTTGATTATGTGATATCCCGGAAATTTGGGCAATATATATTTAATAATCTTTGTTATAAATTTTATTTGATTTGATAATTTTAATAACAAATTTGGAATTTGATTTAATAGTCAAGTTTTAATAAATATTTAAATTGAAAGATTTTGTCTTTTTGAATGAATAAATTGTTTCTGTTTATAATATATAATTTTATATATTGTAAATTGATAAATTTTGATATTTGAATTTAGTAAATGGATTAATTTTCAAACTCTAATTTATATTTGATAAATTGGAGATTTTATTTAAATTTAACATATAACTTTTCAAAGAAATAATTATATGGTTTATATTAAAGGAAAATGTTATCTGTTTAAATTTATATTTTTAGTTAACTTAAATATGAAGTTAAATTTGGTTAACATCAAAGCTTTATTTTATTTTCTTTTTAAAAAGTATTGCTTGAAAATGTTATATAAGAATTTAAAATACAATTTACTTATGGTTTTAATATATTGAGTGATAAAAGGAAATTTATAATCTCATTTATAAATTATTTAATATTATTTAATTTGTTATTTTGAAATAAAAATTTTAATACTTAAGTTTTTATAAACATAAATAGATTTGTAGTAATAGGATTTGTTATTTTTAATTTTTACAAGAGTTATGTATGCATCTTTACATATGTAACTTGATTATTAAAATTTGATTTGATAAATTTATTTTAAATTTGAATTTGATGTTTTGAAATTAAAAACATAAATACTTCAACATTTTTGAATATGCTATATTTTTAATTAGTTGTCTTTGTTTCTTTTCAATTTAAAAAGAGACAAATTCATTTATATTACTTAAGAAATAAAATAAGATTTAAAGGCTTAAAGATTTATAAAAAATTTCAAATCAAAATTTAAATACTTAAAATACATGTGTAGGCCTCTTAAGACACCTTATTAACATGTGTTTGTTATAACATAAACTATGGTGACAAATGGTAAGAATAGAGACAAGTGTCTCATTTAAATTTCTTTTTCTTTTATTTTTAATTAAATCAAGAATTTTGTTTATATAAACATATCTTCTTAACCTCATTTTTTCTTTTCCCTATTCTTTTTCAAACTTAAGAAATCTTCAGATCTAAAATCTGAAATCAACACTAATACTTTAGTTCAAACTCTTTGATTCTCTTCCACAAAACAGAAATCTGTTCAAAACCCAAAACTGCAACTTCAAAACTCAATTCTGCATGCATTTAAAAATCAATTTGCAACTATACAAGAAAAAAAATACAAATCTGCAGTTCCATTTTTGTTTGAAGCATCATTAACCTGAAATGCATGAAAAACTGCAAATTCTGTTTTGTCTTTAAAAAAAACAGAAAATTTCAAACCCTGCATGCAACTAAATCTGGAAGTAGAAGCAAATTGCAATATTTTCTGGAAAGCGCAGTACTACATCATTTCAAGTTTAAAAAGCAATCTGAAGTTCAAGTACTCCAATAAGCAAAAGCATCTGCAGTTTTAAAGCAAATCAAAAAGTAAAATCTGAAGCTTTGCAAGTAAAAATGGATGCTCTGCTACTAAAACCTGTGAGTAACATTTTATTACATAATAAGCCTAAGTATAATTCAGTTTCTTATATTCTCTGAAAATAAATGTGTGCATGCAAATTTATAAGCTCATTTCTGATATATATATATATATATATATATATATATATATATATATATATATATATATGAATGTTTGTAGTATGCTAGTTGTTGTGAATTATTTTACTGTGTATCCCAGGCTTAAAAATTTGTTAAATCCATTCCTTTTGATTTAAATCAGTGTAGAGCTTAAGACTAAATCAATATGGTGTTGTGATATGAGTTTAATGTTTAAAATTTTATAAAAAAATTCTGTAGTGTCTCTGAATTATTAATATAACAGAGCATATTGAATATAAACAAAGTTTTGATTTTCTAGAATCATTGATTTAGGTTGAAAAACTGATTACATTATCTAAAATTTGAATTTTAAAACTAAAGTTAGGATTTTTAGTTTGGAAATGAATGAGCATTACTGCTTTATCTAGAAAACCTGTTTTGAGTTGAGTCTGTCAATTTAGAATGATTTGGTAGCCATGGTTTCTTCTGATGATCGAGTGTTGATCGATGTTGGATGGAAAAATGGTTGATGGTGGATTAAAGTAATAGGGCAGAAGAATTTGGGAATTTAATTTTTTAACCCTAGTTTCTGTTACCTGGAGATGTTTGATCACTACGACCTGATCGAGTGACCGAGTTCTTTCAAATTTGAACTGGAGAGAGGTGAGATATGGAAGTAGATATGGCCGGAGGTGGTGTCCATTTTAGTGGTCGGAGGCGAGGAAACGCTGATGATCTTCATTTCGACATTTTCCTGTTTTGGGTACTCGAGTGCTTGATTTTGATTTATGGTTTTTGTAGTTGGATTGAGGGTTGATTTGGGGTTTGGAGAGGGTCGTCGACTTGCGTAAGGGGTCGCGATAGGATGGAGATGGTCGCCGTGGTGGTGCAAGTGCACGGGGATGCTAGTGTATCAGTTAGCTGTTGGGAGAAGAAGAAGCTCGTGTGTATCGGGTAGTTTTGTGATGGTCTCGAAGCTGGGGAATATCGAACTCGAAGTCACTGCTGTTTAGTCTTGGGTGTTTGTTTTAGTTACAGGGAATTTGGGCAAACCTGTTAGTACAGGTATTTGTATAACCTGTTTTATTTGGAATTTTTAATTAATTTTAAGATGAATTTAAAAGAAAATTATTACTCGAGTTGCTTGAGTCAACTCGAACTAGTTATTGAGGTTTAGTATTGTTATGTTTCAAATTTCAAATTTGAATTTGAAATATAAAACAAAGATTTAAATTAAGTTTTAAATCTAATTTAAATTATAGATTCAAGTTGAATTGAATCTTAAAATTTGAAATGATTAAGTTTTTAAATTTAAATTTGCTTTAAAATAACTTTAAAAGAGTTTATTGTTTAAAATGGTTTTAAAGAATTTGAATTTAAATTTGGAAATTGAAATAGGTAGTAATGTTTAAATAAAGTTTAAATTTGATTCAAATCTAATTTTCAATCTTTGGTTTAAAATGAATTTAAGTTTTATAAATTTAAGTGTTTAAAACCAAATTTGAATAATAATGTGAAAATTTAAATGGTTTTAATTTTAAAAGAAATTTGTTGTGACCCTTGTGAAATTTCCTTTATAATAAAAGTTTTATTTAACAATTAAAGGTTTTAAATTGAATTTAAACTTGTAAAGTTAAATAACAATTTAATGTTTGTATTTCATTTAATTATTAGAGTAATTAGATGAATAATTAATTTATTTAATAAATTAATGAAATAAATAATTACTTAAAGTAATTAAGTTTTAATCTTAATGGTTTAGGATTAATTATTCATTGAATAATTAACTTGTAATTAAGAGTAATTAATTAAATAAAATTAGTTTCTAATTAATTATTAATAATTAATTAATCAAATAACTAATGGATTAATTAAGTTTTAATTAACACTTAGTTATTTAATTAATCTGGAATTAATTAATGGATTAATTAATGATTAATTAATTTGAAATTAATAATGATTTAAAATAAGTTAATTATTTTAGAAAATAATTAATGAGTTGTTAATAGTTAATGAAGGTCATTAACTAAGAATTATTTAATAATTAATTAATGTGATTAATTTTAATTATTAATTAGATTAATTAATTTAAGGATAATCAATTGTGTAAGTTATTATGTATAATTACTTATGGAAGTAATTAAGGAATTAATTACTTATTGTAATTAATTGAGTTTAAATTTGATTATTTTAAGTTAATTAATTCATTTTAATTAATTTAAATTAATCATATGATGATTTATGGAGGAGAATTACTTAATGTAATTAAATGAAGAGGAATTACTTAGAGAAGTAATTAATGAGTAATTACTATATGTAATTAATTGAAGGTGATTTGTTAGTAAAAGTAATTTGAGAATAATTGCTTGTAAATTAATCAAGGATTTATTAGATAATTAATTAATGAGTAATTAATTTATTTGGTGAAGTAATTAAGGATAGTGATTACTGAATGGGGTTAATCAAGGGTGATTAACAGTTATGATTTAAATAAAGATTAAATTAATTAATGTAATTAATTTAATTTGAAAATGTAATTAATTTAATTTTAAAATGTAATTAGGAAATCATTAATTATTATAATTAATGATGTAATTAAGATTGATTAATTAGGATTAATCAACGATAAGTGATTAAAGGTAATTAATTTAGGTAATTAATTAAGGAAGTAATTAAAGGTTAGTTATTGTATTTGGATAAATATAATTAATTTGAGAAATTAATTAGTAAATAATTACTTGAATATAATTAAGAGTTAATTAACCGGGGATGATTAATTAAAATGAATAATTGGATGAAGATTAATTATTGATTGATAAATTATCAATAGTGATATAAGCAAGGATGATATTGGTAAAGTAATTAATTTATTTTACTTTAAATTAATTGGATGATGTAATTAATTTAATTCATTTTAAATTAATTATATTTGGGTGTGGTTAATCATTGCTTATATGGTTGGTTAGTGTTCTTTGCTTTGGATGGTTAGAATCTCATATATGAGATATTGAGTGATTTGGATGCATTGGTTGCATTGTGATGTTGATATAGATTATCTCTTGGATAATGATAATATGGTTTATCTGATATGATGATAATATTGATTATCTGTTGTGTATCTGTGATTTATCTATTTGGATATATAGATAATTGAATTGTTTTAAACCTTTAAAATAACTTTGCCTTAAAAGACACGCTTTGGATTTCGATGAGACCGGGATCGGGTTTCCATATTTGGATATCTGAAAACCACATCGATCCAAATTAACGTTAGGTCTTGTATCCAAGTGGAGCAAGTGAAGACTCGAGGTGTAAGAGCTATACGTCAGTATAACTCTATGGGTGATTCCGTAATGAGTTTGACGGAATAGTACTTATAGATTCGAAATGGTGATTTAGAGTGCAAGGGTTATCGTCGTTAACTTTGTGGGTGATTCCGTAATGAGTGTAACGAGATAATGCCTTCGGTTTCGTTCGAACCCAGAACGAACTTGTATTGATTGAATGCTTTCAGAACATCGTCAGGTGGACGATGAGCATTCTAAGAGATGTGTCCTCTAAAGGTAATCGTAGCCTCAAGCCTCATCAACCGGGAATGGCTAAAACGGGGGAGGTGCTGCAAGGCTTCGTGGGTCGCACCCACTTGAGAGCAAGATTGATCCCTATCTAGAGGTCCCTTTTTATTCGGCTTAGTGGGCGGTTGTCAGTGTACACCAACTGCATGGTTGTCTTGTTCGAAACTGTTCAGTAAGGAACGACTCCGGCTTTGTGTTGCAGGGGAGTGGGAGTACTCATCGGTACCGTAATCTAGGCCACGTACTGTGACGGGCGGTACCCCGGTAGCCCTGCCATTGTATGGAATCCACAATCCAATAAGTGCCAACGGTTTTGATTGTATTACCCACTTTTGTGGCTATTAGCTGGAATTTAATCATGTAACAATTTCGGTTATTTCTTATTTACTTGAAAACCCTAGACACTATTATAATATCACTGGATTTCCTATCAAATGTTTTGGTCAGCGTAACGTAAAAACTTTTCCATGTTTATATGTGGGAAGTCTTACGTGATACCTTTCTTTTCAAAAGGTTTTTCAAAGTTAAGCCACTTTAACCTTTTACTCACACCAGACCCATGTCTGACCCGGAGTTTATTTTTGTTTTTCATAAACTCTTGGGTACTCAAATTTTTACGAGTAGCTAAGGGATTCAGGTTAGCTTTGACGAATTATGTTGGAGCAAAGGAGTAGGAGGCTTCTGCGTTAGATATATAGTATTCCGCTGTGTGATCTGTGATTGTCTCTGAGTTGTATTATGTTGTAAATAATAGACAGGTGTTTATAATTGTCTAGTATGTGTTGTATCTGTGTACTCTGATTGTGACGCCCTACCTCTATACCCACGCTAGCCAAGGACACTACAGGGTAATGCCGTCAACTAACACGGAGAATAAGGCCGGTTGGGAGCGACCATCTGTAGCTTTGCTCTAACTATCTATTGAATACATCGACAATAAACATACCAAGCAGGTCGACATACCCAATGAATATTTAAAACAAAACCATAGTTGGTTGGATCTATCAGAACAGAATATAACAATTCAAATGTAATATACATCACAGAACAGTAGATCATCATATACACATATATTGATACATAACAGAGTTTACAAAATATTACATGTCAAGTGGTATAGCAAACCACCATATACAGGCGAGTCAAAAGAATACATATCAGAGTTACAACAAAATGGGACTACACAAAAAGCTATGACAAAAAGAAACAAGCTGAATAGTCCATTGCGGAAGCAAAATAGGCTAAGTCCAAAAGCACCTAACCTGAAACATCTCGGTCTAACCCGAGTATAAGATACACGGGTCAATCTAGCTAAACAAATCAGTTAGATAAACTGAACAACAATAAACCTGCAAGGTTACAAGGTATAGCAAATATCTCTAAAAGTGATAACATAATCATCTAACAAAAGATGAATCATATGATAACAAGCCTCATATCTACGAATATCCCAAAACAAGCCAAAAGGCAATAACAAATACATGTAAGGTATACAAGTTCTACAAGGTAAACGCTACTCATCATGCGGCTCATAATGACCAACACCGAAGGGCGATACCAAGGGAATATACATATGAATGAAACATCATAAAATTTGCTCGAGCTCAGTACTGTATAAACAAGGATCCATGAGTCCGAAGACTCCAAACCCAATATCACCCATGCGGCTCATAACGACCAACATCGGAAGCGATACTAAAGGGCAACCCAATATCACCCATGCGGCTCATAACGACCAACATCGGAAGCGATACTAAAGGGCAAGCCAATATCACCCATGCGGCTCATAACGACCAACATCGGAAGCAATACTAAAGGGCAACAAACCCGAAGGCACAAACCCGAAGGCACATACCCGAAGGCAACAAACCGTAGTGGTGAAGGTCAGAGACCCAGTACTGGACACCACTACCTGGCGGAATGTGTTACAACTCTCGAAAAGGAATCCGAAAAGTGTTAACGTATGTCCCATAACCACTCGTTCGCACTAAACGGTTTACTATCCGTCAGCCACTTTCATACTCAAAGCCGTACAAAGTTCACCTCATATCATCGGTAAATTAAACATGAAGTTAAAACGATCAATTGAATAGGTCGGGGATTAATAGGAAAGATAAACGCACAGGTTCATGGTCCGTGTTTTGCCCAACCATTTAATCACCCTTCCATTTCGCGCGAAGTGCGAAATTGTACGTGTTGTTTAAATAGAATTTATAAATCGGAGAAGCGAACTTTTAATACGATTTGAAGAAATAATTTATAAAAACCCGTGAATGAAGTCAAAAAGGAATCATCAAGGTCAAATATGCATAAACAACTAGTTGGAATTAACAAGCATTGATTAAATTTGGAAAACTAAACGAACAAGGCAAGTTGGCAAAAAAATAGCAGGTTCAGACGTCTGAAAGAAGGGATTCAGACATCTGAATCTGGAGACCAATTTCTTTTTCAAAAGAGGATTCAGACATCTGAACCCAAATTTTCAGACGTCTGAAATAGGCAATATTTTTCCTATTTCCTTTCTGGTTGAAATTTTGGCAATTCAGACGTTTGGAAATATAATTTCAGACGTCTGAATCTGGGGATGAAAATTCCCCTTGAACAATATTCAGACGTCTGAAATAGGCATTTCAGACGTCTGAAACTCAATGTTCAGGCATTTCCTGAACCTGGGCCAACTATGGCCAAACAAATCGAAAGCAATCGGATGCGTGTTGATTATGGGCTTACGTCAAACGACTACCCAACCTTAACGACACACCCAAACACTCCGAACAACATAAACATCAACCATATAGGGTTTTACATAGATTTGGCTTCAAAAAATCATAATTTGGCAATTTCACCAAAACAATCCAAGTCGAAAGCAAAAGCATATGAACAAGTGTTAGGAATCCATTCCTAACATCAATGATATCAAATGAAGTAGATGTGAGTTCAAAACTCACCTTTAACCCAAAACAAAGAAGAAGGAGTTCAATTTGCAAGGAGAAGACCAACAAACACTACTTCAACCCAACAAGCTTCAATCTAAGAATAAAACACATATTTCCCAATTTAGGTTTAGGAAATTTTTCTAAAATTGAAGAAGAGAAGAGTTGGAGAAAATGAAGAGAGACTTACCTGTGGCTTCTCTATGATTTTGGAGCAAGAATTTGTAGTTTGCAAATTGATTTAGGGCTAGGAGTTTCTAATTTCCTTTCTCTTCCCCCATTTCAGTTTTTGCTTAAGCTTTTATGAAATGAATAAGTGAATGGAAGGAGAGAAGGGCTGAGTTGAGGTTAATAGAATAGTTTGGGTGAAACCCAAGCCCAAAGCCCACTTAGCAAATAGAAAAATTCGACTTACTCCAAACATATCAAAGCTTACACTTAAAAAGATCGCAAACGCCATTTTGGAACCAATGGAAATGGTTTCAAGTCCCAATTCGGCCGTTTGCAAAAAGTAACATTTCGGATCTAAATCCGACTAACGACGCTATATTTAAATAAAACATTTTAAATATAAAATCGATAATTATGCGGGTTGTTACAGATCTCCCCTCCTTACAAAATTGCGTCCCCGCAATTCCTAGAGACGATATTTGTAACAACTACATACATAAAACATTCCAAAGAAAAGGAAACAAGTTAGAAACGAAAAGATAATCTCACCATCGACAAGTAAAGATAGAAAACCCGGATAAGATCACTCGATATACTCTCTGGTTTCCCAAGTACAGTCATTGGGATTAGCGGACCATTGAACTTTAACGAGCGGCACGTCCTTGTTCCGAAGGTGTCGCACCTCCGTGTCAAGCACACGAATAGGTTTCTGTACAATAGATAAGTCCGGTGAGATCTCAAGCTCTTGCAACTCAGGAGAAGTAATAGTAGAATCCGACTCCCGAAGACACTTCCGAAGTTGCGAGACGTGAAAAACGTCATGAATGCCAGATAAATGAGCTGGAAGTGAAACTCTATAAGCCACAAGGCCAATACGTTCAGTAATAGAAAATGGTCCTATAAAGCGATTAGCCAATTTCCCAGTCGTACTGAAACGCATCACCCCCTTCAAAGGAGAAACACGAATAAAAACAAGATCGCCGATCGAGAACTCGAGAGGCTTCCTACGGTTGTCCGCGTAGGATTTCCGGCGACTCTGTGCCTCTTTCATTCTCAACCGAATAAGATCAATCTTCTCAGAAGAATGACGAACAAAATCTGGACCAAGAATAAGCTTCTCTCCAGATTCTAACCAACAAGAAGGTGATCGACATGGCCTTCCGTATAAGGCTTCGAAAGGAGCCATACCGATACTAGACTGAAAACTATTGTTGTAGGAGAACTCTACAAGAGGTAGGTGATCCTCCCAACTTCCACCAAAATCAAAAATACAAATACGGAGAAGATCTTCCAAGATGCGACTCACCCGTTCAGTCTGTCTATCAGACTGTGGATGATAAGCTGTAGAAAAATTAACCTTTGTTCCCAAAGCTTGCTGAAGACTCTTCCAAAAATGACTCGTGAATAAAGGATCACGATCACTCACAATAGAACTAGGAACACCGTGAAGTCTCACGATTTCCTTGACATATAACTTAGCCAAAAGCGAAGCAGTCCTATTAGATTTAATAGGGACAAAATGAGCAGACTTGGTGAGGCGATCAACAATAACCCAAATGCTAGAATGGCCAGATCTCGAACGAGGTAGGCCATCTATGAAATCCATAGAAATCTGATCCCATTTCCTCAATGGAATCTCAAGAGGCTAAAGAAGACATGAAGGACGCTGATGCTCGGCTTTAAAACGTTGACAAGTTATGCAATTGTTCACATAACTCGCCACATCGCGCTTCATGCCTTCCCAATAATAAAGGCGACGCATATCGGCATACATCTTACTACTACCGGGATGAATGGTATACTTAGAACGGTGACAGTCATCAAGAATGTCATGCTTAAGTGCAAGATCAGAAGGCACAAAAAGACGGTTCTTCTTACGAAGACACCCATGAGAATCAATGCTGAAATCTTGCAACGCCTCATCGCAAGATCCAGACTCACAAAGCTGAATAAGATGCAACAACTCAGGATCACGTCGCTGACCATCGGCAATACGATCCAATAAAATAGGTCGAGCTCCCAAACTAAATAATAGAATAGGAGAATCAGAAGATGAAGCTCGATCACGAATTTCACAAAAAGATAGAGTCTCAAGAACATCCCATTCGACAAACATCATAGAAATAACAGCCGAATGTTTGCGACTAAGCGCATCTGCAACACGATTATCCTTACCAGGGGTACACTGGATATCAAAGTCATTGGGAGCAAGAAACTCGAGCCAACGCTGTTGTCTCATATTGAGTTCCTTTTGAGTAAACAAATACTTCAAGGATTTATGATCGGTATAGAGAATGAAGCGCTCGCCCAATAAATAATGTCGCCAAATCTTCAAGGCAAAGACAATGGCGGCAAGCTCAAGATCATGAGTGGCATAGCGAGCTTCATTCGGACGCAGTTGCCTAGAAGCATAAGCAACTACCTGATCCTTCTGCATAAGAACAGCACCGAGACCACTACCACAAGCATCGGTGTAGACAACAAGATCATGATTTCCATCGGGAACCACAAGAATAGGAGCATTAGTGAGAAGTTCCTTTAATGACAGAAAGGAAGCTCCACACTTGTCGGACCAAATAAAACGAATGCCTTTCCGAGTAAGGCAAGTGAGAGGAAGCACAACCCGGGAAAAATCCTTAATGAACCGACGGTAATAACCCGTCAATCCAAGGAAACTACGAATCTCATGTACATTCTCAGGCCTCTTCCAATTCTGGATGGCTTCGATCTTTGAGGGATCGACAGAAATGCCATCGGAAGATACAACATGGCCTAAGAACTTAACCCTATTCTCCCAAAAATGGCATTTGGAGAATTTGGCTCTAAGCTGATGATGACGGAGAGTACTCAAGACAATCCTTAAGTGATTAGCATGCTCTGCTTCAGACTTAGAGTAAATAAGGATATCATCAATGAACACAAGGACGAACTTATCGAGATATTCCCGGAATACCCGATTCATGAGATCAACAAAGAAAGCAGGAGCGTTCGTCAAACCGAACGGCATAACGAGCCACTCAAAAGAACCATATCGAGTGCGGAAAGCTGTAAGAGGTATGCCATCCTCCGCGACTCGTAACTGATGAAAACCTGTGGCAAGGTCGAGTTGAGAAAAGACCTTAGCACCACTCAATAGATCGAACATATCATCGATCCTAGGCAATGGATACCTATTCCTGATGGTTAACTCATTAAGCTTGCGATAATCAATGCAAAGCCTAAGAGTTCCATCAGACTTCTTCACAAACACGACCGCGGATCCCCACGGAAAAAAACTGGACTGAACCAACTGCTTGGACTCAAGCTCCAAAAGCTGCTTCTTGAGTTCCTCATTTTCCTTTGTAGACATCCTCGTGGGAGGACAACTAACTGGCTGCGCGCCTGGAATGAGATCAATGCGGAACTCAATTGCCCGCTTGGGTGGCAAACCCGATACAGGCTCAAAAACATCAGAAAAGTCACAAGCAATAGGAATACGAGATATATCATTATCATCTCGCGAATCAAGAGAATAAAAAGCCATTTCGGAATTATCCATATCCCGAAGAACAAGGGATAGCTGAGTAGACGAATCCGGATGTCGAAGATATACAATCCTCTCCGAACAAATAATCCTGGCATCATATCTCACTAGCCAGTCCATACCCAAAATCATATCAAATCCCAGACAAGAAATAACGTGCAGATTCGCACGAAAAGAAAAGCCACATAAAACAATCTCAACATTATCATAAAGCAAACTAAGGGTCGCAAATCCCTCAATTGGATTCGCAATCCTTAAACAAGTAACCATACAAGAAACATCCAAAGATAAATCATCAACGAGCTTTTTCGATACGAAAGAATGTGATGCACCCGTATCGAAAAGAACTCGTATACTATGGTCATGAAATAAAATAGAACCTTCCAAAATAGATGAAGATATACCTTTGGGCTGAGAAGGACCTTAAGATGCCTTAGCAGCATAAAGCCTGCTAGACTTGGCACTAGCCGGAATAGTAGGGCAAGCTGAAACATGATGACCTTCCTTCTTGCAATAACGACAGAAGAGAGGCTTAGGACAAGCTCGAATAATATGATCAGGAGAACCACAATTGAAACACTTTCAAACGAAAGGTGTTCCGGAAGACTGAGGCCGAGAACTAGGACCACCGGTCTTCTTCTTCTTAGAAGGAGAAGGCTTCTTCTGAATTGGAAACGGCCTCTTGTTGGGGTTCTTGGAAACCTCAACATCAACATCACTATCACACTCCTTCTCGACGGTCTCGAGATGAAGTGCCGAATCAACCAACTCCTCAAAAGAAAGTTTAAGTTGGAGCAACAAAGAGTTCTTAAGATATTTCTTAAGACCAGAAACAAACTTCAAATTCTTCTTGTAAGAAGTACTGATGAATTCAAGACCATACTGAGATAAAGCCTCGAATGATGCGACATACTCAGAAACAGAAGATTTCCCTTGCTTCAACTCAAGGAAGCGACGGGTCAATAAAACTTTTTCAGATTCAGGAACGAACTTGAGTTCAAATCGCTCCCGAAACTGAGTCCAAGAAAGAGTAGACTCATCAATCTCGGCTATAAGAATCTCATACCAATCAAGAGCACGCACTTGTAATAAACTAGAAGTTACAAGAACTCTATCATGGTCAGAAAGATCCATGCGAGAGAAGATACGCTTGCACGTGCGAAGCCAAGCTTGGACTCCAAGAACAGACTCGGAGCCCTTAAACGGCTTTCCTCCAAGATGAGCAAAATCACTGCACTGGCGTGCAAAGGCAGACTTGCGAGGTGGAGACACTCGAGGAGGAACTGGGGGCTGAGTGCTCCTAAACAACTCCAAAAACTGATCAGCAGACATATATACGCCATCCGGATGTGAGCCACTGGATTGCCCAGCACCCGAACGTCGTCCCCTGCCTCCTCCAGCCATACGCTGAAAGTTGAGATAAGAACAAGATTATTCACAAGGTAGATATTGCAATATGGAATACTACGGAATAAAATGCATTCCTAGACGTATTTCCAAACTCTATCTAACCTTGATGGAATAAAGAGACACGTTGATTCGAAGATTTGTATCACTTATACACTTTGATGTACCATAATATGTGCATCTATTATGTGTTTATCATATTTCGTTCTGACTCAGCTCTGATACCACGCTGTGACGCCCCACCTCTATACCCACGCTAGCCAAGGACACTACAGGGTAATGCCGTCAACTAACACGGAGAATAAGGCTGGTTGGGAGCGACTATCTATAGCTTTGCTCTAACTATCTATTGAATACATCGACAATAAACATACCAAGCAGGTCGACATACCCAATGAACATTTAAAACAAAACCATAGGTGGTTGGATCTATCAGAACAGAATGTAACAATTCAAATGTAATATACATCACAGAACAGTAGATCATCATATACACATATATTGATACATAACAGAGTTTACAAAATAATACATGTCAAGTGGTATAGCAAACCACCATATACAAGCGAGTCAAAAGAATACATATTAGAGTTACAACAAAATGGGACTACACAAAAAGCTATGACAAAATGAAACAAGCTGAATAGTCCATTGCGGAAGCAAAATAGGCTAAGTTCAAAAGCACCTAACCTGAAATATCTCGGTCTGACCCGAGTATAAGATACACGGGTCAGTCTAGCTAAACAAATCAGTTAGATAAACTGAACAACAATAAACCTGCAAGGTTACAAGGTATAGCAAATATCTCTAAAAGAGATAACATAATCATCTAACAAAAGATGAATCATATGATAACAAGCCTCATATCATCGGCAACATATATAAACAAAGGATACGAATATCCCAAAACAAGCCAAAAGGCAATAACAAATACCAGTAAGGTATACAAGTTCCACAAGGTAAACGCTACTCATCATGCGGCTCATAATGACCAACACCGAAGGGCGATACCAAGGGAATATACATATGAATGAAACATCATAAAATTTGCTCGAGCTCAGTATTGTATAAACAAGGATCAATGAGCCCGAAGACTCCAAACCCAATATCACCCATGCGGCTCATAACGACCAACATCGGAAGCGATACTAAAGGGCAACCCAATATCACCCATGCGGCTCATAACGACCAACATCGGAAGCGATACTAAAGGGCAACAAACCCGAAGGCACAAACCCGAAGGCACATACCTGAAGGCAACAAACCGTAGTGGTGAAGGTCAGAGACCCGGTACTGTACACCACTAACTGGTGGAATGTGTCACAACTCTCGAAAAGGAATCCAAAAAGTGTTAACGTATGTCCCATAACCACTCGTTCGCACTAAACGGTTTACTATCCGTCAGCCACTTTCATACTCAAAGCAGTACAAAGTTCACCACATATCATCGGTAAACCAAACCTGAAGGTTAAAACGATCAATTGAATAGGTCGGGGATTAATCGGAAAGATAAACGCACAGGTTCATGGTCCGTGTTTTGCCCAACCTTTTAATCACCCTTCCACTTCGCTCGAAGTGCGAAATTGTACGTGTGGTTTAAATAGAATTTATAAATCGGAGAAGCGAACTTTTAATACGATTTGAAGAAATAATTTATAAAAACCCGTGAATGAAGTCAAAAAGGAATCATCAAGGTCAAATATGCATAAACCACTAATTGGAATTAACAAGTGTTGATTAAATTTGGAAAACTAAACGAACAAGGCAAGTTGGCAAAAAAACAGCAGGTTAAGACGTCTGAAAGAAGGGATTCAGACGTCTGAATCTGGAAACCAATTTCTTTTTCAAAAGAGGATTCAGACGTCCGAACCCAAATTTTCAGACGTCTGAAATAGGCAACATTTTGCCTATTTCCTTTCTGGTTGAAATTTTGGCAATTCAGACGTCTGGAAATATAATTTCAGACGTCTGAATCTAGGGATGAAAATTCCCCTTGAACAATATTCAGACGTCTGAAATAGGCATTTTAGATGTCTGAAACTCAATGTTCAGGCATTTCCTGAACCTGGGCCAACTATGGCCAAACAAATCGAAAGCAATCGGATGCGTGTTGATTATGGGCTTACGTCAAATGACTACCCAACCTTAACGACACACCCAAACACTCCGAACAACATAAACATCAACCATATAGGGTTTTACATAGATTTGGCTTCAAAAAATCATAATTTGGCAATTTCACCAAAACAATCCAAATCGAAAGAAAAAGTATATGAACAAGTGTTAGGAATCCATTCCTAACATCAATGATATCAAAAGAAGTAGATGTGAGTTCAAAACTCACCTTTAACCCAAAACAAAGAAGAAGGAGTTCAATTTGCAAGGAGAAGACCAACAAACACTACTTCAACCCAACAAGCTTCAATCTAAGAATAAAACACATATTTACCAATTTAGGTTTAGGAAATTTTTCTGAAATTGAAGAAGAGAAGAGTTGGAGAAGATGAAGAGAGACTTACCTATGGCTTCTCTATGATTTTGGAGCAAGAATTTGTAGCTTGCAAATGGATTTAGGGCTAGGAGTTTCTAATTTCCTTTCTCTTCCCCCATTTCAGTTTTTACTTAAGCTTTTATGAAATGAATAAGTGAATGGAAGGAGAGAAGGGTTGAGTTGAGGTTAATAGAACAGTTTGGGTGAAACCCAAGCCCAAAGCCCACTTAGCAAATAAAAAAATTCGACTTACTCCAAACATATCAAAGCTTACACTTAAAAAGATCGCAAACGCCATTTTGGAACCAATGGAAGTGGTTTCAAGTCCCAATTCGGCCGTTTGCAAAAAGTAACATTTCGGACCTAAATCCGACTAACGACGCTATATTTAAATAAAACATTTTAAATATAAAATCGTTAATTATGTGGGTTGTTACACTGATAGTGGTTGTAAACTATGTAATATTTTATGTTATTAATATAATTTATTCGTTCCGTTGTTGAGATTCTAGTGTTGTTTTTTCTTTTTCTTCTTTCTTTTCTTCTTCTATCCCTTTCTTTCTTAATTGATGATGTGATTTTCTGGGAGTGGAAAGTCGGGTCGTCACAGATTAATCCTTCCTATCTTGATCCTTAGGTCAAGATTTAATTTTCCTCTTTTCCTCTTTGTTAACGGGCAGCTCTAATTTAGGTTTTTGATTTGTGTCTGTAAAAAATGAGAAATGAAACGTGAATGGGAAATTACAAAAGTGTATAGCCGTGAGTATGAGGAGGGGCGGCTATTTACTAATATGCCCATGTGTATATTAATTAGCTTACAAAACAAATTAAACCCATTTATGTTATTGATAAACACAACCCTCTATGTCTTATCCAATCTCAATCCCCTTATCATCATTATTTGATTTAATTTACCTAATTTAATTTTCTAATTAATGTTATCAAAAATTTAAGGATGTTACATGCATACATTTACCTTATGAAAAGCACTATAGTCCCCATTTTTAGGTTATGGGTTAGTCTCGGATTTTTCTAGTATTGAATATTCAATTTCATCTTTTGCTATTGCGAAAATATTCGAGATGGACTAATTTAAATAAGCATAGTTGGCCCATCATATCTCATCTGAGCTTCCTTTCTATTTCGAGTTGAGAATATAAGCCTCTCCACTTCTTTTCCTCTTATTTGAGACTTCCTATATTCATAAATCTCATTTAGGCGGATAACATTATTAGCCTAAAAGTGAAAGTATTGCAAGTTTTTACATCTATGGTGGTGGAGTTTCTTTAAGTGGTATATTTTTTCGGACTATATTTTACAGCCATCAATTTTTCTTTATCACTTACCCTTTTAGCCTTTGTACCTTTAGCATTGAATATCTTCAAATAATCTCTCAACAGCTCCCCAAGGCTTTGATTTATGTTAGCTAAAACACCTGCATCCATTGATACTACTTTAGAAGTGCAGAACCGAACAAGGGATTCATATATAAATTGTTCCCATGAATAGATTGTCTTTTCATATAACATCCCATATCTAGAGGCCAAAAGCTAAGCACTACAGGTGCTCCAGTCATTCATAGTATTAACTTTCGGTGATAATGTACGGTAATGATAATAGTATCTATAATATCTGAAGCACTTGAAAATGAAAAAAATCACCGATTTCCAAAATCAACAATCTACTGATTACATTTCAAAACAAATTCATATCCAAGTTACATAATCCCATATCGTTTCCTAGGTAAAGATTAATTATAATCATTACAAAACTATGCCAAGAGCGATATATGACGATGCCTCCTTAGTTGATCAAAGCAGTATAGTTATATCTGACTCAATACATAGCGAAAATAAACAAAACAATCTGTAACTACTAATTAGCTATCCGTCAGCCACGTGCTCGTCTCTGGAAGCTTTATTTGCCAAAATTTCTAATTCTAAAAATCATAACTCTCAGCCTAATCTAATCAATTTTGAGCGCCCGAGAGTTTAAGGGGAAACAAAAACGTCGAGTCAGACATTAATCCTAGTGTGAATAGTTACGTTACGTCTCAGTTTATTAATAATAATTAAGACCATGCCGCTTAGCAGAACAGGATTTCCCTCACTGACATCCTCTTTAAAACATATATTTTTCAAATCTTTTTCTTGCAACCAAACTATTTAATCAAGTTGATTATATTAAAATAGAAATATCCTTTATGCTAATGAATGTTGTCCATAAAACTGGTAATAAGTTGACTATCTGTCCAGAACATAATAACAAGGTCCGTTATGCTAACAAATGGACTATCTGTCCATTAAACTGGGTTGATTGCCCATAAAGTGGACAAACTATCTGAATTATAATGGACTAACTGTCCGAATCAAAATGGACTAACTGTCTGAATCATTTTCTTAGGGTTGATTACACTTTATCTTTTTCCTTGAAAACCTTTTCAAAATGATTTAACCTTTTAAATCATACTTATACAAGGAAAATATATTCTTAGCTTTACTCTAAGCTATTTTTTTATGATATATATACTTTACACAAAATAATGTTGATGGATTTTAATGAGGATTAGCTATCCTGCCAAAAGAAGTTAAAACCCTTTTTATCTTGACAATACTTAGGCTTTTTTCCCTATTTAATACATTCGAAACCTTTGTTTAAAACCTTCAAACAACCCTTTTGGAACCATTGAAGGTTACCCTTTCGAAAACGTTAAAAGTAACCCTTTCGAAACTATTAAAAGCCTATAAAAACATTGGAAAAAACCTTTCCTTCTTTTTTCTGAAAGCTTCAAAACGCTGGACATCCTCCTTTAAAACCTTTAAACATTGCCTTTTGAAAACATTGGAAATACCCTTCCTTTTCTATTTTGTGTTCATGTGTATTTGAAATATATGTTTAAAGGGGTTAATTTTGATAAGCATCATGATAATCTAAGCATATGGAAAGTATTTTCATATGTAAATCTTTACACCCAGGAATAGTCCACTATAAAGAACATGACCCTTTGAAAGCAACGAATGTTGGTCTGGAGAAACCAAGATCAAATATTTGTAGTTATCCGAAAACCACTTCAAACTAACATAAATGTTCGGATTGGAATAGCAAAGGCAAGGTCTAGGATGAAGACTTTGAAGTACAAGGGCTATTTACAGTCAAAAGATATGGTGGAAGTAGTGCCTTCGGTTCATTCATCTCCTGAATGAATTATATGGATGAGTGCTGACAATGTCTCAACATATAGAAGGCAATGTTAACATTCCATGCGGCAATGATACAATTAAAGGTAAACGTTGCAACTGGCCTCACCAACCGAGAATGACTAAAACCTATGTAGCAACGCGCATGTTTTACGATTGTTTATTTAAATATTTTATTTAAATACAACATCGTTAGTCGGATTATGTTCCAAAATGCTACTTTTTGCATACGGTCAATTAGGACCCGGGACTACTTTCATTGAGTTCAAAACGTCGTTTGCAACCTTTTTGAGTATAAACTTCGATATGTTTGGAGCTAGCTAAAATTTGACCTATGCACTTTGGACTTTGGGTTTGGGTTGGCCTAAACTATTAACTCTTGCCCACTCCCACTTCTCTTCATTCACTTTCATTTCATAATACGTTCAAGCTTTTATAAAAATAGAGGAAGAGAAAGAGAATTAGAATTCCTAAGCCCTAGTTCCATTGCAAATCCAAGTTCTTACTCCAAATTCAAAGTGAAGCTATTGATAAGCATCATCTTCAACTTCTCCAACTCATTCTACCTTCAATTTTAGAAATTCCTAAAGTCTAACTTAGGAAATGTTTTTCTTTTAAGCTTAGTTTCAAGCTTCTTGGGTTGTTCCTTGTTTTTGTGCAAAAGGTGAGATTTTTATCTCACATCTATGTCTATATCTATTTTTGTGCTTAGATATGAATTCCTAACTTACATTCATGTTCATTTGCTTCTGATTTAAATTGGTTTTATGAATATTCCAATTTTCGATGTTTTGAAGTCAAATCTTTAAAAATCCTAGCTTTGATGCTTGAACATGTTTTTGGGGGTGAGTTGAAGAGCCTATAGGGCTGGGTTGTCACGTGGCATAAATCCCTAGTCGCAAGTGCTCGATCGATAGGCTCCATTTTGAATTTTCCCCCATGGGATCTGGGCTGAATACACTGGAATTTCCAGTTCAGTCGACTGAACCAAAGGGTCAGTGGACTGAACCAAGCCCAGGAAATTTCCTGGGCCAGTGTCAGTCGACTGACCACTCTAGGCTAGTCGACCGAGCCTGGAAACATAGAGTTTTCAGGCATGATTCAGTCGACTGACCACTCTGGTTTAGTCGTCTAAACCTAGAAATAGATTATTTCCAGGATCTGAGTCTGTCAACTGACCACCCTAGTCTAATCGACTGAATTTGTTGTTTTTGCCTAATTTGCCTTGTGGGTTTGATTTTCACTTTTTAACCGATTCTTCTTTCTCCGACTAGTTGTTATCACCTTTGTTGGCTTTGACCACATCTTCTTCGAAATTTTTGGGAATATCCAGTTTGATGGATTTGGTATCAATTTCTTTAGATTTAATTCACGTCTTCGAATGTTGATTTTTGGTGATTAATTGTTTCTATAATCATTTCTTTGGCTTATCACTTTGAAATACAAAGGTTTCTATACTAGTAGTAAATATTATAAAACCATTTTCCAATCTGTTAGTACAAACAAACCTTTACCTCATTCATTCGAGAAATCCAATCAAATGACTTAGCAAAACAAGTGGTATGAAATGCTTGCGTTTACTTTGTCGGTTTATTCTTAGACTGTTTCGATTGAAACTCTTGTGGCAACTTTCGAGTGGAGATTTACGGTTTGATGGTAAATATTTAAGTTAAGCCAATGGTTATGGGACATGAAGCTAAACACATCTATTTTTAGCTTAGTGTAATTGATACTTGTTGATGATCGACGATGATCATTTTGTGGTTTAGACTTGCAATGTGCGTTGTCTCTTTGTCTGCGAGGGAGACTAAACCACGTTTCTGTGGAGCATCGGGTCAAAATTGGTGGGGTAGCAACCCATGGTGTTCGGACCGTTTTATGGAGCTTCGATTGAAAATAAATGGTTAGCAACCATGGGACATCTATGTCTATATCTATCTTTTTTGTTAGGTATGAATTCCAAACTTCCATTCCTGTTCATTTACTTTTGATTTGAGTTGGTTTTATGAATATTCCAATTTTCGTTGTTTTGAAGTTAAATCTTTAAAAATCCTAGCTTTGATGCTTGAACATGTTTTTGGGGCGAGTCGAAATGCCTATAGGGCTGGGTTGTCGCGTGGCTTGAATCTCCACAAGTGCTCGATCGATAGGCTCCGTTTGTAATTTTTCCCCCTTGGGGGCTAGGCTGAATACATGGAATTTCCAATTCAGTCGACTGATCCAGAAGATCGTCTACTGAACCAGAAGGTCGTCGACTGAACCAAACCTAGGAGATTTCCTGGGCCAGTGTCAGTCGACCGACCACTCTGGGCTAGTCGAATGAGCCTGAAAACAGAGAGTTTCCATGCACGATTCAGTCGACTTACCACTCTGGTTCAATCGACTGAACCTGGAAGCAGTAAGTTTCCAGGATCTGAGTCAGTTGACTGACCACCCTGGTCCAGTCGACTGAATTTGTTGTTTTTGCACAATTTTCCTTTTGGGTTCGAGTTTCCACTTTTCAATCGATTCTTCTATCTCCGACTAGTTGTTACCACCTTTGTTGGTTTTGATAACATCTTCTTGGAATTTTTGGGAATATCCATTTTGATGGTTTAGGTATCGATTTCTTTGGATTTAATTCACGTCTTCGAATGTGGATTTTTGGTGATTGATTGTTTCTACAATCATTTCTTTGACTTGTCACTTTGAAATACAAAGGTTACTATACTAGTAGTAAATATTATAAAACCGTTTTCCAATCTATTAGCATAAATAAACCTTTACCTTATTCATTCGAGAAATCCAATTAAACGACTTAGTAAAACAAGTGGTATGAAATGCTTGTGTTTAATTTGTCGGTTAATTCTTAGACTCGGTATATTGAAACTCTTGTGGCAACTTTCGTGTGAGGATTTAAATTTCGATCGTAATTATTTAAGTTAGGCCAGTGGTTATGGGACATGAAGCTAAACTCATCTATTTACTAGCTTAGTGTAATTGACACTTCTGGATGATCGATGATCATCATTTTGTGATATACACTAGCAATGTGCGATGTCTCTTTGTCTACGTGGGAGACTAAACCCCGTTTCTATGGAGCTTCGCCTCAAAATTGGTGGGTTAGCGACCGATGGTCTTCGGACCGTTTTTTGGAGCTTAGGCTCAAAATAAATGGTTAGCAACCATGGAATAACTTCCGCTTTGTGATACATGTGTTGGTGGGCTTTCATACTCCCATTTACTGATAGGCCTCCCACCGTTTTGTAATTTATGGATTTCTATTGATGATTTCTAGAATTTGTGTTTCACCAAAACTCGTGATTTATATTGATAAGCTCTATCAATATTTGTGCATTGGTGAATTTGTGTTTCACTAACTTTTGTGAATTTGCGTTTTAACAACTTTTATGATTGGCATTGATAAATTTGTCAATATTTGTGGTTTGGTGAATAGAGTAAAGAATATGACACTCTTTTTGATGTTATGAGATTTCTTGAGATATTGTATGATTTTTGTTGTTGTCAAATATATACTTTTCATAGTATGGCATTATTGTTATCATATGTTTTGTTATAACTCTTATTCCTTCTCATTTTATCTGATATTTATAGCTAGACTGATCCGTTTATTATTTTCTTATTAAATAATACTCGGGTCAGACCGAGATGTTACAGGTGCTTCTACTTGACTCCTCATTTGGGAGTATTACCTGATTTTTGGCTAACTACACTATATTGGTAATTTTTGTTGTTATACATTCGATATAGAGACTCCTTGATGTATACAAATTCTTTTATCTAGCACTTGTATCTATTCTTTTGTTATACTGTGAATCTTGTTTGACGACTACTCTGATAAACACTTCTTAGTGTTATGTTCGTATCTGTTTTTGCCTTTGTGATATGGATATCTGTGACTGATTTATGTTATGATTATTTCTATATTTGTTTTCGAAGATCATATATAGCCACTGTGTAGATGCTTTGAGTTTGTAGCTGTGTGTCGGACTTCCTCTTGTTATACTATTTGACATACCGTTGCTCGCACAAGGCAATTACACGGATGGTCGCTCCTCAACAGCCTTATTCTTCGCGCTAGTTGACGGCATTACTCTGTAGTGCCCTTAGCTAGTGTGAGTATAAAGATGGGGCGTCACACCATGGTATCGGAGCCAAACTTCAGAACGATGTAGAATGATTTAACAAGGATCATCATCCCATGTCCATCTTAGGAGTCGTGCCTTAGGATTTTATTCGAGTCATTGGACCCGTTCTATCATATTTTCTTTGTGATGCCATGTTTTATCAATTAAGATTTGTTTGATATTCATTCTAAGATTAACCTTTTTCTTCTTCTTCCTTTCTTTCTTTCTTAAAGAAGAGAAATGGTTAGACCAGGCCATCCCAGCGCTAGTCAATCTAGTGCTACTCGCCAAGATGGTGTATTTATGTTTGCCCAACAGATTCTTGATCTTGTAAAGAACACTCAAGCTGCAGGACCCATTCCAGGGCCTACTCACCCTAAATCTGGATTTGCATGTTTGTGCAATGATTATACCAACTTGGGTGGGAAGCCATTCAAGGGTAAAAAAAACATCATTGATGTCCAAGCTTGGCTTAGAACATGCGATCGCATCTTTTCTCGCATGAATCTTATTGGTCTTGATTGAGTCCAATTGGCTTCTAGTACGCTCCAAGAAAGAGCATTAGATTGGTACAACTTCTGATTTCTGAAATTATTAAAGCGGGTCTTACTTGGGAGCAATTCCAGGAAAGATTTCAATCGAAATTTGTACCAAAAGCTGAGAAAGTGACTTTAGCCCGTCGTTTTATAGACCTTGTTCAAGGTGAGTCTTCTGTGGCAAATATGTCCCATCTTTTGAATCTCTCCCTAATTATGGGGTCGAGTATATAAATACCCCATTGAAGAAAAATCGGAGATTTGTCTATGGCTTTAATAAGAATCTGAAGAAGCCATTACTTAATAAATTGGAGGTTGCTTTCGATCAGCTTGTTGATATCGCTCTTCGACTTGAAGAGGCTGTTAAAGAGGGTGATGTTGAAACTGTGGGTGCCAGACCGAACTTCAAAACAACAACAAGAAGCCGCCTAATAAGTTCAAGGGGTTCTAAGGACCATTATGCAAATAAGTGTTCGAAGCCCCTTACTTGTCGCTATTGCAAAAGCTTGGTCCATTATATATCTTAATGTCCCAAACTTTAAAGTAAGAATGAGGGAAAGCTAAATGTTGTACAAGCCCCTAGTGACACTTCTTGTGGTCAAGGTATTTCTCATTCGATCCTTGATGGCATTATTTTGTTTCGTGATCAACTTATTCGAGTTCTTTTTGGTAGGGGTGCATCCCGTTCTTTTATATCAAAAGAACTTGCTAATACTTTTTCTTTAAGTGTTATGGCTTTAATGACTTTTTTGAGAATTGCGAATCCAGTCGGTGGATATGCCACACTTAGTTTGCTTTGTAAAGATGTCAAGATTATTTTGAGTGATTTTTCTTTCCGAGCCGATTTGCATGTCATGCGTTACTTGGGCTTCGGAATGATTTTAGGAATGGATTGGCTTAACCGTTATGAAGCCCATATCCTATGTCCTAAGCGGATTATTCATCTTCGACATCCTCAATATGTTAAGGTGATTTCTATTGTTCTTAAAGATTCGAAATCCAGCCTGGCTGCATCTTTATATTCTTTAATCCTCATGATGACAGTAATGATGATGAGGAAGATGTCATTTCCCTTATTCACGTTGTTCTTGAATTTTTCAACATATTTGAGCCCATTTTAGGATTACCCCCTAAGCGAGCAATTATATTTAGAATTAATCTAATTCCTAGAGCTATGCCCATTACTCGTCCTCCTTATCGTATGTCCAATAAAGAAAATGAGGAGATGCGCAGACAATTATCCGAATTGGAGACAAAGCAATTTATTCGTTCTAGTTCCTCTCCTTGGGGAGCTTCAACTATTTTTGTGGAGTAATCTGATGGTACACTTTGGCTTTGCGTTGCCTACCGTAAGTTTAATGATCTCATCATCAAGAATGAATATCATTTACCTCGGATTGATGATCTATTCGATCAACTTAGTGGTGCTAGAGTCTTTTCACAGTTAGACTTAGCGACCGGTTTTCATCAGCTTCGTATCGCAGAGGATAGCATTCCTTTGATGTCGTTCCGTACTCGTTATGGATCTTATGAATGGCATGTTATGCCATTTGGTTTAACGAATGCTCCAGCTTATTTTGTTCACCTTATGAATCGATTTTTCAAAGACTTCCTCCATCGATTTGTTCTCATCTTTATAGATGATATTCTTGTGTATTCTAAAACCGAGGAAGAGCATGAAAAGCATCATCAGATTGTGTTGGAAGCTCTTAGGAGTAATCAATTGAAAGAAAATTGTTCTAAATGCCACTTTTGGCAATCTCGTGTGAAATTTCTCAGCCATATTATTTCCGAATCCGAAATTTCCATGGATCCTTCAAAGATTGAAGCGATTAAAGATTGCAAGAGACTGGAGAGTGTGACGGAAATCCGTAGTTTTCTTGGATTGGCGGGTCATTACCGTCGGTCCATAAAAGATTTTTCTAAAATTTCTGTGCCTCTTACTAGCTTGACAAAGAAAGGAGTTAAATATATTTGGTCGGACAAATGTGAAGCTTCTTTTCAAAAATTAAAAGAACTCCTTTCTGATGCTCCTGTTTTTGTGATTCCCGAAGGGAACCAAGATTTTATTGTTTACACTGATGCTAGTCGTGTTGGTTTGGGAGCCGTTCTTATGCAAAGGTATCGTGTTAAAGCTTATGCTTGTAGGCAATTAAAGCTAGCCGAGACAAGATATGCCACTAATGATTTAGAGCTCACGGCTATTGTTTTCCCCCTTCGAATTTGGCGTCATTATCTTTTGGGAGAGAAATTTGTTCTCTATACCGATCATAAATCTTTGAAATATTCATTTTCCCTAAAGGAACTTAATTTGCGTCAATAATGTTGGGTCGAGTTCCTTGCATCTTATGATCTTGATATTCTTTATACTCTCGGAAAGGGAAATCGTGTTTCCGATGCCCTTAGTCGTAAGCAACAAGCGGTTGTTTCTACGATGATATCCGAATGGAATGATCTCGAGACTTTATCCACTTGTGAGATTCAAGATCATGAATCCAACTTATGTGTATCTCTTGTTTTATGTAGCCTTGAGGCTCATCCTTCTCTTTTAAACCGCATCATTGAAGCTCAAAAGCTAGATCTCGAATTGGCTTTTCTTAGCCAAAATTTTAGGGATCAAATTGACATTGAAGGTTTGAAAGACTTTGATATTGATTCTCATGGCGGTATTCGAAAATTTGGTAGGCCTATCGTGCCAAATATTAGTGATCTTTGTAAAGATATTTTGGAAGATTCTCATCGTTCTAAATTTACCATTCATCCTAGTAGTAGCAAAATGTACGTGGATATGAAGCGAGATTATTATTGGGATGGGATGAAATCTGACATTGCTAATTTTGTTAAGTGTTGCATGACTTGCCAACTCGTTAAGGCCCAGCATCAAAGACCCGGTGGGTCATTGCAACCTTTAGAAATTCCAATATGGAAGTGGGATCAAATTTCCATGGATTTTATTGATGGCCTTCCCCGTTCTCATTCAGGTCATGATAGCCTATAGGTGATAGTTGATAGACTTACTAAATCCGCCCATTTTATTCCCGTTTGGCCTAACCGGACCATACCTCTTTTGGCCAAACACCTTATTAAAGAAATTGTTATATTACATGGAGTTCCTACTTCTATCGTAAGCGATCGTGATCCATTGTTTACTAGAGGATTTTAATAGAGTCTTCAAAAAGCTTTGGGAACGAAGCTTAATTTTAGCACCGCTTATCACCCTCAGTCTGATGGACAAACCGAGCATGTGAACCAAACTCTTGAAGATCTTGTTCGCGCATGTATTCTTGATTTTGGTGGAAGTAGGGAAGATCATATTTCTCTTGTTGAGTTTTCCTATAATAATAGCTTCCAACCTAGCATTGGTGTGGCACCTTTTGAGGCACTCTATGGAAGACCATGCCGATCTCCTTCTTGTTGGCTTGAGGTCGGTGAGAAACTGGTTTTAGGTCAAGACTTTATTCGTGCTTCCATAGAAAAGATTGATCTTATTCGTCATAGGATGAAAGAAGCTCAGAGTAGGCAAAAACCTATGTCGATAACCGAAGAATGAAATTAGAATTTTCAGTGGGAGATTTTGTGTTTATTCGTGTTTCACCTATGAAGGGCGTTGTGCGCTTCAGTCAATCGGGAAAATTAGCACCTCGATATATTGGTCCATTTCCCATCATCGAACTTATTGGTTCCGTGGCTTATCGCCTTTTATTAACAGCTCAGTTTTCTGCTATTCATGACGTGTTTCACGTTTCTCAGTTACGGAAATGCCTTCGATATTCCGATTCTATTCTTGAGCCCCGTGTTGTGGGTGAAATTGAACTTTCGTCTAATTGACTTAAGAGCAACATCCTATTCGTATTATTGCATCAGAGGTTAAACGCCTTTCAAATAAAGATGTCCCTCTTGTGAAGGTTCAATTGTCCTCAAATCCTAAGTATTGTTCTTGGGAATCTGGAGAATTCATCGAGCGAACACATCCGGACTTACTTTCTCGTGCTTTTTGAGGTAAACTTTTTATTTCAAATTTCTTTTGTGTTGATATGCTTTTATGGTTGTTACTTTTTATTTTCTTCTTAAATATTGCGAGGACGCAATTTCTTTAAGGAGGGAAGTCTATAACAGCCCGCATATTTTACGATTGTGTATTTAAATATTTTATTTAAATAAAGCATCGTTAGTCGGATTATGGTCCGAAATGCTACTTTTTGCATACGGTTGAATTAGGACTTTGGACAACTTCCATTGAGTTCAAAACGCCGTTTGAGACCTTTTTGAGTATAAACTTCGATACGTTTGGAGCTAGCTAAAATTTGACCTATGCACTTTGGACTTTGGGTTTGGGTTAGCCTAAACTATTAACTCTAGCTCCACCCCCACTTCTCTTCATTCACTTTCATTTCCTAATACCTTCAAGCTTTCATAAAAATAGGGGAAGAGAAAGAGAATTAGAATTTATAAGCCCTAGTTCCGTTGCAAATCCAAGTTCCAACTTCAAATTCAAAGTGATGCTATTGATAAGCATCCTCTTCTTCTTTTCCAACTCATTCTACCTTCAATTTCAAAAATTTCTGAAGTCTAACTTAGGAAATGTTTTACTTTTAAGCTTAGATTCAAGCTTCTTGGGTTGGAATTGTGGAGTGATTGTTTTTACCTTGCTCTATAGCTTCTTCTTCCTTGTTTTTGTGCAAAAGGTGAGATTTTTATCACTCATATATGTCTATATCTATCTTTGTTGTTATTTATGAATTCTTAACTTCCATTCATGTTCATTTGCTTTTGATTTGAACTGGTTTTATGAATATTCCAGTTTTTGGTGTTTTAAAGTTAAATCTTTAAAAATCCTAGCTTTGATGCTTAAACATGTTTTTGGGGTGAGTCGAAGAGCCTATAGGGCTGGGTTGTCGCGTGGCTTGAATCCCTAGTCGCAAGTGCTCAATCGATAGGGTCCGTTTGGAATTTCCCCGCTTGGGGGATAGGCTGAATACACTGGAATTTCTAGTTCAGTCGACTGAACTAGAGGGTAAGTCAACTGAACCAAACACAGGAAATTTCTTGGGCCAGTGTCAATCGACTGACCACTCTGGGCCAGTCGACCGAGCCTGGAAACAGGGAGTTTCCAGGCATGATTCAGTCGACTGACCACTCTGGTTCAGTCGACTGAACCTAGAAACAGATTGTTTCCAGGATCTGAGTCAGTCAACTGACCAACATGGTCCAGTCGACTAAATTTGCTTTTTTTGCCCAATTTGCCTTTTGGGTTTTAGTTTCCACTTTTTAATCGATTCTTCTTTCTCCGACTAGTTGTTATCACCATTGTTGGCTTTGATAACATCTTCTTTGGAATTTTTGGGAATATCCATTTTGATGGATTTGGTATTAATTTCTTTGGATTTAATTCACGCCTTCGAATGTTGATTTTTGGTGATTGATTGCTTCTACAATCATTTATTTGACTTGTCACTTTGAAATACAAAGGTTTCTATACTAGTAGTAAATATTATAAGACCATTTTCCAATCTATTAGTACGAACAAACCTTTATCTCATTCATTCGAGAAATCCAATTAAGTGACATAGCAAAACAAGTGATATGAAATGCTTGCGCTTACTTTGTCGGTTAATTCTTAGACTCGTTCGACTGAAACTCTTGTGGCAACTTTCGAGTGGAGATTTACAGTTTGATAGTAAATATTTAAGTTAAGCCAATGTTTATGGGACATAAAGCTAAACTCATCTATTTACTATATTAGTGTAATTGACACTTATTGATGATCGATGATGATTATTTTGTGGTTTAAACTAGCAATGTGCGATGTCTCTTTGTCTGCGAGGGAGACTAAACCCCGTTTCTATGGAGCTTCGACTCAAAATTGGTGGGGTAGCGACCTATGGTCTTCGGAACTTTTTATGGAGCTTCGGCTCAAATAAATGGTTAGCAACCATGGAATAGTGTTCCGTTTTGTGATACACGTGTTCATGGGCTTTCATGCTCCCGTTGTGTGATAGGGCGCCCCCCTTTTTGTTGTTTCTCGATTTCTATAGATGATTTCTTTCACCAAAATTCATGATTTATATTGATAAGCTTTATCAATATTTGTGCATTGGTGAATTTGTGTTTCACTACCTTTTGTTAATTTGTGTTTCAACAACTTTTATGATTGGCATTGATAAGTTTGTCAATATTTGTGGTTTGGTGAATGGAGTAAAGAATATGACATTCTTTTTGATGTTATGAGATTTCTTGAGATATTGTATGATTTTTGTTGTTGTCAAATATATACTTTTCATAGTATGGCATTATTGTTATCATATATTTTGTTATATCTTGTATTCCATCTCATTTTATCTGATATTTATAGCTAGACTGATCCATTTATTATTTTCTTATTAAATAATACTTGGTCTAGATCGAGATGTTAAAGGTGCTTCTACTTGACTCCTCATCTGGGAGTATTACCTGACTTTTGGCTAACTACACTATATTGGTAGTTTTTGTTGTTATACATTCGAGATAGAGACTCATTGATGTATACATATTCTTTTGTCTAGCACTTGTATCTATTCTTTTGTTATAACGTGGATCTTGTTTGACCACTACTCTGATAAACACTTCTTAGTGTTATGTTCATATCTTTTTCCGCCTTTGTGATATGGATATCTGCGACTGATTTATGTAATGATTATTTCTATATTTGTTTCCGAAGATCATATATAGCCACATTGTCGATGCTTTGAGTTTGTATCGGTGTTTCGGATTTCCTCTTATTATACTATCTGACATACCGTTGGCACAAGGCAATCACATGGATGGTCGCTCCTCAAAAGCCTTATTCTTCGCGCTAGTTGACGGCATTACTCCGTAGTGTCCTTGGCTAGGGTGAGTATAGAGGTGGGGCATCACAACCTAGGAGATGCCGCAAGGCTTGGTGGGTCGCTCCCATATAGGTAAGGACATTCCTACCTAGAGTCCAAACTATTAACTCATTTATCCTTCGGTACAGTTGCTGATCGCATCCAAGGGGTGACCTTATTCGGTACTATTTAATAAAGGTTAGGCCTATCTTGTGTTGGCAGGGGTCAATGGGTTCGACCTCGGTGTTATTTTATCTAGAGATGCACTATGATGGACGGCACCCCAGTAGCCTAGTCATTGTATGGAATCCACTCTCTAGTAAGTGCCATGCGGATTTATTTGTACCCAAATATGTTGGAATATGAGATGCAAGCATTTCTGCTATGTTCTACTTTATTTGAAAATGCTAAACATTATCATAATGTCATTGGATTTCTATATAACGTGTTTTTTATCGTAATGTAAAAACTCATCTATGTTTATGTGTGGAGTGGTCATACAAGATACCTTTGATTTTAAAACAATTTTATAAAAGTAAAAAATTAAGTTGTTTGAGTTTACTCAAACCTAACCCAAGTCTGATCTGGAGTTTTATTTTCTTTTCCTAAAACACTTGGGTGCTCAAATTTTTATGAGTAGCCAAGTGATCCAGGTTTCTTACAGAAGCATTTTGATGGAGTTGGATTAGGTAGCTTATCCATTAGCTAGTTATTATCTTATTCCATTGTGTTTATGTATGATCTATGTATTTTTTATGGACACGTACCTATGACTATCTAGTGAAGGCTATAATATATTGACTCTGATGTATTAGTATTATGGAAATGACAATGTAATATCCAATGTAACCAATATTTGTTGTTCTTATTCATGATGAGATTCTGTGATTGTGTATCTTATCTTTCTTATTCTTGCACCCTTAATGGACCGTTTCGATGCAAGAAAGATGGTCATTACAAAGTTGTAACATCCTCTATTTAGAGGTCCAAAAATAAGCGCTACTGAAGCTGCAATCATCAATAGTGTTATTCTACAGTAACTAAATGAGATCATTTAATAGTATCATTAAATTAAAGCTTATGATATAATAAATTTTCAAAACAGATATTTCATTAATTATTTCCCATATTTGTTACATATTCCCAAACTTTTCCCGGTTCAAATAAAATATAGTTATTACAAATATTCCAAGAGAGATATCTGAACATGCCCCATTGGTTGATCATAGTTTACTACTAGACAGATACAACCTCTGCCATTACATACACGCAGACCAAAGCCACAACAACATAACAGATAAATAAATAGATAGAATCCTACATAGGTAGCTTAACCTTCTGCACGTCTTCAGAATCTTTATTCGTCCAACCTAATTAACTTGGAAACCTTACTCGAACTACTTAAATGAGTATCCAAAATTTTAAGAGGAAAAACAAGTACATCATGTCAGACAAAAAAGTCGGGTGTGAACAATAATATGTCATCTCGATTATAGATATCTAGTGAGACCATGTAGTTTTGCGGAAAGGGTTTTCCCCTCATTAGTATCCTCAAAAATACATCTTTCATAGATCAAGCACCTGCAACCATAATGGTTAAACTAGGCAATATAAACAATCATATGCATGCATGCAACGTAGGTAATCATAACTGATATGTCTAAATAGATGGACTATCCCTTCCACATCATAGTTTTCTCCGGATAACTTTAAATCCACATGGCTGACTCAGGCATACCAGATATATCAAATTATCCAACTTGCTGTTAGAAGGAAACTGGACGATCTGTCCCAAATATACTATTGCTAGGGTCAATCTTATTCCTAACAGTTTTGTAGGTCAAACAATAACCTACCTCATCTTTATGTGTTCCTTTTTGTGCTTAAACCTACTTTTAGTCTTACGTTTGACGAAGCCCTATTCACTGGAATCTTGGAGTAATATCCGCTAGGGGATAACAGCTGAAGTGTAGGCGTGACCTTACGCCAGTCTCATCTGGTTATTTAATCTTTTAGTAAATTCATCCTATCAAAATTTATATAAAGAAGGTAAGAACCATAATATCTTTGGTAAAATCCTAGGCCTAATACCCTTTTTATTTTCTTGAAAACATAAGCCTTTATAACTAATTTAACCCTTGAAATCCTTGTTTAATATAAGGAAATTATAGCTCTTTACTTTGTCCAAAATATTATGCCAAGATATATATACTTTTTAAAATAAAACCGATAAATTTTAAAATTATTAGAGGTTGTCACACCTCAATACCTTAGGCTATGGAGCCTATACAATAAAAACATTTATATTGATAAAGTGCGGGTTTTTGCTGCCCTTCTATATTGAAACCGCATTAAAGCAACTGATCTATAAAACATAAGGCCATAAGACTAAAACCATTTATGTCGCATATCACAAATAAACATAGGTTGTCGACTATAAGTGGCATGGTTATTGGTTTGCGTAGTACAGAACTTTAAAACGTAGAAATTTAGGTATGTCGAAATTTAGGTTAGGTGGCATCATCGTTGTATAAAATCAGTGCCGGAAATAGCCTACAATGACATCATGGTCAAAATACGGTAGTACAAGAAACTAGTGGCATCATTGTCATATAAAATTATTTTCGAAAATTTTCTATCATGGCATCATGGCCAAAACATGATGGCATAAAAAACTAGCAGCATTATTGCCTCTTTTTGATCAATATCGAAATTCATACATGCGACATAAATGCCGTAACATAGCTTATGTCAAAAATATACTTATAGTGGCATTCCTGCCTTATGGGGTTAATGTCAGTATAGAAAATATGTGGCATCATGGATATCGCTATAAACTTTTAGCATTATCAATATCACAAAAAAATACGTGGTATAAAATAGATGGCATAGAAAAAATGTGGCATTACCAACGTCGGGGGCATTATTGTCGACGTTGATATATAAGCCCCAACCTTAGTGGAATCATTGCATACCAATGAGGTAGATATCATATGTTTTCGATTAGGTTAGTGATGGCATGCGGCATAGATGGATTACGACATTGTTTAAAAGTGCATGGCAATATCGTAATTAACATGAAAACTATTTTATTTTTTAAAAAAGCAATATCTTTTTACCGACTTCGTTTTTGTCAAAATTTTATTGGGTAATAACTTTGTTTACAAAATCCTTTTCAAAAAACTACTATAGATCGGATTTCTCATTCCAAAAATAATTAGCAAACCATGTAATTTATTTTAATATTTTATATAATTATTAAGCGTTTCTTTCTTAATAAATTCATACTAAATCATTTTGGAAAAATCCTAGAAATCACAATAAATTAGATTTATCATATTCTTTTCCATACAAAAACTTTAGCCCTGAAAACATTCTTTAATTATTTTTTAATAGCTAAAACCTAAAATAAACCATTTTTTCACTTAATAAATTCATTAAATATTCATACTTGATTGGAAAATTAAGAAATTAAAAATTCACTTCTAAAATAATGTTTCTAACATCATATCAAAATTTCAAGTCAAATAGATGTAATAAACTAGGTTTTCACTCTTAAAACCTATTAAATAATTTCATAATAAATCCAATAATTTGTCATTCTGGCATATATCAACCAATCATTCAAAACATGGCATAACACAATCATACGATTCCGGTTTAATCGTAAAACAAAAATTAAGCAAGCAAATTTGAGACGGGTTATCATTATTCACCTTGATTTGATATTGAGACTTGAAATTTGAATGTTAATTTGGTTTCCTTAAGCTTTCTCTTCAATTTCCTAGCTTTTCTACCTCTTAGTACTCTAACAATAGTCTGCTATCCTTAACTTTTAGTTTGTATCAATGAAGTGAGGAAGGAATGAGAATGGAAGAGTGTATGTTAAGGAAATGTAGCCTTCTCCTATTTTACCCTTCTCGTAAATCCTCCTTATTAATGTTATAACCAATCTTATTAGTTCATTAATTAAGGCTCGATCCATATTATAATTAACAAATCTCAATCTTCTTATCCTCTTACATTATTTTATTTCATTTATCTAATTAAATGTCTTAAATATTGTTAATCAAAATTAGGGATGTTAAACTATCCATTTGCCACATGCAATCACTTGAACATGCCACGTCATCAGAAACGAAGCCAAAACGTGTCATGCAACATATCGCCTTCAAATGTGCCACGTCAGCATAAATCTCAACTATCAACATTGGTTGATGTTATACGTCAGTAATCCATGGGAACAAATTCTCTATGTTAACCCCGTTAAGACAATGACTTATGACTTGAGGCCACCATGATCTAACAGTTAAAAGCACTCTGGGACTTAACAAGTTAAGGACTCAAGTTACGGACGATGTACGACTTATGAATGGTACGACTTAACGGTTTAACGTGTTAAAGAAATGGCCGACTCAACGACTCGAGGGAAACAACGACTCAATGGATTAAGGAGGGTGCACAACTTAGGGTCTGGACGAGTTAACGAGTTAAGGTCCAGACCACTTAAGAATTGAAACGGACCAAGAAGTCTACGACTTAAGGAAATCTACGACTTAAGAGATGGCCAGACTCAAGAAGAAATAAGTTAACGACCTAAAGCTGTCTATGACTTACGACCTAGCATGAGTCGTAAACGACTTAGGCAAACAAAGCGCTGATACTCGTTAAACATAGCCTCCTAACTCGTGAACAAGTTAAGATTTGTGTTGCTATCTGAAATACACAAGCTTACCAGTTAAGCCGTAACTCACGACATAACTTAAGTCGTCCATGACCTAAAGTCGCTAGGCTATAATCCTATGCCACAACACTTATGCCGCAACTTGTTAACTCGGTCACGACCTACGATCTATGATGAGTCGTACACGACTTATGTTAACAAATAAAGCCGCGTCCGGTTAACTCGTGCATGACTTAGAACTTGACATGGATTCAAGCAGATGGGCAAATTTCTACCAAGCTACGAGCTAGACTCAATAAGTCGGCCACGACCTTCCTTAACTCGGTTACGACTTAAGGGTAAAATTTTCCTATAAATACCAACCTACTACAAGCATGGGGGGACTTTTGGCTCATTCTTCCCAAGCACCGATACTCTGCTACATTCCAAACCGACTCGACACTCAAAGCTTTCAAGACACGTAGAACGCTATCAACAACTTCAAGAAGGAATCTCCACGAAAGTTTGTTGAAGTAATCTCTCTGAAGACTAGAAGTTTATCTGAAATCATGGCTCCGGGGAGAAGGAGTAGATCTGTTAGATCTGGAAATGTTCAAGAGGGAACTTCCGCTTCCCTAGTACCTAATCAAGCCACTCCACCTGTTGGGGTTGCAAAACCAGAGTTGGATGCTGTAATCTTAGGGCTGAACCAGCAGATAAATGCCCAAAGTGCACAATTGGAGGCTCAGAATGCCTAAAATGCTCTAATTTTGAATAGGTTGAACGATTTGCTTGGGGCAAACCGTCAACCAACGAGTAATGAAAGGAACTTGCTGGCAACGTTCATGATGCTGAAGAAAGGAACGTTCCTGAGAAGGCTGCCAGCCCCTTTGAGCAGACACTTCCTGAAGTTGGTGGATCTAAAGCTCGAAATGATGAAGGGTATATTTCTGAAATGATTCGACAAATCATGAGAGAGAGCATGCAAAGGAATGAAGACGAGAAAGAATGGGGTTTCGCTCCAAGTAAAACCCCGTTTACCGAAAGGATCTTAAAGGCTGAGTGCCCGAGGAAGTTCATCCCTCCAACTATTCCAGCTTACAAGGGGACAAGTGATCCGAACGAATTCTTGTATAAGTATGATTGGCACATGACAGGTGCCAGAGCTTCTGATGAAATAAAGTGTCGATATTTTCCTGTATATTTGGGAGGTGTAGCTCTGCTTTGGTTCACCAACCTACCAATCCGATCTATAGATCAGTTTTCTGGCCTAACCCGGAAATTCAAGGAGCAGTTCAGACTATATGCTTCAAAAGCCAAAGATATCATGTCGTTGTCGAGCTTAGAACAGAATCCAGGGGAAACTATCAGATCTTTCTTGAATCGCTTTAATATAGCGCTGGCCGAGGTAGACAATGCAGAACCACGAATGATCTTGACCTATCTGATGAGGGCCATCGACAAGTCGAGCGAATTTGGAAAATGGCTTAATATGAAGGAACCAAATTCCCTTGAAAAATTCTACAAGAAAGCAGATGAGTTCATACGCCTGGAAAGCCGTCCTGTACCGGTAAAGGCAGTATTGGAAAAAGCTGAAGATAACGTTGCTGCTCCACGCAAGAATGAATCTGTAGGACAGAAAAGGGAAAATAACGATGGGAAGAAACAGAAAAATCTGAAGAAGCCTCGTTCCTTCAAGCCATCGGAATATACTCCTTCATCAGATACGCCGGAGCGTATTTACCTTGCCACTAAAGATTCTGTTGATTATCCTAAACCTCCCGTTCTGAGAACCAGGAAAAAAGCTGTACAAAGCGGGAAGTTTTGCCGCTTCCATAATCAACCCGGTCATGATACCGATGAATGCCGCCAATTGAAAATTTTGATTGAAGAGTTGATAAGGGAAAATAAGCTGCAGCAATTTATGGAAAAGAATAGCAACAGTCCTGCTTCGTCTAGTCAGGGGCAACGAGCTCCTGTTCATCAACCCAGGACAAGTGAGAAGGCTGCAGGGCATGAATCCGGAAGGCCTGTTATCAATGTCATTACGGGAGGACCTCACCCAGCAGGCAGGAGCTGGGGTGAGATGGAAAGATGTACCCGGGCTTTGGAATATGCACCGACCGAAGATGATGTCTTTGTTTCGGAAGATGCTACGCCCCTAAAACAACAAAGAACTTTCAATGATGATATTGTGTTCAGAGTCAGGGATTCCACAGGTGTTGAAGCTCCTACCTTGGATTCCTTAGTCATCTCGGCTGGTATCGGGCCGCTTATTGTCAGAAGATTTCTCATTGATTGTGGCGCATCCTGCAATATCCTCTTCAAGAAAACATTCGACCAAATGAAGATCCCTATGGCTGATGTGCAAGCCTCGTCGCAGAAAATCGCTGGCTTCACTGGGGAGCCAAAACAGCCGATAGGAACCGTTGATTTGCTTGTAGAACTTGGAGAGGTAGGAAGAAAAGTAGTCCGCAAGCAAACTTTTGTGATTGTCGACGAATTTTCCGCTTATAATGCTTTCCTTGGCCGTCCAACTCTTGCAGCGTTCAAAGCTGTTCTGGCCCAATGGTGCCTCACCATTAAATTCCACACAGACAATGGAGTAGGAGTTATAAAAGGGGATTAAAATGTTGGGCGGGAGTGTTATCTGACAGAACTGCGAGAAGCAAGGAAAAGAGAAATGGGAAAGTATGCGGCAACCCCGGTCCGCATCAAGGAACCAGCCTTGTAGCAATTACAGGGCGGACCCTGCGCTGGCGAGCACAGCGGAGCACGAAAAGAGATGGATCCTAGAAAAGCCAATGTAGGGGAGAATAGAGTGGTACCAGTGGAAACGACAGTTCAGTACCTGTTGACCCGAAGGACCCAAATAAGGTGTCGAATGTGGGTTCACAACTTCATGTGTCGATTCAGAATATCTTAATATCTTTTTTAAAAGCGAATTTGGATGTTTTTGCTTGGACTTATGCCAATATGTGTAGAATATCCCTACAAGTTACAGTACATGCTCTGAATATTGATCCAAAATTTACACCTGTGAAACAGAAAAGAAGAACTCAAGGTCCAGAAAGGTCAGCAGCATTAAAAGAAGAAGTTGATCGGCTCATGGAGAACAACTTTATCAAAGAATCTACATCTCTGAATTGGGTTTCAAATCCAGTGCTGGTTAAGAAAGCCAACGGAAAATGGAGAGTGTGCGTCGATTTTTCAGATCTAAACAAGGCCTGCCCCAATGACTGCTTCCCATTACCCAGGATCGATCAACTGGTGGAAGGAATAGCGGGACATGAATTGTTATCTTTTATGCATGCCTACTCCGGATATAACCAGATCATGATGCATGAGCCAGATCAGGAGGACACGAGCATTATCACCGATGTTGGTCTTTACTGCTACAGAGTTATGCCCTTCGGACTGAAGAATGCGGGGGCAACCTACCAAAGACTTGTTAATGCTATGTTCAAACCGCAAATGGGCAAGGCTATGGAAGTCTACGTCGACGACATGTTAGTAAAGTCTAAGAAAGCAGTGGATCACATAGAACACTTAGCAGAAATGTTCGCAGTCCTCCGAAAATACGGAATGAAGCTTAACCCTTTAAAATGTTCATTTGGAGTGGAGTCCGGAAAGTTCTTAGGTTTCATCATGAGCGCTAGGGGCATTGAAGCTAGTCCAGCTCAAATTACCGCCTTAAAAGAAGTCAAAGCTCCTAAAACGAAGAAGCAATTGCAAAGTCTCAACGGAAAAGTCGCCGCCTTGAGTCGGTTCATTTCCAAAGCTACTGATAAATGCATCCCATTCTTTGACGCTCTAAAGAAAGGAAAGAAAAGCTTTGATTGGACTCCCGAATGCCAAAAAGCCTTTGATGAATTGATTCGCCATATGGAAATGCCTCCAATACTTTCTAGGCCTGGCGATGGTGAGGATCTTGTTATATACTTGGCAGTATTATCTCATGCTTTAAGTGCCGCGCTGATACGAGAAGACAAGAGGATTCAACATCCAGTTTACTATATCAGCAAAAGACTCACTGGGGCAGAGATGAATTACTCCAAGTTGGAAAAACTCGCCTATTTCCTACTGATTGCATCGAGGAAGTTGAGGCAATATTTCCAAGCTCATCCTATCAGAGTCCTCACTGATCAACCTTTAAAGCAAGTCCTGTTTCGCCCTGAGACTTCGAGTCGTCTTCTAAAGTGGAACATTGAACTCAATCAATATGACATCACTTATCACCCCCGAAAAGCAATCAACGGACAAGCTTTAGAGGATTTCATCGCAGAATTCACAGACAAGGGTGACAATGGGGAGGAAACGATCGATGATTCCCCAATCCAATGGAAGTTATATGTTGATGGTGCAAGAAATGACTACTGTTCTGGAGCCGGAGTTGTACTTGAAACCCCTGAAGGTCGGTCATTATGCTATGCACTAAGATTGGAATTTCCTTCAACAAACAATGAAGCAGAATACGAAGCTCTTATCGCTGGCTTGAGAATTGCTAAAGAACTAAACATCCGAGCATTACAGATCTTTAGTGATTCTCAGCTTATTGTACGCCAAGTCAAGAAGGAATTCCAAGCGAAAGGGGGAAATCTTCCTGCCTACTTGTCAAAGGCCTGGGAACTCTTGTGTGACTTCGACCACTGCACGATAAGCCATATTCCTCGAGAAGAAAACATGAAAGCAGATTCTCTCGCAAAGTACTCTAGCACAGGCGAAACTCAATTTCTGGGGTTAGCTCTAGTGGAAGTCCTGTCGGCTCCAAGCATTAATGAGATGGATATTGATTGGATCATGTGCGTGTCTCAACAGCAAGAATCATGGATGACTCCAATAACAGAATATCTACTCAATGGCTCTTTACCGGAAAATTCAAAAGAACGACAGAAACTACTGAGGAAAGCCTCTCGCTATATAGTCCAGGATGGCCAATTATACAGACGGAGATTCTTAATGCCATTACTTCGATGTGTATCCAGAGAAGAGTCCAAAACAATCCTAGCTGAGGTGCATGGGGGAGAATGTGGTGATCATTTAGGCGGTCAAACTTTAGCAAAGAAGATTCTCCGATACGGATATTTTTGGCCAGAAATTAATCGAGATGCAGCAGACTATTCCCGAAAATGTGACAGATGCCAAAGATTCGCCAAAATTCCTAGAGCACCTTCTACTGAACTCACACAGATGGTCAGTCCATGGCCGTTTGCAATATGGGGGATAGACCTTATAGGACCTTTACCAACTGCCAAATCTGGAATCAAATATGCCGTTGTTGCTGTAGATTATTTTACTAAATGGGCTGAAGCTGAACCATTGGCTACGATCACCTCTAAGAAGATGATAAATTTTGCGACTAAAAGTATCATTTGCAGATATGGCGTGCCTCAAAAGATAATTGCAGACAATGGTACTCAATTCGAAAGTGAAGAATTCCAAGATTTTTGCAAGCGATTCCAAATCCGAAAAAGCTTCTCAACAGTGGCTCATCCGCAGGCAAACGGGCAGGTGGAAGCAGTAAACAAAATTATCAAGTCAACCATCAAGAAGCAACTTGAAAGAGCAAAAGGTGGTTGGGTCGAAAAGCTACCACTAGCACTATGGGCATACAGAACTACCCACAAAACTGCGACTGGGCATACTCCGTTTTCATTGGCATACGGGTCATAAGCAATGATTCCGGTAGAAACAAAGGTCCCTTCACATAAAAGAATTCATTTCAATCAAGCAGAGAATGAAAAATTACAGCTTGAGGCACTAGATCTCCTTGATGAAAAAAGAGAAGAGGCTGAGCTCAGAATCGCAGCTCATCAGCAAAGGATAGCCAGACATTTCAATTCCAAAGTTCGCCAACGCAGCTTTGAGATTGGAGATCTAGTCCTGAAGAGAATCATGACGGCGACAGGTGTGTTTGGGCCAAATTGGGAAGGACTATATGTCATAGGTCAGAAGCTTCTTGACGGCACATTCAAACTCGCTACCGTCGAAGGAGATCAAATTCCAAGGGATTGGAACAGCAATCACTTGCATCCATACATTACTTGATAGCTTTGTTGAAATATTGTAAAAAGAATTATGAATGTATGATTCTTGTAAATGAAAGCAATTGTAAAACCGATGCAAGTGAATAATGAAAGACTATAAAGTGGATGTAGGCCCAAATTCTTGGCCGAACCACTATAAATCTTGTGTTTCTTATTATTATTACATGTTTGCTTTATTTTCGATAAGAAAAGTACATTAAATGTATTGCTGAAATGTCGATTTAAATTTTTGCAGACAATGAAAATAAAACTTGCACATTACAAGACCAAGTGATTCTGGTCATCATTCAGCAAACAAATTTCGAGTCACAAAAGTCCCGAATTCAAATCCTAGATAGGAAGTGCATCAATTGAACGGCCAATGATTTCGCTGGAAATGGGCCATTGCTCATAAATTGAGATCATTTGAACAAACAAACATCCAATTAAGAAGCTTATGCCCATTCTCGTGAACTTGCCTAACAATGAAGTACACTTCTTTGGATTAAACAAACTACTTGTAAGAGAAGGGAGTGTGAGCTTGAAAAGAAAACAGAGGATCGCTGAAAAGGCATAAGCAAGTAGACAAGGAACAACTAAAGCCGTCTTCGGAGGCACAAGCCCTCTTCGGAAGCACAACTCTTTGGAGGATAAAAACCTCTAACGAGGCGTACACCGCAAAAAAGAAAGTTCTCTACTCAACAAAAAAGATTGGAGGAGTCATGACCCTCCAACCATGAGAGAGTAACTTCCAGGCAATAAAAGCCCTCTTCGGAGGCCCATTTCACCAGGAGTTGAAGTGCGACAACCGCTCTTCGGAGTTTCACTTCACCAGAGTTGAAATGCAAAACAAAATAAAAGCCCTCTTAGGAAGCCCATTTCACCAGGAGTTGAAGTGCGACAATCGCTCTTCGAAGTTTCACTTCACCAGAGTTGAAATGCAAAACAAAATAAAAGCCCTCTTCGGAGGCCCATTTCACCAGGATTTGAAGTGCGATGTTGAAGCTAAAATTTAAACGCTAACACCCCGGTGTGTAAAGTGTAGTTGTGAAAGCACCACCCGATGATTTGGGAACAGAGTATAAGCAGAAAACCACAGAAAAAGCAGTAAATAACAACGATTTTATAGTGGTTCGGCTCAATAGTTTGCCTACGTCCACTCTGAATATCTTTATTGATGATTTCGTTAATAAGTCGATACAATTCTTCCCAAGTACAATACACTTTGAATTGCTAAACACTTTGAACGGGTAGCTTAAACTTCAATGTAAGTGAAAGTCTTCAAATCCATGTCGGATGTATGAGATTCCTTCTTGAAGTTGTTGATAGCGTTCTACGTGTCTTGAAAGCTTTGAGTGTCGAGTTGGTTTGGAATGTAGCAGAGTATCGGTGCTTGGAAAGAATGAGCCAAAAGTCCTTTGAACGTTGGAGGTGGTCGCGTATTTATAGGTGTGATTCTAGGCAACAGTTTTTCTCTCAAGTCATGAGTCGTGCATGACCCATGGAGAGTCGTAAGTCGCGCTCAACTCAAGGTTCAAGAGTCAGCAGGCAGTGGAGTAAATGAAGTGGTTTTGAGCTTTTCTTCGTTCGTCTGGATACAAGTCCTAACTTGTTTGCGAGTTAAGAGGTCACGATTTAAAGTGAGGCAACACTAAAATCTTGGCCCTGCGGTTTTAGGTCGTGTACGACTTAAACTAGGTCGTAAGTCGTCGACGAGTCATCTTATTACGGTATGGTATTGAACTTGTTCTCTAAGTCTTAGGTCGTAACATCTTTAAGTCGTGGACTTTCTTAAGTTGTGGCATTCCCTAAGTCGCTTAGGTCTTAATCCTGTTAGGTCGTTAGCTCCTTAACTCGTAAGCTTTCCCTGAGACATGACATATCTTAAGTCACAGAGGATTTAAGTCGCGGATTTCTCTGAGATGTGAGTCGCTTTGTTTGCCTAAGTCGTTTACGACTCATGCTAGGTCGTAAGTCATAGACAGCTTTAGGTCGTTAACTTATTTCCCTCTTGAGTTAGGCCATCTCTTAAGTCGTAGATTTCCTTAAGTCGTAGACTTCTTGGTCCGTTTCAATTCTTAAGTGGTCTGGACCTTAACTCGTTAACTCGTCCAGACCGTTAGTCGTGTCCCCTCCTTGATCCATTGAGTTGTTGTTCCCCTCGAGTCATTGAGTCGGCCATTTCTTTAACACGTTACACCGTTAAGTCGTACCATTCATAAGTCGTAGATCGTCCATAACTTGAGTCCTTAACTTGTTAAGTCGCAGAGTGCTTTTAACTGTTAGATCATGGTGGCCTCAAGTCATAAGTTGTTGTCTTAACGGGGTTAACATTTGCCCCTCGAAGCACACGCCTAAGTCGTAGGTCGTGTGCTTCGACTTTCCTTAACTCGCTTGTGCCGTTTCAAGTTCCGCTGTCTTGGTGTATAAAAGGCTTGAGTCGTTTATCTTATTTCTTTCTGCTCACTATCAATCTCCTAAGTCGTATCCGCCATTAACATCTCTCCAAGCTTCCTGTCGTGTTCGCCATCAGCATCTCTACGAGCTTCTTACGGCGATCCTGACTTGATTTACTTCCAACCATCTCCAGTTTCATATCACGTGAGCAATTTTCCCCATTTTCCAATCGTCGATTATCATTGTCAATCTTTGAGCCCCGTCTTCCGTCTCTGATTTCCCCCTTTAACTGTGCGAGTATTGTTGCATTGGTCGTCGAAGAACTCGAAGTTTGTTTGATTTGACTTAAGACGACTCGTGATTTGCGACGATCCGTGGTGTGGCAGAACTGGGGTTGTTGTTGATTGAGAGATTATCGGGCTAACAGGTTAAGTGTTAGAAGGTTAACGGGTTATGTGTTAAAGGGTTAACGGGTTAGGTGAGATGTTGTGAGATTTTCACAACTCTGCCGATTTGCACAATTCTCGAAGTAACTGACTTAAGATCCCTTACGACCTTAATTACGCTCGACTTAACCCTTCAGGTTGTGTTTGTTTCTGGATGACTCAAGACTTAGCTTCATTTGTACTCCATTGCTTTGTCTTGATTTGAGATTTTCAAGAATTGGCCTTAGGGTTGTGAACAATTTAGTCTTGATTCGTAGCCGAGTTAAGACCTCGAGAGACCCACTCCATTTTAAACCGAAGCCTCTTCTTCTCAACACGTCTTGCGGCTTATAGGTCCAACGATTCAATGAGCCAACGACTTAACTTGCAGGAAGTATTGTAAGTCGTGGGTGACTCAACCTTTAGATCGTGGACGACTCAGCACTTAGATAATCTTTTACGGCCGAATTATTTCCTTTAGCTTAAGCCAATTTCATCCCTCTGTTAGGTTGTGAACGACTTAGGGCTTAGAGGATTTTGGAACTGTGACTAAATGGCTTGAACAAAAATTTGAAAACTTCAAGATGTCATCGAAACTTGATTGTACTTCCAATTTGAATTACCAGAATATACTGCTTGAACTTTGTTGCGTTTCTTTACAGATTATTCTAACTTTAACGATATCAACCTGTTAAACACAACACTTGCAGAAAAATGGGACAAATATACTGCCATCGACTGCCCACGTCAAGTGACAGATTAGTTAATAACAGATAATTAACTCAAATAAATTGTGTGAACGAAGTGCTTTCATCGATTTCAAGTAAAATATTAAAGCAACACTGAAATAGTCAATTGAAACTGACCAGCCTGCACTAATATTATGCTTGAACTTTATATTAACAAGTTCTGAAATTTTGTAATCGATGAACCATCGACTAGTTTAATTCCAGTTATATTTACTTGCTATTTTTATTATTTTTGCACGACACTTCACACTTTTAGGAAACGTGCACCTTCACATTTGAATATCCAGTTGCTAGTGTAGAATGACTTCTCAGGAAGAAGATACAACGGTTCAAACTGGAGAAGCAACTGTTATTCCGGCTCCACTGGTCAATCCTCCTGAAAGAGCCTCTTCTACCTTATCGTACAGAGTTTTTCGCCAATTGTGCGCTCAGTTTGGCATTGCTGAATCAGATGCCATTCTTCCCGAGAGAAGTAACACTGCTGACATAGCAACCCCTGGCTTTGTAACAATCAATCGACAAATGTGCCTGAGTGGGGGCGTTCCTCCTTTCAATGACTTTCTCCAACAACTTCTTCGTCAATTGGCCATCGCCCCATCCCAATTACACCCCAATGGTTATGCCATTTTAATGGGGTTGTGTGTACTGTTTAGGAGGACGCTTGATCGATTCCCAAGCTTTGACGAGATTTGCTTCCTATGCTCTTTCACTAGGACTAAAGATCACCCCTCTATTACTGTCGTGAGAAGTGCTCGAAATCGTAAATTGATCATCGGTCTTCCTGACCGCGCTCATGGGTTTTTGACTCAATTTTTCTATGTCCGTTGCCCCCCGGGGTTTTATGCTGTATGGAGAGAAGGAAGTAAGATCATCTACCTTTTGCTCCTCTATACTCTGATTTTTTTTTTTTGAAGTTCAAATTGCCAAGTATTAACTTCATCATTATTTTATTTTATTTTTTTATTTCAGCGCTCCCCCTCCTTGTAAAGATCCCAGTCACAAGCCAACTCTGGAGAGGCTTGTAGCTGTACCGGTTGAAGAGCGGGATATGAAATTTTTGCTGAACGACGAATTCCTTCACCAGTTCGGACTTCTTCACCCTTCTCGCTCCACACACCCCTGCGAGGTTCCAGATTCCCCACCTAAAGCATCAGATGCCCCGGTTTCTACAGACACATCCATACCAAAAGGACCTGCTCCCGAGGCTTCGCTAGTGAAGTGTTCCACTTCTGTTGATTTTGCGGGGCCATCCGTCGAACTTGTCCCGGTTATTGAGGAAGAAGAGCCTCAGGGTTCTCCCCGACGTTCACAGAAATCTGGCGAAGAAGCCGAGAAAACCAGCCTTGTCCAGCAGAGCAGGGACGATACCTTCGAAGGGCTGAGCGACCTCTTTGCCACCTCGCAAGAGATCATTAAAGATGATCCTATCACTGCCGGGGTTTCTTCTTCAGTAGTTGAAGCGACTTCTATCCTGCAACAGATTCCGTCAACTCAAGAGTTGACGCTAACTGTTACACCCGCAACCACTCCTCAATTAAAGAGTGGTTCGTAGTTTGATGCGCGTAGTTTGCACATCACACACACACTTAGAATTTTTTCGGCACTTTTACGCTCCTGACTTTTTGTACTTTGAAGAATTCTAAAATTTAGCTCTTTTTTGTTTCAGATCATCTGATGGGGCGCAGCGGATCCTACTATGATGATTTCCAGCGCTATGGGAGGCATAGCCAATATGATTACAGGCGTTACCTCCCCTCTTACAGAGAATCTAATGAAGAAAGAGCCGCTCGAAAGGCTCAAGAGAAGAGGGCTCAAGAGGAGCACTATGAAAGAAGAGAGAGGGAGGAGCGTCACGATTCTTCGCAGAGAGGCGACGATTCTCATAAAAGAAAATCCCATGATCACAGAGGAAAAATTCATATGGTTGAAGATTCAAGCAAGCGAGCCCGACATGGTGAGAAGCACACCTCTGCAACTCCTGAAAAGGTTACTGCCCCTGCCTCGCTAGATATTCCTTTCGGCTCTCCCGCTCTCGGGAAGACAGACATCCAAACAATAATTAGCAGGCCCAAATTCCAAGTCGGACTGGGCCCGATCACTTTCAAAGTCGGTTTCCACAGTGGTGTCTGAAGGGAGTAAGGTTTGACCTTGACTTGGTCCCCATTGACAAGTCTGCTATGTTGCGAAACCTTGATGCCGTCAAGCTTTATATTGAGAGGATGTCGAACTGGCAAAAACTCGTTGACGAGCTCCAAAGGGTTAATCGTGCAAACATAGAGGCCATGCTCACTATGGAAAATGATAAAGCCGAATGGCAAAAGGTTCTTGAGCAACATGACACTGAGATGAGGAGCATTGCTTCTTACAATGAAGAGATTGAAGCAAAAGTTGAAGAACTGAAACAAGAGCTTGCTGCTTCCTCTACTTCTTATTCTCAAAAAGAAGAAGTGCTCCTAAAATAAGTGAGAGATGCTCATGCCAGCCAAAGAGATGCCGAAGACAGGCTTGAAGTGCAGAAAAGAATTAGTGAGGGCTATGTTGCTGATATTGAAGGGCTTCGGAAGAAAAACAGCTCCCAAGAGGCGGAGATTCAAATGCTTAAGCTTTAACTTTCTAAAGATGAAATGGAGCATGATGAGGCCGTTGCCGGCAAAATTGCAGCTGAAGAATCTCACGAGGCAACGAGAACCAACATCAGCTCAACGTTATTTGATTTCTACCTACATAGCATCTTGGGGCGCGGTAGCCTCGCCTTTCTAGGCCCCAAGTATGAAATTACTCTGGCTGAAGTTTGGGAGGCCGCACTCGATATGCTTGGTGGTAGCGGCGCTGGCTATGCTGAGTCAGCTCTTGAGGAGCACTATCTTGATGATGATGCTCGTGCGACTCTCGCCAGGGGGAGAGAACAGCTTGCAAAATTAAGGGCCGAAACAGCGGCAGGAGAATATTCTGGAAAAATTATCTCAACTGCTCCAATTCAACCTTCTCCTTCAGCCGAAATTGACATTATCGGTTCTAGTTCTCATTCCTCATCTCCTACTAAAATTACCACCGAGATCACAAGCGTACAAGGTGGAGATGAAGGCGGCGAGAGTGCCGAGGCACAGGCTTACGAAGTTGACGTCAGGGAACCGACTTCTGCAGGTAACCCTACTGACAATCTTGCCCAAGTAGACTGCTCATCTGTTTCTTACGAGCTTGATGGGCTTTTTGACTACTTCTTGAATCTCAGCGAACCTTTATCTCCTCTTTTTACTGATTTGAACTTTTTTCCTTCTGTAGAGAAAACATCGGGCATTGTTCAGGCTTCTCCTCCTCCAATTATTCCATCTCCGCCTCTTAAGGTCGCTCCTCCTTCTGCCTCGCAACCCGGGTCACAAGAGGAGCAAATAGAAGCTCTTCACGGCTTAGATGATCCTGTTGCTTCTCAAGATCCGAGAGGAGAAGAAACTGAAGGAAGCGAGAGGACTCCAGAACCAACTGGCTCCTACGCTGAACCGTTATATGAACTTCTTTCTCCAGGGAGTAGGTCTTCCTCCAAGAAGAGAGGAAAGCAGGGAGTTTCCAAGAATAAGAAGAAGAAGGGATCTTTAACTGGCGAAGAAGAGATGGAAGAAAGTCCGACCGAGCCCCTTTCTCCTTCATCCCCTACCCTTACAAGCTGGCCTAAAAAGTCGGTTATTCGGCCAGGTGCGAGCTCAAAAGGTGGGCGGAAGAAGAAATGATGGCTCTGGTTCTATGGCTTTCATATCGCTTTTTGCTTTTTTTGCATGTACTGACCGGAAATAGTGCGGGTACCTGCCCCCCGCTTTTCTTTTGCTTTTTACTTTGGAACCTGTACCTGTATAAAATAGTGTTGAATAAAATGATTCTTTTTCTTTGTACAAACTTCTGTCTGTATCTGAGAATGCATTTATTATTCATTTTTGTACAAGTTTCTTTGTATGATATTGCAATGAGCTTGTGGTATATATTGTTCGAGTGCAATTTTACCGATGTAGTTATACCATGTTGCCCCTATACCATAAGCTCATTGTAATATTTTATTTTATGAGGAACTTGTATTTTAAAAGAATAATTATTCCACATTTGGAGGAATATTATTTCGTTAAAAAACAGAGTACAAATAAGTTTCTACGCTTCATCCTTCGAAGATATCACTTTTTATTTTGTGCATATACACATTTTACTGAATGAAATCTTCTATGTGGTAAAGCGGGTATTTGAAAGGTACTTCAACTCTTTTTGAGGAAGAGAATTTTCTAGAATAAGTAATTCATTCTTCCTTTGAAAGTTATTCTTTGAAAAGTTGCACCTCTGAGGAAGTCTTTTTCACGTTTCAACACCTGGAAGTTTTATTTCAATCTTGGTGAAACGTGTGCCTCCGAAGAGGTCTTTCTGCTTGATTGTGCCTCCGGGAGGAGGTCTTTTCATTTCTGCCTCTGGGAAGACGTCCTTCTGTCTTATTGTGCCTCTGGGAAGAGGTCTTTTTGTTTCTTCCCTTGGGAGAAGCTCTCTTTTTTTTTTTTTTTTTTTTTGCATTTCAACTCTGGTGAAGTGAAACTCCGAAGAGCGGCTGTTGCACTTCAACTCCTGGTGAAATGGGCCTCCGAAGAGGGCTTTTATTTTGTTTTGCATTTCAACTCTGGTGAAGTGAAACCCCGAAGAGCGGCTGTCACACTTCAACTCCTGGTGAAATGGGCCTCCGAAGAGGGCTTTTATTTTGTTTTGCATTTCAACTCTGGTGAAGTGAAACTCCGAAGAGCGGTTGTTGCACTTCAACTCTTGGTGAAATGGGCCTCCGAAGAGGGCTTTTATTTTGTTTTGCATTTCAACTCTGGTGAAGTGAAACTCCGAAGAGCGGCTGTCACACTTCAACTCCTGGTGAAATGTGCCTCCGAAGATTGCCTGGAAGTTACTCTCTCATGGTTGGAGGGTCATGACTCCTCCAATCTTTTTTGTTGAGTAGATAACTTTCTTTTTTGCGGCATATGCCTCGTTAGAGGTCTTTATCCTCTGAAGAGTTGTGCCTCCGAAGAGGACTTGTGCCTCCGAAGAGGGCTTTAGTTGTTCCTTGTCCACTTTCTTATGCCTTTTCAGCGATCCTCTATTTTTTTCTTTTCAAGCTCGCACGCCCTTCTTTTACAAGTAGTTTGTTTAATCCAAAGAAGTGTACTTCATTGCTAAGCCTGTTCGCGAGAACGGGCATAAGCTTCTTAATTGGATGTTTGTTTGTTCAAACTTCTCAATGTATTAGCTAGAGCCCGTTATCGGCGAAATCATTGGTCGTTCAATTGAGGCACTTCTTATCTAGGATTTAAATTCGGGGCTTTTGTGACTTGGAATTTGTTTGTTGAATGATAACAAGAATCACTTTGTCTTGTAATGTGCAAGTTTTATTTTCGTTGCCTGCAAAAATTTAAATCAACATTTCAGCAATACATTTAATGTACTTTTCATATCGAAAATAAAGCAAACATGTAATAATAATAAGGAACACAAGATTTATAGTGGTTCGGCCAAGAATTCGGGCCTACATCCACTTTATAGTCTTTCATTATTCACTTGCATCGGTTTTACAATTGCTTTCAATTACAAGAATCATACATTCATAATTTTTTTTTTACAATATTTCAACAAGGCTTTCAAGTAAAGTATGGACGCAAGTGATTGCTGTTCCAAGCTCTTGGAATTTGATCTCCTTCGACAGTAGTGAGTATGAATGTGCCGTCAAGAAGCTTTTGACCTATGACATATGGTCCTTCCCAATTTGGCCCAAACACTCCTGTCGCCGTCATAATTCTCTTCAGGACTAGATCTCCAATCTCAAAGCGGCGTTGGCGAACTTTGGAATTGAAATGTCTGGCTATCCTTTGCTGATGGGCTGCGATTCTGAGCTCAGCCTCTTCTCTTTTTTCATCAAGGAGATCTAGCGCCTCAAGCTGTAGTTTTTCATTCTCCGCTTGATTGAAATGAATTCTTCTATGTGAAGGGACCTCTGTTTCTACCGGAATCATTGTTTCTGACCCGTATGCCAATGAAAACGGAATATGCCCAGTCGCAGTTTTGTGGGTGGTTCTGTACGCCTATAGTGCTAGTGGTAGCTTATCGATCCAACCACCTTTTGCTCTTTCGAGTTGCTTCTTGATGGTTGACTTGATAATTTTGTTTACTGCTTCCACCTGCCCGTTTGCCTGCGGATGAGCCACTGCTGAGAAGCTTTTTCGGATTTTGAATCGCTTGCAAAAATCTTGGAATTCTTCACTTTCGAATTGAGCACCATTGTCTGTAATTATCTTTTGGGGCACACCGTATCTGCAAATGATACTTTTAGTCACAAAATTTATCATCTTTTTAGAGGTGATCGTAGCCAATGGTTCAGCTTCAGCCCATTTAGTAAAATAATCTACAGCAACAACGGCATATTTGATTCCAGATTTGGCAGTCGGTAAAGGTCCTATAAGGTCTATCCCCCAGATTGCAAATGGCCATGGACCGACCATCTGTGTGAGTTCAGTAGATGGTGCTCTAGGAATTTTGGCGAATCTTTGGCATCTGTCACATTTTCGGGAATAGTCTGCTGCATCTCGATTAATTTCTGGCCAAAAATATCCGTATCGGAGAATCTTCTTCGCTAAAGTTTGACCACCTAAATGATCACCACATTCTCCCCCATGCACCTCAGCTAGGATTGTTTTGGACTCTTCCTTGGATACACATCGAAGTAACGGCATTGAGAATCCCCGTCTGTATAATTCGCCATCCTGGACTATATAGCGAGAGGCTTTCCTAAGTAGCTTCTTTCGTTCTTTTGAATTTTCCGGTAAAGAGCCATCGAGCAGATATTCTGTTATTGGAGTCATCCATGATTCTTGCTCTTGAGACACGCTCATGATCCAATCAATATCCATCTCATCAATGCTTGGAGCCGACAGGACTTCCACTGGAGTCAACCCCAGAAATTGAGCTTCGCCCGTGCTAGAGTACTTTGCGAAAGAATCCGCTTTCGTGTTTTCTTCTCGAGGAATATGACTTATCGTGTAATGATCGAAGTCACACAGGAGTTCCCAAGCCTTTAACAAGTAGGCAGGCAGATTTTCCCCTTTCGCTTGGAATTCCTTCTTGACTTGGCATACAATAAGCTGAGAATCACTGAAGATCTGTAATGCTCAGATGTTTAGTTCTTTAGCAATTCTCAAGCAAGCGATAAGAGCTTCGTATTCTGCTTCATTGTTCGTTGAAGGAAATTCCAATCTCAGTGCATAGCATAATGACCGACCTTCAGGGGTCTCAAGTACAACTCCGGCTCCAGAACAATAGTCATTTCTTGCACCATCAACATATAACTTCCATTGGATTGGGGAATCAACGATTGTTTCCTCCTCACTGTTACCCTTATCTGTGAATTCTGCGATGAAATCCGCTAAAGCTTGTCCGTTGATTGCTTTTCGGGGATGATAAGTGATGTCATATTGACTGAGTTCAATGTTCCACTTTAGAAGACGACCCGAAGTGTCAGGGCGAAACAGGACTTGCTTTAAAGGTTGGTCAGTGAGGACTCTGATAGGATGAGCTTGGAAATATTGCCTCAACTTCCTTGATGCAATCAGTAGGCAATAGGCGAGTTTTTCCAACTTGGAGTAATTCATCTCTGCCCCAGTGAGTCTTTTGCTGATATAGTAAACTGGATGTTGAATCCTCTTGTCTTCTCGTATCAGCGCTGCACTTAAAGCATGAGATGATACTGCCAAGTATATAAGAAGATCCTCACCATCGCCAGGCCTAGAAAGTATTGGAGGTGTTTCCATATGGCGAATCAATTCATCAAAGGCTTTTTGGCATTCGGGAGTCCAATCGAAGCTTTTCTTTCCTTTCTTTAGAGCGTCAAAGAATGGGATGCATTTATCAGTAGCTTTGGAAATGAACCGACTCAAGGCGGCGACCTTTCCGTTGAGACTTTGCAATTCCTTCTTCGTTCTAGGAGCTTTGACTTCTTTTAAGGCGGTAATTTGTGCTGGACTAGCTTCAATGCCCCTAGCGCTCACGATGAAACCCAAGAACTTTCCAGACTCCACCCCAAATGAACATTTTAAAGGGTTAAGCTTCATTCCGTATTTCCGGAGGACTGCGAACATTTCTGCAAAGTGTTCTATGTGATCCACTGCTTTCTTAGACTTTACTAGCATGTCATCGACAGAGACTTCCATAGTCTTGCCCAATTGCGGTTTGAACATAGCATTAACAAGTCTTTGGTAGGTTGCCCCCGCATTCTTCAGCCCGAAGGGCATAACTCTGTAGCAGTAAAGACCAACATCGGTGATAAAGCTCGTGTCCTCCTGATCTGGCTCATGCATCATGATCTGGTTATATCCGTAGTAGGCATCCATAAAAGATAACAATTCATGTCCCGCTCTTCCGTCTACCAGTTGATCAATCCTGGGTAACGGGAAGCAGTCTTTGGGCCAGGCCTTAATTAGATCTGAAAAATCGATGCACACTCTCCATTTTCCGTTGGCTTTCTTAACCAGCACTGGATTTGAAACCCAATTCGGATAGGTAGATTCTTTGATAAAGTTATTCTCCATGAGCCGATCAACTTCTTCTTTTAATGCTGCTGACCTTTCTGGACCTTGAGTTCTCCTTTTCTGTTTCACAGGTGTAAATTTTGGATCAATATTCAGAGCGTGTACTGCAACTTCCGGGGATATTCCGCACATATCGGCATGAGTCCAAGTAAAAACATCCAAATTTGCTTTTAAAAAAGATATTAAGATATTCTGAATTGACACATTAAGTTGTGAACCCACATTCAACACCTTGTTTGGGTCCTTTGGGTCAACAGGTACTGGTACTGTCGTTTCCACTGGTACCACTCTATTCTCCCCTACATTGGCTTTTCTAGGATCCATCTCTTTTCGTGCTCCGCTGTGCTCGCCAGCGCAGGGTCCGCCCTGTAATTGCTACAAGGCTGGTTCCTTGATGCGGACCGGGGTTGCCGCATACTTTCCCATTTCTCTTTTCCTTGCTTCTCGCAGTTCTGTCAGATAACACTCCCGCCCAACATTTTAATCCCCTTTTATAACTCCTACTCCATTGTCTGTGTGGAATTTAATGGTGAGGCACCATTGGGCCAGAACAGCTTTGAACGCTGCAAGAGTTGGACGGCCAAGGAAAGCATTATAAGCGGAAAATTCGTCGACAATCACAAAAGTTTGCTTGCGGACTACTTTTCTTCCTACCTCTCCAAGTTCTACAAGCAAATCAACGGTTCCTATCGGCTGTTTTGGCTCCCCAGTGAAGCCAGCGATTTTCTGCGACGAGGCTTGCACATCGGCCATAGGGATCTTCATTTGGTCGAATGTTTTCTTGAAGAGGATATTGCAGGATGCGCCACAATCAATGAGAACTCTTCTGACAATAGCTGGCCCGATACCAGCCGAGATGACTAAGGGATCCAAGGTGGGAGCTTCAACACCTGTGGAATCCCTGGCTCCGAACACAATATCATCATTGAAAGTTCTTTGTTGTTTCAGAGGCGTAGTATCTTCCAAAACAAAGATATCTTCTTCGGCCGGTGCATATTTCAAAGACCGGGTGTACCTTTCCATCTCACCCCAGCTCTTGCCTGCTGGGTGAGGTCCTCCTGTAATGACATTGATAACAGGCCTTCCGGATTCATGCCCTGCAGTCTTCTCACTTGTCCTGGGTTGATGAACAGGAGCTCGTTGCCCCTGACTAGACGAAGCAGGATTGCTGCTATTCTTTTCCACAAATTGTTGCAGCTTGTTTTCCCTTATCAATTCTTCAATCAAGTTTTTCAATTGGCGGCATTCATCGGTATCATGACCGGGTTGATTATGGAAGCGGCAAAACTTCCCGCTTTGTACAGCTTTTTTCCCGGTTCTCAGGATGGGAGGTTTAGGATAATCAACAGAATCTTTAGTGGCAAGGTAAATACGCTCCGGCGTATCTGATAAAGGAGTATATTCCGATGGCTTGAAGGAACGAGGCTTCTTCAGATTTTTCTGTTTCCTTCCATCGTTATTTTCCTTTTTCTGTCCTACGGATTCATTCTTGCATGGAGCAGCAACGTTATCTTCAACTTTTTCCAATACTGCCTTTACCGGTACAAGACGGCTTTCCAGGCGTATGAACTCATCCGCTTTCTTATAGAATTTTTCAAGGGAATTTGGTTCCTTCATGTTAAGCCATTTTTCAAGTTCGCTCGACTTGTCGATGGCCCTCATCAGATAGGTCAAGATCATCCGTGGTTCTGCATTGTCTACCTCGGCCAGCGCTATATTAAAGCGATTCAAGAAAGATCTGATAGTTTCCCCTGTATTCTGTTCTAAACTTGACAACGACATGATATCTTTGGCTTTTGAAGCATATAGTCTGAACTGTTCCTTGAATTTCCGGGTTAGGTCAGAAAACTGATCTATAGATCGAATTGGTAGCTTGGTGAACCAAAGCAGAGCTACACCTTCCAAATATACAGGAAAATATCGACACTTTATTTCATCAGAAGCTCTAGCACCTGTCATGTGCCAATCATACTTATACAAGAATTCGTTCGGATCACTTGTTCCCTTGTAAGCTGGAATAATTGGAGGGACGAACTTTCTTGGGAACTCAGCCTTTAAGATCCTTTCGGTAAACGGGGTTTTACTTGGAGCGAAACCCCATTACTTCTCGTCTTCATTCCTTTGCATGCTTTCTTTCATGATTTGTCGAACCATTTCAGAAAGATACCCCTCATCATTTCGAGCTTAAGATCCACCAACTTCAGCAAATGTCTTCTCAAAGGAGCTGGCAGCCCTCTCAGGAATGTTTCTTTCTTCAGCATCATGAATGTTGCCAGCAAAGTTCCTTTCATTACCCGTTGGTTGACGGTTTACGCCAAGCAAATCGTTCAACTTAATCAAAATTAGGGCATTTTGGGCATTCTGAGCCTCCAATTGTGCACTTTGGGCATTTATCTGCTGGTTCGCCCCAAGATTACAGCATCCAACTCCGCTTTTGTAACCCCAACAGGTGGAGAGGCTTGATTAGGTACTGGGAAAGCGGAGGTTCCCTCTTGAACATTTCCCGATCTAACAAATCTACTCCTTCTCCCTGGAGCCATGATTTCAGATAAACTTCTAGTCTTCAGAGAGATTACTTCAAAAAACTTTCTTGGAGCAATGATGATAATTCGCCTGAGTTCAGTCTCAGTGAAAGCACCAAAAATGTTAACGCTAAAATTTGAACGCTAACACCCCGGTGTCTAAAGTGTAGTTGTGAAAGCACCACCCGATGATTCAGGAACAGAGTATAAGAAGAAAACCACAGAAAAAGTAGTAAATAACAATGATTTTATAGTGGTTCGGCTTAATAGTTTTCCTACGTCCACTCTGAATATCTTTATTGATGATTTCGTTAATAAGTCGATATAATTCTTCCCAAGTACAATACACTTTGAATTGCTAAACACTTTGAACGGGTAGCTTAAACTTCAATGTAAGTGAAAGTCCTCAAATCCATGTCGGATATATGAGATTCCTTCTTGAAGTTGTTGATAGCGTTCTACGTGTCTTGAAAGCTTTGAGTGTCGAGTTGGTTTGGAATGTAGCAGAGTATTGGTGCTTGGAAAGAATGAGCCAAAAGTCCTTTGAACGTTGGAGATGGTCGCCTATTTATAGATGTGATTCTGGGCAACAGTTTTTCTCTCAAGTCATGAGTCATGCACGACTCATGGAGAGTCATAAGTCGCACTCGACTCAAGGTTCAAGAGTCAGCAGGAAGTGGAGTAAATGAAGTGGTTTTGAGCTTTTCTTCATTCATCTGGATACAAGTCCTAACTCGTTCGCGAGTTAAGAGGTCACGGTTTAAAGTGAGGCAGCACTAAAATCTTGGCCCTGCGGTTTTAGGTCGTGTACGACTTAAACTAGGTCGTAAGTCGTCGACGAGTCATCTTATTACGGTATGGTATTGAACTTGTTCTCTAAGTCTTAGGTCGTAACATCTTTAAGTCGTGGACTTTCTTAAGTCGTGACATTCCCTAAGTCGCTTAGGTCTTAATCCTGTTAGGTCGTTAGCTCCTTAACTCGTAAGCTTTCCCTGAGACATGACATATCTTAAGTCGCAGAGGCTTTAAGTCGCGGATTTCTCTGAGATGTTAGTCGCTTTGTTTGCCTAAGTCGTTTACGACTCATGCTAGGTCGTAAGTCATAGACAGCTTTAGGTCGTTAACTTATTTCCCTCTTGAGTCAGGCCATCTCTTAAGTCGTAGATTTCCTTAAGTCATAGACTTCTTGGTCCGTTTCAATTCTTAAGTGGTCTGGACCTTAACTCGTTAACTCGTCCAGACCCTAAGTCGTGTCCCCTCCTTGATCCATTGAGTTGCTGTTCCCCTCGAGTCATTGAGTCGGCCATTTCTTTAACACGTTAAACCGTTAAGTCGTACCATTCATAAGTCGTAGATCGTCCATAACTTGAGTCCTTAACTTGTTAAGTCGCAGAGTGCTTTTAACTGTTAGATCATGGTGGCCTCAAGTCATAAGTCGTTGTCTTAACGGGGTTAACATGCGACAGCCGCTCTTCGGAGTTTCACTTCACCAGAGTTGAAATGCAAAACAAAATAAAAGCCCTCTTCGGAGGCCAATTTCACCAGGAGTTGAAGTGCGACAGCCGCTCTTCGGAGTTTCACTTCACCAGGGTTGAAATGCAAAACAAAATAAAAGCCCTCTTCGGAGGCCCGTTTCAAAAAGACCTCTTCCTAGAGGCACAATAAGACAGAAAGACCTCTTCCCAGAGGCAGAAATGAAAAGACCTCCTCCCGGAGGCACAATCAAGCAGGAAGACCTCTTCGGAGGCGCACGTTTCACCAAGATTGAAATAAAACTTCCAGGTCTTGAAACGTGAAAAAGTCTTCCTCAGAGGTGCAACTTTTCAAAGAATAACTTTCAAAGGAAGAATGAACTTAATCTAGAAAATTCTCTTCCTCAAAAAGAAGTTGAAGTACCTTTCAAATACCCGGTTTACCACATAAAAGATTTCATTCAGTAAAATGTGTATATGGACAAAATAAAAAGTGATATCTTCGAAGGATGAAGCGTAGAAACTTATTTGTACTCTGTTTTTTAACGAAATAATATTCCTCCAAATGTGGGATAATTATTCTTTAAAAAATAAAAGTACAAGTTCCTCATAAAATAAAATATTACAATGAGCTTATGGTATAGGGGCAACATGGTATAACTACATCGGTAAAATTGCGCTCGAACAAAATATACCACAAGCTCACTGCAATATCGTACAAAGAAACTTGTACAAAAATGAATAATAAATGCATTCTCAGATACAGACAGAAGTTTGTACAAAGAAAAAGAATCATTTTATTCAACACTACTAGAATTTTATACAGGCACAGGTTCCAAAGTAAAAAGTAGAAGAAAAGCGAGGGGCCGGTACCCGCACAACTTCCGGTCAGTACATGCAAAAAGGCAAAAAGCGATATGAAAGCCACAGAACCAGAGCCATCATTTCTTCTTCCGCCCACCTTTTGAGCCCACACCTGGCCGAATAACCAACTTTTTAGGCCGGCTTGTAAGGGTTGGGGATGAAGGAGAAAGGGGTTCAGTCGGACTTTCTTCCGTCTCTTCTTCGCCAGTTAAGGATCCCTTCTTCTTCTTCTTCTTGGAAACTCCCTACTTTCCTCTCTTCTTGGAGGAAGACCCACTCCCTGGAGAAAGAAGTTTAGCTAATGGTTCATCATCGGAACTAGTTGCTTCTGGAGTCTTCTCACTCCATTCAGTTTCTTCTCCTTTGTGTTCTTGTGAAGCAATGGGATCATCTAAGTCTTGAAGACCTTCTATTTCCTCCTCTTGTGACCCCGGTTGCGAGGCGGAAGGAGGAGTCACCTGAATAGATGGAGGAGGAATAATTGGAGGTGGGGAAGCTTGAACAATGCCCGACGTTTTCTCTACAGAAGGCAAAAAGTTCAAGTCAGTAAAAAGAGGAGATAAAGGTTCGCTAAGATTCAAGAAGTAGTCAAAAAGCCCATCAAGCTCGTAAGAAACAGATGAGTAGTCTACTTGGGCAAAATTGTCAGTAGGGTTACCTGCAGAAGTCGGTTCCCTGACGTCAACTTCGTAAGCCTGTGCCTCGGCACTCTCTCCGCCTTCATCTCCACCTTGTATGCTTGTGATCTCAGTGGTAACTTTAGTAGGAGATGGGGAATGGGAACTAGAACTGATAATGTCAATTTCGGCTGAAGGAGAAGGTTGAATTGGAGCAATTGAGATGATTTTTCCTGAATATTCTCCTGCCGCTGTTTCGGCCCTTAATTTTGCAAGCTGTTCTCTCCCCCTGGCGAGAGCGGCACAAGCGTCATCATCAAGATAATGCTCCTCAAGAGCTGACTCAGCATAGCCAGCGCCGTTACCACCAAGCATATCGAGTGCGGCCTCCCAAACTTCAGCCAGAGTAATTTCATACTTGGGGCCTAGAAAGGCGAGGCTACCGCGCCCTAAGATGCTATGCAGGTAGAAATCAAATAATGTTGAGCTGATGTTGGTCCTCGTTGCCTCGTGAGATTCTTCAGCTGCAATTTTGCCGGCAACGGCCTCATCACGCTCCATTTCAGCTTTAGAAAGTTGAAGCTTAAGCATTTGAATCTCCGCCTCTTGGGAGTTGTTTTTCTTCCGAAGCTCTTCAATATCACCAACATAGCCCTCACTAATTCTTTTCTGCACTTCAAGCCTGTCTTCGGCATCCCTTTGGCTCATGAGCATCTCTCACTTGTTTTAGGAGCACTTCTTCTTTTTGAGAATAGGAAGTAGAGGAAGCAGCAAGCTCTTGTTTCAGTTCTTCAACTTTTGCTTCAAGCTCTTCATTGTAAGAAGCAATGCTCCTCATCTCAGTGCCATGTTTCTCAAGAACCTTTTGCCATTCGGCTTTATCATTTTCCATAGTGAGCATTGTTTGCGCCAAAATTGGTCACAAACCCCGATGAATGCGAAAGCACCAGTGTTGGAATATAAGTCAACGATATCCAAACACAAATCACAGATCTAAGTAGCAAAATGGTAAATGTAAACAAGAACACACGATTTATAGTGGTTCGGCTATCTCCGGCCTACGTCCACTTCAAAGGTTTTTCCTTTTATTGATGTTCTTCGCTGATTACAATTGATTACAGCGGATTACAATGAATTATAGTTCTGGAATTCGAGTACAACGGTGGTTGTTGAGTGCCAAGTAGAGCCTTGGTGGAGACTTGGAGCTTCAGAGTCTTGATCTTGCCAAAGAGAATCCAGTCCTCTTTCTGAATGACCTGGGAGTCTATTTATAGGCGTAGGCTGCTGGTATCTCGCTGAAAACTCGGGAGACCACTTCTGGCATGTGAGGGGGCCCACACGTACGATCTCAGGAAGTTTGGGCCCACTTTGGCATCGGTTCGAACTCCATTCGAACCGATCAAGAATTCATCCAATCGAGGTGAAATTTGGCGTGGACATTCTTCAATATGTATGCAAGCATCTGTGAAAGTTTCATTGCATTTGGATCAGTGGGTTAGGAGATATGATGGGTTCGAAATTGACTTCATAGCCAGGCTGTTAATTTCGAACCCCTGTTACTCGAAATGATGGCTTCGAAACCAGTGTGGCACGCGACTTCGTGGTGACGTGGAGCGCAAGCTTCGAATCGATCCGGACTTCTCTCCGTGTTGACCGCTTCGACTCCATATATCTCGGCGCATTCGAACCGATGGAAGACACGTCATCGTGATTGGTTGACTCAGTCGGTTCGAATGAAGCTACACAGGTTGGGTTCGAAGACGACATCATGGATGGGTTCGAAGTGTGGCTCTGTGATGGGTTCGAAGAGAGGACATTGTGATGGGTTCGAAGTAGGCAATGGCTTGGTGGGTTCGAAGTGGAGTCGAGGCTAATGGATGCGAACTAGGTGGACTAGAACCCGATGGGTTCGAGTGTGGCATGGCTGGGCTATCGGTTCGAACGCAGGTGGGTTCGAACTAGATGGTTTCGAACCGATGGATACGAACTCCATCGATTCGAACTGGGGCAAATGCTTTCGAGGCGCGACCTTATTTCTTTGGATTCGAACCAGATGGTTTCGAATGTGATGGGTTCGAACACAATGGGTTCGAACCGAGCAATGTCAATTCCTCTTATCTTGATTCCATCATAACTTGAGCATATGACCTCGGATTGACTTGAAATTTGGAGTGCAGACTTCCATGATCTTTCTTGTCGTGTCCTATCAATTGTGGCCCATTCCGGACTCGGACAAAATTCATCGATATCCATGGTTATCCTGCAGTGCATGGTTGATATTCATGAAGAGTAATCATTGGTTTCTAGTAAATTTTGGGTATCTCAACTTTGCCAAAAGTTGGGATAACATTTTGCCCCCCAAAACATGCCTTTTTGTAAAAGGTATGTTTTGAACGGTCTTAGATCAAGTGTAATAAATTCATGTTTCGTTGATATCTGTGGCATTATCAATCAAGTATGTGGCTGTTCGAAGCCAAATCAATAGTCGTTCTTCCCGTAGGAGTTGAGAATGAAGTTTCATAGTCTCTCCGGACTATTATTGGCTGCTCTAAACCCTTACTGAGCCCGTTCTAGACTCAGTGATTGAATAGAAAGGTCCTATTGCTCTCTGGCGTTGCCTTCTATCCCTTGCACTCCGGTCCCGGTTAGGACATATAGCGATACCATGGTCGTTCGGGACCGATCATAGCCTCTCCGGGCTCTTGCTGGATCCCATCCTGTCACTCTCCGGTGAAGGGGAAACAGCGCTTAAGTGAGTCGATCCTGTCGCTCTCCGGTGAAGCGACTCACTTCTTGCACTCCGGTTCAAAGCAGTTGAACATTAAGCGATGTCATGACCTGAATCATCGGCCGATCATAGTCTCTCCGGACTCTTGTCGGATCCCATCCTGTCACTCTCTGGTGAAGGGGAAACGACGATAAGTGAGTCGATCCTGTCGCTCTCCGGCGAAGCAACTCACTTCTTGCCTTCTGGATTCACCTCTCCGAGTGAAGGCGATCTTTCTTGTATAAGTGAGTTGATCCTGTCGCTCTCCGGCGAAGCAACTCACTTCTTACCTTCGGACCCCGTCTCTCCGGATAGGGTCATAAAGCGATCATGTTTATATGTAATGTTCATCCTTTGACTCTCCGGTCAAAAGGTTTATTGCAAGAAGTTCTAATTTATTTATTGATATTCAAGTTCTAGATGTTCAATCTCAAACATCAGAAAAAACTAAGGATTGCCACTCCGGGCGCAGCGGTTTATCTCCATCTCAGAGCATGCCTAGGGATCTCTCCGGTTCCCGTACATGTGTAAGTGGAGTAACCGTTTATTCTGAAAATAAACCTAAATAAAGTTATTCGACCGAAGTCCAAATCGTGGACTTGGCCCTTGCCATCTTTGATCAGTTGATGACGAGTCGTGATCCCGATCCAGGATCGTTCCTGCAAGGTGGAGGCGGTAGTTGTTCATGCCTTGTCGCTGCTGTCCGTTCTCTGACATACTGCGGTAATCTACCACCCCTAGCGTGTTCTTCCACCTCATCCTTCAGGTGACGGCATTCATCTGTGGTGTGCCCATCCAGCTCATGGAATAGGCAATATTTTCCAGTCCTGCGCTCCCGCTCGGTGGGATCCCTTACAGGTGGCTTTCGATAGTGAAGTTGCCCCCTGGTTTCAGTGAAGACTCTTTCTAGGCTTGCATTCAGATCTGTGTACTGCCTGAATCTTGGTTCTCGGAATTTCTTCCGTTTATCAGGACCATCATGTCTGTCATCCTGTTTTCTCTTTCCCTTGTCCGCTCCGGACTGCTCTCCAGAGGTTCCTACGCTTTTCGTGGCATTTATTTCACAACTCCCGACTCGTGATTCTTCTAACCGAATGAACTTTTCGGCTTTATGAAAGAATTCTCCAAGATCTTGCGGCGGGTCCTTCGTTAGAGAATCTTTAAACTTGGTACCTTCCGCGACTCCTGCCACCGCCGCCATTAGAATCATCGATGGATCCGGGCGATCCACAGAAGTCACTGTCACGTTGAATCTGAGTAAAAAATCTTTTATGGACTCTCCGGTCCTCTGTTTGATTGTTGCTAAGGTCATCACGCTCTTGGGTCGCGTCACGTGGACCCTGAACTGTCTCATGAAGCAATCTACGAGCTCGCTCCATGTTCCGATTGATCCAGTCTCTAGTTGTCTGAACCATAGTGCAGCTAAATCTGTCAAATACAGGGGGAAACATCGCGCCATCACTTCCTCGGATGCCCCCAGCACTTCCATGTGCCTGATATATCTTGTGATGTGCATTGTTGGGTCTGACCTCCCGTCGTAAGGATCCAGCGTTGGTAGCTTGAATTTTGGAGGGTTCCTGGCATTTCTGATGTTTGGAGTGAATGGACTCCGACTAACTTCTTCTAGGCCTCCGCTAGGTAATCCTCCTCTCATGATTCTTCGCATGAGGCCAATCATTCTCTCGTCCCCGTCTAGGGGTCGCCCCCTTGTCAAGTTCATATCCTGCCCCCCGAGCCTTGAAGGGAATTCTGGTACATACTCTTCCGGTGGCTCGTTAGCGTGAGCATTGGCTCCAGCCTGCTGAGCTCCATCTGTTGGTCTTCCAGTATCGGACCCTGAGGGTCTACCCCCAAGGCCTTGTTGACCTCCTTCAATCCCCGTATTCTGGCCTTGAGCCTGTCCTTCATTTGCTTCTGCAATCCTGATTCCTTGTCCCGTACTTGTAGCTGTTGTAGTTGGTCCAAGGTTTTGTATATTTGCTGTCCTCATTTGCTCGAGGAAATTCTGCAGCATCTCCTGTTGACTTTTCATTATGCTTTCGCGCAATGAGTTGGCCATAGCCTCCATCTCGTCTCTAGTGATGTAGACGGAAGCCGGTCCTTCTCTTGATCCAGAGGATGCTTCTTGGCTTCCTCCTTGTAGGCTCCTATCAACTCTCTGTCTTGTTTGTCGAGTCATTGTTTCTGAATTCTGAATTCTGATGTAGCGGGTGCTAGTTCTTCTCAGTGAAAGCACCAAAGTGTTTGCGCCAAAATTGGTCACAAACCCCGATGAATGCGAAAGCACCAGTGTTGGAATATAAGTCAACGATATCCAAACACAAATCACAGATCTAAGTAGCAAAATGGTAAATGTAAACAAGAACACACGATTTATAGTGGTTCGGCTATCTCCGGCCTACGTCCACTTCAAAGGTTTTTCCTTTTATTGATGTTCTTCGCTGATTACAATTGATTACAGCGGATTACAATGAATTATAGTTCTGGAATTCGAGTACAACGGTGGTTGTTGAGTGCCAAGTAGAGCCTTGGTGGAGACTTGGAGCTTCAGAGTCTTGATCTTGCCAAAGAGAATCCAGTCCTCTTTCTGAATGACCTGGGAGTCTATTTATAGGCGTAGGCTGCTGGTATCTCGCTGAAAACTCGGGAGACCACTTCTGGCATGTGAGGGGGCCCACACGTACGATCTCAGGAAGTTTGGGCCCACTTTGGCATCGGTTCGAACTCCATTCGAACCGATCAAGAATTCATCCAATCGAGGTGAAATTTGGCGTGGACATTCTTCAATATGTATGCAAGCATCTGTGAAAGTTTCATTGCATTTGGATCAGTGGGTTAGGAGATATGATGGGTTCGAAATTGACTTCATAGCCAGGCTGTTAATTTCGAACCCCTGTTACTCGAAATGATGGCTTCGAAACCAGTGTGGCACGCGACTTCGTGGTGACGTGGAGCGCAAGCTTCGAATCGATCCGGACTTCTCTCCGTGTTGACCGCTTCGACTCCATATATCTCGGCGCATTCGAACCGATGGAAGACACGTCATCGTGATTGGTTGACTCAGTCGGTTCGAATGAAGCTACACAGGTTGGGTTCGAAGACGACATCATGGATGGGTTCGAAGTGTGGCTCTGTGATGGGTTCGAAGAGAGGACATTGTGATGGGTTCGAAGTAGGCAATGGCTTGGTGGGTTCGAAGTGGAGTCGAGGCTAATGGATGCGAACTAGGTGGACTAGAACCCGATGGGTTCGAGTGTGGCATGGCTGGGCTATCGGTTCGAACGCAGGTGGGTTCGAACTAGATGGTTTCGAACCGATGGATACGAACTCCATCGATTCGAACTGGGGCAAATGCTTTCGAGGCGCGACCTTATTTCTTTGGATTCGAACCAGATGGTTTCGAATGTGATGGGTTCGAACACAATGGGTTCGAACCGAGCAATGTCAATTCCTCTTATCTTGATTCCATCATAACTTGAGCATATGACCTCGGATTGACTTGAAATTTGGAGTGCAGACTTCCATGATCTTTCTTGTCGTGTCCTATCAATTGTGGCCCATTCCGGACTCGGACAAAATTCATCGATATCCATGGTTATCCTGCAGTGCATGGTTGATATTCATGAAGAGTAATCATTGGTTTCTAGTAAATTTTGGGTATCTCAACTTTGCCAAAAGTTGGGATAACAAGCATGGCCTCTATGTTTGCACGATTAACCCTTTGGAGCTCATCAACAAGTTTTTGCCAGTTCGACATCCTCTCAATATCAAGCTTGACGGCATCGAAGTTTCGTAACATAGCAGACTTGTCAATGGGGACCAAGTCAAGGTCAAACCTTACTCCCTTCAGACACAACCGTGGAAACAAACTTTGCAAAGTGGCCGGACCCGGTCCGACTTGGAATTTGGGCCTGCTAATTATTGTTTGAATGTCTGTCTTCCCGAGAGCGGGAGAGCCGGAAGGAATGTCAAGCGAGGCAGGGGAAGTAACCTTTTAAGGAGTTGTAGAGGTGTGCTTCTCACCATGTCGGGCTCGCTTGCTCGAATCTTCAACCATATGACTTTTTCCTCTGTCATCATGGGATTTTCTTTTATGGGAATTGTCGCCTCTCTACGAAGAATCGTGGCGCTCTTCCCTCTCTCTTCTTTCATAACGCTCCTCTTGACCTTTCGAGCGGCTCTTTCTTCATCAGATTCTCTGTAAGAGGGGAGGTAACGCCTGTAATCATATTGGCTACGCCTACCGTAGCGCTGGAAATCATCATAGTAGGATCCGCTGCGCCCCATCGGAGGATCTGAAATAAAAAAGAGCTAAATTTTAGAATTCTTCAAAGTACAAAAAGTCAGAAGCATAAAAGTGCCGAAAAAATTCTAAGTGTGTGTGATGTGCAAACTACGCGCTTCAAACTACGAACCACTCTTTAATTGAGGAGTGGTTGTGGGTGTAATAGTTAGCGTCAACTCTTGAGTTGACGGAGTCTGTTGCAGGATAGAAGTCGCTTCAACTACAGAAGAAGAAACCCCGGTAGTGATAGGATCATCTTTAAAGATCTCTTGCGAGGTGGCAAAGAGGTCGCTCAACCCTTCGAAAGTATCGTCCCTGCTCTGCTTGACAAGGCTAGTTTTCTCGGCTTCTTCGCCAGATTTCTGTGAACGTCGGGGAGATCCCTGAGGCCCTTCTTCCTCAATAACCGGGGCAAGTTCGATAGATGGCCCCGCAACATCAACAGAAGTGGAGCATTTCACTAGCGAAGCCTCGGGAGCAGGTCCTTTTGGTATGGATGTGTCTGTAGAAACCGGAGCATCTGATGCTTTAGGTGGGGAGTCTGGAACCTCGCAGGGGTGTGTGGAGCGAGAAGGGTGAAGAAGTCCGAACCGGTGAAGGAATTCGTCGTTCAGCAAAAATTTCATATCCCGCTCTTCAACCGGTACAGCTACAAGCCTCTCCAGAGTTGGCTTGTGACTGGGATCTCTACAAGGAGGGGGGAGCGCTGAAATGAAAAAAAAATGATGATGATGAAGTTAACACTTGGCAATTTGAACTTCAAAAAATTCAGAGTATAGAGGAGCAAAAGGTAGATGATCTTACTTCCTTCTCTCCACACAGCATAAAACCCCGGGGGGCAACGGACATAGAAGAATTGAGTTAAGAACCCATGGGCAGTATCAGGGAGGCCAACGATAAATTTACGATTTCGTGCGCTTGTCACAACCGTAATAGAAGGATGATCCTTAGTCCTAGTAAAGGAGCATAGGAAGCAGATCTCGTCAAAGCTTGGAAGCCGGTCAAATGTTTTCGTAAATAGCACGCACAAACCCATCAGAATGGCATAGCCATTGGGGTGTAGCTGGAATGGGGAGATAGCTAATCGAAGAAGTAGATTCTAGAGAAAGTTGTTGAAAGGGGGAATGACCCCGCTTACGCACATTTGCCGATTAACCGCTACGAAGCCAGTAGGCGCCACATCAGGGGTGTCACCTTTCTCAGGGAAAATTGCGTCTGCTTCAGCAATGCCAAACTGACCACACAACTGACGAAAAACTTTGTACGATAAGGTGGTGGGGGCTCTTTCTGGAGGATTGACTAATGGAGCTGGAATAAGAGTGGCCTCTCCAGCCTGGGCTGTTGTATCCTCTTGCTGAGAAGTCATTCTACACAAGCAACTGGATATTCCAATATGAAGGTGCACATTTCCTAAAATGTGTGAAGTGTTGTGTAAAACCAACAAAGCAATAAGTGAATAAAAATGGAATAAAAACTAGCAAGCATTTGTCAGTTATGAAGTCCAGGGTTCGTTGTTTTAAAATATGAAAGAGAAATGTAAATGCAAACAAACCAGTTCAAGATAGCAGTGCTTTGCATTAATATTTCACTTTAGTTGATTGTTTCACGGCATTTCATACAGTATGTTTAAGTTGATTACTCTATGTTGACTAATCTGTCATTTGATATGGGCAGTCAGTGGCAGTATATTTGTCCCATTTTTCTGCAAGTGTTGTGTTTAACAGGTTGATAGCGTTAAAGTTAGAATAATCTCTAAAGAAACGCAACAATGTTCAAGTAGTATATTCTGGCAATTCAAGTTGGAAGTACAATCAAGTTTTGACGACATCTTGAAGTTTTCAAATTTTTGTTCAAGCCATTTAGTCACAGTCCAAAAATCCTCCAAGCCCTAAGTCGTTCACAACCTAACAGAGGGATGAAATTGGCTTAGGCTAAAGGAAATAATTCGGCCGTAAAAGATTGTCTAAGTGCTGAATCGTCCAAGACCTAAAGGATAAGTCGTCCACGATCTAAAGGTTAAGTCTCCCACGACTTACAAGACTTCCTGCAAGATTAAGTCGTTGGCTCATTGAATCGTTGGTCCTATAAGCCGCAAGACGTGTTGAGAAGAAAAGGCTTCGGTTAGAAATGGAGTGGGTCTCTCGAGGTCTTAAATCGGCTACGACTCAGGACTAAATTGTTCACAACCATAAGGCCAAGTCATGAAAATCTCAAATCAAGACAAAGCGATGGAGTACAAATGAAGCTAAGTCTTAAGTCGTCCAGAAAATAACACAACCTGAAGGGTTAAGTCGTGCGTAATTAAGGTCGTAAGGGATCTTAAGTCAGTTACTTCGAGAATTGTGCAAATCAACAGAGTTGTGAAAATCTCACAACATCTCACCTAACCCGTTAACCTTCTAACACTTAACCCGTTAGCCCGATAATCTCTCAATCGACAACAACCCCAGTTCTGCCACACCACCGAATCGTCGCAAATCACGAGTCGTCTTAAGTCAAATCAAATAAACTTTGAGTTCTTCGACGACCAATGCAACAATACTCGCACAATTAAAGGGGGGAATCAGAGACGGAAGACGGGGCTCAAAGATTGACAATGATAATCGGCGATTGGAAAATGGGGAAAATTGCTCACGTGATATGAAACTGGAGATGGTTGGAAGTAAATCAAGTCAGGATCGCCGTAGGAAGCTCGGAGAAATGCTGATGGCGAATACGACAGGAAGCTTGGAGAGATGTTAATGGCGTATACGGCTTAGGAGATTGATAGTGAGAAGAAAGAAATAAAAGAAACAACTCAAGTCTTTTAATACACCAAGACAGCGGAACTTGAAACGGCACAAGCGAGTTAAGGAAAGTCGAAGCACACGACCTACGACTTAGGCGTGTGCTTTGAGGGGCAAATGTTAACCCCGTTAAGACAACGACTTATGACTTGAGGCCACCATGATCAAACAGTTAAAAGCACTCTGCGACTTAACAAGTTAAGGACTCAAGTTATGGACGATCTACGACTTATGAATGGTATGACTTAACGGTTTAATGTGTTAAAGAAATGGCCGACTCAACGACTCGAGGGAAACAGCAACTCAATGGATCAAGGAGGGTACACGACTTAGGGTCTGGACGAGTTAACGAGCTGTGGTCCAGACCACTTAAGAATTGAAACGGACCAAGAAGTCTACGACTTAAGGAAATCTACGACTTAAGAGATGGCCTGACTCAAGAAGAAATAAGTTAACGACCTAAAGTTGTCTATGACTTACGACCTAGCATGAGTCGTAAACTCCTTAGGCAAACAAAGCGCTGATACTCGTTAAACATAGCCTCCTAACTCGTGAACGAGTTAAGATTTGTGTTGCTATCTGAAATACACAAGCTTACCAGTTAAGCCGTAACTCACGACTTAACTTAAGTCGTCCATGACCTAAAGTCGCTAGGCTATAATCCTCTGCCACAACACTTATGTCGCATCCTGTTAACTCGGTCATGACCTACGATCTATGATGAGTCGTACACGACTTATGTAAACAAATAAAGCCGCGTCCGGTTAACTCGTGCATGACTTAGAACTTGACATGGATTCAAGCAGATGGGCAAATTTCTACCAAGCTACGAGCTAGACTCAATAAGTCGGCCACAACCTACCTTAACTCGGTTGCGACTTAAGGGTAAAATTTTCCTATAGATACCAACCTACTACAAGCATGGGAGGGACTTTTGGCTCATTCTTTCCAAGCACCGATACTCTGCTACATTCCAAACCGACTCGACACTCAAAGCTTTCAAGACACGTAGAACGCTATCAACAACTTCAAGAGGGAATCTCATACATCCGACATGGATTTGAAGACTTTCACTTACACTGAAGTTTAAGCTACTCGTTCAAAGTGTTTAGTAATTCAAAGTGTATTGTACTTGGGAAGAATTGTATCGACTTGTAACGAAATAATCAATAAAGATATTCAAAGTGGACGTAGGCAAACTATTAAGCCGAACCACTATAAAATCGCTGTTGTTTACTGTTTTTTCTACTGTTTTCGTCTTATACTCTGTTCCCAAAACATCGGGTGGTGCTTTCACAACTACACTTTACACACCGGGGTGTTGGCGTTCAAATTTTAGCGCAAACACTCTATAAATAGGCATGCACTCCCAACTAAGAAAGATCGAATTATGAACTGTCATTCTTCCTCATTTTCATTTTCTCAAGCATAAATAAAAAACTTAACTTTGGGACTTTAATGGTAGATTAGGTCAAATCCAAATTAGGATTTGGTGACTAAGTACTTGAAAAACCTCCTACTTCCATATGTGATTATTTTTGGACATGTATACTTGCTCAAGAGTCCCACGTCTTGCCCAACTGCCCTTGAACCATCTTGACTAAGCATAAAAGTTAGGACCTAATATTGACATAACATTTTTGGTGCTTTCATTGAGGATTGAACTCAAGGAAGATCACATATTGACCTTATATCCATAGGAAAGATGGCAAGAATAATAAAGAAAATTAGCATGCAAGTACAAAAAGCCCTACATTATACTGATCTTGTGTAAAATGTAACTCCGTAATCCAATGTCAAGAACATTGAAATAGGGCAAATATCGATAATAGTTGGAACAAGGAACGAAGAAACTAACATCAAAGCCATGCAAAGAACTCTCTAAACTATACATGAATTAATTAAGATGCTAATTTCCTAAAAATCATCAAGTTCATCCTAAAAAACAAAAGGCAATGATAGGAAGGAGGATTAATCACCTTAAAGTAATGTAGACGCATCAACCTCGAGACGTAAAAACATTTGGAAAAGCACTTTGGAATCCAGAAAGAAATTCAAAGCTGGAGCTGTAAGTCGACGATAATTCTCAACAACTTAATATGGATGAGGAAAAAAACATAAAGCTAATAATTGCCCACTCATAAAATAAGTCATGAACCGAAATCAACATTAATACATCTGTTAGTTGGCTTCATAGATGAAATACAGACCAGAACAAAAAGACTATAAGAATGATGAATCCTGTGCAGTTAAAGGGCTTAGCGGTGGAGGTGTAAAAAGGTATAATGAAAAATAGTGGAGGTGCAAAAATCTTTATTGGATATGAAAACAAATATTTGTGTTAATTTATTCTCATTCACGCATCATTTTTGTAGAAAAAGGAAACATTATTTAATCTTACATAACAAAACCGAAGAATATCATGATTTATGTAGACTAGATTTGGTGATTAAAATAGATTTCTAACTTATAATGAGCATTTATACCTTAAAATAAGTTATTTACTATAATTTTGTTTATTTGTTTTAAAATAGAACTAGTTAAACCAACCACTGTATATTATTGTTTCTAAGGCCAGTGCTAAAAAGCCCTGATTTAGAAAGTGTAACGGAAAATAATGGGGCTTACTATTTAATAGCGCTAAATTGAAATAGCGTAGCGGTCGAAGAGCGCTATGCGCTATAGCAGGGATTTTGCGCGGCTCTAGTTTGGCTTTAACATCACGGGATGAATTATTATCTAAAGGGTTTAGCAAGCAAAATGGTTAAAGGCATTTTGGAGATGAAAGGAAAGTGGATGATGGATCCTAGAGTTAATAACAACTTAAGAGATGTAGCATCCCCCACATTGAGGCGCAAAACTAATGGCTACGGATGGTGTAGTCGTCCATGGTTATTAATTCTTGGTAACCAAATGTGGTAATGTTGGATACATTGATATAATAGAAACACATGGATATGAAAAAAAATTTAAAACTATTAAACAAATTTCTCATTCCATTTCAATCATATTTCAAATTAATTATATAATCCCAAATTCGAGAACCACATTTAGAGAAAATATAACTATTACAAAATACGCCAAGAGCGACATATGACGATGTACCTATGGACGATCAAAGTTTTAACATAGACAATTTAAACAACTTTGCCTTTACATCAAAACACAACAGAATCAAAATGAAAAGAACTCGTAATAGCTAGCTTTCCTTCCATACATCTCCAGAAGCTTATTCGTCTAAAGGAGAACCTAAAAACCTCAACTCGCAAACTACTCTAAATAATTGAGCACCCGAGAGTTTAAGGGGAAAACATAAATGGGTCAGACATAAAGCTGGGTATGAATAATAACCTACCATATTGAATCATTTAGATATATAGTAAGACAACGCCACTTGGTGGAATAGGTTTCCCCTCACTAGTACCTAACCCAAAAAATTATAATAACCATATACTGTGGTCCTACATCAATAATGGTTAAAAACATAGAAAATTTAAACATATCATGATGATATGCACACAAGCAAAATATTCAGGATCTCCCATCCCCATTCATTTGACCATCTGTCACATTTATAGTTTCTAAGGTCACATTAAACTATTAGTTTTCACGGGATGACTAATAACATATTCGATGCTTACGGATTATCTGTCTGGTTTCATAGTTTTCATTGCATCACTAAAAACCTTTTGGCCCCTACCATTAGCTTCAGTATTTCATTGGTTCACTCTAAACCTATTGGTATCTCCAATAACTTCTCTTATATCAGAGTTTTCATGGGTTGACCGTGAGCTTATCAATCTCTGTCAATAACTTTATTTGGATATAGTTCTCATGCAATCACTACGAACCCATTAGCCCCTGCTAATTACTCTCTCCAAGCATAGTTTTCATGGTTTTACTATGAACTTGTCTAAACTCAAAATTTCTTGATCAGGCTTTGGGCATCCTATGTTCAGGTCTACCTGACCTCATTGCTGCAACTCTACTCATTCAGGAGTTAACTCAATTTATATTCACTATTGGATCAACCTAGTGGGTTATCTATCCTTTCTCCCCAGAATATAGTTTTGGGTCCATCATATAGTGAAAATATTTATATAAGAAGCATGTACAATAACATAACAATACAAACATTTATGGTTTAATAATCTTGAAATCTTTTGCGCATGAAATTTGGTTAATCTCTTTAACCCATTATTTTTATCAAGGCAAGCTTCTTTAAAAACTCCAAAGTTAAAATCCATTTCAAAGCTCCTTTATGTTGCCAAGGGGTTTCCTAGAAAAATGCGATTTGGTTCTTTGTTTTGAAAACTAAGGCTTTCAAAACCTTAGACCCTTACTTTCAAAAGCATTAGAGCATATCTTTCGAAGGCACTAAATTCTTCTTTTCGAAATACTTAGCATTTGCCTTTCGAAATACTTTAAAACATATCCTTTTGAAACCATCAACACGTCCTCTTGAAAGTATTAAAGCAACATTTTCCAAATTATAGAAGCAAAGCCTCGAAATAATTTGAAAGTACCTCTTTTGAAACCATTAAGTTTAATCTTTTGGGTCAAAGCGAACATAAGCGAAAGTACCCTTTCGAAACCCTTAACCTTCAAATAAAAGAGTTTAGGGAAAACGTATGGCTTCAGAACCATCCTTTCGGAAGCTTTAATCTCTAAATAAAACAAGTGTAAGGATAGCTTCGAAACACCTTTCAAAGCCATTGCCTTCAAAACCTTTAGTTTAAATGGCTACTAAAGCCCTTTCCAAAGCATTGGAAAGCGGCTTGTTATATTTATAAAACAAAATCTTGCTTTTCGAAATCACCGAAAACTTTTAAATTATTCAAAAATTATGAAGACGTAGCAAGGTTTCGACTTGGTTCAAGACTGCCCTTTTGAAGTTTCTTTCTAAATCATAGTATACGACAACTTACTCAAAAGCTACCTTTTAAACAAAAAGGCGACGCCCCCTTCGAAATCTATATAAAAGTAATTCAACACTTTCCAAAGCATCCATTAAAAGCAAGGCAAGTTGCATCTCATTTGAAAGAAAAACAAAGACCTTCAAAAGCTATTTAAAATGGCCTCACCCCTTCGAAAGCATGGTTTCGACTCTATACCTGCCCCCTTTCTCCAATCCACTACACGTCAAAGCAATGCTACCATGTGTATTGGTTTCAACTTGGTTAGGGGAGGAAGTATTCCGATGAAAGGTGGCAATCGAAAGTGGAAAAATATTAAATCTGTATAGAATTGATTTGTTACCTTTTTATGTAAATGTTTTTTAACTAACTTTACTATTTTTGAAAATAAAATTGGTTGCCATAAACTTTACCAAATATTTTCTAAAAGACTGCCGAATTCATCCAGAATTAATTTATAATAATTAAAAACAAGCCATTCCTTAAACAAAGAAATTAAGACATGTAAGTCCTTCAACTTAATTAAATTAATTTCCAAGTAAATCACTTGGGAAAATTCCCCAAAAATCATTATAATTCACTTTTAATATGTTATCTAACATATATAAATTTCAGACCCAAAGTCCTTTATATAATAGCCGAAATAAATTTTTAAACCCAATTAATTCTTCCTTCAAAAATTCATAATAAATTATCCATATTGATAATTATGAAAATCTAAACTCTTCTCCAAAGCAATGTTTTAAATAACATACTAAATCCTCAAGAAATTCAAAAGAAAATATATATATACAATTTTACCCAAAAAACGGAATAACCATTTATCAAACATATTTTTAAATCAAACATATCATGTAATCCAAGCATATCATAATTAAAATCATCATAAGGTTTTAAACTTAAAACCTAAAATCAAACGCTCTTTAAAAACGAAAATGAGATAGTTTTGATTATTATTCACCTTGCTTTGGATAAAGAACTTGAGATTTGATCTTGCTTAATTCTCCTTACTTGATTCCTTTGCTTTTACATGGTTTTTTTTATCCTCTTCTCCCCTAGGTTATAGCCGCCATGAGCTCCTTCGTCTATGTTATAAATTTATGAACTTGTGAAAATGAAAATGGGAATAAGGGTTTTGGGGTCAAGGGTTATGGTGGACGGCTATTTTCCATAATACCCTTGTCTTATTTTCTTATTTGATAACTTATAAAACTACTTTCATAAACCTGTCTTTTTTTAGTTAAGCACGACCTCGATTTAGTTTTCAAATCTCAATCCCCTTATCACTCTAATCTTTACATTATTCTATTTAATTTGTCTAATTAAATCACATGAATAATGTTATTTAAAATTAAGGGTCTTACAAAGGGGCCCCATTTATTGAAGTGATAATGACCATTCCATTGCACCCATATGTAAAAAAAAATTAATAAAATATAATGGTACAATTGATTTGGGCACTTGCTGGATTTTGAAAGTTATATGGACTTTTATGATGCTCCTATAACAGATTTTTCCCCTAACCTTCTTTGGCGCAGTAGAAAAGTGGTATTGACACTACCGTGAAATTTAAAACCCTAAATTTTTGGTAACATTATTTAGGATATTTAATTAGCTAAATTAATTAAAATAATGTGTTAATTAGGGGGTTAATATTTGATTTAGTTAAGGAGTAGTCATTCCATTTAAACAATGAATTAAAGGAAGAGTTTAAATTGAAATAAAGAAAGGGTAAAATAGGATAGAGGTCATTCTTATACCCTAGACCCTTGGCCATGTACCTTCTACACGTCCATTTCATTTTATCGGAAATAAAATTAAACTAATATCGGCCACCGCTAACAAAAGAAAAAGGAAGAAGATTGAAAAAAGCTAAGGAAGAAGCTAATTCAAATTAAATCCATCCATATTTCAATCTCTTTAACCTCTAAAGCTAAGGTGAATAATGTTTACATCTCAAATTTTTATTATTTTCAGTTTTAAGATGAATTTCGAATATTTTGCATTGATTTGCCATGTTTTGAATGATGAATGATTATATACTTATTGATGAATTATGGTTGTTCATATTGAATTAATGATATGTTTTAAGGTGAAAACACTATAAACTGACATCCAAATACATTGCGAATTTTTATGAAGATCTTAAATGATATTCTAGAGATAGTTTTAATTTTCAGAATTTTTTGAATAATTGTGGAATCTATATGAATTTTCTAGTGAAGAAAATGTTAATTTGGGTTAATAATTATTTACGATTAAATAAAAAGATTGGGTCTGAAATTTTTATATGTTGGATGATATATTGTTTCAGATTTTCTAGAATTTTTGTACATGTTTCCTAAGTGTTTTGATGGATATATAAAATTATTTAAAGTATAGGACTTAAATGTTTTATACAATTATAAAAGGAGAAGGGGATTTTTGCAAATGATCCAAAAAGATTAGTTCAGAAATTACGGTACTTTTTATTGGGAAAGAAAGAGGCAATTAATGAAAACTTGACACGCAAAGCTGGTTAGGTGAAAAGGACTATTTGCTACATTTTTTCACGGTTTTGATGCTTCCGGCACCAGATTCTGCCCCCTTATCTTTGCTTCCAACACAGTTGAAACCAATGCACATGGTATTAGGAAATTGATACGTAGTGAATTGGATATAGGCCGAAGGTATGGAGTCGAAACCAGAGGTTCCAAAGGGGTTGAGGCATTACTTTGCTTTTAAATTAAAAATGCGCCTACTTCTTTCGAATATCTGACTTTTGACTAAGTAGCTTTCGACCTAGTTAGCTTTCAACTAGGTCGAATGGATTTAAAGAAATGGTTTCAATTGGGTTGTGCTTTAAATGACTGCTTTTGAGTAAGTTGAAGAATTTTACTGCCTCTTTCCACCTTTCGATCTACATGGTTTCGAAGGGGATGTTTATTTTGTTTTCTAAAATTTTGGCCACTTCTCCAACGCTTTTGAAGAGATGGTTTGGACACCATCACTTCTTTACTTAGGAAATCGTTTCCATACAGATGCTTTCGACTTAAATGTTTTAAAGACCCTTTTTATATGATTGAAGTATAATCCAAAATGGTTTCAAAAGAGATAGTTTTAAATGGTTTCAAAAAAGATGCTTTTGACTTTAATGGGTTTTTGATCCTTTTGCTCTTTTTGAAGGCATAATCCAAATGGTTTCGACCGAGACGTCTTCCAAAGGTTTTGAAGGAGTAAAATATTGAATGGTTTTGAAAATTTTCCACATTTTTTAAATTGATCCCAAAGTGCTTTCGAAAGGTTTTAATGAATGGTTTCAAAAGGGGTGGTTCCACATGGTTTCAAAAGGGTTAGTAGAAAATAGCCCTTGTACTTGAATTTATACCCAACTATAGTCATTTAATGATTTCAATGCCATGATCCAACTATAATCATATTGGAGTCTTCACAATGAAGTTCAACAACGTTCTCAAGTTGAGAGAAATCTATAATATCATCATCTGAATATTCTCTGTTTGACCTTAGATATAGTATCCAATAGAAAAATCATGGGTGAGTTACTCCATAGTTATCTGATAACTATCATTATGTAACCCCATAGTGCATCCAACAACAATGAGTAAAACACTTCCCTACATTTGGAATACGTTGCATACTCTAGTCTCAGTGGATGTATTAATATCCTGCCTCAAAACACTTAACTAGGAATATCTAAAATAATATGTTATTTTAATCTGATAATTTCTCATGATTACTGCACATTTTAATTACCATTACATATGACATTATTTAAGGATTTTCTTCTCAATATACAAAGATTAAATAATTAATTAAAATATCACAACATAATAAGTATATTATAGAAAGAAAAACACATTTATTTCAAATGAGATTTTATTACAGGGTTAATATTTTATTATAATTTACATAATTGCCCTTAGTGCATACACCTAACTCTATCCATCTCTCACTTGCACTTGGGGCTAATAATGGAATCTCAATCTCATCCCTTCGATTAGTTTGCTCTGAATTTGTTGAAACAGTTTCTTCGTCAATGGATCTGTTATGTTGTTCTTAGTGCCCACTCTTTCAATTACAATATCTTCATTGATGACAAACTCCCTAATTAGGTGGAACTTTCAATTAATGTGTCTTAACTTCTTGTGATACCTAGCTCCTTTGCAATTTACTACGCTGCATCATTATGGCATACAATTTCATGGGTTTCTCAACATCAAAAAGCACTTCTAGCTCAACCGTAAACTTAAGCATCTAGAACGCTCTTTAGCTACTTCGTTGAGGGTGATGTATTCAGCTTCCATTATTGAATCAGCTACTGTCTCTTGCTTGTAAAATTTCTAACTGACAACTCCATTATTCAATGTATATACATAACTAGACACCGATTTACCATCATCGATATTACTCTGAAAGATTGAACCTATATACCCTTTCATAAAAATATCTTCATTCCCATATATAAGGAATGAATTTTTAGTATTTCGTAAATACTTAAGAATACATTTAACTATTGTCCAAAACTTTTTCCAGGATTAGACACATATCGGCTCGCATAAGCCATATTTAGTCTAGTAAATAACATATCATACATAATTGATCTAATTACAGATGCATATGGTATCCTCTTTATTCACTATTTCTCCTCATTATTATGAGGAGTGTTGAAAGGACGATTCCATATTGCAGTAGAACAAATCCACTCTTGGAATTCTCCATATTAAACCTTTTAAGTATGGCATCTATATAAAAGGATTGGGACAATCCCAACAACCTCTTGGATCTATCTCTATATATCCTTATATATGACGACTCAGAATTTTTGGGTATTTGAAATTTGAATATTCAATTAATTTTAAATATTTGAAAGTTAGTTTAACTTGAATTTCAAATATCACTATTTATTTGGCAATTAAATTATTGAATTTAATTGTTGAAAGTTGGGTAAAATATTGAATCTTCAGTTTTATGCTTAGTAAAAATATTTCAAAGGCTTAGAAAATTTATATTTATAATATTGGAGATAATAGAAGTTTTAAATTTAAATTTGGGAATGTTTTGTTTAGTTTTAAAAATATATAGTTTAAATAGATATTTAAAATAGCCGTCCAGGGCATTGTCTTGGATTTCGACGAAACCAATTCCATTGGATCCGTAATAGTATATTGTTATCAGATATCAATTGTTGTAGCGTTTGGAGTTATGCGTGGTCGTATAGTAGATAAATGTGCTGAATTTATATCGAAAATTTAATATAATAACTGAGTCCAAAAATCCGTCTTCTCCATACGATCGAGTTAGGCCTCGAAACCTTTTCCATTGCATTTGAAATAGGGGAATAACATTATAAATGCCTAGCGGTACGGCTCGATAGGTGATCGAGATTGTGAGTTGCAATAATTGAGACGTTTTAAATTTGAATATAAATAATATAATTAAAATACTATAGCACAAACATGAAATAAAACTTTAAACACGTGTTCTTCCTAATGGAACATGTGTCTTCTTTAAAGGAGAAACAAGAAAATAAAAATAAATGGAATGAGAGCATTAGAATTGGTTAAAACTTCGTTCTTTCCCTTTCTCCTTTTGTTTCTAATTCTTCATATGGTTGATATTTAATTTCGTTCTCCTGCTCACCTTAAAACTAAAATCCCCTACATAATCCCAAATCGTAACTTCTTTGAATTTGTATAAAAAGAAAACAAGGTTTGAATCGAATTCGAAAATGGGGGGTTGCTTCGTGTAACAACGCGCATATTTTACGATTGTATATTTAAATATTTTGTCTAAATATAGCATCGTTAGTCGGATTTTAGTCTGAAATGCTACTTTTTGCAAACAGTTCAATTAGGACTCGAGACCCCTTCCATTGAGTTCAAAATGATATTTGCGACCTTTTTGAGTATAAATATCGATATGTTTGGAGTTAGCTTGAATTTTGACATTTTCACTTAGGGCTTTGGGTTTGGGTTTCTACCCAATAACGTAACATAAGACCCTAGCTCCACCCCCTCTCCTCTACATTCATTCTCATTTCCTAACACTTCAAGCTTTAAGAAAAAATGGGGGGAGAGAAAAGAGATTAGGAATTCCCAAGCCCTAGCTTCATTTGCAAATCCAAGTTTTAGCTCCAAGATCAAAGAGAAGCTTAGGTAACCATCTCCTTCTTCTTCTCCATCTCAATCTCTCTCCAATTTCAGAAATTTCCTATAACCTATTTCGGGAAATTATTGTTTATGATCTTAGATTGGAGCTTTTAGAGTTGAAATTGAAAAGTGGTTGATCTTCCTTTGTTTTCAAGCTTCTCCTTCCTTGTTTTTGTGTAAAAGTTGAGTTTTTGAACTCATATCTACTTCTATAGCTATCATTGATGTTAGGTATGAATTCCTAAAAATTATTTATGTTCATTTGCTTTGGATTTGGATTGAATTGGTGAATATTCCAATTTTTGGTGTTTTGAGGTCAAATCTTTAAAAAGCCAACCTTTGATGTTTGAACACGTTAGTGAGGTGTTTCGAAGTGCCATACAAGGCAGGGTTGTCGCTAGGCGTGAATCCCTAGTCGTCATTGCTTGCTTGTTCACTTCCATTCCGTGTTATTTTTTGCCCCATAAGGGGCTAGGCAGAAGCTACTGATAAGCAGGTTCAGTTGACTGAACCAGGGGGTTAGTCGACTCAATAAGGGGGCAAAAAATTCTCGGTCCCCGTATTAGTCGACTGACCCGATGTTCCAGTCGACTGACCTGGAAATACGAAGTTTCCAGGTTCTGTGTTAGTCGACTGACCATCTAGTCCAGTCGATTGACCTGCTTACTTCAACCCACTTTATCTATTTTAGAGATTCTAATTTTTATCGATTCGCAATTATTTGATTTTTTCTTATCATTTATTATCGACTTTGATGACTTCCTCTTCGGGATTTTTCGGAATATCAATTTTAATTGCTTCGGCAACGATTTCTATGGATTTGATTCAGTCTCTGTATGTGAATATTTGGCGATTGATTGTTACTACGATCGTTTTTGGTGACTTGTCACTTTGAAATACAAAGGTTTCTATAATAGTAGTAAATATTCAAACACTTTCTCAAATAAGATTTTAACTCCATTTTTAATACAAAGCATGTTTATAAATCGATTTCCAAATCTATTAGTATACACAAACCTTTACCTCATTCGTTTGAGAAATCTAATTAAACGGCCTAGTAAAACTAGTGGTATGAAATGCTTGTGTTTAGTTCGTCGGTTAATTTTTGGACTTGTTCGATTGAAACTCTCATGATAATTTTAGAGTGGAGATCTACAATTTGTTCGTAAATATTTAAGCTAAGGCAGTGGATATGGGACATGAAGATGAACTCATTTATTTACTAGCTTAGTGTAATTCGCACTTTTTATTGATCAATGATGATCATTTTGTGATTTAGACAAGCGAATTGCCATGTCTCTTTGTCCACATAGTAGACTATACCTCGTTTTATTGAGTTTCATCTCATTTCTTTCATAGGCTTACGAACTATTGGTTCTTTGGAGTTTCGACTGATTTTTGTAGGCTAGCGACCCGTGCTCTTTTATGGAGTTCGGTTCATCGGATGTACCGTTGTACTACGTCGTTGTTTCGAATAATTTGAGTTTCAGGTTCCTCGTGCGTACCGATATTGTACTATGTCATTGCACCGGCTCTATGGTTAGCGATCATGGGATAGCGCCCCGTTTGTGATGCACGTGTTGGTGATTTTTCATACTCCCGTTTATGATAGGTATCCCCTTTTTTGATTTCTGGATTTCTAATTGCTGATTTCTAGAAATTTTGTGTATCACCAATTTTTACGATTGGCATTGATATGTTTGCCAATATTTGTGGTTTGGTGAATAAAATAAAGAATATGACATTCTCTTTAGTGTTCTGAGATTCTTGAGATATTGTATGATTTTTGTTGATGTTAAATGTATACTTTTCTTAGTATGGCATTATTGTTATCATACGTTTTTATCATATCTCTTATTATATCTCATTTTATCTGATATTTATAGCTAGACTGATCTGTTTATTATGTTCTTATTAAATAATACTCGAATCAGATTGAGATGTTACAGGTGCTTCAACTTGAATCCACTACTGGGAACATTATCTGACTTTTGACTAACTACTTTAGTTCAGTAGTTTTTGTTGTTATACATTCGAGATAGAGCTTCCTTGATGTATACATATTCTATTGTCTTGCACTTGTATCTATTCTTTAGTGATATTGTGGATCTTGTTTGACCACTACTCTGTTGTACACTTCTATGTGTTATATTCATATCTATAGCTGCCTTTGTGATATGGATATCTGTGACTGATTTGTGTTATGCTTAGTTATATATTTGTTTCCGAAGATCATATAGCCATTGTATTGTATCTTTGAGTTTGTATCCATATGTCGGATTTCCTCTTGAAATGAAATGAATGTTGTTTTTTCTGGCATACCGGTGCTCGCATAAAGCAATTACATGGATGGTCGTTCCTCAACAGCCTTATTCTTCATGCTAGTTGGCGGCATTACTATGTAGTGTCATTGGCTAGCATGAGTATAAAGGTGGGGCGTCACAACTTGGTATTAGAGCCAAACTTCGAAACAATGTAGAATAATCTAGCAAGGACCATTGTCCTAGTCTTTCTTAGGAATCGTGCTTTAGGTTTATCGTAGTCGTAGGACCCATTCTATCCTATTTTCTTTTATGATACCTTCTGATATTCATTCTGAAAATAACCTTTTCTTCTTCTTTCTTCCTTTCTTTCTTAAAGAAGAGGAATGGTTAGACCAGGCGTTCCCAGCGCCTGTCAATCCAGTGAAACTCCTCAGGATGGAGTATTTATGTCTGCCCAACAGCTTCTAGATCATGTAAAGAATGCTCAAGTTGTCGGACCCATCCTAGAGCCTACTAACCCTAAATTCGAATTTTCACGCCTGTGCGGTGATTATACTAATTTGGGCAGAAAGCCGTTCAAGGGTTCGAGGGCGTTATCGAAGTCCAAACTTGGCTTACAACATGCGATCGCATCTTTTCTCGCATGAATCTCATTGATCTGTATCGATTCCAAGTTGCTTCTAGCATGCTCCAGGAAAGAGCATTAGATTGGTATGAGCTTCTGATTTCTAAAATTAGTGAAGCGGATCTTACTTAGGAGCAATTTCGGGAAAGATTTGAATCAAAATTTGTACCAAAAGCTGAAAAAGTGACTCTGGCCGTCGTTTTATTGATCTTTTTCAAGGTGAATCTTCTGTGGCAGATTATGTCGCATCTTTTGAATCCCTCTCTAAACATGGTGTCGAGTATGTAAATACCCCATTGAAGAAAAATCAGAGGTTCGTCTATGGCTTAAATAAGAATCTCAAAAAGCCTTTACTTCTGAAATTGGAAGTTTCTTTTGACCAACTTGTCGATTTCGCTTTTCGACTCAAAGAGGCTGATAATGAAGATGATGTTGAAGTTATGGATGTCAAACCAAACTTCAACAAGAACAAGAAGAGGCCTATTAAGTTTAAAGATCCTTATCCTAATAAGAAAGGGAAGCAAGCAACTCCGGTAGCAAAGACTTCTACGCCTAGTCATGGGCGATGCTACAATTGTGGTTCTAAGGACCATTTTGCTAATATATATGTCTGAAACCTCTCTATTGTCGTTATTGCAAAAGTTCGGGTCATCTTTTGTCTTCTTGCCCTAAACTTCAAAGCAAGAGCAAGGGAAAGCTAAATGTCCGGCAAGCCCCTAGTAACACTTCTCGTGGTCAAGGTATTTCTCGTTCTATCCTTGATGGCATTATTATGTTCCGTGATCATCTTATTCGAGTTCTTTTTTATACGGGTGCATCCCATTCTTTCATATCAAAAGAACTTGTTGATACTTTTTCTTTAAGTATAATGGCTTTGATGACTTCTTTGAGAATTGCGAATTCGGTTGGTGGGTCCGGAACACTCAATTTACATTGTAAAGATGTCGAGATTATTTTATGTGATTATGCTTTCCAAGCCGATTTGGATGTTATGCGTTACTTAGGCTTTGGGATGATTTGGGGAATGGATTGGCTTAACCGTTATGAAGCCCATATCCTATGTCCTGAGCGGACTATTCATCTTCGACATCCTCAAAAGAAGATTTGTATTGTTCTTAAAGATTCAGATTCTAAATTGGCCGCATCCTTGTATTCTTTAAATACCCATGATGACGACAATGATGATGAGGAAGACGTCATTTCTCTCGTTCACGTTGTTCGTGAATTTTTCAATATATTTGAGCCCGTTTTAGGATTACCACCTAAGCGAGAAATTGAGTTCCGAGTTAATCAAATCCCTGAAGCTCTACCTATCACTCGTTCTCCTTATCGTATGTCCAATAAGGAATATAAGGAGTGCATAAACCATTATCTGAATTGGAAGTGAAGTAGTTTATTCGTTCTAGTTCCTCTCCTTTGGGGGCTTCAGTTATTTTTGTGAAGAAATTCGATGGAATACTTAGGGTTTGAGTTGACTACTGCAAGCTTAATCATCTTACCATAAAGAATAAATATCCTTTACCTCGGATTGATGATTTATTTGACCAACTTTGCGATGCTAGACTCTTTTCACAGTTAAACTTAGCAACCGGTTTTCATCAGCTTCGAATTGCAAAGGATAGCATTCCTTTGACATCATTCTGTACTCATTATAGATCTTATGAATGGCTTGTTATGCCATTTGGTTTAACGAATGCTCCAGCCTATTTCATTGACCTTATGAATCGAGTTTTAAAAGACTTCCTCGATCGATTTGTTCTTTTATTTATAGATGATATACTTGTTTATTCTAAAACCAAGGAAGAGCATGAAAAGCATCTTCGGATTGTGTTGGAAACTCTTAGGAGCAACCAATTAAAAGAAAAAATTTCTAAGTGCCGTTTTTGGCAATCTCGTGTGAAATTTCTTGATCATATTATTTTCGAATCCGGAATTTTCGTTCAAAGATTGAAGCGAATCAAAATTGGAAGAGACCGGAGAGTGTGATAGAAATCCGTAGTTTTCTCGGATTGGTGGGTTATTACCATCGTTTCATAAAAGACTTTTCAAAAATTTTTGTGCCTCTTACTAGTTTGAAAAAGAAGGGAGTTAAGTACATTTGGTCAGACAAATGTGAAGTTTCTTTCCAGAAATTAAAAGAACTCCTTTCTAATGCTCCTATTCTTGTGATTCCCGAAGGGAACCAAGATTTTATTGTTTATACCGATGCTAGTCGTGTTGGTTTGGTAGCCATTCTCATGCAAAGGGAGCATGTTTTTACTTATGCTTCTAGGCAATTAAAACCTGTCGAGACTAGATATCCCATTCATGATTTAGAGCTCGCGGCTATTGTTTTCGCCCTCAGAATTTTCGCCATTATCTATTGGGAGAGAAATTTGTTCCCTATACCGATCATAAATCTTTGAAGTATTTGTTTTCTCAAAAGGAACTTAATTTGCGTCAATGACATTGGCTTGATTTTCTTACATCTTATGATCTAATATTCTTTATACTCCCGGAAAGGGGAATCGTGTTGCCGATGCCCTTTGTCGTAAACAAGTGGTTGTTTCTATGATGATATCCGAATGGAATGATCTCGGGATTTTCTCCACTTGCGAGATTCGAGATCGTGAACCTAATTAATGTTCATCTCTTGTTCTATGTAGCCTTGAGGCTCATCCTTCTCTTTTAGACTGCATTCTTGAAGTTTAAAAGCTAGATCCCGAATGGGTCTTCTTAGCCAAAGTTGTAGGGACATAATTGATATTGAAGGTTTGAAAGACTATGATATTGATGCTCGTGGCGGTTTTCGAAAATTTGATAGATTTATCATGCCAAATATTAGTGATCTTCGTAAAGACATTTTAGAAGATTCTCATTGTTCTAAATTTACCATTCATCACGGTAGTAGTAAAATGTACGTGGATATGAAGCAGCTTTATTATTAGGATGGAATGAAATCTGATATTGCTAACTTCATTAAGCATTGCATGACTTGCCAACTTGTTAAGGCCGAGCATTAAAGGCCTGGTGGTTATTACTACCTTTGAACATTCCAATTTTGAAGTGCGACCAAATTTCCATGGATTTAATTGATGGTCTTCCCCATTCTCGTTCGGGCCATTGTAGTCTATGGGTGATAGTTGATAGACTTACTAAACCCACCCATTTTATTCCCATTCGGTCCAATCGAACTGTACCTCTTTTGGCCAATCTCCTTATTAAAGAAATTGTTAAATTTCATGGAGTTCCTACTTCTATTGTTAGCGATCGTGATCCCTTGTTTACTAGAGGATTTTGGAAGAGTCTTCAAAAAGCTTTGGGAACGAAGCTAAATTTTAGCACCGCTTATCATCCTCAATCCGATGGACAAACCGAGCGTGTGAATCAAACACTTGAAGATCTTATTCGTGTATGTGTTCTTGATTTTGGTGGAAATTGGGAAGATCATATTTCTCTTATTGAGTTTTCCTATAATAATAGCTTCCAATCTAGTATTGGTATGGCCACTTTTGAGGCACTCTATGGAAGGCCATGCCGATCTCCTTCTTTTTGTGTTGAGGCCGGTGAGAAGTTGGTTTTAGGTCCAGATTTTATTCGTGATTGCACATAAAAGATTGACCTTATTCGTCATAGGGCGAATGAAGCTAAAGTAGATGAAAATCCTATGTCATTAACCGAGAAGGAAATAAGAATTTTCCGTGGGAGATTTGGTGTTTATTCGTGTTTCACCTATGAAGGGTGTTGTGCGTTTCAGTCGATCAGGAAAATTGGCGCCTTGATATATTGGTCCGTTTCCCATCACCGAATGTATTGTTTCCGTGGATTATCTTCTTTTATTACTGGCTTAATTTTCTTCTATTCACGACGTGTTTCACGTTTCTCAATTACGAAAATGCCTTCGAGATTCCGTTCTATTGTTGAGCCTGGTGTTGTGGAAGAAATTGAAGTTTTTCCTAATTTGACTTATTAGCAACATCCTATTTGTATCATTGCTACGGAGGTTAAACACCTTCGAAATAAAGATGTCCCGCTTGTGAAAGTTCTTTGGTCCTAAAATCCTAAGGAATGTTCTTGGGAATCTAGAGAATTCATCGAGCGAACACATCGGACTTACTCTCTCGTGCTTCTTGAGGTGAACTTCTTATTTCAAATTTCTTTTGTGTTGATATGCTTTTATGGTTGTTACTTTTCGTTAACTCCACTTTTTCACGACTCAGCGACCTAATGTGCTACAGGGATCAGCGACCTAAATGACCAAGCGGGTTAAGAAGTTCAACGACCTAATGATCCAAAGCCTCCAGCGAGTTAACATGGTAACAGCCAGTGACTTAGCGACCTAAAGTTCAAGCGACCTAGCAACCTAAACTTGTCATGAGTTAACGACCTAAGCTACTCAACGAGTTAACGACCTGATGACTCAATGGAAAGCAGCGACCTAATGACCTAAAAGGGGGAGCAACCTAACGACCTAAAAGAGGGAGCGACCTAACGACATGAAAGGGGCAGCGACCTAACGAGTTAGAATAGAATAAAGCCGCTTGCATATAGGTCGCTCCCAACCTAAAGTCGCTACCTCTTCTAAGTCGCTCCATATAAGTCGCTTTCTACTCTCATAGGTCGCTACGACCTACCAACCAAAGCTGTTGATCAAGCGTAAGCCTTAACCCGTATCCCTTAGGTCGCTCACGACCTACGACCTAACCCCTAGGTCACCTACGACCTACGACCTAACTCCATAAATTCCCTATAAATACCTTGCCTACTCCACCGAAGAGAGGACTTTTGGCTCATTTCTGGAACACCTATACTTTGCTGTTTTTTTGACTCATCTGACACTTCAAACACCAAAGACACCTCATCGGATATCGAGAGAGATCTAACACATTCAACATGAATTTGAAGAGCTCTTATACATTGAAGTTCTAGCTACTTGTCCTAGTTTTATTGTAATCGAAGATCATTGTAAAAGTTATAATCGAATTAGCAATAAAGAGGACTAAAGTGGACGTTGGCTTGACATTAAGCCGAACCACTATAAAAACTGTTGTCTCTTTACTTGATTTTCTATCATTTTCTGCTTATTTCTAGTTCCCGTACCAACGGGTGGTGCTTACACATTTTTACTACTTACACCCGGGTGTTAGCGTCCAATTTTAGCGTTAACATTTTTGGTCCTTTCACTGAGAATTAAACTCAGGGTGCATTCATCATTGCTTTGCAAAAGTTCGTTGAAAGAATCTCTCTCAAAACCAGAAGTCTATATGAGATTATGGCTCCTGGAAGAAAGCGCAGATCTACTAGACCCGGTGATGCCCATGAAAATATTGCCACTTCTCCTTCGTTAAGTCAAGCAGCTCCAAGTGTTGGAATTACACGGGCAGAGTTAGATGCTGCAGTGTCTGGGTTATATCAGCAAATGGAAGCCCATAACACTTTAGTGCTTGATAGGTTGAATGCTTTGCTCGGAGCTAACCATCGACCAGTGAAAAATGAAGAAAACTTTGATGATGATGTTCATAATCCCGAAGAGAGGAATATTCCTCAAAAGGCAGCTGGCCCCACCGGAGGGGCACCTCCCCAAGCTAGAGGATCAAGGCAGCAACCGACTCATCCACGAACGTTTGTCCAGGCAAACTTCTGAGAAAATGGCTGAAGTCTATCCCGCAGAGCCTCTGAATGATGAGGAACACTTCTCTGGAATGGTTTGGAAAATTTTGAAAGAAAGTATGCAAAGGGAAGAAGATGAAAAAGAATGGGGTTTCGCTCCAAGCAAAACTCCGTTCACCGAAAGGATTCTGAAGGCGGAATTCCCAAGGAAGTTTGTTCCCCCACCATTCCGGCTTATATGGGAACAAGCGACCCTAACCAATTCTTATATAAGTATGACTGGCACATGACTGGTGCTAGAGCATCGGATGAGATCAAATGCCGGTACTTTTCGGTATACTTGGAAGGAGTGGCTCTACTCTGGTTTACAAAGCTACCGGTCTTATCTATAGACTAGTTCTCCGATTTAACTTGGAAGTTTAAAGAACAATTCAGGTTGTATGCTTCAAAGGCGAAGGACATAATGTCATTGTCCAGCCTGGAACAGAATCCTGGAGAATCTATTAGATCTTTCTTAAACCGCTTCAACATAGCCTTGGCTAAAGTTGACAATGTAGAGCCACGAATGGTCTTGACCTATTTAATGAGGGCTATTGACAAATCGAGTGAGTTTGGGAAATGGCTGACGATGAGGGAGCCAAACTCGCTTGAGAAATTCTACAAGAAGGCTGACGAGTTCATGCGCTTGGAAAGCCTTCCGGTGCCGACAAAAGTGATATTGACGGAAGTTGAGAATAACACTGCTGCTCCTACCAAAAAGGAATCCGAAGGTCAGAAGAGCGAAAATAACGGCGGGAAGAAGCAGAAGGATGTGAAGAAACCTCGCTTCTTCAAACCTTCAGATCTCTTAACTGATAATCTGGAGAATATCTTTTTCGCTACCAAAGATGCCGTTGAGTATCCTAAACCACCTGGGTTGAAGCTTGGGAAAAATGCTGAACGAAATAGGAGATTTTGTCGGTTTCATAATCAACCCGGTCATGATACTAATGAATGTCGCCATTTGAAAAGTTTGATTGAAGAACTGCTGGGAGAGAACAAGCTGTAGCAATATGTTAAGAGAAATATGAATGACCCAACCTCATCTACTGAGGGCCAGCAACTTCCTGCTCATCCATTTGGCTCGGGTGAGAGGACTACTGCACACGAACCAAAGAGGCCTGTTATTTATGTAATCACGAGAGGTCCTCACCCAACAGGCAGAAGCTGGGGCGAGATGGAAAGATATGCTCGTGCTTTGAAATATGCCCCAACAGAAGAAAATGATTTTGTGTTGGAAGACGCTGCACCTTTGAAGCAGCAAAGAACTTTTAATGATGACATTGTGTTCAGGACCAGGGACTCTTTGAGTGTTGAAGCTCCTACCATGGATCCCTTGGTCATCTCTGCAGGTATCGGGCCTCCAATTGTAAGAAGTGTGCGTGTTGACTGCGGCGCCTCTTGCAATATCATCTTCAAAAAGACATTCAATCAAATGAAGATCCCTATGGCTGATGTTCAAGCTTCATCGCAGAAGATTGTTGGGTTTACTGGGAAATCAAAGCAGCCAATTGGAACTATTGACTTATTCGATGAACTTGGAGAGATGCAGAAAAAGGTGATTCGAAATCAGACTTTTGTGATTGTTGATGGATTTTCTGCTTACAATGCCTTCCTAGGCCGACCAACTCTCGCAGCATTCAAGGCAATTCTCGCCCTGTGGTGCCTTACTGTGAAGTTCCCCATGGATAATGGCGTCGGTGTTATTAAAGGGGATCAAAATAATGGGCGAGAATGTTATTTGATAAAGTTGCGGGAAGAAAGGAAGAGAGAGATGGGAAAGGATGCGGCAGCTCCACTTCGCATCAAAGAACCAACCTGTAGCAATTACATGGTGGACCCTGCTCTCGCGAGCATAGTGGTGCACGAAACGAAATGGATCCCAGAAAAGCCAGTACATGGGAGAATAGATTTGCGCCAGTGGAAGTAACGGTGCCAGTACCTGTTGACCCGAGAGATCCAAACAAGGTGCTGAATGTGGGTTCTCAACTTAGTGTAACGGGTCAAAATAGTTTGATATCATTCTTAAAAGAAAATCTGGATGTATTCGCTTGGAGTCATGCCGATATGTGTGGAATATTTTCAAAAATCGCAATACACACTCCTAATATTGATCCGAAATTTACACCTGTGAAGCAGAAAAGAAGAACCCACGGTCCAGAAAGGTCAGCAGCATTAAAGGAAGAAGTGGATCGGCTCATGGAGAATGGCTTCATAAGAGAGTCCACCTATCCAAATTGGGTTTCTAATCCGGTGCTGGTTTAAAAAGAAAATGGAAAGTGGAGAGTATGCATCGACTTTTCAGATTTAAACAAATCCTGCCCAAAAGACTGCTTCCCGTTACCCAGGATTGATCAGTTGGTGGATGGAACAGCCGGGCATGAATTGTTGTCTTTTATGGATGCTTACTCCGGATATAACCAAATCATGATGCATGTGCTAGATCAGGAGGGCACGAGCTTCATCACCGATGTTGGTCTTTACTGCTATGGAGTCTTGCCCTTCGGACTGAAGAATGCGGGGGCAACTTACCAAAGACTTGTTAACGCTATGTTCAAACCACAGATTGGAAAGACTATGGAAATTTACGTTAATGATATGTTGGTGAAATCAAAGAAGGCAATGGACCATATGGATCACTTGGCAGAAATGTTCGCAGTCCTTCGAAAGTATGGAATGAAGCTTAATCCACTGAAATGTTCATTTAGGGTAGTGTCCAGGAAATTCTTGGGTTTCAATGTGAGTGTTCGGGGCGTTGAAGCTAATCCTACACAAATTACTTCTCTGAGAGAAATCAAAACCCCTAGGACAAAGAAGGAATTATAGAGCCTCAATGGGAAAGTCGCTGCTTGGAGTTGGTTTATTTCCAAGGTCACGGATAAACGCATTCCATTCTTTGACGCTCTAAAGAAAGGAAAGAAAAACTTTGAATGAACTCTAGAATGTCGGAAATCTTTCGATGAACTAATTTGTCAAATGGAAACGCCTCCAATACTTTCTAAGCCCAGAAACGGTGAAGATCTTTTCATATATTTAGCAGTTTCGTCTCGTGCTCCCAGTGCAGCATTAGTACGGGAAGATGCAAAAGTTCAACGCCCGGTCTATTACATCAGCAAGAGATTCACTAGGGCAGAGATGAATTATTCAAAGCTAGAAAAGCTCGCTTATTGCCTACTGATAGCTTCCTGAAAGTTGAGGCCGTATTTTCAAGCTCATCCTATCAAAGTCCTCACTAATCAGCCTCTAAAGCAAATCCTATTTTGCCCTGAGACTTCGGGTCGTCTTCTGAAGTGGAATATTGAACTCGGCCAATATGATATCACTTACCATCCCCGAAGAGCAATCAACGGATAAGCTTTAGTAGATTTCATTGCAGAATACACAGATAAAGGTGACAACAAGGAAGAAGTTACTGATGTCATCCCAACCCGATGGAAATTATATGTTTATGGCGTAAGAAACGACTATTGTTCTTGAGCTGGGGTCATGCTTGAAACCTCCGAAAGGCGATCATTGTTCTACGCATTGAGATTGGAATTTCCTTCGATAAATAATGAAGCTCTTATTTTCGGCTTGAAGATTGCTAAAGAACTGAACATCAAAGTGTTGCAAATCTTCAGTGATTCCCAACTTATTGTATGCCAAGTCAAGAAAGAGTTTCAAGCTAAAGGAGGAAATCTGCCTGCTTACTTGTCAAGGGCCTGGGAGCTTCTCGATGTTTTCGATCATTATATGATAAGTCACATACCCCCGGAAGAGAACATGAAGGCAGATTCTCTCGCGAAGTATGCAAGCACTGGCGAAGCTCAATTATTGGGTTGGCCCCTGTGGAAGTCTTGTCAGTCCTAAGTACCGATGAAATGGAGATTGACTGGATCATGTCTGCTTCACAAGAGCAGGAGTCGTGGATGACTCCTATCAAGGAATATCTACTTAATGGCTTTCTTCCAGAAAATTCAAAGGAGCGTAAGAAACTGTCAAGAAAAGCCTCAAGATATGTAATTCAAGACGGCCAGTTGTACAGACGGGGATTCTCGATGCCATTACTCCGATGTGTAATCAAGGAAGAGGCTAAGACAATTTTAGCTGAAGTGCACAGAGGAGAGTGTGGAGATCATTCAGGTGGTCAAACTCTAGCAAAGAAAATTCTCCTCTATGGGTATTTTAGGCCATACATTAATCAAGATGCTGCTAGCTACTCCCGAAGGTGTGACAGATGCCAGAGATTTGCAAAAATCCCAAGAGCACCTTCCACCGAGCTAACGTAGACGGTCAGTCCATGGCCATTTGCCATTTTAGGAATAGATCTCATCGGCCTTTTGCCAACTTCCAAGTCCGGAATCAGATATGCTATTGTTGCTGTTGATTATTTCACTAAATGGGCTGAATCTGAACCATTAGCTGCTATTACCTCTAAAAAGATGATAAACTTTGTGACTAAGAATATCATTTGCAGGTATGGTGTGCCTCAAAAGATAATCACAGACAATGGTACCCAATTCGAAAGAGAAGAGTTCCAGGATTTTTGGAAGCGATTCAAGATCCAAAAAAGCTTCTTAAAGGTGGCCCATCCGCAGGAAAACGTGCAAGTGGAAGCAGTAAACAAAATTATCAAGTCAACCATCAAAAAACGGCTGGAAAAAGAAAAAGGTGGTTGAGTTGATAAGCTGCCACTACCACAATGGGCATACATAACTACCCACAAATCTGCGACTGGGCACACTCCATTCTCATTAGCATATGGATCAGAAGCAATGATTCTTGTGGAAATAGAGGTTCCCTCACATAGAAGAATTCATTTCTACCAAGCTGAAAATGAAAAGTTGCAACTTAAAGCACATGACTTCCTTAATAAAAGAAGGGAAGAGGCTCAGCTCAGAATTGTAGCCCATCAGCAAAGGATTGCCTGGCACTTCAATTCCAAAGTTCGCCAATGCAGCTTTGAAATTGGGGATCCAGTCTTGAAAAGGATCATGACAGCAACAGGAGTGTTTGCGCCAAACTGGGAAGGGCCGTATGTCATAGGAAAAAAAACTTCTTGATGGCACTTTCAAACTAACAACTGTCGAAGGAGATCCAATTCCATGTGCTTGGAACAACAATCACTTGCTTCCATATTTTACTTAAAATATTTGCTTAAATTTGTAAAATGATTATGGATGTATGATTCTTGTAATGCAAGCTATTGTAAAACTAGTGCAAATGAATAATAAGAACTATAAAGTGGATGTAGGCCCAGTTCTAGGCCGAACCACTATAAATCTTGTGTTTTCTACTATTATAAAATGCCTGTTTTATTTTGATGTGTAAATAACTTAAATGTATTGCTAAAATATCGATTTAATATTGCAGGCCATTAAAACAAAGCTTACCCATCACAAGGCCAAGCGATCCCTAAAATAACTCAATAAACAGATGTCAAGCCATAAAAATTCCAGATTCAAATCCTATATAAGTGTTGCTTCATGCAAACAGTTAGTGATTCCGCCGGAGGGGCACCGCCCTAACATGGAGGTTCCAGGCCCTTGCTAACTGATTGCGATCGTTTGTACAAATGGACATCCGGTTAGATAGCTTGCGTCTGCCCCGTGGACTCACTTAACAATGAACACTTCATCGGATAAAACAAACTACTTGCGAAAGAAAGGAACATGCGCTTGGAAGTGATAACAGGGAATCGCTGATGAGCAAATGACAAACAGACAAGGGCGAGTAGACAGAAAACAGCCAAAAAGGACTCCTTGCCTCTCAACAAAAAGGTTGGTGGAACCGCCGGAGGGGCACCTTCCCAAAGCGAAGGCACCAGGCGCTTGCTAACTGATTGCGATCATTTTAGCAAACAGACATCCGGTAGGATAGCTTGCGTCTGCCCCGTGGATCCACTTAACCGTGAGACGCTACCTTCATGGCGAGCCAACCACCCAAGGCCCTCTTCGAAGGCACAAGCCCTCTTCGGAGGCACAACTCTTCGGAGGATAAAGCCCTCTAACGGGGCACACCGAAAAAAAAAGTGCTCTTCTCAACTAATAAGTTAGGTGGAATCACCGGAGGGGCACCTTCTCAAGTGGAAGGAACAGGGCCCTTGTTAAATGGTTGCGATCGTTTGTGCAAACGAACATCCAATTAAGTAACTTGCGTCCGCCCCGTGAATCCATTCAACTGTGGGAAAGTAACTTCCAGGCAATCAAATAAAGACCTCTTCGGAGGCAAAAGACCTCTTCGGAGGCACATGACCTCTTTGGAGGCAAAATACCTCTCCCGAGGCACCACAAGCCCTCTTTAGAGTCACTACAAGCCCTCTTTAGAGGCACTAGCCTTCACCAAAGGCACACCTGCACTCTTCGGAGGGAGAAGTCCTCTCCTGAGGTACCACAAGACCTCTTCGGAGGCACAAAACCTCTTCGAAGGCACGTCCCAAGAAGAGATGCTTTTCTCAACCAACAAGGTTGATGGAACCACCGGAGGGGCACATTCCCAAAATATAAGGCACAAGGCCCTTGTTAACTGGCTGCGATCGTTTGTGCAAACGAACATCCAACTAAGTAACTTGCGTCTGCCCCGTAGATCCATTTAACTGTGAGAAAAGCACTTTCAACCGAACGAAGCAAAAAGCCCTCCAACGAGGCACAACAAGAATAAAAAAAAGAGAAAGCCCTCTTCGATGGCACACTGCAGCTCTCAAGGGAAGATTAATTTCCCCGTCTTGAAAATATTCTTCCCCAAAAGTTGGAGTGCCAAATCAAAGAACTTTTCGGAGGCCCACTTCACCACGTAGGGGAATCCACTTGTCAAAAATAAAAGTTACTATCTCCGAAAGTGAAGTGTAAAAAAAAACTTTTTCAAACGAAAGAGAGAGAGGACTTCTCCAATACACGGTACGCTCTACTAAAGCAAAGTAATATTTTCTTGAAAATGGAAAAATTATTTCCCAAAGTAAGAGTGCAAGCCTTCTCAAAATGGAAGTGTTGTTCTCCAACTTAAGAGTACAAGCCTTCTCAAACCAGAAGAATTGTTCTCCAAAGTTTTACAAAATGAAAGAAATTGCAATAAGTCGTGGTATGGGGGCAATACAATACAGTATAGCTACATTAATAAAAACAATGCTCAAGCAACATGCCACAAACTTATTGCAATATCACACAAAGAAAATGAAGAAACTTGTGTGAAAATAAGGAATAAATGCATTCACAAATAACAGTCAAAAGATTGTACAAGTAAAAAGAATTATTTTATTCCATACTATAAAAATTTTATACATGTGCAGGTTACAAAAGAGCGGGGACCGGTACCCGCACAATCTCCGGTCAATACAAGTCTTTATATACAAACAAAAAGCAAAGCAAGAAGGGTAAAGCGAGACTTGTTATTTCTTCTTCCCACCACCTTTAGAGCCCTTGTACGGCCTAATGGTTAACTTTGGGAGCCGGCTTGAACGAGTCGGGGAAGAAGGAAATAGAGGTACAGCTGGGTCTACTTCCGTCTTCTCTTCACTAACAGAAGTGCTTTTCCTTTTCTTCTTCAAAGTTACATGCTTCCCCTTCTTCCTTGAAGAAGACTCGCTACCTGGAGTTTTAAGTTCAGATAGCTTTGTGTCATCATGAAATTTCTCCGGATTCTTTTCACCTTCTTCAAGTTCCTGGGCCTTCTGCTATTGTGAAGCGATCGGGTCATCCAAGCCTTGAAGAACTTCTATTAATTCTTCTTGCGACCCCGGTTGAGAAGTAGAAGGAGGCGTAATTTGAAGAGATGGAGGTGGAACATCTGGAAGAGGAGAAGTCTGTGCAGCACTTGGCGTTTTCACTACAGAAGAAGAGAAGCTAAAATCAGTATTCCTCGCAAAGAGGGGAGATAGTGGCGCGTCAAGGCATAAGTAATAATCAAAAAGTTCATCAAGATCATGTGAAGCGAACCAGTAGTCCACATGAGCTAAATCAACGTTTAAGTTACCTGGAGAAGTTGGCCTTATCATGTCAACTTCAAAGCCTTGTGCTGCAGCGCTTTCTTCAGCATCATCTCCAGTATGAGAAGTTACAGTTTTAATGTCAGCTTTGACAGGAGGCGAAGAATGGGAATTGGAGCCAATGATATCAATGTCGGCCGAAACCGAAGGAAGAGTCGGGTCGGTCAAATGTGCCTTCCCTAAATGTTCTCCTTCTGCTATTCCGGCTCGCTCTTTAGCAAGTTGCTCCTTTCCCCTGGCGAGGACGGAACTTGCCACATCATCTAGATAGTGCGCCTCAAGATCTGCCTCAGTATAGCCAGTGCCTCCAAGCATATCAATTACGGCCTCCCACACTTCGGCCAAGGTAATCTCTTACTTCGGGCCCAAAAACGAAATCTATCATGCCCCAGGACGCTGTGCAAATAAAACTCGAATAAGGTAGAGATGATGTTGGCTTTGGTTGCCTCATGAGATTCTTCGGCTGCTGCTTTGCCGGCGATAGCTTCATCATGCTCTTTTTAAACTTTAGAAAGCCGAGCTTTTAATATTTCAATCTCCATGCCCTGAGAGCTAGTTTTTTCCCGCAACTGAGCAATATCAGCGCGGTAGCTTTCTACAATTTGCTATTGTGCCTCAAATCTAGCCTTAGCATCTCTTTAACTGGCATAAGCGTATCTCACTTATTTTTGAAGCACTTCTTCCTTTTGAGTATAGGAAGTGGAAGAAGTGGCAAGCTCTTCTTTGAATTTTTCAATTTCTGCTTCAAGTTTCTCATTATGAGCAGTGATGTTCTTCATCTCTGCATCGTGCTGGTCAAGAGTTTTCTTCCACTCGGACTTATCGCTCACCATGGTTAACATAGCCTCGATATTTAAGCGATTCACCCATTGAAGCTCGTCAACCAGCTTTTGCCATCCAGACATTCTCTCAATGTCAAGTTTAACAGCGTCGAGATTCCTTAGCATGGCTCGCTTGTCAATGGGAATCAAGTCCAAGTCGAAGCGTACCCCTTTTAAACATCAGTTTGGAAACCGGCTTAGAAGTGCAAGCGGGGCATTCTCAATTTGATACGGAGGCCTGCTGATGACCGTTTGAATATGAGCTCTCTGAAGGGCAGGAGAGATGGAGAGGATTTCCAAAGAGATGGGGGCAGCAACCTTTTCAGAAATTGCAGACGCTGGCCTTTCGCTTAGCTTGGTCCGCTTGCTTGGATCTTCAGCGATGTGACCTTTCCCTTTGTCATCATGAGATTTTCTTTTGTGGGAGTCATCACCTCTGTAGGAAGATTCATGTCGTTCATCCCTTCTCTCATAGCACTCCTCATAAGCCCGCCTCTTGCGAGCTTTTCCTGCGGCTCTTTCTTCATCAGTCTCCCTCGGGGCAGGAAGATACCACTTGGGATCATAAGAGTCGCGTCTTCCATAGCGCTGAAAATCATCATAGTATGAGCCACTATGTCCCATTGGAGAACCTGAAAATGAAGAAGAGACAATTTCAGAAATCTTCAAAGTAAAGAAGTTAAGTGCACAAAGTTGCCAAAATCCTACGCGCGTCAAGCTACAAACCACTCTTCGGCTTAAGATTTATCCCTTGAGTTAATGGAGTTGTTTACAAAACTGATGTCACTTCAACTGCTGGAGAAGTAAGTTTAGAAGCAGTGGTATCGTGTTTGAAGAGCTCATGTAAAGTAACCACAAGGTCGCTCAATCCCTCAAAAATGTCATCACCAGCATGCCTAACAGGACTCTTTCTCTTAGCTCCTTCATCAGCAGCCTTCCCGGAGTGTTGATGAGGTTCCTCTTCTTCGATAACCGGGGGAAGTGCAAATTTTTCAGATGACCTCGCAACGTCAACGGAAGCAGAACATTTCACCAATGAAGCCTCGATAGTAGGTTCCTTTGGTGTAAGTTCTTCAGCGGAAACTGGGGCATCTGGAGTCTCTGCTTGAGAACCAGGGGCATCATGAAGCTGGGTAGATCGAGAAGAATGCAAAAGCCCTAATTGATGCAAAAATTCGTCCTTCAGCATAAAATTTAACGCTTCTCTCCTTAACCGCCAAAGCGCCTAGTCATTCAAAAGTCAGCTTATGGCTAGAATCTTTAGAACGAGGAGGAAGTACTGTAAAAGTAAAGAATGAAGTTAGCACTTAACAACTTGGATTTTGAAAAGTTCAGAAATGGAAAGAACGGAGATAGGCAAGCTTACTTCCTACTCTTCATATGTTGTAGAATCCTGGGGGGCAACAAACGAAGAAAAATTGGTTCAAAAACCCGTGGGAGCTTTCAGGAAGATCAGTGAACAATTTACGGTTCCTTGCGCTTCTCACAAGTATTATAGAAGGATGATCTTTGTTCTTCGCAAATGTGCATAAGTAACAAATTTCTTCAAAGCTTGGAAGACGGTCAAGTGTCCTCCTGAACAGTACACACAGTCGCATGAAGATGGCGTAGATTTTGGGGTGCAACTGGAAGGGAGAGATAGTTAATCGAAGAAGAAGCTGTCGAAGAAAATCGTTAAAGGGAGGAATAGCTCCACTCAAGCATATCTGACGATTAACTGCGATGAAACCTAAAGGTGCCCTGTCAGCAGTATCGTTTACCCCAGGAAGCAAAGCGTCTGCCTAAGAATACCGAACCGAATACATAATTGATTGAACACCCATTGATTCAGAGTAGTTGGAGTTCTTTCCGGGGGACTATCCAAGGGGTTAGGTATTGGGAAGACTTCTTCAGCTTGTCCAATTATCTCTTCTTGTTGAAAAGTCATTTTACACAAGGAACCAGATATTCAAATATGAAGGTGCACGTTTCCTAAATCTGTGGAGTGTTGTGCAAAACTAATAAAATGACAAGCAAATATAACTGGAATAAACTAATAGGCATTTGTCGATTATAAAGTTTTAGAGCTTGTTATTTTAGGTCCAAGTGCAAGTGCAGTGTTGATGCAAACAGATCAGCTTTAGTTGATTAATTTTGCTTTGCTTTAATACTTCACTTGAATTTGTTGATTCATAGCACTTCATTCGTATAATTTCATTAAGTTGATTATTCTTTATCGACTAATCTGTCATTCGATGTGGGCAGCCGGTGGCAGTATATTCGCCCTAGTTCTCTGCAAATGTTGTATTTAACAGGTTGTTAGCTTCAAAAGTTAATATAATCTATGAAAAAGTGCAACAAGTTCAAGCAGTTCATTCCAGCTGTTCAAATTGGAAATTCAAATAAGTTCTATCAAATTTTACAAGTGTTCAAGTTTTGTTCACTTCTTAGGTTGCAGGAACGACTTAAGTTAACTGGGCATTCTTTAGGTCGTCCAGATTGTGCTCGAGCGACTTAACATAGGTCGGGCTTTCTTTAAGTCATTCTGTTAGAATTCATATGTTGTTCTGGCAAAATTAAGTCACTACAAGGCAAATTTGCTTAAGTGTTAGCTCGCCCAAATCATAATGCGACCTAAAGGTACGTCGTTAAAAGGGTTAACTCATCTGAAACATGCCGTACGTCATAAGTCGTAAAGTTCATAGGTCGTTCAGCTTTCCTTAAGTCGCAAAGTCCATAGGTCGTTCAGTGCGGTAAGTCACTCTACATGGTTAACTCGCTTTGTGCCTTAGGTCACTCCAAGAGTAGTTCGGAAATTCCGAGCTTTCTTCCAACAAGAAATCCTAAGTCCTAATCTCCACTCACACGCTGTCACGTGTCCATCTCCCTCGCCTCACCAAAAACGCCATGACATAACCTAAAATCCAATAACTCGTTAACCAAGTGCCTCTTCGCCTCCTCCAAACACCTAAAACCTCATCATCTCCTCCAAATATCCAGAAACCATCATTAAACTCCTCAAATTCTAGGTAATCGTTAGCGATTCGACAAAGATTGAAGGGCAAATCCCAAAGTAATTTTGCAAGATGACAACAAAAAGTGTATAGAGATGATTATGGGAGAATCGGTGGCAAACGCGGCGAATAAATGCTCGAAATTACCTAAATTCACTGATGGAATTAACGATTGGAGATGAAAAAGGATAAATTTCGTGAGCTCTGGTGTAGCGAGGGAGGCAAAATAAACACGATAAAGTGAGGAGGATGAAGCGAGCTAATGGCTTATGTGGGGGAAAGAGCAAAGGATGCATCGGCACGCGAGTTAACGAGCGATTTAGGTCGCTCACGACCTAGCGGAGTTAGATCGAAGCATACTGTTCGTAGGCGGAAATTCTATAGGTTTAGAAAATCGTCAAACGAATTTAAATTAAAAATAACCGCAAGCGCACGGTGTACGAATGTAGCACGTGGCGAATATGGGTCGATCCACAGGGAATTGATTATTTTAAAATTCTATTCAATCAAATTAAACCAAAATCGAGTGAAAGTTAAGCTGGAGAATTAGAGAACTAACTAAAAGAAACAAGAAGCAAATATAAGAGTTAAGTGACAATTTAGGAAATAAATCCACTCTCTAGATCATATAAATCAACAAAATGAAGTTATGATCTCTCTTTTCTTGTCATTAGTGAATTAGTTGATGTGTTTATCATAAGTATGGTATATTTGTGCTATTAATTAGCTCAATATAAACCATCAAAGTATAACACAACTACTAATACACTTTTAAATCTCATAAAATATGACAACAAAGTTGAAAGTAAAATCTATTTTAAGAATGGCCTATTAACAATTAATTATAAATATAAGCCATCAAATTTTAATTTCAACAATCACTTCTCTGCCATAATCATATGCAGATGAAGAGGCAATTTGTGTTTTGTTTGTTTAGGCATAGCCTATTGGTTATGAACAACATAGACTATCAAATGCAAAGCTAAACAACATCATTAAACCACTTCAATCATTCTCATTAAGCACAAAAAGGGAGAATAAACATCAAATTAAGTTGAAATCTACATGATTAGAGAGCTTCATTACCCCTAAATTGAAGGGGTTTTGCCTCTCATATTTGTCATCATATGAACAAATGTAGCAAGCAACATTGAATAAAAAGAAGAGGAAAAAGAGGAAAAAATGAAAGGAAAAATTATTCTACTTGCATAAAAGAGAAGAGATCTACACTACAACATGAAAGTAAATGAACATGAAAAGGAAAGAGCATGTATTAAATTCCATAAAAAAAATTACATAAAATAAAAATGGCTAAGTAGCCATGGAAAGAAAGAGAGCTTTGATTTATTTTCTAAACTAAAACTAACTAACTAAGGGGGAAGAGGGCTACATGAAACATAAGGGGTATTTATACAAGTGTTAAAACCCTAATTCATTTTTTGGAGAATGCCCAAAATGCCCCTTAGGAAGTGTGGAGGCCAAGTTATCATTAACATGTCTTAATCCCCCGTTAAGTGAACATGAAGCCATTAACTCCAAAAGCATGTGCATTAGGTTTTAATTTGTACATTAAGGCAGATGGGTAGGTGGGGTCCTCCATGTTCTTCACTTTGAATTATTTCCATCTTCATTCCTTTGTATTCTTTGTGCATGCATATTTCTTTATGAAACCACTCCTATTTGAGACCATTTTCCTACAAAAATATATATAAATTTCCAATCAATTTTTCTCAAAGAAATATATGCACTTAAATGACTGTTTTGCCCCTATATGAAGATGAATATGTGAAAATTTGGAATTAATATGAATTTTGGTTAAAACAAGTTAAAATACCCAATATGATCATTTGTTTAATTTAAATAGATTAAATATGTTGATAAAAATATGCACATTTATGTGCACATCAAATAACCCCACACTTATCTTTTTATTCGTCCTCGAATAAAGAAAAACTAAGATAAATCCATTTTCATAAGGAGCACGATTGCATTGAGCGTATGCAACAAGCCGTTAAACCTCTGGGTGTCCCTAGTAGGACGAGTGTTGTCTCGTGAGGGTTTTCAGCGGATACTACCCACAAAATCCAAATGCATGACGAAAATATTTACAAAATTCAAGATTTATTTACAAAGAGATGAATGCAAGTTTTTGAAAATATTTACAAATGAAGGATTTATTTTTAAAATATAGGTTTTGGTCATTATCTTGAAATTTAAGTTATTTACTCGTCAATATTGCCAATAAAAACGAAGTTATCATAACAAATAGACTATAGTTTAACTCGTTGTTTTGGTTAATAACACAGTGTAACAAAGAAATGGATCCTTAGTTGATTGTCAAAGTTTATCAAAGTGGTATTTTCATTTATTTTAAATAACAAATCAAGTCAACAAAGTAAAAGTATGCTAGGATTTCAATTGCTTGCTCTCTCATTATTTGCAAGAAAAATTACACACCTAGCTAAGGTAAACTAAGGCCAGATATACCACCCATGCACTGCCTTCCGGGCTTATGTGAGGGGAGTACAGAGCATGGCGAGTGCACACACTTTCGTGCATACACCTATCGACCGTAGGTGGTTTTTATTATTTTTGTTTTTTTTACATGTGTTCCATACATGCATAACCGTGAGGACTTTTAAATGAGTATGAAAGAACATAATCAAAGATTTCAAGTAATTCACCCATGCATAATTGTGAGGACTTTTAAATGAGAGTGAATACTTGGATGTTATTAATTTTTTTAATTTTTTTAAGAGAGAGAGAGAGAGTTTTGCAAAGTTACCTTAGCACCATTTAACTTAGAAGACAAAAAAATGTTATATCCTTTACTTTAAATCAACCACTTTATAAAACAAAGATTTTCAATTAGGATATACTTCATAATTAACACGTATGAATCTTCCTATATACTAGTTGAACCATTATTATTTGTAATCAAATTTCATTTCTATTTTTGTTTAGAGAAATTAATTTCCAAAACTTCAATTTAATAAACCAAAACCATATATTTATCTTACAGTGTTTCTTTTAAAAATAAATCAAAATGCTAAAAAAAATCTTCTTTTGTTTTTGATTTTTTTTTTTGAGTTTTTGGAAGAAAAATGAAAAATTAATCCTAAAAAAATCAAGAAGAAGACGAGTCTCCCCCCACACTTGATTTTGACCGTGTCCCCACAGTCAACGAAAGTGAAAAGCATGTTTATTATTATTTACATGAAAATGAAATGTATTTACACAACATCAGAAAGTATTTTGTCAAAAAGTAAATGAAACGGTCTTCCAAAAACCGATTCATTTGTCTCGTCGAGTATACGAGACACAGCTTAAGCTCGAAAAACCAAACCATAAAAGGTTTTGAAGTTGAATGTTGATTTGGAAAAACGAATGTCGTTTTACTGAAAATTGAATGAGTTGTTTTGTTTTCGATGATTTTTGGGGCAGATAAAACAAGTGATTGAAATTCAAGTTTATTTTCACCAAATTGAGATTCAAGTTTGTCATTGAAAAATTCTTCAAAATTATTGATTTCAAAATCAAAATGGTGATGTAAATCTTCCCCTTCATAATTTAACAACTCATTTTCGAAAAGTCCAAAGAATTCGTGTTCGTTAAACTCGTCTTCCTTTATTGGATTATCAACAACTTTATTACATGTCTCAAGTTCAAAAGTCAAAGTTGGTGTATTCAAATTTTCAGAAAAAGGAAGATCGAAATTTAAATCGAGCTTCTCACCCTCAAAAGAATTGAAATCCAACACAATTACCGTCTTTTCAACAACTTCGTTAAGATCATCATTTTCGGTTTCAAAAGTTGTTGTTTGAAAATCATCGATTTGGGTAAAACATGGATTATCGTTTGACTCGTCACACATTGAAACTTGATTTTGTTTCTCATGAAAATTTTCCAATGTTTTAATCAACAAATTCGTGTGATCATCGTAAATTTCATTCATTTTCTCAATAAAGTCAAATTTGTAATTATTAACTTGAAAATTTTCGATTTGGACTTGTTGAGAACAAGAATTGTCAATTTCAATAAACGGTAGGTTATTATTTGATTCTTCATGGGTTGAGATTTGATTATGATTTTCACGGTAAGTTTTGTATTTTTCAAGTAATAAATACCCGTTATCTTTTTCCATTTCATCAATAAAATCAAATTCATGATTATTAATTTGAAAATTTTCACTTTGAATTTGTTGATAACCAAAGTTTTCAATCGTATCGCAATTGAAACTATTCCCATTGCCAAATTCGTTTGAAAAGTTGTTCCCATTTTCATGTTGAGTTTGAAATTCATTTTGGAGTTCGAAATTAAATTGGCATGGGTTATAATCATAATCGTTTGTATTTTGAATTGAATTCAAATTTTGAAATCCTTGACTCGAGTTATTACACAAATAAGAATTACATAAATCATTTGTCTCTTGATTTTTTCATGTAGAAAGTTCGAGTAAAGTTGAAATAATTTCAATGCTATTTTCAAGAGTCGAAAGTTGGTCATCGTTTTGAAAATTTTGTTGTTCGAAATTTGAATTATTTACACAAAATTTGTTGTTAAAATATCCATACGAATTTGGAGCAAACTCATATGGATTAAATTGATTTTCGCAGTTAAATTCAAGTGAGTAAGAAAAAGGAAACTCGGACATTTTCAAGATTTCTTTTTTTTTTATAAAGAAAATATTTACAAGTAGAATTTATTTTTCAAAATGGAAAATTGATTTTTGTTTTGTTTTTGAATTTTCAATTATTATTTTTGGCTTTTGAAAAGATTTTATAATTTATTTTTGGATTTTTGTTTTTCTAATTTTTCTGGATTTTTGAAATTTCGAAGGAAAAGGATTTAAAAATTTCAAAGAAAAAGAAAAGGAATATTTTAAAAAAATTAATTTTGGATTTTGAATTTTTTTTGTTTTTTGTTTTTTTAAATATGCATGAACAAATGCAACTAAATGAATGCAAGAGTTAATTACAAATGGCTTATCCTAAGTTAACCCAAAATTGTATATTCACAAATTGTCTTAGATAAACAAGATAGTTCTCAGCCAGGTAACGGGCAAGATTTATCGGTGCACCACGAATCACCATAGCAATGCAGCCGAAGGTTTGAGTACCTCCAGAGGAATAACCACTATAATATTTACGAATCACCGTAATATTTATAAATGGTTATTACTCTACCATAGCCTAGACACCAAGAAATTAAATTGTTCAAAAAAGACAAATTGTCAATATACAATTAAGTGTTATCGATGTCTAACCGTTATTATTAATCAAAATCTAAGATGAAATGCAGAACAGAAACTAAACGAGTATTAACAATGCAACTACGAATGAATTTTTTTATTTTTTAAAATGCAAATGCAAGCAACCAATAATTCAATTCAAATAAAACTAGAAATGAAAGCAGAATTTTTTAGCAAGCAGAGCAATTTATTTTGGTTAGCTAAGGAAGCAATTTTCAGCAAGCTATTCTTCCTTTATTTCCTGCTTTGGCAACCTAAAAATTAAAAACTAAGATATATACAATATTTTTTTTTTGGTTTTTTTTTAAAGGAAACTTAAAAAAAAATAAGACAAACAAGTCAAAAGCTCAAACCAAAAAAGTTAAACAAAAGAAAACAAATTAAGCAAACTCCATTTTTTTTTGTAGACGCAAAAAAAATCACACAAACCCAAAACTAAAAATTAAATCAGAACAAATCAAAACTAAACGAAGGCACACAAACTCAAAATGATTTAAAACAAAATAAAGTAGAACAAAAACAAATTCACTCTTTTTTTTTGGTACCAAGCCCAACAAACTTGCTCTTTTCCTTTCCCTTCTTTTTTTATTTATTTATTTACACCAACCAGGGCCCGGCCCAAAAATTGAACCTATACAAAAAAAGAGGAAATACAGCTGCTATTAGCCACGTTCCAAAATGGACTTCCAAAAATCAAAATCACAATCGAAATTTAATTACGAAAATCGAAATCAGATTTGAGGAGATTTAATTCTAGTAGTCTAATTCGAAGGCAAGTGATTCGAGAAAAGGCAGAATTCAGGTTTGCGATTTGAAGGTGGCGAATTGGTCAGGGTTCGATTTTTTGTTTGTGTTCGGTGAATTTGTAAAATTTGGCTGTGGACGTAATTTTTGGAAATGGAGAGGAAGGTGATGTGGTTTCGATGATGGTCGAGGTGATGCAGTCGAACTCGGTCGTGATGGTCGGCAAATGATGTTGGTGGAGTTTTGGCAGTAAGGTAGTCTGCTCATTATTGTGAGGTTGCAGTCGATTGACAGAGAGTCGATTACTGGTGGTTATGTGCGTGGGCACTGTGATGGCAAGGGATAAGGGAGGTCGAAGAGGCTGTGGGTTCGGTGGTTTTGGTTCTGGGTTGGTTTCAGGTCTGATCGTAGTGGTTTGAGCTGTGTAAATGTTGGTAATGGTGAGATGGAGGGGAAGTATGTACTCTAGGTAATTGTGAGGAGGAGTGGGAGTCTGTATGAGGAGCAGGTGGTATTTGAAATGCAAGTGAATGGGGTGGAAACGTATGGAACAACATGGAGGCTGTTGATGAACTTGTGGAGGTATGTCGGGGTGCAGGCAGGACTGTGAAGTGTGGTGAAATGATATATGGGTGGATTGTTGGTCAGGAGGAGAATTGGTGAATTGCTTTGGCACTGTTTTTATGGTAGTTTGGGCAATGTGGTTGAAGGAGAATGAAGGAACTGTAGAGATTGGATAATGGTTTTAATTGTTTGGGGAGTAGGCTGTTTGAATGGTTGCAGTTAATGGTAGTGGTGAAGCTACGGGTTGTTGTAAATGGTGATGATTTTGATGTTGCAGTGGAATTTGTAGTAGTTGTGGATGATGGTTGGTGATGCTGCGATGTGGGCGGTTGTTGATCAGAGATGTGGTATTGGTAGTCAAGTTGGAGGTGGTCTCGGCAGTGGGAAGATGTTCAGTCTTGTACATGGAAAACAAAGACAGTCTTGTACACAGAGAACAAAACAGAGAGTAAAACAATGGAAACAGATGTAGTGCAAAATGAAATGTAAACAACCAAAAATTAAAAACAGTGAGCACAGTTTTTTTTCCTTTTCTTTTTGTTCTTTGTAAAAAAAATGTAAAAAAGAATGCAGGATGTAAAAAAAAAAGGAATGAAAGTTTTTTTTTTTGAATGAAATTGTGTATTTTATGCAATGCAAATGAACAATAACAAGGAAAAAAATCAAATTGCAAGCACACAACACAAAACTTCCTCTCTCTTTTTTTAATGCAACACACACACTCAAAAATTAAAGCATAATAGAAATCAAACAAAAATAATTCGAAGAACAGAAAATCAAAATCAAAACAACTCCCCGGCAACGGCGCCAAAAACTTGTTCGTCGGCGGAAATTCTATCGGTTTAGAAAACCGTCGAACGAATTTTGAAATAAAAATAACCGCAAGCGCACGGTGTACGAATGTAGCACGTGGCGAATACGGGTCGATCCACCGGGAATTGATGATTTTAAAATTCTATACGATCAAATTAAACCAACTCGAGTGAAAGGTAAGCTAGAGAATAGAGAACCAACTAAAAGAAAAGTGAAGCAAATATAAGAGCTAAGTGACAATTTAGGAAATAAATCCACTCTCTAGATCATATAAATCAACAAAATGAAGTTATGATCTCTCTTTTATTGTCATTAGTGAATTATTTGATGTGTTTATCATAGGTATGGTATATTTGTGCTATTAATTAGCTCGATATAAACCGTCAAACTATAACACAACTACTAATACACTTTTAAATCTCATAAAATATGACAACAAAGTTGAAAGAAAAATCTATTTTAAGCATGATCTATTAACCATTAATTAGAAATATAAGCCATCAAATTTTCATTTCAACAATCACTTCTTTTCCATAATCATATGTAGATGAAGAGGCAATTTGTGTTTTGTTTGTTTAAGCATAGCCTATTTGTTATGAACAACATAGACTATCAAATGTAAAGCTAAACAACATCATAAACCACTTCAATCATTCTCATTAAGCACAAAAAGAGAGCGTAAACATCAAATTAAGTTGAAGCTACATGATTAGAGGGCTTCATTACCCCTAAATTGAAGGGGTTTGGCATCTCATATTTGTCATCATATGAACAAATGTAGCAAGCAACATTGAATAAAAAGAAGAGGAAAAAGAGAGCAAAATGGAAGGAAAAATTATTCTACTTGCATAAAAGAGAAGAGATCTACACTACAACATGAAAGTAAATGAACATGAAAAGGAAAGAGCATGTATTAAATTGCACAAAAAAAATTACATAAAATAAAAATGGCTAAGTAGCCATGGAAAGAAAGAGAGCTTTGATTTATTTTCTAAACTAAAACTAACTAACTAAGGGGGAAGAGGGATACATGAAACATAAGGGGTATTTATACAAGTGTTAAAACCCTAATTCATTTTTTTAAAGAATGCCCAAAACGCCCCTTAGGAAGTGTGGAGGCCAAGTTATCATTAACATGTCTTAATCCTCCATTAAGTGTACATGAAGCCATTAACTCCAAAAGCATGTGCATTAGCCTTTAATTTGTACATTAAGGTTGGTGGGTAGGTGGTGTCCTCCATGTTCTTCACTTTGAATTATTTCCATCTTCATTCCTTTGTATTCTTTGTGCGTGCATATTTCTTCATGAAACCACTCCTATTTGAGACCATTTTCCAAAAAAATGTATATAAATTTCCAATCAATTTTTCTCAAAGAAATATATGCACTTAAATGACCATTTGCCCCCATATGAAGATGAATATGTGAAAATTTGGAATTAATATGAATTTTGGTTAAAACAAGTTAAAATACCCAATATGATCATTTATTTAATTTAAATAGTTTAAATATGTTGGTAAAAATATGCACATTTATGTGAACATCACATACGACCTATAACCTAAACATATGCTCCGAGGGGCAAGTGTTAACTCCACTTTTTCACGACTCAACGACCTAATGTGCTACAGGGATCGGCGACCTAAATGACCAAGCGGGTTAAGAAGTTCAATGACCTAATGATCCAAAGCCTCCAGCGAGTTAACATGGTAACAGCTAGTGACTTAGCAACCTAAAGTTCAAGCGACCTAGCGACCTAAACTTGTAACGAGTTAACGACCTAAGCTACTCAACGAGTTAACGGCCTGATGACTCAATGCAAAGCAGCGACCTAAAAGACCTAACGAACTAAAAGAGGGAGCAACCTAACGACCTAAAAGAGGGAGCGACCTAACGACCTAAAAGCGGGAGCGACCTAACGACCTATAAAGGGGCAGCGACCTAACGAGTTAGAATAGAATAAAGCCGCTTGCATATAGGTCGCTCCCAACCTTAAGTCACTACCTCTTCTAAGTCGCTCCATATAAGTCGCTTTCTACTCTCATAGGTCGCCACCACCTACCAACCAAAGCAGTCGATCAAGCGTAAGCCTTAACTCGCATCCCTTAGTTCGCTCACGACCTACGACCTAACCCCTAGGTCGCCTACGACCTACGACCTAACTCCATAAATTCCCTATAAATACCTTACCTACTCCACCGAAGAGAGGAATTTTGGCTCATTTCTGGAACGCCTATACTTTGCTGTTTTCTCGACTCATCTGACACTTCAAACACCGAAGACACCTCAACGGACTTCGAGAGAGATATGACAAATTCAACATGAATTCGAAGAGCTCTTATACATTTAAGTTCTAGCTACTTGTCCTAGTTGTGTTGTAATCAAAGATCGTTGTAAAAGTTGTAATCGATCAGCAATAAAGAGGATTAAAGTGGACATAGGCTTGACAGTAAGCCGAACCACTATAAAAATTGTTGTCTTCTTACTTGATTTTCTGTCATTTTCTGCTTATCTCTAGTTTCCGTACCAACGAGTGGTGCTTTCACATTTTTACTACTTACACTGGGGTGTTAGCGTCCAATTTTAGCGTTAACACATTTATTTTTTCTTCTTAAATATTGCGAGGACACAATTTCTTTAAGGAGGGAAGTCTATAACAACCTGCATATTTTACGATTGTATATTTAAATATTTTGTTTAAATATAGCATGGTTAGTCGGATTTTAATCGAAAATGCTACTTTATTCAAATAGTCGAATTAGGACTCGAGACCCCTTCCATTGAGTTCAAAATGACATTTGCGACCTTTTTGAGTATAAACATCGATATGTTTGGAGTTAGCTTGAATTTTGACATTTTCACTTAGGGCCTTAGGTTTGGGTTTCAGCCCAATAACTTAACATAAGATCCTAGCTCCGCCCCCTCTCCTCTTCATTCATTCTCATTTCTAAACATTTCAAGCTTTAAACAAAAATGGGGGAGAGAAAAGAGATTAGGAATGCCTAAGCACTAGCTTCATTTGCAAATCCATGTTTTAGCACCAAAATCAAAGAGAAGCTTAGGTAAGCATCTCCTTCTTCTTCTCCATCTCAATCTCTCTCCAATTTTAGAAATTTCCTATAACCTAATTCGGGAAATTATTGTTTATGATCTTAGATTGGAGCTTTTAGAGTTGAGATTGAAGAGTGGTTGATCTTCCTTTGTTTTTAAGCTTCTCCTTCCATGTTTATGTGTAAAAGGTGAGTTTTTGTACGCACATCTACTTCTATAGCTATCATTGATGTTAGGTATGAATTCCTAACACTTATTTATGTTCATTTTCTTTGGAGTTGGATTGAATTGGTGAATATTCAAATTTTTGGTGTTTTGAGGTCAAATCTTAAAAATCTAACATTTGATGTTTGAACACGTTATGAGGTGTTTTGAAGAGCCATACAAGACTGGGTTGTTGCTAGCGTAAATCCCTCGTCATCGTTGTTCGCTTGTTCACTTTATGGGTTTTGCCCACACGGCCCTAGACTGAAATTGCTGATGAAGCGGGTTCAGTCAACTGAACCAGGGGGTCGACTGAACCGGGGGCAGAAAATTCGTTGTCCCCGCATCAGTCGACTGTCCTAATGGTCTAGTCCACTGACTAGGAAACTCGAAACTTTCCAGGTTCTATGTCAGTCGACTGAACATCTGGTATAGTCGACCGACCTGCTTGCTTCAGCCCACTTTGCTTTTTTTTTTTGAGATTCCTATTTTTGCCAATTCACGATTATCCGATTTGTTGTTATCATTTACAATCGAATTTGATGACTTCCACTTCAGGATTTCTTGGAATATCCATTTTGATGGCTTCGGCATCGATTTCTATGGATTTGATTCGCGTCTTCACATGTGAATATTTAGTGATTGATTGTTTCTATGATCATTTATGGTGACTTGTCACTTTGAAATACAAAAGGTTACTATACTAGTAGTAAATATTCAAACTCTTTCTCAAATTTGATTTCAACTCTATTTTTAACACAAAGCTTGTTTATAAAACGGATTTCCAAATCAATTAGTATACACAAAACTTTACCTCATTCATTTGAGAAATCTAATTAAACGGCCTAGTAAAACTAGTGGTATGAAACGCTTGTGTTTCGTTCGTCGGTTAATTTTTCGACTTGTTCGATTGAAACTCTCGTGACATTTTTCGAGTGAAGATCTATAATTTGTTCGTAAATATTTAAGCTAAGCTAGTGGTTATGCGACATAAAGCTGAACTCATTTATTTACTAGATTAGTGTAATTCACACTTTTTATTGATCAATGATGATCATTTTGTGATTTAGACTAGCGATTTTCTATGTCTCCTTGTCCACGCGGGGGACTATACCTCATTTTATTGAGTTTCATCTCGTTTCTTTTATAGGCTAACGACCTATTGGTTCTTTGGATTTTGACTGATTTTTGTGGGCTAGCGACCCATGCTCTCTTATGGAGTTTGGTTCAATGGGCGTACCATTGTACTACGTCATTGTTCGTCTTATCAGGTTCATCGGGCGTACCGTTGGACTACGTCGTTGTTTCGAATTATTTGACTTTCAGGTTACTCGGGCGTACCGATATTGTACTACATCGTTGCACCGGCTCTATGGTTTGTGACCATGGGATAGCGTCCCGTTTGTGATGCACGTGTTGGTGAGTTTTCATACTTCCATTTATGATAGGCCTCACCCTTTTGTGATTTCTGGATTTCTAATTAATGATTTCTAGAATTTTTTTGTGTCGCCAATTTTTATGATTGGATCGATATGCTTACCAATATTTGTGGTTTGGTGAATAAAATAAAGAATATGACATACTTTTTTTTTGTTCTGAGATTCTTGAGATATTGGATGATTTTTGTTGATGTTAAATGTATACTTTTCTAAGTATGGCATTATTGTTATCATACATTTTTGTCATATCTCTTATTATATCTCATTTAATCTGATATTTATAGCTAGACTAATCCTTTTATTATTTTCTTATTAAATAACATTCTGGTCGGACCTAGATATTACAGGTGCTTCTACTTGACTCCACTTCTGGGAACATTATCTGACTTTTGACTAACTACTCCAGTTTAGTAGTTTTTGTTGTTATATGTTAGAGAAAGATTCCTTGATGTATACATATTCTTTTATCTTGCACTTGCATCTATTCTTTTGTGCTATTGTGGATCTTGTATGACCACTACCCTGATGTACACTTCTATTTGTTATATTCATATCTATTTCCGCCTTTGTGATATGGATATCTGTGACTGATTTGTGTTATGCTTATTTCTATATATTTTTCGAAGATCATATAGCCACTGTGTAGTAGCTTTGAGTTTGTATCGGTATGCTGGATTTCCTCTTGAAATTAAATGCATGTTGTTTTTCTGGCATATCGGTGCTCGCATAAAGCAATTACACGGATGGTCGCTCCACAACCGCCTTACTCTTCGTGCTAGTTGAAGGCATTATTCCGTAGTGTTCTTGGATATCGTGAGTATAGAGGTGGGGCATCACACATCGAATTAAATAGTGGCCAATCTATCTCGTCCTCTTTGATGTTGTGGGGCGCAGGACTTTTTGGGGTTTTGGAGGGGTTCGAGGGGGAAGGTGCATCGGTCGATAGTCTCATAAGTTGCGTAAAAGAAGTCAAGCAAAGCCGAGGTAAGATCGAGCTCGCCAGCCGAGGTTGTGACCTGCCCTTTGGTGATGGATCGAGAATTTCTGTTGGGATTCGACATCATGGTGGTCAGTGCAGTAGATGGCGATGAAGCAGAGCTCGTTGATTTGATTTTCACAAAATGAGGTTAAGGTAATTTAAATTTTTAAATTTATTATCACTTAAGTTAAACGGGCAAAACAATCGTTTTAAATTTACAATAAATATATATGTATGCATGTATATTAAGAATTAGAAATTGTTTTAAAATTAAGAGTTGTTGTAGAAACAATTGATTTTTTTCGCTGATTAGAGGCTAACTAGGTTGATATATATATAGGTTAAGGAAAAAAAATACTTTAACTTACTAGTCAGTTTCAATATATATATAAGTGGTTAAGATTCAGATTGACAAGTATAAAGACAGTCTATTTTTTTAAATTAACTTAAATAAATATATCTATGTGTATATGTCAGTTAGGAGACAGAGAAGAGAAAAATTTACGGTGAAATAAATATTTATTTTATTATTTACTAGTAGAAAAAATATGTTTGAAGTAAAATAAATATCTATTTTTGTCATTTACTGGAATATATATACACACACGTATGTATACCTGTTTTTAACTTACTGTTAAATTTTAAATAATGTATTAAGGTGGTTAATTTGTTTAATTGGTTTATTAACTTATTTTATTTTGTTAATAAAAAATTTATTTGATAATCAAGCTATATACTATTTTTATCATGTTTAAATTGAAAAATATATATAAGATTTATGAATTCAGCGGTTTAAATGTTCCGAATTGGAAAGTTATATAAAATTTAGATTTTGAAAATTATGTAGATTATTTTATATAACGCATATGTTTTTAAAAGGAAAATTAATTTAAAATCATATTATTAGTTAAAACCAAAATATTACGGAAATTAATTTGTTAAATGGTAACAAATTGTGTGGATAATTCAAATATTGATAAACCGTGAATTGTTTATACAAGATTTAAAAAAATCATGAAAACAAGCTAGAATGGAACTGGATTACAAAACAAAAGCAAAGGTGAGAACTTCTCACTCAATCCGATTACCCAGTTTAATTTAAATAGTTAAATTTAAAATTATTGGTTGTTTGCTTGGATTGATAATTGTTATCAGTTGGATTGGCATGTTATATGTATAGAATATATATTGGAGTGATTGATATTCTCGCATTATACAGCGGATCAGACCCTATGCGCCCCACATAATAGCGGATGACCCCATACACCACTATATTTTACCTTGAAGTGGAATTGGTATTTTATATTGTGCTAACATCTGTGTATGCAGGGAAACAGGTTGGAGGGATCCAACTGGATTCCTCAAATGTTGATGTTATTTCATTTTCTGTGATATAAATTTTTTATGATCTATGATTGATTATATTGGTAATTGAAATTATTGAAGGCTATGGTTTGGCCGAACATATTTTGGTATTTTAAAATGCCATAAATATAAAAATTGTATTTTTGGAAGGAAATTAAAGTAGAGAATTTGAAGTAAAATGATTTTACAGAATTGGATAAATTAAAAGAAGGAATTTGAAAAGGATAATGGTTGATTTTTGAAATCCTATTGAATAAATTCATATAGGAAAAAGTTTTTTTTATAAATGGAAATAAATGAGTTTTGAGAACTTAAATATTATTGTTTAAAGGTTGAAGAACTTATTTAAAAATTCGGATTTTAAACGGGTTGGGAGAAATAAAGGGAGAATTTTGAATAAAAAAGGAAACGGATATTTTCATTCTAAAAAAAGATGCTGAATCGTAAATAAAGAAGAAAGTTTGAAAGTAATAGATTTTGAAATAAATTTGAATAAGGAAAGAAATTTGTTTTAAAATGGAGTTGGTTTTGAAAATCGATTTAAAAAACTGATTAAATATTTGAAATCGTTTTTTAAAAAGAGGATGAAACTATGGAATTTATAAACTGGGTTTATAAAGTGAAATAATATATCGGTGGATATTTGAAAACATATATTGATGGTGGAAATTTATAAAGGAATGGGTGTTTTTTTAAAAAAATAAATAAATAGTGGTTTATTTTTAAAGGTGTGAACGAAAAGCGTATTTCCCAGAAATGCCAAGTACGTTTTCAAAGCAAATTTTTAAGTACAAGTTGAAAGTTGTAATGTTTTTTTAAAAGAATGTTTTTGAGAAATTATTTATTTTAAGTTGCTTAGAATTTGAAAGTTAAATATTTATTAAATTAGTTATAGTAGTAATTATTTTAAAAGGCTAATCAGTATTGTGATTTAAAAAGATAATTATTAATATTTATATTTTATAAAGTGATTTTATTTTTAAAGATAGTTTTGTCAAAACTTATATTTGAAATACTTGTATAGAATTTCATAACTTTTATTTTAAGATTTTTTTGGTTTAAGTATTACACGAGAAATTACTATAAAATTTCATAAGTAGTATTTTAAATAAAGTGCTTAAAATAGTTTTTATTTAAAGTGCTTTAAAGTATTTTTTGGGATGAAGTAATTTAAATTATTTTAAAATCTAAAGCATTTAGTCTTGGTGATATTTAGCGTAAATAAATAATATTTGGAATTTATTCCACAAGAGGAAAGTGACTTGAAAACTGTTTTCGAAGGGTTGAAGTGTAGGAAAATATCTTGCGAAGATATTTTGAAATAAATATTTTAGGAAATTAGTAAGGTTCGATGATTTTTGTGAATGTTTTTTGATAGTTGAATAACCGGCGATCAATATTGGCCTTTAAGATGGCATTTGGATTTCAATGAGACCAGGAATCAAATTCCAATTGGTTATCCAAAAACCACATCGAATCTTAAAGGTGGATCTTTTTTTTAAAAGATTAAAAGTGGAAATATGTATCCTCATATTTTAAATAAGCGCTCATTATTCGAAAAATTCGAGGGAGGAAAATCATTCATAAAATCCATTGCGAATAATGATACGATGGAATAGAACTACATTTGAAGATGGTGGTTGAAGACCAGGTATTTTCGAAAACAAAAGGATTGCCCGCTGATTGGCTCTGCACCGAGTTGATAGGGTATAGAGATTACCCTATGTGATGGGGAGTCCGAACGTGATTAGCGGATATCGAGATTTGCAAGGACTACTTTCCTTAATTGGACGAAGTGCCTTCGGTTTCATTCAGACCCAGGATGGACTTGTATGAATGTATGTATGACATTACACTTTGAGATATAAAGTTGGTTTCTATCAAATTTATTTTTGTTAGTGGTAGAGAATTTATCCTCTTAGCTTAACACCCTTTTCTAAGACGCACGAGCTAAGAGGTTATGTAGTTGATAGTTATTAGTGATATATTCCCAATTTGGTAATGTGGCATGCTAAGTGTTGAGCATTGGTTGATCGAAGCATGGCTTTTGTATAAAGTGTAGCTTTGTGGGAGGAGACTTCATCGAACCTCACACCTTAGGAAATGGTCGAAAAAGGAAGGATGCAGCAAGGTTAAGGGGTTCGCGACCCTTAGTATATGTACATTTCCATCTGGATAAAAAGTGGTATTCTGGTATGGAGTCCACATATTTTACTTATGTGGATAAAAGTGGTATTCTGGTAAGGAGTCCAAATATTTTACATATGTTATTGTTGGAATTTGAGGCACCTCGGTAAAGGTTGGTTACGACACTGGGGTGGCGTATTCCTCACAGTTAATTACCTAGTTACAGAGGTAACCCGCCTTGTGTTGGCAGAGATCCGGTTAGGTTCTATGGACGTCCTTCCAAAGGGGCCTCTATTCGAGTAAAGGAAGTTCCTTAGCCTTAACCATTTGTTGGAAATCCAAACAAAACAATACGAGTCCTTTACGGTTTTAGTTGTAGAACCTTCCATTTAAAATAGTAGTTATAGTAGGCATACTATAACGGTATGTATGCTGGCTAAGATTAATATTATACTTGCAAATGTTTTCCACTACGCACAAATAATAATATCAAAAGGATTTTCATGTATCTAGCATCTTTGACTACTATAAGGAGAAACCTTCCCCTTGTGTGCAATTGCATTTGACTGTGTGCCAGGAGACCTTATGGTAGTTTCATTTTCCAAAACGCATGAATGGATTTCTCTTTGCATAAATAACTGTTTGAAGTTCTCGTACCAATCCCATGACTGGCTTGGAGTTTATTGTTCCCTTTTCTAAACTCTGGGTGCCCCTAATTTTCCACAAGGGTAGCTTAGATTCAGGTTATCAGTAAGTTCTGGAGCTAAGTCAGGAAAGTATGATGTGGGGATCAGGTGATAAGATCGATGGCGAGACATATCACACGTATATGATGTATTATCCGCTGTGTACGGTTTGCTACAAATTCAGTTTCCATGTGAAAAAGTTATCATAACTGCCTAGTGTTGTGTTTTGTTGATGTTGTATTCCGTCGTCGTGTAATATATATATGACTCGGATAATGTAATGTATAAACAGATATAGTTCTTTTGTTTAAAGATTAGTCATTTATCTATTATATATTGTTCCGCTGCGATTGTGATATTCTGATATTGTTTCTATTTCTTCTTCTACCTCCTTCTTCTTTAACCCTAACGGTTCGGTCTTCCAGCATTCGATTGTTCGACATTGGATACAGTAGACACATTAATGTTGATTTTCGGGTGTCGAAAAATCGGGTCGTTAAAATTTGGTATCAGAGCTGAAGGCTAAGCCAGAACCATGGCTCTGGTGGGGATTACTCATTAGAAATAAGATCCGTAGTACTCTAGAATGAATTTGAGTATACTAGTATATATGAATCTGTATTTGTTAGTGAATATAATTTTTTTTATTGTATTGACTTATCAGTTGAATGTTTATGAATTCTGGTCGATAGTGGGACGCCATTTTATCGATATGGGTTTCTTAACTCTTAAACAAGATAAACCGACACGGTATTGTTTTAAAATAGGGTAAATGAAATAATTTTACCCAAATTATTTTTGTATATAACAGAAATAATTTTTCATAAATTATTATAGTATTTATATGGTTTCTTGATTGTCAGGAAGTGATAATATTAAATTGTTATCATTATTCTATGGAAATTGAACTAGAAATTAAAAATCTAACCAAAGGTTAAAGAATAAATTTATATAAGAAAATGGGATTTGTAAATATAAATTATAAATATGGTGTACAGTTGAAATGAAACAAAAATTCCAAAGTAATTTTTGAATATGGATTGAAAGGATTTGGGATTTTAAATTTTGAGAAAATTAATTCCATTTGAGTTTGGAAATGATTTTCAAAGATTTTGGAGGAATAATAAGGATATTATTTAGAAATATTTTTGAATTAGATTTGGAATCTGGTGAGATTTGTAATTTAAAAATGTTTTTGAAAAGATAAAAGCACTAAACTCTCTTCGGTCACTAGAAAATAACTTCGATGATGACTGCAGCATCATCGATGTTTATTTTCGAGTTTCCAGGAGAGGAATTGCTGCCAATTTTTTTTAAATGGGAGTTGTTTGCAAAACCGGGTTGGTTTTAAAATTCAAAAAGGAATTTGATGTGTAATTTAATTATGTATATTATTAATTTCAAAAATAATTTTGAAATGTTGAAGTTTTGGTTTGGTAAAACCGTTTTGATTTTTGAAATACAAAGGAATATTGGATATGCTAAAAGATTTTAGGATACACTTGATTTCAAAAATAATTTTCAAAATACTTAAGTAAGTGCTTAAACTCTAGAACCTTATTTAAAATGTTTATGGAAATATAAATGGGTTGATAACTAGTGAAATTTGAAATTTTCTAGAATAGAAGAATTTAACTTGAAGAAGAGTTAAAATTAAAGTAAACGTGACAATAAAATTAGTAAGTAAACTATGTTAACTAAAGGGTAAGAAAGTGAATTGAAAACGAATATCGGGATGATATTTTGTGAAGAATAAAGTGAAGTTGAAGGAGTAATTCGAAGTGGACTGACAATAATAAAGTTTAAGACATAATAATGGTTTGAGATAAAACGAATTGGAATTTAAAATAATTAGTAAATGGAACAAAGTTAAACAACGATATGAATCAGTTGTGAATGGAAAGATAACTGATAATTTTTTTTCAATATTCAAAGTTTAAAGAAAAAATGAATATATATGGAACTGGAACTCAATTTGAACAAAAAGAGAATTTATATGGCTAATAATCAATTGATAAATGCGTATGATGTATGCATATTATTTTATTCGCATAGCGGTTTGATCCAGATTCAAGCATAGAATTTCGAGATAGTTATATCGATCCTAGTTGGGATTTTTCACTCGATTTTCGACGGCGAACCCTGGATATGAATCTTTGATTGATTTTGGAAATTCTCTATCACAATTTGTGGCTATGCAAGAAGAATGATGGTTTCTGGTCAAAAAACTAGATCTACTAGGAAGTTGGTTGAATGATACTAGTTCGGAAGTGAAATTATGTGAACGAATGAGCGATCAGAGTTGGCATTGCGTACGGATTATGCATGTGTATCGTACGGGCTTGAATGAAATAAATATTGAAAGTTTTGTAAAGAAATGTGCAAAATGATTTTGAATGTTGTAAATAGACATTATTGCTAGTAGGATATACAGATGTTTAAAGGAAAAGGATAAATTGGGATTTTTGATTTCGAAGATAGATTTGAATTGCTCGACAAGGAGGTATGTATTTAAATTTCTGTGGAATTTGATGATTTTCTTGTCTAGCCAATTGGCTTTGTTGTTTTCTTTTGAAATCTTGGGGCCCGTAGAGGCATTTGTAGTTGTACCGATCTAGCGGCGCAAAGGAGATGCTGCGAAATTTTTCAAAAATTTAGACAATTAGAATTTTTTTAGAAATTAGGATAATTTCAATTTTGGATTTAAATTTTAATTTGAATCGTGGAGAAAATAATATTGTTTGAAACTTATGATTGTGTTTAGGAAGTTAGTAAGAATGATAGTGTCTTTAATAAAAGTTGCTTTGGAAAGTAGAAACTGTTGGGTTTTGGAAAGTTGTAAAAATATTTGGTTTAGGAAAATAATTAACGGGTGATGGACCATTCTTTCTAACAAGTAATTCCAGGGATGAAATTCCTTTAAGGGGCGAAGAATTTGACGACTCGGAATTTTGGACATTTGAAATTTGAATATTTAATTAATTTTAAATATTTGAAATTTAGTTTTACTTGAATTTCAAATATCACTGTTTATTTGGCAATTTAATTGTTAAAAGTTGGGTAAAATATTGAATCTTCAGTTTTATGCTTGGTAAAAATGTTTCAAAGGCTTGGAAAATTTATATTTATAATACTGGAGATAATAGAAGTTTTAAATTTAAATTTGGGAATGTTTTGTTTAGCTTTAAAAACATATAGTTTAAGTCAATATTTAAAATAGCCTTGCAGGGCACAGTCTCGGATTTTGACGAAACCAGTTTTATTGGATCCGTAATAGGATATTATTATCAGATTTCAATTTTTGTAGCGTTTAGAGTTATCGCATGGTCGTACAGCAGATGAACACGCTGAATTTATATACAAATTTAATATAATAACTAAGTCCAAAAAGCTATATTCTCCATACGATCTAGTTAGTCGTCGAAACCTTTTCCATCGCGTTGGAAATAGGGGTATAGCATTATAAATGCCTAGCGGTACGCCTCGTTAGGAGATCGAGATTGTGAGTTGCGATAATTGAGACGATTTAAATTTGAATTTAAATTTGAATATAAATAATATAATTAAAATACAATAGCACAGACACGTAACAGAAACTTTAAACACGTGTTCTTCCTGATGGAACACGATTCTTCTTTAAAGGAGAAATAAGAAAATAAAAATAAATGGAACGAGAGCATCAAAATTGGTTAAAACTTCGTTCTTTCCCTTTCCCCTTTTGTTTCCCATTCTTCATATAGCCGATATTTAATTTCGTTCTCCTGCTCACCATAAAACTAAAATCCCCTACATAATCTCAAATCGTAAAATTCTTTGAATTCGTATAAAAAGAAAAAAAAAAGGTTCGAATACAATTCAAAAATGGGGGTTGCTTCGTGTAACAACCCGCATATTTTACGATTGTATGTTTAAATATTTTATTTAAATATAGCATCCTTAGTTGAATTTTAGTCCAAAAATGCTACTTTTTGCAATCAGTCGAATTAGGACTCGAGACCCCTTCCATTGAGTTCAAAATGACGTTTACGACCTTTTTAAGTATAAACATCGATATGTTTGGAGTTAGCTTGAATTTTGACATTTTCACTTAGGGCTTTTGATTTGGGTTTCAGCCAAATAACTTAACATAAGACCCTAGCTCCACCCCCTCTCCTCTTCATTCATTCTCATTTCCTAACACTTCAAGCTTTAAGCAAAAATGGGGAGAGAGAAAAGAGATTAGGAATTCCTAAGCCCTAGCTTCATTTACAAATCCAAGTTTTAGCTCCAAAATTAAAGAGAAGCTTAGGTAGCCATCTCCTTCTTCTTCTCCATCTCACACTCTCTCCAATTTTAGAAATTTCCTATAACCTAATTCGGGAAATTATTTTTTATGATCTTAGATTGGAGCTTTTAGAGTTGGGATTGAAGAGTGGTTGATCTTCCTTTGTTTTCAAGCTTCTCCTTCCTAGTTTTTGTGTGAAAGGTGAGTTTTTGAACTCACATCTACTTCTATAGCTATCATTGATGATAGGTATGAATTCCTAACACTTATTTATGTTCATTTGCTTTGGATTTGGATTGAATTGGTGAATATTCCAATTTTTGGTGTTTTGATGTAAAATCATTAAAAATCCAACCTTTGATGTTTGAACACGTTAGTGAGGTGTTTCGGAGAGCCATACAAGGCCGGGTTATCGCTAGGCATAACTCCCTAGTCGTCTTTGCTCGCTCGTTCACTTCCATTCCATGTTATGGGGTTTGCCCCACAAGGAGCTAGGCTAAAACCGTTGATGAAGCAGGTTTAGTCGACTGAACCAGGGCTTCAGTCGATTGAACCAGGGGCAGAAAATTCTCTGTCCCCGTATCAGTCGACTGACCTGATGGTCCAGAAACTTGAAAGTTTCCAGGTTCTGTGTCAGTCGATTGACAATCTAGTCCAGTCGACTGACTTGCTTGCTTCAGCCCACTTTGCCAATTTTCTTTGAGATTCCAATTTTTAACGTCTCGTGATTATCCAATTTGTTGTCATCATTTATTATCGACTTTGATGGCTTCCACTTCGGGATTTTTGGGAATATCCATTTTGATGGCTTCGTCGTCGATTTCTATGGATTTGATTCATGTCTTCAAATGTGAATATTTGATGATTGATTGTTTCTACGATCATTTTTGGTTACTTGTCACTTTAGAATACAAAGGTTATTATACTAGTAGTAAAAATACAAACACTTTCTCAAATCGGATTTCAACTCTATTTTTAATACAAAGCTTGTTTATAAAACCGATTTCCAATTCTATTAGTATATACAAACCTTTACCTCATTCGTTTGAGAAATCTAATTAAACGGCCTAGTAAAACTAGGGGTATGAAACGCTTGTGTTTACTTCATCGGTTAATTTTTGGACTTGTTCGATTGAAACTCTCGTGACAATTTTCAAGTGGAGTTCTACAATTTGTTCGTTAACATTTAAGCTAAGCCAGTAGTTATGGGACATAAAGCTGAACTCATTTATTTACTTGCTTAGTGTAATTCACACTTTTTATTGATCAATGATGATCATTTTGTGATTTAGACTAGCGATTTGCTATGTCTCTTTGTCCACGTGGGGGACTATACCTCGTTTTATTGAGTTTCGTCTCATTTCTTTTATAGGCTATTGACATATTGGTTCTTTGGAGTTTTGACTCATTTTTGTGGGCTAGCGACCCATGCTCTTTTATGGAGTACGGTTCATCGAACGTACCGTTGTACTACTTCGTTGTCCGTCTTATCAGGTTCATCGGGCATACCATTTTACTACGTCGTTGTTCCGAATTATTTGGGTTTTAGGTTATTCGGGCATACCGATATTATACTACGTCGTTGCACCAGCTCTATGGTTATCGACCATGGGATAGCATCCCATTTGTGATGCACGTGTTGGTGAGTTTCAATAATCTCGTTTATGATAGGCCACACCCTTTCGTGATTTCTGGATTTTTAATTGATGATTTCTAGAATTTTTGTGCTTCACCAATTTTTATGATTGACATTGACATGTTTGCCAATATTTTTGGTTTGGTGAATAAAATAAAGAATATGACATTCTTTTTGATCTTTTGAGATTCTAGAGATATTTTATGATTTTTGTTGATGTTGAATGTATACTTTTGTAACAACCCGCATATATATCATTTTTATATTTAAATATTTTATCGATACTCAAAATTTAGTCCGAAAGGCTACTTTTTGCATACGGTCGAATTAGGACTCGGGACCACTCCCATTGAGTTTAAAATGTCGTTTGCAACCTTTTTGAGTGTAAGCTTCGATATGTTTGGAGTTAGTCCAGTTTTGCTACTTTTTCACTTTGGGTTTGGGTTTGGGTTCAGCACTATTTTTAACTTATACTCAAATCTGAACCACTCCTCCCCATTCACTCTCACTTCCTCCTCTATTCAGTTCTAAAGCATCAATAGTGGGAGAGATGGGAAATTAAAACTCCAAACACTAGTTTTCTTTTGCAAATCAAACTCTAGCTCCAAACTAAGAGAAGAACCCATTGGTAAGCTTCTCTTCTTCTTCTCCAACTCATTCTTTTATCAATTTCAGAAATTCCTAAACCTAACTTTGGGAATGTTCTTCTTTTAAAGCTTATAATCAAGCTTCTTGAGTTGGATTTGAAAAGTGGTTGATTCTTCTTTGCTTTGAAGCTTCTTCTTCAATCGTTTGGGTTTAAAGGGGAGATTTTTACCTCACATCTAGGCCTATATTTATCTTCAATTGTTAGGTATGAATTCCTAACGCTTATTCTTGGGCAATTGCTTTTGGTTTGGATTGATTTGGTGAATATTCCAATTTTTAGTGTTTTGGGATTCAAATTTTTAAAAAGCCTAACTTTGATGTTTGAATGTGTTTTTGGTGATGCAACGAAGAGCTTATATGGCCGGGTAGTCGATTGGCGTAAACCCTTGGTGCCGATGCTCGACCGATAGCAATATAGAAGAATTTGGCATTCACTAGATTGGCTTAGGGAGTGCTGGCTACTGGTACGGCCGACCGAACTCAGGGTCCGGTCGACTGACCTGCTACCCAGGCACTTCCCAGCCTCTGTGAGGAAGTGCAGGTTACAGGTCCGGTCGATCAAACTCAGGGTCCGGTCGACTGACCAACTACCCTAAGCATTTTTGTTTTCTAGGCCGGTCGACCGAGCTCTGTAGCCGGCCGACCGACCAGATGATATTTTGCCTATTTCGCCTAACTGCTTGAATTTCCAACTTTAATCGATTCGTGTTGTTTCTTATTTGTTGTTATCATTTATTATTGACTTTGAGGACGTTTTCTTTGGGAATTTAGGATATATCCACTTTGATGGATTCGGTATCGATTTCTTGGATTTTGTTCACTTCTTCGAATGTGAATTTTAGTGATTGATTGTTCCTACAATCTTCTTTGTGATTTGTAACTTTAAAAATATAAAGGTTTTGAATACTAGTAGTAAATATCAAAATTCTTTCATCAAAACGATTTCAACACTATTTTATTACAAAGCTCGTTTCTTAAACCGTTTTCCAATCTATTAGTATATACAAGCCTTTACCTTATTCGTATGAGAAATCTAATTAAACGACCTAGAAAAACGAGTGGTATGAAACGCTTGCGTTTACTTCGTCGGTTAATTCTTGGACTTGTTCGATTGAATCTCGTGTGACAATTTTCTAGTGGAGATCTACAATTTGTTCGTAAATATTTAAGTTAAGGTAGTGGTTATGGGACATGAAGCTAAATTTATATATTTACTAGCTTAGTGTAATTGACACTTCTTGATGATCATGACGATCATTTTTATGATTTAGACTAGTGATGTGCGATGTCTCTTCGTCTGCGAGGGAGATTAAACCCCGTTTTGTGGAGTTTCGACTCAAAATGGTGGGGTAGCAACCCATGGTCTTCGGGCCGTTTGTGGAGCTTCGGCTCAATTTGTGATGGTTAGCAACCAAGGAATTAGCGTTCCGTTTGTGATACACGTGTTGGTGAGCTTTATGCTCCCGTTTGTGATAGGCCTTCCCCCTTTTGTGATTTCTGGATTTCTTGAGATGATTTCTAGAATTTGTGTTTCACCAATTTTCGTGATTTCCATTGATAAGTTTTATCATTATTTGTGCATTGGTGAATTTGTGTGTCATTGACTTTTGTGATTGACATTGATATAATCGTCAATATTTATGGTTTGGGGAAGGAAATAAGGAGTATGACATTTCTTTGATTCTTGTGTAGATTCTGTGATATTGATTAATCTCTTGTTGATTTTCAATTACTTATATATTCCACAGCTTGGCATTGTGATTATTATGTGTTTAGTCATATCTCTTATTCTATATCGCTTCATCTGATATTTATAGTTAGACTGATCCGTTTATTATTTTCTTATTAAATAATACTCGGGTCAGACCGAGATGTTACAGGTGCTTCAGCTTGACTTCTCACTTGGGATTGATTACTCTGACTTTTGGCTAACTCCTTAGATTAGTAGTTTACTTTGTTATATACACTTGAGATATGGACTCATAGTTGTATTATTTTGTATAGCATGGGTTGCTATTCTTTTGTATTATTATGGATCTTTTTGACCACTACTCGGATGTACACTTTCTTGTGTTAGTTATATGTTCATATCTTCTTCCTCCTTTGTGATATGAATTATCTATGACTGATTTGTGTTTTGTTTATTTCTATATTTGTTTCCGAAGACACAATAGCCAATGTGTAGTAACTTTGAGTTTGTGTCGGTATGTCGGATTTCCTCTTGAAAGGCATGTAAGTTATATTTTATCTGACATATCAGTACTCGCACAAAGATATTACACAGATGGTCGCTCCTCAACAGCCTTATTCTCCATGCTAGTTGACAGCATTACTCCGTAGTGTTCTTGACTAGCGTGGGTATAGAGGTGGGGTGTCACAGCTTGGTATCAGAGCCAAACTTCGGAACAACGTAGAATAATTTAACAAGGATCATAGTCCTATGTCCTTCTTAGGAGTCGTGCCTTAGGATTTCATTCGAGTCTTCGTACCGATTTGTTAACGCTAAAATTTGAACGCTAACACCCCGGTGTATGAAGTGAGATTGTGAAAGCACCACCCAATAGCTCGGGAACAGATTATAAGCAGATAATAGTGAAAAAACAGTAAACAACAGCAATTTTATAGTGGTTCGGCTTAAGAGAGAGCCTACGTCCACTTTGAATATCTTTATTGACGATTCGATTACAAGTCAATGCAGTTACACTTTGATTACAACACACTTTGAGTTTCAAGTGACTTAGAACAACTAGCCTAAACTTCAATGTCGATCCAAATCTTCGAACACATGTTAGACATGTTTGATTTCTTCGTGAAGTTCCTTGAAGGTGTTGAAGTAGTTCAGAATGCAGCAGAGTAACGGCGCTTGAAATGAATGAGCCAAAAGTCCCTTGAATGTTGGGGGTGGCCATGTATTTATAGGCAAATCTGGATAGAAGTTTTTTGCCCAAGTCCTGAGTCGTGACCGACTCAGGCTAAGCCGTGGCCGAGTCAAGTTGAGTCGTGGCCGGCTCATTTGGTCTTCTCACTAGCTCAATCTCTTGCTGGATTCTAAGTCAAGTCCTGAGTCGTTGGCGAGTCAATTCTCATTGGGTCATGCATTGTAGCAACGGAGTACGACTCAGTGGCTTTAAGTCGCGGACGAGTCATCCTGAGTTATGAGTCATCAAGTCATTTCTTAGGTCGTCAATTCTCTTGAGTCGTTTCTTATGATGAGTCATGAACCTGTTGAGTCGCTGGGGCCAAGCCTTTGATGAGTCGGTAATGCATTGAGTCGGTCCTGCCTTGTGAACCGTTAACCCCTTGAGTCGTAACCCTTTAAGTCCCTTTGAGCTTTAGGTCATTAACTCCTTGAGTCGGTGACTCGATGAGTCGCGAGGCTTCCTGAGTCGTGAGGCTTCCTGAGTCGTTAAACACCTTAAGTCGTGGCTCGTCCCAGGCCTTAAGTCGTCAACTCCTTAACTCGTAGGCTGGAACGGGGTTAACATTTGCCCCTCGAAGCACACGCTTAAGTCGTAAGTCGTGTGCTTCGACTTATCATAACCCGGGCGTGCCGATTCGAGTTTCAGCTCTTCCGGATATAAAATGCTTGACTCGTTCCTCCTATCTCCTACTTCTTATCAGCGATCTTCTAAACCGCATCCGCCATTAACGCACCTCTAAGTTCTCACAGGCGATTCCAACTCGACTCTCCTCTGATCATCTTTGACACCACATTACGTAAGCAATCTTGCTTCCCTTCCGATTATCGATCATCGTTAACCTATGCGCTCTGTCCCTACCTTCATTTTACTCCCTCGAGTCTTGCGAGTTCGGTCATTCTAACCATCAAGGGATGTAGGGTTGTTTGATTTGATGATTTTCGTCTTGAGGTGATTTATCGGCGTGATAAGACCGGGGTTGTTTATTGAGAGTTTTATTGGGTTAATGGGTTAAAAGTTGGAAGATTAACGGGTTAGGAGTGGAATGGTTTATGGGTTAGAAGGAAACCTGGTTTAGGAGTTAGGTGATTAGTTGGTCAGATTGATTCGAATACTGCTTTTGGTACGACTCGGTCATTTTTGTATGATCGAACAACCATGATCCGACCCAACATGCTCCACGGCCTAAGCCTTGAGTCGTGGCCGAGATACGACTTACGACTCACGGCTTACGACTCACGACTCACGACTCACGACTTACGACTTACGGCCTAAGCCTTGAGTTGAACCAGAGCTTCTCCCTTTTTATACGACTTACGACTTAGGGCACTGCCGACTCAAAATTTTTGAGCCGTTGACGAGTTAGGACTTGCGTGAATTCTGCTTGAACTTTGGACCATTGCATTAACTTTGAACTGTTGAATTTTATTGCATTCATTCACATGTTATTTTGACTTGCAGGCTAACAATCTGTTCAATACAACATTCACAGAAAACTGGGACGAATATACTGTCATCGATTGCCCATATCTAATGACAGATTAGTTAATAACAGATAATTAACTTAAAGAAATCATGTGAACGAAGTACTATCGATTTCAAGTAGAATATTAAAGCAACACTGAAACAGTCAATTGAAACTGACCAGCCTGCACTAATATTATGCTTGAACTTTAAATTAACAAGTTCTGAAATTACCATAGTCGATCAATCGTCAACCAGTTTAATTCCAGTTATATTTACTTGTTATTTTCATTAGTTCTGCACAACACTTCACACTTTTAGGAAACGTGCACCTTCGCATTTGAACACCCAGTTGCTTGTGTAGAATGACATCTCAACAAGAAGAATCGATGGGCCAGGCTGAAGATGTCTTCCCAGTAGCCAACTTGTTGGATAACCCTCCGGAGAGAACTCCCACAACTCTGAATCAGCGGGTGTTTAACCAATTGCTCATCCAGTTTGGCATTGCCGAAGCTGATGCCTTACTGCCGGGGCCAAATGACACTGCTGATAGGCCCCCTTCTGGATTTATTGCTGTCAACCGCTAAATGTTCTTGAGCGGTGCCATACCACCTTTCAATGACTTCCTTCAGCAGTTCCTGCTTCGACTATCTATCTCTCCATTCCAATTGCACCCCAATGGTCATGCCATTCTGATGGGGTTATGTGTGCTATTTAGTAGAGTTCTGGGCCGATTACCGAGCTTTGAGGAAATCTGCTACTTCTGCTCATTCACAAAAATCAAAGATCATCCCTCTATCGTAGTTATAAGGAGTGCTCGAAACCGCAAGCTCATCACCGATCTTCCTGAAAGCGTTCATGGATTTCTAAATCAGTACTTCTTTGTCCGCTGTCCTCCAGGGTTTTATGCCATCTGGAGAGTAGGAAGTAAGATTTTCCTGCTTTTATTTCTCCATTCTTGGGCTTTTCGAAATCTGGGTTGCTAAATGCTAACTTGGCTTCTTTTTTTTTTTTTCTGTTTTAGCACTTCCTCCTCCCTCTAGAGATCCACGCTATAAACAAATTTTTGAGAGATTGAACGCCGTGGCGGTAGAAGAGAGGAGTATAAAGTTCTTGCTAAATGATGGATTTTTACATCAATATGGGCTTCTTCATTCCTCTCGCTTCACTCAGCTTCGTGAAGTCCCAACTGAAATTCCTGATTCTCCGACGGAAACTCCTGATGCCCCGGTCTCTACTAAAGAGCACACGCAGGGAGGAACCTCTATAGAAACTCCACTAGTGAAGTGTTCAATTCCGAAGCACGTTGCGGGGTCGTCCGACAAGTCCGCACTTGCCCCAGTTATCGAAGAGGAAGAAACTCCACGATCTTCCGGAAGATTTGCTGACGAAGGAGTTGAGAAAGCCAGTCCCAAAAAACATGATGGCGATAATGTTTTCGAGGGGTTGAGCGATTTAATTGTGACTTCTCAAGAACTTTTCAAAGATGATGTTTCCAAAACTATCTCTTCTGTAATTGAGGCGACATCTTCTCTACAACAAATGTCAACTCCTTCCACTCAAGTTACCACTACCTCTACTCCACAGAGTGGTCTGTAACTTGATGCGTGTAGTTTACACGTTACACAACACTTAGGATTTTTCAGCACTTCTACGCATTCATCTTCTTATACTTTAAAGATTTCTAAAGCTTATTATTTTTATTCCAGATTCTCCAATGGGGCGCAGCAGTTCATATTATGATGATTTCCAGCGCTACGGGAGGCGTAGCCAATATGATTACAGGCGTCACCTCCCCTCTTACAGAGAATCGAATGAAGAGAGGGCCATCAGGAAAGCAGACGAGAGACGAGCATATGAAGAACGTCACCGAAGAGAACAAGAAAGACATGACCCTCCCCACAGAGATGATGATACCCAAAAAAGAAAGACTCATGATGAGAGAGGTAAAGGTCACATGGACGATTCTTCTAGCAAGCGGGCTAAACTTACTGAAGAAATAATGCCGACAGTTTCTCAAAATGTTCCTGCTGAATCTCCTGCCCCCGTTTGTTCCGACATTCAAACAATCATCAACCGGCCCGCATACCAAGTTGGGCAAGGTCCTCCCACTCTTCAAAGTCAATTCCCTCAGTGGCGCCTGAGAGGGGTTCGATTTGATCTCGACTTGGTTCCTCTTGACAAATCGACTATGCTACGAATCTTGACGCTGTAAGGACCGATATTGAAAGAATGTCGAACTGGCAAAAAATTGTCGACGAGCTTCAGAGGGTTAACCGAGCCAATCTCGAGGCTATGCTCACAATGGAGAATGATAAGGCTGAGTGGCAGAAGACTCTCGAACAGCATGACGCCGAAATGAGAAGTATTGCTTCCTATAATGAAAAACTGGAAGCGGAAGTGGAAAAGCTTAAGGAAGAATTAGCTACTTCATCTACTTTCCATTCTCAAAAGGAGAGCATGCTTCAGCAACAAGTACGAGATGCGCATGCCAGTCAAAGGGCAGTCGAAGATAAGCTTACACACCAGGAGAAGGTCATAGAAGAATATCGCGCTGAAACCTTACAGCTGCGAGAACAGACCGGCTCTCAAAGCTTGGAGATAGAGATGCTAAAAGCTCGACTTGCTATGGCTGAAAAGGAGCGTGACGAGACTGTTGCTGGTAAACTCGCGGCCGAAGAGGCCCATCAAGCAACCAAAGCTGACATTAGCTCCACATTATTTGATTTCTATCTGCACAGCATTTTGGGGCGTGGCAGCCTTGCCTTTCTAGGCCCTAAGTATGAAATTACATTAGCTGAAGTTTGGGAGGCAGCACTCGATATGTTAGGTGGTAAAGGTGCTGGCTACGCTGAGACAGCTCTTGAAGAGCATTATCTCGATGATGATGCCCGCGCCGCTCTTGCCAAGGGAAAAGAGCAACTCGCCAGGGTACGGGCCGGAATGGCGGAAGGGGAACGTTCTGAGAAAGAAATACCACCTACCACTTCTGAACGTCCTTTAGTTTCTTCCGAAGTGGACATTACAGGTTCCAGTGCTCATTCGCTGCCTCCTAAAAGAACCGGGGTAATCACCCCTACTGATGATGAGGCTTTGGAGGATATCGGGGCTCAGAATTATGAGATTGAACTAACGAAGCAAACATCTTTAGGTAATTTTGACATTGGTCCGATTCAGGTGGATCGCTTGCTTACTCCTCAAAAGTTTGATGAGCTTCTCGATTACTTCTTGAATCTCGATGAACCCATATCTCCCTTCTTTCGGGGAGATACTAATAATTTTAATTTCTCTTCTTCTGCAGATGAAACACCAAGTGCTGTGCAGACTTCACTTCCTCCGGTTATTCCTCCTTCGTCTCTTCAGGTGACTCCTCCTTCTGCTTCACAGCCCGGGTCACAAGAGGAACAGATTGAGGATCTTCATGGCTTGGATGACCCTATCGCTTCGCAAGAGCAGAAGGACGAGGGACTTGAAGGAGGCAAGATCTCTCCGGAGCGGACTCCCTCTGATGACGTAGTTTTTTCCGCTCTTGTTACTCCAGGGAGTGAGTCTTCTTCGAAGAGAAGAAAGAAGCACGGAACATCGAAGAGGAGGGGGAAGAAAATCATCACTACTGAAGAGGAACCGGAAGTTGCACCGGTTGCACCTCCCTCTCCTTCTTCCCTTATGCCTATAGATAGACCTGAAAAACTAATCATTCGGCCAGGCAAAGGGTCCAAAGGTGGTAAGAAGAAGTGAAGAGTCGGACTTCGGGCTTTTTGATTCCTTTTTTGTGTGATGGTCGGATGTTGTGCAGGCACCGGCCCCTGCTTTTTTTTTATTTTGAAACCTGTATCTGCAATTGAATAAAATGATCCTTTATTTGTACAGACTCTTGTTTGAATTTGAGAATGCATTTATTATTCATTTTTGCACAAGTTTATTTATATGATATTGCGGTGAGCTTGTGGTATGTTGTTTGAGCGTACTTTACCGATGTAGCTATACCATTTTGTATGTAACTATACCATGTTGCCCCCATACCATAAGTTTGCTGCAATATTTTATACTTTGAGGGGACTCGCACTCGTATTTTCTGAAGAATAATTACTTCATTCTTGAAGAAATTTTTCGTAGAGTACAACTTCCTTCATATAAGTTTTTACGCTTTGTCCTTCGAAGAAATCACTTTTTTCCTTTTGCTTAAGTACGCATTTTGCCAAGTGAATTCTTCTATGTGGTAAAGCAGGCCTTTGAAGAGTACTTTAACTTTCTTCCCCTCCTTTTTTTTTTTTTTTGAGGAAGGTTATTTTCTAGAATAGGTAAATCACTCTTCCTTTGAAAGTTAAAGTATGTTCTTGATGAGGATATTTTTTTTTTAAAAAATAGAAATTTGTACTTCTGAGGAGGGATTTTTCACGTTTCAACATTTGGAAGCTTTATTTCAATCTTGGTGAAACGTGTACCTCCAAAGAGTTGTGCCTTCGAAGAAAGCCTTTTCACGTTTCAACACTTAGAAGTTTTATATCAATCTCGGTGAAACGTGGGCTTCCGAAGAAGTCTTTTTTTTTTTTTTGATTGTGTCCCCGGGAGGGGGTTGTACCTCTGAGGAGGGATTTTTCACGTTTCAACACTTGGAAGTTTTATTTCAATCTTGGTGAAACGTGTACCTCCAAAGAGTTGTGCCTTTGAAGAAAGCCTTTTCACGTTTCAACACTTGGAAGTTTTATTTCAATCTCGGTGAAACGTGGGCTTCCAGAAAGGTCTTTATTTTGTTTTGCATTTCAACTTTGGTGAAGTGAAATTCCGAAGAGCGGCTGTTACACTTCAACTCCTGGTGAAATGTGCCTCCGAAGAGGTCTTTATTTTGTTTGCATTTCAACTTTGGTGAAGTGAAATTCCGAAGAGCGGTCGTAACACTTCAACTCCTGGTGAAATGTGCCTCAAAGAGGGTTTTCATCGCCTGGAAGTTACTCTCTCATGGTTGGAGGGTCATGACTCCTCCAATCTTTTTTGTTGAGTAGAGAACTTTCTTTTTTGTGGCGTATGACCCATTAGAGGTCTTTATCCTCCGAAGAGTTGTGCCTCCGAAGAGGATTTGTGCTGCCGATGATGGCTTTGGTTGTTCCCTTGTCCGCTTGCTTATGCTTTTTCAGTGATCCTCTTTTTTTTACAAGTGAATCGTTTAATCCAAGGAAATGTACTTCATTGCCAGGCAAGTTCGTGAGAACGAGCATCAGCTTCTTAATTGGATGTTTGTTTGTTCAAACGATCTCAATTTAATAGCAAAGGCCCGTTTCTGTCGAAATCATAGGCTGTTCAATTGAAGTACTTCCTATCTAGGATTTGAATTTGGAGCTTTTGTGACTTGAAATTTGGCAAGAATCACTGGATCTTATTATGTGCAAGTTTCACTTCCATTGTCTGCAAAAATTTAAATCGACATTTCAGCAATACATTCTATGTACTTTTTATATCGAAGATAAAGCAAACATGTAATAATAATAAGGAACACAAGATTTATAGTGGTTCGGCCAGGAAATTGGGCCTACATCCACTTTATATTTTTTCGTTATTTACTTGCATCAGTTTTACAATTGCCTTCAATTACAAGAATCATACATTCATAATTCTTTTTACAATATTTCAATAAAAATTTCAAGTAAAGTATGGACACAAATGATTGCTGTTCCATGCCCTTGGAATTTGATCTCCTTCAACAGTAGTGAGTTTGAATGTGCCGTCAAGAAGCTTCCGACCTATGACATATGGTCCTTCCCAATTTGGCCCAAACACACCTGTCGATGTCATAATTCTTTTCAGGACTAGGTCTCTGATCTCAAAGTTGCGTTGGCGAACTTTGGAGTTGAAATGTCTGGCTATCCTTTGCTGATGAGCTGCAATTCTGAGATTAGCCTCATCTCTTTTTTCATCAAGGAGATCTAGCGCTTCAAGCTGTAGCTTTTCGTTTTCTGCTTGATTGAAATGGATTCTCCTATGTGAAGGGATCTCTATTTCTACCGGAATCATTGCCTCTGACCCGTATGCTAATGAAAACGGGGTGTGCCCAGTCGCAGTTTTGTGAGTGGTTCTGTATGCCCATAGTGCCAGTGGTAGCTTATCGACCCAACCACCTTTTGCTCTTTCAAGTTGCTTTTTGATGGTTGACTTAATAATTTTATTCACGGCTTCCACTTGCCCGTTTGCCTGCGGATGAGCCACTGCAGAGAAGCTTTTTCGGATTTTCAATCGCTTGCAAAAATCTTGGAATTCTTCACTTTCAAACTGAGTACCATTGTCTGTAATTATTTTTTGAGGCACACCGTATCTGCAAATGATGTTTTTAGTTACAAAACTTATCATTTTCTTTGAGGTGATAGTAGCCAGTGGTTCAGCTTCTGCCCACTTAGTAAAATAATCTACAACAACAATGGCATATTTAATTCCAGATTTGGCAGTTGGTAACGGTCCTACAAGGTCTATCCCCCATATTGCAAACGGCCATGGACTGACCATCTGTGTGAGTTCAGTGGAAGGAGCTCTAGGAATTTTGGCGAATCTTTGGCATCTGTCACATTTTCGGGAATACTCTACTCCATCTCGATTAATTTCTGGCCAAAAATATCCGTATCGGAGAATTTTCTTTGCTAATGTTTGACCACCTGAATGATCACCACATTCTCCTCCGTGTACCTCCGCTAGGATTGCTTTGGACTCTTCCCTGGATACACACCGAAGTAATGGCATTGAGAATCCCCGTCTGTATAATCGGCCATCCTGGATTATATATCGAGAGGCTTTTCTCAATAGCTTTTGTCGTTCTTTTGAGTTCCCTGGTAAGGATCCATTGAGCAGATATTCTGTTATCGGAGTCATCCATGATTCTTGCTCTTGAGACATGCTCATGATCCAATCAATGTCCATCTCATCAATGCTAGGAGTCGACAGGACCTCCACCGGAGTTAACCCCAGAAATTGAGCTTCGCCTGTGCTAGAATACTTTGCGAGAGAATCTGCTTTCATGTTTTCTTCTCGAGGAATGTGACTTATCATGTAATGATCGAAATCACCCAGGATTTCCCAAGCCTTTGACAAGTAGGCGGGCAGATTCCCCCCTTTTGCTTGGAATTCCTTTTTGACTTGGCATACAATAAGCTGAGAATCACTGAATATCTGTAACGCTCGGATGTTTAATTCTTTAGCAATCCTTAAGCCAGCGATAAGGGCTTCGTACTCTGCTTCATTGTTTGTCGAAGGAAATTCCAATCTTAGCGCATAGCATAATGATCGGCCTTCAGGGGTCTCAAGTACAGTTCCGGCTCTAGAACAGTAGTCATTTCTCGCACCATCAACATATAATTTCCATTGGATTGTGGAATCGTCGTCCGTTTCCTCCTCACTGTTACCCTTATCTGTGAATTCTGCGATGAAATCCGCTAAAGCTTGTCCATTGATTGCTTTTCGGGGATGATAAGTGATGTCATACTGACTGAGTTCAATATTCCACTTTAGAAGACGACCCGAAGTCTCAGGGCGAAACAGGACCTGCTTTAAAGGTTGATCAGTGAGGACTCTGATAGGATGAGCTTGAAAATATTGCCTCAATTTTCTAGATGCAATTAGTAGGCAATAGGAAAGTTTTTCCAACTTAGAGTAATGCATCTCTGCCCCAGTGAGTCTATTGCAGATATAGTAAACTGGATGTTGAATCCTTTTGTCTTCTCGTATCAGCGCTGCACTTAAAGCATGAGATGATACTACCAAGTATATAAGAAGATCCTCGCCATCGCCAGGCCTAGAAAGTATTGGAGGCGTTTCCATATGGCGAATCAATTCATCAAAAGCTTTTTGGCATTCGGGAGTCCAATCGAAGTTTTTCTTTCCTTTCTTTAGGGCGTCAAAGAATGGGATGCATTTATCTGTGGCCTTGGAAATGAACCGACTCAAGGCGGCGACTTTTCCATTGAGACTTTGCAATTCCTTCTTTGTTCTAGGAGCTTTGACTTCTTTTAATGCGGTAATTTGAGCTGGACTGGCCTCAATGCCCCTAGCGCTCACGATGAAACCTAAAATCTTGCCGGATTCCACTCCAAATGAACATTTTAAAGGATTGAGCTTCATTCTGTATTTCCGGAGGACTGCGAACATGTCTGCTAAGTGTTCTATGTGATCCACTGCTTTCTTAGACTTTACTAACATGTCATCGACGTAGACTTCCATAGTCTTGCCCAGTTGCGGTTTGAACATAGCATTAACGAGTCTTTGGTATGTTGCCCCTGCATTCTTCAACCCGAAGGGCATAACTTTGTAGCAGTAAAGACCAGTGTCGGTGATAAAGCTCGTATCCTCCTGATCTGGCTCATGCATCATGATCTGGTTATATCCAGAGTAAGCATCCATAAAAGATAACAATTCGTGTCCCGCTGTTCCGTCTACCAGTTGGTCGATTCTGGGTAACGGGAAGCAGTCTTTGGGGCAGGCCTTGTTTAGATCTTAAAAATCGATGCATACTCTCCATTTTCCGTTGGCTTTCTTAACCAGTACTGGATTTGAAACCCAATTCGGATAGGTAGATTCTTTGATAAAATTATTCTCCATGAGCCGATCAACTTCTTCTTTTAATGCCGCCGACCTTTCTGGACCTTGAGTTCTCTGTTTCTGTTTCACAGGCGTAAATTTTGGATCAATATTTAGAGCGTGCACTGCAACTTCTGGGGAATTCCGCACATATCGGCATGAGTCCAAGCAAAAACATCCAGATTTGTCTTTAAAAAAGATATTAAGATATTCTGAATTGACACATTAAGTTGTGAACCCACATTCAACATCTTGTTTGGGTCCTTTGGGTCAACAGGTATTGGTATTGTCGTCTCCACTGGTACCACTCTATTTTCCCCTGCACCGAATTTTCTAGGGTCCATCTCTTTCCTTGCTCCGCTGTGCTCGCCAGTGCAGGGTACGCCCTGTAATTGCTACAAGGCTGGTTCTTTGATGCGAACTAGGCTGCCGCCTTCTTTCCCATTTCTCTTTTTCTGGTTTCTCGTAGCTCTGTCAGATAACACTCTCGCCCAGCATTTTGGTCCCCTTTTATAACTCCCACCCCATTGTCTGTAGGGAATTTAATAGTGAGGCACCACGGGGCAAGAATAGCTCTGAACACTGCCAGAGTTGGACGACCAAGGAAAGCATTGTAAGCAGAAAATTCGTTGACAATCACAAAAGTTTGCTTGCGGACCGTTTTTCTCTCTCCTTCTCCAAGTTCAACAAACAAATCAATGGTTCCTACCGGCTGTTTTGGCTCCCCAGTGAAGCCAGCGATTTTCTGCGATGAAGCTTGCACATCAGCCATAGGGATCTTCATTTGGTCGAATGTTTTCTTGAAGAGGATATTGCAGGATGCACCACAATCAATGAGAACTCTTCTGACAATAGCTGGCCCGATACCAGCCGAGATGACTAAGGGGTCCAAGGTAGGAGCTTCAATACCTGCGGAATCCTTAGCTTTGAATACAATATCATCATCAAGAGTTCTTTGTTGCTTCAAGGGCGTAGCACCTTCCAAAACGAATACATCTTCCTCTGTCGGTACATACTTTAAAGCTCGGGTATACCTTTCCATCTCACCCCAGCTTCTACCCGCTGGGTGAGGTCCTCCTGTAATGACATTGATAACGGGCCTTCCAGATTCAAGCCCTGCAGCCTTCTCAGTCATCCTAGGCTGTTGAGTAGGAGCCTGTTGCCCCTGACTAGATGAAGCAGGATTGTTGCTATTCTTTTTCACAAATTGCTGCAGTTTGTTTTCCCTTAGCAACTCTTCAATCAGATTTTTCAACTGGCGGCATTCGTCGGTTTCGTGACCGGGTTGATTATGGAAGCGGCAGAACTTCCCACTTTGTATAGCCTTTTTTCCGGTCCTTAGAGGAGGAGGTTTAGGAAAGTCAATAGAATCTTTAGTGGCAAGGTAGATACGTTCCGGCGTATCTGATAAAGGAGTATATTCTGATGGCTTGAAGGATCGGGGCTTCTTCAGATTACTCTGCTTCTTCCCGTTGTTATTTTCCCTTTTTTGCCCTATAGATTCAATCTTGCGTGGAACAACAGTGTTATCTTCGGCTTTTTCCAACACTGCCTTTACCGGTATGGGACGGCTTTCTAAGCGTATGAATTCATCTGCTTTTTTATAGAACTTTTCAAGGGAATTTGGTTCTTTCATGTTTAGCCATTTCCCAAACTCACTCGACTTGTCAATACCCTTCATCAGATAAGTCAATATCATTCGCGGTTCTGCGTTGTCCACCTCAGCTAGCGCTATATTAAAGCGGTTTAAGAAAGATCTGATAGTCTCCCCTGGATTCTGCTCCAAACTTGACAGTGACATGATATCCTTGGCTTTTGAGGCGTATAGTCTGAACTGCTCCTTGAACTTCCGGGTTAAGTCAGAAAACTGATCGATAGATCGGACGGGAAGTTTGGTGAACCAAAGCAGAGCTACACCTTCGAGATACACAGGAAAATATCGGCACTTTATTTCATCAGAGGCTCTGGCACCTGTCATGTGCCAATCATACTTGTATAAGAATTCGTTCGGATCACTTGTCCCCTTGTAAGCTGGAATGGTTGAAGGGACAAACTTCCTTGGGAATTCAGCCTTTAAGATTTTCTCAGTAAACGGAGTTTTACTTGGGGCGAAACCCCATTCTTTCTCGTCTTCAACCCTCTGCAAACTTTCTTTCATAATTTGTCGGACCATTCCAGAAAGATACTCCTCATCATGTCGAGCTCTAGATCCACCAACCTCTTGAAGTGTTCGTTCAAAGGGGCTAGCCGCCCTTTCAGGAGCATTTCTTTCTTCAGCATCATGAATGTTGCCAGCAAAATTCCTTTCATTACCTGCTGGTTGACGGTTTGCCCCAAGCAAATCGTTCAACCTATTCAGAATTAGAGCATTCTGGGCATTCTAAGCCTCGAATTGTGCATTTTGGGCGTTTATCTGTTGGTTCAGCCCTAAGATTGCAGCATCCAGCTCTGCCTTTGTAACTCCGACAGCTGGAGTGGCTTGATTCGATATTGGGGAAGCGGAGGTTCCCTCTTGAATATTCCCAGATCTGACAGATCTACTTTTCCTTCCAGGAGCCATAATCTCGGATAGGCTTCTGGTTTTCAAGGAAATTCTCTCTACAAACCTCTGCGAAGCAATGATGATAACTCGTCTGAGTTCAATTCTCAGTGAAAGCACCAAAAATGTTAACGCTAAAATTTGAATGCTAACACCCCGGTGTATGAAGTGAGATTGTGAAAGCACCACCCGATAGCTCGGGAAAAGATTATAAGCAGATAATAGTGAAAAAACAGTAAACAACAGCAATTTTATAGTGGTTTGGCTTAAGAGAGAGCCTACGTCCACTTTGAATATCTTTATTGAAGATTCGATTACAAGTCAATGCAGTTACACTTTGATTACAACACACTTTGAGTTTCAAGTGACTTAGAACAAGTAGCCTAAACTTCAATGTCGATCCAAATCTTTGAACACATGTTAGACATGTTTGATTTCTTCGTGAAGTTCCTTGAAGGTGTTGAAGTAGTTCAGAATGCAGCAGAGTAACGCTGCTTGAAATGAATGAGCCAAAAGTCCCTTGATTGTTGGGGGTGGCCATGTATTTATAGGAAAATCTGGATAGAAGTTTTTTGCCCAAGTCCTGAGTCGTGACCGACTCAGGCTAAGCCGTGGCCGAGTCAAGTTGAGTCGTGGCCGGCTCATTTGGTCTTCTCACAAGCTCATTCTCTTGCTGGATTCTAAGTCAAGTCCTGAGTCGTTGGCGAGTCAATTCTCACTGGATCATGCATTGTAGCAACGGAGTACGACTCAGTGGCTTTAAGTCGCCGATGAGTCATCCTGAGTTATGAGTCATCAAGTCATTTCTTAGGTCGTCAATTCTCTTGAGTCGTTTCTTATGATGAGTCGTGAACCTGTTGAGTCGCTGGGGCCAAGCCTTTGATGAGTCGGTAATGCATTGAGTCGGTCCTGCCTTGTGAACCGTTTACCCCTTGAGTCGTAACCCTTTAAGTCGCTTTGAGCTTTAGGTCATTAACTCCTTGAGTCGGTGACTCGATGAGTCGCGAGGCTTCCTGAGTCGTGAGGCTTCCTGAGTCGTTAAACACCTTAAGTCGTGGCTCGTCCCAGGCCTTAAGTCGTCAACTCCTTTAACTCGTAGGCTGGAATGGGGTTAACACGATTCATCCTATTTTCTTTATGATTCCTTGTTTTATCTATCAAGATTGCTTGATATTCTTTTTGTGAATTGTTAACGTAGAAATCAGACGCTAACACCCCGGTGTAGATTGAAGTTGAGCGAAAGCACCACCCGTGAACACGGGAACTAAAAAAACAAGTAGAGAAATCATAGAGAAAGCAGAAAAAACAACAGTTATTATAGTGTTTCGGCTTAGGGTAAGCCTACGTCCACTTTAATTCTCTTTATTACTGAATCGATTACAACTTTACAACAATCTTCAATTACAATTCTGATGAGACAAACAACTAGAACTTAGATGCAGAAGAATTCTTTGAATCCATGTAGATTGCGTTAGATTTTCTTTCGAAGTTAGTTGAAATGCCTTTCGTGCTTGAAGTGTCGAGTGAGTCGAGAATTCAGCAGAGTATCGGCGCATAAAGTGATCGGCCAAAGGTCCCCCTCATGCTTGTGGTAGGTTGGTATTTGTAGGAAAATTTTACCCTTAAGTCGTAACTCGTGGCCGAGTTAAGGTAGGTCGTGGCCGACTTATTAAGTCTAGTTCGTAGCTTGGTAGAAATTTGCCCATCTGCTTGAATCCATGCCAATTTCTAAGTCATGCACGAGTTAACCGGACGCGGCTTCATTTGTTTACTTAAGCCGTGTACGACTCATCATAGATAGTAGGTCGTGACCGAGTTAACAGGATGCGGCATAAGTGTTGTGGCAGCGGATTATAGCTTAGCGACTTTAGGTGTTGGACGACTTAAGCCAAGTCGTGAGTCGCGGCTTAACTGGTAAGCTTGTTTATTTTAGATAGCAACACAAGTCTTAACTCGTTCACGAGTTAGGAGGCTATGTTTAACGAGTATCAGCGCTTTGTCTGCCTAAGTCGTTTACGACACATGCCAGGTCGTAAGTCATAGACAGCTTTATGTCGTTAACTTATTTCCTTCTTAGGTCGTGCCATCTCTTAAGCCGTAGATTTCCTTAAGTCGTAGACTTCTTGGTCCGTTTCAATTCTTAAGTCGTTTGGACCTTAACTCGTTAAGTCGTCCAGACCCTAAGTCGTGTACCCTCGTTGATCCATTGAGTTTCTGTCTCCCTCGAGTCATTGAGTCGGCCATTTCTTTAACACGTTAAACCGTTAAGTCGTACCATTCATAAGTCATAGATCGTCCATAACTTGAGTCATGTCAACCTTAACTTGTTAAGTCGCAGAGTGCTTTAAACTGTTAGATCATGGTAGCCTCAAGTCATAAGTCGTTCATGCTTTATCTTGTTAAATCGTCACACATCTTAAGTCGTGAGGTTTGTTAAGCCGTAGACTTCTCTTGATCTGTTAAGTACCTTATGTCGTAGATCGTCCTAGGCCTTAACTCGTTGTATTAACGGGGTTAACATTTGCCCCTCGAAGTACACCCCTAATGGCTGGGTCGTGTGCTTCGATACTTTTAACCCGTCACCCTCTAGGGCGCTAAGTCGTGCGTGACCTAAAGGTTAGGTCGTATGAGCCACTTCAGATTCCTCCATTATAAGTTGTACACCCCTTCTTTCTTCCCATTACTCACCTCCTCATCTGTTTCTGCCATTAACACCTCTCCAAGCTTCCTGTCGTATTCGCCATTAGCATTTCTTCGAGCTTCATACGGCGATCCTGACTTGATTTACTTCCAACCATCTCCAGTTTCACATCACGTAAGCAATTTTCCCCATTTCCCAATCGCCGATCATCATTGTCAATCTTTGAGCCCCGTCTTCCGTCTCTGATTCCCCCCTTTAACTGTGCGAGTATTGTTGCATTGGTTGTCGAAGAACTCAAAGTTTGTTTGATTTGATGACTCGTGATTTGCGGCGATTCGATGGTGTGGCAGAACTGGGGTTGTTTTCGATTGAGAGGTTATCGGGCTAACGGGTTAAGTGTTAGAAGGTTAACGGGTTAGGTGAGATGTTGTGAGATTTTCACAACTCTGCCGATTTTCACAATTCTCGAAGTAACTGACTTAAGATCCCTTACGACCTTAATTACGCACGACTTAACCCTTCAGGTTGTGTTTGTTTCTGGACGACTTAAGACATAGCTCCATTTGTACTCCATTGGTTTGTCTTGATTTGAGATTTTCATGACTTGGCCTCAGGGTTGTGAACAATTTAGTCCTGAGTCGTAGCCGAGCTAAGACCTCGAGAGATCCACACCAATTCAAACCGAAGCCTTTTCTTCTCAACACGCTTTGCGGCTTATAGGACCAACGATTCAATGAGCCAACTACTTAACTTGCAGGAAGTCTTGTAAGTCGTGGACGACTTAACTTTTAGGTCGTGGACGACTTATCCTTTAGGTCGTGGATGACTCAGCACTTGGACAATCTTTTACCGCCAAATTATTTCCTTTAGCCTAAGCCAATTTCATCCCCCTGTTAAGTTGTGAACGACTTAGGGCTTAGAGGATTTTTGGACTGTGACTAAATGGCTTGAACAAAAATTTGAAAACTTGAAGATGTCGTCAAAACATGATTGTACTTCCAATTTGAATTGCCAGAATAAACTGCTTAAACTTTGTTGCATTTCTTTACAGATTATTCTAACTTTAACGCTATCAACCTGTTAAACACAACACTTGCAGAAAAATGGGACAAATATACTGCCACTGACTGCCCATATCAAATGACAGATTAGTCAACATAGAGTAATAAACTTAAACATACTTTATGAAATGCCGTGAACCAATCAACTAAAGTGAAATATTAATGCAAAGCACTGCTATCTTGAACTGGTTTGTTTGCATTTACATTTCTCTTTCGTATTTTAAAACAACGAACCCTGGACTTCATAACTGACAAATGCTTGCTAATTTTCATTCCAGTTTTATTCGCTTATTGCTTTGTTGATTTTACACAACACTTCACACATTTTAGGAAACGTGCACCTTGATATTTGAATATCCAGTTGCTTGTGTAGAATGACTTCTCAGCAAGAGGATACAACAGCCCAGGCTGGAGAGGCCACTCTTATTCAAGCTCCATTAGTCAATCCTCCCGAAAGAGCCCCTACCACCTTATGTACAAAGCTTTTCGTCAGTTGTGTGGTCAGTTTGGCATTGCCGAAGCAGATGCCATTCTCCCTTAAAAAGGTGACACCGCTGATGTGGCGCCTACTGGCTTCATAGCGGTTAACCGGCAAATGTGCCTAAGCGGGGCCATTCCCCCTTTCAACAACTTTCTCCAGAATCTACTTCTTCGATTAGCTATCTCCCCATTCCAGCTACACCCCAATGGCTACGCCATTGTGATGGGGTTGTAAGTGCTATTTAGGAGAACATTTGACCGGCTTCCAAGCTTTGACGAGATCTGTTTCCTATGCTTCTTTACTAGGACTAAGGATCATCCTTCTATTACCGTCGTGAGAAGCGCACGAAATCGTAAATTGATCGTTGGCCTCCCTAACGCTGCCCATGGGTTCTTAACTCAATTCTTCTATGTCCGTTGCCCCCCGGGGTCTTACGCTGTGTGGAGAGAAGGAAGTAAGATCATCTACCTTTCGCTCTTCTATACTCTGAGTTTTGAAAAGTTCGAATTGCCAAGTGTTAACTTCATTTTTTCATTTCAGCGCTTCCCCCTCCTTCTAGAGATCCCAGCCACAAGCCAACTCTGGAGAGGCTTGTAGCAGTGCCGGTTGAAGAGCGGGATATGAAATTTTTGTTGAATGACAAATTCCTTCACCTGTTCGGACTTCTTCACCCTTCTCGCTCCACACACCCATGTGAGGTTCCAGACTCCCCACCTAAAGCATCAGATGCCCCGGCTTCTTCTGACGTACCTGTACCAAAGGATCCCGCTTCCGAAGCTTCTCTAGAGAAATGCTCTACTACTGTCGATGTTGCAGGGTCATCTGGCAAATTCACACTTACCCCAGTTATTGAGGAAGAAGAGCCTCAGAGATCTCCCCAACGTTCGCAGAAGTCCAACGAAGAAGCCAAGAAAACAAGCCCTGTTAAGCAGAGCGGGGACGACACTTTCGAAGGGTTGAGCGATCTCTTCGTCACCTCACAAGAGCTTTTTAAAGACGACCCCGCGACTACTAGGATTTCTTCTTCAATAGTGGAAATGAATTCTTCCTTACAACAAGCTCCGTTGACCCACGAGTTGACATTGATTACTACCCCCGTGATTACTCCGCAATCAAAGAGTGGTTCGTAGCTTGATGCGTGTAGTTTACACATCACACACACTTAGAATCCTTCGGCACTTTTATACTTCGAACACTTTGTACTTTGAAGATTCTAAAGTTATGCTTCTTCTCTCTGAAGACTTTTAAGACTTGTCTCTTCTTTTTTATTTCAGATTCTCCGATGGGATGCAACAGCTCCTACTATGACGACTTTCAGCGCTACGGGAGGCATAGTCAATATGATTATAGGCGCTACCTTCCCGCTCATAGAGAAACCGATGAAGAGGGAGACGCTCGAAAGGCTCAGGAGAGAAGGGCTCAAGAAGAGCGTTATGAGAGAAAAGAAAGGGAGGAGCACCATGATTCTTCCCATAAAGGTGACGATTCCCACAAGAGAAAATCCCATGATGACCGGGGGAAATGCCATATGGTTGAGGACCTAAGAAAGCGTGCTCGACACGGTGAGAAGCATACTTCTACAACTCCTGAAAAGGTCACTGCCCCCGTCTCACTTGACATTCCTTCTGGCCCTCCTGCTCTCGGGAAGACAGACATTCAGACAATAATCAGCAGGCCTAATTTCCAAGTTGGACCAGGCCCGGCTACCTTGCAAAGCCGGTTCCCGCACTGGTGCCTGAAGGGAGTGCGGTTCGATCTTGACTTGATCCCTATCGACAAGCCTGCCATGCTATGAAATCTCGATGCCGTCAGGCTTGATATTGAAAGGATGTCGAACTGGAAAAAGCTTGTTGACGAGCTTCAAAGGGTCAACCGTGCGAATATAGAGGCCATGCTTACTATGGAGAAAGATAAGGCCGAATGGCAGAAGGTTCTTGAGCAGCATGATACCGAAATGAGGAGCATTACTACTTACAACGAGGAGCTTGAAGCGAAAGTTGAGGAACTTAAACAAGAGCTTGCTACTTCTTCTACCACATATACTCAAAAAGAAGAAGTACTTCAAAAGCAAGTTGGCGATGCTCACGCAGCTCAGCGACATGCCGAGGCACAACTTGAAGCTGAGCAGAAAACAGCGGGAAGGTATCGTGCTGAGGTTACAAAGTTACAGGTGAAAGTCAACTCTCAGGAGGCGGAAATTCAAATGCTAAAGCTTCAACTTTTCAAAACTGAAAGAGAGCGCGATGAGGCCGTTGCCGGTAAAATTGCAGCTGAAGAATCTCATGAGTCAACGAAGACCAACATCAGCTCGACACTGTTTGACTTTTACCTACACAGCATCTTGGGGCACGGTAGTCTCGCCTTTCTAGGCCCCAAATATGAAGTTACACTGGCTGAAGTGTGGGAGGCTGCACTTGACATGCTTGGCGGTAAAGGTGCTGGCTATGCCGAATCAGCTCTTGAGGAGCATTACTTGGATGATGATGCTCGTGCTGCTCTTGCCAAAGGAAAGGAACAACTTGCAAAATTAAGAGCTGAAATGGCAGAAGGGGAACGGTTAGGAAAAACTACTTCAACTATTCCAGTCCAGCCTTCACCTTCAGCCGAAATCGACATTGTCGGCTCCAGTTCTCATTCTCCATCCCTGGCTAAAGTTACAACTGAGATCACAAGTATACAGGTTGGAGATAAAGGAGAAGAGAGTGCCGAAGCATGGGCTTATGAGGTTGATATCAGCAAGCCGACTTCTCCAGGTAATTCTACTGTCAATCTTGCCCAATTAGACTGCTCATTTGCTTCTTATGAGTTCGATGAGCTTCTCGACTATTTTCTGAACCTCAATGAACCTTTATCTCCTCTCTTTACTGACTTTAACTTCTTTTCTCCTGTAGAGAAAGCACCGAGCATTGTTCAAGCTTCCCCTCCTCCAATTATTCCTCCTTCGGTTCTCCAGGTTACTCCTCCGTCCGCCTCTCAGCCCGGGTCGCAAGAGGAGCAAATAGAAGCTCTTTATGGCTTAGATGATCCTATTGCTTCTCAGAACATGGGGGAGAGGGGCTTGGAGAAGGCGATGAGTCTCCGGAGCGAACTACTTCTGATAACATAAAATTATCTGCTCTTGTAACTCCGGGAAGTGAGTCTTCTTCAAGGAGAAGGAGGAAGCGTGCCACTTCGAAAAAGAGAAGAAAAGGCATTCTTATTTCTGAGGAAGAAACGAAAGTTGATCCGGCAGTAACCCTTTCTCCTTCATCCCCGACTCTCCCAAGCCGTCCTGAAAAGCTGCCTATTAGGTCAGGTGAAGGCTCTAAGGGCGGTGGCAAGAAGAAATAAGGGGTCCTGCTTCGACTTATCTTTACTTTCTGCTTTTTGCATGTACTGGCCAGAGATTGTGCGGGTACCGGCCTCCGCCTTTCTTTTTTCTTTTAATTTTGAAACCTGTACCTGTACAAAATTTTGACAATGTTGAATAAAATGATTCTTTTTGTTTGTACAAACTTCTGTCTGTATCTGAGAATGCATTTACTATTCATTTTTTTTGTACAAGTTTCTTTATATGATATTGCAGTGAGATTGTGGTATGTTGTTCGAGCGTAATTTTGCCAATGTAGTTATACCATGTTGTATGTAGCTATACCATGTTGTATGTAGCTATACCATGTTGCCCCTATACCATAAGCGCGTTGCAATATTTTATACTTTGAGGGGACTTGTAATCTTATTTTGTGGAGAATAACTTTTCCATACTTGGACGAATATTATTTCGTTAAAAATAGAGTACAGCTCCCTTCATATAAGTTTTTACGCTTCATCCTTCGAAGATATCGCTTTTTCTTTTGTGTCTTCACACATTTTTACCAAGTGAATTCTTCTATGTGGTAAAGCGAGCCTATGAAGGACACTTTAACTTCTTTTTGAGGAAGAATATTTCCAAGAATAGAAGAACAAATCTTCCTTTGAAAGCTAAAGTGTGCCTTTGAAGAGGGCTTCCTTTTTTTTATATTGCGCCTCGGTGGAGGGCTTTGATCTTTGATTTGCATTTCTGACGAAATGCTTCTTTGGAAAGTTGTACCTCTGAGGAGGGCTGTTTCACGTTTCAACACTTGGAAGTTTTATTTCAATCTCGATGAAACGTGTGCCTCCGAAGAGTTGTGCCTCCGAGGAGGTCTTTCCACGTTTCAACACTTGGAAGTTTTATTTCAATCTCGGTGAAACGTGTGCCTCCAAAGAGGTCTTTCTGTTCGATTGTGCCTCTGGGAGGAGGTCTTTTTATTTCTGCCTCTGGGAAGAGGTCTTTTTTGTTTCTGCCTCTGGGAAGAGGTCTTTTTGTTTGCTTGTGCCTCTGGGAAGAGGTCTTTTTTGTTTCTGCCCCTTGGGAGAGGCTTTTATTTTTCCCTGTTCGCTGGGAAGCGGGCCTCCAAAGAGGGCTTTTCACATTTCATTTCACGGGAGTGTATCGACCGATCACGATGAAATGTGTGCCTCTGAGTAGGGTTACTGCCTGGAAGTTTGGAGTTTCTTTCTCTCGGTTGGACGGATTCACGGGAGTGTATCGACCGATCATTCCGCAACTTTGTATCGAGAAAGATCTCTCCTTTTTTGGTTGGCCCGCTCGAGGTCTTTCAGCATTTCAACTGTGGTGAAATGGGCCTCCGAAGAGGGCTTTTCACATTTCAACACCTGGAAGTTTTATTTCAATCTCGGTGAAACGTGTGCCTCTGAGTAAGGCTTTTGCCTGGAAGTTTGGAGTTTCTTTCTCTCGGTTGGACGGATTCACAGGAGTGTATCGACCGATCATTCCGCAACTCTGTATCGAGAAGTATCTCTCTTTTTCTGGTTAGGCCCGCTCGAGGTCTTTATCATTCCAAGAGTTGTGCCTCCGAAGAGGGCTAGTGCCTCCGAAGAGGTCTTTTGCTGATTAATGCTTGCTCGCCCATGTCTCTTTGCCATCTATTCATGTTGGCGATCCCCGTTGTCTTTTGCAAGTGTCGTCACTTTTTAGTTGCCAATAATTTCCCTTATCCAAAGAAATATACTTCATAGTTAAGCGAGTTGGTGGTGGTAGACACAGGCTATTTAACTGGTTGTTTGTTTGTTCAAACATTTGCAGTTAGTTAGAAATGGTCCACTTCCATCCACATTGCTAACTTTTGTTCGAAGCACTTCTTTTGTAGGATTTGAGTATGGAAATTTTGAATGGTTTGATGTTTTTCTTGCTGAGTGATGTCAGAGATCGCTTGGTCTTGCGATGGGTAAGCTTTGCTTTTATGGCTTGCATTATCAAATCGACATTTTAGTAACACAGTTAACGTATTTTATATGTCGAAATAAAACAAAGCAGTTTACAATAGTAGAGAACACAAGATTTATAGTGGTTCGGCATAAAGTTGGGCCTACATCCACTTTATAGTTTTTCATTATTCACTTGCTTTACAATTGCTTTCAATACAAGAATCATATATTCATAATTCCTTTACAACATTTCAGCAATGTTTTCAAGTAAAATAGGGACGCAAATGATTGTTGTTCCAAGCTCTTGGGACTGGTTCTCCTTCGACAGTTGTGAGTATGAATGTGCCATCAAGAAGCTTTGCGCCAATAACATATGGTCCTTCCCAGTTTGGCACAAACACACCTATGGCTGTCATAATTCTCTTCAGGACTAAGTCCCCAACTTCAAAGCTGCGCTGACGAACTTTGGAATTGAAGTGTATGGCTATTCTTTGCTGGTGAGCTGCAATTCTAAGCCTTGCCTCTTCTCTTCTTTCATCGAGGAAGTCAAGTGCTTCCAGTTGCAATTTTTCATTCTCACTTTGATCAAAATGGATCCTTCTGTGTGAGGGGACTTCAGTTTCCACTGGAATCATTGCTTCTGATCCGTATGCCAATGAAAATGGAGTATGCCCAATCGCAGTTTTGTGAGTGGTCCTGTATGCCCATAGTGCAAGCGGTAACTTGTCGACCCAACCACCTTTTTCTTTTTCCAGCTGCTTTTTGATGGTTGATTTGATGATTTTGTTTACAGCTTCCACTTGCCCGTTTGCCTGCGGATGAGCCACTGCTGAGAAGCTTTTTCGGATCTTGAATCGTTTACAAAAATCTTGGAACTCTCACTTTCAAACTGAGTACCATTGTCTGTGCTTATCTTCTGAGGCACACCATAGCTGCAAATGATATTTTTAGTCACAAAACTTATCATTTTCTTGGAGGTAATAGTGGCCAATGGTTCGGCCTCAGCCCATTTAGTAAAATAATCAACAACAACGATAGCATATTTAATCCCTGATTTGGCAATCGGCAGAGGCCCAATGAGATCTATTCCCCAGATGGCAAACGGCCATGGACTGACCAATTGTGTTAGCTCAGTGGAAGATGCTCTAGGGATTTTAGCGAATCTCTGGCATTTATCACACTTTCGGGAATAGTCAGCAGCATCCTGATTAATTTCTGGCCAAAAGTATCCATAACGGAGGATTTTCTTTGCTAAAGTTTGACCACCTGTATGATCCCCACATTCCCCTCCATGTACTTCAGTTAGAATTGTCTTAGCTTCTTCCTTTGTCACACATCGGAGTAATGGCATTGAAAATCCTCGTCTGTACAAACGACCATCTTGAACTATATATCTGGAGGCTTTCCTCATCAGCTTTTGTCGTTCTTTTGGATTTTCTGGCAGAGAACCATTGAGTAGATATTCAAGTATCGGAGTCATCCATGATTCTTGTTCTTGGGATACATTCATAATCCAATCAACATCCATTTCATCTGTGCTTGGAGCTGACAAGACTTCGACGGGAACTAATCCCAATAGTTGAGCTTCACCGGTACTCGAATACTTTGCGAGAGAATCCGCCTTCATGTTCTCTTCACGGGGTATATGGTTTATTGAATAACGGTCAAAATCTTGAAGGAGCTCCCAGGCTTTTGATAAATAGGCGGGTAGGTTCCCTCCTTTAGCTTGAAATTCCTTCCTGACTTGGCAAACAATAAGTTGAGAATCACTGAAGATATGCAATGCCTTGATGTTTATTTCTTTAGCGATCCTTAAACCAGCAATGAGAGCTTCATATTCAGCTTCATTGTTTGTCGAACGGAATTCTAGTCTCAGCGCATAACATAGAGATCGCCCCTCTGGGGTTTCAAGGACAACCCCTGCTCCAGAACAGTAATCATTCCTTGCGCCATCGACATACAATTTCAATTGGATTGGGATGCTATCGGTGACTTCTTCCTCACTATCACCCTTATCTGTACATTCTGCAATGAAATCTGCCAAAGCTTGTCCATTGATTGATTTTCGGGGATGGTAAGTGATGCCATATTGACTGAGTTCAATATTCCATTTCAAAAGATGGCCCGAAGTCTCTGGACGGAATAGTACTTGCTTTAGAGGGTGATCAGTGAGGACTTTGATGGGATGAGCTTGGAAAATACGGCCTGAACTTTCTTGATGCGATCAACAGACAATAGGCGAGCTTTTCTAATCTTGAATAGTTCATCTCTGCCCCAGTGAATCTTTTGCTGATATAATAGACTGGGCGTTGAATCCTTGCGTCTTCCCGTACCAACACTGCACTGAGAGCATGAGACGAAATTGCCAAATATACGAAGAAATCTTCACCACTATCAGGCTTTGGAAGTATCGGAGGCACTTCCATATGACGAACCAACTCATCAAATGCTTTCTGACATTCAGGAGTCCACTCATTGTTTTTCCTTCCTTTCTTCAAAGCATCGAAGAATGGAATGCATTTGTCAGTAGCTTTGGAAATGAACCGACTCAAGGCAGCAACCTTTCCATTGAGACTTTGCAATTCCTTCTTCGTTCTAGGAGCCTTGACCTCTCTTAGGGTAGTGATCTGAGCTGGATTGGCTTCAATGCCCCTAGCGCTCACAATGAAACCCAAAAACTTTCCGTGCTCCACTCCAAATGAACATTTCAGGGGATTAAGCTTCATTCTGTACTTGCAGAGTACTGCAAACATTTCTGCCAAGTGATCCATATGGTCCACCGCTTTCTTAGACTTTACTAGCATGTCATCAACATAAACTTCCATTGTCTTACCAATCTGTGGTTTAAACATGGCATTAAGAAGCCTTTGGTAAGTTGCCCCTGCATTCTTGAGTCCAAAAGGCATGACCTTGTAGCAGTAGAGTCCAACATCTGTGATGAAGCTCGTATCCTCTTGATCTGGCTCATGCATCATAATCTGGTTATATCCGGAGTATGCATCCATAAAAGATAACAATTCATGTCCTGCCGTGCCATCCACCAACTGATCGATCCTTGGCAGCGGGAAATAGTCTTTGGGGCAGGCTTTGTTCAGATCTGAAAAATCAATGCACACTCTCCACTTTCCGTTAGCTTTCTTAACCAGCACTGGATTTGAGACCCAATTTGGATAAGTAGATTCTCTAATGAACCCGTTCTCCATGAGCCGATCCACTTCTTCTTTTAATGTTGCCGTTCTCTCAGGACCCTGAGTCCTTCTCTTCTGTTTCACAGTTGTAAACTTTGGATCAATGTTCAGAGTATGTACTGCAATCTCTGGGGATATTCTGCACATATCAGCATGAGTCCAAGCGAATACATCCAAATTAGCCTTCAAAAACGAAATCAGAACATTCTGAACTGTTGTGTTAAGCTGCGAACCCACATTAAGTACTTTGTTTGGGTCCTTTGGGTCAACGGGCACCGGAACTGTTACCTCTACCGGTACTACCCTATTCTCCCCTGCACTGGCTTTCCTTGGATCCATCTCACTTCGTGCACCACTACATTCGCCAGTGCAGGGTCCACCCTGTAATTGCTACAAGGTTGGTTCCTTGGTGCGGACAGGAGCCGACGCACCTTTTCCCATTTCTCTTTTCCTTGATTCTCGCAACTCTGCAAAGTAACATTCTCTCCCCACATCTTGATCTCCCTTAATCACACCAACTCCGTTATCTGTGGGGAATTTTAGAGTCAGACGCCATGGGGCAAGAACAGCTTTAAACGTAGCAAGAGTTGGTCGGCCTAAAAAGGCATTGTAGGCAGAGAATTCTTCAACAATTATAAACGTTTGCTTTCGAGCCACCTTCCTCGGTCCCTTTCCAAGTTCTACAAACAAATCAATGGTCCAATCGGCTGTTTGGGTTCTCCAGCGAACCCAGCGATCTTAAGTGATGAAGCTTGAACGTCAGCCATCGAGATTTTCATTTGATCGAAGGTCTTCTTGAAGAGGATGTTGCATGAAGCTCCACAATCAACTAGAACTCTTCTCACAGTTGCCGGCTCAATACCAGCGGATATGACCAAAGGATCTATGGTCGGGGCCTCGATACCCAAAGAATCCCTGGCGCTGAACACAATATCATATGTGGAAGTCTTTTGTTGCTTTAAAGGCGCATCATTCTCTAAAACAAAAACATTCTCTTCAGCTGGTACATGCCTTAAGGCCCGGGCATACCTTTCCATCTCGCCCCAGCTTCTGCCTGTCGGGTGAGGTCCTCCAGTTATTGTATTGATGACAGGCCTTTCCGATTCATGTTCCACGGCCTTCTCACTTGAGCCAGGACGGTGAGCGGGAACTTGTTGTCCTTGATTTGACGAAGCTGGGGCATTTCTGTTCCTTTTCACATACTGTAGGAGTTTGTTTTCCTTCAAGAGTTATTCAATTACCTCTTTCAACTGATGGCATTCGTTGGTGTCATGGCCGGGCTGGTTGTGGAAGCGACAGAACCTTCCACTTTTTTCCATCTTAATCGCAACTCTCATTTTTGGTGGTGTCGGATAGTTGACTTCATCTTTGGTTGCGAAGTAGATGTTCTCAGGGGTATCGGTCAAGGGTGTGAAATTGAAAGAACGACCTTTCTTAGCGTCTCCTTGTTTCCTCCCACCATCGTTTCCCCTTTTCTGAGTGTTAGGCTCTTTCTTGTTCGAAGGAGCACCATTGTTCCCGGCTTCTACAGATACCACTTTAGCCGGTGTTTGAAGGCTTTCCAAGCGCATGAACTCATCCGCTTTCTTGTAGAATTTGTCAAGCTAGTTTGGTTCTTTCATTTTCAACCATTTTCCAAATTCGCTTGACTTGTCAATTGCCCTCATCAAGTATGTCAAGACCATGCGTGGCTCAGCATTATCCACCTTAGCCAATGCTATATTAAAGCGATTCAAAAATGATCTGATGGATTCTCCCGGATTTTGCTCTAGACTTGATAGGGACATTATATCCTTTGCTTTAGAAGCATACAATCGAAATTGCTCCTTGAACTTCCTGGTCAAATCGGAGAATTGATCGATGGACCTTACCGGCAGCTTTGTAAACCATAATAGAGCTACACCTTCTAGATAAACCGGAAAGTATCGGCATTTAATTTCATCAGACGCCCTGGCACCAGTCATATGCCAGTCGTACTTATACAGAAACTCGTTTGGATCACTCGTCCCCTTGTAAGCTGGAATAGTAGGGGGAACGAATTTCCTTGGGAACTCTGCCTTCAAGATCTTTTCAGTAAATGGAGTTTTGCTCGGAGCAAATCCCCACTCTTTCTCGTCTTCATCTCTTCGCATACTTTCTTTCATGATTTGACGAACCATACCCGAAAAATACTCTTCATCATTTAGAGGCTCTGGAGGGCACACATCAGCTACGCTCTCTGAATTCTGCCTTGACAATCGTTCACGGAGGGTCGGCTGCGGTCCTGATCCTCCAGCTTGAAGAGGAGTCCTTTCTATAGGGTCTGCGGCTCTTTGAAAAATGTTCCCTTCAACATCTTGAACTCTCGCAGTAGGGTTCCCATCATTATTAACCAGTTGACGATTTTCCCCTAGTAGATCATTCAACTTAATCAAGATCAGGGCATTCTGGGCTTCCAACTGCGCATTTTGAGCATTCAATTGTTGATTCAGTCCCAAAACTACGGCGTCCAACTCTGCTCGTGTAACTCCAACAGTTGGAACTGCTTGATTTGAAGGAGGAGAGGTAGCAGTGTTCTCTTGAACATTATCGGATCTTACAGAACTTCGTTTTCTCCGAGGAGCCATTATGTCCAATAAACTTTTGGTTTTAAAAGAAATCCTTTCAACAATACTTCGCGGAGCAATAGTGGAAATTTCCTGAGTTGGGTTCTCAGTGAAAGCACCAAAAATGTTAACGTAGAAATCAGACGCGAACACCCTGGTGTAGATTGAAGTTGAGCGAAAGCACCACCCGTGAACATGGGAACTAAAAAAAAACAAGTAGAGAAATCACAGAGAAAGCAGAAAAAACAACAGTTTTTATAGTGGTACGGCTTACGGCAAGCCTACGTCCACTTTAATTCTCTTTATTACTGAATCGATTACAACTTTACAACAATCTTCAATTACAATTCTGATGAGACAAACAACTAGAACTTAGATGGAGAAGAATTCTTTGAATCCATGTAGATTGCGTTAGATTTTCTTCCGAAGTTAGTTGAAATGCCTTTCGTACTTGAAGTGTCGAGTGAGTCGAGAATTCAGCAGAGTATTGGCGCATAAAGTGATCGGCCAAAAGTCCCCCTCATGCTAGTGGTAGGTTGGTATTTATAGGAAAATTTTACCCTTAAGTCGTAACTCGTGGCCGAGTTAAGGTAGGTCGTGGTCGAATTATTGAGTCTAGCTCGTAGCTTGGTAGAAATTTTCCCATCTGCTTGAATCCATGTCAAGTTCTAAGTCATGCACGAGTTAACCGGACGTGGCTTCATTTGTTTACTTAAGTCGTGTACGACTCATCATAGATCGTAGGTCGTGACCGAGTTAACAGGATGTGACATAAGTGTTGTGGCAGCGGATTATAGCTTAGCGACTTTAGGTCATGGACGACTTAAGCTAAGTCGTGAGTCAAGGCTTAATTGGTAAGCTTGTTTATTTCAGATAGCAACACAAGTCTTAAATCGTTCATGAGTTAGGAGGCTATGTTTAACGAGTATCAACGCTTTGTCTGCCTAAGTCTTTTACGACACATGCCAGGTCGTAAGTCATAGACAGCTTTAGGTCATTAACTTATTTCCTTCTGGAGTCGTGCCATCTCTAAAGCCGTAGATTTCCTTAAGTCGTAGACTTCTTGGTCCGCTTCAATTCTTAAGTCGTCTGGACCTTAACTCGTTAAGTCGTCCAGACCCTAAGTCGTGTACCCTCCTTGATCCATTGAGTTGCTGCCTCCCTCGAGTCGTTGAGTCGGCCATTTCTTTAACATGTTAAACCGTTAAGTCGTACCATTCATAAGTCATAGATCGTCCATAACTTGAGTCATGTCAACCTTAACTTGTTAAGTCGCAGAGTGCTTTAAACTGTTAGATCATGGTGGCCTCAAGTCATAAGTCGTTCATGCTTTATCTTGTTAAATCGTCACGCATCTTAAGTCGTGAGGTTTGCTAAGCCGTAGACTTCTCTTGATCCGTTAAGTACCTTATGTCGTAGATCGTCCCAATCCTTAACTCGTTGTCTTAACGGAGTTAACATGAATAACCTTTTTTCTTCTTCTTTATTTCTTTCTAAAGGAAGAGAAATAGTTAGACCTGGCCGTCCCAGCGCCGGTCAATCTAGTGCTCCACCCCAAGATGGAGTTTTTATGACTACCTAGCAACTTCTTGACCTTGTCACGAAGGGTCAAGCAGCTGGTTCTAATCCGGAACCTACTCACCCTAAATCTGGGTTTGTACGTTTGTGCAATGATTACACCAACCTGGTTGGGAAGCCATTCAAAGGTTCTGAAACTATTATTGAAGTCCAGGCTTGGCTAAGGTCATGCGACCGAATCTTCTCTCGCATGAATCGTACTGACCTTCACTGAGTTCAGGTGGCTTCTAGTATGCTCCAAAAAAGAGCATTAGACTGGTATGAACTTCTTATTTCTGAGATTAATGAAGCGGTTCTCACTTGGGAGAAATTCCGAGAGCGCTTCGAGTTAAAATTTGTACCAGAAGCTGAGAAGGTGACTTTGGCTCGCCGTTTTATTGACCTTGTTCAAGGTGAATCTTCCGTGGCAGATTATGTTGCGTCTTTTGAATCTCTCTCTAAATACGGGGTTGAATATATCAACACCCCATTGAAGAAAAATCAAAGATTTGTCTATGGCTTAAACAAAAATCTCAAGAAGCCATTACTTCTAAAATTAGAAGTTTCTTTCGACCAACTCATTGATATCGCTCTTCGTCTTTAAGAGGCGGATAGGGAAAATGATGTTGAGGTTGTGGGTTCCAAACCAGGCTTCAACTCCAACAAGAAAAGGCCTAGTAAATTCAAAGGCCCTTATCCCAATAAGAAAGGGAAGCAAGCAACCCAAGTGACGAAGAATTCTTCCTTTGGTCGTGGGGAATGCTATAATTGTGGTTCGAAGGACCATTATGCAAACAAGTGCCCAAGGTCTCTCTCTTGTCGTTACTGCAAAGTTCCCGGTCATGTTATATCTTCATGCCCCAAGCTTCAGGGCAGGAAGGAGGAAAAGTTAAATGTTGATCAAGCCCCTGGCAACACATCTCGTGGCCAAGGTATTTCTCATTCCATTCTTGATGGTATTATTTTATTTTGTGATTATCCTATTCGAGTTCTTTTTGATATGGGTGTGTCCCATTCTTTTATATCAAAAGAACTTGTTGATACTTTTTCTTTGGATGTTTTGTGTTTAATGACTTCTTTGAGAATTGCTAATCCGGTTGGTGGATCCGCAACAATCAGTTTATTGTGTAAAGATTACGAGATTATTTTGTGTAATTTTTCTTTCCTAGCCGATTTGCATGTCATGCGTTATTTAGGCTTTGGAATGATTTTGGGACTGGATTGGCCTAACCGTTATGAAGCCCAAATCCTATGTCCTGAGCGGACTATTCATCTTCGACATCCTCAGTCTATTATGCAGGTTTCTATTAATCTTAAAGATTCGGATTCCATGTTGGTTGCATCGTTATACTCTTTAAATCCTCATGATGACGATAATGATGATGAGGAAGATATTATTTCTCTTATTCACGTTGTTCGTGAATTTTCCGACATTTGAGCACGTTTTAGGATTACCGCCTAAGCGAGCAATTGAGTTCAGAATTAATCTTATCCCTGAAGCTCAACCTATTACTCGTCCTCCTTATCGTATGTCCAATAAAGAAAATGAGGAGATGCGTAAACAAATATCTGATTTGGAGACGAAGCAATTTATTCGCTCTAGTTCCTTTCCTTGGGGAGCTTCGGCTATTTTCGTGAAGAAATCCGATGGTACACTTAGGCTTTGCGTTGACTACCGCAAGCTTAATGATCTTACTATTAAGAATAAATACCCTTTACCTCGGATTGATGATCTATTCGATCAACTTAGTGGTGCTAGAGTCTTTTCGCAATTGGACTTGGCTACCGGTTTTCACCAGCTTCGTATCGCAGAGGATAACATTCCTTTGACATCGTTCCGTACGCGTTATGGATCTTATGAATGGCTTGTTATGCCATTTGGTTTAACGAATGCTCCAGCTTATTTCGTTGACCTTATGAATCGAGTTTTCAAAGATTTTCTTGATCGATTTGTTCTCATCTTTATTGATGATATTCTTGTGTATTCAAAAACCGAGGAGGAACATGAGAAGCATCTTCGGATTGTATTGGAAACTCTTAGGAGTAATCAATTAAAAGCAAAGTTTTCGAAATGCCACTTTTGGCAATCTCGTGTGAAGTTTCTCGGTCATATTATTTCCGAATCCGGAATTTCCGTGGATCCTTCAAAGATTGAAGCGATTCAAGATTGGAAGAGACCGGATAGTGTGACGGAGATTCGTAGTTTTCTTGGATTGGCGGGTTATTACCGCCGTTTTATCAAAGACTTTTCTAAGATTGTCGTGCCTCTCACTGGCTTGACTAAGAAGGGAGTTAAATACATTTGGTCGGACAAATGTGAAGCTTCTTTTCAGAAATTGGAAGAACTCCTTTCTGATGCTCCTATTCTTGTTATTCCCGAGGGGAATCAACATTTCGTTGTTTATACCGATGCTAGTCGCGTTGGTTTGGGTGCCGTTCTTATGCAAAAAGAACATGTTATTGCTTATGCTTCTAGGCAATTAAAGCCTGCCGAGACTAGATATGCCACACAAGATTTAGAACTCGCGGCTATTGTTTTTGCTCTTCGGATTTGGCGTCATTATCTTTTAGGAGAGAAATTTGTTCTTTATACCGACCATAAGTCTTTGAGGCATTTATTTTCTCAAAAGGAACTTAATTTGCGTCAACAACGATGGCTCGAGTTCCTTGCTCCTTATGATCTTGATATTCTTTATACCCCCCGTAAGGGTAATCGTGTCGCCAATGCTCTTAGCCGTAAACAACAAGCTGTTGTTTCTATGATGATATCCGAATGGAATGATCTCGAGATTTTATCCACTTATGAGATTCGAGAGCGCGTATCTGATTTATGCTCATCACTTGTTTTGTGTAGCCTTGAGGCTCATCCTTCTCTTTTGGACCGCATTCTTGAAGCTCAAGGGCTAGATCATGTATTGGCTCTTCTTGGCCAAAATATTAAGGATAAAATTGATATTGAAGGTTTGAAAGACTTTGATATCGATTTTCGTGGCGGCATTCGGAAATTTGGTAGACTTATCGTGCCAAATATTGGTGATCTTCGTAAAGATATTTTAGAAGATTCACATCGTTCTAAATTTACCATTCATCTCGGTAGTAGTAAAATGCACGCGGATATGAAGTGGCTTTATTATTGGGTGGGAATGAAATCTGACATCGCTAACTTCGTTAAGCGTTGCATGACTTGCCAACTCGTCAAGGCCAAGCATCAAAGGCCCGGTGGGTTATTGCAACCTTTAGAAATTCCAGTTTGGAAGTGGGATCAGATTTCCATGGATTTTATAGACGGCATTCCCCGTTCTCGTTCGGGTCGTGATAGCTTATGGGTGATTGTTGATAGACTTACTAAATCCGCCCATTTTATTCCCGTTCGGTCTAACCGAACCATTCCTCTTTTGGCCAAACTCTGTATCAAAGAAATTGTTAAATTGCATGGAGTTCCTACTTCTATTGTTAGTGATCGTGATCCATTGTTTACTAGTGGATTTTAGAAGAGTCTTCAAAAAGATTTAGGAACGAAGCTCAATTTTAGCACCGCTTATCACCCCAGTCCGATGGACAAACCGAGCGTGAGAATCAAACTCCTGAAGACCTTCTTCGTGCTTGTGTGCTTGATTTCGGTGGAGGCTGGGAAGATCATATTCCTCTTGTTGAATTTTCCTATAATAATAGCTTCCAATCTAGTATTGGTATGGTACCTTTCGAGGCACTCTATGGAAGGCCATGCCGATCTCCTTCTTGTTGGCTTGAGGCCGGTGAGAAGCTGGTTTTAGGTCCAGACTTTATTCGTGATTCCACAGAAAAGATTGAACTTATTCGACATAGAATGAAGGAAGCCCAAAGTAGGCAAAGATCCTATGCCGATAACCGAAGAAGGAAATTAGAATTTTCTGTGGGAGATCTTGTTTTTATTCGTGTTTCACCCATGAAAGGTGTTGTACGTTTCAGTCGATCGGGAAAATTAGCGCCTCGGTATATTGGGCCATTTCCTATCACCGAACTTATTGGTTCCATGGCTTATCGCCTTTTATTACCGGCTCAGTTTTCTGCTATTCATGACGTATTTCACATTTCTCAACTAAGGAAGTGCCTTTGAGATTCCGATTCTATTCTTTAGCCCAGTGTTGTGGAAGAAATTGAAGTTTCACCTAATTTAACTTATGTGCAATATCCTATTCGTATTCTTGCTTCGAAGGTCAAGCACCTTCGAAATAAGGATGTTCTTCTTGTTAAAGTCCAATGGTCCTTAAATCTTAAGGATTGCTCTTGGGAATCTAGAGAGTTCATCGAGCGAACACATCCGGACTTACTTTCTCGTGCTCTTTGAGGTGAATTTCTTATTTCAAATATCTTTTGTGTTAAATATGCTATTATGGTTGTTACTATATATTTTCTTCTTAAATATTGCGAGGATGCAATTTCTCTAATGAGGGGAGTCTGCAACAACCCGCATATTTATCGATTTTTATATTTAAATATTTTATTTAAATATTTTATCGATACTCAGAATTAAGTCCGAAACGCTACTTTTTGCATACGGTCGAATTAGTAGTCGGGACCACTCCCATTGAGTTTAAAATGCCGCTTGCAACCTTTTTGAGTGTAAGCTTCGATATGTTTGGAGTTAGTCAAGTTTTGCTACTTTTTCACTTTGGTTTGGTTTGGGTTCAGCCCTATGTTTAACTTATACTCAAATCTGAACCACTCCTCCCCATTCACTCTCACTTCCTCCTCTATTCAGTTCTAAAGCATCAATGGTGGGAGAGATGGAAAATTAAAACTCCAAACCCTAGTTTTCTTTTGCAAATCAAACTCTAGCTCCAAACTAAAAGAAGAACCCATTGGTAAGCTTCTCTTCTTCTTCTCCAACTCATTCTCTTATCAATTTCAGAAATTCCTAAACCTAACTATGGGAATGTTCTTCTTTTAAAGCTTATAATCAAGCTTCTTGAGTTGGATTTGAAGAGTGGTTGATTCTTCTTCTCTTTCAAGCTTCTTCTTCAATCGTTTGGGTTCAAAGGTGAGATTTTTACCTCACATCTAGGGCTATATTTATCTTCGATTGTTAGGTATGAATTCCTAACGCTTATTCTTGTGCAATTGCTTTTGGTTTGGATGGATTTGGTGAATATTCCAATTTTTTGTGTTTTGGGATTCAAATGTTTAAAAAGCCTAACTTTGATGTTTAAATGTGTTTTTGGTGATGCAACGAAGAGCTTATATGGCCGGGTAGTCGATTGGTGTAATCCCTTAGTGCCGATGCTCAACCGATAGCAATATGGAAGAATTTGGCATTCACTAGATTGGCTTGGGGAGTGCTGGCTACAGGTATGGCCGACCGAACTCAGGGTCCGGTCGACCGACCTGCTACCCAGGCACTTCCCAGCCTCTGTTAGGAAGTGCAGGTTACAGGTCCGGCCGACCGAACTCAGGGTCCGGTCGACCGACCTGCTACCCCGAGCGTTTCTGTTTTTCTAGGCCGGTCGACCGAGCTCTGTAGCCGACCGACCGACCTGATGATATTTTTCCTATTTCGCCTAATTGCTTGAATTTCCAACTTTAATCGATTCGTGTTGTTTCCTATTTGTTGTTATCATTTATTATCGACTTTGAGGACATTTTCTTTGGGAATTTTGGATATATCCACTTTGATGGATTCAGTATCGATTTCTTGGATTTTATTCACTTCTTCGAATGTGAATTTTAGTGATTGATTGTTCCTACAATCTTCTTTGTGATTTGTCACTTTAAAAATATAAAGGTTTTGATTACTAGTAGTAAATATCAAAATTCTTTCATCAAAACGATTTCAACACTATTTTATTTCAAAGCTCGTTTCTTAAACCATTTTCCAATATATTAGTATATACAAGCCTTTACCTCACTCGTATAAGAAATCTAATTAAACGACCTAGAAAAACGAGTGGTATGAAACGCTTGCGTTTACTTCGTCGGTTAATTCTTGGACTTGTTCGATTGAATCTCGTGTGACAATTTTCTAGTGGAGATCTACAATTTGTTCGTAAATATTTAAGTTAAGCTAGTGGTTATGGGACATGAAGCTAAATTTATATATTTACTAGCTTAGTGTAATTGACACTTCTTGATGATCATGACGATCATTTTTGTGATTTAGACTAGCAATGTACAATGTCTCTTTGTCTGCGAGGGAGACTAAACCCTGTTTTGTGGAGTTTCGACTCAAAATGGTGGGGTAGCAACCCATGATCTTCGGGTCGTTTGTGGAGCTTCGGCTCAATTTGTGATGGTTAGCAACCATGGAATTAGCGTTCCGTTTGCGATACACGTGTTGGGAGCTTTATGCTCCCGTTTGTGATAGGCCTTCCCCCTTTTGTGATTTCTGGATTTCTTGAGATGATTTCTAGAATTTGTGTTTCACCAATTTTCGTGATTTCCATTGATAAGTTTTATCAATATTTGTGCATTGGTGAATTTGTGTGTCGTTGACTTTTGTGATTGACATTGATATAATCGTCAATATTTATGGTTTGGTGAACGAAATAAGGAGTATGACATTTCTTTGATTCTTGTGTAGATTCTGTGATATTGATTAATCTCTTGTTGATTTTCAATTACTTATATATTTCACAGCTTGGCATTGTGTTTATTTGGTGTTTAGTCATATCTCTTGTTCTATATCGTTTCATCGGATATTTATAGTTAGACTGATCCTTTTATTATTTTCTTATTAAATAATACTCGGGTCAGATCGAGATGTTACACGTGCTTCAGCTTGACTTCTCACTTGGGATTGATTACTCTGACTTTTGGCTAACTACTTAGATTAGTAGTTTACTTTGTTGTATACACTTGAGATATGGACTCATAGTTGAATTCTTTTGTATAGCATGTGTTGCTATTCTTTTGTATTATTGTGGATCTTTTTGACCACTACTCGGATGTACACTTTCTTAAGTTAGTTATATGTTCATATCTTCTTCTGCCTTTGTGATATGAATTATCTACGACTGATTTGTGTTATATTTATTTCTATATATGTTTCCGAAGACACTATAGCCGCTGTGTAGTAACTTTGAGTTTGTGTCGGTATGTCGGATTTCCTCTTGAAAGGCATGTAAGTTATATTTTATCTGACATATCAGTACTCGCACAAAGATATTACACAGATGGTCGCTCCTCAACAGCCTTATTCTCCGTGCTAGTTGACAGCATTACTCCGTAGTGTTCTTGGCTAGCGTGGGTATAGAGGTGGGGCGTCACAGCTTGGTATCAGAGCCAAACTTCGGAACAATGTAGAATAATTTAACAAGGATCATAGTCCTAAGTCCTTCTTAGGAGTCATGCCTTAGGATTTAATTCGAGTCTTCGTACCGATTCATCCTATTTTCTTTATGATTCCTTGTTTTATCTATCAAGATTGCTTGATATTCCTTTTGTGAATAACCTTTTTTATTCTTCCTTATTTATTTCTAAAGGAAGAGAAATGGTTAGACCTGGCCGTCCTAGCGTCGGTCAATCTAGTGCTCCACCCCAAGATGGAGTTTTTATGACTACCCAGCAACTTCTTGACCTTGTCACGAATGCTCAAGCAGCTGGTTTTAATCCGGAACCTACTCACCCTAAATCTGGGTTTTCACGTTTGTGCAATGATTACACCAACCTGGGTGGGAAGCCATTCAAAGGTTTTGAAACTATTATTGAAGTCCAGGCTTGGCTAAGGTCATGTGACCGAATCTTTTCTCGCTTGAATCTTATTGACCTTCACCGAGTTCAGGTGGCTTCTAGTATGCTCCAAGAAAGAGCATTAGACTGGTATGAACTTCTTATTTTTGAGATTAATGAAGCAGATCTCACTTGGGAGAAATTCCGAGAGCGCTTCGAGTTAAAATTCGTACAAGAAGCTGAGAAGGTGACTTTGGCTCGCCGTTTTATTGACCTTGTTCAAGGTGAATCTTCCGTGGCAGATTATGTCGCGTCTTTTGAATCTCTATCTAAGTACGGGGTTGAATATATCAACACCCCATTGAAGAAAAATCAAATATTTGTCTATGGCTTAAACAAAAATCTCAATAAGCCATTACTTCTAAAATTAGAAGTTTCTTTCGACCAACTCATTGATATCGCTCTTCGTCTTGAAGAGGCGGATAGGGAAAATGATGTTGAGGTTGTGGGTTCCAAACCAGGCTTAAACTCCAACAAGAAAAGGCCCAGTAAATTCAAAGGCCCTTATCCCAATAAAAAAGGGAAGCAATCAACCCCAGTGGCGAAGACTTCTTCCTTTGGTCGTGGGGAATGCTATAATTGTGGTTCGAAGGACCATTATGCGAACAAGTGCCCAAGGTCTCTCTCTTGTCGTGACTGATTTGTGTTATGTTTATTTCTATATTTGTTTTCGAAGACACTATAGCCTTTGTGTAGTAACTTTGAGTTTGTGTCGGTATGTCGGATTTCCTCTTGAAAGGCATGTAAGTTATATTTTATCTGACATATCAGTACTCGCACAAAGATATTACACAGATGGTCGCTCCTCAACAGCCTTATTCTCCGTGCTAGTTGACAGCATTGCTCCATAGTGTTCTTGGCTAGCGTGGGTATAGAGGTGGGGCGTCACAACTTTTCTTAGTGTAGAATTATTGTTATCATACATTTTTTTCATATCTCTTATTATATCTCATCCTATCTAATATTTATAGGTAGATTGATCCATTTATTATTCTCTTATTAAATAACACTCGGTCAGCCCGAGATGTTACAGGTGCTTCTGCTTGACTCCACTTATGGGAACATAATCTGACTTTTGACTAACTACTCTAGTTTAGTAGTTTTTGTTGTTATACATTCGAGATAGAGACTCCTTGATGTATACATATTCTTTTGTCTTGCACTAGTATTTATACTTTTGTGATATTGTGGATCTTGTTTGACCACTACTCCGATGTGCACTTCTATGTGTTATATTCATATCTATTTCTGCCTTTGTGATATGGATATCTATGATTGATATGTGTTATGCTTATTTCTATATTTGTTTTCGAAGATCATATAGCCACTGTGTGGTAGCTTTGAGTTTGTGTTGGTGTGTCGAATTTCCTCTTGAAACGAATTGCATGTTGTTTTTTCTGGCATACCGGTGCTCGCATAAAGCAATTACACGAATGGTCGCTCCTCAACAGCCTTATTTTTCGTGCTAGTTGATGGCATTACTCCGTAATGCCCTTAGCTAGCGTGAGTATAGAGGTGAGGTGTCACACATCGAATCAAATCGCGGCCAATCTACCTCGTCCTCTTCGATGTTGAGGGGCGCATGACTTTTTGAGGTTTTGGAGGGGTTCGAGGGGGAAGGTGCATCGACCGATAGGCTCATAAGCTGCGTAGAAGGGGTCAAGCAAAGCCGAGGCAAGCTCGAGCTCGCTAGCCGAGGCCCGGCCTGTACTTTTGGCTATGGATCGAGAATTTCTGTTGGGATGCGACATCATGGTGGTCGGCACAGCAGATGGCGATGAAGCAGAGCTCGTTGATTTGATTTTTGCAAAACGAGGTTAAGGTAATTTAAAATTTTAAAATTTTAAATTTATTATCACTTAAGTTAAATAGGAAAAACAATTATTTTAAATTTACAACAGATATATATATATATATTAAGAATTAACAATTGTTTTAAAATGAAGATGTTGTGGAAACAATTGATTTTTTCACTGATTAGAGGCTAACTAGCTTGATATATATATATATATATATATATATATATATATATAAGTTAAGGAAAAAATACTCTAACTTACTGGTTAGTTTCAATATATATATATATATATATATATAAGTGGTTAAGATTCACATTGATAAGTATAAGGACAGTCTGTTTTTTAAATTAACTTAAATAAATATATCTATGTGTATATGTCAGTTAGGAGACAAAGAAGAGAAAAATTTACAGTAAAATAAATATTTATTTTGTTATTTACCGAAAGAAAAAAATTTGTTTAGGTAAAATAAATATCTATTTTTGTCATTTACTGGAATACACACACACATATGTATGTATGTATACCTGTTTTTAACTTACTATTAAATTTTAAATAATGTATTAAGGTGGTTAATTTGTTTAATTGGTTTATTAACTTATTCTATTTCGTTAATAAAAATTGTATTTGATAACCAAGCTATATAATATTTTTATCATAATTAAGTTGAAAATTTTATCTAAGATTGATGATGTCAGCAGTTTTAAATGTTTTGAATTGGAAAGTTATATAAAGTTTAGATTTTTGAAATTATGTAGATTATTTTATATAATGCATGTGGTTTTAAAAGGAAAATTAATTTAAAATAAAATTATTAGTTAAAACCAAAATATTAGGGAAATTATTTGTTAAATGGTAACAAATTATGTGGTTAATTCAAATATTGATAAATCATGAATTGTGTATACAAGGTTTTAAAATATCGTGAAAACTAGCGGAATGGAAATAGATTTCAAAACAAAAGAAAAGGTGAGAAATTCTCACTCAATCCGATTACCCAGTTTAATTTAAATAGTTAAATTTAAAATTATTGTTTGTTTTCTTGGATTGATAATTGTTATCAGTTGGATTGGTATGTTATATATAGTATATATATTGGAGTGATAGATATTTCCACATTATATAGCGGATGAGACCCTATGCGTCCCGCATAATAGCGGATGACCCCATATACCTTGATATTCCGCCTCGAAGTGGAATTGTTTTTTTATATTGTGCTAACATCTGTGGATGCAAGGAAACAGGTTAGAGGGATCCAATTGGATTCCTCAAATGTTGATGTTATTTCATTTTCTATGATATAATTTATTTATGACCTGTGATTGATTATATTAGTAATTGAAAATATTGAAGGCTATGGTTTGGCCGAATATATTTTGGAATTTTAAGATACCAGAAATATAAAAATTGGATTTTTGAAAGGAAATTAAAGAAGAGAATTTAAAGTAAAATGATTTTATAGAATTGGATAAATTAAAAGAAGGAATTTGGAAAGGATAAAGGTTGATTTTTGAAATCCTATTGAATAAATTCATATGGAGAAAAAGATTTTTTATACAAATGGAAATAAATGGATTTTGAGAACATAAGTAGTATTGTTTAAAGTTGAAGAATTTATTTAAAAATTTGGATTTTAAACGGTTGGGAGAAATAAAAGGAGAATTTTGAATAAAGAAGAAAATGGATATTTTCAGTTCAAAATAAGATATTGAATCATAAATAAAGAAGTAAGGTTGAAATTAATATATGTTGAAATAAATTTGAATAAGTAAAGAAATTTGTCTTAAAATGGAGTTGGTTCTGAAAATCAATTTAAAAAACTGATTAAGTATTTGAAACTGTGTTTTAAAAAGGTGATGAGACAAAGGAATTTATAAACTAGGTTTATAGAGAGAAATAATATATCAGTGGATATTTGGAAATATAAATTCACGGTGGAAATTCAGAAAGGAGTGGGTAATTTTTTTAAAAATAAATAGTGGTTTATTTTTATAGGTGTGAAAGAAAATTGAGTTTCCAAGAAAAGCCAAGTACGTTTTCAAAGCAGATTTTTAAGTATAAGTTGAAAGTTGTAAAGTTGTTTTAGAAGAACGTTTTTGAGAAATTATTTATTTTAAGTTGTTTAGAATTTGAAAGCTAAATATTTATTAAATTAGTTATAGTCGTAATTATTTTAAAAGGCTAATTGGTATTATGATTTAAAAAGAGGATAATTAATATTTATATTTTATAAAGCAATTTCATTTTTAAAGATGGTTATGCTAAACTTGTATTTGAAAAACTAGTATAGAATTTGATAACCATTATTTTAATATTGTTTTGGCTTATGTATTACATGAGAAATTACTATAAAATTTGACAACTAGTATTTTATATAAAGTTCTTAAAATAGTTTTTATTTTAAGTGTTTTAAAGTATATTTTTGGATTAAGTAATTTAAATTATTTTAAAATCTAACGCATTTAGTCTTGGTTATTTTCAGTGGAAATAAACAATGTTTGGAATTATTCCATGAGAGGAAAATGATCTGAAAACTGTTTTCAAAGGGTTGAAGTGTAGGAAAATATCTTGCAAAGATATTTTGAAATAAATAATTTGGGAAATTATTAAGGTCTGATGATTATTGTGAATGTTGTTTGATAGTTAAATAACCGACGATCAATATTGGCCTTTAAAACGACATTTGAATTTCAATGAGACAGGGAATCGGATTCTAAATGGTTATCCGAAAACCACTTCGAATCTTAAAGGTGGATCTTTTGTTTAAAAGATTAAAAGTGGAAATTTGTATCCACATATTTTAAATAAGCGCTCATTATTCGGAAAAGCCAAGGGAGGACAATCAGTCATAAAAACCATTTCTAATAAAGATACGATGGAATGGAACTACATTTGAAGATGGTGGTCGAAAATCAGGTATTTTCGAAAACAAAAGGATTGCCTGTTGATTGTCTCTGCACCGAGTTGCTCCAGCATAGAGATTACCCTATGTGATGGGGAGTCCAGACGTGATTAGCGGATATCGAGATTTGCAAGGACTTCTTTCCTTAATTGGACGAAGTGCCTTCGTTTCCATTCAAACCTAGGATGGACTTGTATGGATGTATGTTTGACATTAAACATTTGAGATATAAAGTTGGTTTCTATCAAATATATTTTTGTTGGTGGCGGAGAATTTATCCTCTAAGCTTAAAACCCTTCCCTAAGACGTACGAGATCAAGGTTATGTAGTTGATAGTTATTAGTGATATATTCCCAATTTGGTAATGTGGCAAGCTAAGTGTTGAGCATTGGTTGATCGAAGCATGAGTTTTGTGTAAAGCGTAGCTTTGTGGGATGAGAGTTCAACGAACCTCACACCCCGGGAAATGGTCGAAACAGGAAGGATACGGCAAGGTTAAGGGGTTCGCGACCCTAAGGGTATGTACATTTCCTTCTGGATAAAAAGTGGTATTCTAGTATGGAGTCCATATATTTTACTTATGCGAATAAAAAGTGGTATTCTGGTATGGAGTCCAGATATTTAATTATGTGATTGTTGGAATTTGAGGCACCTCGGTAAAGGTTGATTACGACCCCGGGATAGCGTACTCGTCACAGTTAGTTACCTAGTTACAGAGGTTACCGGCCTTGTTTTGGCGGAGATCTGATTAGGTTCTGGGGACGTCGTTCCAGAGGCGTGCCTATTTAGATAAAGGATGTTCCTTAGCCTTGACCATTTGTTGGTAATCCAAACAAAAAAATACGAGCCCTTTATAGTTTTAGTTGTAGAACTTGACATTTAACATGGTAGCTATAGTAGGCAACTATAATGGTACGTATGCCGGCGAAGATTAATATTATACTCGCAAAATGTTTTCCACGGTATGCGCTAATAATAATATCAAAAGGATTTTCGCGTATCAAGCATGTTTGACTACTATAAGGAGAAACCTTCCCTATGTGTGTGATTACATTTGAGTGTGTGCCGGGAGACCTTATGGTAGTTTCATTTTCCAAAATGCATGAACGGATTTCTCTTTGTACAAATAATTGTTTTAATTTCTCACACCAGTCCCATGACTGATTCAAAGTTTATTGTTCCCTTTTCTAATCTCTGGGTGCCCCTAATTTTCCATACGGGAAGCCTAGAGTCAGGTTGTCAATAAGTTCTGGAGCTAGGTCAGGAAAGTATGCTGTGGAGATCAGGAGACAAGCTCGATGGAGAGACATATCACACGTATATCATGTATTATCCACTGTGTATGGTTTGCTGGAAATTCAGTTTCCATGTGAATAAGTTATCAAAACTACCTAGTGTTGTGTTTTGTTGATATTGTATTCCGCTGTCATGTAATATATATATGACTCTAATGATGTAATGTGTAAACAGATATAGTCCTTTTGTTTAAAGATTAGTCATTTATCTATTATATATTGTTCCATTGTGATTGTGAGATTCTAATATTGTTTCTATTTCTCTTCTTCCTTCTTCTTCTTTAACCCTAACGGTTCGGTCTTCCAGCATTCGATTGTTCGACATTGGATACAGTGGACGTATTAACGTTGATTTTAGAGGGTCGAAAAATCGGGTTGTTAAAATTTGGTATCAGAGCTGAAGGCTAAGCGAGAACCTTGGTTTTGGTGGGGATTACTCATTAGAAATAGAGTCCGTGGTAATCTAGAATGAGTTTGAGTGTATTAGTAGATATGAGTGCGTATTTTTTAGTAAATATAAAAATTGTTTTTATATTCTGTTAACTTATCATTTGAGTGTTTATCAATTTTGGTCGATATGTGAGACGCCATTTTATCGATAGGGGATTCTAAACTCTTAAACAGGATAAACCGACACAGTATTGTTTTAAAATAGGGTAAATGAAATAATTTTACCCAAATTATTTTTGTATATAACAGAAATAATTTTTAACAAATTATTATAGTATATATATGGTTACTTGATTGTTAGGAAGTGATAATATTAAATTATTATCATTATTGTGTGGAAATTGAACTAGAAATTAAATTTTTTATCAAAGGTTAAGGAATAAATTTATATAGCAAAATGGGATTTGTAAATATAAATTATAAATGTGGTTTATAACTGGAAATGAAACAAAAATTCCAAAGTAATTTTTGAATATTGATTGAAATGATTTGGGATTTTAAATTTTGAGAAATTTAATTCCCTTTGATTTTGGAAATGATTTTCAAAGATTTTGGAGGAATAGTAAGGATATTATTCAGAAATATTTTTGAATTGGATTTGGAATCTGGTGAGATTTGGATCTTAAAAATGTTTGTGAAAAGATAAAAGCACCAAACTCTCTTCGGTCATTGGAAAATAACTTCGATGATGGCTGCAGCATCATCGATGTTCATTTTCGAGTTTCCCGCAGAGGAATTGCTACCAAATAGTTTGAAATGGGAGTTATTTGCAAAATCGGGTTGGTTTTAAAATTCAAAAAGGAATTTGATATGTAATCGAATTATGTATATAATTAATTTCAAAAATGATTTTGAAATGTTGAAGTTTTGGTTTGGTAAAACTGTTTTGATTTTTGAAATACAAAGGAATACTGGATATACTAAAGGATTTTGGGATACACCTGATTTCAAAAATAATTTTGAAATACTTAAGTAATTGCTTAAACTCTGGAAGCCTATTTTAAATGTTTATGGAAATATAAATGGGTTGATAACTAGTGAAATTTGAATTTTCTAGAATAGAAAAATTTAACCTGAAGAAGAGTTAAAATTAAAGTGAATGTGACAATAAAATTAGTAAGTAAACTAAGTTAATTAAATGGGAAAGAAAATGAATTGAAAACGAATATTGGATGATATTTTGTGAAGAGTAAAGTGAAGTTGAAGGATTAATTCGAAGTGGACTGAGAATAATAAAGGTTAGGAAATAATAATGGTTTGAGATAAAATGAATTGGAATTTGAAATAATTAGTAAATGGAACTAATTTAAACAATGATATGAATTAGTTGTGAATGGAAGATAGTTGATAATTTTTTTTTTCAATATTCAAAATTTAAAGAAAAATTGAATTTATATGGAATTGGAAATCAATTTAAATAAAAAGAGAATTTATATAGCTAATAATTAGTTGATAAGCACGTATGATGTATCTATATTATTTTTTTTGCATAGCCATTTGATCCAGATTCAAGCACAGAATTTCGAGATAGTTATATCGATCCCAGTTGGGATTTTTCACTCGATTTTCGATGGCCAACCGTGGATATTGATCTTTGATTGATTCTGGAAATTCTCTATCATAGTTTGTGGCTATGCCAGAAGAATAATGGTTTCTGGTCAAAAAACCATATCTGAGTTTGCACTAGGAAGTCGGGTGAATGATACTTGTTCGGAAGTGAAATTGTGTGATCGAGTGAGCGATCTGAGTTGGTATTGCGTATGGATTATACATGTGTATCGCACGGGCTTGAATGAAACAAATATTGAACTTTTGTAAGGAAATGTGAAAATGATTTTGAATGTTGTAATTGGACATTATTGCTAGTAGGATATGCAAGTGTTTAAAGGCAAAGGATAAATAAGGATTTTTGATTTCGAAGATAAATTTGAATTGCTCGACAAGGAGGTATGTATTTAAATTTCTGTATGTAATTTGATTATTTTCGGGTCTAGCCACATGGCTTTTTTGTTTTCTTTTGAAATCTGGAGGCCCGTAGAGGCATTTTGTAGTTGTACCGATCTAGCCACTCAAAGGAGACGCTGGCGAAATTTTTCAAAAATTTAGAGGGTTAGAATTATTTTGAGAAATTAGGATAATTTAAAATTTGGATTTAAATTTGAATTTGAATCGTTGAGAAAATAATATTATTTGAAACTTATGGTTGAGTTTGGGAAGTTAGTATGAATGATAGTGTCTTTAATAAAAATTGTTTTGGAAAGTAGAAACTGTTGTGTTTTGGAAAGTTGTAAAAACTATTTGGTTTGGGAAAATAACTAACGGGTGATGGACCATTCTTCCTAACTAGTAATTTCAGGGATGAAATTATTTTAAGGTGCAAAGAATGTGAAGACCCGAAATTTTTGGATATTCAAAATTTGAATATTTAACTAATTTTAAATATATGAAAGTTAGTTTAACTTGAATTTCAAATATCACTATTTGTTTGGCAAATAATTATTGAATTTAATTATTGAAAGTTGGGTAAAACAACGAACCTTCAATTTTATGCTTGTTAAAAATATTTCAAAGGCTTGAAAAATTTATATTTAATATACTGGACATAATAGATGTTTTAAATTTGAATTTGGGAATATTTTTGTAAGGACCCGTAAATTTCATGGATTTAATTTGGTTGAATTAATGAGTTGTGTAATTAAATTTAAAAGAAATAAAAACTTTGTAAACTAATTTTGAAATGAACAATAAATTAAAATATATAAATGGTGACTTAAAACCTATTCACTAGCAATTTGAATAAAATTTCAATAAACGAAATGGGGTCATTAATATACCTGGATATAAAATTCATTTAATGGGAATTTATTTAATATGTTAATGTAAAGTTAGAAATATTGGAATAAATGATAATTTCCATTCATATTTGTAAGCAGTTATTATAAGTTGCATGTTTAAATGGTTGATTGAATTGGCATTTAAATTTAATTTAAACGGAAAAATAAAGGTTCGCAATAACAGAAATTTAGGTAATAAAGTGAGAACAAGTGGATTAATAATAACCAAAATAAAGGAATAGTATTAATGTAAATAAAGTGGAAACAAATTGGATATAGAGAAATAAATGTAGGCATTTAATAAATTAATTAATGTGGATTACAATAAATGATAATTGAATAAAAGTAAACGTTCTCGAAGTACTCATATTTTTGCTGAAAAGTAATACGCAATTGATCAGATGTGATTACGAAATACAAAATTTTTGTATACACAGGATTTTTGCGGAGAGTGTTAAGTAATAAACCTATAAAGGCATGTAAAGGAAATAGGTAACAATCTATATGTTATTTATTTTATTTAGTAGGATGAATAAAGGTTGGAATTCAAATTACAATTAAAGGAGAGTAGGTAGTACGTTATTAGCAAGTAAAAACAAAGGTAGAATAACAACTATTATAAATTTCCTGATTAAATGGGGCAATGAATTTATTTGAAATATCGATCATTTAAATGTGAGTAATTACAGTGTCGTTATTGATTATAAGCGTTACATTAATAATTATGATTAATTGAGGAATTAATACGAGAAGTATGTAAATAACTATGAAAGTAACACGTTATAAATCGATTATGACCTAAACTTAAGTGTAAGTTAAAGGTCGAAATTGAATCTAATCCATTTAATTGGAAACTTATTAAAATAAATTGGATCCAATTTATAATAAAGGGGTTATTTTAAGAAATTGAAATAAATTCTATAACAGATGAATTAAGTTACTTTAAATTGAGATGGGAATTAGTTTAAAGAATTTTAAATTTATAAGTAAATCAATATGATAAAATTTATGAATTATAGAATTTGAATTTTTATAGTGAGTTAATTTATTTAATTTATAATAATTGGATTTTTGCAAATGAATGAAATCAAATATTTAACTATTACGTTAATTTAAAAATTAAGTTGAAATTTGGAAATATTTATGTAATAATTTTAAAATCCAATGGTAAACCCTTCCATTTGAAATTATGAATGGAATAATTATGGGTAAATTCAATTCAATGGAAATTTTGGAAATTGATCTACAATTTTGAATTTTATGAAATTGAAGATTTCTATTGATTAATATTTAATAAATTGACTTTTAAAATTTGTTAAATCATTGTAAATGTTTGAAAATTATAAGGTGATAAAGATGCAAGTTCATAATTTTTAACGCGAAATTTGATTTAATTAATTTATTTTAAATTTATTTAATTAATATAAAAACGGCCATTTTGGTCACGGACTCGGATTTGGACGAAACCTATTTCATCGGATCCGTAACAGTGAATTATTGTAGGGTTTCAAGTTTCGTAGCGATTGGACTTGTAGTTTGATCATACGAACGTGAAACGCCTTGAAATCGATTTATTTGAAATCAATTTGAAAATATTGATTTTGGCACAACTTCTTCATACGATGGAATTTGGACGTGAAACTTTTTCCATCGCGTTCAGAATATTTTAAAACACCTATTTTGATATATGGGTTTACCCAATTTCGTTCCAGGGTCAGAACAGGATTTTTGGGCCACATTAGCGGTAGCACGTATATCTACCAACCCGATCCATCTATTTTTTCAACATTATCTATAAATACCATAATAAACCCTACCCTCCGCCTATTCTCATTTATCTGCACGTAAAAATTTCATCAACTCTTCCTCTTCCACAATGGATGCAAACCCTAGATCCAAATTCAATTCAAAATCAAATGAAAACTCAAACACTCCGGAAAAATTCAAAAAAAATATAGAATCGAAGATCTCATCATTACGAATCTACATGTAGCTTCTGTTTTTGCAATTGGTGTTCGAGTCAACCGAAAATCGCAGTCAAAGACGAGGTTTGGGGTTTTAATTTCGTCGTCAATCGGTGAAATTGATAGAGGGGTTCTGCAGTGCTCGGCTCCAGGATGTCGGGGATGTTGGCCGTTTGACTTAATTTGGCCTTAGGCGGCCGGAATTCCTAAATTAGGGTTCGAAAACCCTAATTAATTGAGGCGGTATGCGGCGACTACGGCCACCGTAGGTGATGTCGAGGCGTTGGCAGGTGCGGCCTGGCGAGGTGAGTCCAACGGTGGGCGTGGCACGGTCTACGGTGGCGTATCGGTGAAGGTTGAGGCGGTCAAAGGTGCATGGGTCGCGTTCTGTTCGCTGGTAGAAAGGAGCGCGAGAATTTTTCGGTGACGTGGCCGTTTCTGTTAGGGTGAGCATTATTATTTTATTTTATTTTATTTTTGAAATTCAAATGTTCAAATCATTGTAACTTCTGCATACGATATCCATTTCACGCGCGGTTTTCTCCGCTAGGTTCGTACTGGGATTCCGGACACTTTGACGCTGGTTTGGACGGATTTGGAGACTGTAAAATTTTTGGGTTTAAATTGGATTTAAATTCAATTTAAATCCAAAAAAGTTAGTGTTTTAACCCACTCACAACTTCTAAAATTTCTTATGTTTGTTAAATTGATTTACGATATGAGTAGACATTCATTTATGACCGTTTGGCATATTTTATTCATCATCTCAGTTAGATTGCATTTATTTAAATTAAATTGTTATTTAATTTTTTATTGCATATAAACTGAAAGTTAAATTTTTTATTATTTTTGCATATAAACTTCCAATTGGACAGTTATTAATTTATTATTGAATATAAACTGTTCGTTGATACCTGTTATATTTTATATGTTATATATTGATGTTTTTCTTAGATTAGATGACGATTTTAATAAATGGTTGATGATTGATGTTGGTGAATGGATGATGTGTTCTATATTATATAATCTGCAAGTCATCATGCATTTCATTTCATTCGGGATTGCGGTTTGAAATGATACATAACCGTAATTTTTATTTTAAATTACGGATTGAAATGGTAGATATCCGTATCACTTGACCATAGAGTAGAAAATTATATACAGACACCGTCGGTCTATATATATATGTGTGTGTGTGTGTGTGTGTTGAAAATGATTTCTATCGTTTGGATAGGATATGGTTTAATAAATATTAATTTTTGATCTTATATAAAATCTTATGATATATATATAGTTAAATAATTGAATTTAAGCTATGTATGAATTTGTTAAATGAAATTAAATAAGTTGAATGATGGAGTTTGATAATTTATATTATTAAGTACATATTTAAGCTATTGTATATATATAGAGTTTTAAATGGTTCAAATCATTTAAGATTGGAAAATAAATTGGAATTTATTTGGAATTGAGCTTATTTAAAAATTAAACTCCACAAGTTGGTGTAACTTATTAAACTTGGAAATTTTAATGGTATGATATTTATAACTGGATTTTTATTCAAGATAAATTAAACGAATATTTCTAGTATAACTGAATTGAAGGAAATATTTAATTGTTAGAATTTGAGTTTTATTTTATGGATTTATTTTGTGAATATTTCAAACTAAATAATAGGAAAATAAATTTATTGAATAGAATTTCCAACCTTAGTTTTGAAATTGTTAAATACTCAAAGTTCGAATATATTGAAATCGAAGTGTTTTATTGAAACTGAAAGTGAATCTAAATTTATGGAGTTTAGACCTAAAATTTTAAATGAATAAAATTGTGAAGTCGCGGAAATTATTTTATAAAGTAATTTTAAACTCAAACTATTTTATTCTATATACTATTTGAATATCCAAACCATTCAAGTTTTAGAAGTTATGCTTTTAAAGCTATGTATTTCGAAGTATTATGTCTTGGAAGTTATAATTTAAATGTTCGGTTTCTAGATATTATAAATTTTAAAGCAATATGATTTTGGAAAAGAAACATATTTGAAACAAAATGATACTATTGATTTAGGTTTTATAAAATAATATCAAAATGAGTTGTTTTGGATATGGAAATGATATCTTATTTATGGGTTTTGAAATGGATAATTATATTTTGGTTTTAAGGTATAAACTATTTTTAAAGACTGCAGCGTTATAATAACGTTTGTTTATTGAAGAGAACGGGATCGGAAGTTGTCATACTCTCAGCCAACTCCGAGAACCACTATAGCAACCGTGTACGCGGTGGAGATTCCAGAATGAAAGGTTGGTGGCGGCGTTTCCTCTGAGGTAAATACGTGGACCCAACTCCCTTCGGTTGGCATAAGGTGGCTAAAACAGGAGCGATCGACGGGTTAATAAGGTAGCACCTTTGATCGTACACTTCCTTTCGATACTATACTCTAAATTTTGATTGATTCGGTGGCCACCTTCACTTTTGATTTCTTTGATTTGGGGAGTTTGTCCGAGGTGGGCGGTAGCTGCGCGCTACGCGTTGCCACCGACCCGGAAGCGTAGTTGGCATATCTACCCTGGCATTGCCTAGTTGTGCCGTGTCACTTACCATACCGAGCCTTTACTACGAGATTCTATTTGTGTCGCACCTATGGAGTGTCTTCTCTTAGTCTCCCAATCAGGAGATATACAGGCATTGTATAGACTATTGGCAGTATTACGTGTTAAGGTGGAAAATGTAAATCCTTAACGCTATTTTAAAATAAGTTTATTTTACTAATAGACACTATTATAATAGCGAAATATACTACATAGTAAATAGTTTAACGGATTCTTTAGAGATGTAAACCCCGAGCATCTCTTAAATTACTTCACTCATATTTATTTTTGTTAATTTAACTTACATAAGATCTTTTAGCTCTGACTCGAGTGTTTTGTCCTTTCAATTCGCTTGGGTCAGTCCGAGCGTTTTAGGATTTGAAGAATAGCTCCGGAGGACGAAGACGAAGATTTGTATTTTTATTATTTATATTATTGCACTACACTCATACTGTTCCGCTGCATTATTATTGCTATGGGTAACTCTGATATGTATTATATAAATATAATCAAATGTTTTGTAAACAGCTTTATAAACTGTATATTTGATTATTATATTTTATCCTTCTGATGTGAGATTCTGTTTTGTTTTTATTTCTTTCTTGTTTTTCTGATTTACCCCATATCAATCCCCCTTCTGTATGGTTTGAATTGGCACGTGGGTCGATTAAAAGCGTGCGGAAATGCGGGATGTTACGTCTGGTATCAGAGCTTTGATCTAGCGATAAACCTTAGCTTTGTGGGGTCTGACTCTTTATTAATAAGGTAGTAATACCCTATGGGAGTCGCTGTGTGTATATATGAGAGAGCATACTTGTTAGTGTTATAAAAGGTTTTTAATATTGTGTCAATCTGTTCCGTTTTGTATTTATAAATTCTGGTTGATGCATGGGACGCTATGCATCAATAGGGATTTATAAACACTTAATATGACATACCGACATAATATTTGTTTTTGATATAGGTGAATGAAATAATTTTGCCTATTATATTTTCTATATATAAAATAAAATCTTTCAAATGATGTCTATATTTGGCTGCAATAGATTGGTTGTTAGGTAATAAAGTGTATAAATAATAATAGAAGCAAGATTGAAAAATAAAATAAATGAAAACTGGGAATTTACAACTTAAATTTCGGGGTTTTGAAATTTCTTTCGAATAAATTTTGGAACATAATAATATTGTTTATAAGTATTTTCTGATATAAATATTTTAATATAATTTGGAAGAGTTGTTTTAAAGAAGATTTTGGAGAAAATAAGTTTTGTACTTTCCTCTCCGTCGCTGGAAAATAATTTCGGTGATGGCGGCTGCATCATCGACATTCATTTTCGAGTTTTGAATGGGAAGGCCACTGTAGTAGTTTTACTGCAGATTCATTTTTGAAAAATATATAAATTTTGAATTGTTTTAAATGTAATTAGAGATACATAAGTTGCAAGAATATGTTTATCTATTATTTTTAAAATAATTTGAAATTTAACCCAGTAATAAATTCTTAAATTTCCATTAATTAATTGTTTCAATTATTGTATTGAAGTAAAAGGTGAGTAATTAATAATTGAAACCTCTAATTTAGGTAAGAGATTTAAGGCTAAGTTATAAAGGAAAGAAAAAGGAAGTTGAAATTGTAACTTATAAGAAAAAGGTAAAAATTTATTGAACAATGAATTAATTAAAAGAAATTAGAAAACTTGTATAACTTTCAACTACATTCTTCAAAAGCATATATATAACTTACCAAATATTAAAAGTTGCAATGTTTAATAAGAAATGTAATGGAAATTGTACAATAAAAGTATGTAATGAAAGTGTTCAATAAATTGCTTTTATTTATTAGAATTGGTGGTATAGAGTATAAACTTAAGTTTAAATTGAAAAGACTACAACTTAAAATAGAAAAGTGAGTATTGTAAATGGAATTTAGTAATAAAAAAATGATAAATAAATGAAATGAAGTAATATAAATGAATGATAATGAACTTAAGTAAACAGTTGAAGCTATTTATAAATAAAATTAGTAGGAAAATGAATACTATAATAAATAAATGAGGACATGCAATAATAAATGAATGAATAATTATAACGAAATAAAAGGAACTGGCATGACTTGAGTTAATGGAATTGAATAATTGTAAGTAATAAGTAAAAAAATAAATAAAGAAAACATTTAATGAGTAAATGTAAATTAAAAAGATATATCACTTTATAAATAAAAAGAAAATCAAACAACAAAGGTATGAAATGAAATTAATAATAAGTTAAGTTGATTTTTGTTTGGATTTGTTGTTGTTTAGTTGCTGGTTGTTTGGGCAAGGATACTTTAAAATTGGATTTGGATGATTGAATAATCTATTTAGTTTTATCTATGACTGCTGAGTAAATGATGCTGTGATATCCTGGAAATTTTTGGCAATATCAATTTAATAATCTGTGTTAAAAATTAAATTAATTTGATGATAATTGTTAATAAGATTTAAATTGATTTAATAATCTCCTTTTAAATAAATATTTAACTGATGATTTATCTTTTAAAAGCCAGTAAATTGTTTTCTAATAATAAATATATATAAATATAAATATATTTGTATATAATCTAAAGATCTGTTTTCAAATTTTAATAAATAAGAATTTGTTTTCAAATTCTAATGTTTTGGTAATTTGCAATTTGATTTAAAATATAGCTATTAAATAAATAATAATTTGGCTTTAAAGTATACTAAAGATAAGGTTAAAATTTGTTTAAATGATTTTAACTTAAATTTAAATTTAACAGAGGTTGCTTTGTTTTTGTTTTAAATATAGTTGATAAAATAACTCTTATAACAAAAAATTAACATAAGTTTAGAATAATAATAAGTAAATTTAGTATTGATAATTTAAGTTTTAAAATTACAAGTGAAATAATAACAAGCACTTGTATTAGGAATAAAACTAAATCCATAAGTTAAAACTTTATAAACAAATAACAATAACTAAGACAACTTTATATCTACATACATATAGTATAAAAACAAATCAGGTAAATAGAATCTTGTAGGGCAAAGTAAAGATAGCTAAGAAAACAAGGCAAGGCAATGCAAATTTGCTAACCTAGATATCACCTACCCTGTAAACTTCTTTATATACATCTTCTTATTTCTATTCGTTCACTAAACATTACAAAACTGAAATAAGGAAATACATAGCAAACATTTCCATTTTTATAAAACTGAAGCTTTACAACAACAAAGGCAAGACTAAGTTTTCTGGAATCAAAACAAAAGCATGTAAATACTCTTTCCGGTTTCAAAGTTGTTCTCTGTTTATAATGGTGAGTAACACATTTTAAACACAAATATAAATATGGTTGCTAGATTTATATCTGAAATAAGTTTGTATGTGTGTGTATATATGGGAAAATTTCTGTGTATTTTTGGATGTGTGATGCATGTATGTTTGTAAATGCCTATAGAACATCTCTGTTCTAAATTTCAAGCCCAGTTTTAGTTTAAAAATCTTTACTTCTTGATACACTTATTGTTGGGACTTAGGATCAAAATAAGACTTGATTGTCTTATTACAAAGGAGGTGTTAGAATTTTATTTAAGCTAAACAAATTCAAATCCGCTCTGGAAAGATAAAAAGAACAGTATAAGCTCAAGTTTTGGTAAAACTCAAACTTAATAATTACTTAGTTCAGGCATATAAACTAAAACCCTAAACAAAATCTTGATTTTTAAAACTATAATTGAAATTTTTAGTTATGGTTTGTAAGAGCATTTCTGGGTTGCTTTGTTTTGGGGTTTTTGTGTATCTCTGGTGTTCCTAATGGTCCGAGGGGCCGGGGTTATTTCTGGAGGTAGAGGAGTGGTCGGAGCTCAGAGTAGAAATGGTTGGTGGATGGTCTATGACTGGAGGTGATGGTGGGGGCATGTTTTGATTTCTAAACCTAGTTTTGGGCAGTGCTGGGATGTTTGGTTGTCGCGAGGCCTAGGAGTGATCGAGTTCGCTGGAACTGTAGAAGATAGTAGCTTGGTCATGGACGAAGTGATGGCCGGTGGTATTGGTGCTCCAGTGGTCGGAAGAGTGGATGCGAAGCATTGACAGGTTTTGGGCAGTGTTGTAGTGTCGAATTCAAGGTTTGGGTGAATGCCTGGATTTTGATTTTTAAGGAGAAATCAAAGTATGGTGATTGAGGTGGGATGCTTTGGTGATTGATGACTTGTTTAAGTCATCAGAATTGATCGAAGTCTGGGGGATGATCAGTGCATGTGCACTGTGCACCTAGTTCTGTTGAAATTTTGATTTTGAGGTTTTTTTCTTGAGTTTACTCGAGTAAGTTCAAGGGTTTACTCGAAGTAGTCTGTAGTCTGACTCGAAGCAAGTTTTGATTTCCTCGAGTTGGTTTGTTTTGCTTCAGGTTTTTCAAAACCTGTTTGCAAATTAGAAATTAAAGTAAATTTAAATCAAATTTAAATTGTGAAATAGATTTAAACTAAGTTTAAATCCAGTTTAGTTAGATTCAAATGAACTTGGAATCTTAAAGTTTTAAATGAAATTTGGATTTCTAAATCAAAGTTTAAATCAAGGTTTTTAAGCAAAGTTTAAATCAAGTTTAAATCAAAGTTAAAATATGGATTCAAGTTTTCTTGAATTCAAATCTGGAAGTTAAAATCGGTTTTAAATCTGAGGGTGTTTTAAGAAAGTTTATATTAAATAGTTTTTAAAAAAAAAAAGTAGATTTGTTTTCAAACAAATGTTTAGACTTAAATTCTGATAAACTTCTTTTTATAAAAGGATTTTTGAATGAAAGTATATGATTTGTTTTAACTTGAATTTGCAAGTTAAATAATTAATAGCTTCATTTTAAATAAAAATGAAGTAATCTAGTTTAAAATTTTTCTTATGTAAGTTTTATATATAAACAATGTACCTTACATTGTTTAAAAGTTTTAGAAATTAAACTTTAAATTTGGTTAAATTTTTAAATGATAAATCATTTTGAATCTTAAAATTCAAAATGTAATTTAAATTTATATTCAAAAGTGTAATGTTTTACACTTTAATATTAATTAAGTCATTAATAAATAAATAAATTATCTTAGAGATAATTAAGGTATTAAAAGATTTGATTAATAAGATAATAAAGGAATGAATTATTTATTAAATTTATAAATTAATGATTTAGATTAATTTATAATTAGAGATTAATTAAGAAGTAAATTAAGTATGTTATTAGTTAATGAAGATAATTAACTAAGGATTATTAATTAATTAATTAATTAATGTGATTAATTTTGATAATTAATTAGATTAATTAGATAATCTTTTGTAATTATTAAATGTAATTACTTGATAAAAGTAATTAGGAGGTAAATTACTTATTGTAATAAATTAGATGATATGATTAAATTAAGCTAATTAATTTAGTTTAATTAATTTAAGAAAATCATTTGATAAATTGATAAGTGTAATTACTTAGTTTATTTAATGGAGCATAATTACTTAGGGAAGTAATTAATGTTAATTACTGAATGTAATTAGTGAAAAATGATTTGTAAATGAAGTAATTTGGGTAATTACTTTTGTAATTAATCAAGGGATTAATTAATAGAGATAATTAATTATGGGATAATTAATTTATTAACATAGGTAATTAAGGATAGTTAATTATTGGTCTGTTATTAATTCAAGTGTGATTAATAATTGTGTTTAATTCAAAGATTAATCACTTAATGTATTTAATTTAAATAAAGTAATTTAATTTAAATCTAAATTAAAGATCATTAATTAATATAATTAATGATGTAATTAAGAATTGTTTAATTAAGAAATAATTAATAATGTGGTGATTAATTTATGAAATTAATTAAGGATAAATGTAATTAATTTCATTTAATTAATAAATGAAGTAATTATTTGTTAATTACTATGAATGATTTAGGATAATTAATTTGTGAAATTAATTAAAGGCTAATTACTTAATGTAATTAGAAATGATTAATCAAAGGTGTTTAATTAAGATGGATACTTAATGTATCATTAATTAATTTGATTTATAATTAATTAATGGTTGTATAAGCAGGATTTATAGATGAAGTAATTAATTTAATTTACTTTAAATTAATTAGAGATAGAAGTAGTTAATTAAATTCCTTTTAAATTAATTATAAATGGTATAATTATAAATCATTGCTTCTGGATGAATGATATTGATATTTCATTGATTGATTGTGAACTCAGATATGAGATGAGAAATATCTATGTGTTATGGATGTATGGTTTAAGTATGATAATATTTTTTATCTGATTAGGATGATAATATTAATTATCTGTTTATGATGATAATGTGATTATCTATTGTGATATTGTGAATTATCTATCTGTGTGTGTATTGACAATATTGAATTAAATTGTTAAGACTAAATAGACAACTTGGCCTTAAAAGATACGTTTTTGGATTTCGATGAGACCGGGATCGGGTTTCCATATTTGGACATTCGAAAACCACATCGATCCAAATTAACAATAGGTCATGAATCTGAAGTGAAGATGAAGATTCAAAGTGCAAGGGTTATTGTCGTTAACTCTGAGGGTGATTCTAAAATGAGTGTAACGACATAATACATTCGGTTTCGTTCGAACCCGGAACGAACTTGTATGGATTGAATGCTTTCAGAACATCGTCAGGTGGGCGATGAGCATTCTAAGAAATGTATTCTCTAAAGGTAATCGCAGCCTCAAGCCTCATCAACCGAGAATGGCTAAAACAGGGGAGGTGCAGCAAGGTTAGGTGGGTCATGTCCAAGTAGGATGAGATATACCCCTGTCTAGATGTCCCTTTATTTTCGGCTGTGTGGGCGGTTGATTGCAACAACTGCCGGGGTTATCTTGTTCGGGACTGTTCAGTAAGGAATGGTTCCAGCCTTGTGTTGTAGGGGGATGGGAGTGATCCTTGGTACGTTGATCTAGGCCACGTACTGTGACGGGCGGTACCCCAATAGCCCTGCCATTGTATGGAATCCACAATCTAATAAGTGCCAACGGTTTTGATTGTATTACCCACTTTTGTGGCTAGTAGCTGGAATTTAATGAATGTAACAATTTCGGCTATTTTCTATTTACTTGAAAACCCTCGATCTATTATAATATCACTGAATTTCCTATCAAATGTTTTGGTTAGCGTAATGTAAAAACATACCCATGTTTATGTGTGGAGAGTCTTACGTGATAACTTTTGTTTTCCAAAGGATATTCAAAATTAAGCTACTTTAACCTGTTACTCACACCAGACCCATGTCTGACCCAGAGTTTATTTCTGTTTTCCTAAACTCTCGGGTGCTCAAATTTTTACGAGTAGCCAGGGGATTCAGGTTGGCTTTGACGAATCCTGGAGGAGCAATAGAGCCGGAGGCTTCAGCGTTTATGGATATATTTAGTGCTCCGCTGTATTGGTATCTCTGTGTTGTATTGTGAATTGAGTTGTGTTGGCTAGACAGGTGTTTATAACGGTGTATTTTGTGATGTATTACCTGTATAACTCTGATTGATGTTGTATATTATGTAAATACTTAGGTGATTAATATAATTTATTCGTTCCACTGTGAGATTCTGATGTGGTTGTTCTTTCTTCTCTATCTTTTCTATTTTATCACCCCTTTTCTTCTTCAAGATGATACGTCTTCCGGTGCGTAGGAAGCCGGGTCGTCACAGTTGGAATCAGAGCGTTAGGTTGAGCGAATACCTAGGCTCTTGAGTGATTTCTTTCCTGAGAGAGCGTATTTGTAATTGTGATATATATTTATTTATTTATTTCTACCCATTTGTTGGATTACCAGATCCAGTTTTCCCATATGAGCTATAAAGGTAGATAGGGTAGTGGTGTGTGTAACACGACTACCGATGGTTGGATTTTAAATGATTGAGGTTGGAAGTGTATTTGTCGAGACTGTGGACCTAATACCGTCTCGAGTGAGCTTTGGGTGGTGTAAGGATTTCATTAATCTCTAAAGGAAATTTGTTAAGGTTCAGAGTTCATTTTTGAGGTGTAAGCTTGGATGAGCTAGAGTTTAGATCTGTCGGTTGGACAGAAGCTAGGCATGATATCTTGATACATCAAGGTGTAGTAGTTATGTGATGAGACACAGAGACTATGGATGTCTCCGAAGATGTTTCTTTGGAACAAGTTAAGGAAGAATGTCTGCTACGGTGTTGTGGCTGTGTTCAGTTGGATGTTTCTGTTTGCTTTGAGGTCCGAGTTTCTCGAAGAGCTTTGGAATAGGATGTCTTCTGGCTTAGCGGTTTTTCGTAAGGTAACTTCTGAAGCAGCAGAGTAGATCCATTTCTTCGATGGATCGGCCACATAAGCATAAGCTGTTCTGTTTGGTAAAGAGAGAGCAGTATCTTTGGAATTAGGATAGATTGATCGTAAAAGTGACTTGCGATAGTTTGAGTGTTCTCTAGCGTTTCAGAGATTCTTCTGGATATCTTCAAGAAGTCAAAATTTTGCTAACATCTGAGGATTGAGTTTGGTATCAACTGGATTTCAGAAGTGGTACCGATGGATCATTTTAGAAATAGGCTGGTTTTTGAGTTTGGTGAAGTAGCTCAGGTTTTGGGGGAAACTTCTGAGTTTTATTTTTTGATATGTGAACTTTATTTTTGGAATGCGTTGTCCAGTCTATATTCGACTTCAGCATTTTCATCTGTTCAGTCAGAGTTGCACAGTGGAAGCATGGTGGCAGCTGTTTTAGAGTGGAAGCAACTGGATGTTGCAATGTTTGGATTAGAGAGTTCTATAGGAAATTTTTCAGGATCTGAAGCCAGATTGGAGTGACCTGTTTTATCTTTTTCGGAAGAGAGAAGTGAGTTCTGTTTTCTGATTTGGAATACAGTTTGTGTTCTGAGTTTTGGTCGATCTTGGAATGATCGTTTTGTTGGATTGTCTTTGGTTCAGTTTGTTTCTAAGGGCATCAGCAAGGGTTGAGCTGATCAAGAAAGATGTAGGCAGCACAGGATCGTCCGAAGAGTTTTGTGGATAAGAGACGGAGGAATTTTTGATTCCGAAGTCGGAGATTTGATTTTGGATAAGTTTTGGGTCTTCAGGATTGAATTGTCAGTTTGGATAGTTGGAATTCATTATGTTTCACGTATCTCTGAGGGAGTACGTGTAAGATCTATCTCTAGTTGTAGAACCAGCAATTCAAGGAGTTTTGGTTGTTGAGTCTGACTTGTCAATAGTCTGATATCCTATCTTGTTTTGTAGATCTAGATGAGTGGAAGCTCAATAGCTTAGTAGTATTGTTTGTTTGGATTCTGTAGAGCGAGTACCTCGGTATCTATACTTAGGGAAACTCGAGAAAATTCTATCCAGAATCTTGTCTGGATAGTTAGATTTGTTTGATTTGATAAATTTGTTGCTATGGTTGTTAGCATATGATTGATATATGCTTGTGTTTTAAAATTAAATCTTTAATTAGATTATTAAATTACCTTTGTTTTAAATTTCGTGGACAAAATTCTTTTAAGGGCGAGGAATGTGACATCCCAGAAATTTTTGGCAATATCAATTTAATAATCTGTGTTAAAAATTAAATTAATTTGATAATAATTGTTAATAAGATTTAAATTGATTTAATAATCTCCTTTTAAATAAATATTTAACTGATGATTTGTCTTTTAAAAGCTAGTAAATTGTTTTCTGATAATAAATATATATAAATATAAATATATTTGTATATAATCTAAAGATCTGTTTCAAAATTTAATAAATAAGAATTTGTTTTCAAATTCTAATGTTTTGGTAATTTGCAATTTGATTTAAAATAAAGCAATTAAATAAATAATAATTTGGCTTTAAAGTATACTAAAGATAAAGTTAAAAATTGTTTAAATGATTTTAACTTAAATTTAAATTTAACAAAGGTTGCTTTGTTTTTGTTTTAAATATAGTTGATAAAGTAAGTCTTATAACAAAAAGATTAACGTAAGTTTGGAATAATAATAAGTAAATTTAGTATTGATAATTTAAGTTTTTAAGTTACATGTGAAATAATAACAAGCACTTGTATTAGGAATAAAACTAAATCCATAAGTTAAAACTTTATAAACAAATAACAATAACTAAGACAACTTTATATCTACAAACATATAGTATAGAAAAAAATCAGGTAAATAGAATCTTGTAGGGCAAAGTAAAGATAGCTAAGAAAACAAGGCAATGCAAATTTGTAGCAGAAAACAGATATACAGGCTAAAGAATAAACAAACGAATATATACGTACATAAAGTGATAAGAAATCAAACCTGGCTTTGTATAAATATGAATGTAGCCTGTAAAGAAAAAAATATACAAGCAAGTGTTAACATAAAAATCAGACGCTAACACCCCGGTGTAGGTAGAGTAAACGTGAAAGCACCACCCGTTGGCACGGGAATCAGAAAATAAGCAGGAAAATCTCAGAAAGACAATAAAAGGCACAGTTTGTATAGTGGTTCGGCTTATAGTCAAGCCTACGTCCACTTTATATCTCTTTATTGCTGATTCAAGTACAAATTATACAACTTTCTTCAATTACAACATACTTTAGACTAATAGTCCCAAACTTTGATAGAGAATAATCTTTCGAATCCATGTTGAATGATGTAGATTTTCTCTTGAAGTTTGTCGTAGTGTCCTTGTTGTTTGGAGTGCTTGAAGTGCTGTTCGAGTTGAGGAAATGGTAGAGTATCGGCGCTTCGAGAAGGAGCAAAAGGATCCCCCGAACGTTGGAGCTCACACTGTATTTATAGGAGTTTTTCGGTTATAAGTCGTAGGTCGGAAGCTGCGACTTAAAGTAAGTCGTGGGTCGAAGGTTGTGACTTAAGGTAGGTCGTAGACCACATGTGAGCGACCTAGCAGAGGGAATCTTCGGCCTTTCCTGGCAATACTGGTCTCTTTTGGATGAAGTACTAAGTCGTAGGCGACTTAGGGGAATGGTTGGCAACCTTATAGCGCTAAGATATCCGATGTAGCGACCTAAGCTAACTCGTTAACCCACTATGTCGCATAATCCATTCGGTCATTAGGTCGCTTGTGATTTTAGGTCGTTAGGTCGCGGTCCTCTAAGGTCGGTAGGTCACTGCCTGTTAGGTCGCTAACTTGCTTCTTACTTTAGGTCGCTAAGCCGCCAGGTCTTTTAGGTCGTTGAGTCGTGACTTCCTGTAAGTAGTTAGGTCATCCACCTCTTGAGTCGTTAGGTCATCCACTTCTCTAAGTCGTTAGGTCGCTTACTCCCTTAAGCAGTTAAGTCGTCCCATCTCTTAGGTCAGTAAGTCGCTGCCTGATAGGTCGCCAACTCGCTTCACATTTCAGATCGCCATGCTTATGTAAATCGCTAGGTCGTTTCATCTTGTTAGCCTCTTTAGGTCGCTCCGTCAGTTGAGTCGCATAACAAAGTGTTAACTCCGCCTCGGTTTAGACTCTACGACTCAAGGAGATGCCGACCTAAGGCTCAACAAGGGTGCCGACCTAAGGCTCAACAGGGGTGCCGACCTAAGATTCAAAGGGGTGCCGACCTAAGATTCAAAGGGTTGCCGACCTAACACTTCAATGAGGCTACTGACTCAACATAGATACCGACTTAACAGTCTAGGGAGATTGCCGACTTAACTGGTTGACTCGTCCACGACCTAAAGCCACTAAGTATAAGCCCGATGCCATATTACTAAGAAGGAGTAGTGTTGACTCGGAGGCGACCTAGGACTTGTGCAAGTGAACTCCTGTGAAGCCAGAAGGGGGCCAGATGGACCGGCAACGACCTAAGACTAGTGATATGAGTTCAGACACGCGCATGTTAACTCGCTAAGCCAACCACGACTTATGTTAAGTCGGCCACGACTTAGCCTGAGTCGGTCACGACTCAGGACTTGGGCGAAAAAACTTCTATCCAGGCTTGCCTATAAATACATAGCCACCTCCAACTTTCAGAGGACTTTTGGCACATTCTCTTCACACACCGTTACCTTGCTGCATTGAGAACTTCATCAACACTTAGAGCTTTCAAGATTAGAGGAATACATCAAAGAAATTCACGAAGAAACCACACATCTTCAACATGAATCTAAGGACTTTAATCGATATTGAAGCTTAAGACTTGTTCCAAATCACTTGTAACTTGAAGTATATTGTACTTGAGAAGAATTGTATCAGCTTGTAACGGGATTATTAATAAAAGTACTTAGAGTGGACGTAGGCTATACTTTATAGCCGAACCACTATAAAATCGTTGTTGTTTACTGCTTTTCTGCTATTACTTGCTTGTAATTCTTTCCCGATCTATCGGGTGGTGCTTTCACAACTACATTTCACATACCGGGGTGTTAGCGTTCACATTTTAGCGTTAACATTTTTGGTGCTTTCACTGAGAATTGAACTCGGGGCAAACTTCAACCATTGTTCAACAAAATTCTAACAGAAATCATGGCTTCAGAAAGGAAGCGGAAGTTTTTGAGGTTTGAAGGTACTTGCAGCAATGCCATTGCTCTTCCCACGCTAAGTGAAACAGGTTCAAGTACTGGAGTCACAAGGGCTGAATTAAACGCCGTGATATATGGAATATATCAACACATGGAAGTTCAAAGCAATAGGATACTGGATAAGATGAACGCATTGCAGGAAGAAGTCCATCGACTAGAAAGTGATATAAAAACCATTGCCAAAGAGGCCCAGGTTTCAGAAGAATGGAATACTCCTCAACGATCAACTGGCATTACTATTGGAACATTCCCCCAAACAGAGAATTCATGGCCACGACCAACTATCCACGAACGTTTGTCAAGGCGAACTTTTGAAAGAATAGTTGACGATTACCCATTGAGTCCTGGTAACGATGAAGAATACATACCGGAAGTGATTGAACAGAAAGAGAAGAATGGGGGAAGGAGAAAGCAGAAACTCTTGAAAAAAGCTCGACGCTTCATACCCTCCGACTTCACTCCCTTGACCGACACTCCGGAAAGTATCTTCTTGGCAACAAAGGATGTTGTTGTGTACCCCAAACCATCTCTGATGAGGAGAAGCGCGACAGACAATGGGAAATTCTGTCAATTTCACAATCAACCTGGCCATGAAACTAACCAATGTCGCCATCTAAGAAAGGAGATTGAAGAATTGATCAAGCAGAATGAACTGCAACAGTATGTGAAAAAAGATGGAATTAGCTACTCCTCATCCTCTAAAGTGCAGCTGGTTCCCGCTCAACAATGTAGCTCAAATAAAAGAACCATGGCACAGGGAGATGAAGGTCCTATCATCAGTATCATCACAGCAAGCCCTCACCAGGCAGGGAAAAATTGGATGAGGCGGGAAGACGTGCTCACGCTCCAAGGAGACCTTCAAAGTGAAAGGAAGTTTCGATTCTGAAAGATGTTGCCATCTAGTCCTCTTATGCCAAAAGATTCAATCCCTAAAGCCTGGGGCAGCAATTGCTTCCATACCTTACTTGAACACTTTGTTTCAAATTTGTAAAAGAGTGCTGATCCAATGATTCTTGTATCAAAATCTGTTGCAAAAACAATGCCGATAAATAATAAAAACTATAAGTCTTGCTTTCCCTATTATTACGAGTCGCTTATTTTATTTCGATATGTGAAATATTCTGAGAATATCACTAAGATTATCGATCTAAATTTGCAGGCAATCAATACCAAGCTGACTCATTGCAATATCAAGCAACCCTTGGTAGCATTCAAAAGCAAGCCTTAAACAATAGAATTTCAGGGTCAAATCCTGAATAAGAAGTACTCTAAGCAAACAAATAAGATTTGGCTAGAGTATGTTTCTTCAGTTAAAACCACCCGCCAACAGAAGAAGATGATGCACACTTAAAGACGGCACTAAGGAATTGCTAATATAATCAATCAAATTCGCAACTGTCAAAAGAAAACCAATTCCAAGAACTTGGAACAGCAACCATTTACATCCATGTTTTACATGAAAACTTTGCTAAGATATTGCAAAGAATTTACAAATATATGATTCTCTTGTTAAGGGCAATTGCAAGGCAGGCGAATAACAAAAGCTATAAAGTGGATATAGGCCCAGTTTCGGTTAAACCACTATAATTCTTATGTTCCCTACTATTATAAACTGCTTTGTTTTATTTCGGCATATGAAATACGTTAATCGTGTTACTAAAAAAAAAACGATTTAATAATGCAGGCCATAAAAACAAAGCTTACCAGTCACGAGACCAAGCGATCCGCAACATCATCCGGCAATCAAGCACTGGGCCATTCAAAATTCCCATATCCAAATCCTACAAAAGGAGAACTTCAAACGAAAGTAAGCAAGGTGGATAGAAGCAGATCATATATAGCTAACTACAAATGTTTGAACAAACAAACAGCAAGTTAAAGAACCTAAATCTGCCACCACCAATTCGCTTAACTATAAAATATACTCCTTTGGGTAAGGGAGAGGCCTGGTAGCTGAAAGTGGTGACACTTGCGAAGCAATGGGGATTGTCAACATGAATCAACGGCAAAGAGACATGCGAGAGCAAGCGTCAGCCAGCAAAAAGAATATTTCAGAAGCACAAGCCCTCTTTGAAGGCATAACTCCTCAGAGGATAAGGACCTCAAGCGGGCTTCACCGAAAAAAGGCGTCTTTCTCGTTACAAAGTCGTGGAGTTATCGGTCGATACACTCCCGAGAATCCATCCAACCGAGAAAAGGAAACTCCAAACTTCCTGACAATAACCCTACTTAGGGGCGCGCATTTCACCACAACCGGTCAACATACTCCTGTGAGATGAAATGTGAAAAGCCCTCTTCGGAGGCAAAATGCTTCTCTACGGGGACCGAATGCTTCTCCTCAGAGACCAAAGCCCTCTTCGGAGGCAAAATGCTTCTCTATGGAGACCGAATGCTTCTCCTCAGAGAACAAAGCCCTCTACGGAGGCCAAATGCTTCTCTACGGAGACCGAATGCCTCTCCTCAGAGACCGAAGCCCTCTTCGGAGGCAGAATGCTTCTCTACGGGGACCGAATGCTTCTCCTCAGAGACCAAAGCCCTCTTCGGAGGCAAAATGCTTCTCTACGGGGACCGAATGCTTCTCTACGGAGACCGAATGCTTCTCCTCAGAGATCAAAGCCCTCTACGGAGGCAAAATGCTTCTCTACGGGGACCGAATGCTTCTCCTCAGGGACCAAAGCCCTCTTCGGAGGCAAAATGCTTCTCTACGGAGACCGAATGCTTCTCCTCAGGGACCAAAGCCCTCTTCGGAGGCAAAATGCTTCTCTACGGAGACCGAATGCTTCTCCTCAGAGATCAAAGCCCTCTACGGAGGCAAAATGCTTCTCTACGGAGACCGAATGCCTCTCCTCAGAGACCGAAGCCCTCTTCGGAGGCAGAATGCTTCTCTACGGGGACCGAATGCTTCTCCTCAGAGACCGAAGCCCTCTTCGGAGGCAAAATGCTTCTCTACGGGGACCGAATGCTTCTCCTCAGAGACCAAAGCCCTCTTCGGAGGCACAATGCTTCTCTACGGAGACCGAATGCTTCTCCTCAGACATCAAAGCCCTCTACGGAGGCAAAATGCTTCTCTACGGGGACCGAATGCTTCTCCTCAGGGACCAAAGCCCTCTTCGGAGGCAAAATGCTTCTCTACGGATACCGAATGCTTCTCCTCAGAGACCAAAGCCCTCTTCGGAGGCAAAATGCTTCTCTACGGAGACCGAATGCTTCTCCTCAGAGATCAAAGCCCTCTACGGAGGCAAAATGCTTCTCTACGGAGACCGAATGCTTCTCCTCAGAGACCAAAGCCCTCTTCGGAGGCAAAAAAGTTTCTCTACGGGGACCGAATGCTTCTCCTCAGAGACCAAAGCCCTCTTCGGAGGCAAAATGCTCCTCTTCGGAGGCACAACTCTTCGGAGGACAAAGACCTCAGATGGGACATATGCCGCAAAAAAGAAAGTTCTCTACTCAAGAAAAAAGATTGGAGGAGTCATGACCCACCAACCATGAGAGAGTAACTTCCAGGCAATGTAAACCATCTCTGGGGCACATTTCACCAGGAGTTGAAGTGTAACAGCCGCTCTTCGGAATTACACTTCACCAGAGTTGAAATGCAAACAAAATAAAGACCTCTTCGGGGGCACATTTCACCAGGAGTTGAAGTGTAACAGCCGCTCTTCGGAATTACACTTCACCAGAGTTGAAATGCAAACAAAATAAAGACCTCTTCGGGGGCACATTTCACCAGGAGTTGAAGTGTAACAGCCGCTCTTCGGAATTACACTTCACCAGAGTTGAAATGCAAACAAAATAAAGACCTCTTCGGGGGCACATTTCACCAGGAGTTGAAGTGTAACAGCCGCTCTTCGGAATTACACTTCACCAGAGTTGAAATGCAAACAAAATAAAGACCTCTTCGGGGGCACATTTCACCAGGAGTTGAAGTGTAACAGCCGCTCTTCGGAATTACACTTCACCAGAGTTGAAATGCAAACAAAATAAAGACCTCTTCGGGGGCACATTTCGCCAGGAGTTGAAGTGTAACAACCGCTCTTCGGAATTTCACTTCACCAAAGTTGAAATGCAAAACAAGATAAAGAACTTCCTGGAAGCCCATGTTTCACCGAGATTGAAATAAAACTTCCAAGTGTTGAAACGTGAAAAGGCTTTCCTCGAAGGCACAACTCTTTGGAGGTACACGTTTCACCAAGATTGAAATAAAACTTCCAAGTGTTGAAACGTGAGAAATCCCTCCTCAGAGGTACGACCCCCTCCCGGGGACACAATTAAAAAGAATGGCCTCTTCAGAAGCCCACGTTTCACCGAGATTGAAATAAAACTTCCAAGTGTTGAAACGTGAAAAGGCTTTCTTCAAAGGCACAACTCTTTGGAGGAACACGTTTCACCAAGATTGAAATAAAACTTCCAAGTGTTGAAACGTGAAAAAATCTCTCCTCGGAGGCACAAATTTTTTTAAAAAAAAAAAAAAAAAAAAACTCATCTAGAGCGTACTTTAACTTTCAAAGGAAGAGCGATTTACCTATTCTAAAAAAAAAGGGGGGGAGAAAGTTAAAGTACATTCAGAGGTCCGCTTTACCACATAGAAGAATTCACTTGGCAAAATGTATACACACGCAAAAGGAAAAAGTGATTTCTTCGAAGGACAAAGCGTAGAAACTTATATGAAGGAAGTTGCACTCTACGAAAATTCTCTTCGAGAATGAAGTAATTATTCTTTTGAAAACGAGAGTGCAAGTCCCCTCAAAGTATACGATATTGCAGTAAGCTCATGGTATGGGGGCAACATGGTATAGTTACATACAAAGTGGTATAGCTACGTCGGTAAAGTACGCTCAAAAAACATACCACAAGCTCACCGCAATATCACATAAATAAACTTATACAAAAATGAATAATAAATGCATTCTCAAATTCAAACAAAAGTCTGTACAAATAAAGAATCATTTTATTCAATTGCAGATATTGCAGATACAGGTTTCAAAATAAAAAAAGCAGGGGCCGGTGTCTGCATAACATCCGACCATTACACAAAAAAGGAATCAAAAATCTCAACTCTTCATTTCTTCTTGCCGCCTTTAGACCCTTTACCCGGCCGAGTGGTTAGCTTTTCGGGTCTTCCAGGTTGGTCTGAAGGCATAAGGGAAGAAGGGGAGGGAGGTACAACTGGCGCAATTTCCGGTTGCTCTTCAGTGGTGATAATTTTCTTCCCCCTCCTCTTCGATGTCCCATGCTTCTTTCTTCTCTGCGAAGAAGACTCACTCCCCGGAGTAACGAGAGCAGACAAAACTACGTCGTCAGAAGGAGTCCGCTCCGGAGAGATCTCGCCTCCTTCGAGTCCCTCATCTTTTTGCTCCTGCGAGGCAACAGGGTCATCCAAACCATGAAGAGCCTCAATTTTCTCCTCTTGTGACCCAGGTTGTGAAGCAGAAGGAGGAGTCACCTGAAGAGATGGAGGAGGAATAACCAGAGAAGGCGAAGTCTGCATGGCACTTGTTGTTTCAACTACAGAAGAAGAAAAATTGAAAATGTTAGTATCTTCCCGAAAGAAGGGAGATATGGGTTCATCGAGATTCAAGAGGTAATCGAGAAGCTCATCAAATTTTTGAGGAATAAGCAGGCAATCCACCTGAATCGGACCAATGTCGAAATTACCTGAAGATATTGGCTTTGTCAGTTCAATCTCATAATTCTGAGCCCCAATGTCCTCCAAAGCCTCTTCATCAGTAGGGGTGATTGCCCCAGTTCTTGTAGGAGGCGGCAAATGAGCACTAGGGCCTGTAATGTCCACCTCGGGAGAAACTAGAGGACGTTCGGAGATGGTAGGCGGTACTTCTTTTTCAGAACGCTCCTCTTCCACCATCCCGGCCCGCGCTCTGGCAAGCTGCTCCTTACCCTTGGCAAGAGCGGCACGGGCTTCGTCATCAAGATAATGCTCTTCAAGGGCTGACTCAGCATATCCAGCACCTTTACCACCGAGCATATCAAGTGCTGTCTCCCAAACTTCAGCCAGTGTGATTTCATACTTGGGTCCTAGAAAGGCAAGGCTTCCAAGCCCCAAGACGCTGTGCAAGTAGAAGTCGAATAATGTTGAGCTGATGCTGTTTTTGGTCGCCTCATGAGATTCTTCAGCTGCGATTCTGCCGGCGACAGCCTCATCACGCTCCCTTTCAGTTTTGGCAAGCTGAAGCTTAAGCATTTGTATCTCCGCCTCTTGGGAGTTGTTTTTCTTTCGGAGCTCAGCAATATCAGTAGCATAGCCTTCACTGATTCTTTTTTGTACTTCTAGCCTGTCTTCGGCATCCCTTTGGCTAGCGTGAGCGTCTCTCACTTGTTTCAGGAGCACTTCTTCTTTTTGAGAATAGGAAGTAGAGGAAGCAGCAAGCTCATGTTTCAATTCCTCGACTTTTGCTTCAAGCTCCTCATTGTAAGAAGCAATGTTCCTCATCTCGGTGTCGTGTTGCTCAACGACCTTTTGCCATTCGGCCTTATCGTTTTCCATAGTAAGCATGGCCTCTATGTTGGCACGGTTAACTCTTTGAAGCTCATCGACAAGCTTCTGCCAGTTTGACATCCTCTCGATATCAAGTTTGACGGCGTCAAGATTGCGCAACATGGCAGACTTGTCAATGGGGACCAAGTCTAGGTCGAACCTTACTCCCTTAAGGCACCATTGAGGAAACCGGCTCTGTAGAGTAGCAGGACCCGGTCCAACTTGAAATTTGGGCCTGCTAATTATCGTTTGAATATCTGATTTCCCAAGAGCGGGAGAGTCAGAAGGAATGTCGAGCGAGGCAGGAGTAGTAACTTTCTCAGGAGTAGTAGAGGCCTGCTTTTCACTGTGACGGGCTCGTTTGCTTAAGTCTTCACCCATGTGACCTTTTCCTCGATCGTCATGAGATTTTCTCTTGTGGGAGTCATCGCCTTTTTGCCAAGAATCATGGCGCTCTTCTCTCTCCCTTCTTTCACGATGTTCTTCTTCAATCCTCCTTTCATGAACCTTTCGGGCAGCCCTCTCTTCATCCGACTCTCTGTAAGAAGGAAGGTAACGCCTGTAATCATACTGGCTACGCCTTCCGTAGCGCTGGAAATCGTCATAATACGAGCCGCTGCGCCCCATAGGAGAATCTGGAATTAAAATAATAAGCTTTAGAAATCTTTAAAGTACAAGAAGATAAGTGCATAGAAGTGATGAGAAATTCTAAGTGTGAGTGTTGTGCAAACTACGCGCATTAATCTACGAACCACTCTTTATTTGGGGAGTGGTTGTGGGTGTAATAGTTAACGTCAACTCTTGAGTCGACGACGATTGTTGCAAAATAGAAGTAGCTTCAACTACTGAAGAAGAAATCCCGGTAGTAGTAGGGTCGTCTTTGAAGATCTCTTGTGAAGTAGCGAAGAGGTCGCTCAATCCTTCGAAGGTATCGTCCCTGCTTTGCTTGACAGGACTGGATTTCTTAGCCTTTTCACCAGATTCTTGTGAATGGTGAGAGGATCCCTGAGGCTCTTCTTCCTCGATAACCGGGGCAAGTTTACCAGATGGCCCCGCAACATCAACAGAAGTGGAGCACTTCACCAGCGAAGATTCAGGAGTCTTTATCGGAGAATCGGGGACTTCCGTTGGAACTTCATGAGCATGCATAGAGCAAGAAGTGTGTAGAAGCCCATGTTGATGTAAAAATTCATCCCTCAACAGAAATTTTATGCTCCTCTCTTCTGTGGCCACGGCACTCAACCTCTCAAAAACTTGCTTGTGAATTGGGTCTCTAGAAGGGAGAGGAAGTGCTGAAAGGAACAAAGAATGAAATTAGCAACTGAAAGTTCGGATCTCGAAAAAGTTTCAAAACGGAAAAAATAGAAACACTAATCTTACTTCCTACTCTCCAGATGGCATAAAACCCTGAGGTACAGCGGGCAAAGGAAAACTGGTTCAAAAATCCATGAACGCTTTCAGTAAGATCGGAAATGAGCTTGCGGTTTCTGGCACTTCTCACAATAATGAGGGAAGGATGATCTTTACTCTTTGCAAACGAGCACAGATAACGAATTTCTTCAAAACTCGGTAGGCGATCAAGGGTTCTTCTAAACAAAACACATAACCCCGTCAAGATGGCATAGCCATTGGGATGAAGTTGAAACGGAGAGATTGCCAACCGAAGGAGAAGAGTTCGAAGGAAATCGTTAAAAGGAGGAATCGCCCCACTTAAGCACATTTGGCGATTGACTGCAACAAAGCCATAGGGAGGATTGTCAGCAGTATCACTTGGCCCAGGGAGAAGAACATCACTTTCAGCAAAGCCAAATTGAGTGCGCAGCTGGACAAACGCTCTCGAAGTTAGAATAGTCGGGGTTCTCTCCGGAGGATTCTCTATGGGAACAGCTATCGGAAAAGTTTCTTCCTCTTGAGTTAACACTTCTTCTTCTCGGTGGGAAGTCATTCTACGTAAACAACTCGGTATTCAAACATGAAGGTGCACGTTTCCTAAAGTGTGTGAAGTGTTGTGTAAAATCAATCAAGCAGTGAACAAATATAACTGGAATGAAAACTAGCAAGCATTCGTTAGTTATGAAATTCAGGAACTATTGTTTTAAACCTAAATATGCAAGTAAGATGTTGATGCAGATAAATCAGTTCAGATTATTGATACTTTGCATTAATGTTTAACTTTAGTTGATTGATTCACAAACATTTCATGCAGTGTAATTAAGTTGCTTGTCTTGTCTTGACTAATCTGTCATCTGACATGGGCAGTCAATGGCAGTATTTTCGCCTTGGTTTCCTTTGTTTGTTATTTTCAGCAGGTTAGCAGCTTATAAGTTAATGCGATCTGTGAAATAATACACTGAGATTCAAGCAAATTTAAAGTTGGGGCAGTTCAAAATTTAGGCAACTTAGTTTGGCAGTTCAAGTTAGAAACTCAAAGTGGATCTATGCTCTCAAAAAGTCAGCATGCCCAAAGCTTAAGTGTTAACTCGGCAGCGGTTTAAGGGCTTAGCTCGGTCACGGTTTAAGGGCTTAGCTCGGTCACGACTTAGGGGTTAACTTGGCTGCGGTTCAAGGTTAAATCAGTAGAAGGTTAAATCGGCAGATTTCCCCAAGGATTAACTCGGCCACGGTATAAGGCTTAGATCGGCAGAAGAATAGGTCGGTAGATTTCCCCCAAGTGCTAACACGGCCACGATTTAAGGATTGGGTCGGCCAAAAGCTAAGTCACTTCAAATCACCGGGTCGCATCTAAATCAATACCTCGCCCCACTCAACCCGTTAACCCGTTAGCCACTCCCTCAACCAAAAAACCTTCATCTCGTTCATACTACCGAATCATCCCATAAACTGGTTCAAAACCACCACGAATCCAACGCCTTACAATCCTAACGCGAATCAAAATTGGCTACGCCTAAAGCAGTAACCCATCGGCATCATTTCATCGATAGCCTAAAGCCAGATCAAACTAACTAAGGATCATCAACTATAGATATAACGGGATTCGTGATAAAGCATCGTACAAAGAGGCGGTTTAAATTTGATTGGTAAAATTCATGAATCAACAGTAATCTTGGATTGAGGGGGAAGCAAGTTTACTTACGCGATGGATGGCAAAGGTTATCAGTGATTGACTAGAGTGAAATCGCCTTTGGGAGCTCTGGGAAATTCTAATGGCAGAATTGAGCAAGGGAGTAAGTAATTCAAAGGAAGAAGAAGATGGATGTTTTATACCTTACAGTAGGGAGAACTGAAGCGGCAGATGCGGTCTAACTGTTGGGTCGCGTACGACCTACCGACCTAAGAGGGGACGGGTTAAGGGCTATCGAAGCACACGACCTAACCAGTAGGCGTATACTTCGAGGGGCAATTGTTAACTCCGCCTCGGTTTAGACTCTGCGACTCAAGGAGATGCCGACCTAAGGCTCAACAAGGGTGCCGACCTAAGGCTCAACAGGGGTGCCGACCTAAGATTCAAAGTGGTGTCGACCTATGATTCAAAGGGTTGCCGACCTAACACTTCAATGAGGCTACTGACTCAACATAGATACCGACTTAACAGTCTAGGGAGATTGCCGACTTAACTGGTTGACTCGTCCACGACCTAAAGCCACTAAGTATAAGCCCGATGCCATATTACTAAGAAGGAGTAGTGTTGACTCGGAGGCGACCTAGGACTTGTGCAAGTGAACTCCTGTGAAGCCAGAAGGGGGCCAGATGGACCGGCAACGACCTAAGACTAGTGATATGAGTTCAGACACGCGCATGTTAACTCGCTAAGCCGACCACGACTTATGTTAAGTCGGCCACGACTTAGCCTGAGTCGGTCACGACTCAGGACTTGGGCGAAAAAACTTCTATCCAGGCTTGCCTATAAATACATAGCCACCTCCAACTTTCAGAGGACTTTTGGCACATTCTCTTCACACACCGTTACCTTGCTGCATTGAGAACTTCATCAACACTTAGAGCTTTCAAGATTAGAGGAATACATCAAAGAAATTCACGAAGAAACCACACATCTTCAACATGAATCTAAGGACTTTAATCGATATTTAAGCTTAAGACTTGTTCCAAATCACTTGTAACTTGAAGTATATTGTACTTGAGAAGAATTGTATCAGCTTGTAACGGGATTATTAATAAAAGTACTTAGAGTGGACGTAGGCTATACTTTATAGCCGAACCACTATAAAATCGTTGTTGTTTACTGCTTTTCTGCTATTACTTGCTTGTAATTCTTTCCCGATCTATCGGGTGGTGCTTTCACAACTACATTTCACATACCGGGGTGTTAGCGTTCACATTTTAGCGTTAACACAAAGGAATTAACATTCGCCCCTCGAAGTACACACCTAGGTCGTAGGTCATGTGCATCGACTTATCTCCTTAGGTTGTAAGCGACTCATTGGGTTTGCTAGGTCGCGTGATGATATGCCCTCCTTTCTTTTCCCATATAAATCGCTTAACCCGCTCCTTCTTTACTTTATCTATTCCTACATTCTAAGCCGCCATTAACGAACCTCCGAGCTTAAAGACTTAGCACGAAATCTTTTCCTCTTTCAACCATCAATTCCATCAGTAAATTTAGGTAATCTTGAGCATTTGCTCGTTGCACTCGTTGCCGATTCATCATAACCATTTTCACACAATTTTGTTGTTACGATGCAATTTGGCATTCGAATTTGCCTTTCGATTCTCTGTCGAATTGTTAGTGGTTGTTGTAGGAACGAATCGGCCTAGGGTTTCATGGGGTTCCTGGAAACTTGGAGAGGACGATGAGGCTTCAGGAATTTAAAGGAGGTGAAGAGATTCTTGGTTATTGGGTTATTGGATAGTGGGTTATGTGATTTGTTAAGTGGAGAGAAGCGAATGGGTTAGTGGGGGATCGAAAATGACCGGTTTAAGTACCTCAGGCGACCTTGTGGCTTGGATATAAACTAACCGACTCATCTTCCTTGCGACCTAACCCACCTACGACTTATCACATCTGCGACTTAGGTCTTAGGTCGCGGCCGAGCTAGGACCTAGATAATTTTGCACTACCGAGCAGCTCCTTGCGTCTTATACCAACCCTATATACTTGTTAGGTCGCGAATGACCTAATACTTGAGCAAATTTTTACTGCCTTAATTTGAATCTTTGTGACTTAACTTTTAGATAGTGTGAACGACTTAAGACTTGGATGCACACTACAATGCCTTGTATTCTTTAACTCAAACCGTATGGCCTAGGACTTGAACAACTTGAGAGCTTCAAAATTTTGATAAAATTTGATTGCACTTCCAACTTGAACTTTGAACTGCAGAGATAACTTGCATGACCTTGCCATGCCTTCTTAACAGATTAAATTAACTTTAATGCTAATGACCTGTTAAGTACAACATTTGTAGAAAAATGGGATGAATATACTGCCACTGACAGCCCACATCAAGTGACAGATTAGTCGATAAAAGATGATCAACTTAAAGAAACTATAAGAAATGCTGTGAATCAATAAATCCAAGTGAAGTATTAAAGCAATGTTAATCAACTAAAGCTGATTTGTTTGCACCAATACTGCACTTGTGTTTGAGCGACAAGTCTTGAAATTTTACGATTGACACATGTTTATTATTTTAATTTCAGTTATATTTACTTGTCACTTTGTTAGCTTCATACAACACTTCACACATTTAGGAAACGTGCACCATCACATTTGAATATCCAGTTCTTTGTGTAGAATGTCTTCTCATCAAGAGGAAGAAGTAGTACAAACCGGAGAGGCCATCCCAATGGCTGGTCCACTGGTCAACCCACTAGAAAGAACTCCAACTACCCTGAGTTACCGGGTGCTCAATCAGTCACGCGCCCAGTTTGGGATTGTAGAAGCAGATGCTATTCTCCCTGGGCCAAATGATTTTGCTGATAGTCCTCCCTTCGGCTTTGTTTCCGTTAACCGCCAAATGTTCCTTTGTGGTGCCATTCCTCCCTTCAACAATTTTCTCCAACAACTCTTTCGTCAATTGGCTATTTCTCCTTTTCAATTGCACCCCAACGGCTATGCCATTTTGATGGGATTATGCGTTCTCTTCAGAAGGACGCTTGACCGCCTCCCAAGCTTTGAGGAAATCTTCTATTTATGCACATTTGCGAGAAGTAAACACCATCCTTCCATTATATATGTGAGAAGCTCCAGAAATCGCAAGCTTATCACTGATCTCTCTGATAGCGCTCATGGTTTCCTAAACCAGTTCTTCTTTGTCCGTTGCCTCCAGGGATTTTGTGCTATCTGGAGAGTAGGGGGTAGGCTTACTTATCCCTTTTCCTTTTTCGAGCTTTGCGAGATCCAAATGTTAACTTCACTTTCTACTTTTGCAGTCCTTCCTCCTCCTTGTAGAGATCCAAGCCATAAGCAGATTTTTGAAAGACTGAACGCTGTGGCTGCTGAGGTGAGAAGTATAAAATTTCTGTTGAAGGATGAATTCCTACATCAGTTCGGACTTTTACACCCTTCCCTCTCTACTCAGCCTTATGAAGTTCCTGATTCTCCGTCCGATGCACCGGATATCCCAGTTTCTGCCGAGGAGCCTACACTGAAAGAACCTGCTCCTGAGGCCTCTATGGTGAAGTGCTATACTTCTACTGATGTTGCGGGGTCATTTGGAAAAATTGCACTTTCCCCGGTCATAGAAGAAGAAGAGCCCCGAGAATCTCCCCAACATTCAGGGAAGTCCGGTGATGAAGGAGCCGGGAAAACAAGTCCTGTCAAGTAGAGCGGGGATGACACTTTTGAAGGGTTGAGCGACCTGTTTATCACCTCATAGGAGCTCTTTAAAGATAACCCTGTTTAGGGTTTCCTCTTCAGTAGTTGAGGCAACTTCTATCTTGCAACAGATTCCATCGACTCAAGAGTTGACGTCAGCTACTACACCCATCATTTCTCCGCAACCAAGGAGTGGTTCGTAGTTTGACGCGCGTAGTCTGCACATTGCACACAATTAGGATTTTCAGCACTTGTATGTACTCCCATGCATTTTAATTCCAAGATTTTCAAGTTTTGCCTCTTTCTCATTTTCAGGTTCTCCAATGGGGCGTAGCTGTTCCTATTATGACGACTTTCAATAGTACGGAATGCGTGGTCAGTATGATTATAGGCGCTATCTCCCATCCACAGGGAAACTGATGAAGAGAGAGCTGCTCGAAGGCTCAAGAAAGAAGAATGTATGAAGAAAGGTACGGAAGAAGGGATAAGCAACATGACTCTTCTCGCAGAGGCGATGACTCTCATAAAAGAAAAACTTATGACGATAAAGGAAAGAGTCATAACATCGGAGACCCAAGCAAGCGGGCTAGGCTTGATGAAAAGACCGCATCTGCAACTTTAGAAAAAGCCGCTGCTCACACTTCTCTTAAAATTCCTTCAAAGTCTCCTACCCTTGAAGGAGCCGACATTCAGAAACTTCTCGGCAGACCCTCATACCAAGTTGAGCAAGGTTCGCCAACCCTTCAAAGTCGGTTCCCACATTGGTGCTTAAAGGGAGTCCGTTTCGACCTTGACTTGGTTCCCATCGACAAAGAGGCCATGCTACGAAATCTTGACACTGTTAAACTTGATATTGAGAGAATGTCAGGGTGGCAAAAGCTCGTCGATGAGCTTCAGAGGGTGAACCGGGCCAACCTTGAAGCTATGCTGACGATGGAGAACGACAAGTCTGAATGGCAGAAAATTCTCGATCAGCACAACACCGAGATGAAAAACCTCGTCGAGTACAACGAAATGCTTGAGGAGGAGGTCGAGAAACTTAAGCACGAGCTCGCCACTTCTTCCACCTCTTATACTCAAAAGGAAAAAGTGCTTCAGAAGCAAGTTCGAGATGCTCACGCCGCTCGAAACCCGACTTGAAGCTACATAGAAGATGGTGGAAAAATATCATGCTGACTTTGTAGAGTTATGGGAGAAAGCTAATTCCCAGGACTTAGAAATCATGAGGCTGAAAGCTCAATTATTAAATACTGAGAAAGAACGTGATGAGGCCATGGCTGGAAAGAAAGCCGCTGAACAATCTCATGAAGAGACAAAAGCCAACATCATCTCTACTCTGTTTGATTTTTATGTCCAAAGCGTCTTGGGGCGTGGAAGCCTTACATTTTTGGGGCCTAAATATGAAATCACTTTAGCTAAAGTGTGGGAGGCTGTACTGGATATGCTCAGAGGTGCCGGTTATTCCGAAGATGAACTTGAGGCGCATTACTTTGATGGAGAAACTCGTGCCGCTCTTGCCAGAGGAAAGGAGCAGCTTGCTAAAGAACGAGCCGAAACGATGGGAAGGGAGCATCCAGAGAAAGAAGCACCTTTAACAGCCCCTGTCCCTCCTTCGACTTCGGCCGACATTGATATCATGGGCTCCATTTCCCATTCTCCGCCCACGGCTAAAGTCGTAACTGAGATTACAAGCGCACAGGGCGGAGACGAAGGCGAAGAAAGCACTGAATCACAAGCTTGTGAAATTGACGTTAGAAAGCCAACTTCTCCAGGTAACTTTAATACTGATCTTGCTCAAGTACACTGCTCATTTTCTTCATATGAGTTTGATGAGCTTCTTGATTATTTCCTAAATCTCAACGAGCATTTATCTCCTCTCTTTACTGATTTTAACTTCTTTTCTTCTGTAGAGAAAGTACTGAGCATTTTTCAGACTTCCCCTCCTCTAGTTATTCCTCCCCCGTCTCTGCAAGTCACTCCTCCTTCTGTCTCTCAACCGGGATCACAAGAGGAGCAAATAGAACCTCTCCAAGACTTAGACGATCCCATTGCTTCTCAAGAACATAGGGGAGAAGAAACCGAGGAGGGCGAAAAGACTCCGGAACTAACTGGCTCCAACGATATACCGTTGGCCACACTTTTTACTCCAGGAAGCGGGTCTTCTCCTAAGAAGAGGGGGAAACGCGGAGTCTCGAAGAAGAAAGAAGCTTCAGCTGGCGAGGAAAAAGCAGAAACAAGTCCGATCATTCCCCTTTCTCCTTCTTCTCCTACTCTTTCAAGCCGGCGCAGGAAGTTGGTCATCCGGCCAGGTGCAGGCTCAAAAGGAGGGAAGAAGAAATGATGGCTTTGGTCCTGTGCTTTTTATCTCTCTTTTTTCTTTTTTGCTCATATATAAGCTTGTGTTGACTGGAGATTGTGCGGGTACCAGTCGCCGCTTTCTTTTACTTTGAAACCTGCATATGTATAAAATTCTCATAGTATGGAATAAAATGGTTCTTTTACTTATACAAATTTCTGTCTGTATTTGAGAACACTTTTATTTTTTGTTTTCATGCAAGTTTCTTTATCGTCTTTATGTGAAGTTGCAGTAAACCTATGGTATGTTTCTTGAGCATTGTTTTCATTTTAATGATGACTATATTGTATTGCCCGCATACCATGGTTTACTACAATCTCTTTCACATTGGCAAAGTTTCGGAGGACAACTCTTCTATTTCGAGAAGACTTTTGCTCTTTCTTTAGAGAACAACTCTTCCATTTGTAGGAAGTTTGCATTTGTACTTTATAGGATAATATTTCCGTTCTAAGGAAATATTTTTCTAATTTAGTAGAATGCACTACATATTGGAGGAGTTTTTTTTGTTGCGAAGTTTTTACACTTCACTTTTTGAAAAAAAGTCACTTTTGCTTTGGCAAGTGAATTTTACTTCATAGTACAGTGGGCCTTCCGAAAAAGGGCTTCAAGCTGCTTGAGCCTCCGAAGAGAGTTTTTTGTTTGATTATGCCTCTGGGAAGAGGTCTTTTTGTTTAGTTGCGCCTCTGGGAAGAGGTCTTCTTGTTTGATTGAGCCTCTGGGAAGAGGTCTTTTCGTTTCTGCCTCTTGGGAGAGGCTTTTATCTTTTCCCTGTTCGCTGGGAAGCGGTCCTTCGAAGAGGGATTTTCACATTTCAACTCGTGTGAAGTTTTATTTCAGATCACGGTGAAATGTGTTCCTCTGAGTCGGGCTTTTTCCTGGAAGTTAGGAGTTTCTTTCTCTTAGTTGGATGGATTCACGGGGCGGACACGAGTGTTATGTGCCACCGATCAGTCCGCGACTTTCTTTCGAGAAAGAACTCTCTTTTTCTGGCGAGGCCCGCTCAAGGTCTTTTAGCATTTCAACTATGGTGAAATGGGACTCCGAAGAGGGCTTTTCACACTCCAGCACTTGTGAAGTTTTATTTCAAATCTCTGTGGAATGCATGCCTCCGAGTATGCCTGGAAGTTTCTTCTTCATGGTTGGCTGGATTCATGGGGCGGACGCAAGTTACTTGGACGCTTATTTGCGTAGATTGTCTCAACTAGTGAACAAGCGCCTTGCCTTCCACTTGGGAAGGTGCCTCCGATCATCGTATGGATTCACGGGGCAAACGCAAGTTACTTGGACGCTTGTCTGCGCAAACTGTCTCAGCTAGTGAAGAAGTACCTTGCCTTCTAGTCGGGAAGGTGCTCCCGGTCATTCTGTACCAATCTTTTTTGTTGAGAAAGTCTTCTGGAATGCCCCGTTTGAGGTCTTTATCCTTCGAAGAGTTGTGCCTCCGAAGAGGGCTATTGCTGTCTGATGCTTGCTCGCCCATGTCTCTTTGCCATCCATTCATATCGGCGGACCCCGTTATATTTTCCAAATACACTTCCCTTTTAGTTGCCAACAATTTCCTTTATCCAAAGAAGTATACTTCATAGTTAAGCGAGTTGGTGGTGGCAGGCACATGATATTTAACTGGATGCTCGTTTGTGCAATCATCCACAATTAGTTAGCAAGGGCCCACTTCCAGCAGAATCACTAACTTTTTGTTTGAAGCACTTCTTTCGTAGGATTGATTACGGAAAGTTTGAACGGCTTAGCGTTTGCTTGTTGGGTGATGTCGGGGATTGCTTGGTCTTGTGACGGGTAAGCTTTGTTTTTATGACCTGCATTATTAGATCGACATTTTAGTAACACAATTGACGCATTTTATATATCGAAATAAAACAAAGAGTTTATAATAGTAAGGAACACAAGATTTATAGTGGTTCGGCCAAGAACTGGGCTTACATCCACTTTATAGTTCTTACTATTCACTTGCACTGGCTTTACAACGGCTTTCAATACAAGAATCATACATTCATCATTCTTTTACAATATTTCATTAAAGCCTTTAAGTAAAATATGGGCGCAAATGATTACTGTTCTAAGCTCTTGGAATTGGGTCTCCTTCGACAGTTACGAGTTTGAATGTGCCATCAAGAAGTTTTTGGCCTATAACATATGGCCCTTCCCAATTTGGTCCAAACACGCCTGTAGGTGACATAATTCTTTTTACGATTAGATCCCCAACTTCAAAGCTACGTTGGTGAACTTTGGAATTGAAGTGCCTGGCTATTCTTTGCTGATGAGCCGCAATTCTGAGCTCAGCTTCTTCTCTTTTTTCATCAAGGAAGTCAAGGGATTCAAGTTGCAGCTTTTCATTTTCGGCTTGATTGAAATGGATCCTTCTATGTGAAGGGATCTCTATTTCTACCGGAATCATTGCCTCTTATCCATATGCCAATGAAAATGGAGCGTGCCCGGTCGCAGTTTTATGTGTAGTTCTGTATGCCCACAGTGCTAGTGGAAGCTTATCGACCCAACCGGCTTTCGCCTTTTCCAGCTGCTTTTTGATGGTCGATTTGATAATTTTGTTTACTGCTTCCACTTGCCCGTTTGCTGCGGATGAGCCACTGTTGAGAAACTTTTCTGGATCTTGAATTTCTTGCAAAAATCTTGGAACTCTTCACTTTCGATTGGGTTCCATTGTCTGTGATTATCTTTTGAGGCACACCATACCTGCAAATGATATTCTTATTTACAAAGTTTATCATTTTCTTAGAGGTAATAGTAGCTAAGGGTTCAGATTTAGCCTATTTAGTAAAATAATCAACAGCAGCAACAACATATCTGATTCCGGATTTTGCAGTCGGCAAAGGCCCGATGAGATCTATTCCCCAAATAGCAAATGGCCATGAAATGACCATCTGTGTTATCTCAGTGGAAGGTGCTCTTGGGATTTTTGCAAATCTCTGACATCGGTCACATTTTCGGGCGTAACTTGCGGCATAACGATTAATATCTGGCCAAAAATACCCATAACGGAGAATTTTCTTTGCTAAAGTTTGACCACCTGAATAATCTCCACACTCTCCTCCGTGTACCTCAGTTAGAATTGTCTCAGCTTCTTCCTTGGTCACACATCGGAGTAGTGGCATTAAGAATCTCCGCCTATACAATCAGCCATCTTGAATTATGTACCTGGATGCTTTTCTTAACAACTTCCGTCGTTCTTTTGAGTTTTCTAGTAGAGAACCGTCGCACAGATATTCAAATATCGGAGTCATCCATGATCCTTGCTCCTGTGATAGAGTCATGATCCAGTCAATATCCATCTCATCAATGCTTGGAGTTGACAGGACTTCCACAGGAACTAATCCCAGTAATTGAGCTTCACCAGTGCTTGCATACTTTGCGAGAGAATCTGCCTTCATGTTCTCTTCCCGAGGTATATGATTTATCGTATAATGGTCAAGGTCCTCGAGAAGCTCCCAGGCTCTTGACAAATAAGCAGGCATATTTCCCCCTTTAGTCTGAAAATCTTTGTTGACTTGACATACAATAAGTTGTAAATCACTGAAGATCTGCAACATTTTGACATTCAATTCTTTAGCAATTCTAAAACCGGCAATGAGAGCTTCATATTCTGCCTCATTATTAGTCGAAGGAAATTCTAATCTCAATGCATAAGACAGAGACCATCCTTCAGGAATTTCAAGCACAACCCCAGCCCCGGAATAGTAATCGTTTCTTGCGCCATCAACATACAATTTCCATCGAATTGGGGAGTTACCAGTTACTATTTCCTCACTATCACCTTTGTCTGTACATTCTGCGATAAAATCTGCCAAAGCTTGTCCATTGATTGCTCTCCGGGGATGATAAGTGATGTCATATTGACTGAGTTCAATATTCCACTTCAGAAGGCGACCCAAAGTCTCAGGACGAAAGAGGACTTGCTTCAGAGGATAATCAGTGAGGACTTTGATTGGATGAGCTTGAAAATATGGCCTCAATTTTCTTGATGCAATCAGTAGACAATAGGCAAGCTTTTCCAACTTTGAATAGTTCAATTCTGCCTCAGTGAATCTCTTGCTGATATAGTAGACCGGGCGCTGAATCTTGGCGTCTTCTTGCACCTGTGTCGCACTAAGAGCATGAGCTGAGATCGCCAAGTATACAAAGAGATCTTCACCATCGTCAGGTTTAGAAAGTATCGAAGGCGTTTCCATATAACGAATTAACTCATCAAAAGCTTTCTGGCATTCTGGAGTCCAGTCAAAGTTTTTCCTTCCTTTCTTCAGAGCATCAAAGAATGGAATGCATTTATCAGTAGCTTTAGAAATGAATCGACATAAGGCATCGACTTTTCCATTGAGACTTTGCAGTTCCTTCTTCGTTCTAGGAGCTTTTACTTCTCTTAAGGCAGTGATCTGAGCAGGATTAGCCTCAATGCCCCTAGCGCTCACAATGAAACCCAAGAACTTTCCGGACTCCACCCCAAATGAACACTTCAAAGGATTAAGCTTCATTCCATACTTTCGTAGGACGGAGAACATTTCCGCTAAGTGGTCCATATGGTCTACTACTTTCTTTGATTTAACCAACATATCGTCAACATCAACTTCCATGGCCTTTCCAATCTTTGGCTTGAACATCGCATTAACAAGCCTTTGGTAAGTTGCCCCTGCATTCTTCAGTTCGAAGGGCATGACTCCATAGCAGTAGAGACCGACATCGGTAATAAAGCTCGTGTTCTCTTGATCTGGCTCATGCATCATGATCTGGTCATATCCAGAGTAAGCATCCATAAAAGAAAACAATTCATGTCCCGCTGTTCCGTCAACCAACTGGTCAATCCGAGGTAGCGGAAAACAGTCTTTGGGGCAGGCTTTGTTTAAATCTGAAAATTCGATGCATACCCTCCACTTTCCATTAGCTTTCTTAACTAGGACCGGATTTGAAACCCAATTCGGATAAGTAGATTCCCTGATAAAACCATTCTCCATGAGCCGATCAACCTCTTCTTTCAATGCTGCTGACCTTTCAGGACCTTGAGTTCTTCTTTTCTGCTTTACCGGTGTAAACTTTGGATCAATATTCAAGGTATGTACTGCAACTTCTGGGGATATTCCACACATATCAGCATGAGTCCAAACGAACACATCCAGATTTGCTTTCAAAAATGATATCAAACCATTTTCAACCGTTGCATTAAGCTACGAACCCACATTCAATACTTTGTTTGGTTCTTTTGGGTCAACAGGTACTGGCACTGTTACTTCAACTGGCACCACTCGATTCTCCCCTGCACTGGCTCTTCAGGGATTGATCTTTCTTCGTTCTACGCTACATTCGCCAGTACAGGGTACGCCCTGTAATTGCTACAGGGTTGATTCTTTGATACGGACTGGGGCTACCGCATCCTTTCCCATCTCTCTCTTTCTTGCTTCACGTAGTTCTATCAGATAACATTCCCTCCCCGCATTCTGATCCCCTTTTATAACACCATCTCCATTATCTGTGGGGAATTTCAAGGTAAGGCACCACGGGGCGAGGATTGCTTTAAAGGCTGCAAGAGTTGGACGGCCTAGGAAGGCGTTGTAAGCAGAAAATTCATCAACAATTACAAAAGTCTGCCTTCGAACGACCTTCTTCTGCCCCTCGCTAAGTTCCATGAACATGTCAATAGTACCAACCGGCTACCTGGGTTCCCCAGTAAACCCAACGACCTTTTGTGATGAAGCTTGAACATCAGCCATTGGGATCTTCATCTGATCAAAAGTCTTTTTGAAAAGAATATTGCAAGAAGAACCACAATCAACAAGTACTCTTCTTACAATAGTTGGCCCAATGCCAGCAGAAATAACCAAGGGATCTATGGTGGGGGCTTCAACACCCATAGAATCCCTAAATCTGAAGATAATGTCATCATTAAAAGTTTTCTGCTATTTCAGAGGTGCAACATCTTCCAACACAAAACATTCTCCTCTGTTGGGGTATATTTCAATGTACGAGCGTACCGTTCCATCTCACCCCAGCTTCTGCCAGCTGGGTGAGGTCCTCCTGTAATCACATTAATAACGGGCCTCCCAGATTCATGATCCGCTACCTTTTCACTTGAGCCAGGACGATGAACAGGAGCCTGTTGTGCTTGAATTGGCGAAGTTGGGCCATTCTTGTTCCTCCTTACATATTGCTGGAGCTTGTTTTCTTTCAATAGTTCCTCAATCAATTCCTTCAAGTGACAGCACTCATTGGTATCATGCCCGGGTTGGTTATGGAACCGGCAAAACTTTCCATTCTTCTCGGCTTTCTTATTAACCCTTTGCTTAGCTGGTGCGGGGAACTCGACTGTGTCTTTGTTTGCAAAGTACATGTTTTCCGGGGTATCTGTCAGAGGGGAGAAGTTGAAAGGACGACTTTTCTTTGCATCTCCTTGCTTCCTCTGACCATCATTCCCCCTCTTCTGATTACCAAATTCCTTCCTATTCGGGACAACATTACTATTTCCAGCCCTATCGATACCACCTTAGCCGGTGCTTGGAGGCTTTCTAGGTGCACGAATTCATCGGCTTTCTTACAAAACTTGTCGAGTGAATTCGGTTCTTTCATTTTCAACCACCTCCCGAAATCACTTGCCTTATCAATAGCCTTCATCAAGTACATCAAAATCATTCTCGGCTCTGCGTTGTCTACTTCAGCCAGAGCTATATTGAAGCGATTCAAGAAAGCTCTAATGGATTCTCCAAGATTCTGCTCCAAGCTGGATAACGACATTATATCTTTCGCCTTCGAAGCGTACAGTCTGAATTGCTCCTTGAACTTTCGAGTAAAATCCGAAAATTGGTCTATCGACCGGACCGGCAATTTTGTGAACCAGAGAATAGCAACTCCTTCTAGGTATACCGGAAAATATCGGCATTTGATCTCATCTGAAGCTCTTGAACCAGTCATGTGCCAATCATACTTGTATAGAAATTCATTATGGTCACTTGTCCCCTTATAATCCGGTATGGTAGGAGGAACAAACTTCCTAGGAAATTCTGCTTTCAAAATCCTTTCAGTGAATGGAGTCTTGCTCGGAGTGAACCCCCATTCTTTTTCGTCTTCCTCTCTTTCCATACTTTCCTTCATGATTTGTCGGACCATTCCTGAGAAATATTCCTCATCATTAAGGGGCTCAACAGGACAAGCAACGGCCATTTTTGCAGAAGTCTGCCTTGACAGGCGGTCACGGAAAGTTGGCTGTTGTCCCGATCCTCCAACTTGGGGAGGTGTGTCTTTGACTGGACCAGCTGCCCTTTGAGGAACATCTCTTTCTTCCACATCATGAACATTATCAGCAAAGTTTGGTTCGTTATTCACTGGTTCACGGTTAGCCCCAAGCAAGGCGTTCAACCTTTCCAACATCAGATTGTTTTGGGCTTCCATCTGCTGATATAACCCAGAAACCGCGGCATCCAATTCTGCTCGCGTTACTCCAATAGTTGGAGTTGTTTGACTTAAAGGAGGAGAAGTGGCCGTAGTCTCGCGAACATCGTCGGATCTAACAGACTTGTGCTTTCTTCCAGGAGCCATTATATCTGACAAACTTTTGGTTTTTAGAGAGATCCTTTCCATAAATTTCTGCGAAGCTATGATGACAGTATCCTGAGTTCAATTCTCAATGAAAGCACCAAAAATGTTAACGTAAAAATCAGACGCAAACACCCCGGTGTATGTAGAGTAAACGTGAAAGCACCACCCGTTGGCACGGGAATCAGAAAATAAGCAGGAAAATCTCAGAAAGACAATAAAAGGCACAGTTTCTATAGTGGTTCGGCTTATAGTCAAGCCTACGTCCATTTTATATCTCTTTGTTGCTGATTCAAGTACAACTTATACAACTTTCTTCAATTACAACACACTTTAGACTAATAGTCCCAAACTTTGATGGAGAATAATCTTTCGAATCAATGTTGAATGATGTAGATTTTCTCTTGAAGTTTGTCGTAGTGTCCTTGGTGTTTGGAGTGCTTGAAGTGCTGTTCGAGTGCAGGAAATGGTAGAGTATCGGCGCTTCGAGAAGGAGCAAAAAGATGCCCCGAACGTTGGTGCTAACACTGTATTTATTGGAGTTTTTCGGTTATAAGTCGTAGGTCGGAAGCTGCGACTTAAAGTAAGTCGTGGGTCGAAGGTTGCGACTTAAGGTAGGTCGTAGACCACATGTGAGCGACCAAGCAGAGGGAAGCTTCAGCCTTTCCTTGAAATACTGGTCTCTTTTGGATGAAGTACTAAGTCATGGGCGACTTAGGGGAATGGTTGGCAAGTGTATAGCGCTATGATATCCGATGTAGCGACCTAAGCTAACTCGTTAACCCACTATGTCGCATAGCCCATTCGGTCATTAGGTCGCTTGTGATTTTAGGTCGTTAGGTCGCGGTCCTCTTAGGTCCGTAGGTCACTGCCTGTTAGGTCGCTAACTTGCTTCTTACTTTAGGTCGCTAAGCTGCCAGGTCTTTTAGGTCGCTGAGTCGTGCCTTCCTGTAAGTAGTTAGGTCGTCCACCTCTTGAGTCGTTAGGTCGTCCACTTCTCTATGTCGTTAGGTCGCCTATTCCCTTAAGCAGTTAAGCCGTCCTATCTCTTAGGTCAGTAAGTCGCTGCCTATTAGGTCGCTAACTCGCTTCACATTTTAGATCGCCGTGCTTATGTAAGTCGCTAGCTCGTTTCATCTTGTTAGCCTCTTTAGGTCGCTCCGGCTATTGGGTCGCTAAGTCGCGTAACAAAGGAATTAACAGCAAGAATAACAAAGTAAGAAAAATATCTATGTACTAATAAGATTTGTAGGAGACATTAAGTACATTAGCATTAAATGATTCCATTTCTTAGTAGCTAACAAAGTCATTCGAATTGTTTTAACATCATTTCAGCCTCCTAATACAGAAATCTTGCCCGATACAAACAAAAACAATATTGTACCTGCAAATTTGCTAACCCAGATATCACTTACCCTGTAAACTTCTTTATATACATCTTCTTATTTCTATTCGTTCACTAAACATAACAAAACTGAAACAAGGAAATAAGTAGCAAACATTTCCATTTTTATAAAACTGAAGCATTACAACAACAAAGGCAAGACTAAGTTTTCAAGTTTTTTGGAATCAAAACAAAAGCATGCAAATACTCTTTCCAGTTTCAAAGTTGTTCTCTGTTTATCAATCAAGCCTAGTTTTAGTTTAAAAATCTTTACTTCTTGATACAATTATTTTTAGGACTTAGGATCAAAATAAGACTTGATTGTTTGATTACAAAGGAGGTGTTAGAATTTTATTTAAGCTAAACAAATTCAAATCCGCTCTGGAAAGATAAAAAGAACTGTATAAGCTAAAGTTTTGGTAAAAATTAAACTTCATACTTACTTAGTTCAGGCATATAAACTAAAACCCTAAACAAAATCTTGATTTTTAAAACTAAAATTACAATTTTTAGTTATGATTTGTAAGAGCATTTCTGGGTTGCTTCGTTTTGGGGTTTTTGTGAATCTCCTGTGTTCCCAGTGGTCCTAGGGGCCAGGGTTATTTCTGGAGGTTGAGGAGTGGTCGGAGCTCAGAGTAAAAATGGTTGGTGGATGGTATATGACCGGAGGTGATGGTGGGGGCATGTTTTGATTTCTAAACCTAGTTTTGGGCAGTGCTGGGATGTTTGATTGTCACGAGGCCTAGGAGTGATCGAGTTCGCTGGAACTTTGGAAGATAGTAGCTTGGTCATGGACGAAGTGATGGTCGGTGGTGTTGGTGCTCCGGTGGTCGGAGGAGTGGATGCGAAGCATTGACAGGTTTTGGGCAGTGTTGCAGTGTCAAATTCCAGGTTTGGGTGAATGCCTGGATTTTTATTTTTAAGGAGAAATCAAAGTGTGGTGATTGAGGTGGGATGCTTTGGTGATTGATGACTTGTTTAAGTCATCAGAATTGTTCGAAATCTGGTGGATGATCAGTGCATGTGCGCTGTGCACCAAGTTATGACGAACTTTGGATTTTGAGGTTTTGTTCTTGAGTTTACTCGAGTAAGTTCAAGGGTTTACTCGAAGTAGTCTGCAGTCTGACTCGAAGCAAGTTTTGATTTTCTCGAGTCAGTTTGTTTTGCTTCAGTTTTTTCAAAACCTGTTTGCAAATTAGAAATTAAAGTAAATTTAAATCAAATTTAAATTGTGAAATAGGTTTAAACTAAGTTTAAATCCAGTTTAGCTAGATCCAAATGAACTTGGAATCTTAAAGTTTTACATGAAATTTGGATTTTTAAATCAAGTTTAAATCAAGGGTTTTAAGCAAATTTAAAATCAAGTTTCAATCAAAGTTAAAACATGGATTCAAGTTTTCTTGAATTCAAATCTGGAAGTTAAAATCAGTTTTAAATCTGGTGGTGTTTTAAGAAAGTTTGTATTAAATATTTTTTTTTAAAAAAAGTAGATTTGTTTTCAAACAAATGTTTAAACTTAAATTTTGATAAACTTCTTTTTATAAAATGATTTTTAAATGAAAGTATATTATTTGTTTTAACTTGAATTTGCAAGTTAAATAATTAATAGCTTAATTTTAAATAAAAATTAAGTAATCTAGTTTAAAAATTTTCTTATATAAGTTTCATATATAAACAATGTACCTTACATTGTTTAAAAGTTTTAGAAATTAAACTTTAAATTTGGTGAAATTTTTAAATGATAAATCATTTTGAATCTTAAATTCAAAATGTAATTTAAATTTATATTCAAAAGTGTAAAGTTTTACACTTTAATATTAATTAAGTCATTAATATAAAAATAAATTATCTTAGAGATAATTAAGGCATTAAATGATTTAATTAATAAGATAATAAAGGAATGATTTATTTATTAAATTTATAAATTAATGATTTAAATTAATTTATAATTAGAGATTAATTAAGAAGTAAATTAAGTAATGTTATTAGTTAATGAAGATAATTAACTAAGGATTATTAATTAATTAATTAATTAATGTGATTAATTTTGATATTTAATTAGATTAATTACATAATCTTTTGTAATTGTTAAATGTAATTACTTGATAAAAGTAATTAAGAGGTAAATTACTTATTGTAATAAATTAGATGATGTGATTAAATTAAGCTAATTAATTTAGTCTAATTAATTTAAGAAAATCATTTGATAAATTGATAAATGTAATTACTTAGTATATTTAATGGAGCATAATTACTTAGAGAAGTAATTAATGTTAATTACTGAATGTAATTAGTGGAAATGATTTGTAAGTAAAGTAATTTGGGTAATTACTTTTGCAATTAATCAAGGGATTAATTAATGGAGATAATTAATTATGGGATAATTAATTTATTAATATAGGTAATTAAGGATAGTTAATTACTGGTCTGTTATTAATTCAAGGGTGATTAATAATTGTGTTTAATTTAAAGATTAATCGCTTAATGTATTTAATTTAAATGAAGTAATTTAATTTGAATCTAAATTAGAGATCATTAATTAATAATTGTATAATTAATGATGTACTTAAGAATTGATTAATTAAGAAATAATTAATAACGTGGTGATTAATTTATGAAATTAATTAAGGATAAATGTAATTAATTTCATTTAATTAATAAATAAAGTAATTATTTGTTAATCACTATGCATGATTTAGGATAATTAATTTTGTGAAATTAATTAAAGACTAATTACTTATTGTAATTTGGAAATGATTAATCAAAAGGTGTTTAATTAAGATGGATACTTAATGGATCATTAATTAATTTGATTTATAATTAACTAATGGTTCTATAAGCAGGATTTATAGATGATGTAATTAATTTAATTTACTTTAAATTAATTAGAGATAGAAATAGTTAATTTAATTCCTTTTAAATTAATTATAAATGGTATAATTATAAATCATTGCTTCTGGATGAATGATATTGATATTTCATTTATTGACTGTGATCTCAGATATGAGATGAGAAATATTTATGTGTTATGGATGTATGCTTTAAGTATGATAATATTTATTATCTGATTGGGATGATAATATTAATTATCTTTTTATGATGATAATGTGATTACCTATTGTGATATTGTGAATTATCTATCTGTGTGTGTATTGATAATATTGAATTAAACTGTTAAGACTAAATAGACAACTTGGCTTTAAAAGATACGTTTTGGATTTCGATGAGACCGGGATCGGGTTTCCATATTTGGACATTCGAAAACCACATCGATCCAAATTAACGATAGGTCGTGAATCTGAAGTGAAGATGAAGATTCAAAGTGCAAGGGTTATTGTCGTTAACTCTGAGGATGATTCCAAAATGAGTGTAACGAGATAATGCCTTCGGTTTCGTTCGAACCTGGAACGAACTTGTATGGATTGAATGCTTTCAGAACATCGTAAGGTGGGCGATGAGCATTCTAAGAAATGTATTCTCTAAAGGTATTCGCAGCCTCAAGCCTCGTCAACAGGGAGTGGCTAAAACAAGGGAGGTGCAGCAAGGTTAGGTGGGTCATGCCCAAGCATGATGAGATATACCCCTATCTAGATGTCCCTTAATTTTCGGCTGTGTGGGTGGTTGACTGCAACAACTACCGGGGTTATCTTGTTCGGGACTGTTCAGTAAGGAATGGTTCCGGCCTTGTGTTGTAGGGGGTCGGGAGTGATCCTCGGTACATTGATCTAGGCCACATACTGTGATGAGCGGTACCCCAGTAGACCTGCCGTTGTGTGGAATCCACAATCTAATAAGTGCCAACGGTTTTGATTGTATTACCCACTTTTGTGGCTAGTAGCTGGAATTTAATGAATGTAACAATTTACGCTATTTTCTATTTACTTGAAAATCCTAGACCTATTATAATATCAATGAATTTCATATCAAATGTTTGGGTTAGCGTAAGGTAAAAACTTACCGATGTTTATGTGTGGGGAGTCTTACGTGATACCTTTTGTTTTCAAAAGGATTTTCAAAATTAAGCAACTTTAACCTGTTACTCACATCATACCCATGTCCGACCCGGAGTTTATTTCTATTTTCCTAAACTCTCGGGTACTTAAATTTTTATGAGTAGCCAAGGGATTCAGGTTGGCTTTGACGAATCCTAGAGGAGCAATGGAGCAGGGGGCTTCAGCGTTTGTGGATATATTTTGTGTTCCGCTGTATTGGTATCTCTGTGTTGTATTGTGAATTGAGTTGTGTTGGCTAGACAGGTGTTTATAACTGTCTAATATGTGATGTATTACCTGTATAACTCTGATTGATGTTGTATATTATGAAAATACTTAGGTGATTGATATAATTTATTCGTTCCGCTATGAGATTCTGATGTGGTTGTTCTTTCTTCTCGATCTTTTCTATTTTCTCACCCCTTTCTTTCTTCAAGATGATACGTCTTCATGGGCGTAGGAAGCCGGGTCGTCACAGATGCGCTAGTAGTTTATTCTTCATTCCGTACAATTTAAAAGTTTTGAACCCGAACAACTATTTGTTTGCTTGATTGAATGGTTGCTTTGTATTTGTTGTGTATGATGTTTGTTGGAATTGATGGTTGTTTTATTGATTTGTTGTTAGTGATTGAAACCACTTAAATATTTCACTTTATATAAATTGTTAACCCTTTGGATTTTATGAGTGAAATGCAGGTTATGGAAGCAATTGCTACTGCTTTTGGTTCCATAAATTAAGCGTAGATTGCCCGAAAATAGGTACGTTTCGGATTACGGTTTATAGCGCTATTTTATATATTTTCCCGGGTTGGGATATAATATTTTGGATAATATATGTAATGTAATTGTTATATTTTGATATTATACTATCTCCCGAGCTATCCGTACAAAGGAGACTCTGCCGAATTTTTTCGTAAATTTCTGGACTTAGAAATTATTTTGAAAATGTTTTTCCAAACTTTATTTATTTAAGTATAAAAAGATATAATGATTATAAAATGGGTATATTTTTTTTAAAGTAATAAATTTTGTAAATTATTGTCTATAAGACAATATTTTGAATAAGATGTATTGTTATTTAAATTCTTCCTTCTCCCTTCTTTTTCCTTTTTAGGGACGAAAATTATTGAGTGGGGGAGAGTGTAGCGACCAGTAAATTTCATGGATTTAATTTGGTTAAATCAATGAGTTGTGTAATTAAATTTAGTAGAAATAAAAAATTTACAAACAAATTTTGAAATGAACGATAAATTAAAATATGCAAATGGTGACTTAAAACCTATTTACTAGCAATTTGAATAAAATTTCAATAAATGAAATGGGGTAAGCAATATACCTGGATATAAAATTCATTTAAGGGGAATTTATTTAATATGTTAATGTAAAGTTAGAAATATTGGAATAAATGATAATTTCCATTCATACTTGTAAGAAGTTATTATAAGTTGCATGTTTAAATGGTTGATTGAATTGGAATTTAAATTTAATTAAATGGAAAATTATAGTTTACAATAACGAAAATTTAGGTAATAAAGTCAGAACAAGTGGTTAAATAATAACCAAAATAAGGGAATAATATTAATGTAAATAAAGTGGAAACAAATTGGATATAATGAAATAAATGTAGGCATTTAATAAACTAATTAATGTGGATTACAATAAATGATAATTAAATAAAAGTCAACGTTCTCTAAGTAATCATATTTTTGCTGAAAAGTAATACGCAATTGATTGGTTGTGATTACGAAATATAAAATTTGTGTATACACGGGATTTTTACGGAGATTATTAAGTAATAGACCTATAAAGGCATGTAAAGGAAATAGGTAACAATCTATATGTTATTTATTTTATTAGTAGGATGAATAAAGGTTGGAATTCAAATTACAATTAAAGGAGAGTAGGTAGTACGTTATTATGAAGTAAAAATAAAGGTAAGATAACAACTATTATAAATTTCCTAATTAAAAGGGGCAATGAATTTATTTGAAATAACGATCATTTAAATGTGAGTAATTACAATGTCGTTATTGATTACAAGCGTTACTTTAATAATTATGATTAATTGAGGAATTAATACGAGAAGTATGTAAATAACTATGAAAGTAACACGTTATAAATTGATTATGACCTAAACTTAAGTGTAAGTTAAAGGTTGAAATTGAATCTAATCCATTTAATTGGAAACTTATTAAAATAAATTGGATTCAATTTATAATAAAGGGGTTATTTTAAGAAATTGAAATAAATTCTATAATGGATGAATTAAGTTACTTTAAATTGAGATGGGAATTGGTTTAAAGAATTTTAAATTTATAAGTAAATCAAGATGATAAAATTTATGAATTATAGAATCTGAAATTTTTTAGTGAGTTAATTTATTTAATTTATAATAATTAGATTTTTGCAAATGAATGAAATCAAATATTTAATGTTACGTTAATTTAAAAATTAATTTGAAATTTGGAAATATTTGTGTAATAATTTTAAAATCCAATGGTAAAACCTTCCATTTGAAATTATGAATGGAATAATTATGGGTAAATTCAATTTAATGGAAATTTTGGAAATTTGTCTATAATTTTGAATTTTATGAAATTGAAGATTTCTACTGATTAATCTTTAATAAATTGACCTTTAAAATTAGTTAAATCATTGTAAATGTTTGAAAATTATAAGGTGATAAAGATTGCAAAGTTTAGAATTTTTAACGCGAAATTTGATTGATTAATTTATTTTAAATTTATTTAATTAATATAAAAATGACCATTTTGGTCACGGACTTGGATTTCAACGAAACCAGTTTCAGCGGATCCGTAACGGTGAATTATTGTAGGGTTTCATGTTTCGTAGCGATCGGACTTGTCCTTTGATCATATGAACGCGAAACGCCTTGAAATCAATTTATTTGAAATCAATTTGAAAATATTGATTCCAGCATAACTTCTTCATACGAAAGAATTTGGACGTGAAACTATTTCCATCGCGTTCAGAATATTTTAAAACACCTATTTCGATATATGGGTTTACCCAATTTCATTATGGGTTCAGAACGGGCTTTTTGGGCCACGTTAGCGGTAGCACGTACATCTATCAACCCGATCCATCTATTTTTTCAACTTTATCTATAAATACCATACTAAACCCTAGCCTCCATCTATTCTCATTTATCTGCACATAAAAATTTCATCAACTCTACCTCTTCCTCAATGGCCAAGATCCACATTCAATTCGAAATCAAATGAAAATTCAAACTCTCTGGAAAAATTCAAAAAAATTATAGTACGAATCTACGCGTAGCTTCTGTTTTTGCAATTGGTGTTCGAGTCAACCGAAAATCGCAGTCAAAGACGAGATTTGGGGTTTTAATTCCGTCGTCAATCGGTGAAATTATTAGAGGGGTTCTGCAGTGCTCGGCTCCAGGATGTCGGGGATGTTGGTCGTTTGACGTAATTTGGCCTTAGGCGGCCGGAATTCCTAAATTTGGGTTCAAAAACCCTAATTGATTGACGTGGAGCGCGGCGACTTCGGCCACCGGAGGTGATGTCAAGGCCTTGGCAGGTGTGACCTGGCGAGGTGAGTCCAGCGGTGGGCGTGGCACGGTCTACGGTGGCGTATCGGTGAAGGTTGAGGAGGTCAAATGTGCATGGGTTGCGTTCTATTCGCTGGTAGGAAGGAGCGCGATAATTTTTCGGTGACGTGTCCGTTTCTGTTAGGATGAGCATTATTATTTTATTTTATTTTTGAAATTCAAATGTACAAATCAATGTAACTTCTGCATACGATATATGTTTCACACGCGGTTTTCTCCACTAGGTTCGTATTGGGATTTCGGATACTTTGACGCTGGTTTGGACGGATTTGGAGACTGTGAAATTTTTCAGTTTAAACTGGATTTAAATTCAATTTAAATCCAAAAAGGTGAGTGTTTTAACCCACTCACAACTTCTAAAATTTCGTATGTTTGTTAAATTGGTTTACGATATGAATAGACATTCATTTATGATTGTTTGGCATATTTTATTCATCATCTCGGTTAGATTGCATTTATTTAAATTAAATTGTTATTTAATTTTATTATTGCATATAAATTGACAGTTAAATTTGTTATTATTTTTGCATATAAACTTCCAATTAGACAGTTATTAATTTATTATTGAATATAAACCGTTCATTAATAACTGTTATATTTTATATGTTGTATATTGATGTTCTGTTCAAATTGGATGAAGATTTTAATAATGGTTGATGATTGATGTTGGTGAATGGATGATGTGTTCTATATTATGTAATCTACAAGTTATCATGCATTTCATTTCATTCGGGATTGCGGTTTGAAATGATATATAACCGTAATTATTATTTTAAATTACGGATTGAAATGATAGATATCCGTATCACTTGACCATAGGGTAGAAAATTATATGCAGACACCGTAGGTCTTTATATATATAAATATTTTAAAATGATTTCTATGTTTGGATAGGATACTGTTTAATAAATATTAATTTTTGATCTTATATAAAATCTTATTTTATATATATATATAGTTAAATTATTGAATTTAAGCTATGTATGAATTTGTTAAATGAAATTAAATAAGTTGAATGATGGAGTTTGATAATTATATTATTAAGTACAGTTTTTTAAGCTATTGTGTATATATATATATATATATATAGAGTTTTAAATGGTTCAAATCATTTAAAATTGGAAAATAAATTTGAAATTTATTTGGAATTGAGCTTATTTAAAAATTAAACTCGACAAGTTGGTGTAACTTATTAAACTTGGAAATTTTAATGGTATGATATTTATAACTGGATTTTTATTCAAGATAAATTAAATGAATATTTCTAGTGTAACTAAATTGAAGGAAATGTTTAATTGTTAGAAATTTGAGTTTTATTTTATGGATTTATTTTGTGAATATTTCAAACTAAATAATAGGAAAATAAATTTGTTGAATAAAATTTCCAACCTTAGTTTTGAAATTGTTAAATACTCAAAGTTCGAATATATTGAAATCGAAGTGTTTTATTGAAACTGAAAGTGAATCTAAATTATGGGGTTTAGACCTAAAATTTTAAACGAATAAAATTGTGAAGTCGCGGAAATTATTTTGTAAAGTGAATTTAAATTCAAACTATTTTATTCTATATACTGTTTGAATATCACAACCATTCAAGTTTTAGAAGTTATGATTTTAAAGATATGTATTTCGAAGTATTATGTTTTGGAAGTTATAATTCAAATGTTTGGTTTCCAGATGTTATAAATTTTAAAGCAATATGATTTTGGAAAATGAATATATTTGAAATAAAATGATATTATTGATTTGGGTTTTATAAAAATAATATCAAAATGAGTTGTTTGGAAATGGAAATGATATCGTATTTATGGGTTTTGAAATGGATAATTATATTCTGGTTTTTAAAGTATAAACTATTTTTAAAGACCGCAGCGTTATAATAACGTTTGGTTGTTGAAGAGACTGAGATAGGAAGTTGTCATAGTCTCTGCCAACTCCGAAAACCACTTTAACAACCGTGTATGCAGTGGAGATTCCAAAATGAAGTAGGTTGGTGGCGGCGTGTCCTCTGAGATAAATACGTGGACCCAACTCCCGTGAGTTGGCATAAGGTGGCTAAAACAGGAGTGATGGGAGGGTTAATAAGGTAGCACCTTAGATCGGACACTTCCCTTCGATACTATACTCTGACTTTGGATTGATTCAGTGGCCACCTTCACTTTTGATTTATTTGATTTGGGGAGTTTGGCCAAGGTGGGCGGTAGCTGCGCGCTACGCGTTGCCACCGACCCGGAAGCGTAATTGGTATATCTACCCTGGCATTGCCTAGTTGTGCCGTGTCACCAACCATACCGAGCCTTTACTATGAGTTTCTATTTGTGTCGTGCCTATGGAGTGTCTTCTCGTAGTCTCCCAATCAGGAGATATGCAGGCATTGTATAGACTATTGGCAGTATTACGTGTTAAGGTGGAAAATGTAGATCCTTAACGCTATTTTAAAGTAAGTTTATTTTACTAATAGACACTATTATAATAGCGAAATATACTACATAGTAAATAGTTTAACGGATCCTTAAGTGATGTAAATCCCGAGCATCTCTTAAGTTACTACACTCATATTTATTTTTGTTAATTTAACTTACATAAGATCTTTTAGTTCTGACTCGAGTGTTTTGTCCTTTCAATTCGCTCGGGTCAGTCCGAGCATTTCAGGATTTGAAGATTAGCTCTGGCGGACGAAGACGAAGATTTGTATTTTTATTATTTATATCACTACACTCATACTGTTCCGCTGCATTATTATTGGTATGGGTAACTCTGATATGTGTAATATAAATATAATCAAATGTTTTGTAAACAGCTTTATAAACTGTATATTTGATTATTATATTTTATCCTTCCGCTGTGAGATTCTTTCTTGTTTTTATTTCTTTCTTGTTTTTCTAATTTACCCCGTAACAATCCGCCCTTCCGTATGGTTGGACTTGGCACGTGGGTCGATTTAAAGCGTGCTGAAAGGCAGGATGTTACAGTTTTGTTCAGTTTTAAAAATATATAGTTTAAATCGATATTTAAAATAGCCTTCCAGGGCATAGTCTCGGTATTTCGACAAACTTGTTCCGTTGGATCCGTAATAGTATATTATTGTCGGCTTTCCATTTTCGTAGCATATGGAGTTATCGTGTGGTCGTACGGCAGATAAATGCGCTGAATTTATATCCAAAAATTTACTATAATAACTGAGTCCAAAAAGCTATCTTCTCCATACGATCGACTTAGGCCTCGAATTTTTTTCCATTGCATTCAAAATAGGGGGACAATATTATAAACGCTTGGCAGCATGCCTCGATAGGAGATCGAGATTATGAGTTGCGATAATTGAGACAATTTAAACTTAAATTTAAATTTGAATATAAATAATATAATTAAAATACTGTAGCGCAGACACATAAAGGAAACTTTAAACTCATGTTCTTCATGATGGAACACGCATCTTCTTTAAAGGAGAAATAACCAAATGAAAATAAATGGAACGAGAGCATCAGAATTGGTTAAAACTTCATTCATTCCCTTTCTCCTTTTGTTTTCCCAATCTTCATATGGCCGATATTTAATTTCGTTCTCCTCCTCGCCTTAAAACTAGAATCCCCTACATTATCCCAAATCGTAAACTTCTTCGATTTCTTACAAAAAGACAAAAAAGGTTCGAATCAAATTCAAAAATGGAGGGTTGCTTCGAATCAAATCGCGGCCAATCTGTCTCGTCCTCTTCGACGTCGTGGGGCTTGCGACTATTTGGGGTTTTTGAGGGGTTTGATGGGGAAGGTGTATCGGCCGATGGGTTCATAGGTTGCGTAGAATAGCTCAAGTAAAGCTGAGGCAAGCTCGAGCTCACGAGTCGAGGCCGCGACCTGTCCTTTTGGCGATGGATCGAGAATTTCTTTTGGGATTCGACATCATAGCGGTCGGCGTAGTAGATGGCGACGAAGCAGAGACCGTCTAACGACCCGCCCTTCTTACCGCCCCTAGTTGGTAATTAAACCAACTTGAAACATTCAAAATGACGGATTGTTATTCAGTTTATAGAGTTTAAAAAGAATCAGCCACAGAATCACAGAATAATCATAATATTTCACATAATGAATTTTACTTACATATATCAGAGTTTGTACAATGCATTAATTTATACAGCGGAATATTTCTTTTAAGTACAAAAATAAATTCCCGAAAAAGCTAAAGTGAAGCGCTTCCCTTCTCTCTAACTTCAATGCCCGAAAAATCTTCAAGCAGTAAAATACTGGGTCTGACCCGAGTATTATATTCAAAAGAAAATAATACACTGGTCAGTCTAATTCAAACTCAGTTATTAGTGCATAGAGGCAATAATAATCAATTAACAATTAGACGATAGTTAAATATAAATTCACTTATCCGATCCTTTCAACAAAGAAAACGGATAACGGTAAACATAACACTTAACAGTGTTAAACAACAAATCAGTAGATTCAAATTATCAATGAAGATAGATGAAGGGATTTTTAAATGAAGATAATTTAGAAAACAATAGAATTGCCAAAACGGCAATTAACTACAAAATCATCAGAATGCGATTCAAAATATATTGAATTGGCAACATAAAATAAATTTCCATCAATAGAAAACATCATTTAAAACATCAAGTCCAGTAGGGCTGCAGTACACGCACTTGTGTACGGCCTCGCCACATTTTAAAATGTTAACTCCGTGTGGCTGCTCGCCACTACCGTAATGAAATATGCAAAAGATCATAAATCAAAACAAAATAATATATCAATAAAATTAACACCGTGTGGCTGCAGTTCACGCTTGCGTGCACTGTCTTGCCACTATCGTGATGATGTACTCAAAATATCAACGAACCAAAATCAATGAAGGTTCAAATATCAATTCAAAATGTGGATACTGTGTGGCTGCAGTTCACGCTTGCGTGCACTACCTTGCCACTACTGTAATGAAATATGCAAAAGATTATAAATCAAAACAAAATAGTATATCAATAAAAGCCATGCTGTGTGGCTGCAGTTCACGCTTGCGTGCACTACCTTGCCACTATAGTGATGATGTACTCAAAAGTTTAACGAACCGAAATTAATTAAGAATCAAATATCGATGCAACGCAAACCGACAAGGCAACTGCATAAACTAATCCCAGGGAAAACTGCACAAATGAAAGTGCAGTCACCAAATCTGGGTAACAACAAAGACATGCTTAACAAAGTCGAGTGAAGCTAACCAACATACAAATCAGGTCAGTGACCCCTTCATATGTGCAGTCCAGATTAAAGTGACAACAGGGACAATTCAACAAATCCCGTAAGATAACCAATACAACAAGCTCAATGTTCAAGCTACTGCACAATGCAAATAAAGACCGGTCCACAAGTATACCCAGCCACACATATATACGATCATGTGGCTACATAGCGCAAAGACCATATGAAGGAAATGCACATGTTAATTGGATAGCAAGTGCCACCAAGTGATGCAAGAAAATGAAACAGACAAGATGGAATTAAATCAATGGCAACCTCACAACCAACTAAGTCAGACTTCACTAAACAATGGACCAGTGCATAGTGTCTTCTACATAATAGAGACTTGTATTTATATTTGAAACTTTGTTTAGAAACTCTGGTCAAAACCGTGTTTAAAAATAAATTAGATCAGCTTCTTTGAGTTCTTCCAGAGATTTTGAACTAACTGTGTAACTTAATATATGTTTAAATTTTAGGTTTGGAATATAACCACCCTTATTGGCTTAATTCTAAGTTCAAACAAAACAATGTTTCAATAGAGAATGATTTTTAAATTAAGAACACTGCACTGTGAAAATTCAAAACAGAGGGGTGTATAATAAACAGCCTGCCCATAAATGTTATCATTCACAGAGCATTCATGTAAAAGAATATAAACATGCATATTCTCATCCATATATGCATCAGGATTATATGTTTAAATTGTTATTAATTTATGTTACTCATTATTCAAACAAATGCACTACAATACGTATACGAGACATGGGCATCTGTGGAACACAATGTCACAAACTCAAAGAAGATAATGTCACAATAACCAAGTATGTCACAGTAACTCAAAGAATATAAACTCAAAGAATATAATTTACAGTTGCATCAGTTCACAACCACAAGTATGCAGTAGCCAATGTGATCAAAGAAGCATAACTCATACAAGCTTGTTGTCATGTAAAAGATTTATATGCTTAGATTTTAAAATGTTACTCACTGCAATAAAATAAAACTGCAAAGCCAAACCATAAAAAAAATGAAAAGGTCATTATGTTTTCATTTTAATTGTGTATGAAAGTCATGTATTATACATATAACGTGTGACATAAAATTTCTTGCGTGTATATACAAATAGTGCCAAGCCTTTTTAAGTCTTTCAACTCCAATGTGTACGTATATGTTATATCACACGAAATTGTTGAGACAGCAGCATATTACCCAGATTTTTTTTTCTTTTGAACTTTCAAAACTCAAGCATGTCAAAATTTTAAAAACTCAAACATGTCAGGCTACAAGAATGCACAGTTAACTTGGATGAAGACATGAGTGCTAAACTGGAATGCACACGATGTCAAAATAAAGGCCAAAGTGAACAAGATCAGTGTGAAGGCCGAAGTCAATATTAATTCATGGAATCACATAAACAAGTTAATGCCGAAGTGTCCAAATCTGGTAATATCCAAAATTTAGGTGAAGCCGTGAACAACTGATTGTACTCAATATGAACAAGTCAAATTCGAAATCATGGTGGCCAAGATAATTGACCAAGTTAAACAACAAAACCGTGGGAAGTAGTATCAGAATATACGAATTTGAAAAAGTCAGTGAAATCTCAATCATCCAAGTAACATCAATTAGAAAATATCAACAACATGGAACGAAACAACTTCCAAACAAATGTAACTGGATACATACATGCAGTGCATATATGTACACAAATGAATGCAGTTCAGTACTCAATGCAATCCAATGACTTCGGTACGACAAATAAAGATGCAACTTAATGCAAAATGACCAAAAGGGACTGCAACAGCCAGAATGGCGACATGCAGTATGCAATGATACTCGATGACCAAGCCTTAACCAAATGTAATAACAACGTACAAGTTCAAGAACCCAAATGTAATAATAGTAGCCTTAATTTATATGACCAAGTGGCTACATAGTATGGAGTGCACAACAGGTTTAAGATTTAGATCAGTTCAGCAATCTACAACTTTAATTGACTCAAGTGAAATTATCAAGTGAAGCCAATATGACAACAGTGAATGCATAGTGACTACATGAATTTCATGGAGACAATGCCTATACAGCTACAAGTAACTCAACAATCCATAATGCAGTAACATACTTACATGAATGGATGTATACACAAAGCAAAGCAAGCTAGTAACTCATCATAATTCAAACTACAATTTTAAACAGCCATGACCAGACAAAAGCCAAAGCCAAACATTCACGAAATCAAAATGGTCGAAGTCAAAGAAATGTCGAAGTCGAAAAAAATCAATTCACCGAGTGAACCAAAAAAAATCCTCATCACAGCAAACGATTTCAGAAGAATCAAACAACCGAAGTCAACAAGAAACAGTTTTTTTTTCTTTCATTTAAACCAGCTAGAAAAACACAAAATCAACTTGGCCTTAGCCTCGAACAAATCAGCTTGAAAAATCAGAAATCAACAAAATTTTGAATTAAATGTGAGTGAAATAAATCACTCACCTTTGCCTGACGTGAATTGGAGCAACCGCGAGTGGAGAGAAGGAATCAAATCGATCGTGCAAAACGAAACCGACGCCTTGAATTGAATGAGCCCCAATTTGGATCGAAGGACGAAAGAACAAGGCCGCCATTATTTTATCGTTTGATTTTTTTTTCTCTGAAATGAAGAGGGTTTCGAATGAATATAAGAGAAGGGGAGACGTGATTTTTGGGCACGATTTAGGGCGTGGTTGAAGGCGTAAGTAATGGCGTGTTTTTAGCTGATAAAAGTAAGGCAGTTGTGCTAATTATGTTACATATATTATTATACTATTATTATTATTATTTTTCATTTTTAAATTCAATTTGTTTTGTATAAATTCTCTTTACTTTGTTTTGTTTAATTTTGTTGTTACAATTTTAACTAAGTGTTTTTGTTTATTTTATTTTGTATTGATTAAAATTTTATTCCTTTTTATTTAAGCTAAAGAAAAATGTTATTAAAACTAACCATCCTTTATTAATTTAAATAAATAAAAATCCTTAAATCCAAATTATTTTTCTAAGTCATTAGTTCGAATTTTAAATACAAATTCAATATTCAATTTCAAACTCCAAAGTCAAATTCAAATTTTATTCAACTTTAAATAAATTAAATTCTAAAATTTAATCGCCAATTCATAGTTATATTGGGAATTCAAACTAAACCATCATTCAAATATTTAAAATTAATTAAATATTCCCAATTTAAATTGTTCAAAATTCAGGGTTGTTACAATCTTCCCCCCTCAAAAGAATTTTGTCCCGAAATTGTAAGTTAGGAAAAACGATTGTTAAAATCTCACCGATATTTATACCCTACACAATTTTTTTTACCAAGTTCGAATCTTATTAAAATAAATAAATATAGGATTGATTCCATTTATTTTATCTCACTAGCTTTGTTCATTATTTTCTAAAATCAAGACGTAAAAGTCTTTTACCAAAATTTTCGACTTACAAAACTCAAATTTAAACTTGAAACTCTTCGTGCCAAAGATTTGCATATTATATCTATATATATATATATATATATATATATATATATATATATTTCAAAGCTATGGACTTTCAAGATATTTTAAAGATCTTCTTCCTTAATTCAATTAGGTTGGAATTATGTAATTCTAATTTCAGTCTATTGATTTGCTATTTAAAGTTTTGAAAATACTTGCTAACTCGAAGTTTAACAAGTCTATCGTCGTTCTTACAGACATTAGGCATACGCTGGCCAGGCGCAGGACTAAAAATCTCCAAGTACTAAATATACTTGCTTCAACTCCCAGTGAAAATACTTTTAAAAATTCTTTTAAAAATGGATATGGAAAGCACGTCCCCCCATGGATCACATTTTACCCGGCGGTTACGCTACTATCCCAGTAGAAACGCTTGTAATCTGTAGATTTCACATCTCTTGAATTTCGCCATGGTTGTTGCCATAGATCGCGGTACACATGGCGGTTTCGCTACTATCCCAGTAGAAACGCTTGTGACCGTAGGCATCTCGCCCCTTAAATTACGCTTTGGCCTCTAGATCACAGTTTACGCGGCGGTTGCGCTACTATCCCAGTAGAATCGCTTGTAACTGTAGGCATCACGCCCCACGAATTATGCCAGCATACATCATCAATTCACATGATCCCAACACGATGATCCATCGTGGGGGATTCCAGTCCCAATGGATATTCCACTAATGGAAATTCTACGTAGCTACGATTTTTCAAACGGACACTCACACCGAGTTCCAATCACCTTCACAAATTTTAAATGGAAGGTACTTTTCCATATCCTCAGTTTAGAAAACATATGTCATATACATATATTCACATTTTGTACATATCATACCTATGTTAACTTGCATAGGATTTTCATAATAATGACTTTCCAAACTGAAGGTTTTCGAATTATTACATTCATATATATAAGTTACGAAAACCACAATATCTCATATTCATTACAAATGGAGGATTCCAAAATTTTCAATCTCGTTTAAAATTTTCCCCTAAGTCGATTTAAAAATTTAAGGTTATCTCAAACCCAATTCACATTCATAATCCAATTTATTATCGACTTCACACTCGATTTGGATCTCGCGTTACATCGTCAATTCTCAACACATAATTGATGTCTACCGATATATAACCTCTAAGCTCGTACGTCTCAGAGAAGGATGTTAAGCTAAAAGAATAAATTCTCCGCCACCATAGATATATATTTAATAGAGATCAATTGCTATGTCATCAATTCACCATGTTAGACATACAATACATACCGAACATCCAAATTTCAAGTTGAACTAATTGTTCAAATTTCCCAAAAATATCTTTACAATATATATATAATTTTCCACACTTAACCATTTGAAAACAAATTTCAAATCATTTTTCACCTTTCAATCTTTGAAAACAAATTTCAAAGCAATTTCCTTAAACGGAAACACTTCCCTTTCTTTTATAAATTCCATAGTGAATTTACATTTCCAGAATATCTATGAATATACGATTTTCAAATCGATTTCTAATATTCATTATCAATTTATCTTTAAACGATAAAATCTCAAAACATTCACTTCATATTGGAAAAACATTTCCATACTTATTTAATAATAAGTAACTCACAAATCAATTTTATTTTCAACACTTGGAAAACATTCAATATACTTAAATCATAATCAAGTATATATATTTCATTCTTTAAGGAAAGCGTCCTTTTAAACACATTTATTTGTGTCAAAACGAATGTTGTGTAAAACATCGTTACGACGACCCAAAATCACTAGTATAAGGATTCGAATTTAAGACAGATATATAAATCCCAATACTATATAAAACATTTCCTTTCGAAAACCATTTATTATAACAACAGTGTTATAGTCCACCATTTCCTTTTATTTCTCGAAAACGTCTATTTCAACAATGAATGTTGAAATCTATGTATTCGATACTTAATGCATTTTAAAACATCTTTAAAACCATTAACTTCTTTTCATAATATCACTTCCCTAAAACATATCTGTTTTATTTAATAATATATTCACTGTCCAAAATCGCGAATATACATCGTTTATTCAATTCAATGTTTCTACACATTTATTTTAAAGAATTATCCATCGTCCAAAATCGTGGATAAAATTCCCAACCAACTTTTACTATCACAATATTTAACTTAAAGGACAATTCGCTATCCAAAATCACGAATATATCTCCTTTAATAACTTCTATGTTTCATTTATCAAATTCAATTGGTTCCGAATTTATAAACAATCTTTACAGATTCCATTTCTATTTATAAAACTTCGATTTATAAATTTCCTTTACTAATTCAATTCAATTTATATAACTCAATTATATACCAAAAGTCCATTTATAAGTTAAGTACTTATAATCCGTTTATTTACTATATCGTTCTTCACAACATTTGAAATCAATTTTTCAAAAGAATTTAGAATCAAATTTCCAAATTATAGTTTAATGATCCTCTTGGCTATACTAAATTGACATGTCATTTTATTTTCCAATTATTGCTTTTGGAGATATTTGAAATATTTGATTTAAACAAATTCATTAATTCACTTAACTTATATTTTATTTTCCATAAATCTCAGCAATTCGATAATGGGTTTTCGAATGATCGAGACTCAAATCTAAGGAGACCTTACCGAAAAGAGACTATCGCAAATCTAAAATTAGAGAGGGGAATTTCCGAAAAGATTTGAATTTTCAAAATACCTTTTATTTTAAAAAAACAATTTTATACTTCTTTATATTTGAAAAACGTTTTCTTTAAAGTGATTCTAGTAACTATTCATATTAAACATCATAAACTAAGCTTTGTATAAACCAAAGCTCTGATACAACTTTTGTAATGACCCGCCCTTCTGACCGCCCCTAGTCGGTAATTAAACCAACTTGAAACGTTCAAAATGATGGATTGTTATTCGGTGTGACGCCCCACCTCTATACCCACGCTAGCCAAGAACATTACGGTGAATGTTGTCAACTAGCACGGAGAATAAGGCTGTTGAGGAGCGACCATCCATGTAATTGCTTTGTGCGAGCATCGATATGTCAGATAGTATAACATGCGATACTTTATCAAGAGGAAATCCGACATACCGACACAAACTCAAAGCTACTACACAGTGGCTATAATATCTTCAGAAACAAATATAGAAATAAACAAAACACAAATCAGTCACAGACAACTCATATCACAAAGGCGGAAATAGATATGAATATTACACTAGGAAGTGTACATCAGAGTAATGGTCTAAAAAGATCCACAATATCACAAAAGAATAGTTACATGAACTACACAAAAGAATAAGTACACATTATGGAGTCTATATCTCAAATGTATACAACAAAAACTACTAATCTAAGTAGTTAACCAAAAGTCAGAGAAATCAATCCCAAGAGAGAAGTCAAGCAGAAGCACCTGTAACATCTCGGTCTGACCCGAGTATTATTTAATAAGAAAATAACAAACGGATCAGTCTAACTATAAATATCAGATGAAACGATATAGAATAAGAGATATGACTAAACACATAATAATCACAATTTCAAGCTGTGATATACATAGGTAATTGGAAATCTACGAGAGATTAATCAATATCACCAAATCTACACAAGAATCAAAGAAATGCCATACTCCTTATTTCGTTCATCAAACCACAAATATTGACGATTTTATCAATGTCAATCACAAAAGTCAATGACACACAAATTCACCTATGCACAAATATTGATAAAACTTATCAATGGAAATCACGAAAATTGGTGAAGCGTAAATTCTAGAAATCATCTCAAGAAATCCAGTAAATGACACACAAATTCACCTATGCACAAAAATTGATAAATGATATCAATAGAAATCACAAAAATAGGTGAAGAAGAAAATCTGAGAATTCGACACACGAAATCCAGAAATCACACAAAATAGAAGGGGGAGGCCTATCACACGAACGGGGGCATGATAACTCACCAACAGCTGTAACACATGAACGAGAAGCTATCTCATGGTAGCTAGCCATTAATTTGACACACAAATGGTCCGAAGACTTGACACACGAATGGTCTGAAGACCGTGGGTTGCTACCCCACCAAATTGAGTTGAAACTCCACAAAACGGGGTTTAGTCTCCCTCGCAGACAAAGAGACATCGCACATTGCTAGTCTAAATCACAAAAATGATCGTCATGATCATCGAGAAGTGTCAATTACAGTAAGCTAGTAAATATATGAGCTTAGCTTCATGTCCCATAACCACTAGCTTAACTTAAATATTTACGAACAAATTGTAGATCTCCACTAGAAAATTGTCACAAGAGATTCAATCGAACAAGTCCAAGAATTAACTGGCGAAGTAAACGCAAGCGTTTCATACCACTTGTTTTACCAAGCCGTTTAATTAGATTTCTCATACGAGTGAGGAAAAGGTTTATATATACTAATAGATTGGAAAACGGTTTTATAAACGAATTTGGTATTAAAATAGAATTGAAATCGTTTGAGGAAAGAGTTTTGATATTTACTACTAGTATTGAAACCTTTATATTTTTAAAGTGACAAAACACGAAAATGATTGTAGAACAATCAACCACCAAAATTCACATTCAAAGACGTGAATAAAAATCCAAAGAAATCGATCCGAATCCATCAAAATGGGTATTCCCAAAAATTCCAAGAAGAGTGGTCATTAAAGTTGTAGCTACAACAAGTGGGAAATAACACGAATCGATGGAGTTTGGAAACCAAGCAAAAACATGCACAAATAGGCACAATAAGGCAAATTGGTGCAAGTCAGTCGACTGACACAAAGGTCCGGTCGACTGAACCAGACGCAGGGAAAAATAATTTCCTGCGGTCAGTCGACTGACCTAAAATTTCAGCCGACTGAATGCAGGAAAACAGAGGACCCGAGCCTCTGCTAGCTGCCTTCGGAATGCCTATATGCTACAGCCAGTCGACTGACCCGAAGGTCCAGTCGACTGACTGGCACCAAGGCTGTTTTCTTAGCCTATGAAATGAAGATGCAATCTTCATCAAAATGCAATCGAGCGAGCACGGTCACTAAGGGTTTATGCAAATCGACTACCCGGTCCAATAAGCTCTTCGATGCATCACCAAAAACAAGTTCAAACAACAAAGCTATGATTTTTGAAGATTTGAACTCAAAACACTAAAATTTGGAATGTTCACAAAACCTATCCAAATCAAAATCAAATACACATGAATATGTGTTAGGAATTCATACCTAACAATCAAAGATAATCATAGACCTAGATGTGAGATTAAAAATCTCACCTTTTCACAAAATCGAACAAGAAGAAGCTTGAAAGTAAATGGAGAATCAACCTCTCTTCAACACAACCCAATTGAGCTTGAATCTAAGCTCAAAACAAGAACATTCCCGAAATTAGGTTTAGGAATTTCTGAAATTGGTAAGAGAATAAGTTGGAGAAGAAGGAGAGAAGCTTACCAATGGGTTCTTCTTAAGTTTGGAGCTAGGAATTTGATTTGCAAGAGAAACTAGGATTTTGGAGTTTTAATTTCCAATCTCTCCCACCATTAATGCTAAGAAAACTGAAAAGAGAAAGAAGTGAGGGAGAATGGGGAGAGTGGTTCAGTTTTGGAGTATAAGTTAAAACATAGGGCTGAGCCCAAAACCAAACCCAAAGTGAAAAGTAGTAAAAATCAACTTTCTCCAAACCTATCGAAGCTTATACTCAAAAAGGTCGCAAACGGCATTTTAAACTCAATGGGAGTGGTCCGGAGTCCTAATTCGACCGTATGCAAAAAGTAGCTTTTCGGACTAAAATTCGACTAATGATGAAATATTTAAATAAAATATTTAAATATAAAATCGACAAATATGCGGGTTGTTACACACTCCCCTCCTTAAAGAAATTGCGTCCTCGCAATATTTAAGAAGAAGATATGTAGTAACAACCATAAAAGCATATTCAACACAAAAGAAATTTGAAATAAGAAGTTCACCTCAAAGAGCACGAGAAAGTAAGTCCGGATGTGTTCGCTCGATGTACTCTCTAGATTCCCAAGAACAATCCTTAGGATTTGAAGACCATTGAACTTTAACAAGCGGAACATCTTTATTTCGAAGTCGTTTGACCTCCGAAGCAATGATACGAATAGGATGTTGCTCATAAGTTAAATTAGGCGAAACTTCAATCTCCTCCACAACACCGGACTCAAGAATAGAATCGAAATCTCGAAGGCACTTCCGAAGTTGAGAAACGTGAAACACGTCATGGACAGCAGAAAATTGAGCCGGTAATAAAAGGCGATAAGCCATGGAACCAATACGTTCGGTGATAGGAAATGGCCCAATATATCGAGGCGCCAATTTTCCCGATCGACTGAAACGTACAACACCTTTCATAGGTGAAACACGAATGAACACAAGATCTCCCACAGAAAATTCTAACTTCCTTCTCCGGTTATCGGCATAGGATTTTTGCCTACTCTGGGCTTCTTTCATCCTATGACGAATAAGATCAATCTTTTCTGTGGAATCACGAATAAAATGTGGACCTAAAACCAGCTTCTCACCGGCGTCAAGCCAACAAGAAGGAGATCGGCATGGCCTTCCATAGAGTGCCTCGAAAGGTGCCATACCAATACTAGATTGGAAGCTATTATTATAGGAAAATTCAACAAGTGAAATATGATCTTCGCAACTTCCACCAAAATCAAGAACACATGCACGAAGAAGATCTTCAAGAGTTTGATTCACACGCTCGGTTTGTCCATCGGACTGGGGGTGATAAGCGGTGCAAAAATTAAGCTTCGTTCCCAAAGCTTTTTGAAGACTCTTCCAAAATCCACTAGTAAACAATGGATCACGATCGCTAACAATAGAAGTAGGAACTCCATGCAATTTAACAATCTCTTTGATAAAGAGCTTGGCCAAAAGAGGAACGGTTCGGTTAGACCGAACGGGAATAAAATGGGCGGATTTAGTAAGTCTATCTACAATCACCCATAAGCTATCATGACCCGAACGAGAACGGGGAAGGCCATCTATAAAATCCATGGAAATTTGGTCCCACTTCCAAATCGGAATTTCTAAAGGTTGCAATAACCCACCGGGCCTTTGATGTTCGGCCTTAACGAGTTGGCAAGTCATGCAACGCTTAACGAAGTTAGCGATGTCAAGTTTCATTCCCTCCCAATAATAAAGTCGCTTCATATCTGCGTACATTTTACTACTTCCGGGATGAATGGTAAATTTAGAACGATGAGAATCTTCTAAAATATCTTTACGAAGATCACTAATATTTGGTACGATAAGTCTACCAAATCTCCGAATGCCGCCACGAGAATCGATATCAAATTCTTTCAATCCTTCATTATCAATTTTATCGCTAATATTTTGGCCAAGAAGATCCATTTCGGGATCTAGCCTTTGAGCTTCAAGAATGCGGTCTAGAAGAGAAGGATGAGCCTCAAGGCTACATAAAACAAGTGATGAACATAAATCGGATACACATTCTCGAATTTCGCAAGTGGATAAAATCTCGAGATCGTTCCATTCGGATATCATCATAGAAACAACAGCTTGTTGTTTACGGCTAAGAGCATCGACGACATGATTACCCTTACCGGGTGTATAAAGAATATCAAGATCATAAGGTGCAAGAAACTCGAGCCAACGCAGTTGAAGCAAATTAAGTTCCTTCTGAGAGAATAAATATTTCAAGGATTTATGATCGGTATAAAGAACAAATTTCCCTCCTAAAAGATAATGACGCCAAATACGAAGAGCAAAAACAATAGCCGCGAGTTCTAATTCATGAGTGGCATATCTAGACTCGGCAGGCTTCAATTGCCTAGAAGCATAAGCAATAACACGTTCTCTTTGCATAAGAACGACACCCAAACCAACGCGACTAGCATCGGTATAAACAATGAAATCTTGATTCCCCTCGGGAATAACAAGAATAGGAGCATCAGAAAGGAGTTCTTTCAATTTCTGAAAAGAAGCTTCACATTTGTCCAACCAAATGTATTTAATACCTTTCTTCGTTAAGCTAGTGAGAGGCACGACAATCTTAGAAAAGTCTTTGATAAAACGGCGGTAATAACCTACCAATCCAAGAAAAATACGAATCTCCGTCACACTCTCCGGTCTCTTCCAATCTTGAATGGCTTCAATCTTTGAAGGATCAACGGAAATTCCGGATTCGGAAATAATATGACCGAGAAACTTCACACGAGATTGCCAAAAGTGGCATTCAGAAAATTTTGCCTTTAATTGATTACTCCTAAGAGTTTCCAACACAATCCGAAGATGTTTTTCATGCTCCTCCTCGGTTTTAGAATACACAAGAATATCATCGATAAAGATGAGAACAAACCGGTCGAGGAAGTTTTTGAAAACTCTATTCATAAGGTAAACGAAATACGCCGGAGCATTCGTTAGACCAAATGGCATTACAAGCCATTCATAAGATCCATACCGAGTACGGAACGATGTCAAAGGAATACTATCCTCTGCAATACGAAGCTGATGAAATCCAGTAGCTAAGTCTAATTGTGAAAAGACCTTAGCACCGCTAAGCTGATCGAATAGATCATCAATCCGAGGTAAAGGATATTTATTTTTGATAGATCATTAAGCTTGCGGTAGTCAACGCAAAGCCTAAGTGTACCATCGGATTTCTTCACAAAAATAGCTGAAGCTCCCCAAGGCGAGGAACTAGAGCGAATAAATTGCTTCGTCTCCAATTCAGATAATTGTTTACGCATCTCCTCATTTTCTTTATTGGACATACGATAAGGAGGGCGAGTGATAGGTTGAGCTCCAGGAATAAGATTAATTCTGAACTCAATTGCTCGCTTAGGTGGTAATCCTAAAACGGGCTCAAATATGTCGGAAAATTCACAAACGACGTGAATAAGAGAAATAATATCACCTTCATCATCATCATCGTCATCACGAGGATTTAAAGAATACAAAGATGCAACCAAGCTGGAATATGAATCTTGAAGATTAATAGAAATCTGCTTAACAGATTGAGGACGTCGAAGATGGATAGTCCGCTCAGGACATAGGATATGAGCTTCATAACGGTTAAGCCAATCCATTTCCAAAATCATTCCAAAGCCTAAATAACGCATGACATGCAAATCGGCTAGGAAAGAAAAATCACACAAAATAATCTCGACATCTTTACACAATAAACTGATTGCTGCAGATCCACCAACCGGATTCGCAATTCTTAAAGAAGTCATTAAACACAAAACATCCAAAGAAAAAGTATCAACAAGTTCTTTTGATATAAAAGAATGGGACGCACCCGTATCAAAAAGAACTCGAATAGGATGATCACGAAATAAAATAATTCCATCCAGAATAGAATGAGAAATACCTTGGCCACAAGATGTGTTGCCTGGGGCTTGAGCAACATTAAGCTTTCCCTCCTTCCTAGTTTGAAGTTTGGGACACACATGCATAAAATGGTCCGGGCTCTTGCAATAGCGACAAGTACGAGGCTTTGAACACTTGTTCGCAAAATGGTCTTTCGAACCACAATTATAACATTTCCCTTGAGTAGAGGAAAAGGTCTTTTCAGCAGGAGTTGCTTGCCTCCCTTTCTTATTGGGATAAGGGCCTTTGAATTTGCTTGGCCTCTTCTTGTTGTTGAAGTTTGGTTTGGAACCCACCACTTCAACATCGTTCTCCCTATCCGCCTCTTCAAGACGAAGAGCAATATCAACGAGTTGGTCGAAAGAAACTTCTAATTTTAGAAGTAATGGCTTCTTGAGATTTTTGTTTAAGCCATAAACGAATCTCTGGTTCTTCTTTAAAGGGGTGTTGATGTATTCAACCCCGTATTTAGAAAGCGACTCGAAGGAGGCGACGTAATCAGTCACGGAGGACTAACCTTGAACAAGGTCTATAAATCGTCGAGCCAATGTCACTTTTTCAGCTTCCGGTACGAATTTCAACTTGAAGAGTTCTCGGAATTTCTCCCAAGTGAGATCCGCTTCATTAGTTTCAGAAATAAGAAGCTCGTACCAGTCCAATGCTCTTTCTCGGAGCATACTTGAGGCCACCTGAACTCGGTGAAGGTCAATAAGATTCATGCGAGAAAAGATTCGATTGCATGACCTTGGCCAAGCCTGCACTTCAATAACAGTTTCGGAACCTTTGAATGGCTCCCCACCCAAATTAGTGTAATCTCTACACAAGCGTGCAAATCCCGACTTTGGGTGAGTAGGTTCCGGGTTAGCTCCAGCTGCTTGAGCATTCGTCACTAAATCAAGAAGCTGTTGAGCAGTCATAAAAACTCCATCTTGGGGTGGAGTGCTAGACGGTACGGCTCTGGGGCGGCCTGGTCTAGACATTTTTCTCCCTTTAGAAAGAAAGAAGAAGAAGAAAAATGTTATTCACCAAATTGAATATCAAGCAATCTTGATAGATAAACAAGGAATCATAAGGAAAATAGGATGAATCAGTACGAAGACTCGAATTAAATCCTAAAGAACGACTCCTAAGATGGGCTTAGGACGATGATCCTTGTTATAATATTCCATATTGTTCCGAAGTTTGGCTCTGATACCAAGCTGTGACGCCCCACCTCTATACCCACGCTAGCCAAGAACATTACGGTGAATGCTGTCAACTAGCATGGAGAATAAGGCTGTTGATGAGCGACCATCCGTGTAATTGCTTTGTGCGAGCATCGATATGTCAGATAGTATAACATGCGATACTTTATCAAGAGGAAATCTGACATACCGACACAAACTCAAAGCTACTACACAGTGGCTATAATATCTTCAGAAACAAATATAGAAATAAACATAACATAAATCAGTCATAGACAATTCATATCACAAAGGCGGAAATAGATATGAATATTACACTAGGAAGTGTACATCAGAGTAATGGTCTAAAAAGATCCACAATATCAGAAAAGAATAGTTACATGAACTACACAAAAGAATAAGTATACATTATGGAGTCTATATCTCAAATGTATACAACAAAAACTACTAATCTAAGTAGTTAACCAAAAGTCAGAGAAATCAATCCCAAGAGAGAAGTCAAGCAGAAGCACCGGTAACATCTCGGTCTGACCCGAGTATTATTTAATAAGAAAATAATAAACGGATCAGTCTAACTATAAATATCAGATGAAACGATATAGAATAAGAGATATGACTAAACACATAATAATCACAATTTCAAGCTGTGATATACATAGGTAATTGAAAATGTACGAGAGATTAATCAATATCACCAAATCTACAAAAGAATCAAAGAAATGCCATACTCCTTATTTCGTTCATCAAACCACAAATATTGATGATTTTATCAATGTCAATCACAAAAGTCAATGACACACAAATTCACCTATGCACAAATATTGATAAAACTTATCAATGAAAATCACGAAAATTGGTGAAGCACAAATTCTAGAAATCATCTCAAGAAATCCAGTAAATGACACACAAATTCACCTATGCACAAAAATTGATAAATCATATCAATAGAAATCACAAAAATAGGTGAAGAATAAAATCTGAGAATTCGACACACGAAATCCAGAAATCACACAAAATAGAGGGAGGGGGCCTATCACACGAATGGGAGCATGAAAACTCACCAACAACTGTAACACATGAACGAGAAGCTATCTCATGGTAGCTAGCCATTAATTTGACACACGAATGGTCCGAAGACCTGACACACGAATGGTCCGAAGACCGTGGGTTGCTACCCCACCAAATTGAGTCGAAACTCCACAAAACGGGGTTTAGTGTCCCTCGCAGACAAAGAGACATCGCACATTGCTAGTCTAAATCACAAAAATGATCGTCATGATCATCGAGAAGTGTCAATTATAGTAAGCTAGTAGATATATGAGCTTAGCTTCATGTCCCATAACCACTAGCTTAACTTAAATATTTACGAACAAATTGTAGATCTCCACTAGAAAATTGTCACAAGAGATTCAATCGAACAAGTCCAAGAATTAACCGGCGAAGTAAACGCAAGCGTTTCATAGCACTTGTTTTACCAAGCCGTTTAATTAGATTTCTCATACGAGTGAGGTAAAGGTTTGTATATACTATTAGATTGGAAAACGATTTTATAAACGAATTTGGTATTAAAATAGAATTGAAATCGTTTGAGGAAAGAGTTTTGATATTTACTACTAGTATTGAAACCTTTATATTTTTAAAGTGACAAAACACGAAAATGATTGTAGAACAATCAACCAACAAAATTCACATTCAAAGACGTGAATAAAAATCCAAAGAAATCGATCTGAATCCATCAAAATGGGTATTCCCAAAAATTCCAAGAAGAGAAGTCATTAAAGTTGTAGCTACAACAAGTGGGAAATAACACGAATCGATGAAGTTTGGAAACCCAGCAAAAACATGCACAAATAGGCATAATAAGGCAAATTGGTGCAGGTCAGTCGACTGACACAAAGGTCCAGTCGACTGAACCAGAAGCAGGGAATAATAATTTCCTGCAGTCGGTCGACTGACCTAAAATTTCAGTCGACTGAATGCAGGAAAACAGAGGACCCGAGCCTCTGCTAGCTGCCTTCGGAATGCCTATGTGCTACAGCCAGTCGACTGACCCAAAGGTCCAATCGACTGACTGGCACCAAGGCTGTTTTCTTAGCCTATGAAATGAAGATGCAATCTTCATCAAAATGCAATCGAGCGAGCACGGTCACTAAGGGTTTATGAAAATCGACTACCCGGTCCAATAAGCTCTTCGATGCATCACCAAAAACAAGTTCAAACAACAAAGCTATGATTTTTGAAGATTTGAACTCAAAACACTAAAATTTGGAATGTTCACAAAACCTATCCAAATCAAAATTAAATACACATGAATATGCGTTAGGAATTCATACCTAACAATCAAAGATAATCATAGATCTAGACGTGAGATTAAAAATCTCACCTTTTCACAAAATCGAACAATAAGAAGCTTGAAAGCAAATGGAGAATCAACCTCTCTTCAACACAACCCAATTGAGCTTGAATTTAAGCTCAAAACAAGAACATTCCCGAAATTAGGTTAGGAATTTCTGAAATTGGTAAGAGAATAAGTTGGAGAAGAAGGAGAGAAGCTTACCAATGGGTTCTTCTTAAGTTTGGAGCTAGGAATTTGATTTGCAAGAGAAACTAGGGTTTTGGAGTTTTAATTTCCAATCTCTCCCACCATTAATGCTAAGAAAACTGAAAAGAGAAAGAAGTGAGGGAGAATGGGGAGAGTGGTTCAGTTTTGGAGTATAAATTAAAACATAGGGCTGAGACCAAAACAAAACCGAAAGTGAAAAGTAGCAAAAATCAACTTTCTCCAAACCTATCGAAGCTTATACTCAAAAAGGTCGCAAACGGCATTTTAAAATCAATGGGAGTGGTCCCAAGTCCTAATTCGACCGTATGCAAAAAGTTGCTTTTCGGACTAAAATCCGACTAATGATGAAATATTTAAATAAAATATTTAAATATAAAATCGACAAATATGCGGGTTGTTACATTCAGTTTATAGAGTTTAAACAGATTCACAGAATAATCATAATATTTCACATAATCAATTTTACTTACATATATCAGAGTTTGTACAATGCATTAATTTAAACAGCGGAATATTTCTTTTAAGTACAAAAATAAATTCCCGAAAAAGCTAAAGTGAAGCGTTTCCCCTCTCTCTAACTTCGATGCCCGGAAAATCTTCAGGCTGTAAAATACTGGGTCTGACCCGAGTATTACATTCAAAATAAAATAATACACAGGTTAGTCTAATTCAAACTCAGTTATTAGTGCACAGAGGCAATAATAATCAATTAACAATTAGACAACAGTTAAATATAAATTCACCTATCCGATCCTTTCAACAAAGAAAATGGATAATAGTAAACATAACACTTGACAGTGTTAAACAACAAATCAGTGGATTCAAATTATCAATGAAGACAAATGAAGGGATTTTTAAATGAACATAATTTAGAAAACAACAGAATTTCCAAAACGGCAATTAACTACAAAATCATCAAAATGCGATTCAAAATATATTGAATTGGCAACATAAAATAAATTTCCATCAATAGAAAACATCATTTGAAACATCAAGTCTAGTAAGGCTGCAGTACACGCACTCGTGTACGGCCTCGCCACATTTTAAAATGTTAACTACGTGTGGCTGCTCGCCACTACCGTAATGAAATATGCAAAAGATCATAAATCAAAACAAAATAGTATATCAATAAAATTAACACCGTGTGGATGCAGTTCACGCTTGCGTGCACTGCCTTGCCACTATCATGATGATGTACTCAAAAGATCAACGAACCAAAATCAATGAAGGTTCAAATATCTATTCAAAATATGGATACTGTGTGGCTGGAGTTCACGCTTGCGTGCACTGCCTTGCCACTACTGTAATGAAATATGCAAAAGATCATAAATCAAAACAAAATAGTATATCAATAAAAGCCATGCTGTGTGGCTGCAGTTCACGCTTGTGTGCACTGCCTTGCCACTATAGTGATAATGTACTCAAAAGATTAACGAACCGAAATTAATTAAGAATCAAATATCGATGCAACGCAAACCGACAAGGCAACTGCATAAACGAACCCCAGGGCAAACTGCACAAATGAAAGTGCAGTCACCAAATCTAGGGAACAACAAAGACATGCTTAACAAAGTCGAGTGAAGCTAACCAACATACAAATCAGGTCAGTGACCCCTTCATATGTGCAGTCCAGATTAAAGTGACAACAGGGACAACTCAACAAATCCCGTAAGATAACCAATAGAACAAGCTCAATGTTCAAGCTACTGCACAATGCAAATGAAGACCAGTCCACAAGTATACCCAGCTACACATATATATGATCATGTGGCTACACAGTGCACAGATCATATGAAGGAAATGCACATGTTAATTGGATAGCAAGTGCCACCCAGTGATGCAAGAAAATGAAACAGACAAGATGAAATTAAATCAATGGCAACCTCACAACCAACTACGTCAGACATCACTAAACAATGGACCAGTGCATAGTGACTTCTACATAATAGAGACTTGTATTTATATTTGAAACTTTGTTTAGAAACTCTGGTCAAAACCGTGTTTAAAAATAAATTAGATCATCTTCTTTGAGTTCTTCCAGAGATTTTGAACTAACTGTCTAATATAATATATGTTTAAATTTTAAGTTTGGAATATAACCACCCTTATTGGCTTAATTCTGAGTTCAAACAAAACAGTGTTTCAATAGAGAATGATTTTTAAATTTAGAACACTGCACTGTGAAAACTCAAAACAGAGGGGTATATGATAAACAGCCTGCCCATAAATGTTATCATTCACAAGCATTCATGTAAAAGAATATAAACACACATATTCACATCTATATATGCATCAGGATTATATGTTTAAATTGTTATTAATTTATGTTACTCATTATTCAAACAAATGCACTGCATCAGGTATACGAGACATGGGCATCAGTGGAACAAAATGTCGCAAACTAAAAGAAGATAATGTCACAGTAACCAATTATGTCACAGTACCTCAAAGAATATAACCTCAAAGAATATAATTTACAGTTGCATCAGTTCACAACCACAAGTATGCAGTAGCCAATGTGATCAAAGAAGCATAACTCATACAAGCTTGTTATCATGTAAAAGATTTACATGCTTAGATTTTAAAAGGTTACTCACTGTAATAAAATAAAACTGCAAAGCCAAACCATAAACAAAAATGCAAAGGTCATTATGTTTTCATTTCAATTGTGTATGAAAGTCATGCATTATACATATAACGTGTGACATAAAATTTCTTGCGTGTATATACAGATAGTGCCAAGCCTTTTTAAGTCTTTCAACTCCAATGTGTACGTATATGTTATATCACACGAAAGTGTTGAGACAGCAGCATATTACCCAGATTTTTTTTCTTTTGAACTTTCAAAACTCAAGCATGTCAAAATTTTAAAAACTCAAACATGTCAGGCTACAAGAATGCACAGTTAACTTGAATGAAGACATGAGTGCTAAAATGGAATGCACACGATGTCAAAATAAAGGCCAAAGTGAACAAGATCAGTGTGAAGGCCGAAGTCAATATTAATTCATGGAATCACATAAACAAGTTAATGCCGAAGTGTCAAAATCTGGTAATATAAAAAATTTAGGTGAAGCCGTGAACAACTGATTGTACTCAATATGAAAAAGTCAAATTCGAAATCGTGGTGGCCAAGATAACTGACCAAGTTAAACAACAAAACCGTGGGAAGTAGTATCAGAATATACGAATTTGAAAAAGTCAGTGAAATCTCAATCATCCAAGTAACATCAATTAGCAAATATCAACAGCAGGGAACGAAACAACTTCCAAACAAATGTAACTGGATACAAACATGCAGTGCATATATGTACACGAATGAATGCAGTTCAGTACTCAATGCAATCCAATGACTTCGGTATGACAAATAAAGATGCAACTTAATGCAAAATGACCAAAGGGGACTGCAACAGCCAGAATGGCGACATGCAGTATGCAATGATACTTGATGACCAAGCCTTAACCAAATGTAATAACAACGTACAAGTTCAAGACCCCAAATGTAATAATAGCAGCCTTAATTTATATGACCAAGTGGCTACACAGTATGGAGTGCACAACAGGTTTAAGATTTAGATCAGTTCAGCAATCTACAACTTCAATTGACTCAAGTGAAATTATCAAGTGAAGCCAATATGACAACAATGAATGCACAGTGACTACATGAATTTCATGGAAACAATGCCTATACAGCTGCAAGTAACTCAACAATTCATAATGCAGTAACATACATACATGAATGGATGTATACACAAAGCAAAGCAAGCTAGTAACTCATCATAATTCAAACTGTAATTTTAAATAGCCATGACCAGAGAAAAGCCAAAGCCAAACATTCATGAAATCAAAATGGTCGAAGTCAAAGAAATGTCGACGTCGAGAAAAATCAATTTACCGAGTGAACCAAAAAAAAATCTTCATCACAGCAAACGATTTCAAAAGAATCAAACAACCAAAGTCAACAAGAAACAGTTTTTTTTTTCCTTTCATTTAAACCAGCTAGAAAAACACGAAATCAACTTGGCCTTAGCCTCAAACAAATCAGCTTGAAAAATCAGAAGTCAACAAAATTTTGAATTAAATGTGAGTGAAATAAATCACTCACCTTTGCCTGACGTGAATTGGAGCAACCTCGAGTGGAGAGAAGGAATCAAATCGATCGAACAAAACGAAACCGGCGCCTTGAATTGAACGAGCCCCAATTTGGATCGAAGGACGAAAGAACGAGGCCGCCATTATTTTATCGTTTGATTTTTTTTTCCTCTGAAATGAAGAGGGTTTTGAATGAATATAAGAGAAGGGGAGACGTGATTTTTGGGCACGATTTAGGGCGTGGTTGAAGGCGTAAGTAATGGCGTGTTTTTAGCTGATAAAAGAAAGGCAGTTGTACTAATTATGTTACATATATTATTATACTATTATTATTGTTATTTTTCATTTTTAAATTCAATTTTTTTTGTATAAATTCTCTTTACTTTGTTTTGTTTAATTTTGTTGTTAAAATTTTAACTAAGTGTATTTATTTATTTTATTTTGTATTGATTAAAATTTTATTCCTTTTTATTTAAGCTAAAGAAAAATGTTATTAAAACTAACCATCCTTTATTAATTTAAATAAATAAAAATCCTTAAATCCAAATTATTTTTTTAAGTCATTAGTTCGAATTTTAAATACAAATTCAATATTCAATATCAAACTCTAAAGTCAAATTCAAATTTTATTCAACTTTAAATAAATTAAATTCTAAAATTTAATCGCCAATTCATAGTTATATTAGGAATTCAAACTAAACCATCATTCAAATATTTAAAATTAATTAAATATTCCCAATTTAAATTGTTCAAAATTCAGGGTTGTTACAGATCGTTGATTTGATTTTCGCAAAACGAGGTTATGCTAATTTAAATTTTTAAGTTTTTAAATTTATTACCACTTAAGTTAAATGGGAAAAATAGTTGTTTTAAATTTACAGCAAATACACACACACACACACATATATGTATTAAGAATTAACAATTTCTTTAAAATTAATAGGTTGTTATGGAAACAATTGATATTTTTACACTGATTAGAGGTTAATTGGGTTGATATATATGTAGGTTAAGGAAAAAAAATACTTTTACTTACTGGTCAGTTTCAATACATATATATATATATATATACAAAAGTGGTTAAGATTCAGATTGACAAGTATAAAGACAGTTTGTTTTTTTAATTAACCTAAATAAATATATCTATGTGTATATGCCAGTTAGGAGACAGAGGAGAGAAAATTTTATAGTAAAATAAATATTCATTTTGTTATTTACTGAAAAAAATGTGTTTACAGCAAAATAAATATCTCTTTATCATTTACTGGAATATATACATATGTATTCCTGTTTTTAAATTACTGTTAAATTTTTAATGTATTAAGGTGGTTAATTTGTTTAATTGGTTTATTAAATTATTTTATTTTGTTAATAAAAATTATATTTGATAATCAAGCTATATACTTTTTTTATCATGTTCAAATTGAAAAATGTATATAAGATTTATGAAGGCAGCAGTTTTAACTGTTTTGAATTGGAAAGTAATATAAAATTTTGATTTTGGAAATTATAAAGATTATTTTATATAACGCATGTGGTTTTAAAAGGAAAATTAATTTAAAATAAAATTATTAGTTAAAACCAAAGTAGTAGGGAAATTAATTTGTTAAATGGCAATAAATTGTGGGGTTAATTCAAATATTGATAAATCATGAATTGTTTATATAAGGTTTAAAAAAAATCGTGAAAAGAAGCTGGACAGGAAATGGATTGCAAAACAAAAGAAAAGGTGAGAACTTCTCACTTAATCGGATTACCCGGTTTAATTTAAATAGTTAAATTTAAAATTATTGGTTGTTTGTTTGGATTAATAATTGCTACCAGTTGGATTGGTATGTTATATATATATAGTATATATATCGGAGTGATTGGTATTACCGCATTATATAGCGGATGAACCCTATGCACCCCGCATAAGAGCGGATGACCCCATATACCGCGATATTCCACCTCGAAGTGGAATTGGTATTTTATATTGTGCTAACATGTAACAACCCGCATATTTATCGATTATATATTTAAATATTTTGTTTAAATATTTTATCGTTATTTGGATATTGGTCTGAAAAGCTACCTTTTGCAAACGGTCGAATTAGGACCCGAGACCACGTCCATTGAGTTCGAAATGTCGTTTACAATTTTTTTAAGTATAAACATTGATAGGTATGGAGTTAGTGAAATTTCACTAACTTTTCCCGCTTTGGACTTTGGGTTAGTCTAGCCATTATAACTCAAGCCCACTTCTCTCCTTCTCCTCACTCTTCATAAATTCCTACCAAACTCTAGCTCACGCATTAATGGTGAGTGGAAAGGGAAACTAAAACTCCAAACCTAGGCTTCTACTTCAAATCCATCTTTCAACTCCAAATTCAAAGAGAAGATATTTGATATAAGCTTCTTGTGTTGAGATTAAAATGGATTGATTCTTGCTTTGCTTTAAAGCTTCATTTTCATTCATTTTTGGCCCAAAGGTGAGATTTTTATCTCACATTCTTGTCTATAACTATCTTGGACTGTTGGGAATGAATTCCCATCACTTTAGCATGTGCATTTGCATTTGGTTTGGATTGGATTGGCGAAAAACTACAATTTTTAGTGTTTTTGGTAAAATTCTGCACTTAGTTCGCTCTGCCTATGCTAGGCCGTTTGCGTGGAAAAGTCTCGGTCACCATATAGTTCGTTTCTGGCCTTAAACTTATTCGCATGCTTTAGGTCGTTCGCCTTGGAATTAGGTCATAGGTCGTAGGTCGTGGGCTCCTAGGTCGTAGGTCGTGGGCCGCTTGGTCGTAGGTCATTAAGCCTTAGGTCGTTAGGTCGCTCCCTTTGTTGGAAACGTTACCTCGGTCTTAGGTCGCTTGGATCTAGGTCGCTTTGCCTTATAACGTTAGGTTGCACGGCTTTGTTAAGACGTTAGGTCGCTCGCCTTTTTGTCCCTTAGGTCGTTCGGCTCGTTCACACGTTAGGTCGCTCGGCCTTTTTCACAATTAGGTCGTTAGGTCACGAGCCTCGCTAGGTCGCCGAACCTTTATAAGTCGTAGGTCATCTCTGACCTTAAACCACTCGGCCGCATTAGGTCGTGTACATTTTAGATCGCATGTTTCACTCGGCCGTTAGGCCTTTACCTCGTTAGGGCGTAGGTCGCTCGACCTTATTACCTTGTTAGGTCGCGAGTCCCTTAGGTCACTCGCCTCTGTAAAATCGACCTTATTACCTTGTTAGGTCGCTCGCTCGTTAGGTCGAACCCCTTAGCGGGGGTGTTGCCCCCGCACCCCCACCTTGTGGGGTTGGCACCCCCCACCCCCCCGGACCCCCCCTCCGCAGGGGATCTTATCTGAAAAACATTCAACAAAACTTGCTTTGTTGAGATGCTGAGTTGACCATTCTTCGAGACAAACTATCTTTGGCTTCTCGGTCGATTTTATGGTATCACGGCCTTGCTAAAAAGGAGGGATAACAACTTTAGAAATATGAAGGTTTCAATACTAGTAGTAAATATCAAAACTCTTTCAAAAAAATGATTTCAACTCTATTTTCAATAACAAAGCTCTTTTCTTAAACCGTTTTCCAATCTACTAGTATATACAAACCTTTACCTCACTCGGATGAGAAATCTAATTAAACGGCTTAGTAAAACAAGCGGTATGAAATGATTGCATTCACTTCGTCGGTTAATTCTTGGACTTGTTCGATTGAACATCTTATGACAATTTGCTAGTGAAGATTTACAGTTTGTTCGTAAATATTTAAGTTAAGCAAGTGGTTATGGGATACGAAGATAAACTTTTATATTTACTAGCTTAGTGTAATTGACACTTCTCATTAATCACGACGATCATTTTATGATTTAGACTAGCAATTGTGCGATGTCTCTTTGTTTGCAAGGTTAGACTAGACCTCATGGGTGTGATTCCGACTCACACATATCTCTTTGTCCGCAAGGTTAGTCTATACACCATTTGTGTGATTCCACTCACACATACCTTTTTGTTGCGAGGTTAGGCTAGAAACCATTTATGTGATTCCACTCACACATACCTTTTTGCTTTTTGGTTAGCCTAGACCTCATCTGGGTGATTCCGACTCACCCACATGGGGTAACTCCCCATGATCTTCGGACCGTTATATGAAAGACCTCTTTCCCTTTTTCTGTGATTTCTGGATTTCTTGTGTTGATTTCTGGAATTTATTTCATTGACTTGTTATGAGTACAAGTTTAGGTTATGATGCCCTCTTTGGATCTTCGAGAAGATTCTTGTGATATCGATTTATCTCTTATTGATTGATCTTCTGTTGATCATCATTTGCATACTTATAGTAGTATGTCAGTATGGATATTTTATGTTTATGCCATATCTTTTATTTTATACCATGTCATCTGATATTTATAGCTAGACTGATCCGTTTATTACTTTCTTAAATAATACTCGAGTCAGACCGAGATGTTACAGGTGCTTCTGCTTAACTTCTTCCTGGGATTTGCTACTCTGACTTTTGCCTAACTATTTAGATTTGCAGTTTTTGTTGTATACACTTGAGATATAGACTCATAGTTGTATTATTTTGTATAGCACGTGTTGCTATTCTTTTGTATTATTGTGGATCTTTTTGACGACCACTCTGATGTACACTTTCATGTGTTAGTAATATATTCATATCTTCTTCCACGTTTGTGATATGGATGTCTGTGACTGATTTGTGTTATGCTTATTTCTATGTTTGTTTCCGAAGATTATTTATAGCCACCGTGTGATAAGAAATCACATGGATGGTCGCTCCTCAACTGCCTTATTCTCCGTGCTAGTTGACAGCACTACACCGTAGTGTTCTTGGCTAGCGTGGGTGTAGAGGTGGGGCGTCAGATAACATCTGTGGATGCAGGGAAACCGATTGGAGGGATCCAACTGGATTCCTCAAATGTTGATGTTATTTCATTTTCTGTGATATAATTTATTTGTGATCTGTGATTGATTATATGGGAAATTGAAATTATTAAAAGCTATTGTTTGGCCGAATATATTTTGGTATTTTAAGATACTAGAAATATAAAAATTGGATTTTTGCAAGGAAATAAAGCAGAGAATTTGAAGTAAAATAATTTTAGAGAATTGAATAAATTAAAAGAAGGAATTTGGAGAGGATAAGGTTGATTTTTGAAATCATATTTAACAAATTCCAAGTATAGGGAAAAAGATTTTTTTTATAAATGGAAATAAATGGATTTTGAGAACTTAAGTAGTATTGTTTAAAAGTTGAAGAATTCATTTAAAAATTCGTATTTTAAATGGTTTGGGAAAAATAAAGGGAGAATTTTGAATAAAGAAGGTAATGGATATTTTCAGTTTAAATTAAGACGTCGAATCATAAATAAAGAAGTAAGTTTAAAATTAATAGATTTTGAAAAAAATTTGAATAAGCAAAGGAATTTTATTTAAAATGGAGTTGGTTTTGAAAATTGATTTAAAAAACTGATTAAGTATTTGAAACTGCGTTTTAAAAGGAGGATGGCACTATGGAATTTATAAAATAGGTTTGTAAAGAGAAATAATATATCAATGGATATTTGGAGATATAAATTCACGGTGGAAATTTATAAAGGATTGTGTAATTTGTTTTTTAAAAATAAATAGTGGTTTCTTTTTATAGGTATGAAAGAAAGGCATATTTCCTTGAAAAGCCAAGTACGTTTTCAAAGCAGATTTTTAAGTATAAGTTGAAAGTTTTAAAGTTGTCTTAAAAGAATGTTTTTGAGATATTATTTATTTTAAGTTGTTTAGAATTTGGAAGTTAAATATTTAATAAATTAGTTATAGTATTAATTATTTTAAAAGGCTAATTGGTATTATGATTTAAAAAGATAATTATTAATATTTATATTTTATAAAGTAATTTTATTTTTAAAACTAATTTTGCTAAAATTTTGTAACAACCGTGATTTTTGATTACGGTCGAAATAAAAATTTAAAATAGAAATTTTAAATTGAGATTTGAAAAAGAAAGAAGAATTGGCAAATCATTTACAAAGTCAGTGAATACTTCAAAATGGTTGCATGTTTGAAATGAAATGCATTAGCCTTTTACATATATGAAAGGAATAGGCCAGTTAATGACAAAAGGTAAAACTTTGCTAGCACCACAAATTTTGTAGAAGCAAAGTTGAACATTTTTACTACCATCATCACTTTATATGCAGCCTTGTCCCTTTTTCCTTCTGAGGCACATTTTCATTAAATGCTATTGTACCCAAAAATGCTTGCTAGCACTCCTTTTGTTTGACTTATACACAAATTGGTAAAAGAAAGGTAGCCTGCATCATTCTCTTATTCACATATTGGCGAAAGAAAAATAAACACTTCATCATTCTTTTTTTTAGCTTCCAGGGCTCAATAAAGCTTTAATGGCGGTTAATTTCTTGCTTGCTTTGGATCTTTGTTGCTAATTGATTCTAAAACCAAATTTGAGGTGAGTTTAAACTCACGCTTCTAATTGAAACAATGTTGCTTGTTTTTTTATGTTGTTTTGTTGTTTTTGTTGGGTTGAAACTTTTCGTTGCTAAGTTGTTTATATATTTTATGCGTGCACTTGCAATGCACTGGATATAAGAGAAACTAGCAAGCACAAAAACACAGTTTCACCAATGTTTGAAATGTTATCCGCTCACTTTATACGTGCATGCGTGAAGTTTGTATTGCAAAGAAAAATCAAGTCCTGGCGTTCATTTTATTTTTCTTTCATTTATTGTGTGAATGCAAGTGTTCTCTGGACCATTTTTTTGTGAAAACATGTTGTATACGAAAACTAAGTTTAGGTACTATTACTTTGTTTTGTTTCATTACTTGCGTGTATATGCACTTCATGCATGCATATGTCCATATTGCACAAAATAAGTAGTATACCTCATTGCTCACATGCAAATATGGTTAGTGCGAATCTATATCCAGGTTGAAGATATAAAATTTGTCTATAATCATTTTGTACGTGCATGCATATTATAACTTCGTCCAGGTATTTTTGTTCTTTCCATGCATGTAAGCCTTATTACCCAGACCATTATTTTTTTCATCCATGCATAAAGTATAACTAGGTCCAAGTCATTTGATTTTGCATTTGTTTCTTGCGTGCATGCAAGTTGTTTATTACATTTTACATTTTTGATTATTACATTTTTGTGCAAAGTAGTAGCATACGAAAACCAAGACTATATAATTTACCTAAACGTACAATAGGATAGGCACTAAACACGAAAATTGATGGATCACTTTATTTTTAATTACTTCATCACTTGCATGTAAGTAGGCATGACACAGTTACATTATTTTTTTATCTCATTATGTACAGGAGAGTATGCATTTTTTAATGTAGTGTTTCCAAGTTGTGTTATTTTATTGTAATTCATTTACGTGTGCGAAAATGTTTGCACGTTAGCATTTCCCTAGTCATCTACATTTGCATATGGTCACTTTCTTTTGCACATTTGTTACTTGCGTCAAAAAAAGTGTAGTCCAGACCATTATATTAATTCTTGCGTACATGAGTTTAGGACCACGACCACAAAGTGTAGTCCAAGTCATTGTATATTTTGTTAACTATGTGAATACTGCCAGGGTCTTACCAATGTTTAATTTATTTTGAACAGGTGTTTTGTTTTGAAACGTATTTTGTTGCCGTTATTTTTATAACAGATTTTTACCACGATGTTTATAGTTGAAGCGTGTTGTTTTGATGAGATTTTTGACGACTAAAAATTATTGTTGTTTTGACTTCAGTAACCGTCAATTTAAAGTGAATTTTCAAGCGGCTATACCGCAACACTGAATTTATATCCGTTTTTAGGTGTTTTTTGAAGCGCAATTTCCTTGCCGAAATTGCTGTAGAAATTTCTATTTTAATCACATGATTTTAAATCGTTTTAAAATATAATTGTTTCCAAAAAAATTTCGGTTTACGCTTTCAAAAGAATGAGAAATTGATTTAAACGCTTCAACAAAATTAAGGACTGTGAACCCTTACTTTTACTGATTCGATTATTTCCAGACTTGTCCATTTGAGAACATAAAAAACAATTATTGATGTAAAATACACAATTTTGCATTTTCAAGGAAACAATGATGAGATTTAAACGATTTAGCAAAATTGTGAAGTATGGAACCACGCCTTTACTAATTCGGTTAAATCAGGACTTGTTAATTGAAATATTTGCCGTGGAGTTGCTGCTTGAAAATTTTGATGTTTTTTTTGGGCTTGCGAGCCACTATGATGGACCTTCTAGTCAATTACCAGTACTAGACCGTCTGGTCATTTGTTAGACCATCGGGTCATTTTTAGGGCGCCAAATATTATGATGACAGTTGCAACGACCCGTAAATTTCGATAGTAAATTTGGTTAATTTAATTAAATTTAGAAAGAAATAAAATTTTATAATTTATGTCGAAATAAAGTTTAAGAATGAATTGTAGCAACCAATTGTTGACAATTGAAGTAAAATCAATAAAAGTGAAATAGCGCGAATTGTGCACTTGTGCACAAAATTTAAAATAAGTAAATTAGCGTAAAAGTGGTGTAAATTAAAGGATTTGTATATAATTTATAGTAATTGATTAAATTCGGTATTATGTAGGTAATTATAATAATTGGTTGAAGGTGGACAAACATAAGTGTAACCTTGCCATGTAAACAATTACTATAAGTTACCTGTTTAATTAGTGGATGGAATTGGAAATAAATTTTAGTAAAAATAGATAAATGTTACATTTATGGGGATGTGATATAATGTTAGAATTTAGATGTAGCATTTATAATTAAAATTTAAAATTTAGAATAAAATTGCAATTAATTGAAAATAATGTAAATCATCTTACTTGGTTATAAGTTTAATATAAGCAACAAATGGAAATGCTGAATTAGTGAATCATTAATAAAAACTAGAATGGAATTCCATTAATCTAATAACGGAAAGAGTGAGTAATAAGTGAAAGTAATTAGTAGTGTGAAAATAAATGGCAACACAGATATGTAAGTAATAAAGGCATATTTATGTGATTAAGGGGTAACGATAATGTTTATTGTATGTTACCTATTGTTAATTGAAATTTTTGATATATGTAAATTAAATAGGAACATAGATTTATTTATAAGGTAGTAATTGATATAATAAAGGTATGAAATATTGAAGTATGTAATGCAATGGATATCATAAATAGAATGGAATAAATTACTGTATATATGGAATAATAATCTGGGTTGATAAGTAACGAATTTATAAAGGCATTGGAAAGCAATAAGTGACAATTAATATAGATTTATTTGTTTGATGTGCAAATAAACTTTGGTAATCAATTAAAATAAATCAAATTTAACGTTTTGCTAATGTAAATTTAAGTAATGTTAAATTTATTCATAATATGAATTGGTTGATTTAATAAATGGAAACTTTGATTTGTGAATAATAAAAAGTTTGAAACCAAGTAAATAAAATTTATTGAGGACATTCAATCGTAATTTATGTATATATTTGGCAAGTAAATCAAATCGATTTATAGGAATCAATTTTTAATTAATTGGAAGGAAATCTATAATACATGAATTCATTTGTAAGAAAATGAAATTTATTACTATATTAATTGGAAATTTTAATAAGATGATAAAATTTATGAATTATAGGATTTGAATTTAAATAGTGATTAAATTATTCAATTTATAATAATTTGATTAATTACAAATGAATGAAATTAAATATTTAATTATTACGTTAATCTAAAAATTATGTTGAAATTGGAGAATATTTATGTAATAGCTTTGAACCCAACGTTAACTTCCTCCATTTCGCCATAATGAATTGAATAATAAGAATGAATAGTGAATTCAATGGAATTACTGAAAAGTTAATCTATAATTGATTAATATAATGAAATTTGAATTTACGCTGAAATTTATGATTGAATCAACATTTAATTGACATCTAAATTGGTTTAAATCATTGAGATTGTTTAAGAAAACAAAAACGATAAGATTTGTAAATTTTGGAAGTGAAATTGAAAAAAAGTGATTTAGTTAATGACTTTTTAATTTAATTAATTAATGGAAAAATAGCCATTTTGGCCACTAACTCGGATTTCGACGAAACCAGTGTCAACGGATCCGTAACGGTGAATTATTGTAGGATTTCAAGTTTCATAACGATTGGACTTGTTGTTTGATCGTACGGATTCGAAGCGCCTTGAAATCAATTGAAATCAATTTGAAAAATATTTATTTTAGCATAACTTCTTCGTACGATGGAATTTGGACTTGAAACCTTTTCCATTGCGTTTAAAATATTTGAAAACATCCATTTTTATACGTGGGTTGACTCTATTCATTACGGAGTCAGAATGGGTTTTTCGGGCCACTTTATCGTTTAACGCGTATATCAACCCGATACATCTATTCTGTTCTAGTTTGTCTATAAATATCCCGTTATAAACCCTAGCAGTACTCTATTCCTCATTTCTATACGTACAGAAACTTTTGTACTCCTCTTCCTCAATGGCTGTAAACCCTAGTTTATCCAATTCAAATTACAATTCAAAGTCAAAGTCAAATTTTCAAACTCCTCAAAAAAAGTAGAAAAAAATATATGTTGAAGATCTCGAAGTGCGTAATATTCTGGTGTGATTCGTTTTTCAAACCGGGATTCGGTGTGGTCGGAAATTGATGATCTATTCATGGCCGTTCATCGTGTCGGAACAAACTGCGTCTGATCGGAAAATCCCTTCTGGGTTTTGTAGAGGGGCTAGTGCGTTGTTCATCGGCAAAGTTTAGCGGAAAATCGACGGTTGGAGTTGGTAGAAATCGCAATATAGGGTTTTGAAAACCTAGGTTGGAGGCGGCGGCGGCGCAACCTGGGGGTGCCGCATTTGGGCTCGACGATGGAGTGGGCGAAAAGGAGTTCGATGATGGTAGTGGTTTGGCAAACGGTGGTGGAGGATCGATGAAATTTGTGGTCAATGGTCGGTCGATCTGCCTTTTCAGTTCCTGTAGTGCGTGTGCATTTTTTATGTGAGGAAGAAGGTTAGTGATGACGTGGCAACAAGTATGTGTTATCTTTTATTTTATTTTAATAATTATTTTCAATCGCATTTATCGCAATAACTTTTGCATATGATATCCGTTTTACGCGCGGTTTCTTTTGTTAGGATGCTATTGAAATTCCGGACACTTTGATGCAGGTTTGGACGGATTCTGAAACTGCAAAATTTTTGGGTTTAAACTGAATTTAAATTCAATTTAAATTCAAATGGTGAGTGTTTTAACCCACTCACAACTTCTAAGGCTTCTTATGTTTGTTAAATTAAATTTTGTTGTGATTTAAAATTTATCTATGATTGTTTGGGCATATATTTAATCATCATCTCAGTTAGATTGCATTTATTTAAAATAAATTGTTATTTAATTTATTTTTGCATATAAAATGCCAGTTAAATTTTTATTTATTTATTTTAGCATATAAACTGCCAGTTAAACAGTTTTAATTTATTATTGAATATAAACAGTTAGTTAATACTTCTTGTTTATTATTCGTTCTATAGTGATGTTATTGTTTATATTGGATGATGATTGTTATAAATGGTTGATGGTTGATATTGGATGAATGAATATTGTATTTTATATTGTATAAACTGCAATTTATTGTGCATTTTTAGTTCATTCGGGATTAGAATTTGAAATGATACATAACCATAATTTTTATTTTAAATTATGGATTGAAATGATAAATATCCGTATTACTTGACTGTAGGGTAGAAAAATTATATACAAACACCGTTGTCTATATATAAAACTATTTTGAAAGGATTTCTATGGTTTTGGAAAGAAAATACGGTTTAATAAATAATAATTTTTGATAGTATATAAATGCTATTTTAAATATATGTGTGTATATATATATAGTTGAATTCTTGAATTTAAGCTATGTATAAAATTGATTTATAAAAAAATAAGGTTAAAAATGAAGTAGATTATTTTATATTATATGGTTAAGTACCTATTTAAGATATTGTATATATAGAGTTTTCAAATTACTTAATAAAAATTAAGTTGGAAATAAATGTGAAATTTGTTTGAATTGAATTATTTATGAATTATGCCCAAAAAAATTGATTTGAAATTTAAAATAAATTGAGACTTTAAGGGGTATGTTTCTTATAACTTGATTTGGTATAGAGTGATTTAAATGAATATAAAGTTGATGTAAATGAATATATCAAGTTAATAAAATTGAAAGAATATCCAGTTGTTTGAAGTTAAAGGTTTTTACTTAAATGATATTAGGTTTATTTAGCAAACATTTCAAATCTAAATAATAGTAATTGAAATTGATATGTGTCGAATTATCAAAGAACAGTTTTGAAATTGTGGAATATTTTAAAGCTTTGAAATATATGGAAATTTGAAATGGTATATTTGAAGGTTTCAAATCTATATTTGGAATTGATTTGTGAAATTAAAGAAGCTAATTTATTATATAAAGTAATTTAATATTAAACCATTTAAATATTGGGAGTTATGTTTCAAAGTTATGGGTCAAGGTATTATGATATGAAAATGCTATGATTTTGGGAAAACAAATATATTTGAAATAAAAATAATATTATATTGATTGGGTTTTATAAATGATTTCATATTAATTTGGGTTTTAAAATAGAAATGATATCGTTTTAGTATGGATTTGAAATGGATATTTTATTCTGGTTTTTAAAGTATAAACTATTTTGAAAAGACCGCGGTGTTATAATAACGTTTGGTTGTTGAAGAGACTGGGATCGGAAGTTGTCATACTCTCTGCCAACTCCGAAAACCACTTTAACAACCATGTACGCGGTGGAGATTCCAGAATGAAGTAGGATGGTGGCGGCATTTCCTCTAAGGTATATACGTGGACCCGACTCCCATGAGTTGGCATAAGGTGGCTAAAACAGGAGCGATTCTCGGGCCAATGAGGTCATTCCTCTGATCGGACGCATTCCTTCGATATTATACTCTGACTTTTGGGTTGATTCGGTTGCCACTATTGATTTTTGATTTTTTGGGGTGTTGTTCGAGGTGAGCGGTAGTAGCTGCTACGCGTTACCACCAGCTTGGATGCGTAATTGGTATATCTACCTTGGCATTGCCTAGTTGTGTAGTGCCACCTACCCTAGCGCGCCTTGTACGAGTTTCTATTTGTGTTATACCTATGGAGTATCCTCTGGTAGCCTCCCGATTAGGAGGTATTTCGGTACTGTATAGACTATTGGCATTATTTGTGTTAAGGGGAATAATGGGCACTCCTTAGCGCTATTTAAAAGTAAGTTTATTTTACTAATAGACACTATTATAATAGCGAAATATTACTACATAGTAAATTGTTTGATGGATCCTTAGTAGATTTCAATCCCGAGCATCTCTTAATTTACTACACATATATTTATTCCTGTTGATTTAACTTACATAAGATCTTTTAGTTCTGACTCGACTGTTTTGTTTTTTCAATTCGCTCGGGTTAATATGAGCATTTCAGGAATCGAGGACTTTATTTTTGGAGGAAGAAGACGAAGATTTCATTATTATTATATTATACTGTTCCACTACACACTGTATTCCGCTGCATTGATTATTATTCACTGGTATGTGCAACTCTGATATGTATTGTATAAGAATAATCGAATATTCTATAAACAGCTTCATGAACTGTATATTTGATTATTATATTTTATCGTTCCACTTCAAGATTCTATTTTGTTTTTCTTTCTCTACTTTTTCTTATTTACCCCATAACAATCCGCCCTTCTATATGGTTTAAGTCTGACGTGGGGGGTTTATCTTCGATTTAAAGCGTACTAAAAGGCGGGATGTTACATCTATTATCAGAGCTTTGGTTTAGCGATAAACCTTAGCTTTGTGGGGTTGACTCTTTACTAATAGCGTAGTAATACCCTATGATGAGTCACTGTGTAACGACCCCAGATTTAAATTCAGTATGAATTGACAATTAATTTCATTTCTGAATAAAATTGTGAAGCAATTGGTAATTAATATAAATTTTAATAGAAATTTGGAATTTATCGAGAATTAAATTGGATATTTGAAAATAAACATATATAAAAAAAACAGTGAATGAATGTGAAATGTAAATTAAAACAATTAACATTATGTTATAAAATCAATGCACATTAATAAAACAAAATATAAGCAAAATGATAGGTATGTAAGTATGAAACAAGTAACAAGTACAAACAAATAAAAGAAGAAAGTATATTTGTACATGAAGAAAAGAGGCAACCTGGCAAAATAAAAATAAGAATAAACAAATCATTCAAATACAAAACAAAGAAACAAAGTTGTAAATAAATATGCAAAGTAAAACAAAACTAAAGCAAAGTACAATACTCCATGAACATAAACAAAGCAAGTAGAAGAAGTATGCAGCCGAAATATAAGGCAATACAAAGCCATAAGACTAAAGTAAATCTATGAACAAAACAATAGAATAAGGCAACTATAGAGACATAAAGTACATCAGCCCTTAATTCCATCATCTCTAAGTACACTTTCCTGTACATCAGCCGAGTAAAGTAGTATGTAGGCAAAAGAAAAATGTAAGCATAGGAAATAGCTTGCTAACGAAAATATGAAGGACCTATGCAATTAATGTCATGTCCTTAGCCACTAAAATGTTATACATCAGCCACCATAACATATTTGTCACCTGTACAAACAATATAAAATACCCTGTACAAAGTGATATCCCTGTGAACTCACTCTACATATAGCAATCTTCATCAGTTCGTTCATTTGAACTGGATACCTCAAGAAAATAATGTCAACTTAAACTTAAACAAAGATTACAAACAATCAACATAAAACATCAGAGCAATCAAAGAAAATCTGAGAACAAGGAAGAAACTTCGGCTAACAGTTCAAACCAGAGTTTTCAAACTTTGCAAAGTTTAAAAAGATTTCAACTTGAAGACTTCTGGAAAACAAGATGTTTAATGTGAGTAACTTCATATTTTAAAATAATCTAAGTTTTAAATTTAGTTGTATGATGAATATCAGAAATTGTGTTGTGTGGAAATATATGTACTTCATTGAATTTTTGATGAGATAAAGCCTGCACATATTTTTATCTGGATGTTGCTCTGTTATAAATCTCAGAAGTCGGAGTTACTTCGAGAAAAATCATATTTGTTCAACCTATTGATTGTTAGAACAAAACATATAAACAAAATATGTTTGGGTAAGTATAAAGTGGATTTTAAAATTTATTTCATGCTAAATAAAGTGGTCTGCTCTGGAAAAAAAAAACATAAGAACAGTTAAAATTCAACATAAGTGACATTTTCGAACATCTTGAATTGTCAATTCAAATTTGCAAATAGGTTTCTACATCAAAAATAGGATTTTTAAAGCTCAAATCATATTTTTTTAGTAATGGTATGAATTGGCTTTTCAGGGTTGATCATTTTGGGAAGTTTTGGTTGTCTCGGGCAATACGCTTGAAGGGGAAGGTCGGGGTTTCTTCCGGTGATAGTAGAATGACCGGTGAGTGGAGGAAAAATGGTGGATGGGCATGCAGATGACAGTGGCGATGGCGGTTGAGCTGGAAAGCTCCTAAACCTATTTTTAACTAGGTTACATTTTTTTTTGATCGGCACGTGTCCTCTAGTGGATCAAGTGCTTCGGAGGTTTGGGAATTCGTAGATGGATGGTAGGCGAAGTCGTGGCCGGTGGTGGTGGTTTTCCGGTAGTCGGAGGAGCAGAGGCGAGCTATTGACAGGTTTGGGATGTGTTGGGTCTAGCGTTTCCAGGTTTCGACCTTGCAATCGAATTTCAATTTCGAGCGAACGATGGATTTTCGATGACCGGAAACTAATGTGGGGAGGTTCGTCGACTTATCTCGATGACCGGCAAGGGACCGGAGGTGAAGGCGGCACGGTGCACGTGCACCGTGCATTTTGGAGGGGCTGACGATTTTGAGGGTGTGCTGCTTTTATTCACTCGGGTTTTTGGAGTATTGACTCGATGCAGAAGCGATGGAGTTTATTTATTTTCTCGAAGTAAATTGTTGGCATTGGGTTACTTTGGCATGCTACATGTTTTTATTAAAAAAAACCTGTCATGTTTTTTTTTTTGGGTTTGTTTCTCAGGGGAGACTCGGGTCAGACGAGTGCTTGACTGGAAGCGATGGAGTTTAAAATAAAATAAAAAGTAAAGCTATAAATAAAAATAGAGATTTAAACTTAATTTTAAATCTGGATTCAAATTTGAATCTGAATCTTAGTTTTGAAGTAAAAGAAATTTGAAGAAAAAAAATTAAATTGTTTTAAATAATTTGATTGATAAATGTTCTTTACATTTATTTTTGAGGATTATAAATTAAATTTAAATTTGATTAATGTTTAAATGGTTAATCATTTTGGATCTTAAATTCAAAATGGAATTTAAATTAGGATTTAAAAGTATAATGTTTTAAATATACACATAAACGTTAATTAAAGCCTAAGTAAAGGAAATGAATTATATTAAGGATAATTAAGGTTTTTAGTAATTTAATTAATAAGGTAATTAAAGAATGATTTATTTAATTTATAAATTAGATTAATTTATAATTTTAAATAATGATTTAATCTAAGAAATTTTTCTTAAGAAAGTAAATTAAGAAATGCTATTAGTTAATGAGGATAATTAATTATCAATTATTAAGTAACAAAATTAATGTGATAAATTTTGGTAACAAATTAGATTAGTTAACTGAATCAATTGTAAATTGTTAATTACTTAATGAAAGCAATTAAGGGTTAATTACTAATAAGTAATTAAATTTGGACATTTAGATTAAATTAATGATAAAGATAAATTGGTAATTAATGATTTGTTATTATGAGATGATTGCTTAATGGTAAGTAATTAAAGAGTAAATTTCTTGAAATAATGAATTAAGAAGTTAATTAATTATATAATTGGTTCAAGAGTCAATTTAACTAATATGATTGATTAAGAATAATTTAATTAATTATAGTGTTTGATAAATTAATTTATATCAAATGATTTGGAATCAGTAAACCGGAATGGGATAATTAATTCATAAGTAATTTATTTACTTGGAAATAAATTGAATTGATTAGGATTAAACGATTAATTAATCCTACTTATAAATGACTATTGAATACTTGACCTTACTTTTGAATGATTATATTTTATAAAATGCCTTGAATTGATTGTCCTATCTGATCTGTGATATGTTATTCTGTAAATTGTGGTATGTATAATTTATTCATTTATTGATGATACATCTGTATATTATCTGTGAATTTTTAAATGACGATAAGCGTTATAGTTTATATCGCTTATCAACTTTATTCTGTGTTTTGATCTATGATGATTGAATGATATTGCACTATTGTGTTAAACCCCTGGACCACACTTATACACACACCAATATGGATTTCACGAGGAAATCGATTAAGTCACAGATTTTTGAAAATAGTTTTGTATTTGAATTTTTAAATTCAAATGTTTTGAAAATGGATTGGGTTTGAAGTGAAAAGCTTTTGAAATGGAACTTCAAAGATGAGATTTATTTTGAATAACTTGGTAAAGTATGAAGTTTAAATAATTTGATTTAAACTTAAATACAAGATTTGAAATGAATTCTAGGATTTGAAACCAGGGATAAAAAAATGTTATACCAGTTATATATGGGTTAAACTACTTTAAATGTATTGATTTGGGAATTTGAATTTAAATTCAAGAGCTTTAACTCGTGTAAATATAATTGGATTTTTCTGAAACGAAAACTGTTTGTTTTCAAATAATAAAAGCTTTCACATAGTAAATGAACGTCCAATTTGTATTAAAAAGAATTTCAAGTTTGAAAATGAAGATAATTTCCAAGTTGTGAAAACGATTTGAAAGCTATAAGTTGAATCTTGATTTAAAGATTCAACAAGTTAATCGAATTTTGAAAGCTATGAGTTAAATCTTTGATTTAAAGTTTTAATGAGTTAATCCAATTTGAATGGAAATTGTTTTGAAATCTACGAATTGATCTTTGTGAAATAAATCTTTTCGTAATATAAAGATTTGAAATGGTAATTGGTTTAAACCAGTTGAAAAGGAAAGTTTTTGGATTTTAAGTTGTGACTTAATTGAAACCCAAATATCCATATGTTTTTGAAATACTACGCTCACTGTTCGGTTTAGCCGGGAGAGGACCTTTGTGTCATATATCCCATTCCGAATATGTGATATGTCGTTATGAATTGCATATGAAGACCGGTGTTGAAGACCGGATATTTTCGAAAATGAAAGGACAACTCGTCGAATGTCTTCGCATCGACTGGTCCCCGGTATAGAGACTCCATATGTGATGGGAAGTCCGAACGCGATTAGTGAATATCCGGTTTGCAAGGACTTCTTTTGAAGTGCCTTCGGTTCTGTTCGAACCCGGAACATACTTGTATGGATTGTATGTCTGACATTACAAATTGAGATATAAAGCTGATTTCTTTCAAATATATTTCTGTTGGTGGCGGAGAATTTATTCTCTTAGTTTAACACCCTTCTCTGAGACGTACGCGCTCATAGGTTATGTAGTTGATGGTTATCAGCGATATATTCCCAATTTGGTAATGTGACATGCTGAGTGTTGCTGTGAAATGATCATTTGTTTGATCATTTATCTTTTTGATCATTACTTTGATCATTTGTTGGCCCAAAGCATGGCTTTGTACCAAAGTGTGGCTTTATGGACGAGACTTCGTCGAACCTCACACCCCGGAATGGTCAAAACAGGAAAGATGCAGCAAGGTTATTGGGGGTAGCATCCCTTAGGGTATGTGCATTTCCTTCTGGATAGAAGTGGTATCATGGTATGGAGCCCAGATACTTAACTTATGTTGATATCGCAGATATATATATATATGTGTGTATATATATATATATATATATATATATATATATTATTTTGTGATTTGTTGCTGGGGCCCCGGTTAAAGGTTGGTTACAACCGGGAGATGGCATACTCGTTTCAGTAGTTACCCAGTTAGGGGTAGCCCGGCCTTGTGTTGGCAGTGATCCGGTTAGGTTCTCGGGACGTCATTCCAAAGGCGTTTTCATGTGGCAATGGGAAGTTCCTTGGCCTGACCATTTGTTGGAAATCCAAAGAAACAATACGATCTTGTACGGTTTTAGTTGTATAACCTGCCATGGAATGTGGCGGTAACCAGCTATTGAACATGGTAGCTATAGTAGGCATAAGTGCGGAATGCCTATGCTGGCTAAGATTTATATCTTTACTTTCGAAATGAATTTTTCCTACACTAGTCACGAGTAATAATATAAAATGTTTCTTTTTAATGCGTATCAAGCATCTTTGACTATCATAAGGAGAAATCTCCTCCGATTCTGCGTTTGCATTGTTTGTGTGTGCGGGAGGCCTTAAGGTAGTCTCATTTCTAAAAAGCATTGCGAATCTATTTTAAAATATTTCTTTGTTTGTTTTTAAAGATAAACTGTTTTTGTTGCTCACACCAGTCCCATGACTGATCCGAAGTTTATTGTTTCTTTCCCAAACTCTGGGTGCCCAAAATTTTCTACACGAGCAGTTCAGAGTTGGGTTTTTCAGATAGCTAGTTCAGTCTTTGGATGTGGATGAGACTTGCTTGTCTTTGCGTATCGTGATGTTGAACGATTTGCTGCTGCTGGAGTTCTCTTTTGAAGACTATCTTAGAGTTATATTGTTCCGCTGCTATCTCTTGTATCATATCTCTGATGTATATTGATATTCATTATATCACTCTGTTGTATCAGATATTGTATCTTTGTCGTATATCAATGTATTATTCTTCTTTTCCGCTGTGTTGTTTACTTAATGTTGTTATAAGCTCCAGCGACTCGGATTTGAACTGTCGAATCTACGGCATCGAGTACGATGTAAAGTATGGATGTCGATTTTCGAGCACGAAAAATTCATATCGTTACATTTGGTATCAGAGCTAAGGTTGAAACTTTAGCTCAGGAGTACAACACATTAAGTAGCTCATTAGAGATAGGGTGAAGTATACCTAGAATGAGTATATCCCTAAGATATCTGTTTGAATGCCTCGGTAAATTCTCTTGCTATCCACTGATAGTGAGTATGAGTGCAAGAAGAGAACGAGATAGGGGACAGGGAAATACGACTATAAATGGTCAATACCCTGCAACAGTGGAAACAATCTTTCTCTATCAAATTTTCTTTGATTCGTTTCTAAATTCTTTTGATTGCTTCGTGACAGCTCCAGAAAGAAGTTTTCGTTGTGATGGTGGCCCTATGAATCGTCGTAGAAAATCTTTAATTCGTATCTTCATCAATTTCTTATCAGTTTTTCGTTTTAAACTTTAATGAATTTGAAATTTAGAATTGAAATTTTGAATAAATTGGAAATTTTAAATTGAGTCGAATTGATTAATGGAATATGAAGGATAATTTGAATTGAATCGATAAAACGATTTTGTTTAAAACTAAGTTTGAAATTCTATTGAAATTTCTTGTGAATATCAAAGTCCGAAGAGGAACAAATTGGTATATATTTTGAGATATTCTGACTTGAATTTGGAATCCATATCTTGTGTTTGAGGAATTATAGGAGATCGTATCTATCTATCTCTGTGTTATTTTTGTGCTTGCGAATTTCGAGGACGAAATTCTTTTAAGGGGGGAAGTCTGTAACGACCCCGGATTTAAATTGAGTATGAATTGACAATTAATTTCATTTCTGAATAAAATTGTGAAGTAATCGGTAATTAATATAAATTTTAATAGAAATTTGGAATTTATCGAGAATTAAATTGGATATTTGAAAATAAACATATATTAAAAAAATAGTGAATGAATGCGAAATGTAAATTAAAACAATTAACATTATGTTATAAAATCAATGCACATTACTAAAGCAAAATATAAGCAAAATGATAGGTATGTAAGTATGAAACAAGTAACAAGTACAAACAAATAAAAGAAGAAAGTATATTTGTACATGAAGAAAAGAGGAACCCTGGCAAAATAAAAACAAGAATAAACAAACCATTCAAATACAAAACAAAGAAACAAAGTTGTAAATAAATATGCAAAGTAAAACAAAACTAAAGCAAAGTACAATACTGCATGAACATAAACAAAGCAAGTAGAAGAAGTATGCAGCCGAAATATAAGGCAATACAAAGCCATAAGACTAAAATAAATCTATGAACAAAAGAATAGAATAAGGCAACTATAGAGACATAAAGTACATCATCCCTTAATGCCATCATCGCTAAGTACACTTTCCTGTACATCAGCCGAGTAAAGTAGTATGTAGGCAAAAGAAAAATGTAAGTATATGAAATAGCTTGCAAATGAAAACATGAAGGACCTATGCAATTAATGACATGTCCTTAGCCACTATAATGTTATACATCATCCACCATAACATATCTATCACCTGTACAAACAATATAAAATACCCTGTACAAAGTGATATCCCTCTGAACTCACTCTACATATAGCAATCTTCATCAGTTCGTTCATTTGAACTGGATACCTCAAGAAAATAATGTCAACTTAAACTTAAACAAAGATTACAAACAATCAACATAAAACATCAAAGCAATCAAAGAAAATCTGAGAACAAGGAAGAAACTTCGGCTAACAGTTCAAACCATAGTTTTCAAACTTTGCAAAGTTTAAAAAGAATTCAACTTGAAGACTTCTGGAAAACAAGATGTTTAATGTGAGTAACTTCATATTTTAAAATAATCTAAGTTTTAAATTTAGTTGTATGATGAATATCAGAAATTGTGTTGTGTGGAAATATATGTATTTCATTGAATTTTTGATGAGATAAAGCCTGCACATATTTTCATCTGGATGTTGCTCTGTTATAAATCTCAGAAGTCTGAGTTACATCAAGAAAAATTATATTGGTTCAACCCATTGATTGTTAGAACAAAACATATAAATAAAATATGTTTGGGTAAGTATAAAGTGGATTTTAAAATTTATTTCATGCTAATTAAAGTGGTCTGCTCTGGGAAAAAAAACATAAGAACAGTTAAAATTCAACATAAGTGACATTTTCGAACATCTTGAATTGTCAATTCAAATTTGCAAAAATATTTCTAAATAAAAAATAGGATTTTTAAAGCTCAAATCATATTTTTTTAGTAATGGTATGAATTGGCATTTCTAGGTTGATCATTTTGGGAAGTTTTGGTTGTCTCGGGCAATACGCTTGAAGGGGAAGGTCGGGGTTTCTTCCGGTGATAGTAGAATGACTGGTGAGTGGAGGAAAAATGGTGGATGGGCATGCAGATGAAAGTGGCGATGGCGGTTGAGCTGGAAAGCTCCTAAACTTAGTTTTAACTAGGTTACATTTTTTTTTGATCGGCACGCATCCTCCAGTGGATCGAGTGCTTCGGAGGTTTGGGAATTCGTAGATGGATGGTAGGCAAAGTCGTGGCTGGTGGTGGTGGTTTTCGAGTAGTCGGAGGAGCAGAGGCGAGCTGTTGACAGGTTTGGGATGTGTTGGGTCTAGCGTTTCCAGGTTTCGACCTTGCACTCGAATTTCAATTTCGAGCGAACGATGGATTTTCGATGACCGGAAACTGATGTGGGGAGGTTCGTCGACTTGTCTCGATGACCGGCAAGGGGCCGGAGGTGAAGGCGGCACGGTGCACGTGCACCGTGCATTTTGGAGGGGCTGACATTTTGTGGGTGTGCAGCTTTTATTCGCTCGGGTGTTTATAGTATTGACTCGATGCAGAAGCGATGGAGTTTATTTTATTTTTTTTCTCGAAGTAAATTGTTAGCATTGGGTTACTTTGGCATGCTACAGGTTTTTATCAAAAAAACAAACCTATCATGTTTTTTTTTTGGGTTTGTTTCTCAGGGAAAACTCGGGTCAGACGAGTGCTTGACTCGAAGCGATGGAGTTTAAAATAAAATAAAAAGTAAAGCTATAAATATAAATAGAGATTTAAACTTAATTTTAAGTCTGGATTCAAATTTGAATCTGAAACTTAGTTTTGAAGTAAAAGAAAATTGAAGAAAAAAAAATTAAATTGTTTTAAATAATTTAATAATAAATGTTCTTTACATTTATTTTTAAGGATTATAAATTAAATTTAAATTTGATTAATGTTTAAATCGTTAATCATTTTGGATCTTAAATTCAAAATGGAATTTAAATTTGGATTTAAAAGTGTAATGTTTTAAATATACACTTAAACGTTAATTAAAGCGTAAGTAAAGGGAATGAATTATATTAAGGATAATTAAGGTTTTTAATAATTTGATTAATAAGGTAATTAAAGAATGATTTATTTAATTTATAAAATAGATTAATTTATAATTTGAAATAATGATTTAATCTAAGAAATTTTTCTTAAGAAAGTAAATTAGGAAATGCTATTAGTTAATGAGGATAATTAATTATGAATTATTAAGTAACAAAATTAATGTGATAAATTTTGGTAACAAATTAGATTAATTAATTGAATCAATTGTAAATTGTTAATTACTTAATGAAAGCAATTAAGGGGTTAATTACTAATAAGTAATTAAATTTGGATATTTTGATTAAATTAATGATAAAAATAAATTGGTAATTAATGATTTGTTATTATGAGATGATTGCTTAATGGTAAGTAATTAAAGAGTAAATTTCTTGAAATAATGAATTAAGAAGTTAATTAATTATATAATTGGTTCAAGAGTCAATTTAATTAATATGATTGATTAAGAATAATTTAATTAATTAAAGTGTTTGATAAATTAATTTATATCAAATGATTTGGAATGAATAAACCGGAATGGGATAATTAATTCATAAGTAATTTATTTACTTGGAAATAAATTGAATTGATTAGGATTAAATGATTAATTAATCCTACTTATAAATGACTATTGAATACTTGACCTTACTTATGAATGATTGTATTTTATAAGATGCCTTTAATTGATTGTCCTATCTGATCTGTAATATGTTATTCTGTAAATTGTGGTTTGTATAATTTATTCATTTATTGATGATACATCTGTATATTATCTGTGAATCTTTGAATGATGATAAGCGTTATAGTTTATATCGCTTATCAACTATATTATGTGTTTTGATCTATGATGATTGAATGATATTGCACTATTGTGTTAAACCCCTGGACCACACTTATACACACACCAATATGGATTTCATGAGGAAATCGATTAAGTCCCAGATTTTTGAAAATAGTTTTGTATTTGAATTTTTAAATTCAAATGTTTTGAAAATGGATTGGGTTTGAAGTGAAAAGCTTTTGAAATGGAACATCAAAGATGAGATTTATTTTGAATAACTTGGTAAAGTATGAAGTTTAAATAATTTGATTTAAACTTAAATACAAGATTTGAAATTGAATTCTAGGATTTGACACTAGGGATAAAAAAATGTTATACCAGTTATATATGGGTTAAACTACTTTAAATGTATTGATTTGGGAATTTGAATTTAAATTCAAGGGCTTTAACTCGTGTAAATATAATTGGATTTTTCTGAAACAAAAATTGTTTGTTTTCAAATAATAAAAGCTTTCGCATAAGAAATGAATGTCCAATTTGTGTTAAAAAGAATTTCAAGTTTGAAAATGAAGATAATTTCCAAGTTATGAAAACGTTTTGAAAGCTATAAGTTGAAACTTGATTTAAAGATTCAACAAGTTAATCGAATTTTGAAAGCTATGAGTTAAATCTTTGATTTAGAGATTTAATGAGTTAATCCAATTGGAATGGAAATTGTTTTGAAATCTACGAATTGATCTTGGTGAAATAAATCTTTTCGTCATATAAAAATTTGAAATGGTAATTGGTTTAAACCATTTGAAAGGAAAGTTTTTGGATTTTAAGTTGTGACTTAATTGAAATCCCAATATCCATATGTTTTTGAAATACTGCGCTCACTGTTCGGTTTAGCCGGTAGAGGACCTTTGTGTCATATATCCCATTCCGAATATGTGATATGTCGTTATGAATTGCATATGAAGACCGGTGTTGAAGACCGGATATTTTCGAAAACGAAAGGACAACTCTTCGAATGTCTTTGCATCGACTGGTCCCAGGTATAGAGACTCCATATGTGATGGGAAGTCCGAACGCGATTAGTGAATATCCGGATTGCAAGGACTTCTTTTGAAGTGCCTTCGGTTCTGTTCGAACCCGGAACATACTTGTATGGATTGTATGTTTGACATTACAAATTGAGATATAAAGCTGATTTCGTTCAAATAAATTTCTGTTGGTGGCGGAGAATTTATTCTCTTAGCTTAACACCCTTCTCTAAGACGTACGCGCTCAGAGGTTATGTAGTTGATGGTTATCGGCGATATATTCCCAATTTGGTAATGTGATATGCTGAGTGTTGCTGTGAAATGATCATTGTTTGATCATTTGTGATATGATCATTTGTTTGATCATTTATCTTTGTGATCATTACTTTGATCATTTGTTGACCCAAAGCATGGCTTTGTACCAAAGTGTGGCTTTGTGGACGAGACTTCGTCGAACCTCACACCCTGGAATGGTCAAAACAGGAAAGATGCAGCAAGGTTATTGGGGGTAGCACCCCTTAGGGTATGTTCATTTCCTTCTGGATAGAAGTGGTATCATGGTATGGATCCTAGATACTTAACTTATGTTGATATCGCAGATATATATATATTACTTTGTGATTTGTTGCTAGGGCCCCGGTTAAAGGTTGGTTACAACAGGGAGATGGCACACTCATGTCAGTAGTTACCCAGTTAGGGGTAACCCGGCCTTGTGTTGGCAGGGATCCGGTTAGGTTCTCGGGACGTCATTCTAGAGGCGTTTTCATGTGGCAATGGGAAGTTCCTTGGCCTTAATATTTGTTGGAAATCCAAAGAAACAATACGATCTTGTACGGTTTTAGTTGTACAACCTGCCATGGAATGTGGCGGTAACCTGCTATTGAACATGGTAGCTATAGTAGGCATAAGTGTGGAATGCCTATGCTGGCTAAGATTTATATCTTTACTTTCGAAATGAATTTTTCCTACACTATGCACTAGTAATAATATCAAATGTTTCTTCTTAATGCGTGTCAAGCATATTTGACTATCATAAGGAGAAATCTCCTCCGATTCTACGTTTGCATTGTGTATGTGTGCGGGAGGCCGTATGGTAGTCTCATTTCTAAAAAGCATTGCGAATCTATTTTAAAATATTTCTTTGTTTGTTTTTAAAGATAAACTGTTTTTGTTGCTCACACCAGTCCCATGACTGATCCGGAGTTTATTGTTTCTTTCCTAAACTCGAGGTGCTCAAAATTTTCTACACGAGCAGTTCCGAGTTGGGTTTTTCTGATAGCTAGTTCAGTCTTTGGATGTGGACGAGACTTGCTTTTCTTTGCGTATCGTGATGTTGAACGAGCTGCTGCTGCTGGAGTTCTCTATTGAAGACTATCTTAGAGTTATATTGTTTCGTTGCTATCTCTTGTATCATATCTCTGATGTATATTGATATTCATTGTATCACTCTGTTGTATCAGATATTGTATCGGTATCTTATAGCAATGTATTATTCTTCTTTTTCGCTGTGTTGTTTACTTAATGTTGTTATAAGCTCCGGCGACTCGGATTTGGACGGTCGAATCCACGGCATTCGAGTACGATGTAAAGTATGGATGTCGATTTTCGAGTGCGAAAAATTCGTATCGTTACACACTGAGTTAGTGTTATATAAAGGTTTTAATATTGTGTTAGTCCGTTCCGTTTTGTAATTATAAATTCTGGTTGATGCATGGGACGCTATGACATCAATAGGGATTTCTAAACACTTAATAGGACAAACCGACATAATATTTGGTTTTAATATCGGTGAATGAAATAATTTTGCCTATTATATTTTCTATATATATAGTAAATTTTATAAAGATTTTATCTGGTTGCAATAAATTGGTTGTTAGGTAATAAAATTTAAAAACAATAGGTAAAATAAGATTTAAAATAAAATAAATGAAACTGGAAATTTAGAACTTAAGTCCCGAGGTTTTGAAAATTCTTTCGATGATTTTGGAATATAAAAATAATATTATTAGAAGTATTTTTTGATCTATCTATTTCAATATAATTTGAAAGAATTGTTTTAAAAGAAAATTTGGAACAGAAATAAGTTCTGTACTCCCCTCGCTGTCGCTGGAAAATAATTTCGATGATTAGTGCACGCATCATCGACATTCATTTTTGAGTTCAAAGTGGGAAGGTGTAAGCACCCGAAAATTTCGATCCCGAAATTTCCAGATAGTTAGTGAAAGAAGAAACACAAAGAAACACACAATCTCACATTCGCAGCGGATAAAATATAATATCAACAATAATAATAGTTATACAAAAGAAATCTATATCTATCAATTTATATTTATATACATCAGAGTTACAGTGAACATATACAATCAATATGTCCCAGATATGCATCAATATATCCAGCGGCAATACTCCAAACGTTCCTGCCATCCAGCTCGTTCCTGAGCTCCACAAAGTCCTTACCTGAAAATCTGTAATACTCGGTCTGACCCGAGCATTACATCAAAGTAACACCCAGGTCAAGCTGGAAACTAGCGTGAGTAAACCCATCTAACATGAAATACTAATGCATAAACTTGAGTGAAAATCAAGGAAACTCGTAACTTTTCGAGTTCTTCCTTCATTATAGTAAATCATTTATCTCATACCACAATTCTCAGGTTAAATGTCCATGCTACTTAATTTATTCCAATCCAGCCAGTTTAATTCCATACATCCAATTATATAGAACTTAGATTACAGAATCGAAGTGGTTTCGGGTATTTACTAATACCCGAATCCGGTCTCTTCGAATTCAATACTATCTTATCCCAATTTATTCAAGTGATTAAAATTTAAATACTGGATGTCACTTTTCATAATAATTAATTAAAGGTAACCACATTATATCAGTTCAACCCAACATATCATACTACAAAGCATTCCATTTCACAAAACATCACAATCACATATCAGGATTAAGAAATAATCCAAGGCATTCAAATATCTATCGATTATTCATAAGCAAGATAGATTAGTCATACCATTCCCATAAATCTAATTAACTACCAATGGATTAAATTAATTATTTATTATTCGTACATCTTGCTTATCCAATTAATTAATCATCCCTTAATTTTATTCATCTTGATTAATCATACTTGATTAATATTTCTTTTGTTAACGTGAAATTATGACGCTAACACCTCGGTGTGTGTAGAAACAGTGTGAAAGCACCACCCGTGAATGCGGAAATCAAGAAATAGCAGTAAGTAACAGAAAATGCAGTAAATGAACACAGAGTTTATTGTGGTTTGGCTTATGATCAAGCCTACGTCCACTTTAATCCTTTTATTGCCGATTGGATTTCAACTTATTACAATCTCTTCCAATTGCAATTCAATTCCATTCAAAAGACAAGTAGCTAGAGAAAACTTCGATGCAACAAAGTTCTTCGAATCCATGATTGAATGTGTTGAATCTTTGTATGAAGTTTTATCTAAGCGTCTTGCGTGAGCTTGAAGTGATGGAGTGTAGCATGCTTTGAAGATAGTAAAGTTCTAATGCCTTGAATAAAAAATGATCCCCCCCCCAAAAGTCCCTTGAATGTTGGAGGTGGTCACGTATTTATAGGGGTTTTCCTCCTTAAGTCGTAAGCCGTGCTTGACTCATGGTTAACTCGTGGCCGAGTCAAGTTGGGTCGTGGACGACTTAACTGGCTGAGTCCAAGATTGGTATCAGAGCACCCTCGGTCTCCTTGATATAGCACAAGTCCTAAGTCGTCCACAAGTCAACCCTCTTCGACACAAGTATTGTGACAGCGGGCTACGACTCAGTGGTTTTAGGTTGTAGGCGAGTCATACTGAGTCGTGAGTCGTGAGTCGTGGCCTATGTACAACTCTACTTCTTACTGTCTCGAGTCCTTAAGTTGTGAACTTGTTGAGTCGGTAACTAATTAGGTCGTTGAGTCGATAGTCTTGATGAGTCGCGTATCAGTTAAGTCGCAATACTTTTTAGATCGTGTACCCACTGAATCGCTGACCTCTTCAAGTTGCTTGGGGCTTCAAGTTTCTAACTCGTTAAGTCGGTGATTCACTGAGTCGGCCTGTCTCATGAACCGTTCCCCCCTTGAGTCGTTTTGTTCCTCTAAGTTGCCTTAAGCCTTAGCTCGTCAGCTAATTGAGTCGCAACCAGTTGAGTCAGTCCATTCATTAAGTTGTTGAGGTTTATTGAGTTGCAGGTCCACTGAGTCGTTAAGGACCTTAAGTGGATGAGTCGGCCCAGATTTCAACTCATTGGCAGAACGAGGTTAACATTTGCCCCTCGAAGTACACGCCTAAGTCGTAGGTCGTGTGCTTCGACTCATCTTAGCTCGTGTGCCGACTCAAGCTCTACTGCCCAAAGCTATAAAAACCTGAGTCGCTCCCCTTTTCTTCTCATTCCCTAACATTTAAACCGTGTCTTCCATTAACGCACCTTCAAGCTCCCAAAGGCGATTTCGATCAGATTCATCTCCGATCATCTCTAACATCATACTGCGTAAGCGATCTCACTTTCCCTATGATTGTCGATCATCTCTAACTTATGCGCCCCATCTTCATCTTTGATTTGCCTCTTTGAGCCCTACGAACTTGGTTGTTTTGGTCATCTACGGACTTAGGGTTATCTATTCTGATGATCCATGATTCGAAGCGATTCAGTGGTGTGATAGAGCTAGGATTGTTGATCGAGAGTTTATTGGGTTAACGGGTTAGGAATTAGAAGGTTCATGGGATAGGAGGGAGACGGTTCATGGGATAAGAGCTAGAAGGTAGACGGGTTTAGGAATTGTATGGTAAGTAGGCCAATCAGAGTGGAGCATTGCCTCGGATGCGACTCAATAATTCTGGGCGACCTGATATCCTTCGCGGCTCAACTCTGGACCGGCTTACTAATCCTCACGTCACAAGTCTTGAGTCGTGGCCGAGATAGGACTTGGAGAATTTTCTCATAACTTTGAACCGAAATCTTTTCTCCCTTCTATGCTTTACGACTTAAGCATTGCCGACTCAAAGGGTTGACGACTTATAGCATAAACGACCTAAGCTGCCTCATAACCTTTAAATTGTGGGCGAGTTAATATATCGAATTGTCTCGGAGCATAATCCTGACTTGAACTTTAACTTGGATTGCTGAAATAAACTGCCTGAATATTGATTTGTTTGGACTTTAACCTGTTAAACTTTGTTGCATAATTTAGTTTTACAGATTGCTTCAATTTGCGAATCTACAACCTGCTTAATACAATAGTCACAGAAAATTAGAAAGAATATACTGCCACTGATTTCCCTCATCCAATGACAGATTAGTTAATAGAAGATAATTAACTTAAATAGATTGTGTGAACGAAGTGCTTCAATTCAGCGAATTCAAGTAGAGTATTAAAGCAACATTGAGATAGTCAATTGAAATCGACTGGTTTGCACCAATACTGCACTTGAACTTTTTAAATTAACAAGTCCTGAAATTTAGTAATCGATCAATTGTCGACTAGTTTAACTTTAGTTATATTTACTTGTCATTATTATTAGTTCTGCACAACACTTCACACTTTTAGGAAACGTGCACCTTCATGTTTGAACATCCAGTTAATTATGTAGAATGGCTTCACATCAAGGAGAAGAAGAAACGGAAGCTCAAATGAGAGAGACCTTTCAAGTAGCTGTTCCCGTGGCAAATCCCCCAGAGAGAGTTCCGACTAGCCTTACCCCGAGAGCGTTTATTCAGATACGCACTCATTTTGGTTTTGCTGAAAATGAAGTACTTTTTCCCAGGCCAAATGATACTGCTGACAGTCCTCCCCGTGGTTTTGTCGCAGTCAACTGTCAAATGTGCTTAAGCGGGGCGATTCCCCCCTTCAATGACTTCCTTCGAACCTTCCTCTTTCGGCTGACAATTTCTCCGTTCCAACTCCATCCTAACGGCTATGCTATCCTGATGGGGTTGTGTGTTCTGTTTAGGAGAACTCTTGACCGCTTGCCAAGCTTTGAAGAAATCTGTTACTTATGTTCTTTCACAAAAATTAAAAATCATCCTTCTATCATAGTTATAAGGCGCGCTAGGAATCACAAACTCATCACTGATCTCTCTCACAGCGCTCATGGATTCTTAACTCAGTATTTCTTTGCTCGCTGCCCACCAGGGTTTTACACCATTTGGAGAGTAGGAAGTAAGATTAGCTGCTTTAATTTTTCCATTCCTGAGCTTTTTTGAGATCGGAGTTGCTAAATGCTAATTTCTCTCTTTCCTTTTTCAGCACTTCCTCCTCCTTCTAAAGATCCAAGTCTCAAACAAATTTTTGAAAGACTAAGTGCCATGGCCAAAGAGGAGAGGAGTATAAAGTTTTTGTTGAGGGATGAACTTTTACATCAATATGGGCTTCTACATACTTCTCGCTCTACGCACCCTCACGAAGCCCCAGATTCTCCAGCTAAAACTCCAGATGCCCCGCCTTCTACTAAAGAGCCTGTGCAGGGAGAAACTACCATTGAAGCTTCACTAGTGAAATGTTCGACTCCGAAGGATGCTGCGAGGCCGTCTGATAAGTCTGCACTTGCCCCAATTATTGAAGAAGAGGAGCCCCTTCATCAAACCGGGGAGCATGTTGAGGAAGGAATCGATGGAGGGAGCCTTATTAGGCACGATGGTGATGACATCTTTGGGAGTTTAAACGACATAATGACCACTTCTCAAGAACTCTTTAAAGATGACTCTGCCAGTGTTAAGGTTATATCTCCGGTGGTTGAAGCGACATCCGCCCTTAAACAGACTCCTTTATCCCAAGAACTGTCACTGACGGTGAAATCAATTGCTCTCCCTCAACCGAGGAGCGGTTCGTTAATTCAGCGCGCGTAGTTTGCACATCACACACGACTAGGATTCTTTGACATCTTATACGCTTAGCTCTTCATACTTTCCAAAAAATTCTAAAGTTGTGTTTTTTCCAATTTCAAGTTCTTCAATGAAGCGAGATGGCTCGTATTATGATGACTTCCAGCGATACGGGAGATGCGGCCTGTATGACTATAAGCGCTATCTTCCTGTTCACAGAGAGACTGATGAAGAGAGGGCCGCTCGGAAGGCTCGGGAGAGACGTGCCCATGAAGAACGTTATGGAAGACCGAATGATCGATACGATTCATCCCACAAAGAGGGTGACTCCCACAAACGCAAATCTCACGATGACAGAGGGAAGAGTCACATAACTGATGACCCAAGTAAACGGGCTAAAGTCAGTGAGCAACCAATGCCTGCAACTTTTGAAAAGATTACCGCTCCTATTCCTTCTCAGTCTCCTACCCCTTCCCATACTGATATCGAGGCAATCATCAACAGGCCTTCTTACCAAGTTGGACCAGGTCCAGCCACTCTCCAAAGTCGATTTCCAAATTGGTGCTTAAAAGGAGTTCGCTTTGACCTTGACCTGGTTCCCATAGATAAAAATGCCATGTTACGGAACCTTGATGCCGTTAGAATTGACATTGAGAGGATGTCAAATTGGCAAAAACTTGTTGATGAGCTCCAAAGGGTGAGTCGGGCCAACCTCGAAGCTATGCTGACCATGGAGAATGACAAAACCGAATGGCAAAAGACCCTTAAGCAGCATGATGCAGAAATGAGGAGCATTGCCGATTATAATGAAAAACTTGAAGCGGAAGTTGGGAAACTCAAAGAGGAGCTTGCCACTTCCTCCACTTCTTATTATCAAAGGGAGAGTGTGCTCCAACAGCAGGTGCGGGATGCTCATGCTGCGAAAAGGGATGCCGAGGCCAAGGCTGATGGGCTGGAGCAAATTGTAGAGGGCTACCGTACTGATATTACTCAGTTACGAGGGAAAAATAACTTTCAGGTTGTGGAAATTGAAAAATTGAAAGCTCAACTATCTAAAGTCGATAGAGAGCGAGATGAGGCTATTGCTGGTAGAATTGCAGCTGAAGAAGCTCATGAAGCTACCAAAGCTGACATCGGCTCGACATTATTTGAATTCTATTTGCAAAGTGTGTTAGGGCGTGGCATTCTTGCATTTCTGGGTCCCAAATATGTGGTTACCCTAGCTGAAGTATGCGAAGCCGCGCTTGATATGTTTAAAGGCACCGGGTACACTGAAGAGGAGATAGAGGCGGACTATTTAGACTTCGAAGCTCGCGCAGCTCTTGCTAGAGGGAAGGAGCAACTTGCTAGATCACGAGTTGAAATGATGGGGGAAGAGCATCAAGAAAAAGAAACAACTTTGACTGCCCCTGTCCCTCCTTCAACTTCAGTCGATGTTGAAATTGCTGGTTCTAGCTCTCATACACCGGTTCCTACTAAAGCTGATACCGGAGCCATAATTACACAAGCCGTAGATGAGACACAAGAGAGTGCTGAAGCTCTAGACTACGAAATTGATGTGATACCACCAACTTCTCCAGGTAACCCTGATAATGCTCAGGGGGACAACTTGCTAGTTTCTTATGGATTTGACGAGGTTCTTGATTATTTCTTTAATCTCGACGAGCCATTGTCTCCTCTTTTTGCGGGAAATACTGACACTTTTAACTTTTCCTTTATAGAGAAAGCACCGGGCGTCATTCAAACTTCTCCACCTCCAGTTACTGTTCCTCTGCCTCCCCCAATCACTCCTACTCCTCATCTGGGATCACAGGAAGAAATAATAGGTGCCCTTCGGGGCTTGGATGACCCAGCTGCTTCGCAAGAGCAAAAGGACGAAGGACTTGAGGGAGGTGAGATATCTCCGGAGCGGACTCCTTCTGATGACATAACTTTGTCTAAACTTGTTACTCCAGGAAGTGAATCTTCTTCAAAGAGGAAAAAGAAGCGCGGAACATCAAAGAAGAGGAGGAAGAGCATCATTGCTACTGAAGAGGAACCGGAAGTTGAACCAGTTGTACCTCCCTCTCCTTCTTCCCTCATGCCTAAAGATCGAGCCAAAAAGCTAACCATCCGGCCGGGTGAAGGGTCCAAAGGTGGCAAGAAGAAATGAAGATTCCAGTTTTTAGCTTTTTGTTTTTTGCACGTACTGGTCGGGGATTGTGCGGGTACCGGCCCCCGCTTTCTTTATTTCGAAACTTGTATCTGTAAGAAATTGTAATAGAATTGAATAAAATGATCCTTTATTTGTACAAACTTCATGTTTGTATTTGAGAATGCATTTATTTTTTATTTTTGTACAAGTTTCTTTATATAATATTGCAGTGGGCTTATGGTATGTTGTTTGAGCATTATTTTTGCCAATGTAGCTATACCATGTTGCCCCCATACCATAAGCTCGTTGCAATACTTTCAATTTCGAGGGGACTTGTACTCTTTTCTCTTTTTGGAGAATACTTATTCCGTTCTTGGAGGAATACTATTCTACTTGAAATAGAGTTGTCCTCGTTTCGTATGAGTTCTCACGCCCTACCCTTCGAAAATATCACTTTTTAAAAAAAAAATATAGATGAACCGATCTTCCTTCAAGAGCTAAAGTGTAGCTTTGAAGAGGACTTTCTTCTTTCTTTCTTTTTTTTTTGTTTCGCATTTCTGATGAAATGCTTCTTTCGAAAGTTGTACCTCTGAGGAGGGATTTTTCACGTTTCAACACTTGGAAGTTTTATTTCAATCTTGGTGAAACGTGTACCTCCAAAGAGTTGTGCCTCTGAAGAGAGCCTTTTCACGTTTCAACACTTGGAAGTTTTATTTCAATCTCGGTGAAACGTGGGCTTCCGAAGAGGTCTTTTTATCATTTCAGCTCCTAGTGAAGTGGACCTCCGAAGAGCGACTCTTACACTTCAGCTCCTAGTGTAATGGGCCCCCGAAGAGGGCTTTCCACGTTCCAGCACTTGGAAGTTTCATTTTAATCTCGGTGAAATGTGTGCCTCCGAAGAGGTCTTTTTATCATTTCAGCTCCTGGTGAAGTGGACCTCCGAAGAGCGACTCTTACACTTCAGCTCCTGGTGAAATGTGCCTCCGAAGAGGGCTTTTTCACGCTTCAACACTTGGAAGTTTTATTTCAATCTCGGTGAAACGTGTGCCTCTGAGTGGGGCTACTACTTGGGAGTTACTCTCTTATGGTTGGATGGATTTACGGGGCGGTCACAAGTTACTTGGACGTTCATTGTGCAAACTGTCTCAACTAGTGAACAAGTGCCTTGCCTCCCCACGGGGAAGAAGGTGCCTCTGGTCGTCTTATGGACTCCCAGGGCGAACACAAGTTACTTGGACGTTCATTGCACAGACTGTCTCAGCTAGTAAACAAGCGCCTCGCCTTCCCATAGGGAAGGTGCCTCCGATCGTCTCACCCATAGAGGAAGAAAACTCTCATTTGGCGGCTTAAGCCGTCAGGGGTCTTTATCCTCCGAAGAGTTGTGCCTCCGAAGAGGGCTTTTCCACGTTTCAACACTTGGAAGTTTTATTTCAATCTTGGTGAAACGTGGGCCTCCGAAGAGGTCTTTTGTTGGTGCTGGTCAGCTTGCCCATTACTTTTTGCTGGTTGTCCGTATTGGTAATCTCTTGGTACCATCTTTAAGCATGCGTCATTTTATTATTGGGTTGCTTTATCCAAAGGAATGTATTCCAGCGGAACTGTGGTTTGCTTAAAGTACTTCTCAAAGGAATGTACTCCAGCGGAACCATTGTTTGCTTAAAGTACTTATTATATAGGACTTCGGCCCTAGAGTCTTTTGCTGCTTAAAGCTTGCTTGCTTTTAAGTGATGCCAAGGATTGCAATTGCTTAGTACTGCGATGGGTAAGTCTGCTTTTTTTTAAAATTGCCTGCGAATTTAAATCGATATTTCAGCAATATATTCAAAGTACTTTACCTATCGAAATAAAATAAGCGACTTGTAACAGTAAAGAACACAAGAGTTATAGTGGTTCGGCCAAAAGTCGGGCCTACATCTACTTTATAGTTCTCATTATTCACTCGCACTAGTTTTACATGAGCTTTCAATACAAGAATCATACAATCATAATTCTTTTACAACATTTCAGTAAAGCTTTTAAGTAAAATATGGACGCAAGTGATTGCTGTTCCAGGCTCTCGGGATTGAATCTCCTTCAACGGTTATGAGTTTGAATGTGCCATCAAGAAGTTTGCTGCCTATGACATATGGCCCCTCCCAGTTTGGCCCGAACACTCCTGTTGCTGTCCTAATTCTTTTCAAGACTAAATCCCCAATTTCAAAGCTGCGATGGCGGACTTTGGAGTTGAAATGCCTGGCTATTTTTTCCTGATGAGACGCAACTCTGAGCTTAACCTCTTCTCTTTTTTCATCAAGGAGGTCAAGTGCCTCAAGTTGAAGTTTTTCATTTTCAGCTTGATCGAAGTGAATTCTTCTATGTGAAGGGACTTTTGCCTCTACTGGAATCATTGCTTTTGATCCATATGCCAATGAGAATGGAGTGTGCCCAGTTGCAGTTTTATGAGTAGTTCTGTATGCCCATAGTGCCAGTGGTAGCTTATCGACCCAACCACCTTTTGCTTTTTCCAATTGCTTTTTGATGGTTGACTTGATGATTTTGTTTACTGCTTCCACTTGCCCGTTTGCCTGCGGATGAGCCACTGCTGAAAAACTCTTCTGGATTTTGAATCGTTTGCAGAAGTCCTGGAATTCCTCGCTTTCAAATTGAGTACCATTCTCTGTGATTATTTTCTGTGGCACACCATACCTGCAAATGATATTTTTAGTCACAAAATTTATCATTTTCTTAGAGGTAATAGTAGCCAAAGGTTCAGCTTCAGCCCATTTAGTAAAATAATCAACTGCAACAATAGCATATCTAATCCCTGATTTGGCAGTCGGTAATGGCCCAATGCGATCCATTCCCCAAATGGCAAATGGCCACGGATTGACCATCTGTGTTAGCTCAGTGGAAGGTGCTCTAGGAATTTTGGCGAATCTCTGGCACTTGTCACATTTCCGAGAATATGCAGCAGCATCTCGATTAATTTCCGGCCAAAAATATCCATAATGGAGAATTTTCTTTGCTAATGTCTGACCACCCATGTGATCTCCACATTCCCCTCCGTGTACTTCAGCTAGAATTGTCTTAGCTTCATCTTTAGTTACACATTGGAGTAATGGCATTGAAAACCCCGCCTGTACAATCGGCCGTCTTGGACTATATATCTGGAGGCTTTCCTTAGAAGCTTCTGTCTTTCTCTCGAATTTTCTGGCAAAGAACCTCTGAGTAGATAGTCCAGTATTGGAGTCATCCATGATTCTTGTTCCTGAGATACATTCATAATCCAGTCAACATCCATCTCGTCTGTACTCGGTGCTGACAGGACTTCTACGGGGACTAATCCCAATAGTTGAGCTTCACCAGTACTTGAATACTTTGCGAGGGAATCTGCCTTCATATTCTCTTCTCGGGAAATATGGCTTATTGAATAATGATCGAAATCCTCAAGAAGCTCCCAGGCCTTTGACAAATAAGCGGGTAGATTTCCTCCTTTAGCTTGGAATTCCTTCTTGACTTGGCATACGATAAGCTGAGAGTCACTGAAGATCTGTAATATTTTGATATTTAGCTCCTCAAACCTGCAATGAGAGCTTCATATTCTGCCTCATTATTCGTCGAAGGAAATTCCATCCTCAGTGCATAACACAATGATCGTCCTTCAGGGGTTTCAAGGACAACCCCTGCCCCAGAACAGTAGTCATTCCTTGCGCCATCAACGTATAATTTCCATCTCACCGGGACGTCATTAGTTTCCTCTTCCTCACTATCACCTTTATCCGTGCATTCTGCAATGAAGTCTGCTAAAGCTTGTCCGTTGATAGCTCTTCGGGGATGGTAAGTGATGTCATATTGACTGAGTTCAATATTCCACTTTAAAAGACGGCTCGAAGACTCAGGGCGAAACAGGACTTGCTTCAGAGGTTGATCAGTGAGGACTTTGATGGGATGAGCTTGAAAATACGGCCTCAATTTCCGTGATGCAATCAATAGGCAATAGGCGAGTTTCTCCAGCTTCGAGTAATTCATCTCTGCCCCAGTGAATCTTTTACTAATGTAATAGACTAGTCGCTGGATTCTTGTATCTCCTCGAACCAATGCTGCACTCAGAGCGTGAGATGATATTGCCAGATATATGTAGAGATCTTCACCATTGTCGGGCTTTGAGAGTATTGGAGGCTCTTCCAAATGACGAACCAGCTCATCAAATGCGTTCTGGCACTCGGGAGTCCAATCAAAGTTTTTTCTTCCTTTCTTTAGAGCGTCAAAGAATGGAATGCATTTATCAGTAGCTTTAGAAATGAATCGGCTTGCAACAACTTTTCCGTTAAGACTCTGCAGTTCCTTCTTTGTTCTAGGAGCTTTGACCTCCTTCAAGGCAGTGATTTGAGCAGGATTAGCCTCAATGCCCCTAGCGCTCACAATAAATCCCAAAAACCTTCCGGACTCCACTCCGAATGAACATTTCAACGGATTAAGCTTCATTCCGTATCTCCGGAGGACCGCGAACATTTCCGCCAAGTGATCCATGTGGTCAACTGCTTTTTTTGACTTTACCAACATATCATCGACATAGACTTCCATTGTCTTTCCGATCTGCGGTTTAAACATGGTGTTAACAAGCCTTTGGTAAGTTGCCCCCGCATTCTTGAGTCCGAAGGGCATGACTTTGTATGAGTAAAGACCAACATCTGTTATGAAGCTCGTGTCCTCCTGATCTGGCTCATGCATCATGATCTGATTGTACCCGGAGTAAGCATCCATAAAAGACAACAATTCATGTCCCGTCATTCCGTCCACCAACTGATCAATTGTAGGCAGCGGGAAACAGTTGGGGCAAGCTTTATTCAGATCTGAGAAGTCAATGCATACTCTCCACTTCCCATTAGCCTTTTTAACCAGGACAGGATTTGAGACCCAATCCAGGTAAACAGATTCTCTGATGAAACCATTCTCCATGAGTCGGTCGACTTCTTCTTTCAGCGCTGCTGACCTCTCTGGACCCTGAATTCTTCTTTTCTGTTTTACTGGCGTGAACTTTGGATCAATGTTGAGAGCGTGTACCGCAATCTCTGGTGATATTTCGCACATGTCAGCATGAGTCCATGCGAATACATCTAAATTTGCCTTCAAGAACGAGATCAGAATATTCTGAGCTGTAGTGTTGAGTTGTGAACCCACATTCAGCACCTTGTTTGGGTCCTTTAAGTCAACAGGTACCGGCACTGTCACCTCTACCGGCACTACTCTATTTTCCCCTGCACTAGCTTTTCTTGGATCCATCTCTCTCCGGGCACCGCTATGTTCGCCAGTGCAGGGACCAACCTGCAGTTCCTACAAGGTTCGTTCTTTGATGCGGACTTAAGGCGCCGCATCTTTTCCCATTTCTCCCTTCTTTGTTTCACGTAGCTCTGCAAGATAGCACTCCCGTCCCACGTTCTGATCCCCTTTAATTATCCCAATTCCGTTATCAGTGGGAAATTTTATAGTTAGACACCATGGGGCGAGAACAGCTTTGAATGCAGCCAGGGTCTGTCGGCCCAAGAAAGCATTATAAGCAGAAAATTCATCAACAACTATAAAGGTCTGCTTTCGAGCTACCTTTCTCGTCCCCTTTCCGAGCTCTACAATCAAGTCTATAGTCCCAATCGGCTGCTTTGGCTCCCCAGCGAAGCCAGCAATTTTCAATGACGAAGCCTGAACGTCAGCCATTTGTATCTTCATCTGGTCAAAAGTTTTCTTGAAGAGAATATTACACGAAGCCCCGCAATCGACCATAATTCTTCTCACAGTGGCCGGGCCAATACCGCCAGAAATGACCAGAGGATCTATCGTAGGGGCTTCAATACCCATAGAGTCCCTGGCGCTAAATATGATGTCATCAGGGAAAGCTTTCTGTTGTTTCAATGGTGCAGCATCCTCTAACACAAAAACACTTTCCTCTGTGGGTGCATGCTTCAGTGCACGAGCATACCTTTCCATCTCACCCCAGCTCCTGCCTGCTGGGTGAGGACCTCCCGTTATCACATTAATGACAGGCCTGTCTGACTCATGCTCTACGGCCTTCTCACTCGAGCTTGGATGGTGAGCGGGGACTTGTTGCCTTTGGACTGATGAGGTTGTTGTGTCCCTACCCCTTTTAACATACTCTTGGAGCTAGTTCTTTTTCAACAGTTGCTCAATTACTTCCTTCAAGTGTCGGCATTCGTTAGTGTCATGACCAGGCTGATTGTGAAACTGACAGAATCTTCCACTTTTCTCCATTTTACCTCCAACCCTCATCTTAGGTGGCGTAGGATAACTGATATTATCTTTGGTTGCAAAGAAGATATTCTCAGAGGTATCAGTCAAGGGTGTGAAGTTGAAAGCTCGACCCTTCTTTGCATCCCCTTGTTTCTTTCCGCCGTCATTCCCCCTTTTCTGAGCATTGGATTCCTTTTTGTCTGGAGCGTTATTATCATTCTTAGTTTCTGCTAACGCCACCTTAGCCGATGCTTGAAGGCTTTCCAAGCGCATGAACTCATCGGCTTTTTTATAGAATTTATCGAGTGAATTTGGTTCTTTCATTTTCAACCATTCTTCAAACTTGCTCGATTTATCAATTGCCCTCATCAAGTATGTTAAGACCATGCGTGGCTCAGCATTATCAACCTTGGCCAAAGCTATGTTGAATCGATTCAAAAACGATTTGATGGATTCTCCTGGGTATTGCTCCAGACTTGACAATGACATTATATCCTTCGCTTTAGAGGCGTACAACCGAAACTGCTCCTTGAACTTCTTAGTTAAGTCCGAGAACTGATCAATAGATCTAACTGCCAACTTGGTAAACCATAATAAAGCTACTCCTTCCAAATACACCGGGAAGCACCGGCACTTAATCTCATCGGATGCCCAGGCGCCAGTCATATGCCAGTCATACTTATACAGAAATTCGTTAGGATCACTAGTTCCTTTGTAAGCTGGAATAGTGGGCGGAACAAATTTTCTCGGGAATTCAGCTTTCAGAATCCTCTCGGTGAATGGAGTTTTGCTTGGAGCAAAGCCCCACTCTTTCTCATCCTCGTCCTTTCGCATACTTTCTTTCATGATTTGACGGACCATCCCTGAAAAATACTCTTCATCATCCACAGGCCCTGCGGGGAAAACGTCAGCCATTCTTTCAGAGTTCTGCCTTGACAGTCGTTCACGAAGGGTCGGTTGAGGTCCCGATCCTCCATCCTAAGGAAGTGGCCTTTCAACGGGGCTTACCGCCCTTTGAGAAGTATCCCCTCTAACATCCTGAGCTCTATCAGCAGAGTTTCCTTCTTTATTTGTTGGCTGACGATTATCCTCGAGCAAATCATTTAGCTTATTCAATATCAAGGTATTCTGAGCATTCTGAGCCTCTAATTGTTGATTCAATCCCAAAACCACAACGTCCAATTCCGCTCGCGTAACTCCTACAGTTGGGGTTGTCTAACTCAGAGGAGGAGAAGTGGCGGTGTTCTCTTGAACATCATCAGATCTGGCAGATCTACGTTTCCTTCCGGGAGCCATAATTTCTGTTAGACTTCTTGTCTTAACGGAGATTCTTTCCTCAAAGTTTGGTGAAGCAATGATGTAAATATCCTAAGATCGATGTTCTCAGTGAAAGCACCAAAAATGTTAACGTGAAATTCTGACGCTAACACCTCGGTGTGTGTAGAAACAGTGTGAAAGCACCACCCGTGAATGCGGGAATCAAGAAATAGCAGTAAGTAACAGAAAATGCAGTGAATGAACACAGAGTTTATAGTGGTTCAGCTTATGATCAAGCCTACGTCCACTTCAATCCTTTTATTGCTGATTGGATTTCAACTTATTACAATCTCTTCCAATTACAATTCAATTCCATTCAAAAGACAAGTAGTTAGAGAAAACTTCGATGCAACAAAGTTCTTCGAATCCATGATTGAATGTGTTGAATCTTTGTATGAAGTTTTATCTAAGCGTCTTGCGTGAGCTTGAAGTGATGGAGTGTAGCTTGATTTGAAGATAGTAAATGTTAACCCTGTTTTCATTAACGAGTTAAGACTCAGGCCGACTCAACTGGTTACGACTTAATTAGCTAACGAGTTAAGGTTCGCGACGACTTAAAGGAATGGAAAGACTCATGGGGATTAACGGTTCATGAGACAGGCCGACACAGTGAGTTACCGACTCAACGAGTTAATGCCTTAGAGGAGCAGAGTGGCTTAACTAGTTAGTGGTTTATGGGGCAGACCGACTCAGGGTTTTACCGACTCAACTGGTAGCGACTCAGTTGGCTGACGAGTTAAGGCTCAAGGCAACTTAGAGGGATAGGACGACTCAAGGGGTTAACGGTTCACAAGGCAGGCCGACTCAGTGCATTACCGACTCATCAAGACTATCGCCTCAGCGACTCAACAAGTCCATGACTCATCATAAGAAACGACTCAAGAGGATTAACGACCTAAGAAGAAGAGTCCCTAAGTCGCTTCACCTATATACCGCTACCTGATAAGTCGTTAACGACTTAATGACTCATGACTCAGAATGACTCGTCCGCGACTTAAAGCCATTGAGTTGTAGTCCATTTCCACAGTGCCTATGCCAATGAGGATTGACTCGTAAGCCACTCAGGACTTAGCTTAAAATCTAGCAAAGGAATGGGCCATGGAGAAACTAAGGGCTTGGTTCGATGAGTCGGCCACGACCTAATTTGACTCGACCACGAGTCAAGTATGAGTCGAACACGACTCACGACTCAGGGCTGAAAACTCCTATAAATACATGGCCATCTCCAACATTCAAGGGACTTTTGGCTCATTCATTTCAAGCGTCGTTACTCTGCTGCATTCCGAACTACTCCAACACTTAAAGCTTTTGAGATATAAAGAACGCCTCAAGGAACTTCACGAAGAAATCATACATGTCCAACATGAGTTAAAGGATTTGAATCGACATTGAAGTTTAGGCTACTTGTTCTAAGTCACTTGTAACTTGAAGTGTGTTGTAATCAAAGTGTAATTGCATCGACTTGTAATCAAATCGTCAATAAAGATATTCAAAGTGGACGTAGGCTCTCTCTTAAGCCAAACCACTATAAAATTGTTGTTGTTTACTGCTTTTTCGCTATTATCTGCTTATAATCTGTTCCCGAGCTATTGGGTGTTGCTTTCACAATCTCACTTCATATGCCGGGGTGTTAGCGTTCAAATTTTAGCGTTAACAGTAAAGTTCCAATGCCTTGAAGAAAAAATGACCCCCCCCCACACAAAAGTCCCTTGAATGTTGGAGGTGGTCACGTATTTATAGGGTTTTCCTCCTTAAGTCGTAAGTCGTGCTTGACTCATGGTTAACTCGTGGCCGAGTCAAGTTGGGTCGTGGACGACTTAACTGGCTGAGTCCAAGCTTGGTATCAAAGCGCCCTCGGTCTCCTGGATATAGCACAAGTCCTAAGTTGTCCACGAGTCAATCCTCTTCGACACAAGTATTTTGACAGCGGGCTACGACTCAGTGGTTTTAGGTTGTAGGCAAGTCATACTGAGTAGTGAGTCGGGAGTCGTGGCCTTTGTAAAACTTTAACTTCTTACTGTCTCGAGTCCTTAAGTTGTGAACTTGTTGAGTCGGTAACTAATTAGGTCGTTGAGTCGATAGTCTAGATGAGTCACGTATCAGTTAAGTCGCAATACTTTTTAGATCGTGTACCCACTGAATCGCTGACCTCTTCAAGTTGCATGGGGCTTCAAGTCTCTAACTCGTTAAGTCGGTGATTCACTGAGTCGGCCTGTCTCATGAACCGTTCCCCCCTTGAGTCGTTTTGTTCCTCTAAGTTGCCTTAAGCCTTAGCTCGTCAGCTAATTGAGTCGCAACCAGTTGAGTCGGTCCATTCTTTAAGTAGCTGAGGTTTATTGAGTTGCAGGTCCACTGAGTCGTTAAGGACCTTAAGTGGATGAGTCGGCCCAGATTTCAACTCGTTGGCAGAACGGGGTTAACATCTTTAATTGCATTAAGTAATTGATTCTTAATAATTTCAAAATTAATTATCCTTCACTAAAGCAATTATCTGTGATTAATTATTATTAATTACAAATTTAATTATCTATAGAACCCACTAATTAATCTCAAATTATTTAATTAATCAAGTGTTAATCTATACTTAATTAATTGTTAATCACTTGATTAATTAATTTTAAATCATTAATTTAAAACCAAACCTTATCTAATTTATGATTGCTTAATTACAAATTATTTGATCTTAATTAACTTACTTAATACTTTAATTAATTAAATAAAACCCTTAATAATTTAATTAATTATCTCAAATCATTAATTAATTAATTACAAATCTTAATTACATTAATCATTTTAATGAATTATAAACAATTAAATTATAATTAACTTTAAGATAAACATTGATCTTATTAATGATTATATTATCAAAAATAATAGTATTTTAAAAACAAATTGTTTTTAAATTTACCTTTAAATTGCATTTTTAAATTCAAGATTTAAAATGAAAACAATTCTTAACTTTAACAATGCTTTTAAAGCAATTCAAAAAAAAACTTTAGTATTACATGTTAAAGAATTTATTTGTCTTATAAAAGAATTTTAAAACCAAATTAAATTTGAACTTAAACCATACTTTAAAACATTCAAAGCTGTTTTAAAACATTTAAATTCAAAAGCTTTATTTATTTCAAACTAGAATTAAACTAAGCTTGAATTCAGATTTTTAACTACATTTAAAATCCTGTTGCATGCTTTATTTCAGATTTTTAAACCATATTATACAATACTGTAACAAATTTTTAAGTGTTAAAAACATTTCATTCATTTTTTTTATAAACCTTATTTATTTTTAAAAACCAGAATTCAAATCTGAATTGGAACCAAGCTTAAAAACTTGATTCAAAACTCTTCTTATATTTGGCTTCCAAATTTTTAAATTTCATTTAGATCCTGATACACTGACAGTTTTAAAGTAAACCCGTAACAACAGATTTTACTCGAGTTTCCCTCTAAATTCTTCGAGACAATCTTTCCCTCAACTTCGAGCAAACTCTCAAATGCCTCGAGCGTTTACTCGAGTACAATACCCCACTCAAAATTCCCAGATCATCAGAAAATATGAGCACCGTGCACATGCACGGTGGCTCTGACCATCACCGGTCAACCCCTACTGCATCAACTCATCAGAAACAACCTTTGCGCAACGTCACGATTATTAAAACATTGATATCTAAGTCGAATTTGAAATCGAGTATTTAACCCAAAATCTGAACTTAATCCAAAACCTGAGTCGACTTCAAATTCCAATCTCCGATCACTAGAGAGGCAATGTCTCCGGCCACACCCTCCTTTACAAACTCTCATCCCATTCCCAAACTCTAGTGGAGCTCGATCCACCAGAGGCGATGAACGCACTCATTTATTTCCCAACCCAAAAACTAAGGTTAAAATCAAAAATTAGTCGCCGCAGCCACCTCCACTCATATGTCATCAACCTGACAATTTTGCTGACCCCTCCGACCCTTGTTCTACCTTCAGAAAGAATTCTGCCATCTCAGATCAACTGGATTGACAGAGGTTACTCAAAACCTCTAAATTGAACAAATAAGAACTTCTCATTCACTATTTAACTAAAAATCATAATTTTACCCTTAAAATTCATGTCTAAGGTTAAGGATTTAGTTTATGTACTTGAATTGCATAATTAACCTGATTGAATTTTTTTCAGAGACTTTGAGTTTCCTGTCTAATTTGTTTTTCAGAGCAATTACAGTTTTATCTAAGTTTAATACATTTTTAGAATTTTAATTCACAATCGAACAAACAATATTTATTTAGATCCTTAGTTTTAAAAATCAATGGATCAAGGGGAATCATTTAAATTGAAAAAAACTAGGCTTGAGATATACAACAGAAATGTTCTACAGGCATTACAAAATCAACATACATCACACATCACAAATGCATAGGAGTTTTTCAACATATTTACAAATACAACTTATTTTAATCATGATTCAAACAACCAGATCTACCTAAAAAATTTTAAAAAAAAATTGTGTTACTCACAGTATTGAAGTAGAGAACAGAGTACATGATCTTGCTTCCAAGCTTATTTGAGTTAATCATATGATTAATTATTGCATGATATATTTTTCAACAATTTATCACAACATCATTGTCAACTGGTTTAAACATTAAAAGGGCAGCAGTTTACTCACAATTTAGAAACAGAGCTTGATTCCTGAAACTTATGTTGCCTGACTTTGCTTTTGACTTTAGAAAACCTTGATTTAAGAATGAAATGTTTTGAAACTTGAACTTTTGAAGCTGAAATGCCTGACTGTACCGGAACAAGATGAAGTTGGCTCAAGACTTTGAAACATTGATGTTTCGAGATAGCATTATGAAGCTTTAAAACTGGATTGACAGGTTTTTGAGTTTGAAGGATTGAATATGGTTTTAGCCTTGAAGTTACAGGGTTTGGTATAAATTTTGTCAAAAGTTTTGGTTCCAAGTTTGCAATATTGAAACATGCTACATGTTTGACGAAAATGTTTTATTCCTTTGTTTGTGGAAGTTGCAGATTCTTATTTTCAGTTTTGATTCATCTTTTAGTTTTTCTTCATTCCCTTTTTTTTAAGAATCGAAGTTTTAGATCTGGGAATTTTGCCTGATTCTCACATTTTGTTATAATTGAATTTTAAAGAAAATACTGCCACATGTAATTTTTGCATGTCATCAATCTTACAAATGTTAAGTTGTAAGTAAACAAGACTTACAAATGGTTTAAAGTCTTATTTTAAATTTTTAGTTAATTTTTTTTATGCTTATAAACTAATTTATTCTCATGTGAAATTTTTAAAAGAAAGAATATAACCCTTTGTCAATTTCCATACATCCTACTTTACACTTATATAATATATATGTATCCTTTTAAATTTTCTCGTATTATAAAATTTGCACACATCTATTGTTATAGTTTCAAATCCACTTATACATACATCCGGGCATCATTAATAATCAAATTTATTTGTTTTGTCCAGATAAAATTAGTACCCAATAGTTTAAAATCGATTAATTATCCATTTAACAATTATTAAAAATCCGGGATATCACATTCCTCCCCCCTTTTAATCTTTTCGTCCTCGAAAAGAAATGAAGCCAGAATTTATTAAAAAGCTTATTTTTAGAAAAATTATTCTTTGAAACACTTTTAAAATCTACATAATATTATAAAATGGTTTTATAAAGATACTTTTTATAACTCGATGTTTTAACCAGTCCATCCTTGTTCTCACAGAAATTCGGTCATACGTTGATCAGGCATAAGACTGAAAATCTATAAGTACTTAGCAGATCCGTTTTCAACACCCAGTGAAAATACTTGGAAAATAATTTTATTGAAAATATAGAAAACATTTTGAAAACAGAGGAAATATCTTTGGTAAGAATGCTCAGGAAATCATCACCCCCATCCATGGTCACAGTTACATTCCAGGGTTACGTTGCCATCGCAGCAAAAGTACATGTAACTACAGCCTCTCCGCGGCCTCTCGATTACGCCATGGAACCCACACAACAGATCACAGTTACACCCTGGGTTACGTTGTCGTTGCAGCAAAAGTCCACGTAACTGTAGGCTCTCAGCGACCTCTGATTTTCGCTGTCGAAATGAAACCTCTCCACTCCTACATAGGTCGTAGTCCACCGATATAAAATCAAACGCAGACTGTTGGTTCTCAGCGGCACACACGACTTTCGCTATGTTATACCATAGATCACAGTTACATCCTGGGTTACGTTGCCATCGTAGCAAAAGTCCATGTAACCGTTGGCTCTCAGCGGCACATACGACTTACGCTATGGTTTACTCTAGTCATAATCCCCAGGAACTAGTTTTGTCCGGACTCCTCACAGGATCAACTTTAGAACCCCCCTTGGGGCTCAAGGCAGCACCACCCGGTGGTACTCCTGAGAAGTTCATTTCAAGGGAGCGCCTTTTTCCCCAGAGCCATCATCAAAACATTTTATACTATACATATATAGTATCTTTAAATCATACACCTAGTATGATCTCATACAAAGCTCCTTTACTCAAAATCGATTATTCCAAAATTGATAATTCTCAAACTAGGCTTTCCAAATTCAATATTGATTTTACCTAAAAATCAAAAGCCTTTCCAAATCCATAGGTTCCCAAAACCTTTTTCCGAAATCCTCATATGATCCTTTATATGTGTGTGTGTGTGTGTGTGTGTGTGTATTCTGATATATAAAATCTTTTAGAACTTTGGATCATTTCAAACTTGTATAAAACTCCTTTTATACTTCAAAACACCTTCAAAATCTTTTTTTTGGCAACGGATTCAACAGGGGAGTTTCATTTTATAAAACAAAGATATTTAACTTCGTTTATTCAAAATCAAATATTCCAATTTGATTACTCTTTACAAAACCACTTACCGTATCACTTACTTCCATAAACAAAATTTCAACCATAGAAATATCCAATTTCCACTTTACTTCATCATATATTTCACAAAATATATTTTTTATTTCAAAAACCATTTCACATTTCTTATCCACAATGACGCAGCGGATTAATCAAACAAAACTTCTATCGATGGAATGTAGCAATCGGTGAGTTGAAGATACCAAAATGCCCAAGTTCGTTGATCCAAAGATACCGGACTCTAGCTATCTCAAACACGTTGATAGCGCACTATACCGTGTTCAAAGATCTACGATTCTTCGCACGTTGATCTAGCGCACTAGATTCCGTGAATCGGCTTCTACGATCGTTGAATCGAGCGCACTTGATTATCCGAAAGAGGAGATAGGAGATTACACTCAACTACCAATTGGAGAAGAAAGCAAAAAGCAATCAACAAGAAATTTTATTTCAAAATCAACAACCCAAAAATATACAACACACCCTCTATTTATAGCTTGACACAACCGGCCCCTTTAACCCGTTGCCGACTCATAAGCTCCGACACATCATAAGTCGTTACCGACTTAGCACACAACATACCTGTGTACAGCATACGACTCATCGATGTACGACTCAAAGCAAACGACTCAAGACTTACAACATACAACAGTACACGACACATTACAACAAACGACTCAACAAGCCCAGCCTCATCACCTCCGACTCAAGAAAACATGACGACTCACGACTCAACTTCCTCCGACTCAAGCTTCCCTGCGGCACATCCCTTCCAACCGAGTCAACACCGAACGACTCATCTAGGTCGTAACCCGTCCCCGCCTTATGGATTTCAATTACTGGAACCCCTCTTTGTCTCCTGATGAGTCGTGGACGACTCATAGTCATGCAGTTAGCTTTTCCCTTCTTCATCTTAAGTCGTTGACGACTTATACGTTGAGTCGTGGACGACTCAATTCCTCCCCCTTGTAACTCCTTAAGTCGGAAACGACTCATGCCTTTAGTGAATCGTGGACGACTTAATTCCGTTGCCTTGTTATCTCGGTTTAACTTCTCCCATGGTTTGTTAGATCGTGGACCTCCTTCCTTAGCTCGGGACCGACCCAAACCTTCACTGAGTCGTGGACGACTCAACACACTACACCACAAACTCATGTTTTCAGAAATTAAAGTTTGCACAACTTCTTCTCTGGCCTTAGCTGCGTCATCCTCCCCTGGTTGAGAAAAATTCGTCCTCGAATTTGCAACTTCTTCCACAACAATCTCACCTCCATGATACGGAACTAAATGTTTGACGTTGAAAACATCAGAAGTATAAACATCATCTGGTAACTTTAATCGATATGCATTCTTATTGATTTTCTTCAAAACTTCAACTGGACCAATTTTCCGTGCTTTCAATTTATTGTATGTTCCTACCGGAAAACGGTCTTTTGTCAACACTGCATAAACCAAATCGCCTTCGTTAAATTCCAAATTTCGTCGCTTCAAATCTGCAGTCTTCTTATATTTCTCATTCGACTTTTCCAATCGTTCCTGAACGATCCTGTGGCACTCCGTTAAACCTTCAACAAAATCAGCAGCTCGTTTAACTATCTCTTTCGATTGAGGTACCACTGCTAAGTCCAACGGTCCCCTGGGTAAATTTGAATAAACAATCTGAAATGGACTGAATCCCGTGCTACGATTCACTGCATGATTATGTGCAAATTCAGCTTGGCATAACTTCATGTCCCAACTTCTCAAATTATCCTGTACAAGACATCGCAACAAATTTCCCAATGACCTGTTAACAACTTCCGTCTGTCCATTAGTTTGTGGATGGTAAGTGCTACTAAAATTCAGCTTTGTTCCGATCATTTTCCACAAACTCAACCAAAAATGACTCAGAAAACGAGTATCTCGATCAGAAACAATAGATTCTGGTAAACCATGAAGTCGATAAATCTCCTTGAAAAATAATTGAGCAACACGAACAACATCCGCCGTCTTTTTGCAAGCAACAAAATGTGCCATCTTTGAAAATCTGTCCACCACAACAAATATCGAATCATTTCCCCTTTGAGTTCTAGGTAAACCCAAAACGAAATCCATGCTAATATCAACCCATGGCTTAGATGGTACTGGTAATGGCATATACAACCCTGCATTCGTTGCTGTTCCTTTTGACACCTGGCAAATATGACATCGCTCCACAAATCTTTCAACCTCCTTTCTCATCGACGGCCAAAAATAAGACTGTGAAATCAACTGCAAAGTACGATCACGGCCCACATGCCCTTCCTCGTGCAACTCCTTCACAATCTTCATCCTCAGACTACAATCTGGAATACATAAACAATTTCCCTTAAACAGAAAACCGTCAACTATCATAAATTCATCGGTACTCCCATCCTTTACTTTCTCAACATATTTCACAAAGTAAGGATCTTCTTCAAACAATTCTGGCAACATTTCAAAACCCGTCACTTCAACCTTCATTGTCGTTAATAAATGACTCCTCCTACTCAAAGCATCAGCTACTCGATTTGTCACCCCTGATTTGTGCTTAACGACAAAAGTAAACTGCTGTAAATATGCAATCCATGATGCATGTCTTGCTGAAATTTTATCCTGTCCCTGTAAATGCTTCAATGCTTCATGATCAGTGTATAGAACAAATTCCTTCTGAAATAGATAGTGTCTCCAATGCTTAACAGCTTGTACAACAGCATAGAATTCAACGTCATATGTACTGTATCTCATCTTTGCCCCTGACAGTTTCTCACTAAAATAAGCAACTGGCTTCCCATTCTGACTCAGAACTCCTCCAATACCAACCTTCGAAGCATCAGTATGCAATTCAAACAATAACTGAAAATTTGGTAAAACAAGAATTGGTGCAGACGTCAACAATTCCTTGATCTTCTCAAAAGCAACCTCCGCTTCTTCTGACCATACAAATTGTTTCCCTTTCATGCAATCAGTAACTGGAGCCATCACGCTACTGAAATGTGGAATGAACCTTCGGTAGAATGATGCCAATCCATGAAAACTTCTAACTTCAGTGATAGTTCTCGGCTGTGGCCAATTTCTAATAGCTTCAACTTTACTCTGGTCCACTTGAATACCCTTTCCTGAAACAACATAACCCAGGAATAAAACACTGTGCGTCAGAAACACATATTTCTTCGTAGCAGCATAAAATTGTTCTTCACGAAGAATAATCAATACTTCCCTCAAATGTAGAACATGCTCCTCCATACTTCTGCTGTAAATCAGAATATCATCGAAGTAAACCACGACGAACTTCCCAATGAATGGTCTAAAGATTTGATTCATCACCCGCATGAATGTACTAGGTGCATTTGACAAACCAAACGGCATAACCAACCATTCGTATAGTCCCTCTCTTGTCTTGAAAGCTGTCTTCCATTCGTCTCCAGGTCTGATTCGAATTTGATGATAACCACTCTTCAAATCAATCTTCGAAAATATAGTTGCCTCACTCAACTGATCCAGTAAGTCATCCAACCTTGGCATAGGAAATCTATAACGAACAGTAATCTTGTTCAAAGCTCGACTATCTGTACACATCCTCCATGTTCCGTCCTTCTTTGGTACTAATAATGCTGGCACGGCACAAGGACTCAAGCTTTCCTGAACACGTCCATGTTCCAACAACTCTTCCACTTGCCTTCGTAACTCCTCATGTTCCTTCGGACTCATTCGGTAATGTGGTCGATGTGGTAACACTGCTCCCGGAACAAGATCAATTTGATGTTGAATGTCTCTAAGTGGCGGTAACTCCTTAGGTAACTCTTCTGGAAAGACATCTTCAAATTCTTTCAAAATTGGCTTTGCTGCTTCTGGTATTTCAACTTCTTCACTACTCTCTCTCCCAATCAACAAAAATACTTCAGTCTCTTCCTCAACTTCCTTGACAAACTCCTTCAAAGTCAACAGAGTTTTCAATTCCTCAATCTCTTCTAGCTTGCTCTCCTTCTGCTGTTGCTTCTTAGGAACCAAAGTGATTTTAGTACCCTCGAACATGAAACTGTAACTGTTGGCACGACCATCATGTTGTACTGCTCTATCAAACTGCCACGGTCTGCCCAACAACAAGTGACAAACATCCATGTCCACTACATCACACCAAATTTCATCTTTGTACTTCTTCCCAATAGAAAAATTAACACAAGCTCTTCGACACACTTTCACTTCACCACCCTTCCTTAACCATGCTAGCTTGTACGGTTTAGGATGTTTCTCAGTCTTCAAGTTCAATTTCCTCACTGCTTCTGTAGAAATAATATTATCACAACTTCCAGCATCAATAACGAACTTGCAAACTTTCCCCAGAATAGTGCATGTCGATTGAAAAATATTGCTTCTCAGCCAACTACAATCCTCCTCTTGCTTTGGTGTAAAACAACTTCTCCTCATCATAAGATTACAACCTTCATCTCCAAACAATTCTTCTTCCTCCTCAACATAAGGCGTACTTAAACATTCTGCCTCCTCACCATCATCCTCCTCAACTTCTGCAACCATGGTTCTCTTCTTCGGCTTCGGACATTCATTGCTTTTGTGACCCAACTCCTGACAATTATAACACTTGAACCCACTACTAACCTTCGCCTTCTCAGCCTCCTTCACCACTGGCTTTGAAACAGGTTTAGGAACATTAGAACTTCCACCAACACCCCTTGCTTGGTTATTGGAATTTGTAAACACACCACCTCCACGCCTTCCTTGTTTCTCCCAAGCCAACGCTTTTTGATGTGCTTCTGCAACTGATCTAGGATCAAACATATTAACCATATCCTGGATCTGCATTCTCAATCCCCCAATGAACCTAGCAGTTAGCTGTTCTTCTGTCTCCATAATATCGTTTCTGGCAATGAGTTGGTAAAATTCATCAGCATAATCACTAACAGACTTTGTCCCTTGCCTCAGATTCTGCAACCTCTGGTACATAAGTGATTGGTAGTTGTAAGGTAAGAAAGTAGATCTCATCGACTTCTTCATCTTATCCCACGATTCTATCTTTGACTTCCCCATTCTCTCCCTTGTAAGTTTAGTTTGCTGCCACCACGCCAAAGCTCTTCCCCTCAACCTAGTAGCAACTAACTTCACCCTTCTATGCTCAGGAACCTCCTTGAAATCAAAGATCTCTTCAACATTAGAAATCCAATCGAGAAATTCTTCCGCAATCATTCCGCCTTTAAACTCCGGAATTTCCATCTTCATACCCGATTCCCATCGACGATCATCTTCAACATCCCGATAAGAATTTCGAACTTGATCTCGATCTCGATAATGAATACTAGCTCTATCACCTTCTTCAACAAAATCAAAAGTACGTCTACATCGATCTCGACCATTATCATCCCTTCGCTCATGCATGCTTCTTTGACTATGTCTCTCTTCATCTCTATATGCTTCATGTTCAAATTCACGTCGACTTCTTCCCTCTTCATGTGCATAGTCATGATGATCTCTTCGTGATGAAATTGATGTTTCTCTTCTATCTCTACAAGAATGTGGCGATACCCTCCTCGCTTCCGTAACCGATGGCGAAACTCGGTTTCCTCCATGGTTCGAGTTTGGTGATCTCCTCCTTTGGTTCAAATCATTCATCAATTTCTCCAATTTTCCAATGCCTTCATCAAACTTTTCATTAATACGTTGTTCCATAAGCTCGGCTTCTTCTCTACGATACAAAGCTTCAACGTTTTGATGACGATTAGCTCTCCTTGGTGGCATGATTGAAAACTTCACAAACTTCTACAATTCAAACACAAAAATTCAAAGCTTCAACAATGCAATAAGTCACGGCTCAACAATGCACGGCTTAATCTTGTCTCGGCCTCTACTTAGATCGGCAATGGCTTCTACACGGCTCCACACTTCAAATCTTGGCGCGCAAAAATCCAAGTCAAAATCCAAACAATATCCAACTCCTCGATCCAAAATGAAATGAATCAAACACTCTAATGTTGTTACAAATTCAACAAGAACACAATGAACTCCTTCAAACTTCAAAAACTTCAAAAACTTCAAAAACTTGGCTCCAAGAATCAACTTAGCTATGATTGGCTAAGTATGGCTCTGATACCAAATAAATGACGCAGCGGATTAATCAAACAAAACTTCTATCGATGGAATGTAGCAATCGGTGAGTTGAAGATACCAAAATGCCCAAGTTCGTTGATCCAAAGATACCGAACTCTAGCTATCTCAAACACGTTGATAGCGCACTATACCGTGTTCAAAGATCTACGATTCTTCGCACGTTGATCTAGCGCACTAGATTCCGTGAATCGGCTTCTACGATCGTTGAATCGAGCGCACTCGATTATCCGAAAGAGGAGATAGGAGATTACACTCAACTACCAATTGGAGAAGAAAGCACAAAGCAATCAACAAGAAATTTTATTTCAAAATCAACAACCCAAAAATATACAACACACCCTCTATTTATAGCTTGACACAACCGGCCCCTTTAACCCGTTGCCGACTCATAAGCTCCGACACATCATAAGTCGTTACCGACTTAGCACACAACATACCTGTGTACAGCATACGACTCATCGATGTACGACTCAAAGCAAACGACTCAAGACTTACAACATACAACAGTACACGACACATTACAACAAACGACTCAACAAGCCCAGCCTCATCACCTCCGACTCAAGAAAACATGACGACTCACGACTCAACTTCCTCCGACTCAAGCTTCCCTGCGGCACATCCCTTCCAACCGAGTCAACACCGAACGACTCATCTAGGTCGTAACCCGTCCCCGCCTTATGGATTTCAATTACTGGAACCCCTCTTTGTCTCCTGATGAGTCGTGGACGACTCATAGTCATGCAGTTAGCTTTTCCCTTCTTCATCTTAAGTCGCTAACGACTTATACGTTGAGTCGTGGACGACTCAATTCCTCCCCCTTGTAACTCCTTAAGTCGGAAACGACTCATGCCTTTAGTGAATCGTGGACGACTTAATTCCGTTGCCTTGTTATCTCGGTTTAACTTCTCCCATGGTTTGTTAGATCGTGGACCTCCTTCCTTAGCTCGGGACCGACCCAAACCTTCACTGAGTCGTGGACGACTCAACACACTACACCACAAACTCATGTTTTCAGAAATTAAAGTTTGCACAACTTCTTCTCTGGCCTTAGCTGCGTCACACAAATTCCCAGTATCAATTTTATTGAAGTCCGCACGATGTACACATATCATCCGTAAGCTATACCAATTTGATCGCTCACTCGATCGCACAATTTCACTTCCGAACTAGTATCGTTCACCCGGCTTTCTAGTGCGGATACATACCTGGTTTCTCGATCAGAAACCTTCATTCTCCTTGCATAGTCATAACTATGATAGAGAACATCCAGAACCAATCGACAATCCGTATCCAGGTTCGCCGTCGAAAATCAAGTGAAAAATCCCACTCGGATCGATATAACTATCTCCAAATTCTGTGCTCGAATCTGAATCAAATCACTGTGCGAATAGAATAGCATACATACAACTTACGTATTTATCTTTATTGGTTATTAGCCAAATTAATTCCATTTCTATTCACATTCACGTTGATTTTCATTCACTTACTCACAACCGCTTAAATCCATTCGGATTAGAGGTATATCTCGATTGGGTATGTAAACAATAACAGTTTGAACTCCGAACAGTTTATTTAGAAAATAGCTTGAAAAATTAGAAATAGATAAGTAGTTGAAAAATAATTACTAGTTTGTAAAATAGGTGTAAAATAGTTAGAAAATAGTTAAAATAAATATACAAATTTAAATAATTGCAAAATAATAGTAAGATAGTAATTAGTTTTGTAAAATAGTTGAAATATAGTAATTAGTTTATAAAATAGTTGGAAAACAGTTTCAAAAATAATTGTAAAACAAGTATAAGATAGTTTGGCTTTTAAAAGAAAAGTTGTATATATAGTGAATAGCTTGGAAAAAAATAGGTTTATACTAAAAAAATTTATGTTAAAATAGTCTAGAGTCAAAACTGCCCACTTCCCAATCTTCATTCTTTTCAATCAATTTAAATTTCCACTTCCATTTCAATTGACCCAATTCCAATTTTAAATAACTCCAATTTCCATTGGGCTTGATTTATTCCCAGTTCAAGTAGAATTAATTCTCAATTCCTTATTCAATTTAGATCAAATTCCATTTGATTTTAAACATATTCCACTTTAATTACAATCCCAAGTTATTCCAATCACTTTGGACTAATATCCATTCGATTGAACCCACTTCAATTTCAATCCATTTCAACTCCAGTTTGAAATAATTCCAATTTCAAATTCCATTTCCAAATCAAGTTGAATTATTCTTGATTTCCTCCCAAATTTAATTCAAATTCCATTTGAATTTAAAACTATTCAGTTTTAATTATAATTTGAACTAATTTCTAATTTCAAATTTAAACCTTCTCGAATTATATAAATTCGAGTTAATACTTCAAATGTTGATTTAATTCCTTTAAATCAATTTACCCGTTTTATCCCAACAATGGGTTACCATACTCCATTTCTCATTCATTTAAACAAATCCAATTCACAACTTAAAGATTTTTAAAAACAATAGGATGATATCATCTAATTCATCTTAAAACATCCATCAATTTACAATTTCCAGATCTCAAACCCATTTTCAGATCACATAAACTCCCAATTCAGATTGACAATTTAACTCCCCAAATTAAATTCCAATTCCATCTTTAAATTCCCAGATCATGTGATCATTCCAACTTATTTAACCTTTTCCCAAGTTAAACTCAATTTACTTAATTCAATCAACCTTACCTAATTTGAACTTCCTTTTCAAATTTTAAACTTCTCATAAATAATCTCCCACTTGTTAAGTTCAAAAACTTATCACTTTGGGTATCATATCTCATTCTAGATTTAAAACTCAACATCTAGAGTTTATTTCAAATTATCCTTGATATCATGTATAATCACATATATACATATTTATTTCTTTTACATACCAAGTTACACTTTAACATTTTAAACCACCTTTGGTTTTATTTAAAACAAATTTCTTTTAAATTTTCAAACAACTCTTTTTTCGAAATAGGAGCATTCATTCAAATGCATTAAATAATCTTATTTATTATTTCTTTAAATTAATTACACCATTAATTAATTCCAATTAATCACATTCGGTAATTAACTTATTCTTAATTACCTTTATTAAGTAATTTTCCCTTAAATTACTTACCACTAGTTACTTCATTAAGTAACTTCCTCTTATTTATCAACTCCAATTATTATCCATTTATATTAATCTCATTTAATAAAATTTAATTAATTACATAAAATATTTGATTATCCTTATCCTGAAAACTTTCCCAAATTCAAGAATTAATTTCAGTTTGAATTCATTTCAAACTTATCTTTATTTAATTTTAATTTGGTTGTAATTCTATTACCACTTAATTCTTACTATTACTTTTAATTTAATTAGTATTACAACCAATTTCCTTAATATAATAGATGATCTATTTCTTATATAAGATTCATTTACTTTTGAAATCATTTAAAAATCTTTATATTAGAAAATAACAAGTACACTCTCTCATATTTATACACTCAACTCATTATAGGGTACTACTTACCCTATCCTTAATGAGTAATCCTACTAGAGCCAAGGTTCTCGCTTAACCTTCAGCTCTGATTCCAAATGTAACGACCCGAAAATTTCGATCCCGAAATATCCAGATAGTTAGTGAAAGAAGAAACAGAAAGAAACACACAATCTCACATTAGCAGCGGATAAAATATAATATCAATAATAATAATAGTTACACAAAAGAAATCTATATCTGTCAATTTATATTAATATACGTCAGAGTTATAGTGGACATATACATTCAATATGTCCCAGATATGCATCAATATATCCAGCGGCAATACTCCAAACGTTCCTGCCATCCAGCTCGTTCCTGAGCTCTACAACGTCCTTACCTGAAAATCTGTAATACTCGGTCTGACCCGAGCATTACATCAAAGTAACACCCGGGTCAGGCTGGAAACCAGCGTGAGTAAACCCATCTAACATGAAATACTAATGCATAAACTTGAGTGAAAATCAAGGAAACTTGTAACTTTTCGATTTCTTCCTTCATTATAGTAAATCATTTATCTCATACCACAATTCTCAGGTTAAATGTCCATGCCACTTAATTTATTCCAATCCAGCCTGTTTAATTCCGGGTATTTACTAATACCCGACTCCGGTCTCTTCGAATTGAATACTATCTTATCCCAGTTTATTCAAGTGATTAAAATTTAAATACCGGATGTCACTTTTCATAATAATTCATCAAAGGTAACCACATTATATCAGTTCAACCCAACATATCATACTACAAAGCATTCCATTTCACAAAACATCACAATCACATATCAGGATTAAGAAATAATCCAAGGCATTCAAATATCTATCAATTATTCATAAGCAAGATAGATTAGTCATACCATTCCCATAAATCTAATTAACTACCAATGGATTAAATTAATTATTTATTATTCATACATCTTGCTTATCCAATTAATTAATCATCCCTTAATTTTATTCATCTTGATTAATCATATTTGATTAATATTTCTTTAATTACATTAAGTAATTGATTCTTAATAATTTCAAAATTAATTATCCATCACTAAAGTAATTATTTGAGATTAATTATTATTAACTACAAATTTAATTATCTATAGAACCCATTAATCAATCTCAAATTATTTAATTAATCAAGTGTTAATTTATACTTAATTAATTGTTAATTACTTGATTAATAAATCTTAAATCATTAATTTAAAACCAAATCTTATCTAATTTATGATTGCTTAATTATAAATTATTTGATCTTAATTAACTTACTTAATCCTTTAATTAATTAAATAGAACCCTTAATTATTTAATTAATTATCTCAAATCATTAATTAATTAATTACAAATCTTAATTACATTAACCATTTTAATGAATTATAAACCACTAAATTCTAATTAAATTTAAGATAAGCATTGATCTTATTAATGATTATATTATCAAAAATAATAGTATTTTAAAAACAACTTGTTTTTAAATTTACCTTTAAATTGCATTTTTAAATTCAAGATTTAAAATGAAAACAATTCTTAACTTTAACAAAATTTTTAAAGAAATTCAAAAAAAAAAACTTTAGTATTACATGTTAAAGAATCTATTTGTCTTATAAAAGTATTTTAAAACCAAATTAAATTTGAATTTAAACCATACTTTAAAACATTCAAAGTAGTTTAAAACATTTAAATTCAAAAGCTTTATTTATATCAGACTAGAATTAAACTAAGCTTAAATTCAGATTTTTAACTAAATTTAAAATCCTGTTGCAAGCTTTATTTCAGATTTTTAAACCATATTATATAATACTGTAACAAATTTTTAAGTGTTAAAAACATTTCATTCATTTTTTTTATAAACCTTATTTATTTTTGAAAACCAGAATTCAAATATGAATTGGAACCAAGCTTGAAAACTTAATTTAAAACTCTTCTTACATTGGGCTTCCAATTTTTAAATTTCATTTAAATCCTGATACACTGACAGGTTTTAAAGTGAACCTGTAACAACAGATTTTACTCGAGTTTCCCTCTAAATTCTTCGAGACAATCTTTCCCTCACCTTCGAGCAAACTCTCAAATGAATCGAGCGTTTACTCGAGTATAACACCCCACTTACAATTCCCAGATCATCAGAAAATATGAGCACCGTGTACATGCACGGTGGCTCTGACCATCACCGGTCAACCCCTACTGCATCAACTCATCAGAAACGACCTTGCGCAACGTCACGATCATTAAAACATTGATATCTAACTCGAATTTGAAATCGAGTATTTAACCCAAAATCTGAACTTAATCCAAAACCTGAGTCGACTTCAAATTCCAATCTCCGATCACCGGAGAGGCAATGTCTCCGGCCACACCCTCCTTTACAAACTCTCATCCCATTCCCAAACTCTGGTGGAGCTCGATCCACCAGAGGCGATGAACGTACTCATTTATTTCCCAACCCAAAAACTAGGGTTAAAATCAAAAATTAGTCGCCGCAGCCACCTCCACTCATATGTCATCAACCTGACAATTTTGCTGACCCCTCCGACCCTTGTTCTAACTTCAGAAAGAATTCTGCCATCTAAGATCAACTGGATTGACAGAGGTTACTCCAAACCTCTAAATTGAAAAAATAAGAACTGCTCATTCACAATTTAACTAGAAATCATAATTTTATCCTTAAAATTCATGTCTAAGGTTAAGGATTTAGTTATGTACTTGAATTGCATAATTAACTTGATTGAATTTTTTTTAGAGACTTTGAGTTTCCTGTCTAATTTGTTTTCCAGAGCAATTACAGTTTATTGTAAGTTTAATAAATTTTTAGAAATTTAATTCATAATCAAACAGACAATATTTATTTAGATCCTAAGTTTTAAAAATCAATGGATCAAGGGGAATGATTTAAATTGAAACAAACTAGGCTTGAAATATACAACAGAAACGTTCTACAGGCATTACAAAATCAACATACATCACACATCATAAATGCACAGGAGTTTTTCAACATATTTATAAATACAACTTATTTTAATCATGATTCAAACAACCAGATCTACCTAAATTTATTTTTAAAATAAAAGTGTTACTCACAGTATTGAAGCAGAGAACAGAGTGCATGATCTTGCTTCCAAGCTTATTTGAGTTAATCATATGATTAATTATTGCATGCAAGATTTTTCAACAATTTATCACAACATCATTGTCAACAGGTTTAAACATTAAAAGGGCAGCAGTTTACTCACAATTTAGAAACAGAGCTTGATTCCTGAAACTTATGTCGCCTGACTTTGCTTTTGACTTTAGAAAACCTTGATTTAAGAATGAAATGTTTTGAAACTTGAACTTTTGAAGATGAAATGCATGACTGTACCGGAACAAGATGAAGTTGGCTCAAGACTTTGAAACATTGATGTTTCCAGATAGCATTATGAAGCTTTAAAACTGGATTGACAGGCTTTTGAGTTTGAAGATTTCAATATGGTTTTAGCCTTGAAGTTACAGGGTTTGGTATAAATTTTGTCACAAGTTTTGGTTCCAAGTTTGCAATATTGAAACATGCTACATGTTTGAAGAAAATGTTTTATTCCTTTGTTTGTGGAAGTTGCAGATTCTTATTTTCAGTTTTGATTCATCTTTTAGTTTTTGTTCATTCCCTTTTTTTTAGAATCGAAATTTTAGATCTGGGAATTTTGCCTGATTCTCACATTTTGTTTTAATTGAATTTTAAAGAAAATACTGCCATATGTAATTTTGCATGTCATCAATCTTATAAATGTTAAGTTGTAAGTATACAGGACTTACAAATGGTTTAAAGTCATATTTTAAATTTTTAGTTAATTTTTTTTATGCTTATAAACTAATTTATTCTCATGTGAAATTTTTAAAAGAAATAATATAACCTTTTGTCAATTTCCATGTATCCTACTTCACACTTATATAATATATATGTATCCTTTTAAATTTTCTCATATTATAAAAATTGCACACATCTATTGTTATAGTTTCAAATCCACTTATACATACATCCGGACATCATTAATAATCAAATTTATTTGTTTTATCCAGATAAAATTAGTACCCAATAGTTTAAAATCGATTAATTATCCATTTAACAATTATTAAAAATCCGGGATATCACATTCCTCCCCCCTTTGAATCTTTTCGTCCTCGAAAAGAAATGAAGCCAGAATTTATTAAAAAGCTTATTTTTAGAAAAATTATTCTTTGAAACACTTTTAAAATCTACATAATATTATAAAATGGTTTTATAAAGATACTTTTTATAACTCGATGTTTTAACCAGTCCATCCTTGTTCTCACAGAAATTCGGTCATACGTTGATCAGGCGTAAGACTGAAAATCTATAAGTACTTAGCAGACCCGTTTTCAACACCCAGTGAAAATATTTGGAAAATAATTTTATTGAAAATATAGAAAAAAATTTGAAAATAGAGGAAATATCTTTGGTAAGAATGCTTTGGAAATCATCACCCCCATCCATGGTCACAGTTACATTCTAGGGTTACGTTGCCATCGCAGCAAAAGTACATGTAACTACAGGCTCTCCGCGGCCTCTCGATTACGCCATGGAACCCACATAACAGATCACAGTTACACCCAAGGTTATGTTGCCGTCGCAGCAAAAGTCCATGTAACTGTAGGCTCTCAGCGGCCTCTGATTTTCACTGTCGAAATGAAACCACTCCACTCCTACATAGGTCGTAGTCCACCGATATAAAATCAAAAGCAGACCGTTGGCTCTCAGCGGCACACACGACTTTCGCTATGTTATACCATAGATCGCAGTTACATCCTGGGTTACGTTGCCATCGCATCAAAAGTCCATGTAACTGTTGGCTCTCAGCGGCACACATGACTTACGCTATGGTATACTCTACTCATATTCCCCAGGAACTAGTTTTGTCCGGACTCCTCACAGGATCAACTTTAGAACCCCCCTTGGGGCTCAAGGCAGCACCACCCGGTGGTACTCCTGAGAAGTTCATTTCAAGGGAGCGCCTTTTTCCCCAGAGCCATCATCAAAACATTTTATACTATACATATATAGTATCTTTAAATCATACACCTAGTATGATCTCATACAAAGCTCCTTTACTCAAAATTGATTATTCCAAAATCGATAATTCTCAAACTAGGCTTTCCAAATTCAATATTGATTTTACCTAAAAATCAAAAGCCTTTCCAAATCTATAGGTTCCGAAAACCTTTGTCCAAAATCCTCATATGATCCTTTATATGTGCGTGTGTGTGTGTGTATATATATTCAGATATATAAAATCTTTTAGAACTTTGGATCATTTCAAACTTGTATAAAACTCCTTTTATACTTCAAAACACCTTCAAAATCTTTTTTTATGGCAAAGGATTCAACAGGGGAGTTTCATTTTATAAAACAAAGATATTTAACTTCGTTTATTCAAAATCAAATATTCAAATTTGATTACTCTTTAAAAAGCCACTTACCATATCATTTACTTCCATAAACAAAATTTCAACCATAGAAATATCCAATTTCCACTTTACTTTATCATATATTTCACAAAATATATTTTTCATTTCAAAAACCATTTCACATTTCTTGTCCACAAATTCCCAGTATCAATTTTATTCAAGTCCGCACGATGTACACATATCATCCGTACGCTATACCAATTTGATTGCTCACTCGATCGCACAATTTCACTTCTGAACTAGTATCGTTCACCCGGCTTTCTATTGCGGACACAGATCTGGTTTCTTGATCAGAAACCGTCATTCTCCTTGCGTAGTCATAGCTATGATAGAGAACATCCAGAACCAGTCAACAATCCATATCCAGGTTCGCCGTCGAAAATCGAGTGAAAAATCCCACTCGGATCGATATAACTATCTCGAAATTCTGTACTCGAATCTAGATCAAATCACTGTGCAAATAGAATAACATATGTACACTCTACGTATTTATCTTTATTGGTTATTAGCCAAATTAATTCCATTTCTATTCACATTCACGTTGATTTTCATTCACTTACTCACAACCGCTTAAATCCATTCGGATTATCACCTCTATTCTTATCTTGATTGGGTATTTAAACAAAAACAGTTTGAACTCCGAACAGTTTATTTAGAAAATAGCTTGAAAAAGTAGAAATAGATAAGTAGTTGAGAAATAATTACTAGTTTGTAAAATAGGTGTAAAATAGTTAAAATAATTATAGAAATTTAAATAATTGCAAAATAATAGTAAGATAGTAATTAGTTTTGTAAAAAAGTTGAAATATAGTAATTAGTTTATAAAATAGTTGGAAAACAGTTTCAAAAATAATTGTAAAACAAGTATAAGATAGTTTGGCTTTTAAAAGAAAAGTTGTATATGCAATGAATAGCTTGGAAAAAAATAGGTTTATGCTAAAACAATTTATGTTAAAAATAGTCTAGAGTCAAAACCGCACACTTCCCAATCTTCATTCTTATCAATCAATTTAAATTTCCACTTCCATTTAAATTGACCCAATTCCAATTTTAAATAATTCCAATTCCATTGGGCTTGATTTATTCCCAGTTCAAGTAGAATTAATTCACAATTCCTTATTCAATTTAGATCAAATTCCATTTGATTTTAAACATATTCCACTTTAATTACAATCCCAAGTTATTCCAATCACTTTGGACTAATATCCATTCAATTGAACCCACTTCAATTTCAATCCATTTCAGCTCCAGTTTGAAATAATTCCAATTTCAAATTCCATTTCCAAATCAAGTTGAATTATTCTTGATTTCCTCCCAAATTTAATTCAAATTCCATTTGAATTTAAAACTATTCAGTTTTAATTATAATTTGAACTAATTTCTAATTTCAAATTTAAACCTTCCCGAATTATATAAATTCAAGTTAATACTTCAAATGTTGATTTAATTCCTTTAAATAAATTTACCCTTTTTATCCCAACAATGGGTTACCATACTCCATTTGTCATTCATTTAAACAAATCCAATTCACAACTTAAAGATTTTTAACAACAATAGGATGATATCATCTAATTCATCTTAAAACATCCATCAATTTAAAATTTCCAGATCTCAAACCCATTTTCAGATCACACAAACTCCCAATACAGATTAACCATTTAACTCCCCAAATTAAATTCCAATTCCATCTTTAAATTCCCAGATCATGTGATCGTTCCAACTTATTTAACTTTTTCCCAAGTTAAACTCAATTTACTTATTTCAGTCAACCTTACCCAATTTGAACTTCCTTTTCAAATTTTAGACATCTCATTAATAATCTCCCACTTGTTAAGTTCAAAACTTATCACTTTGGGTATCATATCTCATTCCAGATTTAAAACTCAACATCTAGAGTTTATTTCAAATTATCCTTGATATCATGTATAATCACATATATACATATTTATTTCTTTTACATACGAAGTTACACTTTAAAATTTCAAACCACCTTTGGTTTTTATTTAAAACAAATTTCTTCTAAATTTTCAAGCAACTCTTTGTTCGAAATAGGACCATTCATTCAAATGCACTAAATAATCTTATTTATTATTTCTTTAAATTAATTACATCATAAATTAATTCCAATTAATCACATTCGGTAATTAACTTATTCTTTATTACCTTTATTAAGTAATTTTCCCTTAAATTACTTACCACTAGTTACTTCATTAAGTAACTTCCTCTTATTTATCAACTCCAATAATTATCCATTTATATTAATCTCATTAAATAAAATTTAATTAATTACATAAATTATTTGATTATCCTTCTGCTAAAAACTTCCCCAAATTCAAGATTTAATTTCAGTTTGAATTCATTTCAAACTTATCTTTATTTCATTTTAATTTGGATGTAATTCTATTACCACTTAATTCTTACTATTACTTTTAATCTAATTAGTATTACAACCAATTTCCTTAATATAATAGATGATCTATTTCTTATATAAGATTCATTTACTTTTGAAATCATTTAAAAATCTTTGTATAAGAAAATAACAAGTACGCTCTCTCATATTTATACACTCAACTCATTATAGGGTACTACTTACCCTATCCTTAATGAGTAATCCCACCAGAGCCAAGGTTCTTGCTTAACCTTCAGCTCTGATACCAAATGTAACGACCCGAAAATTTCGATCCCGAAATTTCCAGATAGTTAGTGAAAGAAGAAACAGAAAGAAGAAGAAAAAGAAAGAAACACACAGTCTCACATTCGCAGCGGATAAAATATAATATCAATAATAATAATAGTTATACAAAAGAAATCTATTTCTGTCAATTTATATTTATATACATCAGAGTTACAGTGGACATATACAATCAATATGTCCCAGATATGCATCAATATATCCAAAGGCAATACTCCAAACGTTCCTGCCATCCAGCTCGTTCCTGAGCTCCACAACGTCCTTACCTGAAAATCTGTAATACTCGGTCTGACCCGAGCATTACATCAAAGTAACACCCGGGTCAGGCTGTAAACCAGCGTGAGTAAACCCATCTAACATGAAATACTAATGCATAAACTTGAGTGAAAATCAAGGAAACTCATAACTTTTCGAGTTCTTCCTTCATTATAGTAAATCATTTATCTCATATCACAATTCTCAGGTTAAATTTCCATGCTACTTAATTTATTCCAATCCAGTCTGTTTAATTCCACACATCCAATTATATAGAACTTAGACTACAGAATCGAAGTGGTTTCGGGTATTTACTAATACCCGACTCCGGTCTCTTTGAATTCAATACTATCTTATCCCAATTTATTCAAGTGATTAAAATTTAAATACTGGATGTCAATTTTCATAATAATTAATCAAAGGTAACCACATTATATCAGTTCAACCCAACATATCATACAACAAAGCATTCTATTTCACAAAACATCACAATCACATATCAGGATTAAGAAATAATCCAAGGCATTCAAATATCAATCAAATATTCATAAGCAAGATAAATTAGTCATACCATTCCCATGAATCTAATTAACTACCAATGGATTAAATTAATTATTTATTATTCATACATCTTGCTTATCCAATTAATTAATCATCCCTTAATTTTATTCATTTTGATTAATCATACTTGATTAATATTTCTTTAATTACATTAAGTTATTGATTCTTAATAATTTCAAAATTAATTATCCTTCACTAAAGTAATTATCTGAGATTAATTATTATTAATTTCAAATTTAATTATCTATAGAACCCATTAATTAATCTCAAATTATTTAATTAATCAAGTGTTAATCTATACTTAATTAATTGTTAATCACTTGATTAATAAATTTTAAATCATTACTTTAAAACCAAATCTTATCTAATTTATGATTGCTTAATTACAAATTATTTGATCTTAATTAACTTACTTAATCCTTTAATTAATTAAATAAAACCCTTAATTATTTAATTAATTATCTCAAATCATTAATTAATTAATTACAAATCTTAATTACATTAACCATTTTAATGAATTATAAACCACTAAATTCTAATTAAATTTAAGATAAGCATTGATCTTATTAATGATTATATTATCAAAAATAATAGTATTTTAAAAACAACTTGTTTTTAAATTTACCTTTAAATTGCATTTTTAAATTCAAGATTTAAAATGAAAACAATTCTTAACTTTAACAAAAATTTTAAAGAAATTCAAAAAAAAACTTTAGTATTACATGTTAAAGAATCTATTTGTCTTATAAAAGTATTTCAAAACCAAATTAAATTTGAATTTAAACCATACTTTAAAACATTCAAAGTAGTTTTAAAACATTTAAATTCAAAAGCTTTATTTATATCAGACTAGAATTAAACTAAGCTTGAATTCAGATTTTTAACTAAATTTAAAATCCTGTTGCAAGCTTTATTTCAGATTTTTAAACCATATTATACAATACTGTAACCAATTTTTAAGTGTTAAAAACATTTCATTCATTTTTTTTATAAACCTTATTTATTTTTAAAAACCATAATTCAAATCTAAATTGGAACCAAGCTTAAAAACTTGATTTAAAACTTTTCTTACATTTGGCTTCCAAATTTTTAAATTTCATTTAAATCTTGTTACACTAACAGGTTTTAAAGTAAACCTGTAACAACAGATTTTACTCGAGTTTCCCTCTAAATTCTTCGAGACAATCTTTCCCTCAACTTCGACCAAACTCTCAAATGAATCGAGCGTTTACTCGAGTACAATACCCCACTCAAAATTCCCAGATCATCAGAAAATATGAGCACCGAGCACATGCACGGTGGCTCTGACCATCACCGGTCAACCCCTACCGCATCAACTCATCAGAAACAACCTTGCGCAACGTCACGATCATTAAAACATTGATATCTAACTCGAATTTGAAATCGAGTATTTAACCCCAAATCTGAACTTAATCCAAAACCTGAGTCGACTTCAAATTCCAATCTCCGGTCACCGGAGAGGCAATGTCTCGGGCCACACCCTCCTTTACAAACTCTCATCCCATTCCCAAACTCTGGTGGAGCTCGATCCACCAGAGGCGATGAACGTACTCATTTATTTCCCAACACAAAAACTAGGGTTAAAATCAAAAATTAGTCGCCGCAGCCACCTCCACTCATATGTCATCAACCTGACAATTTTGCTGACCCCTGCGACCCTTGTTCTACCTTCAGAAAGAATTCTGCCATCTTAGATCAACTGGATTGACAGAGGTTACTCAAAACCTCTAAATTGAACAAATAAGAATTGCTCATTCCCAATTTAACTAAAAACCATAATTTTACCCTTAAAATTCATGTCTAAGGTTAAGGATTTAGTTTATGTACTTGAATTGCATAATTAACCTGATTGAATTTTTTTCAGAGACTTTGAGTTTCTGTCTAATTTGTTTTCTAGAGCAATTACAGTTTATTATAAGTTTGATAAATTTTTAGAAATTTAATTCATAATCAAACAAACAATATTTATTTAGATCCTAAGTTTTAAAAATCCATGGATCAAGGGGAATGATTTAAATTGAAAAAAACTAGGCTTGAAATATACAACAGAAACGTTCTACAGGCATTACAAAATCAACATACATCACACATCACAAATGCACATGAGTTTTTCAACATATTTACAAATACAACTTATTTTAATCATGATTCAAACAACCAGATCTACCTAAAAAATTAAAAAAAAAGTGTTACTCACAGTATTGAAGCAGAGAACAGAGTGCATGATCTTGCTTCCAAGCTTATTTGAGTTAATCATATGATTAATTATTGCATGCAAGATTTTTCAACAATTTATCACAACATCATTGTCAACAGGTTTAAACATTAAAAAGGCAGCAGTTTACTCACAATTTAGAAACAAAGCTTGATTCTTGAAAGTTATGTTGCCTGACTTTGCTTTTGACTTAGAAAACCTTGATTTAAGAATGAAATGTTTTGAAACTTGAAATTTTGAAGCTGAAATGCATGACTGTACCGGAACAAGATGAAGTTGGCTCAAGACTTTGAAACATTGATGTTTCCAGATAGCATTATGAAGCTTTAAAACTGGATTGACAGGTTTTTGAGTTTGAAGATTTGAATATGGTTTTAGCCTTGAAGTTACAGGGTTTGGTATAAATTTTGTCACAAGTTTTGGTTCCATGTTTGCAATATTGAAACATGCTACATGTTTGAAGAAAATGTTTTATTCCTTTGTTTCTGGAAGTTGCAGATTCTTATTTTAAGTTTTGATTCATCTTTTAGTTTTTCTTCATTCCCTTTTTTTTAGAATCGAAGTTTTAGATCTGGGAATTTTGCCTGATTCTCACATTTGGTTATATGAATTTTAAAGAAAATACTGCCACATGTAATTTTGCATGTCATCAATCTTACAAATGTTAAGTTGTAAGTATACAAGACTTACAAATGGTTTAAAGTCTTATTTTAAATTTTTTGTTAAATTTTTTTTATGCTTATAAACAAATTTATTCTCATGTGAAATTTTTAAAAGAAATAATATAACCCTTTGTCAATTTCCATATATCCTACTTCACACTTATATAATATATATGTATCCTTTTAAATTTTCTCATGTTATAAAATTTGCACACATCTATTGTTATAGTTTCAAATCCACTTACACATACATCCAGACATCATTAATAATTAAATTTATTTGTTTTATCCAGATAAAATTAGTACCCAATAGTTTAAAATCGATTAATTATCCATTTAACAATTATTAAAAATCCGGGATATCACAGAAGGCCACTATAGTAATTTTATTTCGGAGCTGTTTTGATAAACAAATAAAAAATTTAAATTGTTTTAAATATAATTGGACATATAATATACATTTATCTATTATTTTAAATGATTTCTGAATAAAACCCGATATCTGGTTCTTAAGTTCCAGTTAATTAATCAATTAGTGCAGTAAAATGGAAGTTAACTAACAATTGAAACCTCTAGATGAAATAAGAAATATAATGCTAAGTTTTAAATGAGATTAAAAGAAAGTTGAAACTGTAATCTTATATAACGAAAGATATAATTATTGAACATTTAATTAATTAAAAGAAATGGGATAAACTTGTATGATTTCCAATTACATTTAATAAAAAAAGCATATATATAACTTACCAAACATTAAAAGTTGAAATGTTTAATAGAAAATGTAATGGGAATTGTACAAGTAAAAGTACGTAAGGAAGTGTTCAATAAATTGCTTTTATTAAAAAAGAATTGAAGTTATAATTGATATAAACTTAAGCGTAATGCAAGTAATTAATAAGATTCTGTAATAAATAAAAATTTGGTGTTGCAGTAAACTTAAGTATAAGTGAAATAATACTAATTAAATATAATAGAAGGCAGGTATTGTGACGACCCGCCCTTCAACTACCAGAAAGACGTATCATCATTAAGAAAGAAAGGGATGAGAAAATAGAAAAGATAGAGAAGAAAGAACAACAACACCAAAATCTCACAGCGGAATGAAACAAATATAATATATCACATAAATATTACATAGGTTTTTACATATATCAGAGCTATAAAGATCATACAACACATAATAGACAGTTATAAACTTCTGTCTAGTTAACACAAGTCAATATACAATACAGATAGACAGCTCAGAGATATCAACACAGCGGAACACCATACACATGTATATATATATACATATACATACATACATAGATATATATATATATATATATCTACAACGTAGAAGCCTCCTGCTCCATTGCTCCTCCAGAATTCGTCAAATCTAACCTGAATCCCTTGGCTACCCGTAAAAATTTGGGTACCCGAGAATTTATGAAAACGAAAATAAACTCCGGGTCAGACATGGGTCTGGTATGAGTAAACGGTTTAAAGTTGTTTAACTTTGAAAAAAAACATTTGAAATAAAGGTATCACATAAGACTCCCCACAAATAAATACGGGTAAGTTTTTACCTTACGCTAACCAAAACATTTCATAGGAAATTCAGTGATATTATAATAGTGTCTAGGGTTTTCAAGTAAATAGAAAATAGCCGAAATTGTTACATGATTAAATTCCAGCTACTAGCCACAAAAGTGGGTAATACATATCAAAACCGCAGGGTCTCGTAGGGAAAATGGATTTCCAACAATGGCAGGGATACTGGGGTACCGCCCGTCAAAGTACGTGGCCTAGATCACCGTACCGAGGATTACTCCCTTCATCCCCTGCAACACAAGGCCGGAACCATTCCTTACTGAACAGTCCCGAACAAGATAAACCCCGTGGTTGGCGCGACCAACCACCCACTAAGCCGATATATATATAAGGGACATCTAGACAGGGGAAATATCTTGTCCTTCTTGGGCATGACCCACCTAACCTTGCTGCATCTCCCCTGTTTTAGCCATTCCCGGTTGATGAGGCTTGAGGCTGCGATTACCTTTAAAGAATATATCATTTAGAATGCTCATCGTCCGCCAGACGATGTGCTGAAAGCATTCAATCCATACAAGTTCGTTCCTGGTTCGAACGAAACCGAAGGCATTATCTCGTTACACTCATTTTGGAATCACCCTCAGAGTCAACGACAATAATCCTTGCATTCTGAATACACCATCTCGATCTTCATTTCAGGATTCACGACCTAACGTTTAAATTGGATCGATGTGGTTTTCGGAGAATCAAATTTGATTCTTCCGATCCCGGTCTCATCGAATCCAAACGCCATTTTAAGGGCCAAGTTGTCTAATTAACTTAAACAATTTAAATAATTTAAATTCAACAACTGAATTAACATAGCATTTATCACAGATAAAACATATACAAGCATCATAGATATAACAAAACATATCATAGAGCAACATAGGATATCATCGCATAAATATCCAAATCAGATATTCAATCACATCAGTCCATAAGCAGTCATCTTCAAGTCTTATTTGTAATTAATTCAATTTTAGAATTAATTACCTAAGAGTTGATCATTTAACTCTATTTAATTAGTCATTAGTTTATAATCAATTACTTATTTTACCCCGGATTGTTTAATTAATGATTTCTTAATTTATTATTTAGTCATAATCACATACTTATTTTATTTCAAACTATCAATTACCTAATTATTTCTTAACTCGGTTATTTACTTTAATTAACCATTTAATTTAATGATGTTAATTATTAATCAACTTAATTACCCATTTATTTACTGGTGATTACCTCCTTAATCCTTTATTTATTCTTAATTAAACTACTCGATTAATTAACTATTAATCATTCATAAATTATCTTAAGTAGATAATTACAAATTTATCAATTATTTATAATCTATGACTAATTATAATTTAAGAGTAATTGTTCTTAATTTCTTCCTAAACTAATTAAATGTTCAACTTAATGAAACATTTAAAGGTCTTCTCTTAAATTTTGAAAACCAATTATAATATTAACTCCAAACTTAATTATTAGATAACCTTATATTTAATGTAATTAATTACTTAATTTGTTACCCTAATTCATATATTAACTTAATTAACTAATTTAAACTTCTTAATTACAAATTAATTAAATAGGGATTAAGAATCTTAACTTTAAAACTAAACACTTATTAATTAAAAATGTTTAAACTTTAGTTAAATCTAATCACGTATCTTTAATTGACTACTAAATTAAGATATTCATTTAAGTTGAAAACATTTTTAGCAATAACTTTATTTTTACTTTGCACTAATACAGTTTAGTTAACAAGGTTGGTTACGCTTAAGCTTTGAAACAATACCCGAGAAAAATCTTACTACACACGAGAAAGAACCCGAGTTTCCCATCCAACTTCCCAAGTCTTTCCCCCACTGAACCCATTCTTCCTCTCTCTCTCCTTATTTCTTCCCTTCTTCTCATTTTTTTAATTAATGTTATAACTAACTGTAGAAACCACTACGTAAACGACCGAAGACAAACTCGAAGCCCCCCTCAAATTACCAGAGTACGAGTACGCGACGACCCACAGAAATTCGACAGACACCCCACCACCACCGTGCACGTGCACGGTGGCCCATTACGTCTCCGGCGACTCGCGACAACGTCAACAAACCCTAATTCGACCACATACTTGAATTCAAAAGCCAACTCGAAGCAACGGCCTCGAAATCGAAAATTACCCCTCAGGGTGGTCTGCAACTCGAACAACGGCAGAGACAAAATGCTTCAACCTCCCAGCGTTTACCATTATTTTAGTCGCGCTTCCTACCACGTGTCGCCAATGTCACCGTCATTCATTCCTCCAAAATACTCCGAGCTCCGTCATCTCTAGATGAAGAAATCATCGAACAAAAAGACCCAACATAACACGTGAACTAAACCCTACTTATATCACAAACTCAAAAATTGTGCACTTGAAAAATAATTTGACATTTTTCTAGTGTTAATACAACTTCAACCTTGCTTCATAGGAAATCTCAATGGTTAAATTTTGTTGAATCAACCAATATTGATAAAAATCAACTTTCGGCTTTTCTTAAAACTGCACCTCAAACTTTGATCTAAAAATTATCATTTTACTTTTAAAAATCCTAACTTTGCATGTTTGTTTAATATAAGAATTTGAATTAACAATTTAAAGTTGTTGAATTTTGCACATATTGATTGTTTACTGCAACTTGAATATACAAAGGTTTGAACTTCTCTACCACCTTCAGAACTTATCTCCAAGTCATAATTTTCAGTTTGAACAAGTATATTTAACTTAAATTCCTATGTATAGGGTATTTGTAAAAAGAAACATTCAAATTCCTCTCTGTTCATTGTTCTATAATCAAAGGATATAGAACAGTTCCCAACTATTTGCAGTGTACTGGAATGTACAAATTCATATTCAACTATATAACAAACACAGAATTTCTTAGATCAATCAAGTATAGTTTACTCACATATGATTCAACAGAGGGTAGTTCAGTTTCTAGATGAACACAGTTTTGATCTTGTTTCCCAGCCTTCAAGCGTTGAATTTCAACTCCAACTCTTGAATGTTGTTGATGTTGAACAAGCTTGTTTGTATTAAGCCCAAGTTACAGTTTTTTTTTATTATGAACGAACTGAAATATAAGATGATGTATATAGGGAGAATATAGGCTTAAGACATGTTGCAATAGATTTTTTTATGCACTTGAAATATCTTTTTTTTTTTAGTACTAGAGATTTTTATTTCCAGATTGTAGGCTGATAAGATTAGTTTGTGTGCCCCATTAATTAGTTTTGTCTTGTATATATTATCACACTTATCTTTATATATTTTCTCAGTTTTGTTCAATTTGATTTTAAAAGCATATTGAGCTTTATATTACCCTGCCTTATGGTTGAAGCTTCTTCATTCATATATATCTTTAAAAGGGTGCAACCTGACTTGATTTTTTTTTATATGGGCAGATTTTCCTGGTTGAAGTGTACAGGTTTGCTTACATTTAAATTGACAAATTATTGGCCGAGAGGAAATCAAGTACAAGTTTTTGTTCACCAAATATGTTACATACTTATTATGTCAATCTGTGCATAAATATTGTATGCAGTCCTAAATTTTCAGGCAATCACTTTGCTTGCAAATGAAGCCTTATTTGTATGTAAGCACTTCCTTATTACTTTTAGTCAAATAGTTGATTCACATGCACTTCTGACAGGTATTGATATATGTTATATTTTGGTTGCTGTGAATTCTTGGCTTATGTATGAAGCTTGGGTTATAAAGATATTTTGTTTTGTTATTATGTTACTTGTTTTATTTACTTCTAGAATTTCTAGTTTGGCCTTGCAGTCGAACTCTTTCATATACATGAAGGTATTATTTAAATATCTGGTATGTTATTATGCTATTTCTAGCTTGCAATTTGTCATACATATTTGTCAGGTTTACTCTATGCTTTACAGGCAACACTTGGTCTTACAAATGAAGATATGTTCACATATATATTTGTCTTATTATTATTTCTTGTATTTATATTTGTATTTAACTATGACAAACAATATTTGAGTTATGTTCAACATGGAGATTTATATTTGCTCCATACATTTATTTATATTCTTATGTTAGCTACCAATTATTAGATCATATACATGTGTTTGACTTATATTTATTTTGAACATTATCATCTATCTGTATGTTATCTTTTATACTGTTAGAATAAGATTTAAACATCATAATCTATAGATACTACTATCAAAGGTTAACCAAAAGAAAGTATTTTAATTTAATAATGTAAGATAAATATTATAAGGAAATTTATTTTTAAATTTCAAACATTATTATTCGTAGGTACTATTTATAATAAATATAAACAAAGTAAAGTATCTTAATCAAATTATATAAGATAGATTTTATTGGGATGCTTATTTTCAAATTTCCAAATCCCTTTTTAAAATACAATTTATATAAGTAAATAACAATATATCCTAAGATCACATTCATTTTAATATGATCAATTTACATTTTCTATTTAATTAGATTAATCATTTATTAAAATAACCGGGGCCGAAATCCAGGGTCGTTACATTCCTTCCCCCTTAAATGAATTTCGTCCCCGAAATTTAAAACAAAGATAATTTAAAAGCTGTTATATCAACCATTCAACATAAATATCATTTATATATTAGCAAACAATCAAATAGTCTATCCTAACAAACAACACTAATTGTCCGAACACGAACCTGGATAAGCTTTCGTAAAATTATCGAGAGTTGTTTTCTCGATGATCAACAATCCAAACTGGATTCCTGACCACAGTTAGATTTGATTCAACCTTCAAATTCCTGAATTACCGGTTTAACAACAATGAAGAATCATGAACCAATTTCCAGGATGGGATATACGGAATACACAATAAATTCCAGATATCCACTCCGGCAATTCAATACTGAAATCTACAGTATCATTTCTTACCAAATTTTATTGCCTTCTTTATAGAATTTCAATATTTATACAATCAAGCCCGTACGATGTACATATACCATTCATACGCAATATCAAATTTGATCGCTTGCTCGATCACACAATTTCATTTCCGGACTAGTATCGTCCACCCGACTTCCTAGTGCGGACTTAGAATTGGCTTCTTGATCAGAAACTGTCATTCTCCTTGCATAGTCACAACTATGATAGAGAATCCCCAGAATCAATCAAAATCCAAATCCATGGTTTGTCGTCGAAAATCGAGTGAAAAACCCTAACTTGGGTCGATATAACTATCCCGAAATTCTGTGCTTGAATCTGGATCAAATTGTTATGCGAATAAAATAATATACGTACATCCTACGTATTTATATCCATTGATTATCAACCATATCAATTTTCTTTTATTCACAATATTTGATTTCTATCCACTTAGAATAATTTTTCTCAGTATCAATTTTACTTAAGAATTCCACCACCCATTCCTTAAATTTAATATAAGCATTATATATTCCCTTATTTTATTACTCTACCACTATAGCCTTAATCTTCTTATTTAAATCTGAATTACCAATTCCATATGAATTCAACTTTCTTAACTCTAAATATTGAACCTTTATTGACTAGCTCCATTTATAACTGATTCCTATTATTATTATTTTTAAATTAGTTTCATTCCTTAGTTTACTCTAAATTTCAATTTTAAGTTGTTTTGTTGCTAATTTTTTATATATAGTTTTCAAATTCTTAAAAGCTTTGACATATTCTCCATTTGTTTAGCATTACATATTTCCATAAGCACAAATATAAGGTTCCAATCCTCATCACAATTAATTTCAATCAATTCTCAAACCATTCCCTTTTAATTAAAAGGAATTTACAACTTTCTTGCTTATATAATCCATTTGAGCAATACAAACTCATATTCAAAATCATCTTATTTTGCTTCCAATAATTCATAGAATTTTATCTATTTCTCATTTTCTTCAAACAACCAATTTTCTTATGCAATTTAACAATATCATTGTGAATAAATGATTACTTAAGCTTTATAACAAATCTTAAATTGATTTCAACTTAATTTACACTTGAGTCCATCTCATTTAATTTATTCACAATCCTTTCGTTGCATTTTCTTTTATTTTAAAAGTTTGATTCCAAACCATTTTATTAAACTCGACAACCAATATTTTACACAATCATCTCATAATTCACTTAAGTCATTTATTTCCGTCAAACTGTTCCACCTAACAACTTAGGTTTATTCTATTTTACCATTTCCATTTAAATCCTCGATTTGATTTTTTTCCTTTAATCAAATCCCAATTATTTTCTGATTAGTTTTTTTATCCATTCTTAAATTTTAATTTACATTAACAATTCATTATTGAATTTATTCACAATAAGTTATTCAATTTATACTTGAATTAGATTTGTTTACAACTCACACTATTTCTATTTAAATCCAATTCAATACTTTGGTATACATTTACTTATTTACATAAGAATTTTATTTCATTCAGTATTATCAGTAACTCGCTTGAATTAATTTAAATTCAATTTTATTTTAACTCAACTTCAGTTAAAATTTAGCTACTTACAAATCTTTTAAATTTATCCCTCAATATATGAGCTCAAAACTTACTTATCTACTTAGCAGCTTATATTACTCATTTGAGTCATTTCATCTTATAATCACAAATTCAGATTATTTATATTACATATATATATATATAAATATATATATATATATATATATACACACACACACAACACTTGATATTTTAAGGTATAAATTTTCACCTTACAATCACAATCATTTTACCTTCAAATTTTACATCCAAATAAGTTCATATTGAACTTCAATTCCATTTAGCTTATCTCAGGTTAAACTCAGGTATATTTTCTTATTTCCATTTACTTAAGTTAAATTTTAATTCCAGGATTACAATTCCCGATTTCTTCTTATTAATATCAACTTTACTTTATGAGTTCAATAGTTGATTTATTCAAACCTTTCACATTATCTAAATAGAATTTCTTAGAATTCAGTTTCCCGTTTTTCATCTCTAAAACCATTTTGAAATGATAGTCAAATTTCAAACACTTGTTTGCACCTAAACAAATTTTCCCTTCGAAATTTCTAAAATAACTTGTATACCCAACAAGCCCAAACAATTTATCATGACCAATATCCTGGTAGCAACCCATCACTTTAGAAACTCGAAAATGAATACTGATGATGTAGCCATCACCATTAGGATTATTTTCCAGCGACTGAAGTGAGTCCAGTGCTTTCTTACTTCCACAATTGCCTCTCAAAACAATTTCCTTTCAACAATATTTTCCAAAACAATATTACATTGTTGCCTTCAAATCTTTGGAAAAAACATTTCAAACATTCCCAAGATTTTAAATCCCCAAATCCTTTTGTTTAAATTCATTTTTCAAATTTCCGGGACTTAAATTATAGTTTAATCAGATTTCAGTTATATTCCTTTTTATTTAAAAACATTCTTAAATAATTTTATTTGGTTATAAACCACTCACATTTAAAATTTATTTGATTGTACTATTAACAATCAAATATCCAAGTATATATAGTTATTTTAGAAAAATATTTCTTTTATATCAAAATATAATTTTGGGTAAAATTATTTCATTTACCCATCTTTAAAAACAATACTGTGTCGGTCAATCTTGTTTAAGAGTTTAGGAATCCCTATCGATGAAATGGCGTCCCACACATCGACCAGAATCCATAAACACTCGACAGATAAATCAACTCAATATAAAAACAATTTTTATATTCACTAACAAGTACGTGCTCATATCTATTTATACACTCAAACTCATTTTAGAGTACTACTGATTCTATTCCATGAGTAATTCCTACCAGAGCCAAGGTTATTCCCAATCTATGCTCTGATACCAACTGTGACGACCCGCCCTTCAACTACCAGAAAGATGTATCATTATTCAGAAAGAAAGGGATGAGAAAATAGAAAAGATAGAGAAGAAAGAACAACAACATCAAAATCTCACAGCGGAATGAAACAAATATAATATATCACATAAATATTACATAGGTTTTTACATATATTAGAGCTATACAGATCATACAACACATACTAGACAGTTATAAACTCCTGTCTAGTTAACACAAGTCAATATACAATACAGATAGACAGCTCAGAGATATCAACACAGCGGAATACCATATATATATATATATATATATATATATATATATATATATATCTACAACGTAGAAGCCTCCTGCTCCATTGCTCCTCCAAAATTCGTCAAATCTAACCTGAATCCCATGGCTACCCGTAAAAATTTGGGTACCCGAGAGTTTATGAAAACAAAAATAAACTCCGGGTCAGACATGGGTCTGGTATGAGTAAACGGTTTAAAGTTGTTTAACTTTGAAAAAAAACATTGGAAATAAAGGTATCACGTAAGACTCCCCACAAATAAATACGGGTAAGTTTTTACCTTACGCAAACCAAAACATTTCATAGGAAATCCAGTGATATTATAATAGTGTCTAGGGTTTTCAATTAAATATAAAATAGCCGAAATTGTTACATGATTAAATTCCAGCTACTAGCCACAAAAGTGGGTAATACAAATCAAAACTGTAGGGTCTCGTAGGAAAAATGGATTTCCAACAATGGCAGGGCTACTAGGGTACCACCCGTCACAGTACGGGGCCTAGATCACCGTACCGAGGATTACTCCCTTCATCCCCTGCAACACAAGGCCGGAACCATTCCTTACTGAACAGTCCCGAACAAGATAAACCCCGTGGTTGGCGCGACCAACCACCCACTAAGCCGAAATATATATAAGGGACATCTAGACAGGGGAAATATCTTGTCTTGCTTGGGCATGACCCACCTAACCTTGCTGCAACTCCCATGTTTTAGCCATTCCCGGTTGATGAGGCTTGAGGCTACGATTACCTTTAAAGAATATATCACTTGGAATGCTCATCGTCCGCCAGACGATGTGCTGAAAGCATTCAATCCATACAAGTTCGTTCCGGGTTCGAACGAAACCGAAGGCATTATCTCGTTACACTCATTTTGGAATCACCCTCAGAGTCAACGACAATAATCCTTGCATTCTGAATACACCATCTCGATGTTCATTTCAGGATTCACGACCTAACGTTTAAATTGGATCGATGTGGTTTTGGGAGAATCAAATTTGATTCTTCCGATCCCGGTCTCATCGAATCCAAACGCCATTTTAAGGGCCAAGTTGTCTAATTAACTTAAACAGTTTAAATAATTTAAATTCAACAACTGAATTAACATAGCATTTATCACAGATAAAACATATACAAGCATCATAGATATAACATAACATATCACAGAGCAACATAGGATATCATGGCATAAATATCCAAATCAGATATTCAATCACATCAGTCCATAACCAGTCATCTTCAAGTCTTATTTGTAATTAATTTAATTTTAGAATTAATTACCTAAGAGTTGATCATTTAACTCTATTTAATTAGTCATTAGTTTATAATCAATTACTTATTTTACCCCGGATTGTTTAATTAATGATTTCTTCATTTATCATTTATCACATACTTATTTTATTTCAAACTATCAATTACCTAATTATTTCTTAACTCGGTTATTTACTTTAATAAACCATTTAATTTAATGATGTTAATTATTAATCAACTTAATTACCCATTTATTTACTGCTGGTTACCTCCTTAATCCTTTATTTATTCTTAATTAAACTACTCGATTAATTAACTATTAAACATTCATAAATTATCTTAAGTAGTTAATTACAAATTTATCAATTATTTATAATCTATGAATAATTATAATTTAAGGGTAATTGTTCTTAGTTTCTTCCTAAACTAATTAAATGTTCAACTTAGTGAAACATTTAAAGGTCTTCTCTTAAATTTTGAAAACCAATTATAATATTAACTTCAAACTTAATTATTAGATAACTTTATATTTAATGTAATTAATTACTTAATTTGTTACCCTAATTCATATGTTAACTTAATTAACTAATTTAAACTTCTTAATTACAAATTAATTAAATAGGGATCAAGAATCTTAACTTTAAAACTAAACACTTATTAACTAAAAATGTTTAAACGTTAATTAAATCTAATCACGTATCTTTAATTGACTACTAAATTAAGATATTCATTTAAGTTGAAAACATTTTTAGCAATAACTTTATTTTTACATTGCACTAATACAGTTTAGTAAACCAAGTTGGTTAAGCTTAAGCTTTGAAACAATACCCGAGAAAAATCTTACTACACACGAGAAAGAACCCGAGTTTCCCATCCAACCTTCCCGAGTCTTTCCCCCCTGAACCCATTCTTCCTCTCTCTCTCCCTGTTTCTTCCCTTCTTCTCATTTTTTTAATTAATGTTATAACTAACTGTAGAAACCACTACGTAAACGACCGAAGACAAACTCGAAGCCCCCCTCAAATTACCCGAGTACGAGTACGCGACGACCCACAGAAATTCGACAGACAACCCACCACCACCGTGCACGTGCACGGTGGCCCACTACGTCTCCGGCGACTCGCGACAACGTCAACAAACCCTAATTCGACCACATACTTGAATTCAAAAGCCAACTCGAAGCAACGGCCTCGAAATCGAAAATTACCCCTCAGGGTGGTCTGCAACTCGAATAACGACAGAGATAAAATGCTTCAACCTCCCAGCGTTGACCATTATTTGAGTCGCGCTTCCTACCACATGTCGCCAACGTCACCCTCATTCATTCCTCCAAAATACTTCAAGCTCGGTCATCTCTAGATGAAGAAATCATCGAACAAAAAGACCCAACAGAACACGTGAACTAAACCCTACTTATATCACAAACTTAGAAATTGTGCACTTGAAAAATAATTTGACATTTTTCTAGTGTTAGTACAACTTCAACCTTGCTTCGTAGGAAATTTCAGTGGTTAAATTTTGTTGAATCAACCAATGTTGATAAAAATCAACTTTCGGCTTTTCTTAAAACTGCACCTCAAACTTTGATCTAAAAATTATCATTTTACTTTTAAAAATCCTTGTTAACCCCACCTCGGTGATGACTCGCCGACCTAGTAACTTATCATGAAAACCGACCTAACTGAGTAAGGCATAAGAGGCATGCCGACCTAACCTCTTAAGAAGCATGCCGACTTAATGCTCAGAAGACGGTTCCGACTCATCATGTGTACCGACCTATCTACCCAAACTAGTGGCCGACCTAAATGCCGAAAGTAAATCAGTTTACACTAGTGTCGGAACCTCCGCAACTCGGCGATGACCTAGGGGATAAATGAGAAGGAGGTGTTAAAACTTAACACATAGCACGTTAACTCTGCAACGACCTAGGACTTGAGATTTGAAGCCAGGGGAACATGCGCCTCCCATTTAAACCATAGGCCGTGCATAGGTGGGAAAGGCCGACCTACGACCTAGCCTAACCCGGAGCCGACTCACGATCCAACTCATGTCGGCCGCTGCTTACAACTTGACACCAAGAATCCCTATAAATACACGACTATCTCCAACTTTTAAGGGACTTTTTTTGGGGAAGGATATTTTTTCAAGACATTGAAACTCCACTATCTTCAAAGAAATCTACACTCCATCACTTCAAGCACACGCAAGACGCTTAGATCAACTTCGCACAGGAATTCAACACATTCAATCATGAATTCGAAGAACCCTGTCACATCGAAGTTTTCCCTAGCTACTTGTTTCTTTTTGAATTGAATTGGATTGTAATTAAAGGAGATTGTAATAAGTTGTAATCCGATCAGCAATAAAAAGGATTGAAGTGGACGTAGGCTTGATCATAAGCCGAACCGCTATAAACTCTATGCTCATTTACTGTATTTTCTGTTACTTACTGTTATTTCTTGATTCCCGTATTCACGGGTGGTGCTTTCACATCGTTTCTACACACACCGAGGTGTTAGCGTCAGATTTTCACGTTAACATTTTTGGTGCTTTTACTGAGAACATCGATCTCAGGGTATTTACTTCATTGCTTTACCAAACTTTGAGGAAAGAATCTCCGTTAAGACCATAAGTCTAACAGAAATTATGGCTCCCGCAAGGAAACGTAGATCTGCCAGATCTGATGATTTTCAAGAGAACACCGCCACTTCTCCTCCTCTGAGTCAGACAACTCCAACTGTGGGAGTTACACGAGCGGAATTGGACGCTGTGGTTTTGGGGTTGAATCAACAGTTAAATGCTCAGAATGCACAATTAGAGGCTCAGAATGCTCAGAATACCTTGATATTGAATAAGCTAAATGATTTGCTCGAGGCTAATCGTCAGCCAACAAATAAAGAAGGAAACTCTGCTGATAGAGCTCAGGATGTTAGAGGGAATACTTCTCAAAGGGCGGTAAGCCCCGTTGAAAGGCCACTTCCTCGGGATGGAGGATCGGGACCACAACCGACCCTTCGTGAACGACTGTCAAGGTAGAACTCTAAAAGAATGGCTGACGTTTTCCCCGCAGGGCCTGTGGATGATGAAGAATATTTTTCAGGGATGGTCCGTCAAATCATGAAAGAAAGTATGCGAAAGGACGAGGACGAGAAAGAGTGGGGCTTTTCTCCAAGCAAAACTCCATTCACCGAGAGGATTCTGAAAGCTGAATTCCCGAGAAAATTTGTTCCGCCCACTATTCCAGCTTACAAAGGAACAAGTGATCCTAATGAATTTCTGTATAAGTATGACTGGCATATGACTGGCGCCAGGGCATCCGATGAGATTAAGTGTCGGTACTTCCCGGTGTACTTAGAAGGAGTAGCTTTATTATGGTTTACCAAGTTGGCAGTTAGATCCATTGATCAGTTCTCAAACTTAACTAAGAAGTTCAAGGAGCAGTTTCGGTTGTACGCCTCTAAAGCAAAGGATATAATGTCATTGTCAAATCTGGAGCAAAACCCAGGAGAATCCATCAAATCGTTTCTGAATCGATTCAACATAGCTTTGGCCGAGGTTGATAATACTGAGCCACGCATGGTCTTAACATACTTGATGAGGGCAATTGATAAATCGAGCAAGTTTGGAGAATGGTTGAAAATGAAAGAACCAAATTCACTCGATAAATTCTATAAAAAAGCCGATGAGTTCATGCGCTTGGAAAGCCTTCAAGCACCGGCTAAGGTGGCATCAGCAGAAACTAAGAATGATAGTAACCCTCCAGACAAAAAAGAATCCAATGCTCAGAAAATAGGGAATGACGGGGGAAAGAAACAAGGGGATGTAAAGAAGGGTCGAGCTTTCAACTTCACACCCTTGACTGATACCCCTGAAAATATCTTTTTTGCAACCAAAGATAATATCAGTTATCCTACGCCACCTAAGATGACGGTTGGAGGTAAAATTGAGAAAAGTGGAAGATTTTGTCAGTTTCACAATCAGCCTGGTCATGACACTAACGAATGCCGACACCTGAAGGAAGTAATTGAGCGACTGTTGAAAGAGAACAAGCTCCAACAGTATGTTAAAAGGGGTAGGGACACAACAACCTCATCAGTCCAAAGGCAACACGTCCCCGCTCACCATCCAAGCTCGAGTGAGAAGGCCGTGGAGCATGAGTCAGACAAGCCTGCCATTAATGTGATAACGGGTGGTCCTCACCCAGCAGGCAGGAGCTGGGGTGAGATGGAAAGGTATGCTCATGCACTGAAGCATGCACCCATAGAGGAAAGTGTTTTTGTGTTAGAGGATGTTGCGCCATTGAAACAACATAACGTTTTCCCTGAAGACATCATATTTAGCGTCAGGGACTCTATGGGTATTGAAGCCCCTACGATAGATCCTCTGGTCATTTCTGCCGGTATTGGCCCGGCCACTGTGAGAAGAATTCTGGTCGATTGCGGGGCTTCATGTAATATTCTCTTCAAGAAAACTTTTGACCAGATGAAGATACCAATGGCTGACGTTCAGGCTTCGTCATTGAAAATTGCTGGCTTCGCTGGGGAGCCAAAGCAGCCGATTGGGACTATAGACTTGATTGTAGAGCTCGGAAAGGGGCCGAGAAAGGTAGCTCGAAAGAAGACCTTTATAATTGTTGAAGAATTTTCTGCTTATAATGCTTTCTTGGGCCGACCGACCCTGGCTGCATTCAAAGCTATTCTCGCCCCATGGTTTCTAACTATAAAATTTCCCACTGATAACGGAATTGGGATAATTAAAGGGGATCAGAACGTAGGACGGGAGTGCTATCTTGCAGAGCTACGTGAAACAAAGAAGAGAGAAATGGGAAAAGATGCGGCGCCTTCAGTCCGCATCAAAGAACGAACCTTGTAGCAACTACAGGTTGGTCCCTGCACTGGCGAACATAGCGGTGCCCGGAGAGAGATGGATCCAAGAAAAGCTAGTGCAGGGGAGAATAGAGTAGTGCCGGTAGAGGTGACAGTGCCGGTACCTATTGACTTAAAGGACCAAAACAAGGTGCTGAATGTGGGTTCACAACTCAACACTACAGCTCAGGATATTCTGATCTCGTTCTTGAAGGCAAATTTAGATGTATTCGCATGGACTCATGCTGACATGTGTGGAATATCACCAGAGATTGCAGTACACGCTCTCAACATTGATCCAAAGTTCACGCCAGTAAAACAGAAATGAAGAGCTCAGGGTTCAGAGAGGTCAGCAGCGCTGAAAGAAGAGGTCGACCGACTCATGGAGAATGGTTTCATCAGAGAATCTGTTTACCCGGATTGGGTCTCAAATCCTGTCTTGGTTAAAAAGGCTAATGGGAAGTGGAGAGTATGCATTGACTTCTCAGATCTGAATAAAGCTTGCCCCAAAACTGTTTCCCGCTGCCTAGAATTGATCAGTTGGTGGACGGAACGGCGGGACATGAATTGTTGTCTTTTATGGATGCTTACTCCGGGTACAATCAGATCATGATGCATGAGCCAGATCAGGAGGACACGAGTTTCATAACAGATGTTGGTCTTTACTGCTACAAAGTTATGCCCTTCGGATTCAAGAATGCGGGGGCAACTTACCAAAGGCTTGTTAACACCATGTTTAAACCGCAGATCGGAAAGACAATGGAAGTCTATGTCGATGATATGTTGGTAAAGTCAAAGAAAGCAGTGGACCACATGGATCACTTGGCGGAAATGTTCGCTGCCCTCCGGAGATACGGAATGAAGCTTAACCCGTTGAAATGTTCATTCGGAGTGGAGTCCGTAAGGTTTTTGGGATTTATTGTGAGCGCCAGGGGCATTGAGGCTAATCCTGCTCAAATCACTGCCTTGAAGGAGGTCAAAGCTCCTAGAACAAAGAAGGAACTGCAGAGTCTTAACGGAAAAGTTGCTGCTTTGAGCCGATTGATTTCTAAAGCTACTGATAAATGCATTCCATTCTTTGACGCTCTAAAGAAAGGAAGAAAAAACTTTGATTGGACTCCCGAGTGCCAGAACGCATTTGATGAGCTGGTTTGTCATATGGAAGTGCCTCCAATACTCTCAAAGCCCAACAATGGTGAAGATCTCTACATATATCTGGCAATATCATCTCACGCTCTGAGTGCAGCATTGGTTCGAGAAGATACAAGAATCCAGCGACCAGTCTATTACATTAGTAAAAGATTCACTGGGGCAGAGATGAATTACTCGAAGCTGGAGAAACTCGCCTATTGCTTATTGATTGCATCATGGAAATTGAGGCCGTATTTTCAAGCTCATCCCATCAAAGTCCTCACTAATCAACCTCTGAAGCAAGTCCTGTTTCGCCCTGATACTTCGGGCCGTCTTTTAAAGTGGAATATTGAACTCAGTCAATATGACATCACTTACCATCCCCGAAGAGCTATCAACGGACAAGCTTTAGCAGACTTCATTGCAGAATGCACAGATAAAGGTGATAGTGAGGAAGAGGAAACTAATGATGTCCCGGTGAGATGGAAATTATACGTTGATGGCGCAAGGAATGACTACTGTTCTGGGGCAGGGGTTGTCCTTGAAACCCCTAAAGGACGATCATTGTGTTATGCACTGAGGATGGAATTTCCTTTGACGAATAATGAGGCAGAATATGAAGCTCTCATTGCAGGATTGAGAATCGCTAAAGAGCTAAATATCAGAATATTACAGATCTTCAGTGACTCTCAGCTTATCGTATGCCAAGTCAAGAAGGAATTCCAAGCTAAAGGAGGAAATCTACCCGCTTATTTGTCAAAGGCCTAGGAGCTTCTTGAAGATTTTGATCATTATTCAATAAGCCATATTCCCCGGGAAGAGAATATGAAGGCAGATTCCCTCGCAAAGTATTCAAGCACTGGTGAAGCTCAACTATTGGGATTAGTCCACGTAGAAGTCTTGTCAGCACCAAGTACAGACGAAATGGATGTTGACTGGATTATGAATGTATCTCAGGAACAAGAATCTTGGATGACTCCAATACTGGACTATCTACTCAGAGGTTCTTTGCCAGAAAATTCGAGAGAAAGACAGAAGCTTCTAAGGAAAGCCTCCAGATATATAGTCCAAGACGGCGGATTGTACAGGCGGGGTTTTTCAATGCCATTACTCCGATGTGTAACTAAAGATGAAGCCAAGACAATTTTAGCTGAAGTACACGGAGGGGAATGTGGAGATCACACCGGTGGTCAGACATTAGCAAAGAAAATTCTCCGTTATGGGTATTTTTGGCCGGAAATTAATCGAGATGCTGCTGCATATTCTCAGAAATGTGACAAGTGCCAGAGATTCGCCAAAATTCCTAAAGCACCTTCCACCGAGCTAACACAGATGGTCAGTCTGTGGCCATTTGCCATTTTGGGAATGGATCTCATTGGGCCATTACCGACTGCCTAATCAGGGATCAGATATGCTATTGTTGCAGTTGATTATTTTACTAAATGGGATGAAGCTGAACCTTTGGCTACTATTACCACTAAGAAAATGATAAATTTTGTGACTAAAAATATCATTTGCAGGTATGGCGTGCCACAGAAAATAATCACAGACAATGGTACTCAATTTGAAAGCGAGGAATTCCTGGACTTCTGCAAACGATTCAAAATCCAGAAGAGTTTTTCAGCAGTGGCCCATCCGCAGGCGAACGGGCAAGTGGAAGCAGTAAACAAAATCATCAAGTCAACCATCAAAAAGCAATTGGAAAAAGCAAAAGGTGGTTGGGTCGATAAGCTACCACTGGCACTATGGGCAAACAGAACTACTCATAAAACTGCAACTGGGCACACTCCATTCTCATTCGCATATGGATCAGAAGCGATGATTCCAGTAGAGATGAAAGTCCCTTCACATAGAAGAATTCACATCGATCAAGCTGAAAATGAAAAACTTCAACTTGAGGCACTTGACCTCCTTGATGAAAAAAGAGAAGAGGTTAAACTTAGAGTTGCGTCTCATCAGCAAAAAATAGACAGGCATTTCAACTCCAAAGTCCACCATCGCAGCTTTGAAATTGGGGATTTAGTCTTGAAAAGAATTATGATAGCAACAGGAGTGTTCGGGCCAAACTGGGAAGGGCCATATGTCATAGGCAGCAAACTTCTTGATGGCACATTCAAACTCATAACTGTTGAAGGCGATTAAATCCCGAGAGCCTGGAATAGCAATTACTTGCGTCCATATTTTACTTAAAAGCTCTACTGAAATGTTGTAAAAGAATTATGAATGTATGATTCTTGTATTGAAAGCTCATGTAAAACCAGTGCGAGTGAATAATGTGAACTATAAAGTGGATGTAGGCCCGAGGCCGAACCACTATAAATCTTGTGTTCTTTACTGTTACAAGTCACTTATTTTATTTCGATAGGTAAAGCACTTCGAATATATTGCTGAAATATCGATTTAAATTCGCAGGCAATTCTAAAAAAAAAGTCAGACTTACCCATCGCAGTACCAAGCAATTGCAATCCTTGGCATCACTCAAAAGCAAGCAAGCTTTAAGCAACAAAAGACTCTAGGGCCAAAGTCCTATATAGGAAGTACTTTAAGCAAATGTTGGTTCCGCTGGAGTACATTCCTTTGAGGAGTACTTTAAGCAAACCATAGTTCCGCTGGAATACATTCCTTTGGATAAAGCAGCCCAATAATAAAATGACGGATGCTTAAAGACGGTACCAAGAGATTACCAATTTGGACAACCAGCAAAAAGAAATGGGCAAGCTGACCAGCACCAACAGAAGACCTCTCGGAGGCCCACGTTTCACCAAGATTGAAATAAAACTTCCAAGTGTTGAAACGTGGAAAAGCCCTCTTCGGAAGCATAACTCTTCGGAGGATAAAGACCCCTGACGGCTCAAGCCGCAAAATGAGAGTTTTCTTCCTCTATGGGTGAGACGATCGGAGGCACCTTCCCTATGGGAAGGCGAGGCACTTGTTTACTAGCTGAGACAGTTTGTGCAACGAACGTCCAAGTAACTTGTGTTCGCCCTGGGAGTCCATAAGACGACCGGAGGCACCTTCTTCCCCGCACGGAGGCAAGGCACTTGTTCACTAGTTGAGACAGTTTGCACAAGGAACGTCCAAGTAACTTGTGACCGCCAAGTAAATCCATCCAACCATGAGAGAGTAACTCCCAGGCAGGCACACGTTTCACCGAGATTGAAATAAAACTTCCAAGTGTTGAAGCGTGAAAAAGCCCTCTTCGGAGGCCCATTTCACCAGGAGCTGAAGTGTAAGAGTCGCTCTTCGGAGGTCCACTTCACCAGGAGCTGAAATGATAAGAAAGACCTCTTCGGAGGCACACATTTCACCGAGATTGAAATAAAACTTCCAAGTGCTGGAACGTGGAAAGCCCTCTTCGGAGGCCCATTTCACCAGGAGCTGAAGTGTAAGAGTCGCTCTTCGGAGGTCCACTTCACCAGGAGCTGAAATGATAAAAAGACCTCTTCGGGAGCCCACGTTTCACCAAGATTGAAATAAAACTTCCAAGTGTTGAAACGTGAAAAGGCTCTCTTCAGAGGCACAACTCTTTGGAGGTACGTGTTTCACCAAGATTGAAATAAAACTTCCAAGTGTTGAAACGTGAAAAATCCCTCCTTAGATGTACAACTTTCTAAAGAAGCATTTCATCAGAAATGCGAAACAAAAAAAGAAGAAGAAGAAAGTCCTCTTTAAAGCTACACTTTAGCTCTTGAAGGAAGATCGGTTCATCTATATTTTAAAAAAATAAAAAAATAGAAAGAAGAGACCCTTCCTACAAAGACTAGAGTGTTCTTCGGAGGCCCGCTCTACTATGTAGGAGAATTCACTTTGTAATATATATATATATATATATATATTTATACAAATAAAAAGTGATATTTCCGAAGGGTAGGGCGTGAGAACTCATACGAAACGAGGAGAACTCTATTTCAAGTAGAATAGTATTCCTGCAAGAACGGAATAAGTATTCTCTAAAAAGAGAAAAGAGTACAAGTCCCCTCGAGATTGAAAGTATTGCAACGAGCTTATGGTATGGGGGCAACATGGTATAGCTATATTGGCAAAAGTAATGCTCAAACAACATACCATAAGCCCACTGCAATATTATATAAAGAAACTTGTACAAAAAAAAAATAGATGCATTCTCAAATTCAAACAAGAAGTTTGTACAAATAAAGGATCATTTTATTCAGTTCTATTGCAATTTCTTACAGATACAAGTTTCGAAATAAAGAAAGCGGGGGCCGGTACCCGCAAAATCCCCGACCAGTACGTGCAAAAAACAAAAAGCTAAAAACTGGAATCTTCATTTCTTCTTGCCACCTTTGGACCCTTCACCCGGCCGGATGGTTAGCTTTTTGGGTCGATCTATAGGCATGAGGGAAGAAGGAGAGGGAGGTACAACTGGTTCAACTTCCGGTTCCTCTTCAGTAGCAATGATGCTCTTCCTCCTCTTCTTTGATGTTCCGTGCTTCTTTTTCCTCTTTGAAGAAGATTCACTTCTGGGAGTAACAAGTTTAGACAAAGTTTTGTCATCAGAAGGAGTCCGCTCCGGAGATATCTCACCTCCCTCAAGTCCTTCGTCCTTTTTCTCTTGCGAAGCAGCTGGGTCATCCAAGCCCCGAAGGGCACCTATTATTTCTTCCTGTGATCCCAAATGAGGAATAGGAGTGATTGGGGGAGATAGAGGAACAGTAACTGGAGGTGGAGAAGTTTGAATGACGCTCGGCGCTTTCTCTACAAAGGAAAAGTTAAAAGTGTCAGTATTTCCCGCAAAAAGAGGAGACAATGGCTCGTCGAAATTCAAGAAATAATCAAGAAGCTCGTCATATCTGTAAGAAACTAGCAAGTTGTCCCCCTAAGCATTATTAGGGTTACCTGGAGAAGTTGGTGGTATCACTTCAACTTCGTAGTCTAGGGCTTCAGCACTCTCTTGTGGCTCATCTACGGCTTGTGTAATTATGGCTCCGGTATCAGCTTTAGTAGGAATCGGTGTATGAGAGCTAGAACTAGCAATGTCAACATCGACTGAAGTTGAAGGAGGGACAGGGGCAGTCAAAGTTGTTTCTTTTTCTTGATGTGCTTCCCCCATCATTTCAACTCGCGATCTAGCAAGTTGCTCCTTCCCTCTAGCAAGAGATGTGCGAGCTTCGAAGTCTAAATAGTGCGCCTCTAGCTCCTCTTCAGTGTACCCGGTGCCTTTAAACATATCAAGCGCGGCTTCCCATACTTCACCTAGGGTAACCTCATATTTGGGACCCAGAAATGCAAGACTGCCACGCCCTAACACACTTTGCAAATAAAATTCAAATAATGTCGAGCCGATGTCAACTTTGGTAGCTTCATGAGCTTCTTCAGCTGCAATTCTACCAGCAATAGCCTCATCTCGCTCTCTTTCAACTTTAGATAGTTGAGCTTTCAATTTTTCAATTTCCGCAACCTGAATGTTAGTTTGCCCTCGTAACTGAGTAATATCGGTACGGTAGCCCTCTATAATTTGTTCCAGCCCATCAGCCTTGGCCTCGGCATCCCTTTGCGCAGCATGAGCATCCCGCACCTGCTGCTGGAGCACACTCTCCCTTTGAGAATAAGAAGTGGAGGAAGTGGAAAGCTCCTCTTTGAGTTTCCCAACTTACGCTTCGAGTTTTTCATTATAATCAACAATGCTCCTCATTTCTGCATCATGCTGCTTAAGTGTCTTTTGCCATTCGGTTTTGTCATTCTCCATGGTAAGCATAGCTTCGAGATTGGCCCGATTCACCCTTTGGAGCTCATCAACAAGTTTTTGCCGATTTAACATCCTCTCAATGTCAATCCTGACGGCATCAAGGTTCCGTAACATGGCATTTTTATCTATGGGAACCAGGTCAAGGTCGAAGCGAACTCCTTTTAAGCACCAATTTGGAAATCGGCTTTGGAGAGTGGCTGGACCTGGTCCAACTTGGTAAGAAGGCCTGTTGATAATTGCCTGGATATCAGTACGGGAAGGGGCTGGAGACTGAGAAGAAGTAGGAGCAGTAATCTATTCAGAAGTTGCAGGCATTGGTTCCTCACTGACTTTAGCCCGTTTACTCGGGTCATCAGTTATATGACTCTTCCCTCTATCATCGTGAGATTTGCGTTTGTGGGAGTCACCCTCTTTGTGGGAAGAATCGTATCGGTCATCCGGTCTTCCATAACGTTCTTCATGGACACGTCTCTCCCGAGTCTTCCGAGCGGCCCTCTCTTCATCAATCTCTCTGTGAACAGGAAGATAGCGCTTATAGTCATACTGGCCGCGTCTCCCGTATCGCTGGAAGTCATCATAATACGAGCCGCCTCGCTTCATTGAAGAACCTAAAATTGGAAAAAGCACAACTTTAGAATTTTTTGAAAGTGTGAAAAGCTAAGTGTGTAAGATGTCAAAGAATCCTAGTCATATGTGATGTGTAAACTACACGCGCTGAACCACGAACCGCTCGTCGGTCGAGGGGTAACAACACGTTTTCTAGCTAACGGCAATTCTCCGGATGAGGGGGTATTTTTAAGGGCAGAAGTTGCTTCAACTGTCGGAGATATAACTTTGGTAACAGCAGGGCCATCTTTGAAGAGCTCTTGAGAGGTGATCATTATGTCGCTCAAATCTTAGAAGATATCATCACCGCCATGCTTAGCGGAGCTCCCTCCATCGACTCCTTTCTTAACGTTCTCCCCGGTTTGAAGAAGAGGTTCCTCTTCTTCAATGATTGGGGCAAGTGCAGGCTTATCGGAGGGCCCCGCAGCGTCTTTCGGAGTCGAACATTTCACTAGCGAGGCCTCAATGTTAGTTTCTCCCTGCACAGGCTCTTTAGCAGGAGGTGGGGCATCTGGAGTTTTAGCTGGAGAATCCGGGGCTTCGTGAGGATGCATAGAGCGAGAAGTATGTAGAAGCCCGTATTGATGCAAAAATTCATCCCTCAACAAAAACTTGACGCTTCTCACTTCTACGACCATGACACTCAATCTATCAAAAGTCTGCTTATGGACCGGATCTCTAGAGGGGAGAGGAAGTGCTGAAAAGAGCAAAGAATGAAATTAGCAACTGGTAATTCGGATCTCGAGAAAGATTGAAAATGGAGAAAATGGAAACAGTTAATCTTACTTCCTACTCTCCAGACGGCATAAAACCCTGGGGGGCGGCGAGCAAAGAAAAATTGGTACAAAAATCCATGAACGCTTTTGGTAAGATCAGAAATAAGTTTGCGGTTTCTAGCGCTCCTCACAATTATAAGGGAAGGATGATCTTTACTCTTTGCAAACGAGCATAAGTAACGCATTTCTTCAAAACTTGGCAAGCGATAAAAGTTCTTCTAAATAAAACACACAACCCCATCAAGATGGCGTAGCCATTAAGATGAAGTTGGGACGGAGAGATTGACAACCGAAGGAGAAGAATTCGAAGAAAGTCATTAAAAGGAGGGATCGCCCCGCTTAAGCACATTTGACGATTGATTGCAATAAAAACATGGGGAGGATTGTCGACAGTATCACTTGGCCTAGGGAGTAGGACATCACTTTCAGTAAAACCAAATTGAGTACGCAGCTGAGTAAATGCTCTCGGAGTTAGAATAGTTGAGGTTCTCCTTGGTGGGTTCTCTATAGGAAGAGCTGTCGGAAAAGTTTCTTCCTCTTGAGCTGCCATTTCTTCTTGATGGGAAGTCATTCTACATAAACAACTGGATATTCAAACATCAAGGTGCACGTTTCCTAAAATATGTGAGGTGTTGTATAAAATTAACAAAGCAATAAACGAATATAACTGGAATGAAAACTAGCAAGCATTTGTTAGTTATGAAATCCAGGGACTATTGTTTTAAGCCTAAATATGCAAGTATAATGTTGATGCAGACAAATCAGTTCAAATTGATAATACTTTGCATTGGTATTTAACTTTAGTTGATTGATTCACAAGCATTTCATGCAATCTAATTAAGTTGCTTATCTTGTCTCGACTAATCTGTCATTTGATGTGGGCAGTCAATGGCAGTATTTTCGCCTTGGTTTTCTTTGTTTGTTATTGTCAACAGGTTGGCAGCTTATAAGTTAATGCGGTCTGTAAAATAATACAATGAGATTCAAGCAAATTTAAAGTTGGGGCAGTTCAAAATTTAGGCAACTTAGTTCGGCAGTTCAAGTCAAATACTCAAAGTGGGTCTATGCTCCTAAATGTCAACACGTCCAAAGCTTAAGTATTAACTCGGTTACGATTTAAAAGTCTTTCGCGAGATAAGGCTAGGTCGGTAGCGGGTCGGAGTCTAAGCAGTTTAATTCGGCGAATCAGTCCTCTAGGTCGCAAGGGAGAGATAAGAAGGCAAGCTCCGATTCAAAAGGTAGGAACTTCTCCAAGTATTAACTCGGTCACGATTCAGGCCTTAAAGTTTAGATCGGCAAGTTTCCTTCAAGCATTATCTCATCCACGACTTAAGGTCACTTAAGAGCCAGTTCGGCCAAAGGCTAAGCCACCCAAATTCACTAACTCGCTCCCGAACCAACATCCCATGGCATTCAACCCGTTAACCTAATAACCATTCCATCAACAGCCGCCTTCATTCATTCCGACCAATCACCCAATACTGCGATTCAAAATTTTCACAAATTCGATGCCATGCCATCAGAGATCATCTAGTTTGAGGTAATAAACTGCCTTCGTTTTATCAATGATCACCTCGAGCAACCTACGCCTTGCCGATTATAAGTATGATGGATTTTGTGATGGGACGTCGTGCAAAGGAACGATTCGAGTTCGAGCAACAAGGTTTACGAATCGACAGTGACCTACAATCGGAAGAAGAATGAGGTTACCTACGCGATCAACGGTAGAGATTATCGGTGACTGGTTGGAATAGAATCGCCTTTAAGAATTTGAGGATGCTTCAATGGCGGAAGCAAGCAGGAAAACAAGTGACGAAGAAGAAGAAGGAATGCCAACTTATACTCCACAGTGGAACACTTGGGGCGGTGTACGCGGTATAACTGTTAGGTCGCACACGACCTACCAACCTAAGAAGGGACGGGTTAAGGGCAATCGAAGCACACGACCTAATCCTTAGGCGCATACTTCGAGGGGCAAATGTTAACCCCACCTCGGTGATGACTTGCCGACCTAGTAACTTATCATGAAAACCGACCTAACTGAGTAGGGCATAAGAGGCATGCCGACCTAACCTCTTAAGAAGCATGCCGACTTAATGCTCAGAAGACGGTTCTGACTCAGCATGTGTACCGACCTATCTACCCAAATTAGTGGTCGACCTAAATGTCGAAAGTTAATCAGTTTACACTTGAGTCGGAACCTCGGCAACTCGGCGATGACCTAGGGGATAAAGGAGAAGGAGGTGTTAAAACTTAACACATAGCACGTTAACTCAGTAACGACCTAGGACTTGAGATTTGAAGCCAGGGGAACATGCGCCTCCCATTTAAATCGTAGGCTGTGCATAGGTGGGAAAGGGCGACCTACGACCTAGCCTAACCCGGAGCCGACTCACGATCCAACTCACGTCGGCCGCTGCTTACAACTTGACACCAAGAATCCCTATAAATACACGACTATCTCCAACTTTGAAGGGACTTTTTTTGGGGGAGGATATTTTTTCAAGACATTGAAACTCCACTATCTTCAAAGCAATCTACACTCCATCACTTCAAGCACACGCAAGACGCTTAGATCAACTTCGCACAGGAATTCAACACATTCAATCATGAATTCGAAGAACCCTGTCACATCGAAGTTTTCCCTAGCTACTTGTTTCTTTTTGAATTGAATTGGATTGTAATTGAAGGAGATTGTAATAAGTTGTAATCCGATCAGCAATAAAAAGGATGGAAGTGGACGTAGGCTTGATCATAAGCCGAACCACTATAAACTCTGTGCTCATTTACTGCATTTTCTGTTACTTACTGTTATTTCTTGATTCCCGTATTCACGGGTGGTGCTTTCACATCGTTTCTACACACACCGAGGTGTTAGCGTCAGATTTTCACGTTAACAATCCTAACTTTGCATGTTTGATTAATATAAGAATTTGAATTAACAATTTAAAGTTGTTGAATTTTGCACATATTGATTGTTTACTGCAACTTGAATATACAGAGGTTTGAACTTCTCTACCACCATCAGAACTTATCTCCAAGTCATAATTTTCAATTTGAACAAGTATATTTAACTTAAATTCCTATGTATAGGGTATTTGTAAAAAGAAACAGTCAAATTCCTATCTGTTCATTGTTCTGTAATCAAAGGATATAGAATAGTTCCCAACTATTTGCAGTGTACAGGAATGTACAAATTCATATTCAACTATATAACAAACACAGAATTTCTTAGATCAATCAAGTAATAGTTTACTCACATATGATTCAACAGAGGGTAGTTCAGTTTCTAGATGAACACGGTTTTGATCCTGTTTCCCAGCCTTCAAGCTTTGAATTTCAACTCCAATTATTGAATGTTGTTGATGTTGAACAAGCTTGTTTGTATTAAGCTCAAGTTACAGTTTTGTTTTCTTTTTTTTTATTATGAACGAACTGAAATATAAGATGATATATATATAGGGAGAATATAGGCTGAAGATATGTTGCAATAGATTTTTTTATGTACTTGAAATATCTTTTTTTTTAGTACTAGAGATTTTTATTTCCAGATTGTGGGCTGATAAGATTAGTTTGTGTGCCCCATTAATTAGTTTTTTCTTGTATATATTATCACACTTATCTTTATATATTTTCTCAGTTTTGTTCAATTTGGTTTTAAAAGCATATTGAGCTTTATATTACCCTGCCTTATGGTTGAAGCTTCTTCATTCATATATATCTTTAAAAGGGTGCAGCCTGACTTGATTTTTTTTATATAGGCAGATTTTCCTGGTTGAAGTGTACAGCTTTGCTTGCATTTAAATTGACAAATTGTTGGCCGAGAGGAAATCAAGTACATGTTTTTGTTCACCAAATATGTTACATACTTATTATGTCCATCTGTGCATAAATATTGTATGCAGTCCTAAATTTTCAGGCGATCACTTTGCTTGCAAATGAAGCCTTATTTGTATGTAAGCACTTCCTTATTACTTTTAGTCAAATAGTTGATTCACATTCACTTCTGACGGGTATTGATATATGTTATGTTTTAGTTGCTGTGAATTCTTGGCTTATGTATGAAGCTTGGGTTATAAAGATATTTTGTTTTGTTATTATGTTACTTGTTTTATTAACTTCTAGAATTTCTAGTTTGGCATTGCAGTCAAACACTGTCATATACATGAAGGTATTATTTAAATATCTGGTATGTTATTATGCTATTTCTAGCTTGCAATTTGTCATACATATTTGTCGGGTTTACTCTATGCTTTACAGGCAACACTTGGTCTTACAAATGAAGATATGTTCACATATATATTTGTCTTATTACTATTTCTTGTATTTATATTTGTATTTAACTATGACAAAAAATATTTGAGTTCTGTTCAACATGGAGATTTATATTTGCTCCATACATTTATTTATATTCTTATGTTAGCTACCAATTATTAGATCATATACATGTTTTTGACTTATATTTATTTTGAACATTATCATCTATCTGTATGCTATCTTTTATACTGTTAGAATAAGATTTAAACATTATCATCTATAGATACTACTATCAAATGTTAACCAAAAGAAAGTATTTTAATTTAATAATGTAAGATAAATATTATAAGGAAATTTATTTTAAATTTCAAACATTATTATTCGTAGGTACTATTTATACTAAATATAAACAAAGTAAAGTATCTTAATCAAATTATATAAGATAAATTTTATTGAGATGCTTATTTTCAAATTTCCAAATCCCTTTTTAAAATACAATTTATATAAGTAAATGACAATAAATCCCAAGATCGCATTCATTTTAATATGATCAATTTACATTTTCTATTTAATTAGATTAATCATTTATTAAAATAACCGGGGCCGAAATCCAGGGTCATTACAGGTATTGTATGTAAGAAATTTTATATTTAAGTAAATGATTAAAGTTACTTACTTCGAAAATAAGCAGAAAGATGATCACTATAAATAAATAAATTAAGCAGTGAATAAATGAATGTATTTTAATAAAATGGAAAATTTCATGATATGAATAAGTGAAAATGAGATTTTGTTAGAAATGAGTGAAAGTAAATCAAACTGTAAGAAATAAAATGTAAATTAAAAAGATAAATTATTATATGAATGAAATTTATAAAAAAATTAACTTGATCTATTGGTTGGAATTGTTGTTGTCTTGGTTTATGGTGGTTTGGGCAATGAAACTTTAAATTTGTTGGAAGGTATGAATAATCTATTTAGTTTCACCTATGACTGTTGAGTAAATGGTGCAATTAATAGTTTATTTTCCATTCCGCACAATTTAAAATTTTGAACCCGAACAACTACCTGTTTTGTTTGTATGGATGGATAGTTGAATTGTGTTTATTCTGTGTGATGGTTGTATGCTATTTGTTGCAATTGATTGCTGTTGTATTGATTGTTATTTTAGGTTGAAACAACCTTAAATATTTCATTTTATACAATTGTTAACCTTTTGGATTATATAAGTGAAATACAGGTTATGGAAGCAATTTCTACTGCTTTTGATTTCATAATTAAGCGTAAATTGCCCGACAAATAGGTACGTTTCCGGATTACGGTTTATAGCGTTATTATTTTGTTTTCCCGTGTTTGGATAAATATTATTTGGAAAATATATGTTTTATATTGTTATATTTGGTATTATATTTACTCCCGAGCCTCCTCGAACAAAGGAGAGTTTACCGAAATTTTCCGAAAATTTTGGACTAAGCAAAATTTTTGAAAAATATTTTCCAAGCTTTATTGATTTAAGTATAAAATATATAATGACTGTAAATTTGTATATTTTATTTAAAGTAACTAATTTTGTAAATCTAATTGTTTTTAAAATTAATGTTTTGAACAAGATGTATTGATTTCTTAATTCTCCTTTTCCCTTCTTTTTCCTTTTCAAGGACGAAAGGTTTTAGTGGGGGAGAGTGTAACAACCCGTAAATTTCGATAGTAAATTTGGCTAATTTAATTAAATTTTGTAATTAAATTTAGAACGTAATGAAATTCTATAATTTATGCCGAAACAAAGTTTAAGAATGAATTGTAGCAACCAATTGTTGACAATTGACGTAAAATCAATAAAAGTGAAATAGCGTAAATTGTGCACTTGTGTATAAAATTTAAAATAAGTAAATAAGCGAAAAAGTGGTTTACATTAAAGGATTTGTATATAATTTTTAGTAATTGATTGAATTCGGTATTATGTAGGTAACTATAATAATAGGTTGAAGCTGGATAAACTTAAGTGTAACCTTGGCATGTAAATAATTACTATAAGTCACCTGTTTAATTAGTGGATGGAATTGGAAATAAATTTTAGTAAATATAGATAAATGTTACATTTATGAGGATGTGATACAATGTTATAATTTATATGTAGCATTTATAATTAAAATTTACAATTTAGAATAAAATTGCAATTAATTGAAAATAATGTAAATCGTCTTACTTGGTTATAAGTTTAATATAAGCAACAAATGGAAATGTTGAATTAGTGAATCATTAATAAAAATATGAACTAGAATGGAATTCAATTAATATAATAACGGAAAGAGTGAGTAATAAGTGAACGTAATTAGTAGTGTGAAAATAAATGGCAACATTGATATGTAAGTAATAAAGGCTTATTTATGTGATTAAGGGGCAACGGTAATGTTTATTGTATATTACCTATTGTTAATTGAAATTTTTAATTAATGTAAATTAAATAGGAACATAGATTATTTATAAGGTCGTAACTGATATAATAAAGGTATGAAATATTGAAGTATGTAATATAATGGATATCATAAATAGAATGGAATAAATTAGTGTATATATGGAATAATAATCTGGGCTGATAAGTAATGAATTTATAAAGGCATTGGAAAGAAATAGGTGACAATTAATATAGGTTTATTTGTTTGATGTGTAAATACACTTTGGTTATTAATTACAATAAATCCAAATTTAACGTTTTGTTAATGTAAATTTAAGTAATGTCAAATTTATTCGTAATATGAATTGGTTGATTTAATAAATGGAAACTTTGATTTATGAATAATAAAAAGTTTGAAACCAAGTAAATAAAATTTATTGAGGACATTTAATTGTAATTTATGTATAAATTTGGCAAGTAAATCAAATCAATTTATAGGAATGAACTTTTAATTAATTGGAAGGAAATCAATAATAAATGAATTCATTTGTAAGAAAATGGAATTAATTTCCATATTAATTGGAAATTCTAATAAGATGATAAAATTTATGAGTTATAGGATTTGAATTTAAATAGTGATTTAATTTATTTAATTTATAATAATTGGATTAATTGCAAATGAATGAAATTTAATATTTAATTATTACGTTAATTTAAAATTTTAGCTGAAATTGGAGAATATTTATGTAATAGCTTTGAACCCCACGTTAACTTCCTCCATTTGGCAATGATGAATTGAATAATAAGAATGAATAGTGAATTCAATGGATTTTCGAAAAGTTAACCAATAATTGATGAATATAATGAAATTTGAATTTACGCTGAAATTTGTGATTGAATCAACATTTAATTGACATCTAAATTGGTTTAAATCACTGAGATTTTTTAAGAAAACAAAACTGATAAGATTTGTAAATTTTGGAAGTGAAATTGAAAAAAATGATTTAATTAATGAATTTTTAATTTATTTAATCAATGGAAAAATAGCCATTTTGGTCACTGACTCGGATTTCGACGAAACTGGTTTCATCGGATCTGTAATGGTGAATTATTGTAGGATTTCAAGTTTCCTAACGATCAGACTTGTCGTTTGATCGTACGGACTTTAAACGCCTTCAAATCAATTGAAATCAATTTGGAAAATATTTATTTTAGCATAACTTCTTCATACGATGGAATTTGGACTTGAAACCTTTTCCATTGCGTTTAAAATATTTTAGAACATCCATTTGATATATGGGTTGACCCAATTTCGTTGCGGAATCAGAACGGGCTTTTCGGGCCACTTTATCGTTTAACGCATATACCAACCCGATCCATCTATTATATTCCAGTTTGTCTATAAGTATCCTGTTATAAACCCAGCAGCTCTCTATGTAACAACCCGGGTTTTGCCTAATTTATAATAATCATTAAACGATTAATCATTAAACGATTAGATTGGTTGGTAATTGCTGTTGGAAGTTTTTAAATCAGGTTTAAATTCTTTTCAAAATTTGTTAGGGTATGTGGGCTTTAAGTAAAGGCTCGGCCCACGTTCCTTTTCACTTTTGTGCCGTGATAATTAACTAAAGCAAGTATCGTTTCCCCTTTTATTCTATCTTATCTCAAACCCTAAAAGCAAACAAACGAAAGAATTAAAATGGCGGCTCGTGCTCGTTTCCCTTGCTTTAGTAATTAGGGCTTCGACCGACTTTGTGGTGTCGCGACTTCGTTTTGCTCGATCGAGAGATGGATCGCGTTGTTCGGTCAATCGTTCGTGCTCCGTTAAAAAAGGTGAGTGATTTTATTTTTCACTCACATCTAATTTAAATTCTATGCCTCGCGTTCGATTTTGTCTTGTGATTATGAATTTTTGTTGGCTTCGGCCATATCATTGTTTTAATAGTGAACTGTAATCTGTGGACTTGGGTCATTAGTTAGCCACAGCTTCGATTTTTGGACTTGTTCAATTTTTGGTAAAACACTGCATTGATTTCGAACTTGCGATTTCCCTGGTTATTGACTTGCGACTTGATTTTCTTCCGTGAATTTCTCTTTGTGCTTCTTGATAATGATAATCTTCGACTTTGGCACTGAATTGTTCATTCACGGCTTCAACTTATTTTGGTAGCACCAGATTTTAACTTAATTTGTATCACTGACTTCGAGTAGGTAATTCAGTTGCTGTTGGATTCATGAATCTTTACTCACTTGCCGATTTCATGTAGTCACTTCTGTTCTCTTTGTCTATCTGATGGCATTTGATTCAGATTACTTTTCGTTGCTCTGTGAAAATTGGTGGCTCATGTGCATGTCGAATTTGCATGTATATATATTGGGTTGATTTTTGTTATAGCTGATAGTGTACACTTGGTTGCACTGCCACTTTGTTGGAATGACTTTGACATTGTTTTAGGGTTATGGTCTTTGACTTGGGTAATGCTTGATTTAACCATTGTCCCAGTGACTTCTGCACAGTGACTATTTTCATGTTGCCTTCTATCTTTGTTAGAAACTGCATACGTGTGCATGTAGTTTACAATATTGAAATATTTACTACTAGGTACACACGTGAAATAGCACTTTGCATTATTGAAATGATTTACTTCCTAGCTGCATGCTTGGGTAATTATTTTTGCAAACATTGAAATGTTCAAGTTGTCATTATACTTGTTAGAAAACACGGTTTGAAGAATGTTTGGATTTTCATGAAAAAAAAGAAAAAGAAAAGGCCTCTAATAAACGTTAATACTTATTATAGAAAGAAGCTTTGGAATGTATAACCAAGTATACATATGTTGCAGGCTAATATGATCTAGCGTGACCATTCATGTTGAATTCATTCACCACTGCTGCATTCCAGTATGCTTTGAATCACTGTTGCATTGCTCATATCTTTATCATTGACTGTTGCGCTGATATCACTTCTTGGTACACCACCTTGTAGTCCTCATTACACTGTATATTCATCGAGGCAATTGTCCATTTATCTGCATTGACTTCATGTAGCTTGTGAGGTGGCAGTACACTAGGATTCGATAGCTTTGGGTCTGTTGATTACTGGCCTTAAACATTTCACTTTACTGGTCTTCATATATGAACTGCTCACTGACCGGAGTTGTGCATTGGTTATCCACTTGACTTGGTTAAGCTAATACATGTTGTCACATTAATCTGGTCACTGCATTCATGTTCATCGCGTAGTTCACTGTATTAATTTGTAACTGCAGTTTGTTTACATATAAATTACTGCATTAGTTTGTAAATTGTGTTGAAGTCACTTGACTTCGACATCTTTGGACACTTGATTTACTAGCTGCCTTGTACTTATTCCTACATCATCACTGTAGTGGCAAGGCAGTGCACGCAAGCGTGAACTGTAGCCACACGGTATGGTTTATGATATTTTATTTTGTTTTTGATTTATGGATCATTTGCGTATTCCATACGATGTAGTGGCGAGGCAGTATACGCGTGCGTATACTGCAGCCCTACCAGAGTTGATGTTTTAAATTAGATTTTGTCGTTAATTGCCGTTTAGGCCATTCTGTTGTTTTCTAAATTATCTTCATTGATATTCTTTTAATTTATCTTCGTTGATAATTTGGATTTGCTGATTTGTTGTTTAACACTGTTACGTGTTATATTTATCGTTATCCGATTTCTTTGTTTAAAGATCGGATAGACGAGATTTAATGTGACTGTCATCTATTTGTTACTTAATTATTATTGCTTCTGTGCACTAATAACTGAGTTTGAATTAGACTAACCCGTGTATTATTTTCTTTTGAATTTAATACTCGGGTGAGACCCGAGTTATTTCAGGTTGTAGATATCTTGCTTTGGGTTGCTGTTTAAGCTATGAAGACTTTTCATATCTTTTGGAGTTGTCTTGTCGTAGTATAGGTTGATATGTATTCATGTATATTAGTCGATAATGTACTTGTATATATAACTTCCTCAGTCGACTGTTGTAGTTGTATCATATGTATTGTGTCAAAATGTATTGTAACTGACATCAGTTATTATATATATGAGATTTTTCGTTTATCTGTGTTCTGCATTTATATTATCTGTGTTATTATTATAATTATTGTCCTAAACTATTATGAACCATCGTAGTTCGTTTTATACTGGAATTGGGTATGTCGATGGGAGTAAATAAATAAGAGATGAAAAATAAAAATATATATACCGCTCCTATCGAAATAACCAATACTAGTGTAAGGCCTAACTACGGATGGCCGCTTCTATCCAGCCTTATTCTTCGTGATAACAGACAGTATTTCCTTTAATACTATTTGTTATTGCGAGCATAGAGGTGGGGTGTTACACTCTATTTCTCATGTCTTTATGTACAGAAACTTCTGTACTCCTCTTCCTCAATGGCTGTAAACCCTACTTTATCCAATTCAAATTATAATTCAAAATCAAAGTCAAATTTTGAAACTCCTCAGAAAAAGTTGAAAAAAATATATGTTGAAGCTCTCCAAGTGCGTAATCTTCTGGTGTGATTTGTTTTTCAATCCAGGTTTCGACGTGGCCGGAAATTGATGATCTATTCATGGCCGTTCATTGTGCCAGAATCAACTACAACTGATCAGAAAATCCCCTTTGGGTTTTGTAGAGGGGCTAGCGTGTGTTTCATCGGCGAAGTTTGGCGGTGAATCGATGGTTGGAGTTGGCAGAAATCGCGATTTAGGATTTTGAAAACCTAGGTTGGAGGCGGTGGCGGCACAGCCTGGAAGTGCCGTGTTTGAGCTCGGCGATGGAGTGGTCGAAGAGGAGTTCGATGATGTTAGCGGTTTGGCGAACGGTGGTGGAGGATCGACGAAATTCGTGGTCAATGGTCGTTCGATCTGCCTTTTCAGTTCCTGTAGTGCGTGCGCGTTTTTGACGTGAGGAAGAAGGTTAGCGATGACGTGGCAACTAGTATGTGTTCTCTTTTATTTTATTTTAATAATTGTTTTCAATCGCATTTATCGTCATAACTTTTCTATCGCATTCTGAGACTGGCAAATTTTTGGGTTTAAATTCAATTTAAATTCAAAAGGTGAGTGTTTTAACCCACTCACAACTTCTAAGATTTCTTATGTTTTTTAAATTAAATTTTAATGTGATTTAAAATTTATTTATGATTGTTTGGGCATATATTTAATCATCATCTCAGTTAGATTGCATTTATTTAAAATAAATTGTTATTTAATTTATTTTTGCATATAAAATGCCAGTTAAATTTTTATTTAGCATATAGACTGCCAGTTAAACAGTTTTAATTTATCATTGAATATAAACTGCTAGTTAATACTTGTTGTTTAATATCCGCTCTATGGTGATGTTATTGTTTATATTGGATGATGATTGTTATAAATGGTTGATGGTTGATATTGGATGAATGAATACTGTATTTTATGTTGTATAAACTGCAAGTTATTGTGCATTTTCATTTCATTCTGAATTACAGTTTGAAATGATATGTAACCGTAATTTTTATTTTAAATTGTGGATTGAAATGATAAATATGTGTATCACTTGACCATAGGGTAGAAAAATTATATACAGACACCGTGGTCTATATATAAAACTATTTTGAAAGGATTTCTATGGTTTTGGAAAGAAAATACGGTTTAATAAATATTAATTTTTGATAATATATAAATACTATTTTAAATATATGTACATATATAGTTGAATTCTTGAATTTAAGCTATGTGTTAACCCTGCCTCGGTTACGACTCAGTGGTCCAGTATGTGGAGATGGCGCCGACTCAGGACTTAAATCGATACCGACTTAACTGGTTAAGGAGCATGCCGACCCAATGCCGTCACATAGATGCCGACCTAGTGCTTCAGAAGGAACTGGCCTAACGACTCAAGAAATAACAAAGGATCCGACTTAACATGGTGCCGACCTAACTGCCTAATGGAGTTGCCGACCTAACTGCTTAACAAAGGATCCGACTTAACATGGTGCCGACCTAACTGCCTAATGGAGTTGCCGACCTAACTGCTTAACAAAGGATCCGACTTAACATGGTGCCGACCTAACTGCCTAATGAAGTTGCCGACCTAATTCGATCCGACTTAAGGACTTAACGTGTTTACCGATCTAACTGAGTGGAACAAGTTCACGACTTACACTTGTGTCGTGACCGACTCATGGTCTGTGCTAGGATGTGCGCGACCTGGGCAAGGGAGTTAGTTCACGTTTAGCTCGTCAATTCATTAAATCGGCAACGACCTATTTGAGCATGCACTTCCCATTTAAGTCGGAGGCCATGCATCAGAGAGAGGGAACGACCTACGACCTGGCTTGACCCGGTGACGACTTTGGACTTGTGCAAATTCAGCGAAGAAAGATCAACTCAGCTAGATCATAGTGGTGCTCCCATAAGTCGGCCACGACTTAGCTGGGTCGGGGGCGATTCAGAACCGGTTACGACTTAGCTTAGGTCCAAGATCTTTGCCTATAAATACCAACCTACCTCCAACATTAAGGGGACTTTTTGGTCGATCAATTTCAAGCGCCATTACTCTGCCAAATTCCAGACTACTTCAACACTTAAAGCTTTTGAGATTCAAAGAACGTCTAAAAGAACTTCATAAAGAAATCATCTACATCCACCATGGATTTGAAGATTTTTGTCAACATCGAAGTTTGAGCTACTTGTTCTAAGTCTTTTGTAATTCAAAGTGTATTGTACTTGAGAAGATTTGTATCAACTTGTAACGTGATCATCAATAAAAGTACTTAAAGTGGACGTAGGCTATACCCATAAGCCGAACCACTATAAAATTGCTGTTGTTTACTGCTTTTCCGCTATTACTTGCTTATAATTCTTTCCCGATCTATCGGGTGGTGCTTTCACAACTACACTTCACACACCGGGGTGTTAGCGTTCAAATTTAAGCGTTAACATTTTGGTGCTTTCACTGAGAACACGAACTCAGGACAGCTGTCATCATTGCTTCGCAGAGATTTGAAGAAAGAATTTCCCTAAAAACCAGAAGTATATCTGAGATTATGGCTCCTGAAAGGAAAAGTAGATCTATCAGATCTGGGAACATTCAAGAGGGAACCTCCGCTTCCCCTGTGCCTAATCTACCCACTCCGTCTGTTGGAGTTACAAAAGCGGAATTGGATGCTGTGATTCTAGGGCTAAACCAGCAGATAAACGCCCAAAATGCACAACTAGAGGCTCAAAGTGCCCAGAATGCTCTGATTCTGAATAAGTTGAACGACTTACTTGGGGCAAACAATCAACCGGCTGGTAATGAAAGGAACTATGCTGGCAACATTCATGATGTTAATGAAAGGAATGCTCCTGAAAGGCCTACTAGTCCCTTTGAGCAGGCAGTACCTGACGCCGGTGGATCTAGAACTCGGCATGATGAGGAATATCTTTCTGGAATGGTCCGGCAGATCATGAAAGAAAGTATGCAAAGAGTTGAAGATGAGAAGGAATGGGGTTTCGCCCCAAGTAAAACTCCGTTTACTGAAAAAATCTTGAAGGCGGAATTTCCAAGGAAGTTTGTCCCTCCGACTATTCCAGCTTACAAAGGGACAAGTGATCCGAATGAGTTCTTGTATAAATATGATTGGCACATGACAGGTGCCAGGGCCTCCGATGAAATAAAGTGCCGATATTTCCCCGTATACCTGGAAGGCGTGGCTTTACTGTGGTTCACCAAGTTACCAGTCCGATCTATCGATCAGTTTTCAGACTTGACCAGAAAATTCAAGGAGCAGTTTAGACTATATGCTTCGAAGGCCAAGGATATTATGTCACTATCGAGTTTAGAGCAGAATCCTGGTGAGTCTATCAGATCCTTCTTGAACCGCTTCAATATAGCACTGGCTGAGGTGGACAATGCTGAACCACGAATGATATTGACTTATCTGATGAGGGCTATCGATAAGTCAAGCGAATTTGGGAAATGGTTAAATATGAAGGAGCCAACCTCTCTCGAAAAGTTCTACAAAAAAGCAGATGAATTCATTCGCTTGGAAAGCCGTCCTTTACCAGTAAAGACAGTGTTGGAAAAAGCAGAAGACAACACTGTCGCTCCACGCAAGAATGAATCAGTGGGGCAAAAAAGGGAGAATAGTAATGGGAAGAAACAGGGTAATCTGAAGAAGCCCCGATCCTTCAAGCCATCAGAATATACTCCATTATCACATACACCGGAGCACATCTACCTGGCCACTAAAGATTCCGTCGATTTCCCTAAACCTATCCCTTTGAGAACTGGGAGAAAAGCCATACAAAGTGGGAAATTCTGCCGCTTCCACAATCAACCAGGTCATGAAACTGATGAATGCCGCCAGCTGAAAAATCTGATTGAAGAGTTGCTAAGAGAAAACAAGTTGCAGCAATTTGTGAAAAAGAATAGCAACAATCCTGCATCGTCGAGTCAGGGGCAGCGGGCTCCTGTTCATCAGCCTGGGGCAGGTGAGAAAGCTACGGGGCATGAATCTAGAAGGCCCGTTATCAATGTCATTTCCGGAGGACCTCACCCAGCTGGCAAGAATTGGGGTGAGATGGAGAGATATTCCAGGGCTTTGAAATATGCTCCAGCCGAAGAAGACGTCTTTGTTCTAGAAGACACTACGCCCCTTAAACAACAGAAAACTTTCAGTGATGATATTATTTTCAGAGCCAGAGATTCTACAGGTATTGAAGCTCCTACTTTAGATCCCTTGGTCATCTCGGCTGGTATAGGACCAGCCATTGTCAGAAGAGTCCTCATTGACTGCGGAGCATCATGTAATATCCTCTTCAAAAAGACATTTGACCAGATGAAAATCCCTATGATCGATGTGCAAGCCTCATCACAGAAAATCGTGGGCTTCACTGGGGAGCCAAAGCAACCAGTAGGAACCATCGATTTGTTTGTAGAACTTGGGGAAGGAGAAAGGAAAGTGGTCCGAAAGCAAACATTTGTGATTGTCGATGAGTTTTCTGCCTATAATGCTTTTCTTGGCCGTCCAACACTCGCAGCATTCAAAGCTATCCTAGCCCCGTGGTGCCTCACTATTAAATTCCCTACTGACAATGGAGTAGGAGTTATAAAAGGGGATCAGAATGCTGCGCGAGAGTGCTATTTGACAGAGCTGCGAGAGTCAAGAAAAAGAGAAATGGGAAAGGGTGCGGCAACCCTAGTCCGCATCAAGGAACCAGCCTTGTAGCAATTACAGGGCGGGCCCTGCACTGGCGAGCACAGCGGGGCACGGAAAGAAATGGATCCCAGAAAAGCCAGTGCAGGGGAGAATAGAGTGGTACCGGTGGAAACGACAGTTCCGGTACCTGTTGACCCAAAAGACCCAAATAAGGTGTTGAATGTGGGTTCACAGCTTAATGTGTCAATTCAGAATATCTTGATATCTTTCCTGAAGGCAAATCTGGATGTCTTTGCTTGGACTCATGCCGATATGTGTGGAATATCCCCAGAAGTTGCAGTACACGCTCTGAATATTGACCCAAAGTTTACGCCAGTTAAACAGAAAAGAAGAACCCAAGGTCCAGAAAGGTCAGTAGCATTAAAAGAAGAAGTTGATCGACTCATGGAAAATAACTTCATCAAAGAATCTACATATCCAAATTGGGTTTCAAATCCTGTGTTGGTCAAGAAAGCTAATGGAAAATGGAGAGTGTGCATTGATTTTTCTGATCTAAACAAGGCTTGCCCCAAAGATTGCTTCCCATTACCCAGGATCGATCAACTGGTAGACGGAACTGCGGGACATGAATTGTTATCTTTCATGGATGCCTACTCCGGTTATAACCAAATCATGATGCATGAGCCGGATCAGGAGGATACAAGCTTTATTACAGATGTTGGACTTTATTGCTACAGAGTTATGCCCTTCGGATTGAAAAACGCAGGGGCAACCTACCAAAGACTTGTTAATGCTATGTTCAAACCGCAATTGGGCAAAACTATGGAAGTCTACGTCGACGACATGTTAGTGAAGTCCAGGAAAGCAGTGGATCACATTGAACACTTAGCAGAAATGTTCGCAGTCCTCCGGAAATACAGAATGAATCTTAACCCTCTGAAATGTACATTTGGGGTCGAATCCGGAAAGTTCTTAGGTTTTATCGTCAGTGCTAGGGGCATTGAGGCCAGTCCAGCTCAAATTACCGCCTTAAAAGAAGTTAAAGCTCCTAGAACGAAGAAGGAATTGCAAAGTCTCAACGGAAAGGTCGCCGCTTTGAGTCGGTTCATTTCCAAAGCTACTGATAAATGCATCCCATTCTTTGATGCCCTGAAAAAAGGAAAGAAGAACTTTGAATGGACTCCCGAATGCCAAAAAGCCTTTGAAGAGTTGATCCGTCATATGGAAACGCCTCCGATACTTTCTAGGCCAGGCAATGGTGAGGATCTTCTTATATACTTGGCAGTATCATCTCATGCTCTAAGTGCAGCGCTGATACGGGAAGACAAAAGGATTCAACATCCAGTTTACTATATCAGCAAAAGACTCACTGGGGCAGAGCTGAATTACTCCAAGTTGGAAAAACTCGCCTATTGCCTACTAGTTGCATCGAGGAAACTGAGGCAATATTTCCAAGCTCATCCTAACAAAGTACTCACTGATCAACCTCTAAAGCAAGTCCTATTTCGCCCAGAAACTTCGGGTCGCCTTCTAAAATGGAACATCGAACTCAGTCAATATGACATCACTTATCATCCCCGAAAAGCAATCAACGGACAAGCTTTAGCTGATTTCATTGCAGAATTCACAGAGAAAGATAATGGTGAGGAAAAAGCGGTCAATGATTCCCCAATCCAGTGGAAGATGTATGTGGATGGCGCAAGAAATGACTACTGTTCTGGAGCCGGAGTGGTACTTGAAACTCCTGAAGGTCGATCATTATGTTATGCACTAAGACTGGAATTTCCTTCAACAAACAATGAAGCAGAATATGAAGCTCTTATCGCAGGTCTGAAAATCGCTAAAGAGCTAAACATTCGAGCATTACAGATCTTCAGTGATTCTCAGCTTATTGTATAACAAGTCAAGAAGGAATTTCAGACAAAAGGTGGAAACTTGCCCTCCTACTTGTCAAAGGCTTGGGAACTCCTATGTGAACTCGATCATTATTCAATAAGCCATATTCCCCGGGAAGAGAATACGAAGGCAGATTCCCTCGCAAAGTATTCAAGTTCTGGTGAAGCTCAACTATTGGGGTTGGTTCCCGTAGAAGTCCTCTCAGCACCAAGTATAGACGAGATGGATATAGACTGGATCATGGATGTATCTCAAGAACAAGAGTCGTGGATGACTCCAATATTAGATTACCTACTCAGAGGTTCTGTGCCAGAAAACTCGAGAGAGAGACAGAAGCTACTAAGGAAAGCCTCTCGTTATGTAATCCAGGATGGCCGATTGTACAGACGGGGATTCTCAATGCCTTTACTTCGATGTGTATCCAGGGAAGAGTCCAAAACGATCCTAGCTGAGGTTCATGGAGGAGAATGTGGTGATCATTCAGGTGGCCAAACATTAGCAAAGAAAATTCTCCGATACGGATATTTTTGGCCAGAAATTAATCGAGATGCTGCAGATTACTCCCGAAAATGTGACAGATGCCAAAGATTTGCCAAAATTCCTAGAGCACCCTCTACCGAACTCACGCAGATGGTCAGTCCATGGCCATTTGCAATTTGGGGAATGGATCTCATTGGGCCGCTACCAACTGCCAAATCAGGGATTAAATATGCTATTGTTGCAGTTGACTACTTTACTAAATGGGCTGAAGCTGAACCATTGGCTACTATCACTTCTAAGAAAATGATAAGCTTTGTAACCAAGAATGTCATTTGCAGATACGGTGTGCCTCAGAAAATAATCACAGACAATGGTACTCAGTTTGAAAGCGAGGAATTCCAGGATTTTTGCAAACGATTCAAAATCCAGAAAAGCTTTTCGGCAGTAGCTCATCCGCAGGCAAACGGGCAAGTGGAAGCAGTGAACAAGATCATCAAATCAACCATCAAAAAGCAACTCGAAAGAGCAAAAGGTGGTTGGGTCGATAAACTACCACTTGCACTATGGGCATACAGAACTACTCACAAAACTACGACTGGGCATACTCCTTTTTCGTTAGCATACGGATCGGAAGCAATGATCCCCATTGAAACAGAGGTCCCTTCACACAGAAGAATCCATTTCAATCAAGCAGAAAATGAAAAGCTACAACTTGAAGCGCTGGATCTCCTTGATGAAAAAAGAGATGAAGCTAATCTCAGAGTTGCAGCTCATCAGCAAAGGATAGCCAGACATTTTAATTCCAAAGTTCGACAACGCAGCTTTGAAATTGGAGATCTAGTCCTGAAAAGAATTATGACCGCGACAGGTGTGTTTGGGCCCAATTGGGAAGGACCATATGTGATAGGTCAGAAGCTTCTTGACGGCACATTCAAACTCACTACTGTTGAAGGAGATCAAATTCCAAGGGCATGGAACAGCAATCACTTGCGTCCATACTTTACTTGAAAATTTTGTTGAAATATTGTAAAAAAGGATTGTGAACGTATGATTCTTGTAATTGAAAGCAATTGTAAAACCGATGCAAGTGATTAATGAAAGAATATAAAGTGGATGTAGGCCCAAATTCTTGGCCGAACCACTATAAATCTTGTGTTCCTTATTTTTATTACATGTTTGCTTTATTTTCGATATTAAATTACATAAAATGTATTGCTGAAATATCGATTTAAATTTTTGCAGACAATGGAAATAAAACTTGCGCATAATAAGACCGAGCGATTCTCACCATCATTCAACAAACAAATTTCAAGTCATAAAGACCCCGAATTCAAATCCTAGATAGGAAATACTTCAATTGAACGGCTAACAATTTCGATAGAAACGGGCCCTTGCTGATAAATTGAGATTGTTTGAACAAACAAATATCCAATTAGGAAGCTAGTGCCCGTTCTCACGAACTTGCCTAACAATGAAGTACACTTCCTTGGATTAAATAAGCTACTTGCAAGAAAAGGGGAATGAAAACTTGAAAAGAGAAAAAAAAAAAAGAGGATCGGTGAAAAGGCGTAAGCAAAAAGACAAGGAAACAACCAAAATCCATCATCGGCAGCATAAGTCTTCTTCAGAGGCGCAACTCTTCGGAGAATAAAAGACCTCTAATGGGTCATACGCCACAAAAAAGAAAGTTCTCTACTCAACAAAAAAGATTGGAGGAGTCATGACCCTCCAACCATGAGAGAGTAACTTCCAGGCGATGAAAACCCTCTCTGAGGCACATTTCACCAGGAGTTGAAGTGTTATAACCGCTCTTCGGAATTTCACTTCACCAGAGTTGAAATGCAAACAAAATAAAAGCCCTCTTCGGAGGCCCATTTCACGAGGAGTTGAAGTGTTATAACCGCTCTTCGGGATTTCACTTCACCAGAGTTGAAATGTAAACAAAATAAAAGCCCTCTTCGGAGGCACATTTCACCAGGAGTTGAAGTGTTATAACCGCTCTTCGGAATTTCACTTCACCAGAGTTGAAATGCAAACAAAATAAAAGCCCTCTTCGGAGGCCCATTTCACCAGGAGTTGAAGTGTTATAACCGCTCTTCGGGATTTCACTTCACCAGAGTTGAAATGTAAACAAAATAAAAGCCCTCTTCGGAGGCACATTTCGCCAGGAGTTGAAGTGTAGCAACCGCTCTTCGGAATTTCACTTCACCAAAGTTGAAATGCAAAAACAAAGACCTTCTTGAAAGCCCACGTTTCACCAAGATTGAAATAAAACTTCCAAGTGTTGAAACGTGAAAAGGCTTTCTTCGAAGGCACAACTCTTTGGGGGTACACGTTTCACCAAGATTGAAATAAAACTTCCAAGTGTTGAAACGTAAAAAATCCCTCCTTAGAGGTACGACCCCCTCCCGGGGACACAATCAAGAAAAAAGACCTCTTTGGAAGCACACGTTTCACCGAGATTGAAATAAAACTTCCAAGTGTTGAAACGTGAAAAGGCTTTCTTCGAAGGCACAACTCTTTGGGGGTACACGTTTCACCGAGATTGAAATAAAACTTCCAAGTGTTGAAACGTGAAAAATCCCTCCTCAGAGGTACAATTTTGTATAAAAAAAAAATCCTCATCAAAAGCGTACTTTAACTTTCGAATGGAAAATGATCGTAAAAAGAAAAGAAGTTAAAGTACCCTTCAGAGGTCCGCTTTACCACATAGAGGAATTCACTTGGTAAAATATGCACATAAGCAAAAGAAAAAAGTGATTTCTTCGAACGACAAAGCGTAAAAACTTATACGAAGGGAGTTGTACTCTATAAAAATTTTCTTTAAAGAATAAAATAATTATTCTTTAACAAATAAGAGTGCAAGTCCCCTCGAAGTATAAAATATTGCAACAAGCTTAAGGTATGGGGGCAACATGGTATAGTAGTATAGCTGCATCAGTAAAGTAATACTCAAACAACATACCATAAGCCCGCTGCAATATCATATAAATAAACTTGTGCAAAAATAAATAGTAAATGCATTCTCAAATTCAAATAGAAGTTTGTACAAACGAAGAATCATTTTATTCAACTATAATGCAGATACAGGTTTTCAAAATAAAAGCGGGGGCCGATACCCGCACAACTCTCGGCCAGTTCATATAAAAGACAAAAAGCTAAAATCTTCACTTCTTCTTCCCTCCTTTGGACCCTTTACCCGGTCGAATGACCAGCTTTCCAGGTCGGCCAGTGGGTATAAGGGAAGTAGGAGAGGTAGGTGTAACCGGTTCAACTTCCGGCTCCTCTTCAGTGGCGGTGATTTTCTTCCCCATCCTCTTTGATGTCCCACGCTTCTCTCTCCTTTGTGAGGAAGACTCACTCCCCGGAGTGACAAGTTTTGATAGAACAATGTCGTCAGAAGGAGTCCGTTCCGAGGATATGTCACCTTCCTCAGGTCTCTCATCTTTCTGCTCTTGCGAAGCGATGGGATCATCCAAGCCGTGAAGAGCCTCTATTTGTTCCTCCTGTGATCCAGGTTGCGAGGCAGAAGGAGGCACCGCCTGAAGAGATGAAGGAAGGATGACCGGAGGAGTAGAAGTTTGAGCAGTGCTTCGTACTTTCTCTACAGAAGAAAAAAGGTTAAAGTCAGTAAAAAGAGGAGATGAAGGCTCGTCAAGGTTGAGAAAATAGCCAAGGAGCTCGTGAAACTCATGCGAAATAAACGAGTAACCCGCTTGAGCAGAATTGACAATAGCGAGATTAACAGTGAAGTTAACTGGAGAAGCTGGTTTCCTGATATCGACTTCATAAGCTTGCGCATCAGCGCTCTCTTCACCCTCGTCTCCGCCTTGTGTGCTTGTAATATCAGCGGTAACTTTGGTGGGAGATGCGAGATGGGAACTGGAACCAATAATGTCGACTTCAGACGGAGAAGGTGGCTGGACTAGAGTAGTTGAAGTGGTTTTCCCCAGCTGGTCCCCTTCCGTCACTTCGGTTCTTAGTTTGGCAAGTTGTTCCTTCCCCTGGCGAGAGCAGCGCGAGCGTCTTCATCAAAATAATGCCTTTCCAGGGCTGACTCGTCATAACCAGCACCTTCAGCACCAAGCATATCGAGGGCGGCCTCCCACACTTCAGCTAAAGTGATCTCATACTTGGGACCAAGAAAGGCGAGGCTTCCACGCCCCAAGACGCTATGCAAGTAGAAGTCGAATAATGTTGAGCCGAAGCTGTTTTTGGTCGCCTCATGAGATTCTTCGGCTGCGATTTTGCCGGCGACAGCCTCATCGCGCTCCCTTTCAGTTTTGGCAAGCTGAAGCTTAAGCATCTGTATCTCCGCCTCCTGGGAGTTGTTTTTCTTTTGAAGCTCAGCAATATCAGAGACATAGCCGTCACTGATTCTTTTTTGTGCTTCAAGCCTGTCCTCAGCGTCCCTCTGACTGGCATGAGCATCTCTAACTTGTCTGAGAAGCACTTCTTCTTTTTGAGAGTATGAAGTAGAGGAAGCGGCAAGCTCATCTTTCAACTTCTCAAGCTTTGCTTCGAGCTCCTCGTTGTAGGAAGTAATGCTCCTCATTTCGGTGTCGTGCTGCTCAAGGACCTTTTGCCACTCAGCCTTATCATTTTCCATGGTGAGCATGGCCTCTAAGTTGGCACGGTTAACTCTTTGAAGCTCATCAACAAGCTTCTGCCAGTTTGACATCCTCTCGATATCGAGCTTGACTGCATCAAGATTGTGCAACATAGCAGACTTGTCGATGGGGACCAAGTCTAGGTCGAATCTCACACCCTTTAAGCACCATTGTGGAAAACGACTTTGTAAAGTGGCTGGGCCAGGTCCCACTTGAAATTTAGGCCTGCTTATTATTGTCTGGATGTCCTCCTTCCCGAGAGCAGGAGAGTCGGAAGTAATGTCGAGAGGGGCAGGGGCAGTAGGCTTTTCGGGAATAGTGGAAGCATGTCTCTCACCATATCGGGCTCGTTTGCCTGAATCTTCAGCTGCATGACCCTTTCCTCGGTCGTCGTGAGATTTCCTTTTGTAAGAGTCGTCACTTCTCTGCAGGGAATCATGGTGCTCATCCCTATCCCTTCTGTCATAACGCTCTTCTGCATCCCCCCTTTCACGAGCCTTTCGAGCAGCCCTCTCTTCGTCAGACTCTCTATAGGAGGGAAAGTAACGCCGATAATCATATTGACCACGCCCCCCGTAGCGTTGGAAATCCTGATAATATGATCCGCCGCGTGTCATTGAAGAATCTGAAATAAGAAAAGATAAGCTTTAGAAATCTTTAAAGTATAAGAAGATAAGTGCATAAATGTGCTGGAAAATCCTAAGTGCTCTGTGATGTGCAAGCTACACGCATTAAGCTACAAACCACTCTTTGGTGCAGAGGTGATGATAGCTTGGGTATGAGGAGTTGATGTTTGTGTTGGTGTTTGTCGAAGAAGAGACGTCGCCTCAATTACAGGAGAGATAGTTTTAGATACGTCATCTCTAAAAAGCTCCTGCGAAGTCACTATTATGTCGCTAAACCCCTCATAAACATCGTCACCATCATGCTTGGTGGGACTTGTTTTCTCAATTCCTACATCAGCTAATCCCCCGAGAGACCGTGAAGGTTCTTCTTCTTCCTCGATCGGGGCAAGCACCGTCTTACTAGATGACCCTATAATGTCGGTAGGAGTGGAACACTTCACCAATGAAGCTTCAATATTAGACTCTTTTGATGTGAGTTGTTCGACAGTAACCGGGGCGTCAGGAGTTTTCATCGGAGAATCGGGAACTTCTGTTGGAACTTCATGAGCATGCGTAGAACGAGAAGCGTGTAGAAGCCCGTATTGGTGTAAAAATTCATCCTTCAGCAGAAATTTTATGCTCCTTTCTTCCGCAGCCACGGCACTCAACCTCTCAAAAACTTGTTTATGAATCGGATCTCTAGAAGGGAGAGGAAGTGCTGAAAAGAGCAAAGAATGAAGTTAGCAACTGAAAGTTCGGATCTCGAAAAAAGTTTCAAAAACGAAAAAATGGAAACACTAGTCTTACTTCCTATTCTCCAGATGGCATAAAACCCTGGAGGACAGCGAGCAAAGAAAAACTGGTTCAAAAATCCATGAACACTTTCAGTGAGATCGGAAAGGAGCTTGCGGTTTCTAGCACTTCTCACAATAATGAGTGAAGGATGATCTTTACTCTTTGTAAACGAGCACAGATAACGAATTTCTTCAAAACTCGGTAGGCGATCAAGAGTTCTTCTAAACAAAACACACAACCCCATCAAGATGGCATAACCATTAGGATGAAGTTGAAATGGAGAGATTGTCAACCGGAGAAGAAGAATTCGAAGGAAGTCATTAAAAGGAGGAATCGCCCCACTTAAGCACATGTGGCGGTTGACTGCAACGAAACCATGGGGAGGATTATCAGCAGTATCATTTGACCCAGGGAATAGGACATCGTTTTCAGCAAAGCCAAATTGAGTGCGCAGCTGAATAAATGTTCTCAAAGATAGAATAGTCGAAGTTCTTTCCGGAGGATTCTCTATCGGAACTGTTGTCGGGAAAGTTTCTTCTTCTTGAGTTACCACTTCTTCTTCTCGATGGGAAGTCATTCTACATAAACAACTGGGTATTCAAACATGAAGGTGCACGTTTCCTAAAGTGTGTGAATTGTTGTGTAGAATCAATCAAGCGGTAAACAAATATAACTGGAATAAAAACTAGCAAACATTTGTTAGTTATGAAATTCAGGGATTATTGTTTTAAGCCTAAATATGCAAGTAAGATGTTGGTGCAGACAAATCAGTTCAGATTGTTGATACTTTGCACTAATGCTTAACCCTAATTGATTGATTCGCAAACATTTCATGCAATATAATTAAGTTGTTTGTTTTGTCTTGACTAATCTGACATCTGACGTGGGCAGTCAATGGCAGTATTTTCGCCTTGGTTCTCTTTGTTTGTTATTTTTAGCAGGTTAGCAGCTTATAAGTTAATGCGGCATAATACAAGGAGATTCAGGCAAGTTTAAAGTTCAAAAATTCAGACAATTTAGTTCTTTAGCTCAAGGCAAATGCTCAAAGTAGGCCCATGCTCCTAAATGATAACATGTCTGAAGCTCAAGTACTAACTCGGCTACGGTTTAAAATTCTTTTGCAAGATAAAGCTAAGTCGGTAGCAGGTCAAGGTCTAAATAGTTTAACTTGGCAACTCGTTCCCCTAGGTCGCAAGCTCTGGTTCAAAAGGCAGGAATTTCTCAAGTGTTAGCTCGGTCACGATTCAAGCTTTAAAGTTTAGATCGGTAAGCTTCTTTCTGGCATTATCTCGGCCACGGTTTAAAGCTTAGATCGGCAGAATGGTAGGTCGGTGGGTCTCACTCAAGCACTAACACGGTCATGATTTATGATTTGAATCGGCCAAAAGATGAGTCACCTAAAATCACTGGGTCGCGTCTAAACCAATACCTCACTCCACTCAACCCATTAGCCCGCTAACCGTTCCTCCACCAGCAAAAACCCTTATTCCATTCATACCATTATCTGCTGCCGGACCGTCCACTAAATCAGTTCAAAGTTATCATAAATTTGTCGCATGGTAATCTCAAACGATTAGCCTAAGACGACGAGCCACTTTCATTATTTCATCGAACTTTTAATCGAGCAACCTGAGTTTCATCAACGACAAATATGATAGAATTCGTGATGAAGCATCATGCAAGGAGGCCGTTCGAATTCAAGCGATAAAGTTTGAGAACCGAAGGTAATCTACAATCAAGGGAGGAGTAGAATCACTTACGCAATGAATAGTAGGAATTACTGGTGATCAGGTAGGATGGAATCGCCTTAAAGAACTCAGGAGAATTTTAATGGCAGAATCGAAATTGAGTGAATGAATAAGTGACGAAGAAGGTTGAAGGAGGCCGGCTTATATTCTGAAGTGAAATGATACGGGTCATCATACACGAGTTAGCTGATAAGTCGTTCACGACTTACCGACCTAAGAGTGACCGAGTTAAAAGGTATCGAAGCACACGACTTAATCCCAAGGCGTATACTTCGAGGGGCAAATGTTAACCCTGCCTCGGTTACGACTCAGTGGTCCAGTATGTGGAGATGGCGCCGACTCAGGACTTAAATCGATACCGACTTAACTGGTTAAGGAGCATGCCGACCCAATGCCTTCACATAGATGCCGACCTAGTGCTTCAGAAGGAACTAGCCTAACGACTCAAGAAATAACAAAGGATCCGACTTAACATGGTGCCGACCTAACTGCCTAATGGAGTTGCCGACCTAACTGCTTAACAAAGGATCCGACTTAACATGGTGCCGACCTAACTGCCTAATGGAGTTACCGACCTAACTGCTTAACAAAGGATCCGACTTAACATGGTGCCGACCTAACTGCCTAATGAAGTTGCCGACCTAATTCGATCCGACTTAAGGACTTAACGTGTTTACCGACCTAACTGAGTGGAACAAGTTCACGACTTACACTTGTGTCGTGACCGACTCATGGTCTGTGCTAGGATGTGCGCGACCTGGGCAAGGGAGTTAGTTCACGTTTAGCTCGTCAATTCATTAAATCGGCAACGACCTATTTGAGCATGCACTTCCCATTTAAGTCGGAGGCCATGCATCAGAGAGAGGGAACGACCTACGACCTGGCTTGACCCGGTGACGACTTTGGACTTGTGCAAATTCAGCGAAGAAAGATCAACTCAGCTAGATCATAGTGGTGCTCCCATAAGTCGGCCACGACTTAGCTGGGTCGGGGGCGATTCAGAACCGGTTACGACTTAGCTTAGGTCCAAGATCTTTGCCTATAAATACCAACCTACCTCCAACATTAAGGGGACTTTTTGGTCGATCAATTTCAAGCGCCATTACTCTGCCGAATTCCAGACTACTTCAACACTTAAAGCTTTTGAGATTCAAAGAACGTCTAAAAGAACTTCATAAAGAAATCATCTACATCCACCATGGATTTGAAGATTTTTGTTAACATCGAAGTTTGAGCTACTTGTTCTAAGTCTTTTGTAATTCAAAGTGTATTGTACTTGAGAAGATTTGTATCAACTTGTAACGTGATCATCAATAAAAGTACTTAAAGTGGACGTAGGCTATACCCATAAGCCGAACCACTATAAAATTGTTGTTGTTTACTGCTTTTCCGCTATTACTTGCTTATAATTCTTTCCCGATCTATCGGGTGGTGCTTTCACAACTACACTTCACACACCGGGGTGTTAGCGTTCAAATTTAAGCGTTAACACTATGTATAAAATTCATTTATAAATAAAATAAGTTTAAAAATGAAGTAGAGTGTTGTATATTATATGGTTAAGTACCTATTAAAGATATTGTATATATAGAGTTTTTAAATGACTTAAATAAAAATTAAGTTGGAAATAAATGTGAATTTTTTGAATTGAATTATTTAAGAATTATGCTTGAAAAATTTGATTTGAAATTTCAAATAAATTGAGATTTTAAAGGGTATATTTCTTATAACTTGATTTGGTATAGAGTGATTTACATGAATATAAATTTGAAGTAAATGAATATATTAAATTAATAAAATTGAAAGAATATCCAGTTGTTTGAAGTTAAAGGTTTTTACTTAAATGATATTGGTTTATTAAGTAAACATTTCAAATCTAAATAATAGTAATTAAAATTGATATGTGTAGAATTACCAAAGAATAGTTTTGAAATGGTGGAATATTTTAAAGCTTTGAAATGTATGGAAATTTGAAATGGTTTATTTGAAGGTTTCAAATCTATATTTGGAATTGATTTGTGAAATTAAAGAAGCTAATTTATTATATAAATTAATTTAATATTAAACCATTTAAATATTGGGAGTTATGTTTCAAAGTTATGGGTCAAGGTATTATGATATGAAAATGCTATGATTTTGGGAAAACGAATATTTTTGAAATAAAAATGATATTATATTGATTGGGTTTTATAAATGATATCATATTAATTTGGGTTTTAAAATAGAAATGATATCGTTTTTGTATGGATTTGAAATTGATATTTTATTCTGGTTTTTAAAGTATAAACTATTTTGAAAATACCGCGGTATTATAATAACGTTTGGTTGTTGAAGAGACCGGGATCGGAAGTTGTCATACTCTCTGCCAACTCCGAAAACCACTTTAACAACCGTGTACGCGGTGGAGATTGCAGAATGAAGTAGGATGGTGGCGGCGTTTCCTCTAAGGAATATACGTGGACCCAACTCCCGTATGTTGGCATAAGGTGGCTAAAACAGGATCGATTCTCAAGCCAATGAGGCCATTCCTCTGATTGGACGCACTCCTTCGATATTATACTCTGACTTTTGGATTGATTCGATGCACACTTTTGATTTTTGATTTTTTCGGGTGTTTTTCGAGGTAGGCGGTTGTAGCTGCCACGCATTACCACCAGCCCGGATGCGTAATTGGTATATCTACCCTGGCATTGTCTAGTTGTGTCGTGTCACCTACCCTGTCGTGCCTTGTGCAAGTTTCTATTTTTGTCATACCTTTGGAGTATCCTCTAGTAGCCTCCCGATCAGGAGGTATTTCGGTACTGTATAGACTATTGGCATTATTTGTGTTAAGGGGAATAATGGGTCACTCCTTAACTCTATTTAAAAGTAAGCTTATTTTACTAATAGTCACTATTATAATAGCGAAATATTACTACATAGTAAATAGTTTAACGGATCCTTAGGAGATGTGAATCCCGGGCATCTCTTAAGTTACCGCATGCATATTTATTGCTGCTGTTTTAACTTACATAAGATCTTTTAGTTCTGACTCAACTGTTTTATTTTTTCATTTCGCTCGGGTTAGTTCGAGCATTTCAGGAATCAAGGACTTTATTTCTGGAGGAAGAAGATGAAGATTTCATTATTATTATTATTATATTATACTATTCCACTACACATTGTATTCCGCTGCATTGATTATTATTCACTCGTATGTGAAACTCTTATATGTATTGTATAAGAATAATCGAATATTTTGTAAACAGCTTCATGAACTGTATATTGGATTATTATATTTTATCGTTCTGCTGCAAGATTCTATTTTGTTTTGCTTTCTCTACTTTTTCTTATTTACCCCATAACAATCCGCCCTTCTATATGGTTTAAGTCTGATGTGTGGGGTTTATCTTCAATTTAAAGCGTACGAAAAGGCGGGATGTTACACCTGGTATCAGAGCTTCGGTTTAGCGATAAACCTTAGCTTTGTGGGGTTGACTCTTTACTAATAGGGTGGTAATACCCTATGATGAGCCACTGAGTGTATATATATGAGAGAGCGTATTTGTTAGTGTTATATAAAGGTTTTAATATTGTCTTAATCTATTCCGTTTCGTATTTATAAATTCTGGTTGATGCATGGGATGCCATGACATCAATAGGGATTTCTAAACACTTAATGGGACAGACCGACATAATATTTTTGTTTTAATATAAGTGATGAAATAATTTTTCCTATAATATTTTATATATAATAAATTTTATAAAGATTTTATCTGGTTCCAATATATTGGTTGTTAAATAATAAAATTTAAAAATAATAGGTAAAATAAGACTGAAAATAAAATAAATGAAACTGGAAATTTAGAACTTAAGTCCCGAGGTTTTGAAAATTCTTTCAATGATTTTGGAACATAAAAATAATATTATTAGAAGTATTTTCTGATCTTTCTATTTCAACATAATTTGAAAGAATTGTTTTAAAAGAATATTTGGAAAAGAAATAAGTTCTGTACTCCCCTCTCTGTCGCTGAAAAATAATTTCGATGATGAGTGCACGATTCATCGACATTCATTTTCGAGTTCGAAGTGGGAATGTAACGACCCTGAATTTTGAACAATTTAAATCGAAAATATTTAATTAATTTTAAATATTTGAATGATGGTTTAAATTGAATTTCCAATAAAACTATGAATTTGGCGATTAAATTTTAAAATTTAATCTATCGAAAGTTGAATAAAATTTGAATTTGACTTTGGAGTTTGAAATTGAATATTAAATTTGTATATAAAAATTCGGACTAATGACTTAGAAAACATAATTTAGATTTAAGAATTATTATTTATGTAAATTTATAAATTGACGGTTAGTTTTAATAACATTGTTCTTTAACTTAAATAAAAGGGAATAAATTTTAATAGTAGAAAATACAAGTATAAAATCTAATTGTAATACATGTTAATATAAAATTATGTTTGATAGTTGAACTTCAAACAAATATATATCTAAGAAGCTTACTAAAGAAGCTAATGAAAAAAATTATAAAGCATTGTACAAGTTAATAAATGCAGCCACCCTACCCTGAAACATCATGTACTTTGTCTTACCTCAGAAGTTAATGCCTTCATTTTCAACTGAGCTTCCTTTTCACTTCATCTTGCACAAAAAAAAATGACGGCCTAAAATCGTTCGTTCCCCTTTCCAGAAATTAGGGCTTTTCAAGAAGTTCGAGGATGGCGATTTTAAGTGCTCGCGGCTGCTTGATGGAATTCGCCCTCGCTTCAATCCAGATTCAAAGTTTTGGTTCGTGAATTTTTGAGGATTTCGGCTCCTCCAATCTGCGCTCATAGAAAGGTGAGTGATTCTAATTATCACTCACATCTAGTACAACTTAGTACTTTGTTTTGCGTTTGATTTGGTTTCATCGTTGATGGTGTTAATTTGCTCGAGTTTTTTCGCTGTTTCTTTGATGTTAGTGTTTTCTCTGACTTTACTGTGACGATATTTTTCTTCTTCTTTGTGTTGTTGGCTTGATACTCTGTTACCACCCTCGCTGTTGGGTTGAAGGCTACTTTAAACGACCACGGCTTTGAATAGTTATTTGGTATTTGTAACTTTGACACAGTTTGATTTTAAACTGCAAATGACTTTAAGTATTATTATTTTTCGGCATTAACGTCGAATTGTGTTTTATGCTTCAATTTGTTATTCACCTGACTTCGGCTGGTGGAAATGTTTGTCTTGATTTCACAGGAGGCTTCATTTAACAGGACTTACTTTATAATTCCATCTGATATAGTGATGGCATTTGAATATTGTCCTACACATGATGCTTTGTTCTTTGTTTTATCGCTGCTTTGTCACTTGTGTACTTTGTCATTTATGCTGCTCTGGAGTGCCATTGTTCTTCTAGAGCTTGAGTTTTTGCTGTGTACTTTGGCATTTCGTGCCTATTGCCTCTTGTCACTTTGTAACCAGTAGCATACTTGATTGGTTGATTTTTTTACTTGACGGTCCTTTCTGACTATCACCGCATAATTTCTTTGACATATTGATGCACATTGTGTTGTTCCTTCATTTTTATCTCTGATGCATGTTATATCCATGTACACTTCGCTGTGTTCATTTGAGTTGGGCATTGCTTTACACTTGTGGCTGCCTGGTCGATACTTGCAATTCACTGAACTGTGGTATCACTTATGCTTTTCGTTATCATGAGTTCATGTTGAAATGTCCTTGAGTTCTGGCATGTGTGCTTCACGTAGTCCTCACTTGCCTCATGACTTCCTGTAACATTTTCTGTTATCAGATGGCATTGGGTTTTGACATTGTACTTCACTGTTTTGAATATTGTCTTTGAAATTTGGTGAGAATTTTTCCTATAATTTCTGATGTTGTCACTTTAAAAAAATCCTTGTACTGCCCCTCGACGATGTTTGTCACTGCGTTGTGCTTTGTTCTTTGTTGTAACTGAATTTGTACTGGTAAATTTTCCCTTGTAAGCTCGAGTTTGCATTGTCTTGTCGTATACATATGAACTTGGTTTAAATTTACGTGGTGCATTTTCTTTTAAGCATAGCTACAATGTTTCCATTGTTGTTGGGTACTTGTGTTGCGTGGCACTGGCAATATCTTTGGAGCAGTTTCATTTTGAGGCTTATGTCTTGTCCACACTTGCATTCCACTGTTGCATTTGTGTGTACGTCACTGGTTGCCAGTTACCATTTTTAGTCTGGTTACAGTGATACTACTGCATTCATATCCTTACTGTCCCATTGTTTTAAACTTGTTTAACAATTGGGTTTTATGGTGTTTTACTTGGTGCCCTCACCTCCACTCGGTTGTCTGCACGTAGTTTGTTCCAATGCCTTTGCGCACTCGGACTTCGTAGTCACAGAGATGTACAGGTTACATGATTCATACTGCCTGGTCATTTTTCTATGTTGTCTCCATTGTGTGGGTTCAGACCTGTAGCATACTTGGTCCATTACTTGTGCTTGCACCTGTCTTGTGCAGTTGCATTTCGGTCTTGCTTGCTTGTCCCTGTTGCTTTCATTTGCATCTTCATTTTTTACTAGTTACAGTCTCACTCCCATGCTGCTATGTTATGTTTGCATTTACTTGCATTCACTCCAGATGTTATTGACTTCCCCTGAGTATATTGATACATATTAATAACATTTCATCATTGAGTTGTAGCTTGCACTTTTATGTTTCCAGTATGGTAGTTGTATATTTCTACTGTGCCCTTGGATGCCTGTGGTGGCTGCAATTTTGTTGCAGTTTGCCCTTGAATCCAAGAAGTGGTCGCAGTTTCATTTTATATAAAATATCACACTTGATGAAGTGTGCAGCCATGAGTTGTTTGGAAACTTGTTTCTTGAGTTTACTTGAGTATATGCAAGCAGTTGCATTTCGACCTGGCCACGTTGCATGGGTTTTGGTGTTGCAGCTGTGTTGAGTCACTGACTTGACCTCTGCAGTTTCGATTTCTGATAATATTCACTGTTTTGATGATTTCTATTTCCTCACTGTTATGGCGAGGCAGTGCACGCGTGTGTATACTGCAGCCACACAGTATTGATTTTTTTCCTTTTGCTTTTGATCCATTGATCCTTTGCGTATTTCATAGATAGTATTGGCGAGGCAGTGCACGCGTGCGTGTACTGCAGCCAATCGGTTTTGATGTTTTAAGTAACTTTCCAATTATTTGAATTGATTTGATTTAAACTGATGATTTTGTTGTTAATTGCCCTTTAGGCAATTTTAATGTTTTTCCTAAATTATCTCCATTAATAATCCCTTCGTCTATCTTCGTTGATAATTTGAATCTACTGATTTGTTGTTTAACACTGTTAAGTGTTATATTTACCGTTATCCGATTTCTTGTTAAAGGGTCGGATAGGTGAATTTATCTTTGACTGTCATCTAATTGCTATTTAATTATTATTGCTTCTGTGCACTAATAGCTGAGTTTGAATTAGACTGACCCGTGTATTATTTTCTTTTGAATGTAATACTCGGGTCAAACCGAGTATTTTACAGCTGGAAGATTTTAAGGCAGCGAAGTTAGAGTGAGAGGGGGATACCGCTTTAGCTTTCAGGAATTTTGTACTTAAAAGAAATATTCCGCTGTATAAAATTTAAATGTATTGTATAAACTTTGATATATGTATAAAAAAATTCATTCTTGTGAAATAATATTATTATTCTGTGATTTTGTGGCTGGTTCTGTTTAAACTCTATAAACTTAATAACAATCCGTCATTTTTGAACGTTTCATGTTGGTTTAATTACCGACTGGGGGCGGTCAAAAAGGCGGGATGTTACAAAGTGGTATCAGAGCTTTGGTTTACACAAAGCTTAGTTTATGGCGTTTAATATGAATAGTTACTAGAATCACTTTAAAGAAAGTGTTTTTTTCAAATCTAATAAAGTATAAAATTTGTTCTTTTAAAATAAAAGGTATTTTGAAAATTAGAATCTTTTTCGGAAATTCCCCTCTCTAAATTTAGGTTTATGATAGTTTCTCTTCGGTAAGGTCTCCTTAGATTTTAGTCCCGATCATTCGAAAACCTATTATCGAATTGCTGAGATTTATGAAAGAATAAAATATAAGTTAAGTGAATTGATGAATTGGTTTAAACTAAATATTTTGAATATCTCCAAAGTAATAATTGAGAAATAAAATGACATGTTAATTTAGTTATAACCAAGGGGATCATTAAACTATAATTTGGGAATTTGATTCTGAATTCTTTTGAAAATTGATTTCAAATGTTTTGAAAAATGATTTAGTAAATAAATGGATTATAAGTACTTAACTTATAAATGGACTTTTGGTATATAATTGAGTTATATAAATTGAATTGAATTAGTAAAGGAGATTTATAAATAGAAGTTTATAAATAAAAATGGAATTTGTAAAGATTGTTTATAAATTCGAAACCAATTGAATTTGATAAACGAAACATAGAAGTTATTAAAGGAGATATATTCGTGATTTTGGACAGCAAATTATCCTTTAAGTTAAATATTGTGATGATAAAAGTTGGTTGGGAATTTTATCCATGATTTTGGACAGTGGATAATCCTTTAAAATAAAATGTGTAGAAACATTGAATTGAATAAATAAGTATATTCACGATTTTGGACAGTGAATATATTATTAAATAAAACAGATATGTTTTAGGGAAGTGATATTATGAAATGAAGTTAATGGTTTTAAAGATGTTTTAAAATGTGTTAAGAATCGAAACCATAGATTTCAACATTCATTGTCGAAATAGACGTTTTCGAGAGAAAGAAAAGGAAATGGTGGACTATAACACTGTTGTTATAGTAAATGGTTTCCGAAAGGAAATGTTTTATATAGTATTGGGATTTATATATCTATCTTAAATTCGAATCCCTATACTAGTGATTTTGGGTCGTCGTAACAATGTTTTACGCAACATTCGTTTTGACCCAAATAAATGTGTTTAAAAAGAACGCTTTCCTTAAAGAATGAAATATATACTTGATTATGATTTAAGTATATTGAATATTTTCCAAGTGTTGAAAATAAATGGATTTGTGGATTACTTACTATTAAATAAGCATGGAAATGTTTTTCCAATATGAAGTGAATGGTTTGAGATTTTATCTTTTAAAGATAAATTGAAAATGAATATTTGAAATCAATTTGAAAATTGTATATTCATAGATATTTTGGAAATGTAAATTCATTATGGAATTTATAAAAGAAAGGAAAATTTGTTAAAAATAAATATTGATTTATTTTTGAAGTGTGGAAATAAATTTATGGATTTGGAACGTAAGTTTAAAATAAATCGGTAAGGATTTATTTGATTTATTTAAATGAACCATTTTAAGTTTAAAATGTATAAATATTAGGAGGTGTTTCCGTTTAAGGAAATTGCTTTGAAATTTCTTTTCAAAGATTGAAAGGTGAAAAATGATTTGAAATTTGTTTTCAAATGGTTAAGTGTGAAAAATATATCTTGTAAAGATATTTTTGGGGAAATTTGAACATTTAGTTCAACTTGAATTTTTTCAAAAAGATTGAATCTTGAGTTAAATTGAGTTTAACTTCGACACCGAAAACAATATAAGTTGAGTTTTGAATTTCAGATGGTTGATTTGGATTGTATGTCTAACATTGTGAATTAATGACATATCAATTGATCTCTATTAAATATATATCTGTTTGGTGGAGGAGAATTTATTCTCTTAGCTTAACACCCTTCTCTGAGACGTATGAGCTCAGAGGTTATATATCGGTAGACATCAATTATGTGTTGAGAATTGACGATGTAACGTGAAATCCAAATCGAGTGTGAAGTCGATAAATTGAATTATGAATATGAATTAGGTTTGGGATAACCTTAAAATTTCCAAATCGACTTAGAGGAAAATTTTAAATCGGTAATGAGATGGAAAACACATGAATCCTATATTTGTTATGGGTATGAGATATTGAGGTTTTCGAAACTTATATATGAGAATGTAGTAAACTCGAAAACCATCAGTTTAGAAAGAAATTGTTATGGAAAACTTATGTAGGTTTACATAGGTATGATATGTACGAAAGGTGAAGTACTACATATATATGATATTATGTTTTCTAAACTGAGGATATGGAAAAGTACCTTCCATTTAAAATTTGTGAAGGTTGTTGGAACTGGATATGAGTGTCCATTTGAAAATCGTAGCTACGTAGAATTTCCATAAGTTGGTGTGTCCATTTGGACTAGAATCCCTCGCGATAGATCATCGTGATGGGATCATATTGGTTTTGATGTATGCTAGCGTAATTTGAGGGGCGAGATGCCTATGGTTACAAGCGATTCCATGGGGATAGTGGCGTAACCGCCGCGTAAACCGTGATCTAGATATACTGGGGTGATAGCATAATTTGAGGGGCGAGATGCCTATAGTTACAAGCGACTCCACTGGGATAGTGGCGCAACCGCCGAGTAAACTGCAATCTAGATGCCAAAGCGTAATTCGAAGGGCGAGATGCCTACGGCTACAAGCGACTCTACTGGGATAGTAGCGCAACCGCCGTGTGGACCGCGATCTATGGCAAAAACCATGGCGAAATTCAAGAGAGATGAGAAATCTACGGTTACAAGCGATTCTACTGGGATAGTAGCGCAACCGCCGGGTAAACTGTGATCCATGGGGGAACGTGCTTTCCATATCCATTTTAAAAAATTTTAAAAAGTATTTTCACTGGGAGTTGAAGCAAGTATATTTAGTACTTGGGGATTTTTAGTCCTGCGCCTAGCCAGCGTATGCCTAATGTCTGTAAGAACGACAATAGACTTGTTAAATTTCGAGTTAGCAAGTATTTTTAAACTTTAAATAGCAAATCAATAGTCTGAAATTAAAATTACATAATTCCAACCTAATGAACTAAGGAAGAGGATTTTTTAAATATTTTGAAAGTCCACAGCTTTGGAAAAGATATAAAATGCAAATCTAGAAAATGAAGAATTTTAAGTTTAAATCTGAGGTTTGTAAGTCGAAATTTTTAGTAAAAGAATTTTGTGTCTTGATTGTAGAAATCAATGAACAAAGGAGATAATGAACAAAGCTAGTGAAATAAAACAAATGGAATGAATCCTATATTTATTTATTTGTAATAAGTTTCAAGCTTGGTGAAATTGTGTAGGCTATAAATATCGGTGAGATTTTAACAATTATTTTTCCCAACTTGTAATTTCGGGACGAAATTCTTTTAAGGAGGGAAGGTTGTAACGACCCTGAATTTTGAACAATTTAAATTGAAAATATTTAATTAATTTTAAATATTTGAATGATGGTTTAAAATTGAATTTCCAATAAAACTATGAATTTGGCGATTAAATTTTAGAATTTAATCTATCGAAAGTTGAATAAAATTTGAATTTTACTTTGGAGTTTGAAATTGAATATTAAATTTGTATATAAAAATTCGGACTAATGACTTAGAAAACATAATTTAGGTTTAAGAATTATTATTTATGTAAATTTATAAATTGATGGTTAGTTTTAATAACATTGTTCTTTAACTTAAATAAAAGGGAATAAATTTTAATAGTAGAAAATACAAGTATAAAATCTAATTGTAATACATGTTAATATAAAATTATGTTTGATAGTTGAACTTCAAACAAATATATATCTAAGAAGCTTACTAAAGAAGCTAATGAAAAAAATTATAAAGCATTGTACAAGTTAATAAATGCAGCCACCCTACCCTGAAACATCACGTATTTTGTCTTACCTCAAAAGCTAATAAATTCATTTTCAACCGAGCTTCCTTTTCACTTCATCGTGCACGAAAAAAAAAATTAGCAGCCTAAAATCGTTCGTTCCCCTTTCCAAAAATTAGGGCTTTTCAAGAAGTTCGAGGATGGCGATTTTAAGTGCTCGCGGCTGCTTGATGGAATTCGCCCTCGCTTCAATCCAGATTCATAGTTTTGGTTCGTGAATTTTTGAGGATTTCGGCTCCTCCAATCTGCGCTCGTAGAAAGGTGAGTGATTCTAATTATCACTCACACCTAGTACAACTTAGTAATTTGTTTTGCGTTTGATTTGGTTTCATCGTTGATGGTTTTAATTTACTCGAGTTTTTTCGCTGTTGCTTTAATGTTAGTGTTTTCTCTGACTTTACTGTGACGATGTTTTTCTTCTTCTTTGTGCTGTTGGCTTGATACTCTGTTATCACCCTCGCTGTTGGGTTGAAGGCAACTTTAAACGGCCACGGCTTTGAATAGTTATTTGGTATTTGTAACTTTGACACAGTTTGATTTTAAACTGCAAATGACTTTAAGTACTATTATTTTTCGGCATTAACGTGGAATTTTGTTTTATGCTTCAATTTGTTATTCACCTGACTTCGGCTGGTGGAAATGTTTGTCTTGATTTCACAGGAGGCTTCATTTAACAGGACTTACTTTATAATTCCATCTGATATAGTGATGGCATGTGAATATTGTCCTACACATGATGCTTTGTTCTTTGTTTTATCGCTGCTATGTCACTTGTGTACTTTGTCATTTATGCTGCTCTGGAGTGCCATTGTTCTTCTAGAGCTTGAGTTTTTGCTGTGTAATTTGGCATTTCGTGCCTATTGCCTCTTGTCACTTTGTAACCAGTAGCATACTTGATTGGTTGATTTTTTTACTTGACGTTCCTTTCTGACTATCACTGCATAATTTCTTTGGCATATTGATGCACATTGTGTTGTTCCTTCATTTTTATCTCTGATGCATGTTATATCCATGTACACTTCGCTGTGTTCATTTGAGTAGGGCATTGCTTTACACTTGTGGCTGCCTGGTCGATACTTGCAGTTCACTGAACTGTGGTACCACTTATGCTTTTCGTTATCATGAGTTCATGTTGAAATGTCCTTGAGTTCTGGCATGTGTGCTTCATGTAGTCCTCACTTGCCTCATGACTTCCTGTAGCATTTTCTGTTATCAGATGGCATTGGGTTTTGACATTGTACTTCACTGTTTTGAATATTGTCTTTGAAATTTGGTGAGAACTTTGCCTATAATTTCTGATGTTGTCACTTTAAAAAAATCGTTGTACTGCCCCTCGGCGATGTTTGTCACTGCATTGTGCTTTGTTCTTTGTTGTAACTAAATTTGTACCGGTAAATTTTCCCTTGTAAGCTCGAGTTTGCATTGTCTTGTCGTATACATATGAACTTGGTTCAAATTTATGTGGTGCATTTTCTTTCAAGTGTAGCTACAATGTTTCCATTGTGGTTGGGTACTTGTGTTGTATGGCACTGGCCATATCTTTGGAGCAGTTTCATTTTGAGGCTTATGTCTTGTCCGCACTTGCATTCCACTATTGCATTTGTGTGTACGTCACTGGTTGCCAGTTACCATTTTTAGTCTGGTTACAGTGATACTACTGCATTCATATCCTTACTGTCCCATTGTTTTAAACTTGTGTAACAATTGGGTTTTATGGGGTTTTACTTGGTGCCCTCACCTCCACTCGGCTGTCTACACGTAGTTTGTTCCAATGCCTTTGTGCACTCGGATTTCGTAGTCACAGAGATGTACAGGTTACATGATTCATACTGCCTGGTCATTTTTCTATGTTGTCTCCGTTGTGTGGGTTCAGACCTGTAGCATACTTGGTCCATTACTTGTGCTTGCACCTGTCTTGTGCAGTTGCATTTCGGTCTTGCTTGCTTGTCCCTGTTGCTTTCATTTGCATCTTTATTTTTTACTAGTTACAGTCTCACTCCCATACTGCTATGTTATGTTTGCATTTACTTGCATTCACTCCAGATGTTATTGACTTCCCCTGAGTATATTGATACATATTAATAACATTTCATCATTGAGTTGTAGCTTGCACTTTTATGTTTCCAGTATGGTAGTTGTATATTTCTACTGTGCCCTTGGATGCCTGTGGTGGCTGCATTTTTGTTGCAGTTTTCCCTTGAATCCAAGAAGTGGTCGCAGTTTCATTTTATATAAAATATCACACTTGTTGAAGTGTGCAGCCATGAGTTGTTTGCAAACTTGTTTCTTGAGTTTACTTGAGTATATGCAAGCAGTTGCATTTCGACCTGGCCACGTTGCATGGGTTTTGGTGTTGCAGCTGTGTTGAGTCACTGACTTGACCTCTGCAGTTTCGATTTCTGTTAATATTCACTGTTTTGATGATTTCTATTTTCTCACTGTTGTGGCGAGGCAGTGCACGCATGCGTCTACTGCAGCCACACAATATTGATTTTTTTCCTTTTGCTTTTGATCCATTGATCCTTTGCATATTTCATAGATAGTATTGGCGAGGCAGTGCACGCGTGCGTGTACTGCAGCCAATCGGTTTTGATGTTTTAAGTAACTTTCCAATTATTTGAATTGATTTGATTTAAACTGATGATTTTTTTGTTAATTGCCGTTTAGGCAATTTTGATGTTTTTCCTAAATTATCACCATTAATAATCCCTTCATCTATCTTCGTTGATAATTTGAATCTACTGATTTGTTGTTTAACACTGTTAAGTGTTGTATTTACCGTTATCCGATTTCTTGTTAAAGGGTCGGATAGGTGAATTTATCTTTGATTGTCGTCTAATTTCTATTTAATTATTATTGCTTTTGTGCACTAATAACTGAGTTTGAATTAGACTGACCCGTGTATTATTTTCTTTTGAATGTAATACTCGGGTCAGACCGAGTATTTTACAGCTTGAAGATTTTAAGGCAGCGAAGTTAGAGAGAGGGGGATACCGCTTTAGCTTTCAGGAATTTTGTACTTAAAAGAAATATTCCGCTCTATAAAATTTAAATTTATTGTATAAACTCTGATATATTTATAAAAAATTCATTCTTGTGAAATAATATTATTATTCTGTGATTCTGTGGCTGATTCTATTTAAACTCTATAAACTAAATAACAATCCGTCATTTTTGAACGTTTCATGTTGGTTTAATTACCGACTGGGGGTAGTCAAAAAGGCGGGATGTTACAGGGAAGGCCACTATAGTAATTTTACTTCGAAGTTGTTTTGATAAACAAATATAAAATTTAAATTGTTTTAAATATAATTGGACATATAATATACATTTATCTATTATTTTAAATGATTTCTGAATAAAACCTGGTATTTGGTTCTTATGTTTCAGTTAATTAATAGTTTCAATTAGTGTAGTAAAATGGAAGTTAACTAATAATTGAAACCTCTAGAAGAAATAAGAAATATAATGCTAGGTTATGAATGAGATTAAAGGAGGGTTGAAAATGTAATCTCATATAATGAAAGATATAATTATTGAACATTTAATTAATTAAAAGAAATGGGATAAACTTGTTTGATTTTCAATTACATTTAATAAAAACATATATATAACTTACAAATATTAAAAGTTGAAATGTTTAATAAGAAATTGTAATGGGAATTGTACAAGTAAAAGTACGCAATGAAGTGTTCAATAAATTGCTTTTACTAAAAAAGAATTGAAGTTATAATTGATATAAACTTAAGCGTAATGCAAGTAATTAAAGAAATTCTGTAATAAATAAAATTTGGTGTTGTAGTAAACTTAAGTATAATTGAAATAATACTAATTAAATATAATAGAAGGCAGGTATTGTATGTAAGAAATTTTATACTTAAAGTAAATGATTGAAGTTACTTAGTTTGAGAATAAGCAGAAAGATGAACACTGTAAATAAATAAATTAAGCAGTGAATGAATGTATTTTAATAAAAAGGAAAATTTCATGATATGATAAGTGGAAATGAGATTTTGTTAGAAATGATTAAAAGTAAATGAAACTGTAAGAAATAAAATGTAAATTAAAGAGTTAAATTATTATATGAATGAAATTTATAAAAAATTAACTTGATCTGTTGGTTGGAGTTGTTGTTGTTTTGGTTTATGGTAGTTTGGGAAATGATACTGTAGATTTGTTGGAAGGTATGAATAATCTATTTAGTTTCACCGAAGACTGTTGAATAAATGGTGCACTTAATTGTTTATTTTCCAATATACACAATTTAAAATTATGAACCCGAACAACTACCTTTTTTGTTTGATGTGGATGGATAGTTGAATTGTGTTGATTCTGCGTGATGGTTGTACGCTGTTTGTTGCGATTGATTGTTGTTGTATTGATTGTTATTTTAGGTTGAAACAACCTTAAATATTTCATTTTGTACAATTGTTAACCTTTTGGATTATATAAGTGAAATACAGGTTATGGAAGCAATTGCTACTGCTTTTGATTTCGTAATTAAACGTAAATTGCCCGATAAATAAGTACGTTTTTGGACTACGGTTTGTAGCGTTATTATTTTGTTTTCCCGTGTTGGGATATATATTATTTTCGAAAATATGTGTTTTATATTGTTATATTTGGTATTATATTTTCGCCCGAGCCTCCTCGTACAAAGGAGACTCTGTCGACATTTTTCGAAACTTTTGGACTTAGCAAAATTTTTGAAAATATTTTCCAAACTTTGTTGATTTAAGTATAAAAGATAAAATGATTGTAAATTTGTATATTTTATTTTAAGTAACTAATTTTTTAAATCTAATTGTTTATAAAATTAATGTTTTGAATAAGATATATTGATTTCTTAATTCTCCTTTTCCCTTCTTTTTCCTTTTCGGGGACGAAAGGTTTTTAGTGGGGGAGAATGTAATGACCCGTAAATTTCGATAGTAAATTTGGTTAATTTAATTATATTTTGTAATTAAATTTAAAAAGAAATGAAATTTTATAATTTATGTCAAAATAAAGTTTAAGAATGAATTGCAGCAACCAATTGTTGACAATTGACGTAAAGTGAAATAGCGTAAATTATGCACTTGTGTATAAAATTTAAAATAAGTAAATAAGCGTAAAAGTGGTGTAAATTAAAGGAATTGTATATAATTTATAGTAATTGATTGAATTCGGTATTATGTAGGTAATTATAATAATTGGTTGAAGCTAGATAAACTTAAGTGTAACCTTGGCATGTAAATAACTACAATACGTTGCCTATTTAATTAGTGGATGAAATTGGAAATAAATTTTAGTAAAAATAGATAAATGTTACATTTATGGGGATGTGATATAATGTTAGAATTTAGATGTAGCATTTATAATCAAAATTTACAATTTAGAATAAAATTGCAATTAATTGAAAATAATGTAAACCGTCTAACTTGGTTATAAGTTTAATATAAGCAATAAACGGAAATGTTGAATTAGTGAATCATTAATAAAAATATTAACTAGAATGGAATTCGATTAATATAATAACGGAATGAGTGAGTAATAAGTGAATGTAATTAGTAGTGTGAAAATAAATGGCAGCATTGATATGTAAGTAATAAAGGCTTATTTATGTGATTAAGGGGTAACGGTAATGTTTATTGTATGTTACCTGTTATTAATCTAAATTTTTAATTGATGTAAATTAAATAAGAACATTGATTTATTTACAAGGTCGTAATGGATATAATAAAGGTATGAAATATTGAAGTATGTAATGCAGTGGATATCATAAATAGAATGGAATAAATTAGTGTATATATGGAATAATATCTGGATTGATTAGTAATGAATTTATAAAGGCTTTGGAAAGCAATAGATGACAATTAATATAGGTCTATTTGTTTGATGTGTAAATAAACTTTGGTAATCAATTACAATAAATCCAAATTTAACGTTTTGTTAATGTAAATTTAAGTAATGTTAAATTTATTCATAAAATGAGTTGGTTGATTTAATAAATGGAAACTTGATTTACAAATAACAAAAAGCATAAAACCAAGTTAATAAAAGTTATTGAGGACATTTAATAGTAATTTATGTATAAATTTGGCAAGTAAATCAAATTAATTTATAGGAATCCATTTTTATTTAATTGGAAGGAAATCTATAATAAATGTATTCATTTGTAAGAAAATGAAATTAATTTCTATATTAATTAGTAATTGTAATAAGATGATAAGATTTATGAATTATAGGATTTGAATTTAAATAGTGATTTAATTTATTTAATATATAATAATTGGATTAATTTCAATTGAATGAAATTAAATATTTAATTATTACGTTAATTTAAAAATTAAGTTGAAATTGCAGAATATTTACGAAATAGCTTTGAACCCAATGTTAACTTCCTCCGTTTGGCCATAATGAACTGAATAATAAGAATGAATAGTGAATTCAATGGAATTATTGAAAAGTTAACCTATAATTGATGAATATAATGAAATTTGAATTTACGCTAAAATTTAAGATTGAATCAACGTTTAATTGACATCTAAATTGGTTTAAATCACTGATATTGTTTAATAAAAAAAACGATAAGATTTGTAAATTTTTAAAGTGAAATTGAAGAAAAGTAATTCAATTAATAAAATTTTAATTTATTTAATTAATGGAAAAATAGCCATTTTGGCCACTAACTCGTATTTCGACGAAACCAGTTTCATCGGATCCGTAACGTTGAATTATTGTTGGATTTTAAGTTTCGCAACGATCGGACTTGTCGTTTGATCGTACGGACTCGAAACGCCTTGAAATCAACTGAAATCAATCTGCAAAATATTTATTTTAGCATAACTTCTTTATACGATGGAATTTGGACTTGAAACCTTTTCCATTGCGTTTAAAATAATTTAAATCATCCATTTTGATATATGGGTTGACCCAATTTCGTTCCGGAATCAGAGCGGGCTTTTCGGGTCACCTTATCGTTTAATGCGTATACTGTTAACGCTAAAATTTGAACGCTAACACCCCGGTGTATGAGTTATAGTTGTGAAAGCACCACCCGATAACTCGGGAATAGATTACAAGCAGATAATAGCGGAAAAGCAGTAAACAACAACAATTTTATAGTGGTTCGGCTTAAGGGTATAGCCTATGTCCACTTTAAGTACTTTTATTGATGATCTCATTACAAGCTGATACAATTCTTTCCAAGTACAATACACTTTGAATTACAAGTCACTTAGAACAAGTAGCCTAAACTTCAATGGAGATTAGAGTCTTCAAATCCATGTTGGATGTGTGTGATCTTTTCTCGAAGTTGTTTGTAGCGTTCTTCGTGTCTTGAGAGCTTTAAGTGTTGGATTGGTTTGGAATGCAGTAGAGTAACGACGCTTGAAGAGAATGAGCCCAAAAGTCCTTTCCTAGTTGGAGTTAGGATCATATTTATAGGCATTTTTCAGAATAAGGTCATAGGTCGTGACCGACCTAAGTAAGGTCGTAGGTCGTGACCGACCTAAGTAAGGTCGTAGGTCGTGACCGACCTAAGTAAGGTTGTAGTCGACCTGAAGAGTATTGGCCCCTCCTTCCTCACGCATGCTGATTTGCACAAGTACTAGGTCGTGAGCGACCTATCCTCCTGTGGCATTGCATAGTCTTCTATATTATGGTATTTAGGTCGTTAGCGACCTAACCTAAGTCGCGAGTACTTTCCTGCAGCCATAGTTAATCTTAAGTCGCTGAGTCCCTTAGGTCGCGACCTTCCTTAGGTCGCGGAGCTCCTTAGGTCGGTGGATAGTTAAGTCGCGGAGTTCCATAGGTCGAGTCCATCTTCAGGTCGCACTCACTCTTAGGTCGCGACCTCCTTTAGGTTGTAGCTTTCTGTTAGGTCGCAACAATCCTTAGATCGCCAGGTTACTTCTGCAGTTAAGTCGCGCCCTTCCTTAGGTTGCTTGTCCTTTTAGGTCGCGGCCTTTTTGGGTCGCTGCTGCCTTTAGGTCGAGACAATCTTAGGTTGCAACACCGTCGCTGCTGCCTTTAGGTCGAGACAATCTTAGGTCGCAACACTTTAGGTCGCAGCTACTCTTAGGTCGCTGGGTTCCGTTAGGTCGTAACCTTCTTCAGATCGCTAGGTCGCTTCACTAATTAGGCCGCTAAATCGTTTCATCTCTTGAGTCACTAGGTCGCGTCTTTAGTTAGGTCGCTTACTTTTTAGGTCGCGGCAATAATAGGAGTTAACATCTGCCCCTCGAAGTATAGGCCTATGTCATAGGTCGCATGCTTCGACTTATCTTTGCTAGGTCGTGAGCGACCTAAAACATATGCTAACTCGCGTGTCTACTCGCCTTCTTCTTTCAGCTCCATATAAACTGCTAGGTCGCTTCTTCTTCATTATCTAACTGCTTCAATTTCTTGCTCTGCCATTAACGGAATTCCGCGATTTCAAAGACGAACTCAAGCAAATCATTCAGCAATTCATTCTTGCTATCAAATCACGTAAGCATCTTCGATCTTCATTCATTCCATAATCACCATCGAACCACGAATTCTACCCCCTTAACCCCAACTCGATTTTGTACGTCGTGCTTCACTCTGAGTTGCATTGTGATCAATTCCTGTTCGTCACTGGCTATTGTTGTTGTTGTGATTCTCGAACACACGACAGTGAGTTAGGTCTAGATCAGAGATATATGGAGTCGTTTTTCGAATGACTTGGTGGTATGAAAAGACGATGATCTTCACGATTAGAATAAGGAATTCTGCGCTATTAGTGTTAACGGGTTACTGGGTCTGATGTGCTTTGGCGTGGATAGGAAGTCAGCGACCTAGTAAATCTGAGCATCTTAAGATAACTTACGACCTAAGGGAAGCTTGAGGACTTTCAAATTAGCGACTTAATTCTTAGGTCGCGTTGGGATTTGAACGACCTAGGACTTGGCGAATTTGCACATGCACTTTGAACAGGACGACTTAATAACTTAGCGACCTATCATTCTTGAATGACTGCACAGCGACTTAATATATCAACGACCTATACTTTGCGGCATAGGCTTTAGGTCGCGGCCAAGTTAGGACTTGGAAAGTTTGTGTTGCCTTGAACCTTTTAACTTGCATAGTGCGACCTAATGAAGCCCGACCTATGCTAGGTCGCTGGACGACCTAAGACTTGTGAAATTCTGTGAAGACTTGGTTGAATTGTTTGAACTTGAATTCTGTTGCACTTTGTTATAGGTTATCTCTAATGCTAATAACCTGTTAAACATAACATTTGCAGAAAACTGGGACGAATATACTGCTATTGACTGCCCACATCGAATGACAGATTAGTCGAATATACTGCTATTGCTTTCTTTTTCTTTTTCTTTTTTAGTTCTGCACAACACTTCACACTTTTTAGGAAACGTGCACCTTCTCATCTGAACATCCAGTCGCTTATGTAGAATGACGTCTCAACAAGAAGAGATGATAGAACACGCCGAAGGGGTTTTCCCGCTTGCTATTCCACTAGAGAATCCTCCGGAAAGAACTCCTACCCTTTTGAAACAGCGGCCGCTTAATCAATTATGCGTTCAATTTGGCATTGCCGAGGCAGAAGTTTTACTCCCTGGACCAAATGACTCTGCTGATAGACCACCTTACGGTTTTGTTGCCATTAATCGACAAATGTGCTTGAGTGGAGCAATTCCTCCTTTTAATGAATTTATTCGACAAATCCTCCTTTGACTGACGATCTCTCCTTTCCAGCTGCACCCCAATGGCTATGCTATTTTGATGGGATTGTGCGTTCTGTTCAGGAGGACTCTTGACCGTCTTTCGAGTTTTGAGGAAATCTGTTACTTGTGCACTTTTGCGAAGAACAAGGACCACCCTTCAATTGTACTTGTAAGAGGTGCGAGGAACCGCAAACTTATTTTGGATTTGCCGGAGAGTGCACATGGTTTCCTGAATCAATACTTCTACATTCGTTGTCCCGTAGAATTTTACGCAGACTGGAGAGTAGGAAGTGAGATCTTTTTTCTCTTCTTTCTTTAATTTTATTCTAAGTTTTACCTCGTTCGTATTGCTAGATGCTGATTCCATTCCTTATTTTTACAGCACTTCCTCCTCCTTCTAGAGATTCCAGCCATAAGTCAATTTTTGAAAGGCTAAGCACTGTGGCTGCTGAAGAAAGAAGCGTAAAATTTCTATTGACAGAAGAACTTCTTCATCAGTTTGAGCTTCTACATCCTTCTCGTTCCACTCAAATTCATGAAGTTCCAACTGAAATTCCTGATTCTCCGACGAAAACCCCTGATGCCCCGGTCTCTATTAAAGAGCACATGTAGGGAGGAACTTCTATAGAAACTTCACTGGTAAAGTGTTCAATTCCGAAGGTTGTTGTGGGGCCGTCTGACAAGTCTGTACTTGCCCCAGTTACCGAAGAGGAAGAACCCCCACGATCTTCCGGAAAATCTACTAGCGAAGGAGTTAAGAAAGCAAGTTCCAAAAAACAAGATGGCGATGATGTTTTTGAGGGGTTGAGCGATTTAATTGTGACATCTCAAGAACTTTTCAAAGATGATGTTTCTAAAACTATCTCTTCTGTAATCGAGGCGACATCTTCTTTACAACAAATGTCAACTCCTCCTACTCAAGTTATCACTACCTCTATTCCACAGAGTGGTTTGCAACTCGATGCATGTAGTTTACACGTTACACGACACTTTGGATTTCTCATCACTTCTATGCACTTATCTTCTTGTACTTTAAAGATTTCTAAAGCTTATTTTTATTCCAGATTCTCCTATGGGGCGCAGCGGCTCGTACTATGATGATTTCCAGCGCTACGGGAGGCATAGCCAGTATGATTACAGGCGTTACCTCCCTTCTTACAGAGAATCGGATGAAGAGAGGGCCATCAGGAAAGCCGACGAGAGACGAGCATATGAAGAACGTCGCCGAAGGGAACAAGAAAGACATGACCCTCCCCACAGAGATGATGATACTCAAAAGAGAAAAGCTCACGATGAGAGAGGTAAAGGTCACATAGACGATTCTTCTAGCTAGCGGGCTAGACTTACCGAAGAAACAATGCCGACAGCTTCTGAACATGTTCCTGCTCAATCTCCTGCTCCCGTTCGCTCCGACATTCAAGCAATCATCAACCGGCCCGCATACCAAGTCGGGCAAGGTCCTCCCACTCTTCAAAGTCGATTTCCTCAGTGGTGCTTGAGAGGGGTTCGATTTGATCTCGGCTTGGTTCCTCTTGACAAACCGGCTATGCTGCGAAATCTTGATACTGTCAGGACCGATATTGAAAGAATGTCGAACTGGCAAAAACTTGTCGACGAGCTTCAGAGGGTTAACCGAGCCAATCTCGAGGCCATGCTGACAATGGAGAACGATAAGGCTGAGTGGCAGAAGACTCTCGAACAGCATGACGCCGAAATGAGAAGTATTGCTTCCTATAATGAAAAGCTGGAAGCGGAAGTAGAAAAGCTTAAGGAAGAATTAGCTACTTCATCTACTTTCCATTCTCAAAAGGAGAGCATGCTTCAGCAATAAGTACGAGATGCGCATGCCAGTCAAAGGGCAGTCGAAGATAAGCTTACACACCAAGAGAAGGTCATAGAAGAATATCGTGCTGAAACTTTACACCTGCGAGAACAGGCCGGCTCTCAGAGCTTGGAGATAGAGATGCTAAAAGCTCGACTTGCTATAGCCGAAACGGAGCGTGACGAGGCTGTTGCTGGTAAACTCGCGGCCGAAGAGGCCCATCAAGCAACCAAAGCTGATATTAGCTCCACATTATTTGATTTCTATCTGCATAGCATTTTGGGGCGTGGCAGCCTTGCCTTTCTAGGCCCTAAATACGAAATTACATTAGCTGAAGTCTGGGAGGCAGCACTTGATATGCTAGGTGTCAAAGGTGCTGGCTACGCCGAGACAGCTCTTGAAGAGCGTTATCTCGATGATGATGCCCGCGCTGCTCTTGCCAAAGGAAAAGAGCAACTCGCCAAAGTACGGGCCGGAATGGCGGAAGGGGAACGTTCTGAGAAAGAAATACCGCCTACCACTTCTGAACGTCCTTTAGTTTCTCCCGAAGTGGACATTACAGGCTCTAGTTCTCATTCGCCGCCTCCTATAAGAACCGGGGTAATCACCCCTACTGATGATGAGGCTTTGGAGGACATCGGGGCTCAGAATTATGAGATTAAGCTGACGAAGCAAACATCTTCAGGTAATTTTGATATTGGTCCGATTCAGGTGGATCGCTTGCTTACTACTCAAAAGTTTGATGAGCTTCTCGATTACTTCTTGAATCTCGACGAACCCATATCTCCCTTCTTTCGGGGAGATACTAATATTTTTAATTTCTCTTCTGCAGTTGAAACGCCAAGTGCTGTGCAGACTTCACTTCCTCCGGTTATCCCTCCTCCGTCTCTTCAGGTGACTCCTCCTTCTGCTTCACGACCCGGGTCACAAGAGGAACAGATTGAGGCTCTTCATGGCTTGGATGACCCTATCGCTTCGCAAGAGCAGAAGGACGAGGGACTTGAAGGAGGCGAGATCTCTCCGGAGCGGACTCCCTCTGATGACGTAGGCTTGTCCGCTCTTGTTACTCCAGGGAGTGAGTCTTCTTCGAAGAGAAGAAAGAAGCACGGAACATCAAAAAGGAGAGGGAAGAAAATCATCACTACTGAAGAGGAACCGGAAGTCGCACCGGTTGCACCTCCCTCTCCTTCTTCCCTTATGCCTATAGATAGACCTGAAAAACTAATCATTCGGCCAGGCAAAGGGTCCAAGGGTGGCAAAAAGAAATGAAGACTTCAGCTTTTAGCTTCTCGTCTTTTGCATGTATTGGTCGAGAATTGTGCGGGTATTGGCCCCCCGCTTTTCTTTTATTGAAACTTGTACCTGTATATAAAGTAATGTTGAATAAAATGATTCCTCTTTCTTTGTATAAACTCCTGTTTGAATTTGAGAATGCATTTATTATTCATTTTTGCACAAGTTTATTTATATGACATTGTAGTGAGCTTATGGTATGTTGTTTGAGCGTACTTTACCGATGTAGCTATATCATATCGTATACAACTATACCATGCTGCCCCCATATCATAAGCTTACTGCAATTTTCTATACTTCGAGGGGACTTGCACTCTTATTTTCTGTAGAATGACTATTTCATTCGTAAAGAGATTTTTCATAGAGTACAGCCCCTTTCATATAAATTTTTACGCTTTGTCCTTCGAAGAAGTCACTTTTTCCTTTTGCATATGTACACATTTTGCTAAGTGAATTCTTCTATGGGGTAAAGCGGACCTCTGAATGTACTTTAACTTTCTTTCCCTTTTTTTTTTTAGAGTAGGTAAATCACTCTTCCTTCGAAAGTTAAAGTATGCTCTTGATGAGGATTTTTCTTTTAAATAGAAATTTGTACCTCTGAGGAGGGATTTTTTCACGTTTCAACGCTTGGAAGTTTTATTTCAATCTTGGTGAAACGTGTACCTCCAAAGAGTTGTGCCTTTGAAGAAAGCCTTTTCACGTTTCAACACTTGGAAGTTTTATTTCAATCTCGGTGAAACGTGGGCTTCCGAAGAGGTCTTTCTTCTTGATTATGCTTCCGGAGAGGGGGGTTGTACCTCTGAGGAGGGATTTTTCATGTTTCAACACTTGGAAGTTTTATTTCAATCTTGGTGAAACGTGTACCTCCAAAGAGTTGTGCCCTCGAAGAAAGCCTTTTCACGTTTCAACACTTGGAAGTTTTATTTCAATCTCGGTGAAACGTGGGCTTCCAGGAAGGTCTTTCTTTTGTTTTGCATTTCAACTTTGGTGAAGTGAAATTCCGAAGAGCGGTTGTTACACTTCAACTCCTGGTGAAATGTGCCTCCGAAGAGGTCTTTATTTTTTTTGCATTTCAACTCTGGTGAAGTGAAATTCCGAAGAGCGGTTGTTACACTTCAACTCCTGGTGAAATGTGCCTCCGAAGAGGTCTTTATTTTGTTTGCATTTCAAATCTGGTGAAGTGAAATTCCGAAGAGCGGTTGTTACACTTCAACTCCTGGTGAAATGTGCCTCCGAAGAGGTCTTTATTTTGTTTGCATTTCAACTCTGGTGAAGTGAAATTCCAAAGAGCGGTTGTTACACTTCAACTCCTGGTGAAATGTGCCTCCGAAGTGGTCTTTATTTTGTTTGCATTTCAACTCTGGTGAAGTGAAATTCCGAAGAGCGGTTGTTACACTTCAACTCCTAGTGAAATGTGCCTCCGAGAGGGTTTTCATCGCCTGGAAGTTACTCTCTCATGGTTGGAGGGTCATGACTCCTCCAATATTTTTTGTTGAGTAGAGAACTTTCTTTTTTGTGGCGTATGACCCATTAGAGGTCTTTATCCTCCGAAGAGTTGTGCCTTCGGAGAGGACTTGTGCTGCCGATGATGGCTTTGGTTGTTCCTCTGTTCACTTGCTTATGCCTTTCCAATGATCCTCTGCTCTTTTTTTTTTTTTTAGCTTTCATTCCCCATTTCTCACAAGTAACTTGTTTAATCCAAGGAAGTGTGCTTCATTGTCAGGCAATTTCGTGAGAACGAGCATTAGCTTCTTAATTGGATGTTTGTTTGCTCAAACGATCTCAATTTATTAGCAAAGACCCGTTTCTGTTGAAATTATAGGCCGTTCAATTGAAGTACTTCCTATCTAGGATTTGGATTCGGGGCCTTTGTCACTTGAAATTTGGCGAGGATCACTTGGTCTTTTTATGTGCAAGTTTCACTCCCATTGTCTGCAAAAATTTAAATCGACATTTCAGCAACACATTCTATGTACTTTTTATATCGAAAATAAAGCAAACATGTAATAATAATAAGGAACACAAGATTTATAGTGGTTCGGCCAGGAAATTGGGCCTACATCCACTTTATATTCTTTCATTATTTACTTGCATCAGTTTTACAATTGCTTTCAATTACAAGAATCATACAATCATAATTCTTTTTACAATATTTCAACAAAATTTTCGAGTAAAGTATGGACGCAAATGGTTGCTGTTCCATGCCCTTGGAATTTGATCTCCTTCAACAGTAGTGAGTTTGAATGTGCCGTCAAGAAGCTTCTGACCTATGACATATGGTCCTTCCCAATTTGGCCCAAACACACCTGTCGCTGTCATAATTCTCTTCAGGACTAGGTCTCCAATCTCAAAGCTGCATTGGCGAACTTTGGAATTGAAATGTCTGGCTATTCTTTGCTGATGAGCTGCAATTCTGAGATTAGCCTCATCTCTTTTTTCATCAAGGAGATCTAGCACTTCGAGCTGTAGCTTTTCGTTTTCTGCTTGATTGAAATGGATTCTCCTGTGTGAAGGGACCACTATTTCTACTGGAATCATTGCTTCTGACCCGTATGCTAATGAAAACGGGGTGTGCCCAGTCGCAGTTTTGTGAGTGGTTCTGTATGCCCATAGTGCCAGTGGTAGCTTATCAACCCAACCACCTTTTGGTTTTTCAAGTTGTTTCTTGATGGTTGACTTAATAATTTTGTTCACGGCTTCCACTTGCCCGTTCGCCTGCGGATGAGCCACTGCTGAAAAGCTTTTCCGGATTTTGAATTGCTTGCAAAAACCTTGGAATTCTTCACTTTCAAACTGAGTACCATTGTCTGTAATTATTTTTTGAGGCACACTGTATCTGCAAATGATGTTTTTAGTCACAAAACTTATCATCTTCTTTGAGGTGATAGTAGCCAGTGGTTCAGCTTCTGCCCACTTAGTAAAATAATCTACAGCAACAATGGCATATGTAATTCCAGATTTGGCAGTTGGTAATGGTCCTACAAGGTCTATTCCCCATATTGCAAACGGCCATGGACTGACCATCTGTGTGAGTTCAGTGGAAGGAGCTCTAGGAATTTTGGCGAATCTTTGACATCTGTCACATTTTGTTGCATCTCGATTAATTTCTGGCCAAAAATATCCGTATCGGAGAATTTTCTTTGCTAATGTTTGGCCACCTGAATGATCTCCACATTCTCCTCCGTGTACCTCTGCTAGGATTGCTTTAGACTCTTCTCTGGATACACACCGAAGTAATGGCATTGAGAATCCCCATCTATATAATCGGCCATCCTGGATTATATATCGAGAGGCTTTTCTCAGTAGCTTTTGTCGTTCTTTTGAGTTCCCTGGTAGAGACCCATTGAGCAGATATTCTGTTATCGGAGTCATCCATGATTCTTGCTCTTGAGACATGCTCATGATCCAATCAATATCCATCTCATCAATGCTAGGAGTCGACAGGACCTCCACTGGAGTTAATCCCAGAAATTGGGCTTCGCCTGTGCTAGAATACTTTGCGAGAGAATCTGCTTTCGTGTTTTCCTCTCGAGGAATGTGACTTATCATGTAATGATCGAAATCACCAAGGAGCTCCCAAGCCTTTGACAAGTAGGCGGGCAGATTCCCCCCTTTGGCTTGGAATTCCTTTTTGACTTGGCATACAATAAGCTGAGAATCACTGAATATCTGTAACGCTCGGATGTTTAATTCTTTAGCAATCCTTAAGCCAGCGATAAGGGCTTCGTAATCTGCTTCATTGTTTGTTGAAGGAAATTCCAATCTTAGTGCATAGCATAATGATCGGCCTTCAGGGGTCTCAAGTACAACTCCGGCTCTAGAACAGCAGTCGTTTCTTGCACCATCGACATATAACTTCCATTGGATTGGGGAATCATCGACTGTTTCTTCCTCACTGTTACCCTTATCTGTGAATTCTGCAATGAAATCCGCTAAAGCTTGTCCATTGATTGCTTTCCGGGGATGATAAGTGATGTCATACTGACCAAGTTCAATATTCCACTTTAGAAGACGACCCGAAGTTTCAGGGCGAAACAGGACTTGCTTTAAAGGTTGATCAGTGAGGACTCTGATAGGATGAGCTTGAAAATATTGCCTCAACTTCCTAGACGCAATTAGTAAGCAATAGGCGAGTTTTTCCAACTTAGAGTAATTCATCTCTTCCCCAGTGAGTCTTTTGCTGATATAGTAAACTGGATGTTGAACCCTTTTGTCTTCCCGTATCAGCGCTGCACTTAAAGCATGAGATGATACTGCCAAGTATATAAGAAGATCCTCGCCATCGCCAGGCCTAGAAAGTATTGGAGGCGTCTCCATATGGCGAATCAATCCATTAAAGGCTTTTTGGCATTCGGGAGTCCAATCGAAGTTTTTCTTTCCTTTCTTTAGGGCGTCAAAGAATGGGATGCATTTATCTGTGGCTTTGGAAATGAACCGACTCAAGGCGGCGACTTTTCCATTGAGACTTTGCAATTCCTTCTTTGTTCTAGGAGCTTTGACTTCTTTCAATGCAGTAATTTGAGCTGGACTGGCCTCAATGCCCCTAGCGCTCACGATGAAACCTAAAAACTTGCCGGATTCCACTCCAAATGAACATTTTAAAGGATTGAGCTTCATTCCGTATTTTCGGAGGACTGCGAACATGTCTGCTAAGTGTTCTATGTGATCCACTGCTTTCTTAGACTTTACTAACATGTCACCGACGTAGACTTCCATAGTCTTGCCCAGTTGCGGTTTGAACATAGCATTAACGAGCCTTTGGTATGTTGCCCCTGCATTCTTCAACCCGAAGGGCATAACTCTGTAGCAGTAAAGACCAGTGTCGGTGATAAAGCTCGTGTCCTCCTGATCTGGCTCATGCATCATGATCTGGTTATATCCGGAGTAAGCATCCATAAAAGATAATAATTCATGTCCCGCTGTTCCATCTACCAGTTGGTCGATTCTGGGTAATGGGAAGCAGTCTTTGGGGCAGGCCTTGTTTAAATCTGAAAAATCGATGTATACTCTCCATTTTCCGTTGGCTTTCTTAACCAGCACTGGATTTGAAACCCAATTCGGATAAGTAGATTCTTTGATAAAATTATTCTCCATGAGCCGATCAACTTCTTCTTTTAATGCCGCCGACCTTTCTGGACCTTGAGTTCTCCTTTTCTGCTTCACAGGCGTAAATTTTGGATCAATATTTAGAGCATGCACTGCAACTTCTGGGGATATTCCGCACATATCGACATGAGTCCAAGCAAAAACATCCAGATTTGCCTTTAAAAAAGATATTAAGATATTTTGAATTGACGCATTAAGTTGTGAACCCACATTCAACACTTTGTTTGGGTCCTTTGGGTCAACAGGTATTGGTATTTTCGTTTCCACCGGTACCACTCTATTTTCCCCTGCACTGACTTTTCTAGGGTCCATCTCTTTCCTTGCTCCGCTGTGCTCGCCAGTGTAGGGTCCGCCCTGTAATTGCTACAAGGCTGGTTCTTTGGTACGGACTGGGGCTGCCGCATTCTTTCCCATTTCTCTTTTTCTGGTTTCTCGTAGCTCTGTCAGATAGCACTCTCGCCCAGCATTTTGATCACCTTTTATAACTCCTACTCCATTGTCTGTAGGGAATTTAATAGTGAGGCACCACGGGGCAAGAACAGCTTTGAACGCTGCCAGAGTTGGACGACCAAGGAAAGCATTGTAAGCAGAAAATTCGTCGATAATCACAAAAGTTTGCTTGCGGACCATTTTTCTTTCTCCTTCTCCAAGTTCCACAAACAAATCAATGGTTCCTACTAGCTGTTTTGGCTCCCCAGTGAAGCCAGCAATTTTATGCGATGAAGTTTGCACATCAGCCATATGGATCTTCATTTGGTCGAATGTCTTCTTGAAGAGGATATTGCAGGATGCGCCACAATCAATGAGAACTCTTCTGACAATAGCTGGCCCGATACCAGCCGAGATGACTAAGGGATCCAAGATAGGAGCTTCAATACCTGCAGAATCCCTAGCTTTGAATACAATATCATCATCAAGAGTTCTTTGTTGCTTCAAAGGCGTAGCACCTTCCAAAACGAATACATCTTCCTCGGTTGGTACATACTTTAAAGCTCGGGTATATCTTTCCATTTCACCCCAGCTTCTGCCTGCTGGGTGAGGTCCTCCTGTAATGACATTGATAATGGGCCTTCCAGATTCATGCCCTGTAGCCTCTTCAATTGTCCTAGGCTGATGAGTAGGAGCCTGTTGCCCCTGACTAGATGAAGCAGGATTGTTGCTGTTCTTTTTCACAAATTGTTGTAGTTTGTTTTCCCTTAGCAACTCTTCAATCAGATTTTTCAACTGTCGGCATTCATCGGTTTCGTGACCGGGTTGATTATGGAAGTGGCAGAACTTCCCACTCTGTATAGCCTTTTTCCCGGTCTTTGAGGAGGAGGTTTAGGAAAGTCAATAGAATCTTTAGTGGCAAGGTAGATATGCTCCGGCGTATCTGATAAAGGAGTATATTCTGATGGCTTGAAGGATCGGGGCTTCTTCAGATTACCCTGCTTCTTCCCATTGTTATTTTCCCTTTTTTGCCCTACAGATTCATTCTTGCGTGGAACAACGGTGTTATCTTCGGCTTTTTCCAACACTGCCTTTACCGGTACGGGACGGCTTTCTAAGCGTATGAATTCATCTGCTTTTTTATAGAACTTTTCAAGGGAATTTGGTTCTTTCATGTTTAGCCATTTCCCAAACTCGCTCGACTTGTCAATACCCTTCATCAGATAAGTCAATATCATTCGCGGTTCTGCATTGTCCACCTCAGCTAGCGCTATATTAAAGCGGTTTAAGAAAGATCTGATAGTTTCCCCTGGATTCTGTTCCAAACATGACAGTGACATGATATCCTTAGCTTTTGAGGCGTATAGTCTGAACTGCTCCTTGAACTTCCGGGTTAAGTCAGAAAACTGATCGATAGATCGGACTGGAAGTTTGGTGAACCAAAGCAGAGCTACACCTTCGAGATACACAGGAAAATATCGGCACTTTATTTCATCAGAGGCTCTGGCACCAGTCATGTGCCAATCATACTTGTATAAGAATTCGTTCGGATCACTCGTCCCCTTGTAAGCTGGAATGGTTGGTGGGACAAACTTCCTTGGGAATTCAGCCTTTAAGATTTTCTCGGTAAAAGGAGTTTTACTTGGGGCGAAACCCCATTCTTTCTCGTCTTCAACCCTCTGCATACTTTCTTTCATAATTTGTCGGACCATTCCAGAAAGATACTCCTCATCATGTCGAGTTCTAGATCCACCAACCTCTGGAAGTGTTCGTTCAAAGGGGCTGGCAGCTCTTTCAGGAGCATTTCTTTCTTCAGCATCACGAATGTTGCCAGCCAAATTCCTTTCATTATCTGCCGGTTGGCGGTTTGCCCCAAGCAAATCGTTCAACCTATTCAGAATTAGGGCATTCTGGGCATTCTGAGCCTCAAATTGTGCATTTTGGGCATTGATTTGTTGGTTCAGCCCTAAAATTGCAGCATCCAGCTCTGCCTTTGTAACTCCGACAGCTGGAGTGGCTTGATTCGATATAGGGGAAGCGGAGGTTCCCTCTTGAATATTCCTAGATCTGACAGATCTACTCTTCCTTCCAGGAGTCATAATCTCGGATAGACTTCTGGTTTTCAAGGAAATCCTCTCTACAAACCTCTGTGAAGCAATGATGATAACTCGCCTGAGTTCAATTCTCAGTGAAAGCACCAAAAATGTTAACGCTAAAATTTGAACGCTAACACCCCGGTGTATGAGTTATAGTTGTGAAAGCACCACCCGATAACTCGGGAACAGATTACAAGCAGATAATAGCGGAAAAGCAGTAAACAACAACAATTTTATAGTGGTTCGGCTTAAGGGTATAGCCTACGTCCACTTTAAGTACTTTTATTGATGATCTCGTTACAAGCTGATACAATTCTTTCCAAGTACAATACACTTTGAATTACAAGTCACTTAGAACAAGTAGCCTAAACTTCAATGGAGATTAGAGTCTTCAAATCCATGTTGGATGTGTGTGATCTTTTCTCGAAGTTGTTTGTAGCGTTCTTCGTGTCTTGAGAGCTTTAAGTGTTGGATTGGTTTGGAATGCAGCAGAGTAACGGCGCTTGAAGAGAATGAGCCCAAAAGTCCTTTCCTAGTTGGAGTTAGGATCATATTTATAGGCATTTTTCAGAATAAGGTCGTAGGTCGTGACCGACCTAAGTAAGGTCATAGGTCGTGACCGACCTAAGTAAGGTTGTAGTCGACCTGAAGAGTATTGGCCCCTCCTTCCTCACGCATGCTGATTTGCACAAGTACTAGGTCGTGAGCGACCTATCCCCCTGTGGCATTGCATAGTCTTCTATATTCTGGTATTTAGGTCGTTAGCAACCTAACCTATGTCGCGAGTACTTTCCTGCAGCCATAGTTAATTTTAAGTCGCTGAGTCCCTTAGGTCGCGACCTTCCTTAGGTCGCGGAGCTCCTTAGGTCAGTGGAAAGTTAAGTCGCGGAGTTCCATAGGTCGAGTCCATCTTCAGGTCGCACTCACTCTTAGGTCGCGACCTCCTTTAGGTTGTAGCTTTCTGTTAGGTCGCAACAATCCTTAGGTCGCCAGGTTACTTCTGCAGTTAAGTCGCGCCCTTCCTTAGGTTGCTTGTCCTTTTAGGTCGCGGCCTTTTTGGGTCGCTGCTGCCTTTAGGTCGAGACAATCTTAGGTTGCAACACCGTCGCTGCTGCCTTTAGGTCGAGACAATCTTAGGTCGCAGCACTTTAGGTCGCAGCTACTCTTAGGTCGCTGGGTTCCGCTAGGTCGTAACCTTCTTCAGATCGCTAGGTCGCTTCACTAATTAGGCCGCTAAATCGTTTCATCTCTTGAGTCACTAGGTCGCGTCTTTAGTTAGGTCGCTTACTTTTTAGGTCGCGGCAATAATAGGAGTTAACATATACCAACCCGATCCATCTATTCTATTCCATTTTGTCTATAAATATCCTATTATAAACCCTAGCAGCCCTCTATTCCTCATTTCTATACGTATAGAAACTTCTGTGCTCCCCTTCCTCAATTGTTGTAAAAACTAATTTATCCAATTCAAATTATAATTCAAATCAAAGTCAAATTTTCAAACTTCTAAGAAAAAGTTGAAAAAAATATATATGTTGAAGCTCCCAAAGTGCGTAATCTTCTGGCGTGATTCACTTTTTTGATGTCCCAGAAATTTAAGCAATATTTATTTAATAATTTCATTTATAATTATTTTAAAATGTGAAATAATGATTAAATTATTTAATTCAAACAGGAATTTTCTTTTGAAGATTAATAATCATTTAATTTGTCAAATGATATTCTTTTCAAAATTTGAAATAATAATAATTCAATTTGAGCATCTTATTGTTTTCAAATGTTAAAAATATTTAAATAATGATAAAATTATCTTTCTAAGCTGATTTAAAGATATTTTATTTATAATGTATAAATGTTTATACATTGTAAATAAAGGATTTGATTTTAATTTTAAATTTAATAAGAATATTTTCAGATTATTATATATATAAATGTATAAATTGTAAATTTGTTAATTTGATTTAAAATTGGTATTGAAAACTTTTCAAAGGTAAATTTAAAAGTCTTTCTTACATTATCAAAGAAATACAAGTAAGTATTTAATTTGTTTATAAAAATAAATATAGTTTAAATTTTATTTTATAATAAAAGTTTATTTTTTTATTTTAAAGGAAATTGTTTTTCTTTTAAAATAAGATTTAATTCATCCATATTAGAGTATAGTATTTAGATTTAAAACTCTTGAATAAAATGAATTCAACATTATTTTTCTTTTAAAAATCTTCTCCTTTGAAAATTAGTTTTAAAGGAATATTATTTTGAAAACATTCAAATAAACATTTAAATTTGTGTGTAATTTTATAAAAGAAGTAAACGTGTAATTATTTAAAGACTAAATGTTAATAAATATCTAAAACATCTTAAATTAAAATTAGTAATGGTTTTAGAAGAGATTTAGAAACCTTTATAAATTAAAAAATTGCTTTAAATATTAAAATGCATATGTGTTAAATTCTTAAACCATAAAGTGGACACTTGTAAATTTATCTACATCCTAACATAACAAGTGGCAAGCTAATTTATTTTTGAAAATTATTATTATAGATAAGAAAACATAGAAAATTTATTAGTTAAAAAAATTCTCTTCAAAAAGAAATCTGAAATCAGATTTGTAAAAAGAAATTTCAAAACCCAAATTCTGTTTAAATCTGCAAATTCAAAACCCAAATCTACACCTCAAATTCATATCTGCAAAACCCTCTCAGTGCATATTTATAAACCTGCAAACAAAAATTCAATATGCAACTTCCACATCAAATTGCAAGTTCAACTTAAAATCTAAGCATATGAAGATGGGTAGCATGCAGTCTAAAATCAACTTCAGAGATCAAAACCTAGAAGTAAATTCATCAAGCAAATTGTAGAACAACTTCATCAAGCAGGTTCAACTTTCAGCATGCAGTTTCAAATCATGTTACTGGAAAAATGAAATCTGCATCTAGATTGTTCTCTGCATCTTCAATAAACATGCGAGTAAGCTTCTTTATTTTTAAAAATAGTTTTCTTTAAAAATCAAAACAAACATAATTTTCAAAACTTAAGTTTTTATTCACAGAAATCAAAACCTGTTTAAACAAAACTGTTCTGTTTCTATTTTAAAAATGAAATGAGTAATCTCAATGCAAAAAGAAAAGCTTATGTATCTATGCATGTTAATTGATAGAAATCTTCAAATTTATGTGATTGTATTGTGATTCTGTGTGTGTGTGTGTGTGTGTGTGTGTGTGTGTAAATACATATATGTGTGTGCTCCAGAATTCTGTATATATGTTCTTGACCTTGAAACTAAGTTAATAGGAAACCCATTATCAACTGGGTTGATCTCTGTTAGAAGTGTTATGTAAATAGAAGTGTTAGTTTAGTATGAATATAAATGTATAAATTATAATTAAATTAAAGGAAACTATTGTTTCTGTAAACAATAAAAATCAGTTAATATTCGAATAACCCAATCAAAATACCTGAAATTATTGAAACAAGTTCATAATCTAAATACATGTTTGGAATCATAAAATTTTAAGACAGAAATAACATTTTAAAACTAACTGTTGAATGTGCATTACAATGTTAAACAGAATTTGGGGTTTTTGGCTTGTTTGATTTTCTAGTGGATTTTGGAAGATGTTATTCTTCCTAGAGGTGGAAGATTGTTTGGGAAGTGGAGGAAAATTTGGCAATAGGTGGTCAGAAAGGGGAGGAGATGGTAATTGGTGTTTCCAGGTTCTAACCCTAATTTGGAGTGGTCAGGTTTTGGTAGCTTCTTGATTTTTCTGTGATGCATCGAGTGAGGTACGGTTTTGGGAGGTTGTACAGGGGATGTAGATGGAGATATGGCCAAAGTCGCGTCGACGATGGTGGTCGGAGGTGGGATCCCTCGGTGTTGACAGGTTTGGGTAGTTGGGTACTGTGGTGTTTCAGGTTGCATTGTCAACCTGAAAATTTTGAATTCAAACTGCAGAATGTTTTCTGATGATCGAATTTGCGCTGAAGGACTTTTGGCGACTCGGTGATGTTCGTTGGGATGGCTGGAAGCCGCCGGAGCGACAGTGCATGTGCACCGTACATGTGGAAGTCTGGTGAACATATGGGAATGTGCAGGATATTTTGACTCGAAGTATTACTAGGGTGTTTTTGATTCTGTCTCGAAGCTTGGGGGTTGGAAACTCGAAGTGGGATAGGGGTTTTCTCGGGTTAGTGTGTTGTAGGGTTAAAACCCGAAGATATGCAGTTTTTTTTTAATTTGAATCTAATTCATATTTTAAAGCTGAAATTTGATTCAAATGAAAGTTAAATCTGAATTCAAATGAAATTTTGAATTCAAAGTTTTTAAAAATGATAATTTAAAAATTTAAACAAGATTTAAATTTCGTTTTGAATCAAGTTTAAATATAGTTTCAGGTTTACTTTGAAAAACCAGATTTTGATTCAAAACAGTTTTGTAAGTTTTTAAATAATGGACAGATTCAAATGTTTTTAAGAAGATTTAAAAATAAATTTGATTTCAAATAAGATTTAAACTTGAAAGATTTATTTCCTTTAATATTTGAATTAAAGATATGAAGTGTTTAATTTAAATTTGAAAGTTAAAATAACCAATTTATTTTCAAAGCTTGATTTTTTTATTATGTAATTTTGTTTTAAGCCTTTCTTTTATATTTAAGTAATGAATGTTCTTTAACATTTATTTTTATTTCAAGGATTTTAAGTTTATTTAAAATTTGGAAAATGTTTAAAATGGTTAAACATTTTGAAATCTTTAAATTTTAAAATGAAATCTGAATTAAATTTTAGAAATGTATTATTTAAATACATTTTGAATGTAAATAAAGTCATTAATAAGTAAATGAATTATTTGGAAATAATTAAGAATTTATTTATTTATTTAAATAATGATTTGGATTAAATTATAATTAGAGATGATTAATGAAAATTAATCTAAAATAAATTCCTTAAGTAACTAATTAATGAAAATATTGATTAGTAATAATAATAATTATCTAAGGATAATTAAGTAATTGATTAATATAATTAATTTTGATAATTAACTAGATTTATTAAATTGAATATAATCAATTGTAATTTGTTAAGCATAATTACTTGATAAAAGTAATTAAGAGAATAATTACTTATTGTAATTAATTTTGATATTGTGATTTGTTTAAGTTAATTAATTTGGTTTAATTAATTTAAGTAAATAATTTGATGATTTTATGAGAGTAATTACTAAATATAATTAATGGAGCAGGATTACTTAGAAAGGTAATAACGATAATTACTGGAATGTAATTAGTGAAAGGTGATTTATTTTAATTAAGTAATTTGGATAATTACTTTTGTAATTAATCAAGGATTAATTAATAAAGATAATTAATAATTGGATAACTAATTTGTTAATGAGTAATTAAAGATAGTTAATTACTGAATTTAATATTAATTAAGGTGGTTAATAATTCGATTAATTACTAAATGAAATTAATTTTAATTAAGTAATTTATTTAAATATTAGGGATCATTAATTAATATAATTGATGATGTGATTGTTTAATTAAGTAATAGTTAATTAATTAAGTGATTAATTAATTGTAATTAATTAAGGATAAATATAATTCATTATAGTTTATTAATAAAGTAATTAAATGTTAATTACTTATGAATAAGGTTAATTAATTTGAGAAATAAATTAAATACTAATTACTTATTGGAATTAGAGGATGATTAATCAAATGTGTTAATCAGGTTGAATACTTAATGAATAATTAATTAACTGGGTTAATTAATTAAAGGATATTAAGTAGGATTTAAATGTGGTAATTAATTTAATTTAATTTAAATTAATTAAAAATATAAGTAATTAATTTAATTGTTTTTAAATTAATTAAAATTGATAGTTAATAAATCATTGCTTATGGATATTGTTGAGTGAATGGTTGTGATCCCAGTAATGAGATGAGTTGTATCTGTTTGATATGGATGCTTGGTTAAGGTATGATGATGTGTGATGGATTATCTAGTTGTGATGATTATCTGCTTGTGATGATGATACAGATTATCTGTTTATGATAAGGATGTGATTATCTATTGTGAGATATAGTTTATCCATCTATGTGAAATAGATAATAATGAAATGAGTTAATTGTTTGAAACCCTTAAGTACAACTTGGACATTAAAATGGCGATTGGTTTCGGTGAGACCGGGATCGGGTTTCCATATTTGGATATCCAAAAACCACATCGATTCCAATTTAAACGTTAAGTCGTTAATCCAAGTGGAGCAAGTGAACACTCGAGGTGTAAGAACTATACATCAGTATGAGTCTGTGGGTGATTCCGTAATGAGTTTAACGGAATAGTACTTTCAGGTTCGAGATGGTGATTTAGAATGCAAGGGCTATGGTCGTTGACTCTGAGGGTGATTCCAAAATGAGTGCAACGAGATAGTGCCTTCGGTTTCGTTCGAACCCGGAACGAACTTGTGTGGATTGAATGCTTTCAGAACATCGTCAGGTGGACGATGAGCATTCTAAGATTGATATGTCCTATAAAGGTAAACATAGCCTCAAGCCTCATCAACCGGGAATGGCTAAAACAAGGGAGGTGCAGCAAGGCTTCGTGGGTAGCTCCCACTGGAGAGCAAGATTTACCCCTGTCTAGAGGTACCATTATATTTCGGCCGTGTGGCAGTTGGCGACGGCCAATCTGTTATAATATCACGGTTTTGATTGTATTACACACTTTTTTGGATAGTAGCTGGAATTTAATAATGTAACAATTTCAACTATTTCTTATTTAATCGAAAACCCTAGACACTATTATAATATCACTGGATTTCCTATCAAATGTTTTGGTTAGCATAAGGTAAAAACTTTTCCATGTTTATGTGTGGGAAGTCTTACGTGATACCTTTTGTTTTCAAAGGATTTTCTAAAGTTAAGCAACTTTTAAACCCGTTTACTCACATCAGACCCCTGTCTGACCCGAGTGTTTATTTTCTGTTTTATTAAACTCTTGGGTACTCATATTATGTATGAGTAGTCAAGTGTTTCAAGATTGTTTTGATGAGTTATGGAGGAGTTAATGAAGCAGGAGGCTTCAGCCTGTAGATATATATAGTGGTTCCGCTGTGTTTGAATTGTATCTGTTTTCCCTTATGTACTTGAATTGTAATTGATGGACATATGTTTATAACTGTCTAGTTTGTGTTGTATTAGCTGTATAACTATGATGTATATAATACTATGTAAAGTTTTATGTGATATATTATAATTTATTCGATTCCGCCGTGAGATTCTGATGTTGTCTGTTTCTTTCCTTTCTTTTCTCTTTTCTATCCCTTTCTTTCTTCTTAATGATGCGTCTTTCTATGGAATGAAAGGCGGGTCGTTACATTGTGGTATCAGAGCCAGGTTGAGCAAATACCTAGACTCTGGAGTGGTGTCCTTCTTGAGAGAGCATATTTGTAATTTTGAATATATATATTTATTTATTTCTACCTATTAGATTGGGTTACCTGTTCAGGTTTTCCAATATAAGTAATAAAGTTAGATAGGGTAGTGGTGTGTGTAACACAACTACCAAAGATTGGAGTTCTAGTATTTGAGATTGGTAGTGAATCTGCTAGGGCAGTATTGGGCATTTTGAGTTGTTTTGCAGTTGGTGTGAAGGATTTCTGTAACAACCCGCATATTTAACGATTATATATTTAAATGTTTTATTTAAATATAGCGTCGTTAGTCGGATTTTCGTCCGAAATGTTACTTTTTGCAAATGGCCGAATTGGAACTCGAAACCATTTCCATTGGTTCCAAAATGGCGTTTGCGACCTTTTTGAGTGTGAGCTTTGATATGTTTGGAGTATGTTGAATTTTGCAACTTTTTCTAGTTGGGTTTGGGTTGGGTTCAGCGAATTTGTTAGTTTAATAACCTAACTCAGTCCCTCTCCTCTCCGTTCTCTCATTCCACCCTTCTATACAAAAGAAAAACTGAAAATGGTGGAAGGGAAGAGGAAATAGAAATTTGCAAGCCCTAGTTTAACTTGCAAACTTGATTTCTTGTTCCAAAATCAAGGAGAAGCTATAGGTAAGCCACCTCTTTATCTTCCTTATCTCTTTCTCTCTTCAATCTCAGAATTTCCTAAACTTAACTTAGGAAAATATGTGTTTTATTCTTAGTTTGAAGCTTGTTGTGTTGAAGTGAAGAGTAGTTAGTCTCCTTCTTGTGTTTGAGCATCTTCTTCTTGTTTAGTGATATAAGGTGAGATTTTTATCTCACATCTATGCTTATATATATACATCTTTGTTTGGGTGTAAGAAGGTGAGTTTTGAACTCCCATCTACTTCTCTTGATTTCATTGATGTTGGGTATGAATTCCTAGCACTTGTTAACATGCATTTGCTTTCGATTTGGATTGCTTTGGTGAAATCGCCAAATGTTGATTTTTGAGGCCAATCTATGTAAAACCTTATATGGTTGATGTTTATGCTGTTCGGAGTGTTTGGGTGTGTCGTTAAGGTTGGGTAGTAATTTGACTGTAACGACCCCGAATTTTGAATAATTTAATTTGAGAATATTTAATTAATTTTAAATATTTGAATGATGGTTTGGGTTGAATTTTCAATATAACTTTGAATATGGCGATTAAATTATAAAATTTAATCTATTGAAATTGAATAAAAAATTGAATCTTCAATTTTAAGCTGATTAAAAATATTTCAAAGGCTTGTAAAATTTATATTGATAATATTGAAGATTATAGAAGCTTCAGAATTGAAGTTGGAAGTGAATTGTACAGTTTTGAAATTAAATTGTTTGAATCAATATTTAAAAATAGCCGTCCGAGGCACAGTCTCGGAATTCGACGAAACCAGTTCCATTGGGTCCGTAATATTGAATTATTACAGGATTTCAAGTTTCGTATTTTTCGGAGTTGGTATGTGAGCACACGGTGAGTAAACGCGTTGCAATTAAATCGAATTCAATTTAAATTTAATTTTAAATTTAGTCAAAACGTCAACACGTTGTCATCCCTAAAGATATGCCTAAAATCACGAAAAATAATCGTGCAACGCAGAGAGACACGAAATGAGATCGTGCAGAACATACTTCGTTTCCTTTTTAAATATCATCTCCCTCACTTTCAAAAAAAAAAATTCACAGAAGAAAAGTAAAAATAATGGCCGAAGCCTGTGAGGGAATGGAGCCGCATTCACCCCCTTCTCAGTTTCAAAGTCCTATTCCCTCTTTCCTTCTTCAAATCTCTAGCCGAAGCCCTCTTTCTCAATAAAAAAAAAAAAAAACAACGGCCGAAGCCCTAAATTGAATCGCACGAGCGCGAGGTCGAGGCGACGTGGAGTGGCACGGCGGCGCGCGGCGATCGATGGAGATGGGGAAGCGGCGGCTGCAGGTTGGAGGTGTGGCCACGTGCACGCGCGATAGCGGCGTGTGATTCAAGGCGGCAATCGCGATGTCGGCAATTGATTGGGGGAGAGGCGCGGCGGCGTTGTCGTGGAGGTGAACGACACGGCGCACGATGGATGGGGGCGCGCGTGTTCGTTCGTGGGGTTGGGAATTCGAGGCCGAGACATGGTGATGGCCTTAGTCGAATTACAGTAAGATTTTTTTTTTTATTATTTGTTTTTGTTCAATTTGATTTAAATATAAAAAAAATATGCAGTTTAAATTCTATAAGCTTTGCATTGTTATTTACTGTAATTATAATATAGGTTGTAAGGTGTCTTTATTTTGGTAGAATTTAATGTATATGTATATATAGTTGAAACAGAAATTATATAAATATAACTATATATATAAAAATACCTATTTTTCATTTACTGATTGAATTTTAAATAATGAATCGTGGAGATAAATTTTTATGAACTTATTTAAATTATTTAGTCGCTTCAAGAATTTTAAAAGGGTTTAAATTGGTGTTTGAAAACGATTTTTTTTTTGAAATTTATAAATTTTTATAAAAGGAAATTTGTTAGAAATTTAATTTGCTAAGTGAAGTGATTTATTAAGGGAAAATTTGTTAAAATAAATTTTTGGTTAAATAAAGTTTATCTGACTAAAAGAAATTAGCTTAAATAAAATTATTAGTATAAACCCAAAATGGTTAGCCAAATTAAATAAACCTATCAATGGAAATTCAATTTATTAAGTGAAAGATTTATTTAATGGAAATTTAGTTTAAATTTAAACTTTTGGTTAATTAAATATAACGAATGGAAATTAATTATGCAAATTGTCCAAATGTTATATAAAATAAAGATTGGAATTTATAAAGAATAGTTTTGAATTTAATTTTTGTTAAATCAAAGTATTAAAAAGAAATTGTTTGAAAGCCAAAAACAATTTATTAAAAAGGGATTTAGTTTTAAGATTTAATTATAGTTAAATAAATTTATTTAAGTAAATTTAGTTGAAATTTAAATTTTATTAGATAAATTTGTTAAGAGTAATCTGTTTAAAAATTAAAAAGGGAATTTAGTTCAATAGGAAATTTTTAGTTAGAATTATTTTAAAAGGAAAATTAGTTAAAATAAATTATTTAAGAAGAAACTGGTTTGAAATAAATATCATTTGTTAAGCAAATCAATTAAATGAAAATAAATTAGTTATTCGATCTGTTCGAATATTAATAAATTGTGTAAATATTTATACAAGGTATAAATCAAGAGAAATCGAGTCAAGATGGAAACGGATTGCAAAATAAAAGCAAAGGTGAGAACTTCTCACTCAAAAGGATTTATTTAAATTTTAAATAGTTAGATTTAAAATTTGTTGATTGAATGGTTGAATGCTTGAATGATGATTGTTATATATATATATATATATATATATATTGGATGTGAATAGACCCTATACGCCGTTAGTAAGCGGAGGTTATTTATTACACACATATACCGCGATATTCCACCTTGAAGTGGAATTGGTATTATATATTATATATAGCAATATATATATATTGGCATATGTATATATTGCAGTTGATTGATTTCCCGCCTTGTATAGCGGATGAGACCCTATGCGCCGTTAGTAAGCGGATAATATTTTATAAAATCCCATATACCACGATATTCCACCTCGAAGTGGAATGGGTATTGTGCTAATGTCTGTGGATGCAGGGAAACGGGTTGGAGGGATCCAACTGGATTCCTCAAAAATATTTATTTGATTTCATATATTGTGATATTTGATTGTTTATCATATCGATATATGATATTGGAAAGTCGTGATTGACTATTTGATGTGTTGCATCATCGGATCCAATTTTGAAGTTTAAAAATAACGATTTTGGTTTCTAAAGTGATTTTTGGAAATATACGTTTATAAAATATTTGTGGAATTGATTCATCTTAAATAAATAAACGTTATAATTTTAATATTATAAAAATTATGATTTTTGAGAAATACAGTTAAAAGTTGATTTTTGAAAATATGGGATTAATGATTTTATAAAATAGTTTAAATCGGGATTTTTGAAGTTATTGTAAAAAGTTTAAATATAGGATTTATAAAATTTGATTATTTTATAAATCAAAGAAAATGGTGAAATTATAAAGGAGTTTAAAGATGTTTTAAAAAGAATGATATAAATTGATTTATATAAAAGATTTACAAAATTGATATTTGTAAATTAAAATATTGGAATTATAAAACGAAGTTTTTATAAGAGTTAGAATGAATTGTGAATGAATTTCATAAATGAAATGGAATTATAGAATTATAACGCTGAAGTTATAAATGGAATTTTTATAAGCAGTAGGTTTATAAAATTTGTAAAGAAATAGATTTGGGGCAAATAAATGAATCTTATAAGTCATAAGATTTATAAATTTGGGGAGTTTAAAGAAACAATTTTGTAAACAAATAAATTATAAGTGTTTGACTTGTAATATGAATTTTAGTATATCATTGTGATATGAATTGAGATAGGTTAATAAAGGAATTTATAAAAAGGAGTTGATATAAAATAAATAAAAATAGAATTTATAAACGTTGTTTTATAAATCCACAACGACTTATTTTGATAAATAATTGTTGTAATTTGTTAATGGAGTTATATTCACGTTTTAGACAGTGAATAATCCTTTAAAATAAAAGGAATAGAAGTGATGAAATTTATTAACAAGGTATATTCACGTTTTTGAATAGTGAATAATAAGTTAAAGAAATTATTTTGGATGTGATGTTTGAAATAGAATTAAAACAATCTAAAGATGTTTTAAAAGCTGTTGAGATTTGAAACCATAGATTTCAACATTTATTGTTGAAATAGATGTTTTCGAGAATTAAAAGGGACTAGTGGATTATAACACCGTTGTTATAATAAATAATTTCCGAAAGGGAATGTTTTGTATAATATTGGGATTTATATATATCTATTTTAATTTCGAATCCATATACTAGTGATTTTGGGTTGTCGTGACGATGTTTTACGTAACATTCGTTTTGGCCCAAATAAATATGTTTAAGCGAATGATTTTCTTAAAGAATGAAATATATACTTAATTTCGATTAGGGTATATTAAATATTTTCTAAGTATAGAAAATAAAAAGATCTGTGAATTACTTATTTTTAATAAGTATGGAAATGTTTTCCAATATAAAGTGAATATGTTGAGAATTTATCTTTGTAAAGATAAATTGAAAATGAATTATTGAAAACGTGTATTCATAAATATTTTGGAAATATAAATTCAATATGGAATTTATAAATGGAATTTGGAAAATGAATTTAAAAATAAATATTGATTAATTTTTGAAGAATGGAAAATATATTTATCTTGTAAAGATATTTTTGGAAAATAAATAATTTGGAAAATTATTTGGAATCTGGTGATGTTGGCATATCTATTGATAGTTCAATAACCGACTATCAATATTTACCTTTAAATAGGTATTTGTTGTGATTTGTTTGAAGTTGGATGCCACACTTATTTTTTTTAAAATAAGCGCTCACTATTCGGGTTAACCGGGAAAGGACCTTGGGGTCGTATAACCCATTCCGAATATGTGATACGTCGTTATGAATTGCATTCGAAGGTCGGTGTTGAAGACCGGATATTTTCGAAAACGAAAGGGTTTCTTGTTGATTGTCTCTGCACTGGCTGATCCCCGGTATAGAGATCTCCATATGTGATGGGAAATTCGGGCGTGATTAGTGAATATCCGGATTGCAAGGACTTCTTTGTAAGTGCCTTCGGTTCTGTTCGAGCCCGGAACAGACTTGTATGGATTGTATGTCTGACATTACAAATTGAGATATAAAGCCGATTTCATTCAAATATATTTCTGTTGGTGGCGGAGAATTTATTCTTTTAGCTTAACACCCTTCTCTAAGACGTACGAGCTCAGAGGTTATATAGTTGAAGGTTATCAGCAATATATTCCCAATTTGGTAATGTGACATGCTGAGTGTTGCTGTGAAATGATCATTGTGTTGATTATTTGTGATAGGATAATTTGTTTGATCGTCTATCCTGGTGATCATTTCTACGATCATTTGTTGACCCAAAGCATAGCTTTTGTATGAAGTATGTTTTTGTGGACGAGACTTCGTCGAGCCTCACACCCCCGGAATGGTCAAAACAGGAAAGAAGCAGCAAGGTTATGAGGGGTAGCGCCCTTTAGGGTATGTGCATTTCCTTCTGGAAAAGGGTGGTATCATGGTATGGAGCCCAGATACTTACTCATGTTGAAAACACTTTATGATTGTGTGAATTGATTGCGAGCGCTCGGTTGAAAGGTCCCAAAGGACCGGGGGATGGCATATTCGGTCAGTTGTTACTCAGTTAGGGGTAACCCGGCCTTGTGTTGGTAGAGATCCGGTTTGGTTCTCGGGGATGTCCATCCAGAGGCATTCTCATGTGGCAATGGGAAGTTCCTTGGCCTGATCATTCGTTGGAAATCCAAAGAAACAATACGAGACTTGTACGGTTTTAGTTGTAGAACCTGCCATCTAATATGGTAGCTATAGTAAGCATACTATAATGGTACCTATGCTGGCTAAGATTTATATTCTACTTTCGAAATATCTTCTACCCTATGCACTAGTAATAATATCAAAATTGATTTGATTTTAATGCGTATCAAGCATCTTTGACTAACATAAGAAGAAATCTTCCCCAAGTCTGCGTTTGCATTGTGTGTGTGGCGGGAGGTCTTATGGTAGTCTCATTTTTAAAAGCATTGCGAATTGATTTTTAAAATATTCTTCTATTTTGATTTTAAAGAAAAATAAACTGTTTTAGTTCTCACACCAGTCTCATGACTGACTCGGAGTTTATTGTTTTCCTTCCTAAACTCTGGGTGCCCACCAATTTTCACACGGGCAGTCAAGAGTTAAGGTTTATCAGGATATTCTGGAATTGCTGGAGGCAAGCTGGATGGCATGGCGTATTACTAGTTTATATAGTAGTTCTTTTTCCGCTGCATTGTTTGATGTTGTACACTCTGATGAAATGTAATGTAATGTAATAACTGATATAGTTCTTTGTTTAAAGATTATTCATTTATTTATTATATGTTGTTCCGCTGCGAATTGTGAGATTCTGATGTTGTTCTATTTTCTGTTTTCTGTTCCGTTCTATTTTCTTTTCTCTCTATTTTCTACTATCTTCTCTCTTTCTTCTTCTTTCTTTTTTCTTAAAACCCATAACATTTCGGTTTTTCGGCAACGAAAAATCGTGATCGTTACATTTGGTATCAGAGCTGTTGGTTAAGCGACAACCATGGTTCTGTTGGTTATTACTCATTAGAGATAGAGTCAGCAGTACTCTAGAATGAGTTTGAGTGTAATAATAGATATGAGCGCGTATTTTTTAGTGAATATAAAATTGTTTTTAAATCGGGTAAATAAGATAATTTTGCCCAAAATTATTTTTGTATAGAAAAGAAATGATTTTCTATGAATTATTATAGTATATGGTTGCATGATTGTTAGGAAGGGATAATATTGAATTATTATCATTAGTATATGGAATTAAATAAAATAAAATGGATTGATTTCAAGTAAACTAACTTGATAAATTATTAATTCATGGACTAATGAATTGGAATTTGAATTGGTTAAATTAAAGTTTAGTCGTCAGCTAAATTTGAAGATAAATTTGAATTTGTATATAAGTTCAAGTAAGTAAAAGAAATAAATTGAAATTTCCTTTGTTAGTAATTAAGTAAATTCGAGATGAATTGAAATTTAAAATGAATAAGTGAATGTACTAATTAAAATGAATTAGTGAATAAAACTAATTTAAAGTAGTAATATGAATTACCAAATGAAAGTTAATCGTTAGAATTCAATGTTTGGAATTGAAAATTGAATTTGAATGAAATTTAAATTGTGAATTGAATTCAAATAGAATTGAAATTGTAAATTGAATTCAAATGGAATTGAAATGTTAAATTGAATGAAATAGATATGTAACTTCAATAGTGAAGTAAAAATGTATAGGAAGCATATATTGGAAAATTTTGTAATAGAATTGGCAAAATGGTTTGAATGTTGTAATTGGATATTATGGATGCTACTATTAGCAGGATATACAGGTGTATAAAGGAATTTGGATTTTGATTTTGAAGATAAAATTAAATTGCTCGACAAAAAGGTACGTATTTCAATTTCCGTATGAGATTTGATGATTTTCTTCTCCAGCCACTTGGCTTTCTCTTTTCTTTTTGATTCTGAGGGGCCGTAGTGCCATTTTGTAGTCGTACCGAGCTAGCCGCGCAAAGGAGACGCTGGCGAAATTTTTCGAAAATTTAGGGTGTTAGAAAAATTTTGAGAAATTTTGAAAGTTGAAATTTGAATTTAAATTTAAATTTGAATTGTTAGGAGAACAATGTTGTTTGAAACCTATAATTGAAGTTGGAAAGCTAGTTGAAATGATAGTGAATCTTTAGTAAAAAGATTTAGGTTAGTAAGTTGATAAAACTATTTTGAATTGTGAAAAATAGCAGATGGGATAAGGGCATTCTTCTTAACTTGTAACTTCGGGACGAAATTCTTTTAAGGGGGGAAGATTGTAACGACCCAGAATTTTGAATAATTTAATTTGAGAATATTTAATTAATTTTAAATATTTGAATGATGGTTTGGATTGAATTTTCAATATAACTTTGAATATGGCAATTAAATTATAAAATTTAGTCTATTGAAATTGAATAAAAATTTGAATCTTCAATTTTAAGCTGATTAAAAATATTTCAAAGGCTTGTAAAATTTATATTGATAATATTGAAGATTATAGAAACTTCAGAATTGAAGTTGGAAGTGAATTGTACAGTTTTGAAATTAAATCGTTTGAATCGATATTTAAAAATAGCCGTCCGAGGCACAGTCTCGGAATTCGACGAAACCAGTTCCATTGGGTCCGTAATATTGAATTATTACCGGATTTCAAGTTTCGTATTTTTCGGAGTTGGTATGTGAGCACACGGTGAGTAAACGCGTTGCAATTGAATCAAATTCAATTTAAATTTAATTTTAAATTTAGTCAAAACGTCAACAGGTTGTCATCCCTAAAGATATGCCTAAAATCACGAAAAATAATCGTGCAACGCAGAGAGACACGAAATGAGATCGTGCCGAACATACTTCGTTCCCTTTTTAAATATCATCTCCCTCACTTTAAAAAAAAAAAAATTCACAGAAGAAAAGTAAAAATAATGGCCGAAGCCTGTGAGGGAATGGAGCCGCATTCACCCCCTTCTCAGTTTCAAAGTCCTATTCCCTCTTTCCTTCTTCAAATCTCTAGCCGAAGCCCTCCTTCTCAATAAATAAATAAAAAAAAAACAAAACAACGGCCGAAGCCCTAAATTGAATCGCACGAGCGCGAGGTTGAGGCGACGTGGAGTGGCACGGAGGCGCGCGGCGATCGATGGAGATGGGGAAGCGGCGACTGCAGGTTGGAGGTGTGGCCGCGTGTACGCGCGATAGCGGCGTGTGATTTAAGGCGGCAATCGCGATGTCGGCAATTGATTGGGGGAGAGGCGCGGCGGCGTTGTCGTGGACGTGAACGACACGGCGCACGATGGATGGGGGCGCGCGTGTTCGTTCGTGGGGTTGGGAATTCGAGGCCGAGACATGGTGATGGCCTTAGTCGAATTACAGTAAGATTTTTTTTTTTTGTTCAATTTGATTTAAATATAAAAAAAAAATATGCAGTTTAATTTCTATAAGCTTTGCATTGTTATTTACTGTAATTATAATATAGGTAGTAAGGTGTCTTTATTTTGGTAGAATTTAATGTATATGTATATATATGTATATATAGTTAAAACAGAAATTATATAAATATAACTATATATATAAAAATACCTATTTTTCATTTACTGATTGAATTTTAAATAATGAATCGTGGAGATAAATTTTTATGAACTTATTTAAATTATTTAGTGGCTTCAAGAATTTTAAAAGGGTTTAAATTGGTGTTTGAAAACGATTTTTTTTTTGAAATTTATAAATTTTTATAAAAGGAAATTTGTTAGAAATTTAATTTGCTAAGTGAAGTGATTTATTAAGGGAAAATTTGTTAAAATAAATTTTTGGTTAAATAAAGTTTATTTGACTAAAAGAAATTAGCTTAAATAAAATTATTAGTATAAACCCAAAATGGTTAGCCAAATTAAATAAACCTATCAATGGAAATTCAATTTATTAAGTGAAAGATTTATTTAATGGAAATTTAGTTTAAATTTAAACTTTTGGTTAATTAAATATAGCGAATGGAAATTAATTATGCAAATTGTCCAAATGTTATATAAAATAAAGATTGGAATTTATAAAGAATAGTTTTGAATTTAATTTTTGTTAAATCAAAGTATTAAAAAGAAATTGTTTGAAAGCCAAAAACAATTTATTAAAAAGGGATTTAGTTTTAAAATTTAACTGTAGTTAAATTAATTTATTTAAGTAAATTTAGTTGAAATTTAAATTTTATTAGATAAATTTGTTAAGAGTAATCTGTTTAAAAATTAAAAAGGGAATTTAGTTCAATAGGAAATTTTTAGTTAGAATTATTTTAAAAGGAAAATTAGTTAAAATAAATTATTTAAGAAGAAACTGGTTTGAAATAAAGATCATTTGTTAAGCAAATCAATTAAATGAAAATAAATTAGTTATTCGATCTGTTCGAATATTAATAAATTGTGTAAATATTTATACAAGGAATAAATCAAGAGAAATCGAGTCAAGATGGAAATGGATTGCAAAATAAAAGCAAAGGTGAGAACTTCTCACTCAAAAGGATTTATTTAAATTTTAAATAGTTAGATTTACAATTTGTTGATTGAATGATTGAATGCTTGAATGATGATTGTTATATATATATATTGGATGTGAATAGACCCTATACGCCGTTAGTAAGCGGAGGTTATTTATTACACACATATACCGCGATATTCCACCTTGAAGTGGAATTGGTATTATATATTATATATAGCAATATATATATATATATATATATATATATATATATATATATATATATATATATTGGCATATGTATATATTGCAGTTGATTGATTTCCCGCCTTGTATAGCGGATGAGACCTTATGCGCCGTTAATAAGCGGATAATATTTTATAAAATCCCATATACCACGATATTCCACCTCGAAGTGGAATGGGTATTGTGCTAATGTCTGTGGATGCAGGGAAACAGGTTGGAGGGATCCAACTGGATTCCTCACAAATATTTATTTGATTTCATATATTGTGATATTTGATTGTTTATCATATCGATATATGATATTGGAAAGTCGTGATTGACTATTTGATGTGTTGCATCATCGGATCCAATTTTGAAGTTTAAAAATAACGATTTTGATTTCTAAAGTGATTTTTGGAAATATACGTTTATAAAATATTTTTGGAATTGATTCATCTTAAATAAATAAACGTTATAATTTTAATAATATAAAAATTATGATTTTTGAGAAATACAGTTAAAAGTTGATTTTTGAAAATATGGGATTAATGATTTTATAAAATAGTTTAAATCGGGATTTTTGAAGTTATTGTAAAAAGTTTAAATATAGGATTTATAAAATTTGATTATTTTATAAATCAAAGAAAGTGGTGAAATTATAAAGGAGTTTAAAGATGTTTTAAAAAGAATGATATAAATTGATTTATATAAAAGATTTACAAAATTGATATTTGTAAATTAAAATATTGGAATTATAAAACGAAGTTTTTATAAGAGTTAGAATGAATTGTGAATGAATTTCATAAATGAAATGGAATTATAGAATTATAACGCTGAAGTTATAAATGGAATTTTTATAAGCAGTAGGTTTATAAAATTTGTAAAGGAATAGATTTGGGGCAAATAAATGAATCTTATAAGTTATAAGATTTATAAATTTGGGGAGTTTAAAGAAACAATTTTGTAAACAAATAAATTATAAGTGTTTGACTTATAATATGAATTTTTAGTATATCATTGTGATATGAATTGAGATAGGTTAATAAAGGAATTTATAAAAAGGAGTTGATATAAAATAAATAAAAATAGAATTTATAAACGTTGTTTTATAAATCCGCAACGACTTATTTTGATAAAGAATTGTTGTAATTTGTTAATGGAGTTATATTCATGTTTTAGACAGTGAATAATCCTTTAAAATAAAAGGAATAGAAGTGATGAAATTTATTAACAAGGTATATTCACGTTTTTGAATAGTGAATAATAAGTTAAAGAAATTATTTTGGATGTGATGTTTGAAATAGAATTAAAACAATCTAAAGATGTTTTAATAGCTGTTGAGATTCGAAACCATAGATTTCAACATTTATTGTTGAAATAGATGTTTTTGAGAATTAAAAGGGAATAGTGGATTATAACACCGTTGTTATAATAAATAATTTCCGAAAGGGAATGTTTTGTATAGTATTGGGATTTATATATATCTATTTTAATTTCGAATCCCTATACTAGTGATTTTGGGTTGTCGTGACGATGTTTTACGTAACATTCGTTTTGCCCCAAATAAATATGTTTAAGCGAATGATTTTCTTAAAGAATGAAATATATACTTAATTTCGATTAGGGTATACTAAATATTTTCTAAGTATAGAAAATAAAAAGATCTGTGAATTACTTATTTTTAATAAGTATGGAAATGTTTTCCAATATAAAGTGAATATGTTGAGAATTTATCTTTTTAAAGATAAATTGAAAATGAATAATTGAAAACGTGTATTCATAAATATTTTAGAAATATAAATTCAATATGGAATTTATAAATGGAATTTGGAAAATGAGTTTAAAAATAAATATTGATTTATTTTTGAAGAATGTAAAATATATATATCTTGTAAAGATATTTTTGGAAAATAAATAATTTGGAAAATTATTTGGAATCTGGTGATGTTGGCATATCTATTGATAGTTCAATAACCGACTATCAATATTTACCTTTAAATAGGTATTTGTTGTGATTTGTTTGAAATTGGATGCCACACTTATTTTTTTTAAAATAAGAGCTCACTATTCGGGTTAACCGGGAAAGGACCTTGGGGTCGTATAACCCATTCCGAATATGTGATACGTCGTTATGAATTGCATTCGAAGGTCGGTGTTGAAGACCGGATATTTTCGAAAACGAAAGGGTTTCTTGTTGATTGTCTCTGCACTGGCTGATCCCCGGTATAGAGATCTCCATATGTGATGGGAAATTCGGGCGTGATTAGTGAATATCCGGATTGCAAGGACTTCTTTGTAAGTGCCTTCGGTTCTGTTCGAGCCCGGAACAGACTTGTATGGATTGTATGTCTGACATTACAAATTGAGATATAAAGCCGATTTCATTCAAATATATTTCTGTTGGTGGCGGAGAATTTATTCTTTTAGCTTAACACCCTTCTCTGAGACGTACGAGCTCAGAGGTTATATAGTTGAAGGTTATCAGCAATATATTCCCAATTTGGTAATGTGACATGCTGAGTGTTGCTGTGAAATGATCATTGTGTTGATTATTTGTGATAGGATCATTTGTTTGATCGTCTATCCTGGTGATCATTTCTATGATCATTTGTTGACCCAAAGCATAGCTTTTGTATAAAGTATGTTTTTGTGGACGAGACTTCGTCGAGCCTCACACCCCGGAATGGTCAAAACAGGAAAGAAGCAGCAAGGTTATGAGGGGTAGCGCCCTTTAGGGTATGTGCATTTCCTTCTGGAAAAGGATGGTGTCATGGTATGGAGCCCAGATACTTACACATGTTGAAAACACTTTATGATTGTGTGAATTGATTGCGAGCGCTCGGTTGAAAGGTCCCAAAGGACCGGAGGATGGCATATTCGGTCAGTTGTTACTCAGTTAGGGGTAACCCGGCCTTGTGTTGGTAGAGATCCGGTTTGGTTCTCGGGGATGTCCATCCAGAGGCATTCTCATGTGGCAATGGGAAGTTCCTTGGCCTGATCATTCGTTGGAAATCCAAAGAAATAATACGAGACTTGTACAGTTTTAGTTGTAGAACCTGCCATCTAATATGGTAGCTATAGTAAGCATACTATAATGGTACCTATGCTGGCTAAGATTTATATTCTACTTTCGAAATATCTTCTACACTATGCACTAATAATAATATCAAAATTGATTTGATTTTAATGCGTATCAAGCATCTTTGACTAACATAAGAAGAAATCTTCCCCTAGTCTGCGTTTGCATTGTGTGTGTGGCGGGAGGTCTTATGGTAGTCTCATTTTTAAAAGCATTGCGAATTGATTTTTAAAATATTCTTCTATTTTGATTTTAAAGAAAAATAAACTGTTTTAGTTCTCACACCAGTCTCATGACTGACTCGGAGTTTATTGTTTTCCTTCCTAAACTCTGGGTGCCCACCAATTTTCACACGGGCAGTCAAGAGTTAAGGTTTATCAGGATATTCTGGAATTGCTAGAGGCAAGCTGGATGGCATGGCGTATTACTAGTTTATATAGTAGTTCTTTTTCTGCTGCATTGTTTGATGTTGTACACTCTGATGAAATGAAATGTAACGTAATGTAATAACTGATATAGTTCTTTGTTTAAAGATTATTCATTTATTTATTATATGTTGTTCCGCTGCGAATTGTGAGATTCTGATGTTGTTCTATTTTCTGTTTTCTGTTCCGTTCTATTTTCTTTTCTCTCTATTTTCTACTATCTTCTCTCTTTCTTCTTCTTTCTTTTTTCTTAAAACACGTAACATTTCTGTTTTTCGGCAACGAAAAATCGTGATCATTACATTGACGTAAGCCCATAATCAACACGCATCCGATTGCTTTCGATTTGTTGGCCATAGATGGCCTAGGTTCAGGAAATGCCTGACCATCAGGTTTCAGACGTCTGAAACTCCTATTTCAGACATCTGGATATTGTTTTGGGGAACATTTTCACCCCCAGATTCAGACGTCTGATGTAACGACCCAACTTCCAAACACCAGGAAGTCGCATCGCTAATAAGAAAGAAAGGGATAGAGAATAGAAAGAAAGAGAAGAAGAAGAAAACAACACATCAGGATCTAAACAGCGGAACGAATAAATTATATTAATAACATGAAATATTTACATAGTTTACACACTATCAGAGTACACAGATAATACAACACATACTAGACAGTTACAAACACCTGTCTAGTTATACAACTCAATACAACGTCACAAATAACTCAGAGATACCAAACACAGCGGACTACTATATAACTACAACGCAGAAGCCTGCTGCTCCATTTGCACCTCCATAATTCGTCAAAGCTAACATGAATCCCTTGGCTACTCGTAAAAATTTGACTACCCAAGAGTTTATGGAAAACAAAAATAAACTCCGGGTCAGACATGGGTCTGGTGTGAGTAACAGGTTAAAGTTGCTTAATTTTTAAAACCCTTGAAAAGAAAGGGTATCATGTAAGACTTCCCACACATAAACATGGAAAAGTTTTTACCTTACGCTAACCAAAACATTTGATAGGAAATCCGATGATATTATAATAGTGTCTAGGGTTTTCAAATAAATATGAAATAGCCGAAATTGTTACATTTATTAAATTCCAGCTACTAGCCACAAAAGTGGGTAATACAATCAAAACCGTTGGCACTTATTGGATTTTGGATTCCATACAATGGCAGGGCTACTGGGGTACCGCCCGTCATAGTACGTGGCCTAGATCACCGTACCGAGGAGCCACCCTAACTCCCCTGCAACATAAGACCGGACCCATTCCTTACTGAACAGTTCCAAACAAGACAACCCCGACAGTTGTCGCGAATCAACCGCCCACACAGTAGAATAAAAAGGGACCTCTAGACAGGGATCAATCTTGCTCTCCAGTGGGAGCTACACACAAAGCCTTGCTGCACCTCCCCTGTTTTAGCCATTCCCGGTTTATGAGGCTTGAGGCTATGATTACCTTTATAGGACATCAAATCTTAGAATGATCATCGTCCACCTGACGATGTTCTGAAAGCATTCAATCCATAAAAGTTCGTTCCGGGTTCGAACGAAACCGAAGGCACTATCTCATTGCACTCATTATTGGAATCACCCTCAGAGTCAACGACGATAACCCTTGCACTCTGATTCACCATCTCGAATCTATAAGCACTATTCCGTCAAACTCATTACGGAATCACCCACAGAGTTATACTGACGTATAGCCCTTACACCTCGAGTCTTCGCTTGCTCCACTTGGATTAACGACCTAATGTTTAATTGGAATTGATGTGGTTTTCGGATATCCAAATATGGAAACCCGATCTCGGTCTCATCGAAATCCAAAGCGTGTCTTTTAGGTCCAAGTTGTTTTAAGTTTAAAACAATTCAATCTAATTATCTATATACACACAGATAGATACTTCACATCATCATAATAGATAAACAATATTATCATAAACAGGTAATCATCACAAATTGATAATCTATATTATCTTCACAAAAAGATACTTATATCATCATCATAATGCAACCAATGCATCCATAACACACAACACTATTTATCTCATGTCTGAGATTCAAACCATTCCAGGTAAACCATATCATCCGTTCATAAGCAAAGATCTACAATCGCACCGTCTATAATTAATTTAAAAACGAATTAAATTAATTACTTCTATCTCTAATTAATTTAAAGTGGATTAAATTAATTACCTATCTTTAATTAATTTAAAATGAATTAAATTAATTACTTCCTTATTTTAAATCTTGCTTACTTAACCATTAATTGATTACCAATCAATTAAATAATTAGCCCCAAATTAATCACCTTAATTAATCACCCTTGATTAATTATCCTTTAATTACATTCAAGTAATTATTTTTAATTAATTTTACAAATTAATTATCCTAACCAAAATCAGTAATTAATCTTTAATTACTTCAATAATTAACTAATTAATTACATTAATCCTCAATTAATTACTTCCTTAATCACTTGTCATTGATTAATTAATCCTAATTAATTAATCCTTAATTACATCATTAATTATATTAGTTAATGATCCTTAATTAAATTTAAATTACTTATTTAAATTAATTACATTAAGTAATTAACCTTAATTAAACCACAATTATTAATCATACTTGATTAATTACATTTAGTAATTAACTACCCTTAAGTACTTCCTTAATTACTTCTAAATTACATTTAATAATTAATTATATTTATTAATCAATCTTGATTAATTTCATTAGTAATTAATCACTATTAATTAATTACGTCACTTAGTTATTTCAAATAACTTAATTAATAAATGCTTAAATTAATTACATTAAGTAATTAATTATTAATCACTTCATAAAGAAATTATCTTCACATTAATTACACAAGGTAGTTAATCCCAAAATACCATACTTCAACTAAATATCTTCAGTAATTTACTTATCTTAATTACTTCTCTAAGAAATTCTCCGCCATTGATTACTTATCAATTCATTCAATGATTATTCTAAATTAATTAAACTTAATTAATTAATTTAAACTACACCAAATAATTAATTATAAAGAGTAATTAATATATTTAACTATTTCCATAAAGTAATTCATACTTAATTAAATTTCATAATTGATTATCTAAATTAACTAATCCAATTAATTATCAAAATTAATTACATTAATTAATAAATAAATAATCATAAGTTAATGACCTTCATTAACTCATGATCAATTCTTTAATTACCTTTTCTAAGTAATTAACTTGAATTAATTAATTTTAATTACAAATTTAATTAACCTTAATTAATTTATTTCAAATCTTTAATTAATTAAACAAATTAATTAATTAAAGTATTTAAATTACCTTACTAATTTAATGAAACAAAGATCACTAAATCTTAAATTTACTTTTTAAAAATAAAACATTTCTTATTCATGATTACTTTATCATTAATAAAGTAACTTAAAACAATTTAACTTAAAATTGTTTTCAACTTACATTTTAAATTTTAAATTTAAATTGAGAACCAAACTTAACTTTATCAAAGTTTAAAAAGATTCTAAAAACCTTTAAACTTATACTAAGTAATTCCTTATTTATAAAATAAATTTACACCCATAATAAATTTTTAGATTCAAATCATAATTAGAATATGTTTCAACAATTAAAACATTTTAAACATTTCAAAATTTTAAAAACTACTTTTATTTTCAAAAAACATGATAACAATCTGAATCATATTTCCAGATTTGAATTTTTTTTTAAATCTTCTATTTTAATTCAATGCTTTATTTTAAATTTCAGATATTTATACCCTTTGATAGATGTTTAAAACATTTTAATTTGAAAGGTTTAAATTAAATTTTCAAACCTGGAATTCAAACCTCTTTTTGAATTCATACATTAAATTTAGATTTAAATTCTGTTTAAACCTGCATTCAGATTCTTAAAACAGGTTTATGGATTGAAAATACAGGTTTTCAAAAATCTCTAAACTCGGAAAATAAACCCGAGCTCCCTCTTATATTGCTTCAAGAAAACCCCTTCAATACTTCGAGCAATTCCTTGAATTACTCGAGTATTGACCCGAGTGCAAACTACACTGCAAAACCCAACAAAACACCTGACACATTTCTTGCACTGTGCATATGCACGGTGGTCTTGGCCACTTCCGACCACCACCAAAACTTCGAGCAAGACGACGTTCATCCCTGGAACCCATCACGACCATCACAAACTCACCTCCCCTTCGAAATCGCAATCGAGTTTCCCCTCCTCCATTCAAACCTGACAACAGCATTGGAACATCACCACCAACCTGAAAAACCCTCATTTCTCCCTCCTCCGTCCACCTTGTCAATTGAAACTCCGGCCTTGTCTACATCAACGCTCCTTCTACCAATACCATGAATCCTAATACACTCGATCCACTAGAATGAGCGATGTGATCGAAATTACCAGATGGAACAAAACTAGGTTTACAGACTTCGTCACTCTCTCATCGCCTCCACCAAGCCCTATGCATCTTCCTGACATTTCTGCCACACTCCCTGACCACTACACTACCTCCACCAAGAAACCCAAACCTTCTGATCAACTTGATCACCAAAGATTTACTCGAACCCATTATCAGTTCAAATAAGAACTACAGTCCCAACTTCTAACTAAACACTATGATTTTAGTTTTAAAAATCATTTTTTTGTTTAAATTTTCAGTTTACATTACTGAATTTATAATTTATAATGTTTGAGTTTTCAAGTTTATTTAACATACTCTGATGTTTCAAGTTTTACAGAGTAAATCGCCAATTTTGTTTTTACTTAATAAGTTTTCTAAACTAAACTATGGTCTAATTAACATAGTTATTACATAATCTAAACATTAACAAAATATTTTAACTAAGCAAGAGGATTCTTTTTTTTTTTTAAAGAAACTAGTAACAGAAAGTTTACAGTCATCACATATATTCATATCCAAATTTGCACAGAACTTTCATCAATAAATATTCCACAAACTTACTTATTTCAAGGAAAAGAAAACATGCAACAGAAAATACTTATTATTTTTAGATTAGTGAAGTTACTCACCTGTCTTGAGCATGAAGAACAGAGTTCTTAAATTTAGAAAAGCTCTTGAACCTTAAAACTTGAAGACCCTTTGCTTCTTGAAAATTTTAAACTTGTGATGCTTATTGTAAAAAAAACTTGCATGCAGACATAGGCTTTATTTTTGATTTCGAGAATGTTGAAATGTAGAGCCCATTTTATTTTTCTTTTAAATGGAATTGCAGGCAATCTTTGATTTTCCAAATGCAGGCTTTCCCTTTTTTTATTTATTTATGGTATGAATTTGGTTTTCAGGCATTAGAACTTAAGTTTGGGTTTTAATGATTTCAGGTTTGAGGAGTGTTTGCATTGCTTGAACAGATTTGATTATGGATTTGATTCTCAGGTTTGTGAGGAACTTGAGCATTGAAAAGAAATCAAATTTTGAACATGATTTAAATTTCTGTTTTTAAGAGTCTGAAAACAAGTTTGTTTTCAGCTGAAAACTTTTCTTCTAAACTTTTGAAGAAGAAAAAATGGAGATTTAGAAAAGAAGCATGAGGGAATAAAGAAACATGTTTATAAGTGTATAAATGATTTATTTTAAAAATTAAAAGAAAATTAAAATGAAAAGGACACTTGTAAAAAAGAACTAACACTTGTCTTTTGCAATAGTTCATTTACTAACACATGTTATTTAAGAAATTAGAATCTTAACACTTGTCATTATACATATTCTACTTATTCTTTTATTTAATTTAAAAGATAAATAAAATCCTTTTTCTTTATTTAAATACATATAAAGTAGTTTACATAAATGAATGGATATGGTATTTCTTTTTATTGAAGTAAAATAATTTATAAAACATGAAAGCTCACTTACAAAATTTAAATATGGTTATTCATTTGAATTCAAAATAAATTCAAAACCAAATTCGATTTATACATTTTAAAAATCCTATTTAAACTAGTTTATATTATCATATTTTTAATTTTAAAATAATAGTATTGTCTTATTAAAATCTATCTATATTTATACATTTATAATTATTATTTGAAAATAACTCATTTATCAATTTTAAATCATTTATAAAAGAAATCATACATTACTTGTCTTATTTATCTTAATTAAAAGAATTAATGTTTAATATATAAAAGGTATCTTAAATTTTCATATAATTCCAAATTATAATTATTAAGCTATATTTAAAAAGAAATAAAATAAACCTTTGTTTTATCTTATTAAAATTTAAACTATATTTAAAATACAATTATACAATTTTAAAACAATTTCTTTAAGTATTTTAAACCAATTAATTATTTATTAAATAAAATAAAAATCTTTAAATTATCTAAATGAATATTAGAATTTTAAAAACAAGATTTTATTTGTTAATTTAACTTCACCACAAAACTAATCTATTCACAATATATATATATATATATACACACACACATACATTATAAATAGGAAAACAATTATTAGCTTTTAAAAGATAAAATTCATCAATTACACATTTATTTAATTGGATTATTAAATGAAGTAAATTTTTATTAAAATTTTATCAAATCAATTTAATTTTAAATATAGATTATTAAATTGATATTGCTAAAATTTCCGGGATATCACATTCCTCCCCTCTTAAAAGAATTTTGTCCCCGAAATTTAAAAGCAAAAGTAATTTAATAACCCATTTAAAATTTAAAATTTTAAATCACAAACATACATCAATCATATGCTACCAACCATAGCAACCAATTTATCAAATCAAACAAACTTAATTATCAAGATAAAATTTTGGATAAATTTTCCACGAGTTTTCCCCAAGTGTATATATACATATACCGGGATACTCGCCCTACAATATACAAAAAATCTAAACTACGAAGCTACAGAGCTTTTACTCATCTAGATCTATAGAACTAGACAAGATATCTGACTACAGACGAGTCTGACCCAACCACTAAACCTTCTTGAACAGCTGGTTCCATTTCCAGAGATAACTCATACACGTATTCCCTCAGAGATACGTGAATCTCATCGAATCCCAGTTATCCAAACTGGCAATTCAATTCTAGAAAACCAAACACCAATCTAACCAAAACACAGAAGAGGTCCAAAACACCCTGGAGCTAGACTTATTAAAACTTTATAGCTCTTTGGATCGGAGGAAAACTTATTCCAAACAAATCTCCGACTCCGGAATCCAAATTCCTTCATCTCTTATCCACAAATCTCTTCGGATGATCCCGGGCTGCCTATATCCAAACTGATCAGCTCAACTCTTGCTGATTCCTTTAAAAACAATCTAGACCAAAAACAACCCAACACAACGATCTTCTCAAGATCAACCAAGATTAGATCACCAACTCCACTCTTCAAACATTAGAAGAACAACTTACTTCTTCTTTCCCGAAAAGACAAAACAGAAACATTCCCAAACTGCTTCCGCTGCACAACTCTGATCTGGCACAGAAGACACTGCTGACGAAGAATATGAGCACAAACTGGACATCACTTTCCAGAAATATGGCTCAACATATCCAAGAAAACTCAGAAGTTCTACCAATCCCGAGCTGCCTCACCAAACCAATCTCGAGAAACCATCCTTCTACTAGCTGATCCACCGGTAGTACTCCTGGAATCCAGACGATAAGAAAACTCAATCTTCAAAAGTGGACAAACCTTCGACTTCACAAAATACAATCAAAAATTCTTCAATACCTCAAATGAACACTCAAACTATCGCAAATCACTTTTGCGATCAATATAGACCAATTCCCAAACAAAACTGTTCTCTCTTTACCAAACAGAACTGCTTACTCTTAATTAGCCAATCCAATAAAGTATTGGGTCCACTTTGCTGCTTGTGAACTCCACCTTCAGAAACTACTCAGCCAGAAAACTTCTGCCAACACAGACACTTCGAGTTGCACTGTTGACACCAATGCCAAAACTTCCTTATCTGAAGTTCTTCGAGAAACTCGGCCCTCAAAGCCAACCACCACATCTTGCTGAACTCAGTCACAACACCGAAGTAGACACACTTCCTAAATCTTGTTCCAAAGAAAACATCTTCGGACATAATCCATAGTCACTGCATCTCATCACGCAGCTACTACTGCCTGAGGTATCAAAATACCATCACATACTTTAGCCGAGCCGATAGATCCAAACTCAACTCATCCATCTTCAAAGATAAGCTCTGAACCTTTACAGGTTTCCTTCCAGAGATCGATGAAATCTCAACACCACTGCACAACTCATTCGAGACGGTATTAGGTCTACAGTCTCAACAAATACACTTCCAACCTCAAACATTCAAACTCCAACCAATGGTATTAACCGTGTTACACATACCACTACCTTATCTACCTTTATAATTTATATTGGAAAAACCCGAACAGGTATCCCAACAGATAGGTAGAAATAATAAATATACATAGATATATATCAAAACTACAAATACGCTCTCTCAAGATAGACACCACTCAAGAGCCTAGGTATTCACTCAACCTAATGCTCTGATACCACTGTAACGACCCAACTTCCAAACACCAGGAAGTCGCATCGCTAATAAGAAGGAAAGGGAAAGAGAATAGAAAGAAAGAGAAGAAGAAGAAAACAACACATCAGGATCTAAACAGCGGAACGAATAAATTATATTAATAACACGAAATATTTACATAGTTTACACACTATCAGAGTACACAGATAATACAACACATACTAGACAGTTATAAACACCTGTCTAGTTATACAACTCAATACAACATCACAAATAACTCAGAGATACCAAACACAGCGGACTACTATATAACTACAACGCAGAAGCCTCCTGCTCCATTTGCTCCTCCATAATTCGTCAAAGCTGACCTGAATCCCTTGGCTACTCGTAAAAATTTGAGTACCCAAGAGTTTATGGAAAACAAAAATAAACTCCGGGTCAGACATGGGTCTGGTGTGAGTAACAGGTTAAAGTTGCTTAATTTTTAAAACCTTTGAAAAGAAAGGGTATCACGTAAGACTTCCCACACATAAACATGGAAAAGTTTTACCTTACGCTAACCAAAACATTTGATAGGAAATCCGATGATATTATAATAGTGTTTAGGGTTTTCAAATAAATATGAAATAGCTGAAATTGTTACATTTATTAAATTCCAGCTACTAGCCACAAAAGTGGGTAATACAATCAAAACCGTTGGCACTTATTGGATTTTGGATTCCATACAATGGCAGGGCTACTGGGGTACCGCCCGTCACAGTACGTGGCCTAGATCACCGTACCGAGGAGCCACCCTAACTCCCCTGCAACACAAGAACAGACCCATTCCTTACTGAACAGTTCCGAACAAGACAACCCCGGCAGTTGTCGCGAATCAACCGCCCACACAGCCGAATAAAAATGGACCTCTAGACAGGGATCAATCTTGCTCTCCAGTGGGAGCTACCCACAAAGCCTTGCTGCACCTCCCCTGTTTTAGCCATTCTCGGTTTATGAGGCTTGAGGCTACGCTTACCTTTATAGGACATCAAATCATAGAATGCTCATCGTCCACCTGACGATGTTCTGAAAGCATTCAATCCATACAAGTTCGTTCCGGGTTCCAACGAAATCGAAGGCACTATCTCATTACACTCATTATTGGAATCACCCTCAGAGTCAACGACGATAACCCTTGCACTCTGATTCACCATCTTGAATCTATAAGCACTATTCCGTCAAACTCATTACGGAATTACCCACAGAGTTATACTGAATAGCCCTTACACCTCGAGTCTTCGCTTGCTCCACTTGGATTAACGACCTAATGTTTAATTGGAATCGATGTGGTTTTCGGATATCCAAATATGGAAACCCGATCCCGGTCTCATCGAAATCCAAAGGGTGTCTTTTAGGTCCAAGTTGTTTTAAGTTTAAAACAATTCAATCTAATTATCTATATACACACAGATAGATACTTCACATCATCATAATAGATAAACAATATTATCATAAACAGGTAATCATCACAAATTGATAATCTATATTATCATCACAAATAGATACTTATATCATCATCACAATGCAACCAATGCATCCATAACACACAACACTATTTATTTAATGCTGAGATTCAAACCATTCCGGTTAAACCATATCATCCGTTCATAAGCAAAGATCTATAAGCACACCGTCTATAATTAATTTAAAAACGAATTAAATTAATTACTTCTATCTCTAATTAATTTAAAGTGAATTAAATTAATTACCTATCTTTAATTAATTTAAAATGAATTAGATTAATTACTTCCTTATTTTAAATCTTGCTTACTTAACCATTAATTGATTACCAATTAATTAAATAATTATCCTCAAATTTATCACCTTAATTAATCACCCTTGATTAATTATCCTTTAATTACATTCATGTAATTATTTTTAATTAATTTTACAAATTAATTATCCTAACCAAAATCAGTAATTAATCTTTAATTACTTCAATAATTAATTAATTAATTACATTAATCCTCAATTAATTACTTCCTTAATCACTTATCAATGATTAATTAATCCTAATTAATTAATCCTTAATTACATCATTAATTATATTAATTAATGATCCTTAATTAAATTTAAATTACTTATTTAAATTAATTACATTAAGTAATTAACCTTAATTAAACCACAATTATTAATCATACTTGATTAATTACATTTAGTAATTAACTACCCTTAAGTACTTCCTTAATTACTTCTAGATTACATTTAATAATTAATTACATTTATTAATCAATCTTGATTAATTTAATTAGTAATTAATCACTCTTAATTAATTACATCACTTAATTATTTCAAATAACTTAATTAATAAATGCTTAAATTAATTACATTAAGTAATTAATTATTAATCACTTCATAAAGAAATTATCTTCACATTAATTACACAAGGTAATTAATCCCAAAATACCATACTTCAACTAATTATCTTCAGTAATTTACTTATCTTAATTACTTCTCCAAGAAATTATCCACCATTGATTACTTATCAATTCATTTAATGATTACTCTAAATTAATTAAACTTAATTAATTAATTTAAACTACACCAAATAATTAATTATAAAGAGTAATTAATATCTTTAATTATTTCCATAAAGTAACTCATACTTAATTAAATTTCATAATTAATTATCTAAATTAACTAATCCAATTAATTATCAAAATTAATTACATTAATTAATAAATAAATAATCACAAGTTTATGACCTTCATTAACTCATCATCAATTCTTTAATTACCTTTTCTAAGTAATTAACTTGAATTAATTAATTTTAATTTCAAATTTAATTAACCTTAATTAATTTATTTCAAATCTTTAATTAATTAAACAAATTAATTAATTAAATTATTTAAATTACCATACTGATTTAATGAAACAAAGATCACTAAATCTTAAATTTACTTTTTAAAAATAAAACATTTCTTATTCATGATTACTTTATCATTAATAAAGTAACTTAAAACAATTTAACTTAAAATTGTTTTCAAATTACATTTTAAATTTTAAATTTAAATTGAGAACCAAACTTAACTTTATCAAAGTTTAAAAACATTCTAAAAACCTTTAAACATATACTAAGTAATTCCTTATTTATAAAAGAAATTTACACCCATATTAAATTTTTAGATTCAAATCATAATTAGAATATGTTTCAACAATTAAAACATTTTAAACATTTCAAAATTTTAAAAACTACTTTTATTTTCAAAAAACATGATTCCAATCTGAATCATATTTCCAGATTTGAATTTTTTTTAAATCTTCTATTTTAATTCAATGCTTTATTTTAAATTTCAGATATTTATACCCTTTGATAGATGTTTAAAACATTTTAATTTAAAAGGTTTAAATTAAATTTTCAAACCTCTTTTTTAATTCATACATTAAATTTAGATTTAAATTCTGTCTAAACCTGCATTCAGATTCTTAAAACAGGTTTATGGATTGAAAATACAGGTTTTCAAAAATCTGTAAACTCGGAAAATAAACCCGAGCTCCCTCTTATATTACTTCGGGTAAACCCCTTCAATACTTCGAGCAATTCCTTGAATTACTCGAGTATTGACCCGAGTGCAAACTACATTGCAAAACCTAATAAAACACCTGACACATTTCTTGCACCGTGCATATGCACGGTGGTCTTGGCCACCTCCGGCCACCACCAAAACTTCGAGCAAGACGTCGTTCATCCCTGGAACCCATCACGACCATCACAAACTCACCTCCCCTTCGAAATCGCAATCGATTTTCCCCTCCTCCATTCAAACCTGACAACAGCATTGGAACATCACCACCAGCCTGAAAAACCCTCATTTCTCCCTCCTCCGGCCACCTTGTCTATTGCAACTCCGGCCTTGTCTACATCAACGCTCCTTCTACCAATACCATGAATCCTGATACACTCGATCCACTAGAATGAGCGATGTGATTGAAATTACCAGATGGAACAAAACTAGGTTTACAGACTTCGTCACTCTCCCATCGCCTCCACCAAGCCCTATGCATCTTCCTGACATTTTTTCCACACTCCCTGATCACTACACTGCCTCCACCAAGAAACCCAAACCTTCTGATCAACTTGATCACCAAAGATTTACTCAAACCCATTATCAGTTCAAATAAGAACTACAGTCTCAACTTCTAACTAAACACTATGATTTTAGTTTTAAAAATCATTTTTTTGTTTAAATTTTCAGTTTACATTACTGAATTTATAATTTATAATGTTTGAGTTTTCAAGTTTATTTAACACACTCTGATGTTTCAAGTTTTACGGAGTAAATCGCCAATTTTGTTTTTACTTAATAAGTTTTCAAAACTAAAGTATGGTCTAATTAACATAGTTATTACATAATCTAAACATTAATAAAATATTTTAACTAAGCAAGAGGATTCTTTTTTTTTTAAAGAAACTAGTAACAGAAAGTTTACAGTCATCACATACATTCATATCCAAATTTGCACAGAACTTTCATCAATAAATATTCACACAAACTTACTTATTTCAAGGCAAAAGAAAACATGCAACAGAAAATACTTACTGTTTTTAGATTAGTGAAGTTACTCACCTGTCTTGAGCATGAAGAACAGAGTTTTTAATTTTGAAAAGCTCTTGAACCTTAAAACTGGAAGACCCTTTGCTTCTTGAAAATTTTAAACTTGTGATGCTTACTGTAAAAAAAACTTGCATGCAGGCATATGCTTTATTTTTGATTTCCAGAATGTTGAAATGCAGAGCCCATTTTATTTTTCTTTTAAATGGAATTTGTAATGACCCGTATTTTTACGTGTCGATAAATCGTTAAATAGATGTTACTGGGTCGTTACTATTGTTTGAATCATCCAGAGTCAGGTCGTGTGAGCGAATTAGGGAAGCTAGCGATCCAAGGGGTGGACCGAGTTTAGGAGGAAGGGCGACTTAGGCAGTGGGCGACTTAAGAATTTGGAGCGACCTAGTAGTTAGCTGACTTAAGGAATAACAGTTTAAGGTAGTAACCGACCTAGGGATTCGACCGACCTAAGTATAGAGGACGACTTAGTAGTTAACGACTCATAGATGAGACCGACCTATAGTAGTAACCGACCCATAGAATTGACCGACTTAAGGAATTCTTGTGTACTGGCTTAGGTCGTAAGTCGTGTCCCGGTGAGTCGTGAGTTGGTAGGTCGTTAGGACGTGTATAGTGGAGTCGTGTATTGGCTTGAGCCGTTGGGTCGCGCGCATGTGTAGGTCGTTGAGCCATGGAGTGATGAGTCGGTAGGTTGTGTGGTGTCTTGAGTCGTAGGTTGTTAGGTCGACAAGGGTTAGGTCGTGGACGACTTAAGCGGACGGCCGACTTAAGTGATTTCCAGCCTATAAATAGAAGTGCCTATCTTCATTTTTGGGATCCGGATTTTGAAGTGACGAAGTGCTGCCATTTTGATAGCTCGACTACAACACTTCTTCACTTCTTTTCTTCACTCTAATCTAGTGCTTCCATCCATCCAAGATCAAAGATCTAAGAGCCAAAGTTGAAGATCTACATTCTTCGAAGAGAGATTTCACCGTTTGAAGCGGAATCTTGTCGGATCAAGCTAGATCCTTTGCTGTCCAGATTTGGAGTTAGTAGCTTTTGAAGTGTTTAGGTGATTCGGTGAGTGGTGGTTATCTCTCACACGGACCCAAAGGAGTATATTGGATCGGTGACTTGTTTGTGTGTCAAAGATAGTGATTTCATGCATTTTCCTTAAGTCTGCATGTAGATCCATCACTCATAAGGTTTTGATATCCATTTTACTACATGTTAACCTATGATAGTTCATTCATCAAGATATTACTTAGAATTCACGCTTGTTAGATTTGGACTCTTTATTTACTAAATTGCCATTATTGTTATAACTATTTATTTAGATCTTTTTTGAATGATTGATTACTTGGATTAATGTTTGATTTGACTGATTGTTAGAAGTTAGTTGATTGATGATTGATTTGGACAAGTTTGGTCGAAGATAATTCAAAAGCCAAGTGGAAAGGCTCTTGAATAAGGAAAGCTGCCTGTGGCATATGAAGCGGATGAAAAAGCTCATATGGATAGATTTGATGATGATGTTGAGATGGGACTTTGCTATGATGTGATGAGGAAAAACATGATGTTGAGATGGGACTTTGCTATAATGCGAAGAAACAAAGCATGATATGAGAAAGCCTTGGTTTAATCCAGACGGGATCATTCCAAACATTTTGATAACTCGGTGATATGGTTCGAGTTTGTTGATAATGGTTGGCTCGAGAGGCGCTTGAGCTAGTATGTGAATAGTCGTTGAGGAGGATGACTAGAATGTTGATATCTCATCGTTATTGAAGGTTCTAGCATGCTCAAAGAAAGAGTACGCTGGGCAAGATTCAATAGTCCCATGGACGGGCTGCGACGACGTGCTAAGTACTCTGGGCAGATTCGATAGTCCTAGGCACAGGCTGCGACGACGTGCGGAGTTATGTCTAGAACCGGGGTTACCATTAGCCCTTGACGGACGGATGAAAAAATGAGTCGGTCATTCAATTAACGATGATATCGAGGCAATGACAACAGTGATTGCCAGAGTCGTGGATGCTTGGATGCTTTGGTTGTATCGTCATTCGGTCTCAAGAGCGATGTTTTGTGGGTGCTTATCTGATCTTGGTTTAGGCCTTGGGGGTTTGTACTTGGAAAACATCGACCTTGACTCGAGTGATAATTTCTTTATTTTAATTGTCTGCTTTGTTATGGTTGTTACTGCTTAATGGGTCTGGGGGGCTATCACTGTAGAAAGAGGTGGAGTGGGATGGTTGGGTTCCTATTCCTTTTTACCCTTTATGCTCTTTTGGTATGTTTGATAGTTGATTTACTGCTCACTAGGACTTTTGTCTGACTCAAGGTTTTATGTTCAACTCTTATTACCTTAGGCTGTTCATCCATGTTGGGATGGGAAGACTAGGTAGCACGTGACAGGTGCTGATCTCAATGACTAAGGCTGTTGATGACGAAGACGAGCTGGAGGCTTTTGCATATTGTTTTCTTACTATATGTACTGGATGTTCCGCTGTTTTATGATTCTTTGAGTGTTATGTAGTGAGGCTTGATGTATTGACTATTCAGATGTTTGTGTCAAATTGTTATGAGCTTATATGATGAGAATTCTGTTCTATAAAGCTTCACTATGTATACTTTCTATTGTATTTTATCCATGCGCTGTGAGTAATACGATAGAGTTTATTGTTTTACCTTACCCTGATGATCGTCCATGGCGGCCTGGCACACTTTTCAGCGCACTATTTCCTTGTTTAGTGCAGGAGTCATGGGCGGTCGTCACATTTGGTATCAGAGCTTTGGTTAATTGATTTTAGCCAACGCTCGCTGACGTAACTATGTATGAGAGACGTAATTGTATTTTTATGGATGATTACTACATATAATATAGTAGCTTGGAAGGATTTGAACTCCTTATGTAGTTTTTTCTCAGTGTATATTAATCATTTCTTTCAGATATTAGGAATGAGTCGAAGAGGGAGACCAACTGCTAGGGGAGGCCGTGCTATTGAGGGTGTTGCTGATTATGCTTCTATGTTCGAGGCTATGATGACTTCGATCATGAGAAGGATGCCAGCTTCGGGGCCATCGGTAGATGTTGGAGTTCAAGTTCAAGCCCCAAGACCAGTGGATTTTGCTAAGTTGTGTAAGGACTATACTGCTCTTGGAGGAAAGATTTTCTTGGGAACAGAATCAACCATAGAAATCCAGAGATGGATAGATGCTTGTAGAAGGATCTTTGGTGATTTGGGAATTGAGGATGCAACCAAAAGGAAACTTGCATCAAGACAGCTTCAAGTAAGAGCTTCTGATTGGTGGAATTCTCTCACCATTAATACTCCAGAGGAAGAAATTACTTGGGAGCAATTCCAAGCCAGATTTGAAGTTAAGTTCATTTCTACAGCTCAGAAATCTATTCTGTTCAAGAAGTTTGTGGAACTCAAGCAAGGTGGAAGACCAGTTCTTGGGTATGTTTCGGAGTTTTAAGCCTTGTCCAAGTATGCTCGGTCGTATATTGAATCTCCCTATTAGAAGAATGAGAAGTTTGTGACAGGCCTGGACACTTATCTTGGGAGACAGTTGGTGGATCATTTGGATGACCCATTTGAGAAGCTTGTAGAGAAAGCTCTCAGGCACGAGAATCTGTTTCCTAAGGAAGGATCTGTTGTTGCTATGACCAAGGAGCAAAATGGAAACAAGAAGAGGAAACAGCAGCAGCAGAAGGGTAAGGATGGCCAGAAGAAGCCGAAGGGCGAAGTGACCTGCTACAACTGTCAGCAGAAAGGTCATCTCTCCAAAGATTGTAAGAAACTGAGAGTGCCAGCGAAGTTCCACAACTGTGACAAACCGGGGCATTTCAGGAAGAATTGTCCGAAACCGAGGAAGGACAAGCAGATCGTGCAAGCTTATACGTTGGGGGCTGTGCCATCATCTTTGAAAGCTCCTACTGCTGAAGAGGAGGGAAAGATTGTGGTGGTTCAAGGTACTCTTTCCATTTGTGGTATTCCGATTAGAGTGTTATTTGATACTGGGGCGTCGCATTCCATTGTTTGTAGTGAACTTGTAGGCCGGTTGGGTTTGGAACCAGATATTGTTGATAGACCATTGGTTGTGACTAATCCAGTTGGGGGTTCGTCTTGTTTGTGTATGGTATGCCGTGGTCTGGTTGGGTCGAGTCATGATTTCTCTTTTGTTTGTGATTGTTTTGTTTTGAACTTTAGGGGTTTGGAATTATTTTGGGTATGGACTGGCTTAGGAAGTATGCGGCAAGGGTTGATTGTAAGAGGCCGGAGGTGACAGTCGAGAATGTGGAGGGGCGAAAGGTTGTGATACGATGTAAGCATGAAGAAGGCATCTTCATGAGCTTCATGTATTCGCTAGTTGTTCCACGGGATGGACTGTCATCGGTGCCTATTGTGAATGGATTTGAGGATGTCTTTGATGAGGTCAAAGGGATACCGCCGCATATAGAGATCGAGTTTTGTATCGATCTAGTTGAAGGAGCCAGACCTGTTGTGATGCCTCTTAGGCGTATGGCGCCTAGGGAACAGCAAGAGTTAAAGGTGCAAGTTGATGACCTTTTACAGAAAGGATTCATTCGGCATAGTGTGTCCGAATGGGGTGCTCCGGTTGTGTTTGCAACCAAAGCGGATGGATCGTTGAGGTTGTGTGTGGATTATCGTGAGCTGAATAAAGTGACTATGAAGAATAAGTATCCATTGCCGAGAATAGACGACTTGTTTGATCGGCTTCACGAAGCTAAGGTGTTTTCTTAGATGGATTTGGCAACAGGATTTCACCAGTTAAGAGTGGCTAGGGATAGTGTGCCGAAGACTGCTTTCAGGACACCATCCGGTTTCTATGAGTGGCTGGTAATGCCGTTTGGATTGACCAATGCACCAGCATATTTTGTGGATCTTATGAACAGGGTGTTCAGGGATCAGTTGAACAAGTTCGTACTTGTGTTCGTGGATGATATTTTGATTTATTCCAGAACTGAAGAAGAGCACAAGACGCACTTGCTTATTGTTTTGGAAACCCTGCAAAAACATCAGCTGAAGGCTAGGTTTTCGAAGTGTCACTTCTGGAAGAGTGAAGTTAGGTTCTTAGGTCATGTTATCTCTGGAAATGGAATAGCGGTTTATCCCGCCAAGGTGGCAGCGATCCAGGATTGGGTTAGACCTAAGAATGCATCTGATGTGAGAAGTTTTCTTGGATTAGCAGGATACTATCGTCGGTTTATCAAAGACTTTTCCAAGATAGCTGCACCGTTAACAGGATTGACGAAAAAGAACCAAGTATTCAGATGGGAAGCTAAGTGTGAGCAAGCTTTCGGAATCCTGAAAGAGCGACTGACAAGTGCTCCTGTTTTGACCATTCCATGTGGGAATGATGAGATGGTGGTTTACACCGATGCATGTGGTACGGGACTTGGAGCAGTGCTAATGCAGAAGGATAAAGTTGTTGCGTATGCAAGCCGACAATTGAAGCTGCATGAAAGGAATTATCCGACTCATGATTTGGAGTTAGCTGCGATTCTATTTGCTCTGAAGATGTGGAGACATTACCAATTGGGAGTCCGATTTGAGTTGTTTACAGATCATAAGTCATTGAAGTATCTTTTCTCCCAAATGGATTTGGATCTTCGACAGCAACGATGGCTAGAGTTTTTAGCATCATATGATTTTGGGATAGCCTATACTCCGGGAAATTGTAACGCAGTGGCAGATGCATTAAGTCGAAGACATGTAGGATTGGGAGCCATGTTTTCAGAATGGAAGAGTCTTCAGTATTTGGCTGGATTTGACTTCAAGCCTAGATGTGAATTGGAACCTGAAACGTTGGCAAACTTATCGATAAGACCTTCTCTTGTGGAAAGAATTGGAAAGAGCCAAAAGCGAGACGATAAGCTTGTCAAGATTATCCATGATTTGGAATCAGGATTGGATCCAGAGAAGGATAAAGGATTCGAGGTCGATCGGGAGGGTTGGCTTCGAAAACAAGGACGATTGGTTGTTCCCGATATAGATGAATTGAGGAATGAAGTTTTGAAGGAAAGTCATCACTCGAAGTTGACAATTCATCCAGGTGGAAATAAGATGTATCGGGATATGAAGAGAACCTATTACTGGGAAGGTATGAAGAAAGATGTTGGAAATTTTATTTCCAAGTGCATGAACTGCCAGTTGGTAAAAGCCGAGCAGAAGAAGCAAAGTGCATTGCTTCAGCCATTAGAAGTTCCTACATGGAAGTGGGAGCAAATATCGATGGATTTTATCGATGGTCTACCTAGAACCAGGGCAGGAAATGAAGGGATTTGGGTCATCGTAGATCGTTTGACTAAGAGTACAAGATTCATTCATGTCCGATCCACTAGGACTGCATCGAAATTGGCTGAGCTATATGTTAAGTGGATAGTTCGATTCCATGGTATTCCGAAGAGCATAGTGAGCGATCGAGACCCATTGTTCACTAGTTGATTTTGGAAGAGCTTCCAGGAAGTTTTGGGAACCGAGTTGTGTTTGAGTACAGCTTACCACCCTCAAACAGATTGTCAGACTGAGAGAGTCAACCGAGTTTTGGAAGATCTCCTTAGAGCTTGTGTTTTGGACTTCGGAGGATCATGGGAAGATCATCTTAATTTGGTGGAATTTTCATATAATAACAGTTACCAGTCAAGTATTGGTATGGCACCATATGAAGCATTGTATGTAAGACCATGTAACTCTCCGACATGTTGGTTGGAAACAGGAGAAAAGTTAATGCTTGGGCCAGAAATGATTCGACAGACTTCAGATTGCATAAAGATCATTCGGCGACGCAATGAAGGCAGCCCAAAACCGTCAGAAAAGTTATGCCGATAAGCATCGTTAGGGTTTGGAATTCGACGTAGGTGATATGGTTTTTGTGAAGATTTCTCCACTGAGGAATGTTATTCGATTCGGGAAGAAAGGGAAATTGACTCCGAGATTTATTGGACCATTCCCGATCATCGAGCGAATTGGAAAGCTCGACTATAAATTGGAATTACCAGAAAAGATGTCGGGTGTGCACAATGTTTTTCATGTATCGTATCTACGGAGGTATGTGCATGACCCAAGTACAATGGTTTCTGCTGATAGTTATGAAGATTTAGAAGTTGATCCAGTTGTTAGAAGACCTCGTAAGCCACTTCGTGTTGTGGGAACTGACACGAAACGGCTTAGGAGGAAGGTAGTCAGGTTGCTCATGGTACAATGGAGTGATGATGTTAACGACTGTACATGGGAAGAGGAAGAGAGGATGAAGGTAGCTCATCCTGAACTCTTCAAGGTATGGCCCTAAGGTGTCGTGACATCTCATGAAATTGTAACTTGTTCTAGTTTACAATTCTGCATGTTAGGCTAGTAACTGGATGTATGATTTGTTGATTACTATGAATGTTAGGCATGCAGAATAGTTTTTGATTGTTATTGTTTGTTTAGAATTTCGGGGGCGAAATTCCTAAGGGGGAGAGGTTGTAACGACCCGTATTTTTACGTGTCGATAAATCGTTAAATAGATGCTACTGGGTCGTTAGTATTGTTTGAATCATCCAGAGTCAGGTCGTGTGAGCGAATTAGGGAAGCTAGCGATCTAAGGGGTGAACCGAGTTAAGGAGGAAGGGCGACTTAGGCAGTGGGCGAGTTAAGAATTTGGAGCGACCTAGTAGTTAGCCGACTTAAGAGTTGCCGACTTAAGGAATAACGGTTTAAGATAGTAACCGACCTAGGGATTCGACCGACCTATGTATAGTGGACGACTTAGGAGTTAACGACTCATAGATGAGAACGACCTATAGTAGTAACCGACCCATAGAATTGACCGACTTAAGGAATTCTTGTGTTCTGGCTTAGGTCGTAAGTCGTGTCCCGATGAGTCGTGAGTCGGTAGGTCGTTAGGACGTGTATAGTTGAGTCGTGTATTGGCTTGAGCCGTTGGGCCGCGCGCATGTGTAGGTCGTTGAGCCATGGAGTGATGAGTCGGTAGGTTGTGTGGTGTCTTGAGTCGTAGGTTGTTAGGTCGGCAAGGGATAGGTCATGGACGACTTAAGGAGACGGCCGACTTAAGTGATTTCCAGCCTATAAATAGAAGTGACTATCTTCATTTTTGGGATCCGGATTTCGAAGCGACGAAGTGCTGCCATTTTGAGAGCTCGACTACAACACTTCTTCACTTATTTTCTCCACTCTAATCTAGTGATTCCATCCATCCAAGATCAAAGATCTAAGAGCCAAAGTTGAAGATCTACGTTCTTCGAAGAGAGATTTCACCGTTTGAAGCGGAATCTTGTCAGATCAAGCTAGATACTTTGCTATCCAGATCTGGAGTTAGTAGCTTTTGAAGTGTTTAGGTGATTCGGTGAGTGGTGTTTATCTCTCACACGGACCCAAAGGAGTATATTGGATCGGTGACTTGTTTATGTGTTAAAGATAGTGATTTCATGCATTTTCCTTAAGTCTGCATGTAGATCCATCACTCATAAGGTTTTGATATCCATTTCACTACATGTTAACCTATGATAGTTCATTCATCAAGATATTACTTAGAATTCATGCTTGTTAGATTTGGACTCTTTATTTACTAAATTGCCATTATTGTTATAACTGTTTATTTAGATCTTGTTTGAATGATTGATTACTTGGATTAATGTTTGATTTGACTGATTGTTAGAAGTTAGTTGATTGATGATTGAATTGGACAAGTTTGGTCGAAGATAATTCAAAAGCCAAGTGGAAAGGCTCTTGAATAAGGAAAGCTGCCTGTGGCATATGAAGCGGATGAAAAAGCTCATATGGATAGATTTGATGATGATGTTGAGATGGGACTTTGCTATGATGTGATGAGGCAAAACATGATGTTGAGATGGGACTTTGCTATGATGCGAAGAAGCAAAGCATGATATGAGAAAGCCTTGGTTTAATCCAGACGGGATCATTCCAAACATGTTGATAACTCGGTGATATGGTTCGAGTTTGTTGATAATGGTTGGCTCGAGAGGCGCTTGAGCTAGTATGTGAATAGTCGTCGAGGATGATGACTAGAAGGCTGAGATCTCATCGTTATTGAAGGTTCTAGCATGCTCAAAGCAAGAGTACGCTGGGCAAGATTCGATAGTCCCAAGCACGGGCTGCGACGACGTGCTAAGTACTCTGGGCAGATTCGATAGTCCTAGGCACGGGCTGCGACGACGTGCGGAGTTATGTCTAGAACCGGGGTTACCATTAGCCCTTGACGGACGAATGAAAGAATGAGTCGGTCATTCAATTAACGATGATATCGAGGCAATGACAACAATGATAGCCAGAGTCATGGATGCTTGGATGCTTTGGTTGTATCGTCATTCGGTCTCAAGAGCGATGTTTTGTGGGTGCTTATCTGATCTTGGTTTAGGCCTTGGGGGTTTGTACTTGGAAAACATCGACCTTGACTCGAGTGATAATTGCTTTATTTTAATTGTCTGCTTTGTTGTGGTTGTTACTGCTTAATGGGTCTTGGGGGCTATCGCTATAGAAAGAGGTGGAGTGGGATGGTTGGGTTCCTATTCCTTTTTACCCTTTATGCTCTTTTGGTATGTTTGATAGTTGATTTGCTCCTCACTTGGACTTTTGTTTGACTCAAGGTTTTATGTTCAACTCTTGTTACCTTGGGCTGTTCATCCATGTTGGGATGGGCAGACTAGGTAGCAGGTGACAGGTGCTGATCTCAGTGACTAACGCTGCTGATGACGAAGACGAGCTGGAGGCTTTTGCATATTGTTTTCTTACTATATGTACTGGATGTTCCGTTGTTTGTATGATTCTCTGAGTGTTATGTAGTGAGGCTTGATGTATTGACTATTCAGATGATTGTATCAAATTGTTATGAGCTTATATGATGAGAATTCTGTTCTATAAAGCTTTACTATGTATACTTTCTACTATATTTTATCCATGCGCTGTGAGTAATACGATAGAGTTTATTGTTTTACCTTACCCTGATGATCGTCTATGGCGGCCTGGCAAACTTTTCAGCGCACTATTTCCTTGTTTAGTGCAGGAGTCATGGGCGGTCGTCACAGAATTGCAGGCAAGCTTTGATTTTCCAGATGCAGGCTTTCCTTTTTTTTTTATGGTATGAATTTGGTTTTCATGCATTAGAACTTAAGTTTGGGTTTTAATGATTTCAGGTTTGAGGAGTGTTTGCATTGCTTGAATAGATTTGATTATGGATTTGATTCTCAGGTTTGTGAGGAACTTAAGTATTGAAAAGAAATCAAATTTTGAACATGATTTAAATTTCTTTTTTTAAGAGTCTGAAAACAAGTTTGTTTTCAGCTGAAAACTTTTCTTCTAAACTTTTGAAGAAAAAAAATGGAGATTTAGAAAAGAAGCATGAGGGAATAAAGAAACATGTTTATAAGTGTATAAATGATTTATTTTAGAAATTAAAAGAAAATTAAAATGAAAAGGACACTTGTAAATATGAACTAACACTTGTCATTTGCAATAGTTCATTTACTAAAACATGTTATTTAAGAAATTAGAATCTTAACACTTGTCATTAGACATATTCTACTTATTCTTTTATTTAATTTAAAAGATAAATAAAAACCTCTTTCTTTATTTAAATACATATAAAGTAGTTTACATAAATGAATTGATATGGTATTTCTTTTTATTGAAGTAAAACAATTTATAAAACATGAAAGCTCACTTAAAAAATTTAAATATGGTTATTCATTTGAATTCAAAATAAATTCAAAACCAAATTCTATTTATACATTTTGAAAACCCAATTTAAACTAGTTTATATTATCATATTTTTAATTTTAAAATAATAGTATTGTCTTATTAAAATCTATCTATATTTATACATTTATCATTATTATTTGAAAATAACTCATTTATCAATTTTAAATCATTTATAAAAGAAATCATAGATTACTTGTCTTATTTATCTTAATTAAAAGAATTAATGTTTAATATATAAAAAGTATCTTAAATTTTCATATAATTCCAAATAATAATTATTAAGCTATATTTAAAAAGAAATAAAATAAACCTTTGTTTTACCTTATTAAAATTTAAACTATATTTAAAATACAATTATACAATTTTAAAACAATTTCTTTAAGTATTTTACAAATTAATTATTTATTAAATAAAATAAAAATCTTCAAATTATCTAAATGAATATTAGAATTTTAAAAACAAGATTTTATTTGTTATTTTAACTTCACCTCAAAACTTATCTATTCACAATATATATATATATATATATATATATACATATAAAAATATATATACATACATTATAAATAGGAAAACAATTATTAGCTTTTAAAAGATAAAATTCTTCAATTACACATTTATTTAATTGGATTATTAAGTCAAGTGAATTTTTATTAAAATTTTATCAAATCAATTTAATTTTAAATATAGATTATTAAATTGATATTGCTAAAATTTCCGGGATATCACATCTGAATTGGCTAAATTTCGACCAGAAAGGAAATAGGCCAAAATATGCCTATTTCAGACGTCTGGAAGGTTGGATTCAGATGTCTGAATTCTGTTTTGAAAAACAAATTAATTTTCAGATTCAGACGTCTGAATCCCTTCTTTCAGACGTTTGAATATGTTGTTTTTGCCAAAATGGCCTTATTCGTTTGGTTTTCCAAATTTGATCGATGCATATTGATTCCAATTAGTTGTTTATGGCTAATTGATCTTGACGATTCCTTTTTGAATTTATTCACAGGTTTTTTTATAAATGATTTCTTCAAATCGGATTAAAAGTTCGCTTCTCCGATTTATAAATTCTATTTAATATACATGCACAATTTCTCACTTGGAGCGAAGTGGAAGGGTGATTAAATGATTGGGCAAAACACGGACCATGAATCTGTGTGTTTATCTTTCCGATTAATCCCCGACCTATTCAATCGATCGTTTTAACCTTCGGTTTTGGTTTACCGATGTATGTGGTGAACTTTGTACTGCTTCGAGTGTGAAATTAACTAACGGATAGTAAACCGTTTAGTGCGAACGAGTGGTTATGGGACTCACGTTACCACTTTCGGATTGCTTTTTGAGAGTTATGACACATTCCGCCAGTTAGTGGTGTCCAGTACTGGGTCTTCGACCTTCACCACTACGTTTTGTTGCCTCCTGGCATGTGCCTTCGGGTTTGTTTCCCTTTAGTATCGCTTCCGATGTTGGTCATTATGAGCCGCATGGGTGATATTGGGTTGCCCTTTAGTATCGCTTCCGATGTTGGTCGTTACGAGCCGCATGGGTGATATTGGGTTTGGAGTCTTCGGGCTCATGGATCCTTGTTTATACAGTACTGAGCTCAAGCAAATTTTCTGATGTTTCATTCATATGTATATTCCCTAGGTATCGCCCTTCGGTGTTGGTCTTTTTGAGCCGCCTGATATGTAGCGATTACCTTGTGGAACTTGTGTTACCTTCATTGGTATTTGTTATTTGCCTTTGTGGCTTGCTTTGGGATATTCCTATCCTTTGTTTCTATGAGTTGCCGATGATACGAGGCTTGTTATGATATGATTCATCTTTTGTTAGATGATTATGTTATCTCTTTCAGAGATATTTGTTATACCTTATAACCTTGCAGGTTTATTGTTGTTCAGTTTATCTAACTGATTTGTTTAGCTAAATTGACCCGTGTATTTTATACACGGGTCAGACCGAGTTGTTTCAGGTTAGGTGCTTTTGGACTTAGCCTATTTTGCTTCCGCATGGACTATTACGCTTGTTCCTTTTTGTTAAAGCTTTTTGGTAGTCCTTTTATTGTAACTCTGATATATGTATTCTTTTGACTCGTCTGTATATTGTGGTTTGCTATACCACTTAACATGTATTATTTTGTGTACTCTGTTATGTATCAGTATATGTGTATATGATGATCTACTGTTCTTTGATGTGTATTACATTTGAGTTGTTATATTCTGTTCTGATAGATCCTTCAACCACCTATGGTTTTGTTTTAAGTATTCATTGGATATGTTGATCTGTTTGCTGTGACTATTGTCGATGTATTCAATAGATATTTTGAGCAAGGCTATAGATGGTCGCTCCTAGCCAGCCTTATTCTCCGTGTTAGTTGACGGCATTACCCTATAGTGTCCTTGGCTAGCGTGGGTATAGAGGTGGGGCGTCTCAATTTCACTAATCTCTAAAGGAAATCTTTTCAAGATTCGGAGTTCATCTTTGGATTGTAAGCTTGGTTGCACTCGTGTGAGTGAATTTTCTTGAGTTTGGATCAGTTGGGAGTACTGAAGCCAGCAACGTTATCTTGGAAACTTCAGGGAGGAATTTTGTCTATATTTGAGTTTGAGACCCAGTTTGGCAGAGTGTTTTGTGCTTGGTTTGAAAGCAAGTTTCCTGAGGAATATCTGTCTTCTGAAGGCTCTTTGGTGAAGAGGCTGGTGTAGCTTTGTGATTCGATGAGCTTTTGGATAAGGAAGTTTTTTCGCAGCAGTAGCAGCAGTGAGTGGCCTGTTTCTTCGATGGTTCAGAAATCTCTGATGATTCTTTTGTCAGTAGTCCGGGAAGATGGTGGAGTTTGTCCATTTCTTCTGGAAGCTCAGTTGGGAATGATGTTTTTGGTTGGAGGTAGACCACTAGTTCCTTCTTTGGATTAGGAGGCTTAGCTATTCTGATTGTTGAAGCGAGAACAATTTCTAGGAATCTAAACTGAGTGGGATCGCAAAAATGACTTGCGATGGTTTAGAAGTTCTTTGAGTGATCTTTGTTTGGATTGAAGCATCTCTAGAGGATGTTTGAGTTATCGAAGTGGTATTTTCTGGATATTTTCGAAGGAATCAAGATTTGCATCGCATCGAGAGTTTGAGTTATGTTTCGACTTGGTTCTTGGAGCTTTACCGGAGGTACAGCATAGTAGGAGGGCTCTTTGAGAAAGTGATTCTCTTGAGCTGGCAAGACTCATCGGATCTAGTTTCTAGTTAAATTTTTGCTGTGGTGTTTGTGACCGAATCGGATAGGTCACTGAGATTTTATGGAATTTGATGAACAATGTTTCCGAGATAAGTTGATCAAGTTTGTACTTGAGTTCATCAACAGCAATCTCGAATCAGAGTTGCGCAGTGGAAGCATGGTGGCAGCTATTGCAGATAGAAGCAACACCCGATTCTTTGGGAATTTGTGTTTTGTCTTGGATCAGAGAATTCCTACAGGAAATTTATTTTGGATATGGAGATCGTTTATTTCTTGTCCAGATTTGTTCCGTAAAGCATCTGTAAAGATTTGATTGATCTAGAAGGTTGAAGGCAACCTAGGATAGACAGGAAAGATTTGTGGATAAGAGTTTTGGATCTTTCTGTTTTCTCTTGAGAGTTAAGTGTTGGATCTACAGGGTTGAATTTCTAGTTCGGATGGCTGGAATTTGTTTTGTTTTTCAAGTATCTCTGAGGAAGAACGTGTATGATCTATCACTGGTTCTAGAATCAGTATTCTGGGAGATTTGGGA